>JALGQZ010000007.1:61604470-62859565 GCA_023105745.1 Austropuccinia psidii
GAGCCCAATACAGGGTATACAGGCTGTTTGCAAACCACAAGCCTTTCATAGAGAGTGAAAAATCTTCACTTCCTCTACGTGGAAAGGTCTAGCAGCCTTTCCACCCCAATTTCAGGATAAAAGGAGGGCTTTTCACAGCCAAAATCCTTTCCTCATCCTGCTCTTGAATAACCTACGTAGTAAACTGTCAAAACAGTTTTACTCTTGGTTAAATAATCAGGTATAATTATAATCTTTAATTATTGTAGACTTTATTATTGTAATCCAACAGATAAAGCCTGCACCCAGGGTTCTCAATAGCGCTCACCACCACTATTTCTCAATAGTAGAACCCTTTTATCTTATTATAAAACCTTTATAAATCTTTTTTAATCATTTTCTGCTGTGTCACATACACAGTTAAAGTTGTAATTAGCCTAGTTATACCTTTATTATAGTATCATCCTGACAGTGATGGAAAGAGGACATTCAAGCTTGGGCTGATCGTTGCCAATGGGATTCAAACACCAAAGTAAGCTTCTTATCTTTCTCCTCCTTATCTCATTTCTCGTCACGCAATAATACTGACTTTTTTTCATTACTCATAGAACAAAACCCCCCGAATCCCCCCGACAAGACTCTCCCGTTCCTAGTTTGCCTTGCGAGCAAACCCCACGGCAACCCACTCCAGGCCCGAGTGGCACCCAATGGTCAGAGGAATTATTCCACAGTAAGCAGCCAAACTTTCATTTCATTTTCACTTTCACTTTTGAGTCAAGTGAACTGACTCTTACTCCTTTTTTAGAACCCTCCCGAACCAAAGAGCCACCTATTCCTGGCCCGAGTCCATCCTCCCAACCACCTGAGGACGATACAACTCGTGAGCCAGAACGTGAGGTGGCTCCTACGCAATCCACGGAGGAACCTTTTGGTAAGTCCCAATTTCACTTTTTTAACTCTACTCAGCTTTTCCTCACCCCTCCTTTGACCATCTCCAGCTCATCCCGCCACTCCCTGCTCCATCATTATCATCGACAATACACCTGTTGGATCCCCCCCTGCCCCCCCTTCTTACCCAACTCGCCAACCTTCCCCTTCTGTTCCCCCCCCTCCACTCCAACCCCGGTTCCCTCCCCAGAGATCCCTTCCAGTGCCCCCAAGAACCCCAACGCCTCCTCCCCCCCGGTGCAAAGCCCCTCTCATTCCCACGATGACGCTCGCCAGGAATTCACTGACTTACGACTGACTTTGATGATTCCTCGAGCCATTGTCCACGAATCGATCAACCAAATCTTGTTGGAGCATCGCCGCTTGCTCCACATGATTCCTTTTGTGGATGCAACTCATCCAAATGAGATGCACTGGAAATTCCGGGAGGAACTAAACTCCCTCCTTGCCCAGGCACTGGAGGCTTCTCCAAAGGACGAAATCATTGGGATAGTCTCAAAATACTTAGAAAAATAAAATTAAAAAAAAATCCCATTATTTCCTCTTTTTATTATTTGTAATAATTTCTTTTAAATAAATAATTTGTATCCAATGTTTGTTATTTTCCATTTCTATGACATTCTTTGCTCATGTAAAATTATATTTTCCTCAATGGTTCAAATATCCTATTGCATGAGAAAAATTTTTATAAGTGCCCCACCAAAAGTTTGAGTGAGTATTTGTTTGTGTGACCCTCTTTTGCCAAAAATGCACCAATAGTCGCCATTACCGTCTCCTATATTTTCTTCTTCCATGATTTAGAGCCATATCAATTCTTAACTGTAAAAAAGCGGGAGGTTCCCGCATGTGAGCAATCCCCTCCAGATTCGTGAAACATGGCCTTTCCTATGGTCACATGCTATTAATCTTACTCATTTATTGAATTGTTCAAATTTTCGGGAACCTTCACAAGTGTAAGGATTGGCATGTGAGTTGTAGGGAGCCTGCATAGGCGTAAGGATTGGCGTGTGAATTGCTGGGAGCCTGCACAGGCGTAAGAATTGGCGTGTGAATTCTAGGGATCCTGCACAGGCGTAAAAGTTTTTCAGAATTGTGGGGAACCTTCACAAGCGTCAGGATTGGCATGTGAATTGTCGGAAGCCTGTACAGGTGTAAGGAATTTTTAGCATTTTGGGGAAACTTCACAAGTGTAAGGATTGGCATGTGAACGTTTGGGAGCCTGCGCAGGCAGAAGGATTGGCGTGTGAGCTTTTGGGAATCTGCACAGGCGTAAGGATTGGCATGTGAAGCGTTGGCACCCCTCATAGGCGTAAGGAACCTTTAGCATTGTCAGAACCTGCACAAGCATAAGGATTTGCGTTTGAAGCATTGGCATCCTGGACAAGAGCAAAAAACCAGGACATATGTACAATGGCATGCCACCATACATAATCCACTTAACCCCTTTTTTAAGTGAGACACCCCATCTCCCGCACTCAAAACCATCCAATCCTGGTGTATATTGTCCTCTGGCTTACCCCACCATTATTTACCCAACACACATGCGAATCTCCTCATTCTTTGAATTGGCATGAGATTGTATGACCATCCCTTATTAGATATCCCGCTTTCTTGCCAATCTCATAATAGCCATGGATTTTTTGCCACATTGTTTTTGCTAACCTGGTTGAGCATTGTGCGGACATACCCACTAGTGTTGTGCTTTCGCTGTCCTGTGCTGGATCAGTATAATGAACAAATGTACTACTGGCCCACACTACCTGAATGAGCCCATGACATGCGGATAGATCAATCCAAAAATGCTCATTTGGGAAAATCAATTTCCCCCCTGTACACCGCTTTGATGCATCTCTTTGAATTCGGCCGGTCTGCTTATCAGCTTGAAACCACCATCCCGAAGCATACAGTGATTTATCCTTATCAAAATGAGGTGCGTTTTTGAATCCATTCATGGTGAAAGTGAGTGCAGAAGCAAACTCGAATGCACCCTGATTTGCAGGCATATTGGCTTCATAGTTAACTTGATCAAAAGATGGAACCCCCAATGAATTGTAGAAATTTTGAATCTTCTCAAATAAACTATCCCCAACATATCTTAAGAATTGACCTAGAATGCAACCCACTGAGCTAAGATTGGCACCTTGGTTCTGCCATTCATCTTTTGTGTTTGCAATTTTCCCAACACTTCCATACAGACCACATTGTTCATTCTTTGTGCTGCATTTGCGCCACCCAATAGCGAACATAAATCCCTCCAGTAATGCTCCATTTGTTGCAATCGGGCTGGTGAATCTCTTTTTGCGAAATAAGAATTGTGATAATTCATCCCATTGATTGACCTCAACTTCACTCATTGTTGTGAATGGTCGGAATTTGACAAGGGCAATGAGTAATCCGGTTTAAGAGAAAATTGCCACACAGCCAAAGTGAATGTGTTTGATCTGATTGACATTTACAACCCTCCGAATTTCACTTGGGATGATATTTGCTGATACTGGCATTGAGATTTGTTCTGTTGGGCAAGAGGAGGAAAACAACCTATTCATTTGGGTCGTTTTGCGCTCATTTGTCTTTTGGGATCTCCCACTATTCCCGAGTGGTTGAGGGATCACTATGTGTTGAAGCACACAACATATCAGATACTGCTTCCTGCCATTTGAAGCTAAGGAGCTTTGAGTCCAGAATGGTGCCCAATACCCAAGGATCTTTCTTTGGCACACATACTTTGACTTCCCTGTTGGAGCTCACATGACATTGGCACAATCTGAACCGACTAAAGCCAATTTTCTTCCGTGGGGCCCAATGAGGGTGCCACATAAATGTGGAAGCATATATATATATCTATATATATACACTGAGAGTAAGCAAGAAACTCACACTTTCCTTCCTCAGCCCAGAACTTTCTCGCAAGCTCCCTTTTACGCTCTTTTCCTTTTTTTGTGAATGGCATGCATGAAGGAGAAAATGAAATTAAACCAAGTGATTACTGATTTATTAATATCACCTAAATTGAATTGCGGTCGATGAATCTTTTTTAATTGCGGCTAAAAAGAAAGATCACACCTGACCTTTGCGAATTCGCGATCTCAAATACCTGAACCTGAAAATTGCAGTGGATAGTGCATTATTGAATTTGACATTGATGTTCCCATGCAATCACTTTCCAATCCAACCATCTGGAATATCGCAAGCACATGCAAATCCAATATGCATCCTGCTGCGGATCCCTAGTTATCCTAGTCCTCTTGAAAGACACAGGAACATTTGGCCTATTATGAACTGGGGGGAAGTGATAAATGTGACTTCCCGCAATGCCCCCGCGTGTGTTACTCGCGCACACAACTGCCTGACTCAGCTTGCGTCTGATCGGAGTCTTTTCAATGATGTACGGAGGCATGCCGCCATACAATTACTATTGGTATTCAGACTGGGGCATCCGGGCAGTAGTAGGATAGGAAGTCATGATTATTAAATTCATAAATAACTTTGCAAAATTCAATTACAATCTATCTAGTACAAAGCTAATCTAAAACAGGTCCATCCTGGTTGTGAGTTTAGCTGACCTGGGTACAGTCAAGGTGACCTCATAACTTAACCAAGACCGCGCTTCGCCACCCAGGCATAACCAAAGTCTAATACTAAGCATCGTGCAAATTCAAATCTAAGAGGTACAGTGGGGTTAAAAGACTCTGATGAGAAGAAACTTTTATTCAGTAAATTACATATATACTTATTAGTACATAGCCACACTGGCTCCACTAGATTTTTACCCTTTGAAAGTTTTTTGGAAATTTCAATTAGTGATAAAGCCCCTTTAACTGAGCTTGTTCTCCAGTCATCTGAGCATACCATCAAACCACGAACCCCCGCTGCACAGAATGCCGCTAATATACCATAGCAAATTCTATTTATTCCGAGATTCTTGTGACACACCAAAAGATCTTTGATGGCCTCATTTTTTTTTGAGCTTGTGAGTTTGCCTTTGATGCCATTAACTTTGACCTTTGTATGTGCACGTACCATGTTGTACGCAATGATCAAATGGATAACTGTATCCATTAGATCCTCAAGGTTCTTGCGCGGCTTTGTGGATATCTCATTGTCAGCCCTGCCACCTTCAATGCTGAGTTGGGTTGCACGTTGCTTTGATTTACTCAAGCAGGAGGCAAGGTATTCAACTGCTCCCCATTTGAGTCCAAGAGGATTGGTCAAATTTGAAGTTGGTGCAACATATGGTTTGGGTGCAATCAAATTGTATTAGACTAAACTAATGGATTCAAACATAACATTTGCCCAAAAATGTTTAACTGGATTGGCGGGATAAAGAAGGCTCTGAACCATTTTGAAGAAGGAGTGTTCAGATTTTGGGAGATTCTCTGGAGGTTTAGCTGCTTCCTTCATCAATTTGAGATTCCAAATGTTGTTATCAAAAAATGCTTCTGTTTCTGTTGGCTTAAAAAAATCTAACCCTGTATATTGCAATTTATATCACCAGTCAATAGCCAATAATCATGTATCATGCACAAAGATAAAACTCACCTGCCATCTCAAGGTCCTCCAGCCAGGCCAACATTTTAAGCTCTTAGTTACTGATCACTTTAATACCAACAGGCAGGAATGTATGAGCATCTTTTGTTGGTAAATTGTCCCATCAATTTTTGTAAATACTATTGATATTTTCAAGCCCCCTTTTCCATGATTGTTGAGTAATATTGGAATGATAATACAAAATGCCTGCAAACTCTTCCATGCGGGATAAAAATATTCCTTGAAAATTAGCAGATGATGACACTTCGGGCGCAGGGTCAGGAATTATATCAGTCATATCTCGTCCCATTGTATCATGTTTAATTGTTTCCCTTTCTTGAAAGGCTTGAATATTCCTAGGAGAGGCGGGAGGGGTTTCATCATGGATTGTTTCATTGGGTATCGGGGGGCTTTCAGTATGTGGAGATTCATTATGGATTGTTTCATTGAGTATGGGGGGGGTTCAGCATGCGGAGGTTCATTATCTATATGGTCCCCTTCAACATTGATCATTTCATCATCTTGATCCCAAGAATCCTTTGCAGCTTCAAAGGCACGGCGTTTTTTGTTTGTTTTTTTGGTTGCATGTATATTTGGTCTTTTTCCTAATCCTTTGCCTGGAAATCCAATTACGACTTGAGATCCTTCAGGTAGAGATTTTCCCACCTCCACACCTGCCCATATATTGTAAGCAGATATTTTTATCAATTTTGTCTTGAATTAGTAATGGACTTACGGTTCAAAGCCATTTTGAGCAGGCTCATGGCTTCAGCAATTTTTTGATGCACATAATCAGGAATTTTACTATCATTTTGAATTTTTTTGAGCCTTGGGATTGTTTGAGCAATGTTGGAGACAAATTGTTCCTTGGATATAATTTCCACCCCCCCACTGAAAATTACATCATCTTGCCCATCATCCTCTGTCAGTGCACAAGGTTCAACAGTCTTTTCCTTCTCCTAACTTTTGAAAATAGGTTTCTGAGAGCTTGGAGGCTGACCTGAAATAAAGGCTATGACACAATATCAGGTTTTGAGAGATTAGAAATATTCAAGATGGATGCATACTCACATTCTGGAAGAACTGGTGGATCTTGATTATCTTCATGTGACTGGCTCTCTACTTCAATGCCTAATTCACAACTACTGGCAATATCAGAGATTTCACTTCCACTCTCTGGGGCTGAAGTTGGTTGTTCATTGAATTCAGTTGAATTTCCTGGGGTTTGGGCCATAGCAGAGGTAGTTTATTAAGCAAATAGATGGTGACGAGTTGATTGATAACTTGTTTGAAAATTTTTGAATAAAAAGATCCAAATTGAAGAAAAAAGGTGGAAGTAAAATAATTGCATTTGCAAAATGCAATTTGTCGGGAAATTGAAGGAGGCGATGTTTTGCAAATTATTTCATATCATGCAAATGAAATCACTTCCCTGTGAGACATTGAATAAAGTTGACTAGTGAGAAACCTACTAAAGTCAACTTTTGAACTATTCAACACTCATGAGGTAAGGACTAAGCAAAGTGTTCCATTTGAATGATATGATATAATATGGTTTTGTTGGGGAAACACAAGACACAATTCTTGTCTTAAATAGTCCACTTATTAGGTTTTAATTTGTGAGTCTCATGATTTAAACCCTAACCACAACATTGTGAATATAATGACCAATTTCCCCTTAGTTCCTGTTGGCAGAGAAGGCCACCCAGCATATTTTGGCAATTGCGTTCATCGTGTAGGCCAACAAGCCACCGTACACTATGGATGTAGTACGGAAGCGTAAGGATAAGCCGTGTCAGGAGCATGTTGGGAGGGCACTCCGCGAGCGTAAGGATAAGTGGTGTCGGGAGCATGTTGGGAGGGCACTGCACAAGCGTAAGGATAAGTGGTGTCGGGAGCATGTTGGGAGTGCACTCCACAAGCGTAAGGATGGTAAGCAGTGTTGGGAGGATGTCGGGAGGGCACCCCACAAGCGTAAGGATGGTAAGCAGTGTTGAGAGCATGTTGGGAGTGCACTCCGCAAGCGTAAGGATGTTGGGAGGACAATACACAAGCGTAAGGATAAGTGGTGTTGGGAGCATGTCGGGAGGGCACTCCGCGAGCGTAAGGATTGTAAGCAGTGTCGGGAGCATTTCAGGAGTGCACTCCACGAGCGTAAGGATGGTAATCAGTGTCAGGAGCATGTTGGGAGGGCACCCCCCAAGCATAAGGATGGTAAGCAGTGTTGGGAGCATGTCAGGAGGGCACTACACAAGCGTAAGGATAAGTGGTGTCAGGAGCATGTTGGGAGTGCACTCTGCGAGCGTAAGGATAAGCAGTGTTGGGAGGACACTACACAAGCGTAAGGATAAGTGGTGTTGGGAGCATGTTGGGAGGGCACTCCGCAAGCGTAACAATGGTAAGCAGTGTCGGGAGTGCACTCCGCGAGCGTAAGGATGGTAAGAAGTGTCGGGAGCATGTTTTGAGGGAACCCCACGAGCGTAAGGATGGTAAGGGTGGGGGTGTGAAAGCGTAAGGAGTGGTGAGGACGGAGATGGGGGGGTAGTGTCGGAGTCTCATCTGGAGGGCGGTGCGGGCACATAAGCATGCAAAGCGTCGGGGTGGATTAGGTGGGGATGGCCAAGCCAATGAGGTGAAATTACCCAAACATTGCAAATAGTGTTGAAATGGATTTGGGTTTGAGTGACATTCTCATGTGACACATGTGACGATTGACATTGTCTTGATTCTGACGTGAGGTGACCCACTAAATCCAGTGACTATAAAGTGACACTAACGCAACTGAAGCAAGATTTTATACTGACCGCGGTGTGACGTGAAGTCAATCGCCGATGATTGACGCGAGATTCGCCCTGGTGTAAGTATTAGTTGAACTATTCTTAAGTGTTTTAATTCTTTCAGAATCAATCAGGAAGATGTGGAATCATAGAATCAATCTATTTATTGTTGTAATCCTACTATAAATCATTTTTGATCCCTTAAATCCACAATTCTACGTCAAATTTCTCTACTTATATCTTTCAATAAGTTCTTTGGAGTATAAGTGAGTCATCATCTTTAATTCTTAAAGTTTTTCTCTAAAATTAGTTTTCTTCAAGAATTATCTTTATAATTCTTCTTGTAAAAGATAATTATATGCTAAAATAACTTTATTATTTGAATAAAAGAAGCTTTTATTATTAAATACTTCTTGTAATTGATTCTTGTAGACAATTACTACTCACTGTTAAAATCACTAGTAGTGTTTAAAAAGTGAAAGAAATAATTCTTGAATTCTTTAATTGTGGTTATAATAATATTTTATTATTATATTTCATAAGAACAGACATAGTACTGTTGATCAATAGTAATATTATCATCATTTTCATAGTCAAATCTTACATTTGGGGGCCTGGTCGTGTTTTTTGAACCTTGTACCCGTAATTTACATATTATTAAGTTCTAAAATATATTAACTTAATAATATTTTTCTGTTCTTTCATTTTAAAGTTGAAATAATGTTTATTTTTGAAATTGTTTTGGAAATCTTTTTAATTGACAAATTTGATTTGATTTTATACTTTTTTCACATGTGGCTTTTTGACATCCAAAGCCTTAAAAAATTATTCTTTGAGTTACCCTGAATTAATTTTCATTCAAAATCTGAAATCTTAATTTTTTTTGCTTAAAAAGAATAATTATTTCAATATTAAAAAAAATAAAACTTATAAAAAATCTTTAAAAATATTTTAAAAAAGTATAAAAAATAATTTTTCTCTTTTACAATTTTTCTAGTGTCTCTAATCAAATACTGTGTAGCTGGTAACAGACTCAGTAAAGGATATATCACTAGTCCAAAATCTTCAGAAGCAGAATCTGAAGACAGTATTGAGGTAAAAATTGCTAAAAGAGGCACCTTATTTAACTCAGAAAACAATAAATTAACACCAAAAGGTGTGTGTTTTATCTTATATTTTTCACCTTTTATCTTTGAATTGACGTGAAAATGGTGCATACCAGAAATGGAAGCAGCTATTCAGTTCAACCAGATGGATGTGGACAAGGAAGAGGCAAGACCAAATCCAGCAGTACCAAGTCTTCCTCAAGAAACACACATTTGGAGGATGCCAGAGTTGCCCCCCATTCCCCAAGGGCTGAACCATTTTCAAGTGGCAGCAATAGAAATATATCAATGCCAATACAAAAATGGGTTCAGACCAGCCAAAGAAGAGGAGTGGGAAATATGCCCAAGATTTTGGCAGGGGGCCATGAACTCTTACTTAGACATAAAGAGCGTTCTGCGTCAGGAGCAGATCATAGACCTCTTAGGAGGTTGGAGCCCATTTTCTTGCAAAGACAAGGTCAAAATGATTAAGAATTGCTTGAAGAACCAAAGTCTTTTATCCATAGACCAAAAGAAAGAGTTGAAAATGACTCCAGCTTTGGAGACAGAGGCCCCAGTGGCGTCTACCAGCTGCAAACCAGCTCCAGGAGTGTCCAAGAACAAGCTCAAAGGACCTCAGAAGAAGCAGAGAGGTCCCAAGAGCCATCAAAGTAAGGGCAAAGGCAAGGCCAATTGGCACAGACCTTACCCACAAGGGTACAGGATCCCCAAATTGGAGCCTTCAGCCATGGACAGTGTATTCAACATGGCCAGGACTTTGATGGAATTCACATCCAAAGAGCAGGAAAGGATGAAAAGAACTTTTCCAAAGAAATAATAGATCAGATGCATTTTGTTCAATCTAATATTCATGTAGCCCTTGGTAAATTTGATGCAAAGATACATAAACTTATATCAGACATAGGTGAATTAAAGAGAAATGACAAAAGATATACTGAATGGTATCAAGTGGCAAATGCCAGAATTGATTCAATTATCAATACATGTAACAGAATTGAAAGTACATGTCAGGTTCAGAATGATGAAATGGAAGATCTTTCCATCTTTAAAATGAATGATCAACTTAAAATTCTAAAAGATCATGTCTTAGAAATAGTTGAAGATATGAATCAGTTTGCTACACATTTGGAAAATAGTGACAGTGAAAGGCAGAAGTTAAAGAATGAAATAATTTCAAATGTAGAACAAATTCATAAGAATTCTGTACCACATATGACAAGACATTCTACACCTTTGAATGAAGAAAAACCTTCTGTTAAAGGAAGTTTGACCCCATTCTTAGGAGAAAATGTTATCTCTGCAAAAGATATTCCCAAATTGGAAAAATGGCCAACATTCTCTGGTGAAGGAGAATACAACGATATTGAGTTCATCAGGACTGTTGATATGTTGCAAGAAGACTTTCATATACCTGATGAAATTATAGTGGGAAAATTACACTCTCTGTTTACCAGAACTGCAAAGAAATGGTAATACAAGATTGGAATGGATCATGGGAAACACGATTGGTCTTGGTGGAAGTCTGAAGTGATTACCAAATGGGCCAACAAGTCTTGGAGGTTCAAAATGAAAAATGCTTTTGAAAATGCCAGTTTTAACTCAGAGAAAGATAAGCCACTTACTTGGTTCTTCAAGCAGAAAGACAGATTATCTGCTTTACACCCAAATATGTCTGAAACTATGATTAATATGAAAATATTAGGGAAGTGTGGAGGAGAACTAGAACATGCTATGAAAAGCAGATGTGTGGAACCCTGTTAAACAGAAGACTACATTAATGCAATGGAAGATATCATTACCAGAACAAGAATTGGTAAAACTTGGACTAAAATACCTATGGAATCCAAGATAGTTTCAAAGATTCCCAGAGAAGACAGAAGACCAGAAAAACCTGTCTTGAAGTGTCATAAATGTGGAAGTACTTCACATTTAGCCAAAACTTGCACCAAAAAGACAAAAATCAATGAAGTTTAAGTTATTTAAGAAGTTCATTTTACTGAAGAGAAAGAAGAATCTGATCAAGATTCTGCAATCTCTGAGGACACACCAGTGGAGGACTATCCCATTGAAAATATTACAGTTTTATTTGAGGTCATAGAGGTCCATACCCACTTACCACAGTACAGTGAAGATTCCTACAACTTGATCAATATCCAGGATGCCAGAATGTGTAAGACCGAACCTGCTAGAGGAAAGGGTAATACTGCTGGAGCATTCTGCATCACATCAGTTATGATGCATGATATTTAAGCCAGAGTAAACTTAGATACAGGGGCATTTTGCACTTGTGTGGGAAAACATTATCTCTAAGCTATACTTCCTGAATGGAGAAACCATCTATTACCAATAGAAGGTGTGCAATTTAGTAGTGCCAGTAACAATATGTACCCCTTGGGTATATTATACACTAATCTTGTATTTCCACACCCAGCAGGAAGCATAAAAGTGAAAGCTGAGATTGTGGTGATGGAAAATTGCACATCTCAGAATATCATTTTTGGAAATTATTTCTTGAATATTTATGGTATTGACATCAATAACCATAAAGACAGATATTTCACAATTGGTGAGAACAAAAGACAAAAATTTGCTTTTTCCAATATGCCAAAACAAATATCAATAGTATCTTCTAAAAATGATACTTATAAGGAGGAATTTGTGTCTAATCAACTTGTTGAAGCACAAATTAATCCATCATTGTCATCAAAGATGAGGAATGAACTTATTAATGTGTTATACACATACAATAATGCATTTGCCTCTGATAATGAACCATTAGGTGCTATAAGGAGACATGAAGTTGATATTACTCTTAATATTGACAGACCATATCCTCCAGTACTTAGAAGACCAGCTTATCCAGCCAATGCAGAGCTAGAGAAGCCTCAGAGAAATATATCCAAGAGTTAATCCAACTTGGTGTACTACGGAAGGTAGGCCATAATGAGGAAGTTTAAGGGACAACACCTGCTAGTATTGCCTGGCATAATGATAAGTCAAGAATGGTGGGAGATTTCAGAGTCTTGAATACCTACACAGCTCCAGATAGGTATCCAATCCCTAGAATTCAAGGAACCTTGACTCAATTGTCTAAAGCCAAGTATATAAAATCAATGGATGCATTGAAAGGCTTCCATCAAAGTGTTTTGACGCCTAAAGCTAAGAAATTACTTATAATTATCACTCACTGTGGTATTTATGAGTATCTTAGAATACCATTTGGCATTAAAAATGCTCAATCCCATTATCAAAGAATGATGAATACCATCTTTCTTACAGAATTGTCTGATGGATGGCTTATCATTTATATTGATTATATTATCATATGTTCTGATTCATGGTCTTTGCACCTTGAAAGACTTGCAAGAGTAATTCACAAAGCTGCAGAAGTGAAAATGAAAATTTCACTTAAAAAATGCAATTTTGGTTTTGAAGAACTCAAAGCATTAGGACATGTTGTTTCTGGTTTAAGCTTGGGTATTGATAAAAACAAAGTGGCAGCAGTGTTACTTAAGCCAATACCCCAGAATAAAAAAGAAATGATGTCTTTTCTTGGATTTGCTAGTTACTATAGGAAACACCTGAAAGACTTTGCAATTCTAGCCAAGTCACTCTATAGAATCTGTGACCAACAGGCTGTATTTGAGATGACACAAGAGAGAGTTAAAGCTTATGAGAAGATAAAGAAAGCTCTTACAGAAGCACCTTTACTCCTCATTCCTGAATGGAATATTCCTTTTAAATTGTACATTGATGCCTGTGGAGATGGATTAGGGGCCGCCCTACATCAAGTCCAAATTATTGATGAAAAACCTACAGAAGGACCAGTTTGTTATATCTCAAGACAAATCAAACCAACAGAGGCCAGATATGGTGCAGGCCAAATGGAGTGTTTATTTTTGGTATGGGCACTTGAGAAACTACACTATTATCTTGATGGCAGTGTTTTTGAAGTGATAACTTACTGTAATGCAGTGAAATCACTTCTTAACGTGAAGACTCCCAATAGACATATGTTGAGATGGCAAATAGCCATTCAAGAATATAGAGGAAACATGACTATAGCTCAAAAAGCAGGAAACATTCACAAGAATGCTGATGGACTTAGCAGGTGGGCATTAGCCAACACTCCTGATAACCCAGATTATGTAACTTTGGAAGCTGAACCACAGATTCCAATTGAAGGGATTAACTTAACTGATATTGGGACTGAATTCTGTGAAGAGGTCATAGAATCTTATAAGCAAGACAAGAATTGCCATATCTTAACTTCTTCACTAGATAAAGACTGCAAAGATAAATCTTGAGTCAATGCACAGGATGAAGTTTGGAAAAATTCCTATTCTGACAGCAGATTTCACTTGTTTGATGGGATTGTTTACCACAGAACCAAACATTCTTGTGTAATGACATTATGCCACAGATTGCTTATCAGTACCATTCCTCATGAATGCCATGATAGCATCTACTCTGGACACCTGTCAGAGGACAGAACACTTGAGAAAGTGAGAAACTGTGCATGGTGGCCATCTTGGAGAAAAGAAACCATTGAATATTGCCATATCTGTGACAGATGTCAAAAAGCAAACAGGAGTACAGGCAAGAAATTTGGACTTATGATCCATATTCAAGAGCCAAAATCCCCTCAGGAAGTTGTTCACATGGATTGGGTCACAGCACTTCCTCCAAGTGGTGACAGAAGGTATAATTCTTGTATAGTCAATGTAGACAGATATAGCAAAACTCACATATTCTTACCATTTCATAAAGATGACACTGCTATGGATAAAGCTCTTCTTCTATGGAGTAGAGTTATTTCTCATACAGGATTATTGAAGAATATCATAAGTGGCAGAGATCCCAAGTTCACATCTGCACTTTGGACCAATCTTCATAGATTGCTTGGGACTAATTTATCATTCTCTACAGCATATCACCCTCAGACAGATGGGCTAGCAGAGAGAATGATTCAAACTTTGGAAGACATGATTGGGAGATTCTGTGCTTATGCATTTGAATTAAAATACTCAGATGGCTTCACCCATGACTGATGCACTCTGATACCTGCCTTAGAACTGGCATATAAGACATCAGTCCATTCTTCCACAGTAAAAACTCCTGCTATGTCAAAGAAAGGATGGAATCCAAGACTCCCAGCAGACACAATGAGGAAGGACTTGATTTACATTCATCCTACAGCTTCCAGCTTCAAGATAATGCTTGACAAATCAAAAAATAATGAAAAAAAAAGTATGAATGATGCTTTTGATTATGCAAAGAAGAAGTGGGACAACAGTCAAAAAGTACCAGACTTCAAAGTAGGGGACTTAGTTCTAGTTTCAACCTTGAATTTTAATAATATCAAAGGCCCAAAGCAACTTAAAGATTCTTATGTATGACCTTTTGTTATTGTTGCCTTACATGGAGCCAATGCAGTTCAAGTGGAATTGAGTGGTGAATTGGAAAATAAACACCCCACTTTTCCAGTCAGCTTGATAAAGCCTTATCAACCAGCTGACAAAGAATTTTATCCTTTAAGGAACCCAACTCCTTTAGCTGTACCACCAGTGGAACAGAATGAAGACAGAAAGATAAAGGAAGTCATTAAAGAAAGGAGACTTAGGGGTAAAAATCAAAGAGAATATCTTGTCAGATATACAAATCCAGTACATGAAGATGAATGGCTGGCAGAAATAGAAATACCTGACTCAGATAAATCTTAAGAAGATTTAGACATGAAATAAGGCCACAACCCTGAATATTTCTATAAAATGTGCTTTAAACTACTTGATCTGAGTAATGTAAAGAGGTTGGATAGTGGAAATTAACCCCCTTTGGGGCCCTTTTTCTTCTTTATACCATTGATAAAATTGTAGTACAATTTTATTTTTTGGTGGAAGTCAATGTGAGCCTTGAGGTATACTTTACTTACCCAAATAGGCCATAATTATCCTAAAAATAAATTTAGAATTATGCGTAACTCATAAGTCATGCATATATTTAAAATTCATCATTTTTGATTTCAGAAAAGATGCATAATGTTTTATTGAGTAGGTAAATCCATGGATTTAACGCCAGATTTGGATTCTACACAAGAATTCACCTAGGGTAGCTCCATAGAGTGAATAAGGTCAAATTAACTCTTTGAGGTGGTAACATTGAAAATACTTCAATACCACATAAAAGATCCATGAAAAGTTTTGTTTTTCTTAATTTCACACCAAAATAATGGGAATGCGAGAAATCCCATGTTACATATACACTAAGAATAGTGTTATGCATGTTTTGGGAACTTAATATTATGTTATTCTTACATGGACGTTTGGTACACCCATAGTGGGAATCTCACTTGAAGCTTAATTTTCTGTTTTTATGTCAAAAATAGGCAAGGGGGACGAAAGACATCAAAGAGACACAGGGTACCCAACTTCTGAGGCCTCAGAGGCATGGAAAGCTCCAAAGCTTGGATCCATGGCTGACCTTGGCCCAATTAGTAAACTAAAACAATTTGGGAACTTGGTTACTATGTTACAACTACAGTAAATCTTACGAAAACAGCAAATAACCTGCTATTTTGACGTGCCAAGGAGGTAAAGAGCTACTTAGACTCCTGTGACAATGTCAATTCTTATTTAATTTCCATTAATAAGCCCCAAAAGAGTAATGAAAACCCTTTTTGGACTTTGATCCATTGATTTACCTCATAGCAACCAGTTACACACTGATATTTGCAGTTCTACGTAGAAATGAGGTAAAAACTTCAGAAATTCATTACAAATACAATTCTTAATGAATCTCTCAGAAACGTTCAGGACAAATGGAGAACTGTATTATCTATTGCACAACCAAAAATAATTATGGTTTTACTAGTAAAAGTAAAAGCTTTACTTACAGTCCATTTTTGACTATTCTATGTGAAACACTGAATCTTCAAAAATTCACAGTAATTACAACCTGTACTGAAATTGCCAATAAAATTGATAACTTTGAGAAATCAATGATTATTTTGGAATAAAAGAATATTTACAAATTTTACTCCTTTTATTCTTAACCATATTGGCATTGGTAGTCATGTAAAAAGCATTAATTAAGTAATTATGATAATATTATGTGACAACAGATGATGCAATCAATAATCCAAAAGGGTTTATTGTTTTCTCACTCACTGGTTTTCCAGTATGATCAATGGCACACCCCTGTGAGCTGATGGTGACTTAAAAGAGGCCTCCTCTCGCTGTTTTTTCCATATCAAATCATCTCATTATCCATTTATATCATTGTTACCAACAAGTAAGTATTGGTTAAAGCTATTCTTAAGTTTTTAATTCTTTCAGAATCAATCAGAAAGACGTGAAATCATAGAATCCAACTATATATTGTTTTAATCCTGCTATAAATCATTTTGATCCCTTAAATCCACAATTCTATGTCAAATTTCTCTACTTATATCTTTCAATAAGTCCTTTGGAGTATAAGTGAGTCATTTATCTTTAATTCTTAAAGTTTGCTTCAAGAATCATCTCTATAATTATTCTTGCAAAAGATAATTATATATTAGAATAATTTTATTATTTTAATAAAAGAAGTTTTTATTATTAAATTCTTCTTGTAATTGAGTCTTGTAGACAATTACTCCTCACTGTTAGAATCGCTAGTAGTGTTTAACACGTGAAAGAAATAATTCTTTAACTATTAAATTGTGGTTATAATACTATTCTACTATCATATTTCATAAGAACAGAAATAGTACTGTTGATTAATAGTAATATCATCATCAGTTTCATAGTCAAATCTTACAACCTTAAAGTGTTGATTCAAGCTTATTCGCTATATGGAGCTACCCTAGTTGGAATCTTGTGTAGAATCCAAAGCTGGCCTTAAATCCATGGATTTACTTACTCAATAAAACGTTATTCATCTTTTCTGAAATCAAAAAAGATGAATTTTGAATATATGCATGACTAATGAGTTATGCATAGTTCAGAATTCATTTTTAAGATAATTGTGGCCTATTTGGATATGTAAAATATATCTCAAGGCTCACAGTAAGTATCTTTATTTGGAGGTACTACCGAAATTAGTTTGGACCTATTGGAAAAAGCAAGTTTCTGTACTTTATTTTTCCTAATTTTTAAATATCTGTCTTTATTGTTCTTGATGTAAATACTATAAATATTCAAGTAATCATTTTCAACAATCATATGATGAGATGTATAATTGTCCATTACTACTATCTCTATCTTTATTATCACACTTCCTGCAGGGTGAGGAGATACAAGATTAGTGCATAATATGCCCAAAGTGTACATATTATTCATGGAACTACCAAATTGCACACCTTCTATTGGTAATAGATGGTTATTCCATCCAGGTAGTATGGCATGAAGGTAGTTTCTGCCTTCAAAATTTCAAAATTCTCCTTTACCCAAATTTATTCTGGATTCAAAATCATTCATCAGTATTGATGTGATAGAAGATGCCCCAGAAGTGTATAATTTTCCCTTAGCAGGTTTAGTTTTACAGATCGTGGAATCTTGAATATTGATAAGATTATAGAAATCCTCACTATATTGTGAAACGTGAGTATGGACTTCAGTGACTTCAAAGAAAGCTGTGATATTTCCAATGGGATAGTCCTCTACTGGAGTGTCTTCAGAAATTGCACAATATTGGTCAGATTCTTGTTTTTATTCAGTATCCTGAACCTCTTCAATGACTTTAGGTTCATTGATTTTAGTCTTTTTGGTGAAAGTGTTGGATAAATATGAAGTGCTTCCACATTTGTGACACTTTAAAACAGGCTTTTCAGGTCTTTTATCCTCTCTGTAATTCTTTGGGACCATGTTGGACTCCCTAGGATTTCTAGTCCAGGCTTTACCAATTCTTGTCTTACTAATGATATCTTCCATTGCATTAATGTAGTCTTCTGTTGAACAGGGCTCTACACATCTGCAATTGATAGCATGTTCTGGTTCTCTTCCAAATTTTCTTAATACTTTCATATTAATCATTCAGTCACACATATCTGGGTGTAAAGCATATAATCTATGTTCTTTTAGGAATCAAGTAAGTGGTTTATCCTTTTCTGAGTTAAAAATGGCACTTTAAAAAGCATTTTCCATTTTAAATCCCCAAGAATTATTTGCCCATTTGGTGATTAACTCAAATTTCCACCAAAGCCAATCATGTTTGCCATGGTTTTGTGTTGTCCTGTGAGACCATTTTGTTTCAGTTCTGGTAAAAAAGGAGTGTAATTTCCCTACTATTATTTCATTACATATATGCAAATCCTCCTGTAACATATCTATTTTTCTGATGGACTCAATATGGTTATATTCGCATTAACCAAAAATGCTGGCCATTCTTTCAATTTGGGAATATCCTTTGCACAGATTCTATTTTCTCCTAGAAAAGAGGTTAACATTTTTTTCACAGAATGTTTTTCTTCAGTTAAAGGTGTAAAATTCCTGGGAATATGTGAATTTGGTTCATAATTCTTTTTAATTTGCTCTACATGTGCAATTATTTCATTCTTTCAATTCTGCCTTTCACTGTCACTTAATCTCAGCTTTGTGGCAAAAAGATTGGTATTATTAACTATTTCTCCAACCTGAGTTCTCAGAATTGAAAGTTGGTGATTAATCTTATTAATGGAAAGACCTTCCAATTCATTATTTTGTACTTGAAATTTAACTTTCATTCTGTCACATGTGTTTGAAATTGACTCAAGTTTGGCATTTGTCAATTCATTCTATTCAGAAAAAGTTTGATCATTCTTTTTGAAATCATTAATATTGGATATTAATTTATTAAATTTGGCATCAAATTTGCCAAGCTGTACATCAATACTATATTTAATAATTTCCATCTCATATATTGTTTGCCTCGAAAGGTCCTTTTCATCCTTTCCTGATCTTGAGCTGTGAATTCCATAAGAGTTCTGGCCATATTGAATACACTTTCCAATGCTGAAGGCTCCAACTTAGGGATCCTGTACCATTGTGGGTAAAGTATGTGTGTCACAGGGGCTCTTTTAAGTGAAGAGGGCCTGGCACTCAGTAAACTGGACTCACTGCAGAGGGCTCAAGTATCAGATAAGGCAAAACAATCAAGAGCGTAATGAGAGTAAGAGTTCTCAGAAATAATAATATACAAAAAGCAGCAGCAAAGAATAAGGGTAAGAAATAAAAGAGCCAACCACAAACAAGTCCAAGTCCACTGTTTCAACCTGTCAGAAGGAAAGAGGAGGGTTAATAAGGTTATGGCCAACAAGCCTCATACTGAACAGGTGAGAAGAAATGCAATGACTAGCTTAATACCAAATAAATACAATACCCAAAAGAAGAGTAAGAATATTTATGAAATAATAAATCAACTAAATTAATTAACTGGGGAAAGCTCCCCAGGGGAGAGAAAGAGGGGCTGGTATATGTGAGAACCACCAGCCCTTATTTAAACAGAGAGTTTTCATGAGAGGAATTGATTATTTAATTAAATCTGGCCAATACAGGTACTGTACCATCTGTACAGGGTCTGTACAGGAGGAGTGGTAGTGTTGAGTGACCATACAGTTTCAGGATGGTGTATCCAGCCTGTATTGGGTAATTCCAACCTGTACAAGGATTGACAGGCTGTATTGATGCAACAGACTGTATGCATTCTTCAGAAAGGAATATTTCTGAAAATGATTGCTGATACACACAGTGGATTGTTGATTTGAAGTGTTTGAGTGGGTGTAAGATTGAATACCCTTACCCCTGACTCGGGGTTGTTACACTGTGCCAATTGGCTCTTCCTCTTCCTTTTGCTGTATTGTTCTTGGGACCTCTCTTCTTCTGAGGTCCTTTGGGATTTTCCTTGGACACTTCTGGAGCTGTTTGATGCCACTGGGCCTGTCAGCCTGTGACTCAAAACCAGAGCACAAGCATGACAGCCAAATACCATAAACCAATGCTAAAGCCAAGATACCACCAATACATGGAGCTGAGCTAAATCTTCTCCAAAGGGATCAAAGGAAAGAGGGAAACCACCAATTTCCAAATTCACAAGTCCCACCATCATAGGACAAGGTATAACAAAGTTATTCCTGCTCAAAGTTGTTTCTGAGCATAAACCTTATTTTTCACCTCTCATCTGAAATCCAGAGGAAGAGACTTAACCCCATCAAATGGGTTTTTAAATTAAATATCTCAGTCAAGGCTATCCAATGGTACTAGCCAAACTGAGCTATAATCAAAATTGCAGGAGCTAGGGCCAAAATAAGGTCAAATAAGGGTGAATAAAATATTCACCTCTCATCTAACTTCTACAGTTTTAGTGTGAGATACCTAAAGTGGGGTCTTTTTGGAAAGAGCACAATAAGGGCTATCTGATGGTGCATTCAATTTCTCCATATCTCTTCTAGAACAAAAGGTATGGAGAAAACAAGCTCCATACAGATATTGAAGAAATCATAAATCTACATAACAAAGATTGTGAATGGAATAACTTTTCCATATTTAATGTTACCGATTTCAAATTAGTTACCATTGTGTAGATCTCATCCAGTGCAACACAATGAACCAACTTTGAGCTCAATATCTCAAAACCTGACAAAGGCATAGCAGATTCAAGGTTAAAATCCCACAATTGGGCCAATACACCTTTACTGTGGGATGATATCTCACAACCATGATTATGAGGTGTCAAATAGACAAAGAAGAATGTTCATAATTCAATACCCCATAGCGCATTCAATACTGGGGTCCCATACAGGTTCTGTACAGCATTCTACACGTCATACATGTCTGAAGAGGGCTTTGTGGTCCCCAGATAAACCTTTTCACCCTGTATTGTGAAAAACTGCCCAGATGTGGTTCAAAAACCACATCTGCGCCCAATATAGGGGATACAGGCATTGTGGAAACTACAAGCCAGTACCCTGAAGTGAAAGCCTCTTCACTTCCTCTATGTGGATGGTCTAGAGGGCTATTCCACCCCATATTAGGATAAAAGGAGGCTTTTTCTCCACCAGAAAAGGTTTCCTTATCCTGTTCTTAAATTCCTACATAGTAAAACTACCCAAAACAGTTTTACTCCTGGAAAGCAATTCAGGTATACTTCAAAACTTAAGTATTGTAGTATTTATTATTGTAATCCAACAGGTAAAACTGCACCCAGTGCTTTCAGTAGCGCTCACCACCACTAATTTTATTAGTAAAGCCCTTAATATCTTTAACCAAAAAACCTTTTTTAACACTTTTATCAATGTCACAGTCATAGTTAAATTTTTACATACCTTTATTACCACTTTATCATAGACTCAGCCTGACAGGACCTTCTTTCTCCAAAGCTGGTGTTATTTGCAACTCTTTTATCCGGTGTATGGATAAAAGACTTTGGTTATTCAACAAATTCTTTACCTTTTTGACCTTGTCTTTGCAAGACAATGGACCACATCCTAATAAGATTTCTATGGTCTTCTCCTGTAACAGAAAGGTCTTGATGTGTAAGTAGGAGTTCATAGCACCCTTCCAAATTCTTGGGGATATTTCCCACTCCTCTTCTTTGGCTGCTCTGTACCAGCTTTTATAATGGGACCAATATATTTTTATGGTTGCCACTTGGAAATGGTTCAGCCCTTAAACTGGTCCTGGTCTTTCCTATTCCCTGTCCACATCCATCTGGTTGGAGTGAATAGTTTCTTCCATTTCTGGTATACACTATTTTCACATCAATTCAAGAGAAAATAAAGAAAAACAACCAAAAACACAAACTTTTTGGTGGTTGTTTGGATACTTCTGCCTTGAATAAAGTTCCTCTTTTAGCAATTTGCACTTAAATACTCTCTTCATATTCTGCTTCTGAATATTCTGGACTAGTAATATATCTCTTACTGAGCTTGTTACCAGCTGAAACATACTTGATTAAAGACACTAGAAAAAAATTGATAAAAGAAAAATTGATTTTTATACTTTTAAAATATTTTTCAAGATTTTTGTATAAGTTTTATTATTTTTTGGTATTAAAAAATTATTCTATATAAAGAAAAAAAATTCAAATTTAAGATTTTGAATCAAAATTGATTCAGAGTGATTCAAAGAATAATTTCATAGATTTTGGATGTGAAAAAGCCATGTGTAAAACAGTATAAAATTAAACCAAATTTTGCAATGAAAAATATTTTCAAGACAATTTAAAAAATAGAAAAAATTCAACTTTAAATTGAAAGAAGAGAATTATTAAATTAATATATCTTAGAGCTTCTAACTATATAAATTAAGGGTACAAGGCTAAAAGAACACCACCAGGCCCCCAAATGTAAGTAGTGTCTTTAAAATTGTTGATAATATTACAATGAATCAACAGTACTATGACTGTTCTTATGAAATATAATAGATAAAAATTATTATAACCACAATTAAAAAATTGATTAATTAATTATTTCTTTTACTTGTTATACACTACTGGTGATTATAATAGTCAGCAGTAATTGTCAGGTAGAATCAATTACAAGAAGTATCTAATAATAAAACTTCTTTAATAAAAAAACAAAATTACTTTATTATATGATTATCTTTTTATAGAATGATTATAAATAAAATTCTTGAAGAAAACTATTAATAGAGAAAAACTTTAAGAATTAATAAGAAATCACTCACTAATACTCCAATTAACCTTTGAAAGAGTTGGTAGAGAGATTTGATGGATAAATTGTGGATTGAAGGGATTAAAATTGATTTATAACAGTATTAAGCCAATTTATAGTTTATTTATATGATTTCATGTCTTTCTCATTGAGTCTTAAAGAATGAAACACTTAAGAAATGGTTTTAACTAATACTTACTTCTTGGTAATAAAGGTGTAATTGGATAATAAGATGATTTAGGAGAAACAGAAGGAGGAGGCATTTTCAAGTAAACAACATCTCACAGAGGTGTGCCAGGGATTAAACTAAAAAACTAGTGAAGGAGAAAGCAATAGTATCCTTGGAATAATGATTGCATCATCTGTTGTCATGTAAGATTTATTAAAATTACTTAAATAAAGCTTTTACGTGACTAGCAACCCATTTCTGCTTAAGAATAACAGGACTAACAAGTTTGAATATTCTTTTATTTCAAGATAAACATTAATTCCTCAAAGCTATCAATTTTATTGTAAATTCCATCACAAGTTGTATTTTCTGTGAAATTTTGAAGATTCAGTGTTTCATGTGGAATCATCAAAAATGGACTATAAGTAATCTTTCTGATTTTACTTATGAAACCATAATACTTTTTGGTTTCTTTATGAATAATATCATTATCCATTGGTCCTGAAAGCTTCAGAAAAATTCATTCATAAGTTTATTTTGAATGATCTTTGAAGTTTTTCCCTCATTTCTATGTAGAATGGCAAATAGCACAATGTAGCGGGTTGCTATGGGTTAAATCAATGAATAAAAGTCCAAAACAGGTTTCAATTACTCTTCTATGGTTTATCCATGGAAAATAAATAAGAAGTGACATGTTTATAGCAGTCTAAGTTTCCCTTTACCTCCTTGTCACATCAAAATAGCAGCTTATTTGCAATTTTCTTATGATTCAAAGAGATTTTAACTTGACAACTAGGTTCCCAAAATTTTTGAGTATACTAGGGCTAGGATCAGCTATGGATCCAATATTTGGAGCTATCTATGCCTCAGAGGCCTCAGGGGGTGGGTATCCTGGCTCTCTTTGATGTCTTTTGTTACCCTTAGCTATTTTCATGTCAAAAATGGTAATTCAGACTTCAAGACTGATATCCACTATGGTGGTACCAAAGCTTTATTTAATAATACCATATTTTTAAGTGCCACAAAGATGCATAACACTAACATTAGTGGATATGAAACATGGTATTTCTCACATTCCCATTATTTTGGCATGAAATGGAAAAAGACAAAAATTTTCAGAATTCTTTATGTGGTATTGATGATGTGGTGTTGAATTATTTTTCATATTACCACCTAATATAGTTAATTTGAGCTTATTCACTCTGTGGAGCTACCCTAGGTTAAAGCTTGTGTAGAAGCCAAATCTGGCCTTAAATGCATAGATTTACTTACTCACAAAAAGGTTATTCATCTTTTCTGAAGTTCAAAATGACAAATTTTGAATATATGCATAGCTCAGAATTTATTTTCAAGATAATTTGGGCCTATTTGGGTATTTAAAATATATATCAAGGCTCACACATGCACACATTTTGACATTTCAATTGAAAATACTTCAATTCCACACAATGTCTAAACCATACACCACATCTCAATTTAAACCAAAAAATTGATGGTTAACACCACATTTGGTGTGAATTAAATGAAGATTTTGTGGATTTTCAGATTTTCATACAAAAGACTCTAAAAGCTTAAGTGAAGCTTATTTAGAGTTGAGTTACAAATTTTTCACCTAGAGGTGACCCCACCTTATTTTTTGAGGGGAATCCAATGAAGAAATAATTTTCATAAATTGTTTTTTATGGATAAAAATCTATCATAATTATTTTTAACTTTCACCAAAAATATTTCAATTTTAATATTTTTGTCAAAAATTTATTTCTACTTGAATTTTCCAAGTAAAAGTGTATTTTAACAGTTTTAAATTGAAATTTAATTTTAATTCAATATTAAAATAAGATCATTTAATTTTATTTATTACTTTATTTTTCTTTTATAATATAAATTAATTAATTTCTTTTGCATTATGAAATAATTTTGTTATTTGTGGTCTTTTGTGTATATAAAAATACCCCTAGGGCTCACATTCCCTCCCCTCAAAATGGTTCTTACTTTTTAAGCCCCAAAGGTGACCAGAATGAATTTGGAACCAAATTGACAAAGCTAACAGTGTTGAAAAATGCTTTAATCCACTTCTGGGGAGTTTCAAGGGTAAAACTGATTATAAGAGTTGGAAAATGATTATCATTATTTTTTCATGTGGTTAAAAGGTTTAAAATGATGTAAAATGGTGTTTGAAATCTTTTATTAATTTTTTTTAACCTTGTTGGAACTAATTATAAAAGCGAAGGATTTTAACATGAAGACAAAAGATGGGCAAAGAAGACATTCTTTTATAGCCCCTAATTTTGTTACTCCAAAGGTAAAATTTACTCTAATCAGTCTTGAGAAACACTACGACCAAAGAAAAGGTAATAATGGCATCATTGAACCCTGTTTTGGATCAAGAAGGGCTGGTTTGGGCCATTTTTAGCTATTTTCAGCAATTTTAGACCCTTAAATCAACCATTGCTAGAGTAATACCTGGTTTAAAGCCTCAAACCATGTCAGAATGTGTGGAAAAGATTTCAAAATCAGTTACAACAGCTTTTACTAAGATTGTTTTAACTTGAAGGTAGCTTTACCCTCTTGGCAACAGTTGAAACTTCCCTGGTTGGTATCATAACCTCATCATCAATTGAGTCACACACCCTGTGGCTTAATTCCATGCCAAAATCCACAAAATCCTCCCTCAATTTTGACATCCAATGCTTTTCAGAAAGGAATTTGGGGCAGTCTGGAACCCTTGGAGGCAATATTCCTTTTCACCAAAAAATTAATATTTCCAATTTATTTTTGCTTTAATTCCTCATCATGTATCATACTTGGAATTTACATATGTCATTCAATTGAGTTTTTACAGTACACTACTGTAATGATTGATACTCCATATTTAAATCAAAGCCCATTTATGTAATACACATGTACATTTTTAAATTTCAATTGAAAATACTTCAATTCCTCATAATTATTAAGCTAACCACCAAACTTCAATTTTAACACAAAAATTGTTGGTTAACAACACATGTGTTGTGAATAAAATCAAACCCTGAAATATTGATTAATTCCAGTAGATACCATCATTAAACGTCTTCCAGAAGCCTCCTTTACTATAGGAGGGAGGACTTTAATATAAATAGAGCTCTTTTTCCTCTATTTCCCCCTCAGATGCATCAAAAGCACTAAAACATCAACTCAAAAGGTATTCTCTTCAATCTTCATATATAAAGATTTTATATTGTTAAAAAACAAATATCAGTATTGTATTTATCACCACCTTTGACATGATTAATACAATATTTTGTTGTCCTTGTTAAATTATCTTACAAATCACTAAGTCCAGGTATAGGTAGTTAAATTTGTAATTATATCTATTTCTCATTGTGAAGAAAATTTAAATAAGTTTTATTTATAATTAGAGGCATATATTTATAGAATATTATGATATTAAGTGTTAAAATTAGGTTATTTTCTCTTATCACAATATTTTTCTCTTTATTATTATTCTTAATAATTCTTTTATCAATATAAATAGTACTTATACTAATATATAACATTAATATTGGTAATATGATTGCTATAAATTGTGCTTTGTTATTGAATAAGTTTTTTTATGCATTTATTATTTGTTGATAGCAATAATAAATTTCCATAAATATAGTAATTATTCAAAATTAATATATTTGTTTTTATGTTATCATTTATATTCTTTTATTTATTTAAATAATATAAATATTGTCAAGCCATAATTATAATAATACTTTATTATTATAATTATTTTTGATCTTATTATTCATTAAGATTAGGACATTCAGAGTACAATAAGTAAAATATTAGTAATATTTACCTCATGCTTCATAGTCAAAACTTTAAGAAAATGTCCAAAAAAATTCATTTGAGTAGCTACTTTTGAATTGAAATTCATAATTGGAAAATATATATCCTTTATTGGCAGATTCTTATATTAATGCCTGTCAATAGCCAATTGTCATGAAGGATTAAACTAAATATCATAAGGATCATTAATTGAGTACAGTTTTACATGGCCTCAGTATGGAGGAATTTAATGATAGAAATATTGAGATATATGGCCAATAACATCATTGGTATATTAATAGGTGATAAAACAAATTATTACTTAATCTTATTTTGTGAGAATTTAAATACCATTCTACTAGATTTAACAATAGAGATGAATATCATGTACCCCCTAATTTTTAGAAATGGATATAAAGAATATATATATTCCTTCAATAAGGCCTATTAATCCAGATGCATCAAAGCAAGTATGAAATATTCCATTCTGTAGCAGGATTTGATCTTGAAAAAGAGTTTTCCTGTGAGTAATGAGGCACTATTATGTTTCAATATATTCAATTTTTTGTACTCAGAAGATGTCAGGATGAGTCTATGCTGAAGTAGTAATAAAGCTATTTACAACTAAAACTATGACTGTGACACGTGGAAATTAGTTTAAAAATGTTTTATAAGGGTTAAAGATGGATTTAATTTAAATAAAAAGGGCTTTACTATAATGGATATAGTGGTGGTGAGCGCTGTTGAAAGCCCTGGGAGAAGCTTTACCTGTTGGGTTACAATAATAAAGACTACAATACTTTAATTTAAGAGTATACCTGTTTATTACCCAAGAGTAAAACTGTTTTTGACAGTTTACTACGTAGGATATTCAAGAGCAGGATGAGGAGACAGCTCTGGCTGTGAAAAGCCTCCTTTTTATCCTGAAATGGGGTGGAAAGGGTGCTAGACCTTTCCACGTAGAGGAAGTGAAGATTTTTCACTCTCTAGGACTGACTTGTGGTTTGCAAACAGTCTGTATGCCCTGTATTGGGCCCAGATGTGGTTTTGAAACCACATCTGGGCAGTTTTCACCAATACAGGGTGAAAACTTTCATCTGGGACCTCACAGCCTGATTCTGACGTGTATGACGCATAGAATGCTGTACAGCAACTGTATGGGACCCCAGTATTGACTTACCTATGAGGTATTAAATTATTAACATGCTTCTTCGTCTATTTGACACCTCATAATCAGAGTACAACTCTATCCTGTCATAATACAGTTGTACTGGCCATACTGTGGGATCATAACCTTCAAATGGCCATAACTCTGTCAGTTTTTGAGATATCATGCTCAAAGTTGGTTCATTGAATAGCCCTGTATGAGCTCTACACAATGATAACCAATTTGGTATGGTTATCATTCAATATGACAAAGCTATCCCATGTACAAGGTTTTTGTACATAGGCGTGGTTTGGGCAAAAAGCTGTATTGAGCTTGTTTGCCTCATAGCTTTTGTTATAGGTGAGATATGAAGAAGTGGATGGCTCCATCAGATAGCCCTGATTGTGCTCTTTCCGAAAAGACCCCACTTCAAGTACCCAACACTAAAACTGTAGAAGTTGGATGAGAGGTGAATGTTTTGTTCACCCTTATTTGGCCTGAATTTGACCATAACTCAAGTAATACTGGTGCTAGCTCAGTTTGCCTGGCACCATTGGATAGCCCTGGCTTAGAGGTTCATTTTGAATACCCATTTGATGGGGTTAAGCCTCTCCTTCTAGATTTTAGATGAGAGGTGAAAATTAAGGTTTATGCTCAGCAATAACTTTGAGCAGGAATAACTTTGTTATATCTTGTCCTATGGTGATGGGACTTATGTTTTCAGAAAGAGGTGAGTTTCCTCTTTATTTTAATACTTTTTGAGCTGATTTGGCTCAGCTTCATGTTTTGGTGGTATCTTGGCTATACCATTGGTTTATGGTATTTTGGCTGTCATGTTTGTGCTCTGGTTTTGAGTCACAGGCTGACAGAAGAATCTTCAAAAGAATAAACAATAATATTTTGAAATTAAATGTCTATTCCTCTCACAGCCATGGAAATTCACCCTCTTGGACCTCAATATGGCATAGCCATGCCATATCCAATTTATGGCAATTTGTCCACATCCATAATCATTGGCCAAATTGGCTATTTCATTCTTTTATGACCTTTATGGTCATTTCATCATCTGCGGCCAACCTGGCCCCTTCATCATCATCAGGCCTTTCCTGGCCAGGTTTTGCTTTTGGGAATTCTTTTGTGTTTTCTAGTCAACAGGGAAAATACAGCCCAAAAGCCTGTATTTGGCTTTTTAAGCTTAAAATAAAGATTTGCGCATCTTTCTGTATTTGCCATTTTAGGCCATTTTCCCATGTAATATGGGAAATATTCCCCAATGTCTATATCAGGCCATTTGGGGCTTAATTTCTAGATTCGCACATTTTGCACATTTTTTGTGCACTTTGTGCAAATAAATTTTTAAAGCTGTATTAGCTGTTTTTGGCCAAAACACCCAAAGACACTCTTTAACCTTTGAAGCCACCCAAAACCCAATTTTCACTTATATCCTTCTGGTATCAATCCAAAAGATATTTGGCCATTTTCACCCTCCAATAACCAAAAGTTCCATAAAGGGTGTTACACACCATTATGCATCTTTTTCACCTGCAATCCAATGGCACCAATACCAAATGGTTCTTTCAGCTTTTCATCAGGTCAGCAAGACATGTCATCCAGAGGATTCACCAAGGCTCAAAAGAAAAGTGTCAATC
Organism: Austropuccinia psidii; assembly: GCA_023105745.1. Lineage (NCBI taxonomy): Eukaryota > Fungi > Basidiomycota > Pucciniomycetes > Pucciniales > Sphaerophragmiaceae > Austropuccinia > Austropuccinia psidii. The sequence goes on from JALGQZ010000007.1 coordinate 61,634,195, forward strand.
TCAAATACCAATGATGCTATCAAGCAATCATTGGTTATTCTCGTTCACAGTATTCCTCAAGGGGAATACTGGCAGTTAATTCTCAAGGGATATTCAAGAGGAAGTTCCAAAACAATTCGCCAAGGGTCAGTGCTCCATCAATTCACCTTGGCAACCACATTAATTCAATAAAGTCTGGATTCACCAAGACCTGTATTTTCAATAATACATCATGGGAAGCTCATTAAACCCAGTTCGTTTCCCAATTTTGCAGGGTATACACTTCATCAAGAAGTCAATACAGTTTCAAGGATGCAATACAGACCAGCTGTAAGCCTGAAGTAGTCAAGCTCTTATATTTTCACATATACCAGCCTCCTTTGACCCTGGGGGGTTTTCCCCCAGTTAATTAATATATTTTGATTTTATTTTATCTTTATTTTATCTTATCATTTTTGTTAAGTGAATGCTGATATTATCAATTCAGTCATTTAGCACCTCTTTCTCTTTCTTTCTTTTCCTGTCAATGGATAGCTGGTGGTCATATCCTTACTAATCTCATTTTTCATTTTTACAGGTTGAAACAGTGATTAAGGACTTACTTGGTTGGCTCTTTGGCCATTTGGCTTTGTATTTCTTTTATTGCATCTCATCTTTGGACTTGCATATTCTTAGAGGAATTCATTTCTCTATTCTTTGGAGTATTCCAAGTGAGTTCTCTGATTTCTGAGTGCCAGGCCACTCTTGTCTTGCACTAGAGCCCCTGTGACAATCACTAAGACAAAAATATAAAAATTTACATTCCTGAGAAATATTCTTACATTTTAAGGAGGGGAATACAAAACCTCAAGGATTTCATGTGGAATTTAGAATCTATCCTGAAGATAGTGAAGTTTTGAAGTAATCCTATCTTATTATTAATTGGAAGGATAGTTTATTTAGCTAATACCGCAGGTTCATTCTATGCAATAATTCAAAAAATTAAATATAATTATTAAGCTGGAGCATTTTACAGTAATATATATTGTTATTTTTTCAAATAATGAGATTAGATATAGAAATAACCAACTGAGCTTAGAAGACATGGCCTGTCTGGAAATTAGTCTAGCCAATATTTTGAACAACCAATCATTTTCAAACAATAATGAGGGCTTTTAATTGAAATTTTGAGGCTTGCAGGTGTGGCCTTTATTTCTTCCAAATATTCTATTTTAATATTTCAATTTCTCTTCAGGTTGAAATCTATTTCCAACTTAATTCCTATTTCATTTTTGAAATGCAAAATCTACTGTCAGGTGTAGCCACTTTCCTCATGGTGAGGGTAATAAGAATCCTTTAATCCCACAAAAGATCTGTAACAGATCAGTAAGTCACAGCTAAAACTAACCAAATAATTCGGAGGGCCTTAAATAATTCTTATCATTACTATCTGTTATCATAATTCATAAAAGTAAGATTTTGTTCCTTTCACAAACATATACAGGTTTTCAATACTCATGTGAAATACTTCAAAATTGACATGGTCTCAAAACATATGTGAGAATCAATGGACAATAATATTATTCTGAGTTGACCCCAAAAAGGCTTTATATTTACAGTGGTGTGATGTCATTTCAGTTTCCAGAAGCTTAAATGTCTTTTTCCCTGGTGATTGAAATGATATTTGAATATTTAAATACACAATCTGAATTTCACAATCTGTCCAAGAATATTTCCCAAAACAGTAAATATAGCTGCCCTTCAGCCATAAATCTGGGGTCATAACCTGCAAAGATGAAGTTGTCAGCTTTTCACATTTTCTGGACACTCTTTCATCCCCCAGGGTCTGTTTCCCCAATTAATTAATTTACTGGACTTCTTTCAATAATTCATTTTCTTTTATCACTTGATATTTCATACCAATTATCCTAAATGAGTTTTTTTCACCCTTTCCTTTTCTGTTCAGTGAATATTGGTGGTAGTATCCTTACGAATTCCTTTATTGCTTCTCAAACTTTTGAAACAACGACATAAGAGTTTACTTGATTGCATTTTGTTCCCCTGGCTTCCCCTTTCTGCTGACTATCTTTCTACTAAATTTGTGTCAAAGAGATATAATCCATACAGTTTATTTTTTTCAACTCTTCAGAGTCCATATAAGTGATCTATCATGTAATGAGTGACAGTGAACTCTTGTTTTCCCCAAGAGCCCCTGTGAGATCTGGTTGGGTTCAAGTGTCTGTTGCTCAGAAGCTTTTTTTTGGTGTCCAAATCATAATAGCCAGAAATTAAGAAAAGGGAATACATGTGTTTCTTCAAATACATGTAATTAAAGAAATTAAGTCAAAATTTTCCTGTAAGCTCAGGGTCAAATTTGTTACCCATGGTAGAAAGTTGTTCATTCATTAGGGAAAGGGCCTGGTATCATGATGTCAAAAACAGAAGCTTTTGAAAGTTAATGACAAGATTCAATACTGTATAAGTCAGCTCAGGAAGGGAGGCAACAGAAGCCCTGCCAATGAGTCAGAGAAAGGGAAAATTAACAAAGCTTAAGAATATATAGTATTTGAAAGTATATCTAGGTGGAAGTGCTAGTTAAGTGAACTTTAGAAAAGTAATCACAAGAGTCAATACTATGTAAGTTAGTTAAGACAGGGAGTTGACAGTCGACTTGTCAAGAAGTCAGAAAAGAGGAAAGTAACAAATTTAATTAAAGGTTATCGAGAGGTTGAAATCTCTCTTTTAAGTAATGAAATGGTTCCAGGAGGTAAAATAATATAAATGATAAAGACATAGTCTGATGACAAGACAGTTGAAGAAAGTATGACAACAAGTAATTTGGAAAATGTTAAGGATCTGGACTTCTATTCTTATACACTCAAAAGAATTTCATTTGAACAATTATCATCCAAAAAGATACTCACCAGGAAGTGACCTCCTACCTTAATAAAGAATATTACCAAAATCCATTCACCAATCAAATCTTATTTCTCAAAACTCAATAAAACTATTCCTAAATAAATCATCTTCCAAAATATCGTCTAATTGGAAATCTGGGGTCCGAAGATAATACATGGACCTGTATAAAAGATTGGCCTTTTCATCAAGGGCTTTAGGAGAAACAGTTAGAATCTGTAGTCACAGGGCAGAAAAGTCTTGTCATGCCATTAAAATAGGACTTAAAAACAGCACAGTTGTTACAATACAATTACATTTCTGGAACTCGTCGTTCCACGCATTTTACATATCCAGGAATGAAAGCGCCTCATCAATTCTCTTTTCATATTTCCAAGTTTCCGGTACTAGGAATATATCGAGAGTGGATATGAGGGAGAGTCCTCATCATATTGTATGAAAGCTTCGAACATTCATCAAAGAAAGCTTAAAAAAGGCTCGATATTGACCGATTTTGGAATGACTTTAACTGTCAATGGCCCATCCACAACATCCACAATCACTTTTACCACGCATGATGGCCTCCGGATACCATAATACTTTAGACACTCAAGCGTAAAAAAAGATTGTGAATTAGTATGGGTTTCAACGAGTGAAATTGTACGAAAACCCAAGAATTTATAATAGAAAGCCAGTCGGTACGTTGGTCAGCTATACTTATTTTCTTGTCTACAAATTCCAAGAGGTTGGATGGACATGCACAACAACTCAACTCAGATCCGGTACAAAATGTGCTTGCGTCGCTAGCTAACCAGGCAATCACTCCCCTGAGCTCGTGTGGTTTTCCAAGACGACCAAGTGGGTTCAAACTTGACCATTGAGCCTCTAAATCCGGGTTTTGGTCAAGGAACTTGGCTGTCATGGGCGTGCGAATATGTCCTATCGCGTTCAAGCATTTTGCGGTAAGACCTCATAAGCTTGCTCTCCAATAATCAAAGCCTTAAGTATATTATTTAGTTTTACCTGGAGAAAGGCTATTAACTCTGATGGCACTCGGGCCTAATTCGCAAGCCATGCTTCGAGCCATTTGAATAACAGCTGATTTCGACGTGTTGTATGCTATCCAGGGGCTGTGAAATCCATATGAGTATTATCAATAGAATTTGAAGGCCTAGGATTTTCAACTTAACTGATCTTTATTGGTGATAGAGCCAGACAAGGATGCCACAAGAATAATAGAACCAGGAATCTTGAGCGCTGACATTTCTGCCGCAGCCCTGGCTGCCGTGATGAAAACGCCGGTGCAGCTGGGAGAAAGTGAGCAACGTATCCATCAGTACGATGAAACCTCAGCCGTTCAAAGGAATCAAGAAGTATCATCAGGAAGTAGGTGTGGATAAGATTTTTGATGGTTGACTTGCTTGACGTCCAAAACCTGCTTAAATTCTCCAGCCTTCACTTCAATACAGCTTTTCTCTGGAGGAAGAATTCCTGCCGCAGCTACGCATACATCCAAGCGACGGTCCGTGGAGATAATTTCCTGGAAAACTTCCTGAACCGCTGCTTCATCTGTCACATCGAGCTGTCGGTAGACCAATCTTTCAGCTTGGGATGATTCGTCGTTTAGGTTGTTAGTTTGATGTAAGATTTTCGCGTAAGTGGAGCAGAGTTGAAACTCCTTCGAGGCGGAGCTGAGAAGGTCAACTCCCCAAACCTTCGCACCAAGTTCAGCAAGCACGAGGGCAATTTCTAGGCCTATGCCACCGTTAGAACCAGTAACCAAAGCAACACGACCATGAAGTTTAAACTCGTCAAATATATCTTTGGGGTGCTCAGAATTATCATCAGACATAAATTTAAGTAGAGCAGAAACACCATATAGCTTTTCTTTCGAATCTGAATTTAAAGACATAATGCTTTGAAAGTATGAAAAATACTTCTTTCCAATTGTAGATGCGAAGAAGAATTTTAGGCTTTGCTTTTAGGAAAAGGACAACTTTAAAAGTGACTTGTTTTAACCCAAAAGCCGCTGTGATGAGGCCTAGAAGATTTTCGGGCAGGGGTGTTTCAAGAAGATTGCATAACGTCATAGCCCTACAAGATTAAATATTGATAGCTTCGATTTTTTGATATCTGCATAGCAGAATTTTCTGATGGCTGATATTTACCTCTGGGATTTTCAAAGACATCAAATATATGGTTGGCACCGCAAGATTTCCCAGTGAATTAAATTAGAAAAAACAATAACTTCCTTTCAAGCCTAGCTATTAACTTATCACGCACATCCTCAAGGGCATTGTGCGCTGTATTGTCTATCTTTTCCAAGTCCAAATTTGAACCCTCAGGGCCTCGGTCAGCCTTTACAGTATCTGAATATATGCTTTCTCACACTTGATTTTAAACTCAAATACATTGACGCTAGAAGTCAAGTGCAAGTCAATCGGCCTTATTCAGAGAAAATATAGAAAAATAATCAACACACAAGTGAAACTTCCAAAAGTTACAATATGTCCGTTCAGATTTACCATTCAACTCACAGATTTCTATTCCTCATGACCGGAAAATTGTCAATAATAATTTAAAACCTTCATGGTGCTGACACACAGCGGAAATCCTAATATGGGGGTTTTGAAAGAGCGCAGCGAATTAAGTCAGTAAAAGTTGGTTCAAGCGCAATTAAGCCAATATTCATGCTTTCTCCACTTAATTGACAGGGCGACTTTGAGATAAACAGGTCCAGAAAAGATAAAAAAATCTTTCGGAGGTAAAACTCACTATCTTTTCAATGCAAATGAATTTAGTATTGACCTTTCTCGCATTGAAAACTGCGCTTTTCCATGAGCATGAGACTTTATTATCAGAGAATATAATCTATCATTTGAAACAAGCCAACCAATAATTTTTGAGGAACCAATCAAGAAAAATCCGCATTAAATAATTGTTAGCTCATACTTTATTTCGCTATAAAATTTATTTTCCAATATGGGAAATCTTTCTTAAGATTTTCGTTAGAATATTTGAAAAAACATTTGGAAAAGAATATCAACATTTTTGAAAGATAAGAATTCATCTTGAGTAGATAAACTTATTAGAGATACGTTGTAAACCAGTCATAACTAATTGACTGGCTGGTTTTCTGCAAACCTTTTGTGTCTAGACTAAAACCAGTCCAGTCGTGAACCTTTGGTAACCATACTAATCCAGTTATAACCAAGTAGTTATTATCTTTTTGATGTATCTACTTTTACTTTTACTTATTGTATTCTACCTACCTCTTTACTATATAGATTGCGTACTCTAGCTAAGAAGTTTTTATCTAATCCAACTTCTTAGCTATCTTATTCTTGGTCTCTTATTGCATCTTTCTCTCTGAGCATATTCAGGTATGCTCTCTCTTTCAATCCAACTTTTTAGCTATCTTATTCTTTGTCTCTGATCGTACCTTTCTCTCTGAGAATCTTCATTTTATGGGCCCAGCGCCATCAGAACAACAAAATAATAAGGTATAGAAATATTGGATCACAAAACTATCAACTATCTTCAAAAAGATTTATTTCAACATGAATGAATCTTCAAATCCTCCTATTTTCGCATTCTCAGATATACAAGGATTAGAGAAATTGAAATCCTCCAATTTCTTCACATGGCAAAGAGGAATTGTTTCAACTCTTGGAATGAGGAATCACAGGGACATTCTAATTGAAACTGCAGGAACTATAAGAACTGATCCTAACTACCTTAAAAAGAAATAGATGGTCTATTATTTTGTAGTAGGACATCTTGATGACAAAAATTACAACAACTTTGTTTCCAATGAAGATGAGGCAACGTATAAACTCTGGAATACCACTAAGGAGCACTATGCCTCCTCTTCTGGTGAAAATATTACTTTCCACTTGGGGAAACTATTCAGTATCAAATTTCCTCCCTCCTTCTATTGCTTATCCGAAGCTATTTCCTCCTTTCACTCAACTCTTAAGCTACGCCAGGGCCTTTCTCCTAGTCTCTTTGAAGCTGATATTGTGGTGTAATTTCTTGCTATTTATGTCCTTTTACTTCTTCCGGAAACCTGAAGACATGTTTCTACTGCAGTTTTTCCCTGAATCAAAGTCTCTGCCAAAACTCTTACTGTAGAAGAACTATTTAAAGAAGTCAAACTTGACATGCTTAGTGTCACAGGGGCTCTTCTAAGTCAAGAGGGCCTGGCACTCAGTAAATGGGGACTCACTTATGGAGGGCTCAAGGATATGATAAAGAGGAATACACTTAAGAGTGTTAAGAGATGAATTACTAATAAAAGAAATATAAGAAAAGCAGCAACAAAAGAATAAGAGTAAGAAATAGAAGATAAAACCACAAAAAAGTCCAAGCCCACTGTTTCAACCTGTCAGAATGAAAAGAGAAGGGTCAATAGGGATATGGCCACCCAACTCATACTGTACAAGCAAAGAAAGAAAAGCCAAAGACTAACTTAATATCAAATAGATATAATACCCAAAATAAGGATAATAATATTCATAAAATAATAAATAAACTAAATTAATTAACTGGGGAAAAGTCCCCAGGGGGGAGAAAGAGGGGCTGGTATATGTGAGAATCACCAGCCCTGATCCAGACAGAGAATTTTCTTGAGAAGATTTGATGATAAAGGAGCTTTTCCACAAAGGAAAGCACAATCCTTTATCTAATAGTTCAGAAAGTGAATTCTTCCAGTTGTTTCCTGAGAAAAGAGAAGCCCATAATTGTAGAAGAAATGACAAGAAGCAACAAGAAACAAGCTCTTCTCTGGAGGTTTATAATAATATCAATAATGTTCTAAATAAGGAAGTACTGGATAGGGGATGCTCTAACACTATATCTCCCACCTCTGATCTCTCCTTTAATATAACACTATCAAGTGAAATTCTTTTCACAACAAATGGCAGTGATATGAAGGTCACTTTGGAGGGAATTCTTTACTTAAATACCATTATTGGGAAAATCTCAAATCCCAGCTATGTTACAGTTCCTTCTGGATCCTCTGTATTGGTCTTACTAGGCCCGTTTCTAAATAAAGGTGCCACACTTGAAGGTTGTAAGGGTGGTGACAATATGTTTGATAAGCATGGCAATATAATCTTATCCACTAAAATTGTTGAAAATATATTTCTCATCAATAATCCTTCCTCCAATGTTTCTTTTTCATCCTCAAAAAATCTTCCTCTCATCCTTCATAAATCACTAGGACACCCTAGCAACCAAGTAGCTGCCAAAATATGGCCTGGCATTCTCCACCTTATATTGTGACTCTTGCCCCTTGGCCAAGTCCCATTTATTACCATTCTCTGGCACTCTTTAATAAACCTTTAATGTCCTAGACATTTTTCATATGGATCTATGTGGCCCTATATCACCAGAATCTTGTGGAGGAAATCGGTATATTTTTCGAAGAATCAATGGGCATAGCCATACAAGATTTGTATACCTTCTAAGTGCCAAATCAGAGTGTTTTGAGTACTTTATTAAATTTTAAAACCTGGTTGAAAATTTAAAGGGGAAAACCATTAAAACTGTGGTATCAGACAATGGTGGAAAATGTTTCAATTCAAAACTCAATAATCTGTTTTATGTCAAAGGCATCTGTCATCTTCCAACAGCACCATACACCCCTCAACAAAATCCAGTTTATCAAAGGGGAAATTTCTCTGTTATTAAAGAGAACAGTGTTCCTGCTGAATGGTGGGGAGGGGCGTTTTCTATGCCTGCATTTGTACTAAATAGAACACCAGTATCTTCTCTCAATTTTGTTGCTCCACTAAGTAAGTGAGATTACTCTGTGTCTCTCAATATCACTAGCTTGCATCCTTTTGGTTGTACAGCTACTATGATATCTCCAAAAACTCAGTGGAAATCCAAGATAAATCCTATAGACACTTTATAAATGCTTGTTTGATCCAAAAACCAACTCTATTTATATATTTCATGACTTCATATTCAAAAACAAAGCAGATTTTTGGCCCACACATTCTGCTTCTGTTCTGATCACTTCTAAAGAACCTCTTCTCCTACCTTCAATACCTACTTTTAATTTTTCCTCTCATAAACATCAAAATCCTGCTAACAAGTCTGAAAATTTCCTCTCTATTCCAGGGGGTGATGTTGTGGGGATATCTCAACAAATCCTGAGGTTACTATTATTCATGATGCTACCTAACCCTACTATAATTTTGAACCTTCAATACCATTGGGGGAATACTCTGGTCCTCCCTTACCTAAACAACCCAGATCTAACTCACCTGTCACGTCATCCTTATCTAAAGACAACAACCCTTTACCAAAAGGGTGGGTCTATGATAATGTACCGGAAAAAGCTCAAAATGATGTTTATTCTAACATCTCTGGTGGGAATATTGTGTCTGGTCGTTAGTTTCAAAAACCACCTAATTGTTTTTCTGGGGTAGTAAGAAATAAAACCCCTAATATGTTTAAGGAGGCTATTGCCTCTTCTAAGTCCATTTTATAGATGATTGCTATTCAAAAAAAGCTCTCCAGTCTTGAGACAAATAGAGTTCTGGAATAAGTAAAACTTTTGGTGAGACTTTGGCTTCTCAAAACTACATGGTTTTTTAGAGAGAAAACCAATTTCCTTGGTAATATTATTGAAGAAAAGGCCCATCTTTGTGTTCAAGAGTTCCCCCAGATTGAAGAGCTCAACTTTCATGAAACATTTGCTGTCATTGGAAGGATTCCCACTGTCTGCTTTCTTTTGGGATACGTTGCTAATAATAACTGTAAGATGTGTCTATAAAATTTTTGATAATATTACCATTAATCAACAGTACTATGACGGTTCTTATGAAATATAATAATAAAAATTGGTATACCCACAATTAAACAATTAATTAAATAATTGTTTCTTTTAATTGCTTTACACTACCAGTGATTATAACAGTAAGCATTAATAGTCTACCAGAATAAATTACAAGAATTATTTAATAATAAGAAGTCTTTATTAAAATAATGAAATAATTAACTATTTTGATGTATATGTGAAAATTTGAGATATTACCACATACCCAAAAAAGTCACAAGAAATATTTAAAATAATTATACATTAAAAATAATTACCTTAAAGCTACAAAAATGCCATAAATTGGGATAAAAATTGGTTTAACTTAAAAGCCAATGAAAAAACATGTGAAATAAATTATACCATTGGATTCCCCATGGTAAAATACACATATACCATTTTTATGGCATATCTGTAAAGTCAATATTTAATGAATAATAAGTAATAATACCTTATAAAAAACACAAGTCCTTATTTATTTCAAAGACCATTGAAGCAACATGTGACATTAATGGTACCATTGGATTCTCCATAAAATTTTACATATAAAACAATTAAGAAGCTAATCTCCAAAGTCAATACTTAAGGAATTAAGCTGAATGTATGCACTTTTTTGGTCAATGCATATATTCAAGGATTTTAACTAATATCTTTTGAAATATACATGATAGAGTGATGAACCAAAAATAAAGACATAACGTAATTACCGTAGGGATACAGAAATGAAGTTTATTTCACAAGTTATAAACAAGCTTAAAACCTGTAAGGGATTATTGACTAAAATCAACAGAGCTGTTGACCACTTTGTTGTGAAAGTGGTCCAAACTTGAAAAAGGTATACAGTTGGATTCTACTAGTTCATTCGTGAATAATGATGTATTTCGTATTATAATATTCAAGGTATAACCCCTTGAAAAACATGGTTTGAAGTTTAAAATATTAAATTTCAACAGAAAAGATGAGTTACAAGAAAAATCATCAAAAATAGAGTTTTAATGATGTAATGAAATTCTCTTGACAGAATAATACGGTTATGCAAAGCTATTATAATTAACTCTCTGAATTGCTGTAGTGTGTAAATCTTAAAAGTTATTAAGGATCAAAGCTTGAGCTTAATTTGATCATTTATGATCACTCACTGTAGCTTTAAATTAAGTTTAAAAGTCATATGAGTGATAAAATTGGTGAATACTATTAGTTTATGATTAACACTAATAAAATCCACGAAATTTGGGGTTCTGCCATGCCTTGATCTCATCAAACCTAGAGTTATAGTGATAACTCTAAATAATGGCGTAATAATGAGATAATTTGGTTTAATCATGATGTAATCATCACCAAACCTTAAAACATTGATAAATTTCAGTGGATATTAACAGTGCACGTCTACTAGAAGCCTGTTGGACTCTAGGAGGGAGGTATTTACTAAAAATAGAGCTCTTTTTACTCTGTTTTCCCCTCAGACGCTTACAAAACATTCAATCATTAAATAAAAAGGTAATTTGTTTATCCTTTATATATAAAACTTTTATATTATTAAAGACCAAAGATCATCTTATAATAATCTTCATCTTTGACTTGATTATTACAATTATTTAACTGTTTTGTCTAAATTTCTCTCAAAAACCTCAATTCCATGTAAAACCAAGAAAAATTTGTAATTTCTCTTAAAATTTATTGTAACTAAAATTTAAATAAGTTGTATTTACATCTCTAGGCATAAATTTACTGAAAATTATTATATTAAGCATTAAAAGTAGGTTATTTCTCTTATTATAATAATTTTTCTCTATTATTACTTTTTAATAATTCCATAATTGATATAAATAGTATTTCTATCAATTTATAACTTTAATATTGGTAATATTATTGTTATTAATTGTTTTGGATTAATAAAACACAATTTTTTACGCCTTTATTATTTGTTGGTAACAATAATAAAGTGCTTTTGAATATATCAATTATCTTATATTAATATATTTATTTTATATATATTATTTTTTCTAATATAAACTATATTATTATATTTATTTAATAATATAGTTATTTTACGCCATCATTATAGTAAATCTTTATTATTATAATTATTTTTTATCTTATTTAATTTATTTATAAGGACATTCATAGTACAATAAGTGAAATATTAATAATTTTTACTTATTGTTTCATAGTCAAACCTTATAGTATAATTATATTTTGCAAGAATAATTATAAATGAAATTCTTGCAAAAAACTATGACTAGAAAAAAAATTTAAGAATTAAGAAAAATCACTCACTGACACCCCAATGAACTGTGGAAAGAGATTGGTAGAGAGATTTGACAGGTAAATTGTGGATTTAAGGGATAAAAATTAATTTATAACAGTATTATGGAAAATTATAGTTTCTTTCTATGATTTCATGTCTTTCTAATTGATTCTGGAATAATAAAGCACTTAAGAAATCGTTCTAACTAATTCTTCATCCTTGGTAATAAATGAATAATTGGATAATAAGATAATATGGAAAAAAGAGCAAGAGGTGGCCTCTTCAAAGTCAATAGCATCTCACAGAGGCATTCAATGGAGAAAGCTGAAAAACCAGTGAGTGAGAAAGAAATAATATCTTTGGATTAATGATTTCATCATCTGTTGTCTTGTAAGATTTATCATAATTATTGAATTAAGGCTTTTACTTGACTACCATCCAATTTATGGTCAAGGATAAAAGGATTATAAACTGTAAATCTTATTTTATTTCAAAATGAAAAATAATTTCTCAAACTCATCAAAGTGATTAGAAATTCCATCAAAGGTTGTATTTTGTATGAATTTTGAAGATTCAGTGTTTCATGTGGAATCATCAAAAATGGACTGCAAGTAAAACTTTGAATTTTACTTATGAAACCATGATTTTTTTGGCTTATTCATTTAGAATAGGGTTCTCCATTGGTCCTGAAAGCTTAAGAAATATTCATCAAGAATTTTATTTTTAATCAATTTTTGAATTTTTTACCTCATTTCCACATAGAATTACAAATAGAACAATATAGCTGGTTGCTATGAGGTAAATCAATAGATTATAGTCAAAAAAGGGTTTTAATTACTCTCCCAAGGCTTATCCATGGAAAATAATTAAGAATTGACATGGTTCCAGGATTCTAAGTTTCTCTTTGCCTCCTTGTCATGTCAAAATAGCAGCTTATTTGCGATTTAATTATGATTTAATGAGATTTTAACTTGGAAACCAGGTTCCCAAAAGGTTTTATTGCAATAATTGAACCAGGATCAGCCATGGATCTATGATTTGGATCTATCCACGCCTCAGAGGCCTCAGAAGTTGGGTACCCTGGCTCGCTTTGTTGTTTTTTGTCACCCTTAGCTATTTTCACATCAAAAATAGTATTTTAGGCTTCAAGACTGATATCAACTATAACCAGGGAAAATTTTGCGTCAATCACCAGAAATTTAGTTCATGTCGCACCAAAGTCAATATAAAATCTTGCTTCAGTGGCGTCAGTGTCACATTATAGTCACTGGATTTGGTGGGTCACATCACGTCTGCGTCAAGACAATGTCAATCATCACATGTGTCAAATGAGAATTTCACTCAAAGCCCAAACCCATTCAACACTATTTGCAAGGTTTGAGTAATTACACCTCATGGTGCAAGGAAGCAGTTTGGCATGCTCATTTTTGTGCATGAGAAGACTTTGGCCCCAGTGCCTGATCATATCACCCTTTTTTAGCATGCCTACTCTCATGCATGAATTGGCTTCCACATCCCCGCCTGATCCTCTCCAACCCTTGGCATGCTTACGCGCCAGCACCGCCCTCCAGATGTGACTCCAACACTGCCCCCCCATCTCCACCCTCACCACTGCTTATGCTTCCACACCCCCACTTCCTAAAATGCTAACACTCCCACGGAACCCTCAAAAGTTGCCTCTGACACGGCTCTTACCCCTCCTTATGCCTTCTCCCACCAGTCGCTTACCATCCTTACACTCGTGCAGTGCCCTCCCAACATGCCTCCAATGCCGCCCTCACACCATCCTAATCCTCAATGCTCCTGCAGCACCCTCAAGACAAGACTACAATGCCGCCCCCCATCTCCTCCCTCACCACTCTTTCCGCTTGTGCACCCCTGACTCATCTTCTTTGATGATTAAAATTCTTATGCTCCTGTGGGGCCCTCAACATATGCCTCCGACACCACCCTCAACCCTCCTTATGCCTCCTCCCACCTGCCTAATCCTCTCCACCCCTTACCATGCTTACTCTAATGTATTATATCCATAGGGTATGGTGGCTTGTTGGTGTACATGATGAACACAATCACAGAAATATGCTGAGTGGCCTTCTTGCCAACAGGTTCTTGGGGGAAATTGGTGGGGATATTGTCAGGGTGAGTCTATGTAGTAGCTTAAAAATAGTAAATACAAGCTAGCACTATGACTGTGACACACAAAAAATAATTTTTAATAATAGTAAACAGGTTCTACTGTAATATGATAACAGTGGTGATGAATCTATTGAGAACCTGGGTTGCAATGATTTGATATCAATTGACTGTGAAAATCACTACAATAATTAATTATTTTAATTATATCAATATAATCCTAAGAGTACTACTGGTATAAGACAGTTTTACTATGTAAGGATGTTAATTCATTATAAGATGAGTCTTTTCCAGTGAGGAAAGACCTGCTTTTATCTCCTCTGAGGACTGTGAAAGACTGGTAGGCTCTTCACACGTCTACAGAGTGAAAATTTTCACTCTGGAGGCTGGGTTGTGGTTCTGTACCATCAATTCTGATATCAGCATAGTCAGAATTGTGGGTTTTGGACCACAAATGATCATTCTGGATCAATACAGGGTGAAAAAACTCTTCACAGGCCACGTCAGCACCATTGTGACGTGTCCAGAGTGTCTGGATGACTAATATTAGTCATTCTGGGCGGGTTTAAGCTTTAAACAACCATTATTTTAAGTATCAAGCCAGTACTGGTTGGTACAGGTTTGGTACAGACCAGTATTGGTCAAAATACTTCCAAACAAGATATCTTAGTCAGTTTTTGAGATATCAAGAATCCAAGAGCACAGAATTGAAGGGCTTGATGAGCTCTTCAATTTGATATGCTTCATGCTTACCCTTCTCTAAGATAGCAAAAGCTATAAGGACTTTAAGTTTTTGGATGAATTTTTGTACATCAGTATGAGGCTTCAAAACCTTCCAAGCCAGATATCTTCTCCAATTTAGAAGATATCTGTATTCCAATGATACAGTATTGTAGGGCTTGATTAGATCTACAGTTTGATATACAACACTTTACAGCTGTATGAATATATTCCAAAGATACAGGGGTTTCTTTATATGGTTAGTTTCAGAAATCCTGTATTTTGAGATGTAAACCTTTAAACCAAGATCCCTCTGTCAATTTGGAAGATAGAGGGGTCTAAGGTATCTCAAATTAAAGCTCTCACTCAGACCTTCAATTTGGCTGTACCTTTGTACAGTTTTGTACAAGCCCTCCTACACCTTTGAGGGGTTGTTGGTGAAAAAAGGTGATATAATGGTATCTCCTGATTTAGAAGTGCTACAGATGAATAGATTATACCATGGGATAGCTCTAAGTTAGAGCTTCAAGAAAAAAACCATTCTGGTTGGGGTATCATGAAATATGTATAAGTTAGATTAGAGGCTAGAATAAGAGTTTTTGCTTATTTGGTCTTATCTTTGATAGGGCATATCTTTGTCCTTTCTTATTATATTTGAGGAGGTTTCCTCTTTATAATTTACTTTTATTGGCTATATTTGTCCAATACTCCTCATACCATTACTTATGGTATGTTGGATGTCATGCTGGTGCTCTGTTTTGAGTCACAGGCTGACATAACCTCCCTCCAAAAAAGGCTCATCATTTATTAGACTCTTTTGTCCTTATGGAGGCTCTTGATCCTTTCAAAATAGAATCTTTATCTGAAACATCATCCAGATTTACCCATTGGTCTTTTTCTGGTGGCTTATTCCTTCTTTCTGTTAAATAATCCCTATTTGAATCTCTTTTTATTTGATTGTGGTTGTCAGTTTCAAAGTAGAACTTTCTTTGTTTGTCTTGCCCAATTATCAAGTAACTCTCTAGGAAATTATCTATGCTTATGCCATAGATTCTATGGTACTCTGTACCCAATGGAAATCCATCAAAGTTAGCATTTTCAAGTACCACAAATTCAATGTGTAATCTGAGGTTTCCCATTTTGTGTGGTATTATAATTATTTTTTGGATTATTCCAACTGACTTCATTTTGCCTGCAGAACTTTTAAAGCTTCTTGCTTTTGTTAAAAGTATCTCTGCATTCCACATTGGAAAGTGTCTGTCCAAGTATTCTTTGGCTACTACTGAGCAATTTGCTCCTGTGTCAAAAATCAAAGGATGCTTTTTATTTTCAATGTACACATCAAGCTTTGATTTTGCTCCATGAATAAAGGCCATACCAGTTTTGGGTACTTCCAAATACTCTTTAGCATCAATGGTTCTGCCACTTCTGTCTTCACAATTTTTGGGTTGAATGAGTTCTGGTTTCAAAGAGTTTCCTAGGACTGATTCTGTTTTCTCATCCTCATACTCTAATAAGTATTGCTCAATAGGCTCTGATCCACTATCTGAATCCTGTCTTAGCCCATTTCCCATGCTGTCAGAGTCAGATTCGTAATCCATGTGTTCTTCTACTGACTCTTCCTCTATTGCAAATATTTTCTTTTTTCCTTTGGGACAATTATTTGCATAGTGTTCAGGTGATCCACAGTTATGGCATGTGTTCCTTCTCCTTGGTGCTTCTTCACCATTAGTAGGTTTGAGGTCTTTTTCCATGAGTATCTTTGGTTTTTCTCTGCTATCATGTGACCTATAGGGTGAACTACTGCCAATTGATGTCTTTTTTCTGACATCTTGTATGACATTTGCTATGTCATCAATGCTGCTTATTTTGCTGCATCTGCACTTTACTGCATGTTCTAAGTCTCCTGGAAGTTTTGTCATAATCTTATGATTTCTCATCTCTATTGTCATGTTTGGATCAATAGATTTGAGTCTTTTGGTTTGTTTATGACACCATTCATAAGGGTCTTTTTCTGTAGAGTATCTGTCACTCTCAAAAGAGATGGTTTTTTGCCAAATCCAAGTACCACTGCTGTACTTTTGTATTATTTGGTTTCTCCACCATGGCCAGCTTTTCCTACCATGTATCTCTTTTGTTTCAGTGTACCATATATTTGCATGGCCTCTGAATGCAGTGTTGAGTCTTGTGGTGATCCAGTAGTCTGGTATCTTTGGTACACCAACAAAAAGTCCATTAATATAATCAATAAGCTCCATATGATCATATTCTCCAATTGCTGAGAAGTTGGGCGAATTTACCACATCAGGTAATTGCTTCAATGCTTGTTTCTCAGAGTAACTGAGGTTCTCACCATCTTGGTAGATAGATTCAGACCTTAACTTTGGATCCTGGGATTCAGGAGCTTGGTTTTCTGATTCTTCCTCTTTTACTTTGGTGATTGGTTTATCATCTTGAGTTGTTTGAGGGAAGAAATTATCTTTTTTTTCCTCCTTTTTATAGGGAAAATCCACTTCTTTTTCCAGGATTTCCTGTTGATATTGGATATTTCTTAAATCTCTTCTCACAGCTTGTTGTTCCTCTAGTATTGAGTTCAACTGTTTTTTTTAGTTTAAAATTCTGCCCAGATTCTGGATAGATTTGTGTTCAAGTCTTCTATGACTGTTTCTTGGAAGGAATTTTCTTCCTTGAGTGTTTTCATTTCTGAAGTCACTTCTTGAAAATGATCATATGTCCAATCCATGAATTTACCCATGTTAGACCATATGAAACTACTACCTCTGGAATCTGTGGTTTCAAATTTTTGAGGGGGTATTTTGTCATCAATAGGCTTAAGCTGAGGATCAATTGATTCTGAGCTAACACTATTGGTAGGTACAGTGTCTTTTAGGATTTGTGTTCCTCTTGGACTAATTTTATTCATTGTTTCATCCAAGGATCTGATTCTATCTTCTCCTTCCTGAAAGAATTCTTGTTTTCTACTAGGGCTCCATGCCCTCTGCTGGAAACCACCAGGGATGACTGGAGAGTCATGGAAATATTGTCCTTTGGATTTCAAGTCCTGTAGCTGTTGGACTGATGTGGGAAAGATGGAATTTCTTCTTCCATGCCTTGGTGTTCCTGAATCAGATTGGGCTCTTCCATATGCCAAGAATTCTCTATGGCTTGGATTTCTGTTTGATTCCCTCTGATTCAAGTCTCTTCTGAGAGTATGAAATGGCTGTTGAGATTCCAACTTTTCATTTCTTCCAGAATCTTTTGGCAAGTAATAAGATTGACTCATATTTTTTGCCTCATTATTCCAATTTCCTCCCATGATACTCCCATGGTTAAGGTTTTGTTGTCCATACTCCATGTGGAAAAGTCTTTTAGGAGTACATGAATATGAGTTATTTTCCCTGCATCTGTCCAATTTTTTTGTTGGACTGGGCTGAATTTGGTTTGGGGTGGTACTTTGAGCAGGAGTTTCCTGATAATAAGTCCTTTGTTGGTTATTTGATCCAGAAGGGGGTGGCCTTCTCCCTCTGTTTCTTCTTTGCCAGATTTCTGGCTGATTTCTTGGGTATCCAAGATCTCTGAGAAATGGAGTTGTCATGTTAAAAAATGACAAAAGACAAAAAATTCTGTATTTTCCAAGGTTTCTTTACCTTTAAAAGGCCCTTGGACTAATTTCTGCTTTATACTCTTTGGCAATTTGCTTGGGAGTTGGTACTGCCTCCTTGTCTTTGAGGCTGGTACAGATGAATTTCACTGTGATTTTGTCTCAAATGGAATGTATTTTTTCCACTTTGAAAGAAAATGGAGAAGGTTTGTAATTCAATTTGAATAAAAAAAATTTCCAATTCCTTACTGTTATTTCTTCTGAGTTTGGTATGATATTTGAGTTTTAATTATTTATTATTATTATTATTTTATTTTTTATTTTTTGAAGAAATAACAGTTTTGTTTCACTTATTTTTATAAGTAAAGTATTTAATATTAAAAGTTTATATTATTAAACTTGAATATTATTGATAAGTTATTTACTTATTGAAATGGAAAAATCAACTGTTAATAGTTACAATTTTTCCTTCTTTAGAGGAAAGAAAAGGGTCTATATCTTAATCATACAATAATTTTGTTGTATGATTAAGTTTTCTTCTGTTGTTGTTTGATTATTTATCAAATAAAACAAATTTGAATCAATCTCCTCCTCAGTTTAAGAAAGGAAAGATTGTATTAAATAATATTGATCTTCAATATTAAAGAATTAGAATAATGATGAACTTATTATTCAATTATTTACTGCTGGTTTCCCAATAAATATCTTAATTCAAACTAAATTTTACACAAAGTGACAAAAAATAATTATATTTTTATTTGAATATACTATTTTTATATGAAAATATGTTTGAAAAATTCAATAATAATTACTAATTATTCTTATTTTTGTGAAAAATTGATAATAATGACTTATTATTATTAAAATTTATTTATTTATTTATTTATTTATTTATTTTTTCTTTTTTTTTTATTTAAAAAAAAAATTGATGAATTTTTCCTCAACTTGAGTAGAAAGGATTCTTCTTCAATAATATTCAATTTGAATATTAAAGAATTGAAATAATAATAAAATTATTATTTATATATTTATTGTTGGTTTACAATAAATATTATGATTTAAATTAATTTTACACAATTTGGTAAAAATTAATTATACTTTCTATTTAAATATACTATTTGTATATAAAAATAAGTTTGAGAAGTTAATAATAATTACTTATTATTATTAATTTTCGTGAAAATTGCAATTTAAAGCTTTGAAGAGTATAAATACTCAAAAATGAAAAAAATATATTATTTAATATATTTTGATAAAATATAATATATAAAAAATATATATTATATTTTTATAATATAAGAGATGAAAATTAGTTTCAAAATGAAAAAAAAACTCGAAATTGTACTTACTTTTATAGTAAAAAACCTTCAAAAATAGTGGATATGATCCAAAAATTGCCAAAATAGGTCCAGAATAGGTTAAAACAACGGCCAGGCCCCCAAAATGTCAGGCTGAGTCTATGTAGTAGCTTAAAAATAGTAAATACAAGCTAGCACTATGACTGTGACACACAAAAAATAATTTTGAATAATAGTAAACAGGTTCTACTGTAATATGATAACAGTGGTGATGAATCTATTGAGAACCTGGGTTGCAATGATTTAATATCAATTGACTGTGAAAATTACTACAATAATTAATTATTTTAATTATATCAATATAATCTTAAGAGTACTACTGGTATAAGACAGTTTTATTACGTAAGGATGTTAATTCATTATAAGATGAGTCTTTTCCAGTGAGGAAAGACCTGCTTTTATCTCCTCTGAGGACTGTGAAAGACTGGTAGGCTCTTCACACGTCTACAGAGTGAAAACTTTCACTCTGGAGGCTGGGTTGTGGTTCTGTACCATTAATTCTGACGTCAGCATAGTCAGAATTGTGGGTTTTGGACCACAAATGATCATTCTGGATCAATACAGGGTGAAAAAACTCTTCACAGGCCACGTCAGCACCATTGTGACGTGTCCAGAGTGTCTGGATGACTAATATTAGTCATTCTGGGCGGGTTTAAGCTTTAAACAACCATTATTTTAAGTATCAAGCCATTACTGGTTGGTACAGGTTTGGTACAGACCAGTATTGGTCAAAATACTTCCAACCAAGATATCTTAGTCAGTTTTTGAGATATCAAGAATCCAAGAGCACAGAATTGAAGGGCTTGATGAGCTCTTCAATTTGATATGCTTCATGCTTACCTTTCTCTAAGATAGCAAAAGCTATAAGGACTTTAAGTTTTTGGATGAATTTTTGTACATCAGTATGAGGCTTCAAAACCTTCCAAGCCAGATATCTTCTCCAATTTAGAAGATATCTGTATTCCAATGATACAGTATTGTAGGGCTTGATTAGATCTACAGTTTGATATACAACACTTTACAGCTGTATGAATATATTCCAAAGATACAGGGGTTTCTTTATATGGTTAGTTTCAGAAATCCTGTATTTTGAGATGTAAACCTTTAAACCAAGATCCCTCTGTCAATTTGGAAGATAGAGGGGTCTAAGGTATCTCAAATTAAAGCTCTCACTCAGACCTTCAATTTGGCTGTACTTTTGTACAGTTTTGTACAAGCCCTCCTACACCTTTGAGGGGTTGTTGGTGAAAAAGGTGGTATAATGGTATCTCCTGATTTAGGAGTGCTACAGATGAATAGATTATACCAGTAGATAACTCTACCTTAGAGCTTCAAGAAAAAAACCATTCTGGTTGGGGTATCATGAAATATGTATAAGTTAGATTAGAGGCTAGAATAAGAGTTTTTGCTTATTTGGTCTTATCTTTGATAGGGCATATCTTTGTCCTTTCTTATTATATTTGAGGAGTTTTCCTCTTTATAATGTACTTTTATTGGCTATATTTGTCCAATACTCCTCATACCATTACTTATGGTATGTTGGATGTCATGCTGGTGCTCTGTTTTGAGTCACAGGCTGACAGATATTCACAATGTTTTGGTTAGGGTTTAAATCATGAGAGTCACAAATTAAAACCTAATAAGTGGACTATTTAAGACAGGAATTGTGTCTCCTGTTTCCCCAACAAAACCATCTTATTTAATATCATTCAAATGGAACACTTTGCTTAGTCCTTATCTCATGAGTGTTGAATAGTTCAAAAGTTGACCTTAGTAGGTTTCTCACTAGTCAGCTTTATGAAGTTTTTCACAGGGCAGTGATATCAGTTGAATGATATAAAATAATCTGCAACACATCACCCCCTTGAATTTCCCAACAAATCATATTTTGCAAATGCAATAAAAGTTCAATAGATATTGATGGAAGGTTCCAAAGCCATTGATGGGAACATTTCTTTTTCTCAGCTTGTGGTTCTGAAAAGTCTTTTTTTCTAGAATATTCACTAACTATTGAACTGATTCAAATTGATATTTAACTTCTTTAAAACTTTCAAAAATTCTCCAATATTGATATTACCTAAAAAGGAATCAATAATGAATACTTTAAGCATATTTTACTTCCACCACTTTCAGAACTCCTGCCTTTTTTCGTCAATTTTGGTCTTTTTATTCAAAGAGATTTCAAACAAGTTATCAATCAACTTGTTACAATCTATTTAATTAATAAGCTACCTCCACTATGCCCCAAACCCTGGAAAATTCAGCTGAATTCAATGAACAAAGAACTTCAGCCCCAAAGAGTGGAAGTGAAATCTCTGATATGGTCAGTAGTAATGAATTAGCCATTAAATTAGAGAGCCAGTCACATGAAAGTAATCCAGATCCACCAGTTCTTCCAGAATGTGAGCATAGATTTATCTTGAATATTTGGAATCTCTCAAAACCTGATACTTTTGTCATAGCCTTTCTTTCAGCTCAGCCTCCAAGCTTGCAGAAACCAAATTTTAAAAGCTATGAGAAGGAAATGACTGTTGAACCTTGCGCACCAACAGAAGATACTGGGAAAGATGACATAATTTTCAGTGGGGAGGTTGACATTATATCCAAGGAAAAATTTGTCTCAAACATCACTCAAACAATCCCAAGGCTGGAAAAAACTCAAAATGATAGTAAGATTCCTGATTACGTATGTCAAAAGATTGCTGAAGCAGTGAACCTCCTCAAAATGGATTTGAACCATAAGTCCATTTCTAATTCAATACAAAATAATTAAAAATGGCTGCTTACAATATATGGGCAGGTGTTGAGGTGGGAGAATCTTGACCTGAAGGATCTCAAGTAGTGATTGGAATGCCGGGCAAAGGATTAGGAAAAAGAAAAAATATAAATGCCACAAAGAAAACCAACAAAAAACGCCATACCTTTGAAGCTGCAAACGATTCCCAGGATAAAGATGATGACATGATCAATGTTGAAGTGAACCATATTGATAATGAACCTCCGCATACTGAAAGCCCCTGATACTCAATGAAACAATCCATGATGAAACCCCTCCCGCCTCTCCTTGAAATGTTCAAGCATTTCAAGAAAGGGAGGAAATTAAAGATGATACAATGGGTCAAGAAGATATTACTGTTATAATTCCTGAGCCTGACCCCAAAGTGTAAACCTCTGCTAATTCTCAAGGAATAATTTCATCCCGCATTGAAGAGTTTGAGGAAATTTTGAATTATCATTCCAATATTACTCAAGAATCATGGAAAAGGGGACTTGATAATATCAATAGTATTTACAAAAATCAATGGGACAATTTACCAACAAATGATGCTGATACATTCCTTCCCCTTGGTATTAAGGTTATCAGTAACGGAGAGCTTAAAATGTCAGCATGGCTTGAGGAGCTTGAGATTGCAGGTGATTTCTATCTTTGTGATTGATACATTATGATTTGGCTGATGACTCAAGTGATATACTTGCAATATATATGGTTAGATTGTTTTTAAGGCAACAGAAACAGAAGCATTTTCTAATTATAACATTTGGAATCTCAAATTGATGAAGGAATCAGCTAAACCTCCAGATAATCGTCCAAAATCTGAACATTCCTTCTTCAAAATGGTTCAGAGCCTTCTTTACCCCTCCAATCAAATTCAAAACTTTTAGGCGAATGTTATGTTTGAATCCATTACTTTAGTCTCATACAATGTGATTACACCCAAACCATATGTGGCACCAACATCAAATTTGACAGATCCTCTTGGACTCAAACGGGGAGCAGTTGAATACCTTGCCTCCTGCATGAGGAAATCAAAGCAAGGTGCAACAAAACTAAGCATTGAAGGTGACAGGGCTGACAATGAGATATCAACAAAGCCGCACAAGAACCTCAAGGATCTAATGGATACAGTTATCCACTTGATGATTGCATACAACCTGGTACGTGCACATACAAAGGTCAGGGTCTGTGGAATGAAAGGAAAACTCACGAGCTCAAAAAAAATGAGGCCATCAAAGATCTTTTAGTGTGTCACAAGAATCTTGGAATAAATTGCATTTTCTATGGTATATTAGCGGCATTCTGTGCGGTGGGGGTTTGTGGTTTGAGGGTATGCTCAGATGACTGGATGTGAGCCTTGAGGTATATTTTGCATACCCAAATAGGCCACAATTATCTTAAAAATAAATTCTGAACTATGCATAACCCATAAGTCATGCATATATCCAAAATTCATCATTTTTGATTTCAGAAAAGATGAATAACTTTTTATTGAGTAGGTAAATCCATGAATTTAAAGCCAGATTTGGATTCTACACAAAAATTCACCTAGGGTAGCTACATAGAGTGAATAAGCTCAAATTAACTCTTTGAGGTGGTAATATGGAGATAAAACTTCAATACCACATAAAAGATCCATGAAATTTTGGTTTTTCTTAATTTCACACCAAAATAATGGGAATGTGAGAAATCCCATGTTACATATACACTAAGAATAGTGTTATGCATGTTTTGGGCACTTAATATCATGGTATTCTTACATGGACGTTTGGTACACCCATAGTGGGAATCTCACTTGAAGCTTAATTTTCTGTTTTTATGTCAAAATATACACTGAAAATAGTGTTATTCATGTTTTGGGCACGTAATATTATGGTATTCTTACATGCACCTTTGGTACACCCATAGTGGATATCTCACAAAGCTTAAATTTCTATTTTGACGTGAAAAATAAGCAAGGGGGACAAAAGACATCAAAGAGAGCCAGGGTACGCAACTTCTGAGGCCTCAGAAGCATGGACAGCTCCAAAGCTTGGATCCATTGCTGATCTTGGCCTAATTGATAAACTAAAACCTTTTTGGAACCTGGTTACCATGTTACAACTACAGTAAATCATAAGAAAATAGCAAATAACCTGCTATTTTGACATGCCAAGGAGGTAAAGAGCTACTTAGACTCCTGTAACCATGTCAATTCTTAACAAATTTCCATGGATAGACCCTAAAAGAGTAATTAAAACCCTTTTTGGACTTGTATCCCTTGATTTACCTCATAGCAACCAGTTAAACACTGATATTTGCAATTCTATGTAGAAATGAGGTAAAAACTTCAAAAATTCATTAAAAATACAATTCTTTTTGAATCTCTCTGAACCTTTCAGGACCAATGGAGAACCGTATTACCTATGATACAGCCAAAAAGAATTATAGTTTTACTAGTAAAATTAAGAGTTTTACTTACAGTCAACTTTTGACTATTCTACGTGAAACACTAAATTTTCAAAAATTCACAGTAATTACACCCTGTAATGAAATGGCCAACATAATTGACAACTTTGAGAAATCAATTATTATTTTTAATTAAAAGAAGATTTTCAGATGTTACTCTTTTTGTTCTTAACCATATTGGGGTTGGTAGCCATGTAAAAGCATCAATCAAGTAATTATGATAATGTTATGTGACAGTTTGCTCCATGAAACACCTCTGTGAGCTGTCTTAGACTTAAAAGAGGCCTCCTGTTGCTGTTTTTTCCAAATCATCATCTTATTATCCATTTATATCATTGTTACCAACAAGTAAGTATTAGTTAAGCTAATCTTAAGTGTTTTAATTCTTTCAGAATCAATCAGAAAGACGTGAAATCATAGAATCCAACTATATATTGTTGTAATCCTGCTATAAATCATTTTGATCCCTTAAATCCACAATTCTACATCAAATTTCTCTACTTATATCTTTCAATAAATTCTTTGGAGTATAAGTGAGTCATTCATCTTTAATTTTTAAAGTTTTTCTCTAAAAGTAGTTTTCTTCAAGAATTATCTCTATAATTACTCTTGCAAAAGATAATTATATATTAAAATAATTTTATTATTTTAATAAAAGAATTTTTTATTATTAAATTCTTCTTGTAATTGATTCTTATAGAAAATTACTGTTCACTGTTAAAATCATTAGTAGTGTTTAACAGGTGAAAGAAATAATTCTTTAATGATTTAATTGTGGTTATAATAATATTTTATTATTCTATTTCATAAGAACAGACATAGTACTGTTGATTAATAGTAATTTTATCATCAGTTTCATAGTCAAATCTTACACTGGAGAAAAATCTCAGTGAAAGTGGTTTTGACACTCATTGACATTTCCAAAAGACTTTCACAGGGTAAAAATTTAGTAGAGCCGGTGTATCTATGTACTAATAAGTATATATTTAGTTTACTGAATAAGAGTTTCTTCTCATAAGAGTCTTTTACGACCACTGTACCTCTTAGATTTGAATTTGCATGATGCTTGGTATTAGATTTTGGTGATGCCTGGGTGGAGAAGCGCAGTCTTGGTTCAAGTGATGAGGTCACATTGTGTGAGCGCTAGAGGTAGTTTCATATACCCAAAAAGACCACAAATAACAAAATAAGATATAGAAAGAAATAAAATAAATTTATTTATATTATCAAAATAAAAATTAAAATATAAATACAAATTTCTACACAAAAATAAAAATTTAATGATAATTTAAAGTATAAATTACATTGAATTTTAAAATTGTTAAATTGCATTTTTACTTGAAAAAATTAAGTAAAAATGAATTTTTAATAAAATTGATTAAATTAAGATATTTTTGGAAAAAATTTACATAAAATATATTATAATGTTTTATCCAATAAATAAGGTGGCGTCACCTCTGGGTAAAATTTCTATAATTCAACTCTAAATAATCTTAAATTAAGTTTTAGTATTTTCTGTAAAAAAGTTGAAAATCCTCAAAATCTAATTTAATTCACACCACATGTTGTGTTAACCATCAATTTTTGTGTTAAAGGTGAGGTGTTGTGTGTAGTTGAAAAGGTGTAAGGAATTGAAGTATTTTCAATTGAAATGTCAAAATGTGGGCATGTACTACATGATTGAACTGTAATTGACATGCAAGGTATCAATTATTACAGTTGCGTACTGTAAAACTCAATTGAATTTTATGTGTAAATTACAAGTGTATTACATGATGAGGAATTAACAAAAAAACAATTTGGAAAGATTAATTCTGGTGGGGAAAAGGTACTGTAGCTCCAAGGAGCAGCCAGACCCCCAAATTCCTTGCTTACAGGCGTGGGATTTCAAAATCCACGCAAAGGTTCATCACTTTTGGCCTGGAATTGATTCACTGGGTCTGTGACTCAATTGTTGATGAGGTTTTGATACCAACCAGGGCAGTTTTAACTGTTGCCAAGAGGGTAAAACTACCATTAAGTTAAAAAAATATCATTAAAAACAGATTTAACTGGTTTCTACGTCTCTTATACACATTACAACATGTTTTCAAGGCTCTAGGTCAGGTATTACTATAGTAATGGCTGATTTAAGGGTCTAAAATGGCTAAGAATAGCAAAAAATGGCTAAAACCAGCCTTTTTTTGGTCTAAACCAGGGTTCAAAGATGCCATAATTGGCTTTTCTGTTTTCAGAGAGTTTCCACGACTGACAGTAGTAAATTTTCCTTTTTGAGTAAGAAAATTGATGGCTATAAAAGAATGTCTTCTTTGCCCCACTTTTCTGTTTATGTTGGAATCTTTTTCCTTTTATAATTAGTTTAAACACTGTTAAACCAATCAATAAAAGATTCCAAATACCCTTTTTAAATCCTTTTAAACTTTTAAACCACCTAAAAAATAATTATAATCATTGCTTGTAACTCTCATAATCATTTTTACCCCTTGAACCACCCCATAAGTGAATTAAAGGATCTTTCATCACTGTTAACTTTGTCACTTTGTTTCCAATTTCACTGTGGTCACTTTTGGGTGTGTTTTCTCTTTAAATATCTTTTTAAAGACTTTTCTATTTAATTAATAGCTTGCAGTTCTTTTCTCAATTAATTACAATTGAAATTTCTCTTGAAGAAATTTCTTTTGTAGCCTTAAATATCTCTTGTAGAGTATTTGTGAATAAATTTTTATTGTTGGTAAAACAATAAATCTTTATAACATTATTATTTTATACTTATAAAGTTAAAAAAAATAGCCATGTTTTCTCTCAAAAATACTATTTCATACTATTTTTTACATCATATTTTACCTTATAAAAATTTTGAAGACAAGAAAAGTACTTGATTTTTAATCAAAGTTTCATATCCACACCTTACATTTGGGGGGCCAGCCATGATATTTTACCTGTGACATAATTTTTTACTCTTTTTAAATCTTTTTTTCTTATATTGAAAAATTTAAAAACATATAAAAAATACTTATAATTCAAAAAAATCCATAAAAAATAACTTTTTTTCATATTATAAGTGAGCCATTATTTTTTTTCAGTTCTCTATACAAAGAGAAATCTTTTTTACTTGATCAATTGGCTTTTTCATTAACTTTAGTGTCTGACAACATGGTGAGACAAGAAAATATTGAAGCAGCCTCAACAGTAACAAGCATTATTCCTGCAAGTACTGGGAATTCTGACCATAATAGTACAGTTATTATAACTCAGAAGAATCAATCTGAACCAATTCCTTCTGAATTCATTAACTTGGATATAAGTAATACCCTTAAGAAGGCAAAGGATTTGGCCAATAGTAAGTTTTTTGATGTAAAAATACTATTTTTAAGCCTTTCAATCATAAAATATGCCTTTAACCAGATAAGGAGCCAGCTATAACCCCTCAAGCAGCTCTCAAAAAGGTCATAGACATGATTATGGCAGAAGCCAATCTGTTACAGAAGGACAAGGGTCAGTTTATGACCTCCAAATTAATAAATTATGTCATTCTGAAGCTGATAATACTATTTTACCTTCAAAAAGAGCTGAAACCTCCACAAGAAGCCTCAGTGGACAAATACAAAGCCAGCCAGAAGGCTTACAACAATACATTGCAGCACAGAGAGTACCAGGTCCTTGCAGATCTGTGGAAAAAACTGCATGAATACTTACTTGACTGTGAGGAAATTCCCAGGCCATCCCAACACTTGCAAGTTACTCAAGGGATGGCAGCCATTGATGGAAAAGAAGAATATGATTCTTTCAACAGCAGAATGGAGGGAAAACAACCCTCCACCACCCAAGCAAGTGTCAAAAACAGTCCCAGTAGCCAGCAGCAGCAATTGCAATGTGAAAAAAGCAGCCACAAGCTCAAAACAAGGGCAAAGGCAAGGCACCAGCCACAAACCCTTACGGTCAGGGCCACAGAATCCCAAAGATTCAGCAGGATGCCATGGAAAATGTATTTCAGATGTCCAGAACAATGATGGAATTACAGAAAAAGGAGGAAGCCAGATTAAAATCTCAGAAATGATTTTTGACATTTTTGATTCTATCCCAGAGTTGTATGAAGCTATAAATGACGTAAAAACTCATGTTTCTGATAAAAATTCATCCATTTGTAACAATATTAAAATAAACAACTTAAGTTTGAGCCAAATAAAGGAAAAAATTATGTGTTTTGAGAAAGTTTTGAGAACAATTAAAACTTCTGATAATAAAAATTCTTTTGGCAAGAAGATAAATGAACAATCTTCCATCATTTAAGAAACAACAGACAAATATTCAGAATTAAACATTGATGACAAAATTGAAACAAGAATTAAACAAAACATAAATATTATCAAGACAGATAACAAGAAAGTCCTTGATGACATTTCAAATTAATTTACTGAAGTAAAGACATATACAATTGCCTTGAAAAAGTGCTTTGATGCTTCACATGAAGAAGTATCAAAACTAACAATGAAATTCAATCAAGTCACTGCTGATGATACAAGACAAACAGAGTTATGGCAAGAGCTGACACATAAAGAAGACATGTATAAAATTGAAGTAATAAATTTGATACGTGCCTTCCAACATGAATTCAGAAATTCCCAAAGGTGTAGCAACAGTCAAATGAATGATATTTAACAAATACTGAACACCTTACCAAGAGTGTCTACACCTTTGAATCAGAATGAGGGTACAAGGATTCCAAATCCACAAGTATTGGAGGTTGAAAACTCACAGTTAGAAAATGGATTTTCCACTTCTTTTCATAACTTGGAACCATCAATGGGCAAAGCACTCCTGAAAGAAGTACCAAAACTTAAAGAATGGCCTCACTTCAGTGGTGAAGAAGAACATGATGATATGGAATTCATCTGAGGTATTGACATGATTGAAGAAGATTTTGAATTACCAGACAGATTGGTAACAGCAAGATTTGACACCTTGTTTACCAGATCAGCCCACAGATGATATCTCAAATTAAGACGAGGACATGGACACCAAAGTTGGACTTGGTGGAAAACCCAAATTTTGAACAAATGGGCCAATGATGCTTGGAGGCTTAAAGTGGAAACAGACTTTTAATCAGCCAAATGCTGATAAAGACAAAGCTTTACCACGGTTTTTCCAACAAAAGGACAGATTAACAGCATTGTATCATGACATTTCAGAATTTATGATCCACAGAAAGATTCTGAGACAAATTGGAGGTGACTCAGAGCATGATGTCAAAAGCAGGACTACTGAAAAATCTTCAGCAGAAGATATTATCAATATATTAGAAGAAGTAACCACCAGAAACAGGATTGGTTCTAGTAGGGTGAATCTCAAAACAAGTTTTACTACACCTTGGAAATATTCTGTGCAAAAAAATGCCAAAGAAAATTCTCATAATATTAAGTATAAATCTGCAGATATAATCAGAAAGTGCCATATTTGTCAAAGCACCACCCACGTAGCCAATACATGTCCAAAGAGGGGAAAAATTAATGAAATTGACATTGAAAAAGAACCTGATGTTGAAAAATATGACAATATAATTGAAGAAAATTCAGATGATAAGTCATCAATATTTTCTGAATCTTCCAAAGATATAGAAAATATCAATGACACTTTTGACATCATGGAATCTTATTCCCACTTACCACAATTAAGCAATGGTTAACTTGGTTTATCAAAACCTCAAGATGCACAACTTATGAAAACCAAACCAAACAGGGGGAAAGGTTATACAGCTGATAACTCCTGTATAACAGAAGTGGTAATTAACAACAAATCCACTGAATGTTTACTCAACCCAGGAGCCTTCTTCTCTTGTGTTAGAAAATATTTTCTTAAGACTTGTGTATCAAATTTTCAAGACCACTTGTTTCCAATTGATGGCATAAAATTCAATAGTGAAAGTAATCAAATGAAAGCATTGGGAATCTTTGAGACCATTGTCATATTTCCACATATTAATGCAAATTTAAGAATCACTGTTGAATGTTTTGTTATGGAAAATTGCTCTAGTACCCATTTTATATTGGTAAATGACTATTTGATCATGTATGGAAAAGACTGAAATAACAACAAGGACAGATACTTTACTATTGGAGACAATGAGCGTCAAATATTTGCCCTTTTACCATTTAAAAGACAAATTACATGAAGTAAAGTAGCACCAGTAAGCTTAGATTTGAAAATATTCAAAGCTGAACAGTTGAATGAAGCTGAAATAAGCCTTCATCTGACTGATAGTCAGAAAAATGAACTTTCTTCCCATTTATATGACCACAGAGAAGCATTTGAATCAGACAAAGAACCCTTGGGAGGAATTATTTATCATGAAGCTGACATCATCCTTAATATTGAGAGACCTTATCCACCACTCTTAAGAAGACCTGCATATCCAGCAATTCCAAAATCAAGAGAAGCTCTAGAAATTCATATTCAAGAATGTTTAGGTCTTGGTGTAATAAGAAAGGTTGTCCATAATGAGGAAGCAGAAATAACTACACCAGTAATAGTGGCATGGCATAATGAAAAATCTAGAATGGTTTGAGACTTTAGAGCTCTGAACAGTTACACTGTTCCAGACAGGTAACCAATACCAAAAGTTCAAATTTCCCTTACTCAGATATCTCAAGAAGTTTATATAACCACTATGGATGCCCTTAAAGGGTTTCATAAGAATTTAGTGACACCAAGGGCAAGAAAATACTTGAGGATTATTGTTCATTGTGGAGTATATGAATATTTGAGGATGCCTGTTGGTATCAAGAATGCACCTTCACACTTCCAAAGAATGATGAATGAAGTTTTCCCTGAAGAACTTTCAGAAGGATGGTTAATCATTTACATTTATGAAATTATTGTTTGTTACATAACTTGGGAAGAACATATGTACAGATTATCCAGAGTTTTGACAAAAATACAATCCATAAACATGAAAATTTCTTTAAAAAATTGCCATTTTGGATTTTAAGAACTTAAAACACTGCAACATGTAGTATCTGGTGTATCCCATGGAATTGACACAAACAAGGTTGAAGGAGTATTACTGAAACCCATGCCTAAGACCAAGAAAGAAATTCAGTCATTTTTGGGGTTTGCAGGATATGACAGGCAACATATTAAAGATTTTGCATCCATAGCAAGACCTATTTACAAAATATGTGACAAAGACACAGTATTTGAAATGACTTTTGACAGAGTCAAGGCTTTTGGATCTTTGAGACAAGCCTTGGCCACTGCTCCACTCTTATTGATGCCATACTTTAAGCTTCCTTTTAAGCTTTATATTGATGCATCAAGAGATGGGCTTGGTGCGGCACTTCATCAAATG
Organism: Austropuccinia psidii; assembly: GCA_023105745.1. Classification (NCBI taxonomy): domain Eukaryota; kingdom Fungi; phylum Basidiomycota; class Pucciniomycetes; order Pucciniales; family Sphaerophragmiaceae; genus Austropuccinia; species Austropuccinia psidii. Next base: position 61,666,506 of record JALGQZ010000007.1, read on the forward strand.
CAGATTATCAATGATAAACCTTTGGAAGGACCCATATGCTTCATATTCAGACAAATCAAACCAACCAAAGCCAGATATGGAGCGAGTCAAATGATGTGCTTATGCCTGGTCTGGGCCTTGGAAGAGCTAAATTACTTTCTGGAAGGATGTGTTTTTGGAGTAATAAAAGATTGTACCACTGTTAAGTCACTTTTAAAATTGAAGACTCTTAACAGGCATATGCTCACAAGGTGTGAGCCTTGAGTTATGTTTTACATACCCAAATAGGCAACAATTATCTTGAAAACAAATTCTGGCCTATGCATAACCCATAATTCATGCATATGTTCAAAATTCATCATTTTTAATTTCAGAAAAGATGAATACCTTTTTATTGTGTAGGCAAATCCATTGATTTAAGGCCAGATTTGGATTTTACACAAAAATTCACCCAGGGTAGCTCCATAGAGTGAATAAGATCAAATTGACTCTTTGAGGTGGTAATATGGAAAATACTTTAATACCACATCACAAATACCACATAAAAGATCCGTGAAAACTTTTGTTTTCTCCATTTCAAGCCAAAATGAAGCAAATGTGAGAAATCCCATGTTACATATACACTGAAAATAGTGTTATTCATGTTTTGGGCACGTAATATTATGGTATTCTTACATGCACCTTTGGTACACCCATAGTGGATATCTCACTTGAAGCTTAAATTTCTATTTTGACATGAAAAATAGGCAAGGGGGACAAAAGACATCAAAGAGAGCCAGAGTACCCAACTTCTGAGGCCTCTGAGGCATGGAAAGCTCCAAAGCTTGGATCCATGGCTGATCTTGGACTAATTGGTAAAATAAAACCTTTTGGGAACTTGGTTACCATGTTACCACTACAGTAAATCATAAGAAAATAGCAAATAACCTGCTATTTTGATGTGCCAAGGAAGTAAAGAGCAATTTAGACTCCTGTAACCATGTCAATTCTGAATGATTTTCCATGGATAAGCCCCAAAAGATTAATTAAAACCCTTTTTGGTCTAGTATCCATTGTTTTACCTCATAGCAACCAGTCATAGACTGATATTTGCAATTCTACGTAGAAATGAGGTAAAAACTTCAGAAATTCATTAAAAATAGAATTCATAATGAATATTTCTGAAACTTTCAGGACCAATTTAGAGCTTTATATTTCATAGAAAAATCAAAAAGAATTATACTTTTATATTTAAAATTAAAAGTCTTACTTACAGTCCATTTTTGAGGATTCCATGTGAAACACATAATCTTTAAAACTTTACAGAAAATACATTCTGTGATGAAATTTCCAATAACATTGATAACTTTGGGAAATCAATGATTATTTTCGAATAAAAGAATATTTACAGTTGTTACTCCTTTTATCCTTAACCATAAATGGGTTGGTAGCCACGTAAAAGCCTCAATTAAGCAATTATGATAATATTATGTGACAACAAATGATGCAATCAATAATCCAAAAAGGTTTATTGTTTTCTCACTCATTGGGCCTTCTGTTTTTCACATGGCACACCTCTGTGAGCTGTCTTAGACTTAAAAGAGGCCTCCTCTTGCTGTTTTTTCCAAATCATCATCACATTGTGTTATACCTTTATTACCAACAAGTAAGTATTAGTTAAACCTTTTTCTTGAGTGTTTTAATTGTTTCTGAATCAATCAGAAAGACTTGAAATCATAGAAATCAACTATATATTGTTTTAATCCTGTTATAAATCAATTTTGATCCATTAAATCCACAATTCTACTTAAAATCTCTCTACTTTTATCTTTGATAAGTTCTTTTGAGTATTAGTGAGTGATTTATCTATAATTCTTAAAGTTTTTCTCTAAAATTAGTTTTCTTCAAGAATTATCTTATAACTATTCTTTTAGAAGATAATTATATGTTAAAAAGATTTTATTATTTTAATAAAAGAAGTTTTTATTATTAAATTCTTGTAATTGATTCTTGTAGACAATTACTGCTCACTGTTATAATCACTAGTAGTGTATAACACGTAAAAGAAATAATTCTTTAATTACTTAATTGTGGTTATAAGAATTTTTATTATTATATTTCATAAGAACAGTCATAGTACTGTTTATTCATATTAATATTATCAACAGTTTCATAGACACATCTTACAGATTGAAAATAGCCATACAAGAGTGTAGGGGCAATATGACTATTGTTAATAAAAATGGGAATCTTAATAAAAATGCAGATGGACTGAGAATATGGAAATTACCAAATAATATTGATAATACTGCTTATGTTCCAGAGGAAGATTGTAATATTTGACTGTAAGATTTGTCTATGAAATTGATGATAATATTACTATTAATCAACAGTACTATGACTGTTCTTATGAAATATATTAACAAAATGCTATTATAACCACAATTAAATAATTAAAGAATTATTTCTTTCACATGTTAAACACTACTAGTGATTTTAACAGTGAGTAAGTAATGGTCTACAAGAATCAATTACAAGAATCTTTTAATAATAAAACTTCTTTTATTAAAATGATAAAATTATTTTAATTTATAATTATCTTTTGCAAGAATAATTATAATGGTAATTCTTGAAGAAAACTTTTTTTAGAGAAAAAATTTAAGAATTAAAAATAAATCACTCACTAATATTCCAAAGAGCTTATTGAAAGATAAGATAGAGAGATTTGATGTAGAATTGTGGATTTTAAGGATCAAAATGAATTTATAACAGTATTACAAAAATATATAGTTGTATTCTATGATTTCACGTCTTTCTGATTGATTTTGAAAGATTTAAAACACTTAATAATAGCTATAACTAATACTTAATTGTTGGTAATAATGATTTAAATGATAATAAGATGATGATGTGGAAAAGACAGCAAGAATAGGGCTCTTTTAAGTAAACAACAGCTCACAGAGGCGTGCCATGAAGCAAACTGAAAAACCAGTGAGTGAGAGAACAATTAACCCTTTTGGATTATTAATTGCATCATCTGTTGTTGCCTAAGATTATCATAATTACTTAATTGATGCTTTTACGTGACTACCAACCCCAACATGGTTAAGAATAAAAGGAGTAACATCTGTAAATATTCTTTTATTCCAAAGGAATCATTGATTTCTCAAAGCTTTCAATGTTATTGCCAATTTCATCACATGTTGTGATTACTGTAAATTTTTGAAGATTCAGTGTTTCATGTAGAATGGTCAAAAGTAGACTGTGGGCAAAACTTTGAATTTTACCAGTAAAAATGTAATTCTTTTTGGTTGTACTATAGATAATTTAGTCCTCTATTAGCCCTGAAAGTTTCAGAAAGATTTATTATGAAATGTATTTTTAATTAATTTTTGAAATTTTCATCTCATTTCTACGTAGAATTGCAAATATCAGTCTATGACTGGCTTCTATGAGGTAAAACAATGGATACTAGACCAAAAAGGGTTTTAATTAATCTTTTGGGGTTTATCCATGGAAAATCATTGATAATTGACGTGGTTACAGGAGTCTAAATTGCTCTTTACCTCCTTGGCACATCAAAATAGCAGGTTATTGGCTATTTTCTTATGATTTACTGTAGTGGTAACATGGTAACCAAGTTCCCAAAAGGCTTTAGTTTACCAATTAGGCCAAGATCAGCCATGGATTCAAGCTTTGGAGCTGTCCATGCTTCTGAGGCCTCAGAAGTTGGGTACCCTGGCTCTGTTTGATGTCTTTTGTCCCCCTTGCTTATTTTTTACGTAAAAATAGAAATTTAAGCTTAAAGTGAGATATCCACTATGGGTATACCAAAAGTCCATGTAAGAATACCATGATATTAAGTGCTCAAAACAAGCATGACACTATTATTAGTGTATATGTAACATGGGAATTCTCACATTCACATTATTTTGGCGTGAAATTAAGAAAAACACCGCTTTGCATGGATCTTTTATGTGGTATTGAAGTATTTTCCATTTTACCACCTCAAAGAGTTAATTTGAGCTTATTCACTCTATGGAGCTACCCTAGGTAAATTTTTATGTAGAATCCAAATCTTGCCTTAAATTCATGGATTTACTTACTCAATAAAACATTATTCATCTTTTCTAAAATCAAAAATGATGAATTTTGGATATATGCATGACTTATGAGCTATGCATAATTCAAAATTTCTTTTTAAGATAATTGTGGCCTATTTGGGTATGTAAAATATACCTCAAGGCTCACATTGACTATGAAACTGATGATAATATTACTATTCATCAAAAGTACTATGTTTGTTCTTATGAAATATATTAATAAAATACTATTATAACCACAATTAAATAATTAAAGGATTATTTCTTTCACTTGTTAAACACTACTAGTGATTTTAACAGTGAGCAGTAATTGTCTACAAGAATCAATTAAAAGAAGAATTTCATAAGAAAACCTCTTTTATTAAAATAATAAAATTATTTTAATTTATAATTAGCTTTTACAAGAATAAGTATAAAGATAATCCTTGAAGAAAACTCATTTTAGAGAATAATTTTAAGAATTAAAGATAAAGGACTCACTTTACTCCAAAGAACTTATTGAAAGATATAAGTTGAGAAATTTGACATAGAATTGTGGATTTGAGGGATAAAAATGATTTATAGCAGGATTACAACAATATATGGTTCCATTCTATGATTTCACGGGCTTCTGATTGATTCTGAAAGAATTAAAACACTGAAGAATAGCTTTAACTAATACTTACTTGTTGGTAACAATGATATGAATGGATAATAAGATGATTTGATATGGAAAAAACAGCAAGAGGAGGCCTCTTTTAAGTCAACAAAAGCTCACGGAGGCGTGCCATGTAGCAAACTAAAAAACCAGTGTGTGAGAAAACAACAAACCCTTTTGGATTATTGATTGCATCATCTGTTGTCACATAGGATTATCATAATTACTGAATTGATGCTTTTGCCTGACTACCAACCCCAATATGCTTAAGAATAAAAGGAGTAACATCTGTAAATATTTTTTTATTCCAAAATAATCATTGATTTCTCAAATATATCAATGTTATTGGACATTTCATCACAGGTTGTAATCACTGTCAATTCTTGAAGATTCAGTGTTTCACGTAGAATAGTCAAAAATGGACTGTAAGTAAAACGTTTGATTTTGCTAGTAAAATTAGAATTTGTTTTGGTTTTGCCATAGATAATATTGTTCTTCATTGGTCCTGAAAGATTCAGAGAGATTCATTAAGAATTGTACTTTTAATGAATTTTTGAAGTTTTTACCTCATTTCTACGTGGAATTGCAAATATCAGTGTTTAACTGGTTGCTATGAATTAGATCAATGGATACAAGTCCAAAACCATTTTAATTAGTCTTTTGGGGTTTATCCATGAAAATTCATTAAGAATTGACATGGTTACAGGAGTCTAAGTAGCTCTTTTCCTCGTTGGCATGTCAAAATAGCAGGTTATTTGCTATTTTCTTAAGGTTTACTGTAGTTGTAACATGGTAACCAAGTTGCCAAAGTGTTTTAGTTTACTAATTGGGCTAAGATCAGCCATGGATCCAAGCTTTGGAGCTGTCCACGCCTCTGATGCCTCAGAAGTTGGGTACCCTGGCTCTCTTTGATGTCTTTTGTCCCCCTTGCCTATTTCTCACGTCAAAATAGAAATTTAAGCTTGATGTGAGATATCCACTATGGGTGTACCAAAAGTCCATGTAAGAATGCCATGATATTAAGTGCCCAAAACATGCATAACACTATTCTTAGTGCATATGTAACATGGGATTTCTCACATCCCCATTATTTTGGCATGAAATTAAGAAAAACAAAAATTTTCACAGATCTTTTTTGTGGTATCGATGATGTGGTATTGAAGTATTTTCCATATTACAACATCAAAGAGTTAATTTGAGCTTATTCACTCTATGGAGCTACCCTAGATGAATTTTGGTGTAGAATCCAAATTTGGCCTTAAATCCATGGACCCACCTACTCAATAAAAAGTTATTCATCTTTTATGAAATCAAAAATGATGAATTTGGGATATATGCATGACTTATGAGTTATGCATAATTCAAAATTTCTTTTTAAGATAATTGTGGCCTATCTGGGTATGTAAAATATACCTCAAGGCGCACACCATCTGTTTGAGGGTTATATTCTGTAGAGAATGATAACTTAGTCCCAAACAATATATGAAGATTGGTCCAAAGTACAGATGTGAACTTGGTATCTTGGTCACTTATGATATTCTTAAATAATCCTGAATGAGAAATAACCCTACTCCATAAAAGAAGAGCTGTATCCATAGCAGTGTCATCTTTATGACATGATAAGAATATGAGAGTCTTGCTATATCCGTCTACAATGACTAAACAAGCATTATAACCTTTGTCACCACTTGGAGGAAATGCTGTGACCCAATCCATGTGAACAACTTCCCAAGGGAATTTTGGTTTATGAATATGGATCATAAGGTCAAATCTCTTGCCTGTACTCCTGTTTGCCTTTTGACATCTGTCACAGATATGGCAATATCCAATGGTTTCTTTTCTCCAAGATGGCCACCATGCACAGTTCTTTACTTTTTCTAGTGTCCTGCCTTCTGACGGGTGTCCAGAGTAGATGCTATCATGGCATTCATGAAGAATGGTATTGATAAGCAATTTGCGGCGTAATGTCATTACACAAGAATGTTTGGTTCTGTGGTAAACAATCCCATCCAACAAGTGAAGTCTTCCTTCAGAATAGGAATTTTTCCAAACTTCATCCAGTGCATTGACTAAAGATGTATCTTTGCAGTATTTATCTAATAAAGAAGTCAAGATATGGCAATTCTTGTCTTGCTTATAAGATTCTCTGACCTCTTCAAATAATTCAGTCCCAATATAAGTGTTGTTAATCCCTTCAATTGGAATCTGTGCTTCAGCTTCCAAAGGTACATAAGCTGGGTTATCAGGAGTGTTTGCTAATGCCCACCTGCTAAGTCCATCAGCATTCTTGCGAATTTTTCCTGCTTTGTGAACTATAGTCATGTTTCCTCTATATTCTTGAATGGCTATTTGCCATCTCAACCTATGTCTGTTGGGATTTTTCATTTTAAGAAGTCATTTCACGGCATTAAAGTCAGTTATCACTTTAAAAGCACTGCCATCAAGATAATAGTGTAATTTCTCAAGTGCCCATACCAAACAAAAGCACTCCATTTGGCATGCACCATATCTGGCTTCTATTGGTTTGATTTGTCACAGGGGCTCTTGGACAGAAATACAAGAGTGGCCTGGCACTCAGTAATCAGGGAACTCACTTGGAAGACTCCAAAAGAATAAAGAATAAAAGTAATAAGAACGAATTCCTCTATAAGATATGCAGGTACAAGATGAGATGCAAAGAGGAAAGGGAAGCCAAATGGCCAAAGAGCCAACCAAGTAAGTCCTTAATCACTGTTTCAACCTGCCAAAAATGAATAATGGAATTAGTAAGGATATGACCACCAAATATCCATTGACAGGCAAAGAAAGAGAAAGAGAAAGGTGCTAAATGACTGACTTAATAATATCAGTATTTGCTTAACTAAGATGAAAAGAAAATAAAGACAAAATAAAATCAAAGTATATTAATTAACTGGGGAAAACCCCCCAGGGTGGAAAGGGTAGCCGGTATATGTGAAAAGTTGGGAACTTGAGTTCTTCAGGCTGATTATCCTTGAGGCTGTATTGATTGTTTTGGAAATTGATACAGCTGGCTAATATTGAAATTGAATTGGGTTGAATGAATTTCCCATGATTGAAAATGAAATACAGTTCTTGATGGATCCAGCCTGTATTGAAATGAATATGGTTGCCAAGATGGATTGAGTGGAGCTTTGACACTTGACAACTTCTTTTTGGCACTGCCTCTTGAATACACTTGAGAATGAATTGACAGTATTCCCTTGGAAGGAATACTTGGAGTGAGAATAACCAATGACTTCTTGATGGCGTCATTGGTCTTTGACGCTGAAACACTTGCTCTTGAGCCTTGATGATTCCTCTGAATGATTGGGTGCCTTGATAACGTGATGAGATGTTGGAATGTTGAAAAGACCATTTGATATTTCCACCATTGAATTGCTGTTGAAAAATGATGCACAATGATATATAACATCATTTATGGCATATTGATTGATTGGCAAGAAGATTAGGTCCAAAGGTCTTGAGGTGGAAAGGCAGAGGGGAAAAGGATGGATGTGATGGCTTCAGAGCTTGGAAAGGTGTTTCTGGGCCCTTTGGGTTTTTTGGCCACTTTTGGGTTCTGAGCCAAAAACTGGCCCAAAAGGCGGGAAAGTGTCTTTTGGACACTTTGCGTCAAAGTGCGCAAAAATGCGCAAAATGCGCAAAAGTGCGCAAATATGCGCAAATGCGCAAAGTGCGCAAAAAGTGCGCAAATGCGCATTATGAGCCCAAATGGCCAAAAACAGCCATTTGGGCCATTTCCCCTGATTTTGAGGGAAATGACCAGAAATACCCATTTGGGCATAAATTGCCGCTGTGGGTTCTGGATTGAGGTGAAGGGCCATGAAGGCCCCGAAACACAAATGGCCATAAATGGTCCATAAGATAATGACGTGGCCATATTGGCCACTGGTGATGGATAGGGCCAATTGGCCATAAAAGAACTGTGGCTTGATATGCCATATGGGGATCCAGGGAGGTGAATTGCCATGGTTGTGTCAGTATTGAGATGTAACAAACTGGTCCTTTGTAGGTTTTTCATCAATAATTTGGACTTGATGTAGGGCTGCCCCTAGTCCATCTGTAAGGTTTGACTATGAAACAATAAGTAAGAATTACTAATTTATTACTTATTGTACTCTGAATGTCCTTATGAGTTGAATAAATAAGATTAAAAATACAATAATAATAAATAATTATTATTATTATGGCGTAAAATAATTATATTATTAAATAAATATAATAATATAATTTATATTATGAAAATATAATATAATAAATAAATATATTAATATAAAATAATTAATATATTTGAAAAGCTCTTTATTATTGTTACCAACAAATAATAAAGGTGTAAAAAATTGCTTTTTATTAATAAAAAACAATTAATAACAATAATATTACTAATATCAAAGTTATGAATTAATATAAATACTGTTTATATTAATTAAATAATTATTAAGAGAGTAATAATAGAGAAATTATTATAATAAGAGAAAATAACCTACTTTTAACACTTAATATAATAATTTTGAAATATTTTACGCCAAAAAATATAAATAAAACTTTTTCAAATTGTATTTACAATAAAAATAAAGAAAATTACAAATTATTCTGGATTTTTACGTGGAAATGAGTTTTTAAAGAGATTTTTAGCAAAAACAATTAAATAAATGATTTAATCACGTCAAAATAGATGATTACAAAAAGGTAGTCTTTGTTCTTTAATAATATAATAGTTTTATATATAAAGAATAAAGAAATTACCTTTGATTTAATTGATTTAATGTTTTTGATGCGTCTGAGGGGAAAATAGAGTAAAAAGAGCTCTATTTATAGTAAATACCTCCCTCCTAGAGTCCAACAGGCTTCTAGTAGACATGTACTGATCATAACCACTGGAATTGATCAATATTTTAAGGTTTGGAGATGATTACATCATTATCAAACCACATTACATCATTATTACACCATTATTTAGAGTTATCACTATAACTCTAAGTTTGATGACATCAGAGGCTTGGCAGAACCCCAAATTTCGTGGAGTTTATTAGTTTTAATCATAAACTAATAGTATTCACCAATTTTATCACTCTTAAGACTGTTAAACTTAAATTAAGGTTACTGTGAGTGATCATAACTGCTCAAATTAAGCCCAAACTTTGATCCTCAATAACCTTTAAGATTTACACGCTAAAGCAATTCAGAGAGTGAATTCTGATAGCCTGGCATAACCTTATTATGCTGCCAAGAGCTTTTCATTACATCATTAAAACTCTAATTTTGATGATTTTTCTTGTAACTCATCTTTTCTGTCGAAATTTAATATTTTAAACTTCAAACCTTGATTTCAGGGGGTTATACACTGAATTTAATAATAAAAATTACATAATTCTTCACGAATGAACTAGTAGAATCCAACTGTATACTTTTTTTTAAGTTTGGAATACTTTCACAACAAAGTGGTCAACAGCTCTGTTGATTTTTATGAATATTTCATCATAGGTTTTAACCTTGTTTATAATTTTAAAATCAAGTTCATATCTGTGTTCTTACAGTAATTACGTGGTAACTTTATTTTTGGTTCATCATTCTATCATGTATAGTTTAGGAGATATTAGCTATGATCCTTGAATATATGCGTTGACCAAAAAAGTGCATATATTCAGGTTAATTCCTTAAGTATTAACTTTGGAAATTAGCTTATTAATTGTTTTATGTGTGGATTTACGTGGGGAATCCACTGGTACAGTTTATTTCACATGTTGTTTCATTAGTCCTTGATATAAATAAGGTTTTATGGTTGTTATAAGGTATTATACCTTATAATTCATTAAATACTGACTTTACAGATATGCCATAAAAATGGTATATGTGTATTTTACCATGGAAAATCCAATGGTATAATTCATTTTACATGTTGATTCATTGGTTTTTAAGTTAAACCAATTTTTGTACCAATTTATGCTATTTTTTGTATATTTAAGTAATTATTTTTAATTTATAATTATTCTAAGTAATTTTAATATAATTATATTAAAGGTATAATTATTCTGAGTCTTTTTTTTGACCTTGTTGGGCATGTGGTCATATCTCAAAGGCTCACATTCCCTACCACCAAAAAAGATTGTACCACAATCTGATATGTGTGATTAGGGTGTCAGCCTGTGACTCAAAACAGAGCACCAGCATGACATCCAACATACCATAAATAATGGTATGACAAGTATTGAACAAACATAGTCAATACAGGTAATAAGTAAGAGGAAAAAACAATCCTCTTAAATTAAACACCAACCTTATCCAAACAGAATAAGGAAACATAGAGGAGAATAAACAAGTCAAAACCCTTATTTTCACCTCTCATCTAACTTATGCATATTTAAGTTATTCTATACCAAAATGGTATTTTTCTTAAAGCTCACATAGAGAGCTACACAATTATATCATCCATGTTGTTGTAACACCACTACAACTGGAGATACCATATAACCTCATTTTCAAAACCAAGTCCCCCTGAAAGTCAAAGAGGGCTTGTACAAAACTGTACAAAAGTATAACCAAATTAAAGATCTCAACAAGAGCTTTAATTTGAGACACCTTAGACCTCTGTATCTCTTAAATTGACTGAGGGATCTTGGTTCAAAGGTTTAATAACCAAAATACAGATATTCTGAAAACAAGAAAATAAACAAACCCCTGTATCTTTGGCATACACTCATACAACTGTACAGTGTAATATACCAAACTTTAGAGCTAATCAAGCCCTACGAAACTGTATCATCAGAATACAGATATCTTCCAAATTGAAGAAGATATCTAGCATGGAAGTTTTTGAAGCCTCATACTGACGTACAAAATTACATCCAAAAACTTAAAACCCTTATAACTTTTGCTATTTGCAAAAAGGGTAAACATGAAGCATGCCAAATTGAAGAGCTCATTAAGCCCTTCAATTCTGTGCTCTTGGGTTTTTGATATCTCAAAAACTGACTGAGATATCTTGGTTGGAAGTATTTTGACCAATACTGGCCTGTACCAAACCTGTACCAACCAGTACTGGCTTGATACTTAAAATAATGGTTGTTTAAAGCTTAAACCCGCCCAGAATGACTAATATTAGTCATCCAGACACTCTGGACACGTCACAATGGTGCTGACGTGGCCTGTGAAGAGTTTTTTCACCCTGTATTGATCCAGAATGATCATTTGTGGTCCAAAAACCACAATTCTGACTATGCTGACGTCAGAATTGATGGTACAGAACCACAACCCAGCCTCCAGAGTGAAAATTTTCACTCTGTAGACGTGTGAAGAGCCTACCAGTCTTTCACAGTCCTCAGAGGAGATAAAAGCAGGTCTTTCCTCACTGGAAAAGACTCATCTTATCATGAATTAACATCCTTACGTAGTAAAACTGTCTTATACCAGTAGTACTCTTAGGATTATATTGATATAATTAAAATAATTAATTATTGTAGTGTTTCTTTACAGTCAAAGATATTAGAGCATTGCAACCCAGGTCCCCAATAGACTCATCACCACTGTTACCACATAGCAGTAGGACCTGAAGACTTAATTTTTTATTTATTTTGTGTGTGTCATAGTCATAGTGCTAGCTTGTATTTACTATTTTTAAGCTACTACATAGACTCACCCTGACATTTTGGGGGCCTGGCCGTTGTTTTAACCTATTCTGGACCTATTTTGGCGATTTTTGGATCATTTTCACTATTTTTGAAGGTTTTTTACTATAAAAGTAAGTAAAATTTCGAGTTTTTTCATTTTTAAACTAATTTCAATATCTTATATTATAAAAATATAATATATATATATTTTATATATTATATTTTATCAAAATATATTAAATAAAATATTTTTATTTTATTTTTTGAGTATTTATACTCTTCAACGCTTTATATTGCAATTTTCACGAAAATTAATAATAATAAGTAATTATTATTAATTTTTCAAAGTTATTTTTATATACAAACAGTATATTTAAATAAAAAAACATTATTTTTTACCAAATTGTGTAAAAATTCATTTAAATCATAATATTTATTGTAAATCAACAATAAATATTGAAATAATAATTTTATTATTTCAATTCTTTAATATTCTAATTGAATATTATTGAAGAAGATCTTTTTTTACTCAAGTTGAGGAAAAATTGATTAAAATTTCTTTTTTTTGATAAATAATCAAAAGAAAAACCTTATTAATAATAAGTCATTATTATCAATTTACCACGAAAATTGATAATAATAAGTAATTATTATTAACTTCTCAAACTTATTTTTATATACAAATAGTATATTTAAATAGAAAGTATAATCAATTTTTACCAAATTGTGTAAAATTAATTTAAATCATAATATTTATTGTAAATCAACAAGAAATATTGAAATAATAATTTTATTATTTCAATTCTTTAATATTCAAATTGATTATTATTGAAAAAGATCTTTTTTTTACTCAAGTTGAGGAAAAATTGATTGAAATTTCTTTTTTTTTTTTTTTTTTGATAAATAATCAAAAAAAAATCTTAATAATAATAAGTCATTATTATCAATTTACCACGAAAATTGATAATAATAAGTAATTATTATTGACTTCTCAAACTTATTTTCATATAAAAATAGTATATTTAAATAAAAATATAATTATTTTTTACCAAATTGTGTAAAACTTAGTTTGAATTAAGATATTTATTGGGAAACCAGCAATAAATATTTGAGTGATAAGTTCATTATTATTCTAATTCTTTAATATTGAAGATCAATATTATTTAATACAATCTGTTCTTTCTTAAACTGAGGAGGAAATTGATTGAAATCTGTTTTATTTGATAAATAATCAAATAACAACAAAAGAAAACTTAATTATACAACAAAATTATTGTATAATTAAGATATAGACCCTTTTCTTTCCTCTAAAGAAAGAAAAATTGGAAATTGAACTATTAACAGTTGATTTTTCCATTTCAATAAGTGAATAACTTATCAATAATATTCAAGTTTAATAATATAACTTTTAATATTAAATACTTTACTTATGCAAATAAGTCAAACAAAACTGATATTTCTTCAAAAATAAAAAATAATTAGAACTCAAATATCAAACCAAAATCAGAAGAAATAACAGTAAGGAATTGAAAATTTTTTTTATTCAAATTGAATTACAAACCTTCTCCATTTTCTTTCAAGTGGAAAAAATACATTCCATTTGAGACAAAATCACAGTGAAATTCATCTGTACCAAGCCTCAAAGACAAGGAGGCAGTACCAACTCCCAAGCAAATTGCCAAAGAGTATAAAGCAGAAATCTGTCCAAGGGCCTTTCAAAGGTAAAAAAACCTTGAAAAATACAGTATTTTTTGTCTTTTGTCATTTTTTAACATGACACCTCCATTTCTCAGAGATCTTGGATACCCAAGAAATCAGCCAGAAATATGGCAAAGAACAAATAGAGGGAGAAGACCACCACCTTCTGGATCAAATAGCCATGGAGGGACTTATTATCAGGAAACTCCTGCCCAAAGTTCCACCCCAAACCAAATTCAGCCAAGTCCAACAAAAGAATTGGACAGATGCAGAAAAAATAACTCATATGCATCTACTCCTGAAAGACTTGTTCACATGGAGTATGGACAACAAAACCTTCACCATGAAAGTATTATGGGAGGAAATTGGAATAATGAGGCAAAAAATATGAGTCAATCTTATTACTTGCCAAAAGGTTCTGGAAGAAATGAAAAGTTGGAATCTCAACAGCCATTTCATACTCTCAGAAGAGACTTGAATCAGAAGGAATCGGACAGAAACCCAAGCCATAGAGAATTCTTGGCATATGGAAGAGCCCAATCTGATTCAGGAACACCAAGGCATGGAAGAAGAAATTCCATCTTTCCCACATCAGTCCAACAGCTACAGGACTTGAAATCAAAAGGACAATATTTCCAGGACTCTCCAGTCATCCCTGGTAGTTTCCAGCAGAGGACATGGAGCCCTAGTAGGAAACAAGAATTCTTTCAGAAAGGAGAAGATAGAATCAGATCCTTTGATGAAACAATGAATAAAATGAGTCCAAGAGGAACACAAATCCTACAAGACACTGTACCTACCAATAGTGTTAGCTCAGCATCAATTGATCCTCAGCTTATGCCTATTGATGATAAAATACCCCCTCAAAAATTTGAAACCACAGAGTCCAGAGGTAGTAGTTTCATATGGTCCAACATGGGTAAATTCATGGATTGGACATATGATCATGTTCAAGAAGTGACTTCAGAAATGAAAACAATCAAGGAAGAAAATTCCTTCCAAACAACAGTCATCAAAGACTTGAACACAAATCTATCCAGAATTTGGGCAGAATTTGAAAATACAAACAGACAGTTGAACTCAATATTAGAGGAACAACAAGCTGTGAGAAGAGATTTAAGAAATATCCAATATCAACAGCAAAGCCTGGAAAAAGAAGTGGATTTTCTCTATAAAAAGGAGGAAAAAGAAGATAATTTCTTCCCTCAAACAGCTCAAGATAATAAACCACTCACCAAAGTAAAAGAGGAAGAATCAGAAAACCAAGCTCCTGCATCCCAGGATCCAAAGTTAAGGTCTGAGTCTATTTACCAAGATGGTGAGAACCTCAGTTACTCTGAGAAACAAGCATTGAAGCAATCACCTGAAGTGGTAAATTGGCCTAAATTCTCAGGAATTGGAGAATATGATCATATGGAGCTTATTGATTATATTAATGGACTTTTTGTTGATGTCCCAAAGATACCAGACTACTGGATCACCACAAGACTCAACACTGCATTCAGAGGCCATGCAAATATATGGTACACTGAAATGAAAGAGATACATGGTAGGAAAAGCTGGCCATGGTGGAGAAACCAAATAATACAAAAGTACAGCAATGGTACTTGGATTTGGCAAAAAACCATCTCTTTTGAGAGTGACAGATACTCTACAGAAAAAGACCCTTATGAATGGTGTCTTAAACAAACCAAAAGACTCAAATCTATTGATCCAAACATGACAATAGAGATGAGAAATCATAAGATTCTGACAAAACTTCCAGGAGACTTAGAACATGCAGTAAAGTGCAGATGCAGCAAAATAAGCAGCATTGATGACATAGCAAATGTCATACAAGATGTCAGAAAAAAGACATCAATTGGCAGTAGTTCACCCTATAGGTCACATGATAGCAGAGAAAAACCAAAGATATTCATGGAAAAAGACCTCAAACCTACTAATGGTGAAGAAGCACCAAGGAGAAGGAACACATGCCATAACTGTGGATCACCTGACCACTATGCAAATAATTGTCCCAAGGGAAAAAAGAAAATATTTGCAATAGAGGAAGAGTCAGTAAAAGAACACATGGAGTACAAATCTGACTCTGACAGCATGGGAAATGGGTTAAGACAGGATTCAGACAGTGGATCAGAGCCTATTGAACAATACTTATTAGAGTATGAGGATGAGAAAACAGAATCAGTCCTAGGAAACTCTTTGAAACCAGAACTCATTCAACCCAAAAAAGGTGAAGACAGAAGTGGCAGAACCATTGATGCTAAAGAGTATTTGGAAGTATCCAAAACTGGTATGGCCTTTATTCATGGAGCAAAATCAAAGCTTGATGTGTACATTGAAAATAAAAAGCATCCTTTGATTTTTGACACAGGAGCAAATTGCTCAGTGGTAGCCAAAGAATACTTGGACAGACACTTTCCAATGTGGAATGCAGAGATGCTTTTAACAAAAGCAAGAAGCTTTAAAAGTGCTGCAGGCAAAATGAAGTCACTTGGAATAATCCAAAAAATAATTATAATACCACACAAAATGGGAAACCTCAGATTACACATTGAATTTGTGGTACTTGAAAATGCTAAGTTTGATGGATTTTTAATGGGTACAGAGTACCATAGAATCTATGGCATAAACATACATAATTACCTAGAGAGTCACTTGATAATTGGGCAAGACAAACAAAGAAAGTTCTACTTTGAAACTGACAACCCCAATCAAATAAAAAGATATTCCAATAAGGATTATTTAACAGAAAGAAGGAATGAACCACCAGAAAAAGACCAATGGGTAAAGCTGGATGATTTTTCAGATAAAGATTCTTCTTCAAAAGGATCAAGAGCCTCCATGAGGACAAAAGAGTCTCATCAATGATGAGCCTTTTTTGGAGGGAGGGTATGTCAGCCTGTGACTCAAAACAGAGCACCAGCATGACATCCAACATACCATAAATAATGGTATGACAAGTATTGAACAAACATAGTCAATACAGGTAATAAGTAAGAGGAAAAAACAATCCTCTTAAATTAAACACCAACCTTATCCAAACAGAATAAGGAAACATAGAGGAGAATAAACAAGTCAAAACCCTTATTTTCACCTCTCATCTAACTTATGCATATTTAAGTTATTCTATACCAAAATGGTATTTTTCTTAAAGCTCACATAGAGAGCTACACAATGATATCATCCATGTTGTTGTAACACCACTACAACTGGAGATACCATATAACCTCATTTTCAAAACCAAGTCCCCCTGAAAGTCAGAGAGGGCTTGTACAAAACTGTACAAAAGTATAACCAAATTAAAGATCTCAACAAGAGCTTTAATTTGAGACACCTTAGACCTCTGTATCTCTTAAATTGACTGAGGGATCTTGGTTCAAAGGTTTAATAACCAAAATACAGATATTCTGAAAACAAGAAAATAAACAAACCCCTGTATCTTTGGCATACACTCATACAACTGTACAGTGTAATATACCAAACTTTAGAGCTAATCAAGCCCTACGAAACTGTATCATCAGAATACAGATATCTTCCAAATTGAAGAAGATATCTAGCATGGAAGTTTTTGAAGCCTCATACTGACGTACAAAATTACATCCAAAAACTTAAAACCCTTATAACTTTTGCTATTTGCAAAAAGGGTAAACATGAAGCATACCAAATTGAAGAGCTCATCAAGCCCTTCAATTCTGTGCTCTTGGTTTCTTGATATCTCAAAAACTGACTGAGATATCTTGGTTGGAAGTATTTTGACCAATACTGGCCTGTACCAAACCTGTACCAACCAGTACTGGCTTGATACTTAAAATAATGGTTGTTTAAAGCTTAAACCCGCCCAGAATGACTAATATTAGTCATCCAGACACTCTGGACACGTCACAATGGTGCTGACGTGGCCTGTGAAGAGTTTTTTCACCCTGTATTGATCCAGAATGATCATTTGTGGTCCAAAAACCACAATTCTGACTATGCTGACGTCAGAATTGATGGTACAGAACCACAACCCAGCCTCCAGAGTGAAAATTTTCACTCTGTAGACGTGTGAAGAGCCTACCAGTCTTTCACAGTCCTCAGAGGAGATAAAAGCAGGTCTTTCCTCACTGGAAAAGACTCATCTTATCATGAATTAACATCCTTACGTAGTAAAACTGTCTTATACCAGTAGTACTCTTAGGATTGTATTGATATAATTAAAATAATTAATTATTGTAGTGTTTCTTTACAGTCAAAGATATTAGAGCATTGCAACCCAGGTCCTCAATAGACTCATCACCACTGTTACCACATAGCAGTAGGACCTGAAGACTTAATTTTTTATTTATTTTGTGTGTGTCATAGTCATAGTGCTAGCTTGTATTTACTATTTTTAAGCTACTACATAGACTCACCCTGACATAGGGTATCATCCACTTTCCTACCTCTTCATTAGACTTTATCAGTCCTGAATCTCAATAATGCTTGATTTTGTTATTCTTTAGGTTTTCTTTCATGTCTAAACCTCCTCAGTAGTTTATCAGCGTTTGTTATATCTTTCTCAAGTAGCCATTCATCTTCTTGAGTTGGATTTCTATACCTTACAAGGTATTCTCTTTCTTTTTTGTTCTTTGTCCTTCTTTCTTTAAGGACTTTTACAAATCTTTTTTCTTCTCCTTCTTCCAAAGGGGCAATTTCAAGTGGGGGTTTATTTCTTAGTGGAAATAATTCCTTGTCACTTGAGCTGTAAGGTTTTATAAGACTTACAGGGAAAGTTGGGTGTTTATTCATTAAATCACCTGTAAGTTCCAATTGTACAGCATTGGGTCCATGAAGTGCTTTTACCATAAATGGTCCTGCAAAGGAATCTTTCAATTTCTTTGGTACTTTTATGTTATTGAAGTTAAGAGTTGATACTAATACCAAATCTCCTATTTTGAAGTCAGGTGGTTTATGACTTTTGTCCCATCTTTCTTTTGCATATTTGAAAGAGTCTTGCGTGCATCTGTTTGCATGGTGTCTTGCTTTGTCAAGCATTATATTAAAACTGCTTGCTGTTGGATGTATGTCCACTAAGTCCTTTTTGAGGGTATCATAAGGAAGTCTTGGATTCCAACCTTTCTCTAGCATTGCTGGTGTTTTGCCAGTAGAAGAATGGATTGATGTCTTATATGCCACCTCAAGTGCTGGTATTAGTGTACACCAATCATGGGTAAAACCATCAGAATCTTTGAATTCTAGCCCATAAGCACAGAATCTTCTGATCATGTCCTCTAAGGTCTGTATCATTCTTTCTGCTAAACCATCAGTTTGGGGATGGTAAGCTGTTGAGAATGATAGCTTTGTCCCAAATAAGTTATGGAGATTTGTCCATAATTCTGAAGTGAACTTTGGGTCTCTGTCACTTATAATATTTTGGAATAAGCCTGTGTGGCTAATGACTTTATTCCATATCATTATGGCTGTATCCATAGCTGTGTCATCTTTATGACATGGTAAGAACATGGGAGTTTTACTGTACCTGTCAACTAAAACTAGACATGCATTATAGCTCCTGTCTCCTCCTGGAGGTAGTGCTGTTACCCAATCCATATGAACTATTTCCCATGGGAATTTTGGTTCTTGGATTTGGATCATCATTCCAAATTTCTTTCCTGTGGCTCTGTTGGCTTTTTGACATCTGTCACAGGTTTGGAAGTACTCTGCAACATCTTTCTTCCAATTTGGCCACCAAGAGCAGGTTTTCACCCTCTCTAGTGTCCTATCTTCTGAGAGATGTCCAGATGCGACACTATCATGACACTCATGTAAAATAGTGTTTATTAGTGTTCTATCTGCTAAGGCCATAACACATGTGTGTTTTGTTCTATGGTAAAGGATTCCATCAAGGAGGTGGAATCTTCCTTTGTCATATGCCTTTTGCCATATTTCATCTAGTTTTGATGAAAGTGATGGATCTTTGCAGTCTTTCATTAGAAGTTGGCTTAAGATATGGCAATTTTTGTCTGTCTTATAGCTTTCTTTAACTTGGTTAAAGAATTCTGTGCCTATGTCTGTGACACATATTCCTTCTATATGGTGCTCTTCTTGTGGTACCCATGCTGGATTGTCAGGGGTATTTGCTAAAGCCCATCTGCTAAGACCATCTGCATTTTTATGAATATTTCCAGATTTATGTACAATAGTCATATTTCCTCTATATTCTTGGAAAGCAATTTGCCATCTCAGCATATGTCTATTTGGAGTCTTCCTATTTAATAGTGCTTTCACAGCATTACAGTCTGTGATTACATCAAATACTGTCCCATCCAAATAATAATGCAGTTTTTCTAAAGCCCACACTAGGCATAAGCATTCCATTTGGCTTGCTCCATACCTTGCTTCTGTTGGCTTTATCTGCCTTGAAATGAAACAAATTGGTCCTTCCACTGGTTTATCATTGATAATTTGTGCTTGGTGAAGTGCAGCACCTAATCCTTCTCCACAAGCATCAATGTATAGTTTGAAAGGTAGTTTCCAATGTGGCATTAGAAGAAATGGGGCATTTGTTAGTGAATTTTTCAATTCTTCATATGCCTTGACCCTTTCTTCAGTCATTTCATAAACTGTTTGTTGGTCACATAATTTATATAAGGATTTGGCAATTTTTGCAAAGTCCTTTATATGCTGTCTATAGTAACCAGAAAATCCTAAAAATGATTGCATTTCTTTTTTGGTTTGAGGCATTGGTTTGAGTAGTACTGCTGCTACTTTAGATTTGTCTATGCCTAGACTAAGTCCAGATACAACATGTCCTAGTGCTTTTAATTCACTATATGCAAAATGACACTTTTTCAAGGAAATTTTCATATTCACTTGGACTATTTTTTGTAGTACCCTTTCTAGTCTTGTAAGGTGATTTTCCCAAGTTTCTGAGCAAACTATGATATCATAAATATAGATAATTAACCATCCTTCTGATAATTCTTCAGGGAATATGGTATTCATCATTCTTTGATAATGGGAAGGTGCATTTTTTATCCCAAATGGCATTCTTAAGTATTCAAAAATTCCACAATGGACTATTATTCTTAGTAGTTTCTTGGCATTGTCTGTTAAGACATTTTGATGAAAACCCTTAAGAGCATCCATAGCTGTGATGAACTTAGCTTGTGACAATTGGGTCAATGTCTCATGGATTCTAGGTATTGGATATCTGTCTGTAATGGTATAGGTGTTCAGGGCTCTGAAGTCTCCTACCATCCTTGATTTTCCATTATGCCAAGTTATAATGACAGGTGTAGTAACTTCTACTTGTTCATTATGTCCAACCTTTCTTAATACTCCAAGGTCCATTAATTCTTCAATGTGCACCTCTAAGGCTTCTCTAGCCCTTGGACTGGCTGGATAAGCAGGTCTTCTTCATAAAGGTGGGTAAGGCTTTTCTACATTAAGATTTATATCCACTTCATGTCCAATTATGGCACCTAGTGGCTCTTTGTCAGTTGCAAAGGCATTTCTATACTTAAATAAGAGGTCAATCAATTTTTCTTTCATTTTTTCTGTTAATTCTTGATTGAATTCTGCCTCTTTAAGTTGGTCAGATATAAAAAGTTCCTTTTCTGGAATTTTTTCTTCCTTCTTAATAACTGTGATTTGTTTTTTGTTATTTAAGAAGCCAAACTTTTGTCTTTTGTTATCTCCTATGGTAAAATATCTATCTTTTTGGTTGGAGATATCTATACCATAGATTGATAAGTAGTCATTCCCAAGTATGAAATGATTACTAGTACAGTTGTCCATTACTACAAACTCTACTTTAATTCTGACACATTGTGAGGGATGAGGAAAAATTAGTGTTAAATCAATTATTGCAAGGGGCTTCATGCTCTCACTTGCACTACTAAATTTGACACCTTGTATTGGCATAAGTTTTTCTTGCCAGTTTGGGACAATGGTTTTTAAATAACTTTTGCCAACACAAGTGCAATATGCTCCTGTATCCAAGTTAACTTTTCCTTCTTGGTTATCAACCATAACAATACTTATACTTGATTTTCCAGCTGTATATCCCATTCCTCTTGCAGGTTTGGTTCTATACATTTTGACATCTTGTATGTTTGTCAGGTTTGTGCCAGATGTTCCAACTTGTGGTAAGTTTGAATTAACATCCAGTACTTCATAAACTATATCAATATTATTAATTTGTGCATTAATTATATTTATTTCATCACTTTCAGAGCTTTCTGACTCTTCTGTCTCTTTTTCAGAGTCAGATTCCTCTTCTTTGTCATTGTGGTTTTCTGTTTCCATAATTTCATTAATATTTGCTTTTTTAAGTCAATTATTGGCTAAGTGTCCAATACCTCCACATTTATGGCATTTTCTTTGCTCATTATTGTTGGATGTATTGGGCTCAAAGGATTCTTTTGATTTATCTTTTCTGATAAATGGTTTATTTGGGCTTTTAATGTCCAATTTTTTCCAAGTCCTGCCAATTTTTGTTCTTGTCACTATATCTTCTAGTGCATTTATATACTCTTCTGTGGAGCATGGTTCTATACACCTGCTTCTTAGGGCATTTTCTAGTTCCCCTCCACATTTTTTAAGTATTTTCATGTGCACCATCTTTTGTGACATTTCTGGGTACAGTGCATTAAGCCTTTCAACTTGTTTCAAGAACCAAGTTAAAGGTTTGTCTTTCTCTGGGTCAAAGAAAGAGTTTTCAAATGCATTTTCTATCTTATACCTCCAGGAATCATTTGCCCACTTGGTGATTATTTCTTGTTTCCACCAAGACCAGGTATTTTTACCATTTGTTTGTCTTATGCCATAATACCATCTTTTTGCAGATTTCTCAAACAATGAATGTAATCTTGCAGTGATTAATTCATCTGGTATGGCATAGTCTTCTTGTAACATGTCAATTGTTTTAATAAATGACATGTGGTCATATTCACCTTCTCCTGTGAATGTTGGCCATTCCTTCAATTGAGGTGCTTCCTTCATTAAGACTTGGTTATTATCTTGGTGACTCAAGTCTGTTATGAAAGGATTTGTCAATTCCTCTTTATGTTTTAACAGGGCTTCTTATATGAGAAAATGGTGTTGATAACTTTGGCATATTTAAATTAGCCTCATTAATTTTATCCATTTTTTCAGTAATAAGCCTTATTTCACTCTGAATATCATCTTTCAGATGCATTCTTGCTTCATCACTTTTTTCCACATGGTCCAAAAGTAATTTTTGGTGTGATGAAGTCTTTTCTTCAAATTTTTCTACAGAAATACTTAATTTATTTAATTTTTCTGTAAGATTGTCAATACTCACATCATAATTGATTGTCAAAGTCTTGTCTTTGATATCTTTTATGTATTTATACAATTGTTGTGGTCCTTGTATTAATTTTTGAGTATTGTCAATTAAATTCTTTGGTTTATTATTTTCAACAATAAACTTAATGTTGTCAATTTCTTTCTTGTTTTGCACAATAATTTTTGTTAAAGGAGATAAATTGTTATTTATTTCTTGTAGTGATAATAAATTATCTTTAATTTCTTTTAGAGGTAATATACTATTTTTAATTTCTGTTAAAGTATTTACAACATCTTTGGACAAGGTTATTTCTTGGGGAAATGAGGTTGTCTCATTCTTTGCTCTTCCTTGTCCTTCAATTCCATCAAGGTTCTGGCCATGTTGAAAACATTGTCCATGGCATCCTTTTAGATTCTTGGGATCCTGTAGCTTGGGGAATATGGCTTCCTCCAATGATTTTTCTTGTTCTTCTTCCCTACTTGGGGAAGTGGGCTGGCTTGGGGCTTGCTGGTAGAAGTTACTGGGGCTTCTTCCTTGGTTGCCTCCCTCTTTTTGGCGTGGTAATCCTTGATTTTTTTGATCTGAGGTTTGGATGACAGTGGATTCCATCCATTGGAGTATTTCACTATCTCCTCCTCTTTGAGGAACTTTTTCAGGATGTACCAGGAGTTCATCACTCCTTGGTGTATTTGAGGCAGCATTTCCCAATCTTTGTCCTTGTACACTGTGTAATACTGCTTGTACTGGCTCATGTAGATGTCTATTTGAGCCCTCTGAATGTGATTTGTACCTATTTGAGTTACTCATACTTAGCTCCAATTCAGGTTCAGATATCATGGGCATTTCTGGGACTTGCCTTTGGGATAAGGCACTTCCTTGTGTGGATTCTGTTCCACTGGGGATATTGCCCTTTCTTTTCCCTTTTGAGTGATCAGTTCTACCTCTGAGTCCAGCTCCATCTGATTGGATGGAGTATTGGGAACCTCTTCTGGTATTCATAATTTGAGAAAATAAGAAATAAAAGTATTTTAGGATAAAAATTCTTTTTATGGCAATTATAAAAGAGGTGCTCACCTTCAGAGTCTTGAATGGTGGGTCCTGGAAAGTTTAATTTCTTAGCTTTCTTTCTTTTGGTTATAACTGGTGTTGGAGAACTTTGACAAGTTTCTTCCACCAATCTCTCAACAGTAGCTTCGTTGTCTTCTGTTGGGTTATCTTCAAACACTAAAAAAGACAAATAAATATAAGTCTTTTTATAAGAAGTGTTATTTTTTGGCAAGATATGGCAATTTTCCAAGGAGAAATTGCTTTTATATCTTTAAAAACTTGAAATGAATAAAGAAAGAATAAAAATTAATAAAAAAAATAACTTTTTTTTTATTGGTTTTTTAATATTTTTTAATATTTTTTATAATTTTATTTTTAAAGAATAAAATAAAAAATGAATATGATTCTTTTACAAAATTAAATTATAAAAAATTATTTTCAATTTATAAATTATCTTTTTTAATCACTAGAGTCACTCAAAGAAAGTTCTTGCAAGTCTAAGGATGTGAAAAAACCACGTGTAAGACAGTACAATTGCTTTCCAAATGCCTCAATAGCTTTTAAAATCAATAAAATATAAGATTATTATATAATTTTATGATTATAAATATAATTTATTTTTGGATAAACCCAATTAGAATCTTTTTAAAGGTCTTTTAAGTAAATGTCACGGCCAGGCCCCCAAATGTAAGGTTTGACTATGAAACAATAAGTAAAAATTACTAATTTATTACTTATTGTACTCTGAATGTCCTTATGAGTTGAATAAATAAGATTAAAAATACAATAATAATAAATAATTATTATTATTATGGCGTAAAATAATTATATTATTAAATAAATATAATAATATGATTTATATTATGAAAATATAATATAATAAATAAATATATTAATATAAAATAATTAATATATTTAAAAAGCTCTTTATTATTGTTACCAACAAATAATCAAGGCGTAAAAAATTGCTTTTTATTAATAAAAAACAATTAATAACAATAATATTACTAATATTAAACTTATGAATTAATATAAATACTATATATATTAATTAAAGAATTATTAAGAGAGTAATAATAGAGAAATTATTATAATAAGAGAAAATAACCTACTTTTAACACTTAATATAATAATTTTGAAATATTTTACGCCAAAAAATATAAATACAACTTTTTCAAATTGTATTTACAATAAAAATAAAGAAAATTACAAATTATTCTGGATTTTTACGTGGAAATTAGTTTTTAAAGAGATTTTTAGCAAAAACAATTGAATAAATGATTTGATCACGTCAAAATGGATGATTACAAAAAGGTGGTCTTTGGTCTTTAATAATATATTAGTTTTATATATAAAGAATAAAGAAATTACCTTTGATTTAATTGATTTAATGTTTTTGATGCATCTGAGGGGAAAATAGAGTAAAAAGAGCTCTATTTATAGTAAATACCTCAATCCTAGAGTCCAACAGGCTTCTAGTAGACGTGTACTGATCATACCCACTGGAATTGATCAATATTTTAAGGTTTGGAGATGATTACATCATTATCAAACCAGATTACATCATTATTACACCATTATTTAGAGTTATCACTATAACTCTAAGTTTGATGACATCAGAGGCTTGGCAGAACCCCAAATTTCGTGGATTTTATTAGTTTTAATCATAAACTAATAGTATTCACCAATTGTATTGTGGTATTCCATACCATTTTGTCAGTTTGGATTAATATAAAAAAAAAATAAAAAAAAATAAAAAATTATTACCCAGGAACATTCTAGAAGATTTAATCAATATGAAACCACAAGTGAGCCTTAATTCAGGATGGACTCTTTTCTCACCAACCCTAACCCTGGAGAGTATAAATACTTCAAATTTTCATTTTTTAAACCTCATGCTTCTTCTGCAAATGTCATTTGAATTTATTTTTTCGAGAGTTCATCCCTCACTAGTAGGTTAATCTAGAAAATAATTATATTTAATATTGGGGAAAAGGCCCCTTTATTAAGAAAAAAAAAGAAGATCTTTTATCATAGTAATAGATAATAAGGGGAAAAGGCCCCTTTTTATTAAAAAATAGTTTTATCATAATCATATTTAGTTTGGGGAAAATGCCCCTCCATTAAAAAAATATATCTTTTATTATTAGTACAGTCTTAGTTATTTATAATCAAGTATTATTAAACAGTGAACCAAATTAGTTTCTAAATTAAAAAATATCAACTTCAGAAAAAATATCAATATTATTAGTTTTACTATTATAATCAGTCTATAAAAAAAATACTCATACCATATTCAGTTACCTTTATCCTTATTATCAAGCTATCAATACTTATCCCTGTTTTCCAACAGCTTCATCATAGTTATTTAAAATTAAAATCTGTGTTATCCCAAATCATCATAAAAAAACCTTTACAAAAGAAACCAACTAGAAATATCTCTTATTACTTATCAAATTATTATATCAGTGTTATCAATTTGTCTTTAAATAACTGTTGTTTTAAAATCAATCAAAGTCTGATCAGAGTCTGTTGAATA
The DNA here is from genome assembly GCA_023105745.1 of Austropuccinia psidii. Classification (NCBI taxonomy): domain Eukaryota; kingdom Fungi; phylum Basidiomycota; class Pucciniomycetes; order Pucciniales; family Sphaerophragmiaceae; genus Austropuccinia; species Austropuccinia psidii. Next base: position 61,693,390 of record JALGQZ010000007.1, read on the forward strand.
GACTTTTCTGACCCAGCCACCATCAAATAAATAAATTGATTGTGGAACTCAAGTCAAGATAATTCAGCATTATTAGGAAGGGCAGTCTAGAGTATTCTAGCACACAAGCAGAGCAAGGGTTACAAGCATAAAAGCAATTCAAAACTTTTTCTTGTAATTTCCCCTTCCAGGCACTGCCTCATTTATTCCACACAGAGGAGTATCCCACATCTGGTGTCCCAACAGTAGCAGTCAAAAAGGATATTATCCAGATTTTTTCAGATTGATAATTCATAAAACAGTTATTTGAAACAATTGAATATTTTTATACTCGAAAAAAAGAAAAAAGAAAAATGGAGTCATATTCTCCAGCCAAAATCCATTTCTACAATGAATATCAACCTCCATTTTATGAAGGAAATTATCATCAAGATTATCATTATGAAGAAGAAGAACCAATTCCTGAAGATATAGATGAAGAAAATCTCAAAGATGCATTAGAAATATTTCCTAAAACCTTGCATCTAGTACCCAAGAAATATCTCAAAGGAGTCACAGAAATTATCCAAGAAAAAGAAGAAGGAAGAGCAGATCAAATTATGCTCATTTTTATAAAGATCCAAAAGATCAATCAGTATATCCAAGAGAAGAAAAAGAAGGAAAGAACCATGGAAAAGCTTTGGAACCTTTCTACTCAAATGTTGCACCTTGTACCCAAGAGAAAACCCAAATCTATCAAGGGAATATTAAAGGAATTTGAGCATAATGAAGAAGAAATAGAAGAAGAGGAATTAATTGCCTCAATCATTACCAGAATCTCAGATTATTCCAAAGAAGAAATAGAAAAAGAAAAGAAGCTTAAGAAATTATTAAATAAATCAACTCCTATCAGACAATGTCAAAGAACTCGAGAAATCCAACCTCAAAAGGAATCATTAACATTATCTTCCTATACACCAGAACGTTTTTACCCCTCAAAGTCTCAAGATATTGTTCTTTCTCATCAAGAAATCCTTGGGGCAAAATATTCTTCCTATAGTAAAGAATTACCTCAAGAAAATTCAAGAACAAATGAAAATGAAGTATATATAAAACCAAACCCAGAAACTCCTATCAAACATTACAAAGCTGAATTAACTAGTAATGATTTGAAAATTAGCACAATAAATAATGTACACCTTAATTACCCTCAAACATCTGAGAATACTTATAGCTCTAACATGGAAGCTTCCACTCTAAGTGAAGTGGAACTAGTACAAAATGAAGGCTTAAAGCCAGAACAGCTAGTTAACAGTGTCTCACCTGTGTGTGGTAACAGTGGTTGTCATATTATTAATGAACAAACAACTATTTCTGAATTCTATAACCAATTTGTAGAAGCTATATTTTTAAAACCAAAGCATAGTATTTCACCAAGGGAATTGTTGAGAGTGACTTCTGGTGCTCCAATGAAATTTACTAAAAAATGGGTCAATGAATTCAAAAACAAAAAAAGAACTCACCAAATAAACATCCCACATATTTATTCAAGTATTGAAGATTATATATCCAATGGGAAAGCTTTGAGCCTCATTGAAGAAAAATCTTCACCCCAAAAGGAACAAAATATCAAAATTAATAATAAATTGTTTAAGAACTCAAATTACCTTAGTATTCATGAATCATCAAAAGAGGTTGAAGAAAGTACAAATCCAAAAGATAAAGGAATAAATAAAGATGAAGAAATACTCTTGAAACAGGAAGATGAAATCAAAGGAGAAATTTCCTCACCTCAATCTATCAAAATGAGGAGATTATTACATTCATTGGATTTTTCTCCTCAATTACCAACATTCATCAGTATCCCCCAAGATCAAATCATACCATTATCATCAAAACACTTACCTTTAACTCATGAAAAGGAACCTTTATCAAGTCTCATGATCAATATCCCTCCCAAAAAAGAAATAACTCTTCAAAATGAAAATGAGTTTCTAATTAAAGCACCAGCTCTTTCAAAAATAGAACAGAATCCAATAAGCTTTATTTTTCATACTTATGATATATATAAACAGTTTAATAATAAGAAAACCCCTTATTTTGAGATATTATTGAATCCATTATTAGAAAAATTATTTAATTCTCAAAGTAGTTTTGCACGAAGGTACACATATAAAAGGACAAAGATAAAGTCCAATGTATACAATATTTCTCTCAAAATTTATATCAAGAAGAATATACTCACAGAATAACCAAGTGGCTAATTTCAACGCCATGAGTGTTAATCAAAAAAAAAATAAAAAAAAAATGTCAAAAAAAATTATTAACAAAAAATAAAAAAAAATACAAATAAATAAATTATATTTGAATTGAAATTTAAGTTAAGTTTAACAAAACGCGCGACCTTCAAAATTGAAGTGTTTGCAGCGCTGCACAGCACTCGCAGCAAACTTTTATTTTATTTACTTATTTTGTATTCCACTTTTACAAAATATATAATAAACAATTTTCTAATATATGTATATTTTATGTATACTTATGTATATATTAAAAAAAAAACTCTCTTTCTCACCATTTAATAAATATAAAATATTTTTTTTTAAATGGAGAAGTGTTGAAACCTTCTAGCTCTCAACACTTCAAGAATAAGATAATACAATATAAAAAAAATCAAAAACAATCAGAAACTCAAGATATGGTCCTTGATAAGACCTTAAACTATCTCAATAATCTATTTTTTATGAATAATCAAACACATTTCCTAAATAATTGGTCCTTGACAAGACCTTAAGCTTTCTAAATATATTCTTTCTTATTTTACCAACAAAATTACCTCAAGAAATGGTCCTGGACATGACCTTAAACTGTATCAGTTACACTTTCAAGAAGTTATCAAAACAAATTCAACACTCAAGAAATGGTCCTGAGTACCACCTTAAACTGAATCATAAAAAATTTTCAACCTCATGATTCATCTCAAGAAATCAGTTTTTGGCCATTGGAAATTATCAAACCTTTACCACTAAATTATTTCAAAAAGAAAAATAAATAAATAAATAAAATATAAAAGAAAATAAAAATGAATATCTTTGGATTGAAAAACAATGAAGAAGAATGAAGAAAAAACCAGTATAAAGAATTGCAACCAGGAAGTAAAATAAACTCTCATGGGAATTGGAGTTTTTTTTTTCTTTTCAAATAAACAGGAATTCAAGTGTTTTTTTATATTAATCCTCACTGGAAATGCTGGGGACAGCATTAAATGGAGAGGGGGATGTGGTATTCCATACCATTTTGTCAGTTTGGATTAATATAAAAAAAAAATAAAAAAAAATAAAAAATTATTACCCAGGAACATTCTAGAAGATTTAATCAATATGAAACCACAAGTGAGCCTTAATTCAGGATGGACTCTTTTCTCACCAACCCTAACCCTGGAGAGTATAAATACTTCAAATTTTCATTTTTCAAACCTCATGCTTCCTCTGGAAATGTAATTTGAATTTATTTTTTCGAGAGTTCATCCCTCACTAGTAGGTTAATCTAGAAAATAATTATATTTAATATTGGGGAAAAGGCCCCTTTATTAAGAAAAAAAAAGAAGATCTTTTATCATAGTAATAGATAATAAGGGGAAAAGGCCCCTTTTTATTAAAAAATAGTTTTATCATAATCATATTTAGTTTGGGGAAAATGCCCCTCCATTAAAAAAATATATCTTCTATTATTAGTACAGTCTTAGTTATTTATAATCAAGTATTATTAAACAGTGAACCAAATTAGTTTCTAAATTAAAAAATATCAACTTCAGAAAAAATATCAATATTATTAGTTTTACTATTATAATCAGTCTATAAAAAAAAAACTCATACCATATTCAGTTACCTTTATCCTTATTATCAAGCTATCAATACTTATCCCTGTTTTCCAACAGCTTCATCATAGTTATTTAAAATTAAAATCTGTGTTATCCCAAATCATCATAAAAAAACCTTTACAAAAGAAACCAACTAGAAATATCTCTTATTACTTATCAAATTATTATATCAGTGTTATCAATTTGTCTTTAAATAACTGTTGTTTTAAAATCAATCAAAGTCTGATCAGAGTCTGTTGAATAGACTTTTCTGACCCAGCCACCATCAAATAAATAAATTGATTGTGGAACTCAAATCAAGATAATTCAGCATTATCAGGAAGGGCAGTCTAGAGTATTCTAGCACACAAGCAGAGCAAGGGTTACAAGCATAAAAGCAATTCAAAACTTTTTCTTGTAATTTCCCCTTCCAGGTACTGCCTCATTTATCCCACACAGAGGAGTATCCCACAGTATCACTCTTAATACTGTTAAACTTAAATTAAGGTTACTGTGAGTGATCATAACTGCTCAAATTAAGTTCAAACTTTGATCCTCAATAACGTTTAAGATTTACACGCTACAGCGATTCAGAGAGTGAATTCTGATAGCCTGGCATAACCTCATTATGCTGCCAAGAGCCTTTAATTACATCATCAAAACTCTAATTTTGATGATTTTTCTTGTAACTCATCTTTTCTGTCGAAATTCAATATTTTAAACTTCAAACCTTGATTTCAGGGGGTTATACCCTGAATTTAATAATACAAATACATCGTTCTTCACGAATGTACTAGTAGGATCCAACTGTATACTTTTTTTTAAGTTTGGAATACTTTCACAACAAAGTGGTCAACAGCTCTGTTGATTTTTATGAATATTTCATCATAGGTTTTAACCTTGTTTATAATTTGTAAAATAAAGTTCATATCTGTGTTCTTACAGTAATTATGTGGTAACTTTATTTTTGGTTTATCATTCTATCATGTATAGTTTAGGAGATATTAGCTATGATCCTTGAATATATGCGTTGACCAAAAAAGTGCATATATTCAGGTTAATTCCTTAAGTATTAACTTTGGAAATTAGCTTATTAATTGTTTTATGTGTGGATTTTCGTGGGGAATCCACTGGTACAATTTATTTCACACGTTGTTCCATTAGTTCTTGAGATAAATAAGGTTTTATGGTTTTTATAAGGTATTATACCTTATAATTCATTAAATATTGACTTTACAGGTATGCCATAAAAATTGTATATGTGTATTTTACCATGAAGAATCCAATGGTATAGTTTATTTTACATGTTGATTCATTGGTTTTTAAGTTAAACCAATTTTTGTACCAATTTATGGTATTTTTTGTATATTTAAGTAATTATTTGTAATGTATAATTATTCTAAGTAATTTTAATATAATTATATTAAAGATATAGTTATTCTGAGTCTTTTTTGTGACCTTATTGGGTATGTGGTCATATCTCAAAGGCTCACACCATCTCCACATGCAACAATGTACAATTTAAAAGGAATATTCCAGTCAGGCATGAGGAGTAAAGGTGCTTCTGTAAGAGCTTTCTTTATCTTCTCATAAGATTTAATTCTCTCCTGTGTCATCTCAAACACAGTCTGTTGATCACAGATTCTATATAGTGACTTGGCTAGAATTGAAAAGTCCTTCAAGTGTTCCCTATAATAACTGGAAAATCCAAGAAAAGACATCATTTCTTTTTTATTCTGGGGTATTGGCTTAAGTAACGCTGCTACTACTTTGTTTTTGTCAATACCCAAGCTTAAGCCAGAAACAACATCTCATAATGCTTTGAGCTCTTCAAAACCAAAATTGCATTTCTTGAGTGAAATTTTCATATTCACTTCTGCAGCTTTGTGAAGTCCTCTTGCAAGTCTTTTGAGGTGCAAAGACCATGAATCAGAACATATGATAATATCATCAATATAAATGATAAGCCATCCTTCAGACAATGCTGTGGGAAAGATGGTATTCATCATTCTTTGATAATGGGATGGCGAATTTTTAATGCCAAATGGCATTCTAATATACTCATAAAGACCACAATGAGTGATAATTCTAAGTAATTTCTTAGCTTTAGGCATCAAAATATTTTTATGGAAGCCTTTCAATGCATCCATTGATGTTATATACTTGGCTTTAGACAGTTGAGTGAAGGTTTCTTGAATTCTAGGGATTGGATACCTATCTGGAACTGTGTAGGTATTCAATTCTCTAAAATCTCCAACCATTCTTGACTTATAATTATGCCAAGCAAAAATGACACATGTTGTCACTTCAACTTCCTCATTATGGCCTACTTTCCTCAGTAAACCAAGTTGGATTAACTCTTGGATATGTTTTTCCAAGGCTTATTTAGCTCTGGGACTGGCTGGATAAGCCGGTCTCCTAAGTAATGGAGGATATGGTCTGTCAATATTAAGAGTAATATCAACTTCATGTCCTTTTATAGCACCTAATGGTTCATTATCAGAGGCAAATGCATTATTGTATGTGTATAACACGTCAATAAGTTCATTCCTCATCTTTGGTTACAATTATGAATTAATTTGTGCTTCAACAGGTTTATTAGACACAAATTCATCTTTATAAGTATCCTCAACAGAAGATACTACAGATATTTCTTTTGGCATATTGGAAAAAGCAAATTTCTGTCTCTTGGTATCCCCAATTGCGAGATATCTGTTTTTATGGTTATTGATGTCAATTACATAAATATTCAAGTAATCATTTCCAAGAATGATGTGCTGAGATGTGCAATTATCCATTAATACTATCTCTGTCTTAATTCTTATACTTCCTGCAGGGTGTGGGAACACAATATTAGTGTCTAATATGCCCAAAGGGCACATATGATGGTCTTTACACCTTGAAAGACTTGCAAGAGTACTTCACAAAGTGGCAGAAGTGAATATGAAGACTTCACTCAAGAAATGTAATTTTGGTTTTGAAGAACTCAAAGAATTAGGACATATTGTTTCTGGTTTGAGCTTGGGTATTGACAAAAACAAAGTGGCAGCAGTGTTACTTAAGCCAATACCCCAGAATCAAAAAGAAATGATGTATTTTCTTGGATTTGCCAGCTATTACAGGAAACACTTGAAAGATTTTGAAGTTCTAGCCAAGTCACTCTATAGGATCTGTGATCAACAAACAGTATTTGAGATGACACAGGAGAGAATTAAAGCTTATAAGCAGATAAGGAAGGCTCTTACAGAAGCATATTTACTCCTCATGCCTGACTGGAATATTCCTTTTAAATTGTACATTGATGCATGTGGAGATGGATTAGGGGCAGCCCTACATCAAGTCCAAATTATTGATGAAAAACCTATGAAAGCACCAGTTTGTTACATCTCAAGACAAATCAAACCAACAGAAGCAGATATGGTGAAAGCCAAATGGAGTGCTTATGTTTGGTATGGGCCCTTGAGAAATTACACTATTATCTTGATGGCGGTGCTTTTGAAGTGATAACTGACTGTAATTCTGTGAAATCACTTCTTAGAATTAAAACTCCCAAAGGACATATGTTGAGATGGCAAATAGCCATTCAAGAATATAGAGGAACATTGCCTATAGCTCATAAAGCAGGAAACATTCACAAGAATGCTGATGGACTTAGTAGGTGGGAGCTAGCCAACACTCCTGATAACCCAGATTATGTACCTTGGGAAGCTGAAACTCAAATTCAAATTGAAGGAATTAACATAACTGATATTGGGACTGAATTCTTTGGAGAAGTCAGAGAATCTTATAAGCAAGACAAGAATTGCCATACCCTGACTTTTTTATTAGATAGAGACTGCAAAGATACATCTTTAGTCAACGCACTGGATGAAGTTTGGAAATCTTCCTATTCTGAGGGAAGATTTCACTTGTTGGATGAGATTATTTACCATAGAGCTGAAAATTCCTGTGTGATGACATTATGTAGCAGATTGCGTATCAACACCATTCTTCATGAATGCCATGATAGGATATACTCTGGACTCCTATCAGAAGAAAGAATACTTGAAAAAGCGAAGAACTGTGCATGGTGGCCATCTTGGAGAAATGAAAACATTGAATACTGCCATAACTATGACAGATGTCAAAGGGCAAACAGGAGTACAGGCAAGAAATTTGGACTTATGATTCATATTCGTAAACCAAAATTCCCTTGGGAAGTTGTTCACATGGATTGGGTCACAGCATTTCCTCCAAGTGGTGACAAAGGTTATAATGCTTGTTTAGTCATTGTAGACAGATATAGCAAGACTCTCATATTCTTACCATGTCATAAAGATGAGAGTGCTGTGGATACAGCTCTTTTTCCATAGAGTAGGGTTATTTCTCATTCAGGATTATTTAATAATATCATAAGTGACAGAGATCCCAAGTTCACATCTGTACTTTGGACCGATCTTCATAGATTGTTTGGGACTAAGCTATCTTTCTCTACAGCATATCACCCTCAAACAGATGGGCTAGCAGGGAGCATGATTCAAACTTTAGAAGACATTATCAAGAGATTTTGTGCTTATTGGTTAGAGTTCAAAGACTCAGATGGCTTTATCCATGACTGGTGCACTCTTATACCTGCATTACAATTGGCATATAAGACATCAGTCCATTCTTCCACAGGTCAAACTCCTGCTATGTTAGAAAAAGGATGGAATCCAAGACTCCCAGCAGACACACTGAGGGAAGACTTTATTGACATTAATACTACAGTCTCCAGCTTCAAGATAATGCTGGATAAAGTGAAACATCATGCAAAACAAAGTATGTATGTTGCTTTTGATTATGCAAAGCAGAAGTGGGACAAGAGTCACGAAGTACCAGACTTCAAAGTAGGGGACTCAGTTCTAGTTTCAAGCTTGAATTTTAATAATATCAAAGGCCCAAAGAAACTTAAAGATTCTTATGTAGGACCTTTTGTTATTGTTGCCTTACAAGGAACCAATGCAGTTCAAGTGAAATTGAGTGGTGAATTGGAAAAGAAACACCCCACTTTTCCAGTCATCTTGATAAAGACTTATCAACCAGCTGGTAAATAATTGTTTCCTTTAAGGAACCCAACTCCTTTAACTGTTCCTCCAGTGGAACAGAATGAAGACAAAAAGATAAAGAAATTCATTAAAGAAAGGAGACTTAGGGGTAAAAATCAAAGATAATATCTTGTCAGATATAGAAATCCAGTACATGAAGATGAATGGCTGGCAGAATCAGAAATACCTGACTCGGATAAGCTCTTAAAAAGATTTATACATGAAAGAAGGCCAAAAGCTTGAATAAATCTATAAATGTGCTTTAAAGTACTTGATCTGAGTAATGTAAAAAAGTGACAGAGATCCCAAGTTCACATCTGTACTTTGGACCGATCTTCATATATTGTTTGGGACTAAGTTATCTTTCTCTACAGCATATCACCCTCAAACAGATGGGCTAGCAGGGAGGATGATTCAAACTTTAGAAGACATGATCAAGAGATTTTGTGCTTATTGGTTATAGTTCAAAGACTCAGATGGCTTTATCCATGACTGGTGCACTCTTATACCTGCATTACAATTGGCATATAAGACATCAGTCCATTCTTCCACAGGTCAAACTCCTGCTATGTTAGAAAAAGGATGGAATCCAAGACTCCCAGCAGACACACTGAGGGAAGACTTTATTGACATTAATACTACAGTCTCCAGCTTCAAGATAATGCTGGATAAAGTGAAACATCATGCAAAACAAAGTATGTATGTTGCTTTTGATTATGCAAAGCAGAAGTGGGACAAGAGTCACGAAGTACCAGACTTCAAAGTAGGGGACTCAGTTCTAGTTTCAAGCTTGAATTTTAATAATATCAAAGGCCCAAAGAAACTTAAAGATTCTTATGTAGGACCTTTTGTTATTGTTGCCTTACAAGGAACCAATGCAGTTCAAGTGAAATTGAGTGGTGAATTGGAAAAGAAACACCCCACTTTTCCAGTCATCTTGATAAAGACTTATCAACCAGCTGGTAAATAATTGTTTCCTTTAAGGAACCCAACTCCTTTAACTGTTCCTCCAGTGGAACAGAATGAAGACAAAAAGATAAAGAAATTCATTAAAGAAAGGAGACTTAGGGGTAAAAATCAAAGATAATATCTTGTCAGATATAGAAATCCAGTACATGAAGATGAATGGCTGGCAGAATCAGAAATACCTGACTCGGATAAGCTCTTAAAAAGATTTATACATGAAAGAAGGCCAAAAGCTTGAATAAATATATAAATGTGCTTTAAAGTACTTGATCTGAGTAATGTAAAAAAGTGACAGAGATCCCAAGTTCACATCTGTACTTTGGACCGATCTTCATAGATTGCTTGGGATTAAGTTATCTTTCTCTACAGCATATCACCCTCAAACAGATGGGCTAGCAGGGAGGATGATTCAAACTTTAGAAGACATGATCAAGAGATTTTGTGCTTATTGGTTAGAGTTCAAAGACTCAGATGGCTTTATCCATGACTGGTGCACTCTTATACCTGCATTTAAATTGGCATATAAGACATCAGTCCATTCTTCCACAGGTCAAACTCCTGCTATGTTAGAAAAAGGATGGAATCCAAGACTCCCAGCAGACACACTGAGGGAAGATTTTATTGACATTAATACTACAGCCTCCAGATTCAAGATAATGCTGGATAAATTGAAACATCATGCAAAACAAAGTATGGATGTCGCTTTTGATTATGCAAAGCAGAAGTGGGACAAGAGTCACAAAGTACCAGACTTCAAAGTAGGGGACTTATTTCTAGTTTCAACCTTGAATATTAATAATATCAAAGGCCCAAAGAAGCGTAAAGATTCTTATGTAGGACCTTTTGTTATTGTTGCCTTACATGTACCCAATGCAGGTAAATTGGAATTGAGTGGTGAATTGGAAAATAAACACCCCACTTTTCCAGCCAGCTTGATAAAGCCTTATAAACCAGCTGGCAAAGAGTTCTTTCCTTTGAGGAACCCAACTCTTTTAACTGTACCACTGGTGGAACATAATGAAGACAAAAAGATAAAGAAATTCATTAAAGAAAGGAGACTTATGGGTCAAAATCAAACAGGATATCTTGTCAGATATAGAAATCCAGTCCATGAATATGAATGGCTGGCAGAATCAGAAATACCTGAATCAGATAAACTCTTAAAAAGATTTAGACATGAAAGAAGGCCACAAGCTTGAGTAAATCTATAAATGTGCTTTAAAGTACTTGATCTGAGTAATGTAAAGAGGTTGGACAGTGGACCTTAACCCTCTTTGGGGCCTTTTTCTTCTTTATACCATTAATAAAATTGTAGTACAGTTTTATTTTTTGGTGGGAGGCAATGTGAGCCTTGAGGTATATTTTACTTACCCGGGTAGGCCACAATTATCTTAAAAATAAATTCTGAATTATACATAGCTCATAAGTCTTGCATATATCAAAGATTCCTCATTTTTGATTTCAGAAAAGATGAATAACCTTTTATTGAGTAAGTAAATCCATGGATTTAAGGCCAGATTTGGATTCTACACAAACATTCACCCAGTTGACAGTGGGGTTGGTCAGTTGTGACTGATTCAGTAAGGCCATTAAGAGAGAAACATTGAGGACAACATATATAGCTTTGAATCACTGGCTCCAATTGGAGATGTTCAAATATGGTACTCAGATCTTGAGGTATATGGAATGCAGGAGCGGGGGGACCAGCTGAGCTTGAGATACTGGACTTGATCAGCAGGTTCAGGGCGGGGTTGAGTATGCGTGAAGCCCTGCGGGGTAAATTATACCTTAATGATAGAATGGCAGATATTATCATTCCTAGGTCTTGTGGGGGAAGGGTTTGACTGCCACTATATGGTTTCTGTGCAGTTGAATTGAGACCCGCTGGAGTTGGGAAAGTGCTTTGGGTCAAACGTGAACAATCATCTGGGAAGATTTGATCAAATAGAATTTGTGGGCACTCAGATCCTGATGCAGAAGTAGGGATGTTTGCAATAGATTTTGGTGCAATGGTTTTTTTGAGCTTTTTAATGTGCTGTTTATATTGGAAAGGTGTGAAGGCAACTCCCTGCCTATCACCCTCAGCGGAAGAGTGCATTTGTGTTGAGGAGTGTTGACACATGCATATACGCATTGAGGAATAGCGGCAGGTTGTCATTGCTGCAGGAATAGTGAGTAATGTTGGTTTGTGTATAAATATGAATGGTTGATGTGAAAGTGTTTGGGAGGGTTATTAATTTGAAAAACAATTGAGTGATTCTTTATCAAGGGGGAGATGATTTGAGCCAGCTGAGGATTTTATCCCATTTGTAATGGTGGCTAAGCTGCAGGGGATAAAGTCTAGCATGTCCCATCTGGATGGCAGAATTTGTTAGGAGTTTAATTGGGTAAAGTTCTATTCTGCTCAATACTCATACATATTCTCTTTTATTTACACACGGTGATACTGCGGTTTTGACCCTTGATCATCGTTCTATTAGGGATGTGTCAACCTTGAATTTAGGGGATTCAAATTCAAACCATGTATGCTGGCATGCCATTGTAAATGGTCTAAACCTTATTACAGACATAACAATATAACACTATTACATGAGTGTTTGGAGTTGAGCTAAAGTCTTGTTATTTTGTTTGAGTGCAGTGGGCTTTTAATTGGTTGGAATGTGATTTGGATTGTCTTGCCTTTCTTTAAAATATGATGTCTCTTTTGTCGGTAAATCCTTCATTAATCCACCCTTATACAGATATAGAATGCTGTGTAATTTTGATGCATATGTTGGCAGTTTGGATAATTCACAAAATGTTACAATGGGGAGGGGAAATGTTTATTGGATCTGATCACTTATGGATGATGTGTCCCCTTTGAGATCAACGAAATATCACATTATATGCTGGTAGGCTGGGCAGGGCAGTTTCTGACAAAAGTGGAAGAGCTCAAGAGGAGGCAGGGAGAATTCTCCTAAGAAGTATCTTGTTAGACTTCCACAAGACACTTGGTTCTGACTATTCATAGAATTTCTCTATTATAAAGTTGACAAAAATTCATCTCATATCCCTCTATTTTATCATAATACTGAGCTGTTTCATGAAGTTAAAAAATTACTGTACTTTTTTAGCCCTTATGTCATCTTCCGAGCCATGTAAATCCTGTTCAGGTTCTGTTCATAACTCAGATAGTGAATGTAAGGTTTGACTATGAAACAATAAGTAAAAATTACTAATATTTTACTTATTGTACTATGAATTTCCTTATGAATGAAATAAATAAGCTAACAATAATTATAATAATAAAGAATTATTATAATTATGGCATAAAAATAATTATATTATTAATAAAGTTACAATAATATAATTTATATTATAAAATATAATATAATAAAATAAATATATTAATATGAAATAATTAATATATTCAAAAGCTCTTTATTACTTTTACAAACAAATAATAAAGGCGTAAAAAATCGTTTTTTATTAATAAAAAACAATTAATATCAATGATATTACTAATATTAAAGTTATAAATTAATATAAATACTATTTATATTAATTAAGGAATTATTAAAATAATAATAAAGAGAAAATTATTGTAATAAGAGAAAATAACCTACTTTTAACACTTAATGTAATAATTTTGTAATATTTTATGCCAAAAAATATAAATACAACCTTTTCAAATTGTATTTACAATAAAAATAAAGAAAATTACTAATATTCTTGATTTTTACGTGGAAATGAGTTTTTTTGAGAGATTTTTAGCAAAAACAATTAAATAAATGATTTAATCACGTCAAAATAGATGATTACAACAAGGTGGTCTTTGGTCTTCAATAATATAATAGTTTTATATATAAAGAATAAAGAAATTACCTTTGATTTAATTGATTTAATGTTTTTGATGCATCTGAGGGGAAAACAGAGTAAAAAGAGCTCTATTTATAGTAAATACCTCCCTTCTAGGGTCCAACAGGCTTCTAGTAGACGTGTACTGATCATATCCACTGGAATTGATCAATATTTTAAGGTTTGAGGATGATTACATCATGATCAAACCATATTACATCATTATTACACCATTATTTAGAGTTATCACTATAACTCTAAGGTTGATGACATCAGAGGCTTGGCAGAACCCCAAATTTCGTAGATTTTATTAGTTTTAATCATAAACTAATAGTATCCACCAATTTTATCACTCATATGACTGTTCAACTTAATTTAAGGTTACAGTAGGTGATCATAACTGCTCAATTTAAGCTCAAAGTTTGATCTTTAATAACTTTTAAGTTTTACACGCTACAGCAATTCAGAGAGTGAATTCTGATAGCCTGAAATAACCTTATTATGCTGCCAAGAGCCTTTCATTACATCAGCAAAACTCTAATTTTGATGATTTTTCTTGTAACTCATCTTTTCTGTCGAAATTCAATATTTTAAACTTCAAACCATGATTTCAGGGGGTTGTACCCTGAATTTCATAATACAAATTACATCATTCTTCACGAATGAACTAGTAGAGTCCAACTGTGTGCTTTTTTTGAAGTTTGGACCACTTTCACAACAAAGTGGTCAACAGCTCTGTTGATTTTTATCAATATTTCATCATAGGTTTTAACCTTGATTATAATTTGTAAAATAAATTTTATATCTGTGTTCTTACAGTAATTACGTGGTAACTTTATTTTTGGTTCATCACTCTAGCTTGTATAGTTTAAGAGATATTAGCTATGATCCTTGAATATATGCGTTGACCAAAAAAGTGCATATATTCAGGTTAATTCCTTAAGTATTAACTTTGGAAATTAGCTCATTAATTTTTTTATGTGTGAATTTTCATGGGGAATCCAATGGTTCAATTTATTTCACATGTTGCTTCATTGGTCTTAAAATAAATAAGGATTTATGGTTTTTATAAGGTATTATTCCTTATAACTCATTAAATATTGACTTTACAGATATGCCATAAAAATGGTATATGTGTATTTTACCATGGGGAATCCAATGGTATAATTTATTTCACATGTTGATTCATTGGTTTTTAACTTAAACCAATTTTTGTACCAATTTATGGTATTTTTGTATTTTTAAAGTAATTATTTTTAATGCATAATTATTCTAAGTAATTTTAGTATAATTATCTTAAAGGTATACTTATTCTGAGTCTTTTTTGTGACCTTATTGGGTATGTGGTCATATCTCAAAGGCTCACAGTGAATCTAGCATAGAATATGTTCAAACACAGTCACCATTGAGTACCAATATTCCTCTCACAACCCCTATCACATCGTAAAGGAATGTATCAGGTCTTAACATTGATTTGGGAAGTGCGATGGCTCAAACTTCAAGGACTTGATCAATCCCAAATATTTCCATCACTCCAATTCCCCCAAATCCTACTAATACACAATTGCATGTGTCTGAGGGGCTGGGAAGCACACCTGAAATCTCATCAAAGGCTAATCCCTAATTGAAATTTCCACGTGAGTTCCTCCTTAATCCTGTTTGGAATCCAGTCACTTCCCAGGATTCCTTTGGACGAAGTAAACAGCCAACCCTCAATATCCCATCAGGATCTCAGGTTCATGTGGGCAATAGAAAGTGGGTTGATGGTGGGAAACAAAAAAGACCATTGTAAAATGTTACTCGGAGTGGTCTGTTGGAGGGAAATCCATGATTGATGCTTCATCAAAGTAATTCATTTTGATGTTGGAGTATAAAATCTTTCACAATTTGATATTTTTGTTTCATGGGTTAGATATGGCACCTAAAGCCAAGTCAGTCCGATCTCAGGAGCCAATTGAAGATCGTGAGTATGACCAGTCTTTATTAATTTTTTGATGTGTTAACTGATGATTTCCATGGCAGGTGATGAACTTTATGCATCTTCACTTCTGGTCCATAAAGAGAAAGTCACTGGACATCATCATCCATATGCCTCCAAACCAAGAACAGCTCATTCCAGTTCATCAAGAGAAAAATTGTGGATGATGAGGATGAGAACATGTCTCCAACTCAAATGGAAACAAATGATGAACCAAGGAGGGACAATTTCACAGCGCATAAGCATGGCACTCAGTAAAATAGTGAGTTCACCCAGCCTCAAAAGGGCCTTGCCCAGAGTATCCTTTATCAATCCAAGATGAGAAAGCAAACGAACAAGGCTTGCAAAGCTAACAATTTGGCAAATCGTGCAAGCCAGAAGGAGAAACAAAAATGGCTGAAAGCAGAACTTCCAGAAAATGTCCATGGGATGAGATCAGCTGTACATTCCCATTGTCTGTTCCTACTCAAAGTAAGGGATAAGGATTTTTCCTCACTACCAGAACCACCCAGCACAGAAGAGTGTGAAATTGCAATTCAAGTGGCTGTTCATCTTGGATATGTCCTCAAGGATGTTTTCAATGATCCATCAACACAATTTCAGTCTCAGGGTTTCCAAAGCTACTGCAAAAATGAGCTCCCCAGGTTGGGACTGGGAGAGCTCATGGTAACATCCGTTAAACGAGCTGATGTCTATGGTGTTTTACCCTACATTCTGTCTCGCACATGTCAGCACCAAGTATCATCACTACTGTTGGCACAAGGATCATAATAACTACAGGGTCGTGGCAGCTTTAATGGAGAAATATTTCACTTATTTGAAAAGAGAATGGAAGTTTATTCAAAAGGATGCAGAGTATTTGGTAAAAAAAAGAAGGATAATCAAAAGCTCGCAAAGATTGATCAAAGGGTTAGTTAATGTATCTCTTCTTCCTTGTAAAGTAAATCTGATGATAATCTAATTGATGATGTGCAGACCTGTGAGCACCGTCCTGAATTGTGTGATACAGCTAAATTTCCAATTCTAGCATCACAATTCAATGAACCTTGAGTTTTCTCAGATACTGAGGAGGCAGTGGAAAATGGCCGTCAATTTTTCTGCAAAGTGGCCTTACACTGGCACTCAGGTCTATTTAATGAGTTGGTATTAAAAATTGATTGAGACATAGAGTTTTGTAATCAGATTAAAAAAAGGGTAAAAAAACTATTGATAGACTGCCAGAAATACAATCAACAGATGATGGTGATATTCCTGAAGGGCTATCTTTTCAGGTATTTGATCAAGATTGGCTCAAAGGTTGTAGTAAGATGCATACTATGGCCCTCAAAATACTCAAAATGCCAGTGATTTGCGAGAATGGCAATGCTCTGCAATAAGTTGGGAAGATGAATGTATAGCACTGTTACAAATTAACATTTTGGGAATTATTTGTGCAGGGGTAATAGAATCTGATTATTATTTCTTAAAGATGAAACAACTTGCTAAATATGTTAGAATATAAACCATATGAATTGGAATGTATCACCGTCTCCCTTAAAAAGAATACTCTATTTCTCATTTTCATTGAGGAAATATTGAAGAAGTTCAATCCAGCTCATGGTGTTCATGATTGTGGACCTGTGATGGGGTGAAAAGGAATTATCAACTTTGTCAAACACAAATTAGATAATATCAGGAAGGCTCACATGGTTAATGAGTTTTTCTTTTCTTGGACCTATTGGTGATTTGAATATGGGATTCCCATAAAGAAAGATTTCAGAATAGTAATACAATCAGGGAAAAAGATGAGCTTGAAAGGTAACTTCCGCATGTTGACCTCAACTGAATTAGGAGTGATATAGTGAATGACCTTCACAGTTTGTTGTTGGCCAATACAATGGAGTCAATCAACTTCCTGAGCCTCAATGGCTGGGTTCCAATTGGGCTCCTGGAAATGTCAATGTAAGTGTCTGAAAATCACAGTAGAGCTTTGGGGGTCCCCTCACCATTAAATAGACCATATGAGCGCAAGTAATATTTAGGCCAGTGCAATCTGCGGCAATGGATGCAATGAGTACTTCACATTCAGGATTATTGAAGAAATTCTCCAAAGCCTTCTCCTGCACTCATTCTCTAATTCTTCCATCAATTTGTGCTGAAAGGATAGAGTGATGGGCAAGTGCAATACCAATTCTACCATAAAGAGAAGGTCAGATGGATTCAATTGGTAATGGCTGCATATTAGAACTAACTCACAAATCAAGGAATCAGGTCCATTTTGTATAAACAACTCATTTGGTTTGACCCAAATCCTCATCCGCAATTGTGTTAAGCATGATGTGATGGTTACAACATATTCGCAGCTAATTAATATTTCTGAAACAATTCTCCTGGTCCTTTGCTTTTGGACTATAGGAATTCTTTTTATAATGTGGAATATTCTTGCTGCATTGTTAGGTTGAGTGGGAGAAGTTCATAATGATGGCTAATAGTGGGAAGGGATCTGAGATGTGTAGTTTTGGTGCGGCGCAAACTTAAATGCCTCAATGCCAAATGCAAAATATCATTTGTACCATTGGAAAGACTACTCAGGATGAATGGTGACCAGTTATCTTGATCTGAGCTCTGGGTTTGAGTGATGAATGATATTATTCCCAAAACGTCATAAATGGTGTTGTGAACAGGTGTGCCCGTTAAACATATTTGACGGGATGATAAGGGGCTATTAATGGCACTGTGAGTGGCAGTGTATTGGGAGCAAATATAGCTTTAAAATGGGGGAAGGGTTATTGGATATAAAAGGTAATTTGAATCATTTAAAGATCAGACACTCACTGTGCTTCATTCAAAATTTTATGATGCCAATCAATTTTAAAAATAAATGATGTAGAGGTATGGGTTTGTTTAGATTCTTGGGTGAGAGTATTGTAATAAGTGATGATGATATCTCATTTTAAGATGTTGGCCTTGCATAATGAGTGACAAGTGGGACCATGGTAGATTCTGGCTTGCAGCGCTCCAGCCTGAGCATGCTTGGATATTTCAGATTGCCAGTTGGTAATTAAGTGAGGTGGGCGTGGAGTTTTGGGGGTTTGTAATTAGCCGCTCTTTGGAGGTACCAATTAGAGCAATGGCCTGAATGGTTTTACCTAATCCCATATCATCCAGGAGCAGTCCTCCAAAAGGGGTATTGGTCAAAATAGATTCAAATGAGCTGACAACCTTGTTAGTATTTTGTGCCTGGCATTAAAAGTGGATCCAGGGGGTGAGGTGGCCCAGAGGTTACGGGCTGATTGTCCATTGGAGATTTCTCGATCCCAAAGAAAAGCTAGTCCAGTTTTTTGATGAGGGAGGAGGGGGGTTTGAATAATGGAATTGGGCAGGGTCATTATGGGGAGGTCTGATTCACTGGGTAATTGTATCAGTTTTTGCTTGGAAGTCAATGAAAAGAGAGCAGGATATGAGGGTGGAATTGATTTTAAAGCGCGAAATGTGGGAGTAAAAATTTGACATTGACTGTGAGTATCACAGTCATATTCTTTAGGCATTTCAAGCTTAAAGTCTTGTTTTCAAAAACTTTCAATCATGAATAGAATGTTTGGATACCTTGTGAAGAACATCAATGCTATATTGGGTTTATGAGATGAGCAAGGATCTTTTCGATCAGTCATAAAAACTCCCTCAACAAATAATGTTTGAGTAGGATTGGATTGGCAATTTTCAATCCATGCCCCACCAGGACCACAGTGCATGAATGTTTGTGGTGCCCTGAGGAATGGTATCAACGTCTTGGAAAGAGTGCCAGGGAGAGAGCCAATAGTATTCTGCTGATTGGGGAGATATACAAATATGTTTTATTGATTGTGCCATAGGATAATCCAAGAATCTAAGTGGGAATTATCAGGATTTAAGGTTATATCACAGCTTATTTGAATACAAATATTAATCATCCCAATGGAAAGTGGTTGTGAAGGGGTTGACATGATGGCTATTATAATTATATTGGGGAAAGTTGGAAATTATATGATTGGGAAGGGGTAGCTAAAGGGAATGAAGACCAATAAGCGTAGGTGGGGAACTTATATGAGAGGCAGCAATGGGCTCAAAGGGGGATGGACTGTGGTTATGTGCATGGCTGTTAGGAAGATGGGCCTCTTGGCCTCATAATTTTCATATGCAATTTGGGGCATATATCAAGGCAAGGTGGCAAGAATGTGGGTGCACCAATATTACTTCTAGATTGGCCACATATTATGCAAGGATAGGTAGACCAAGGTTCATATAAACATATCCAAAATTGGGTGCGTTGTAGAAGCTTATTATTTTGCAGTGGCATATGAGTGGCATGCAGCCATGTTTGCTGGTGTTACAGCAAACAATAAGTGTATCTTCCCCAGGTTAATTGTCATACAGTGACCTACTGGGAAATGGTGGGAGTGGACAGGAAAATTTCACTGTGGGGATCTTTTGGTGTGGGTGGTTGAGGTATGTTTGGTGTTGTGCCACCAAACATGAGTTTGGTTTTGCCTGAAAACTCTTGTGGACTGACACCTACTGGAATTCCAGTGGCAAATGTGTGGCTTGATCAAAGGGGGCACCAGCTGTGAGCCGTGATCCACTTACACATTCACCCCTATTGCATTTGTGGCTGTTACTCATCCACCCAGATTGTCATCAGGGTATTTCCCTCACACGTGTGAGAAACTCCAGAGGAATAGGCCACCCACCCAAGGTATTTTTTTGCTGAAAACCAGGTGCCAAAACTTCTGTGGGGCATGTGAGATTGTGCAGCATATGACCTGCGGTGGCGGATCCCTGCGCATAAAGAACCAGCCTCAGGGATCATAGACGGGTGTTATGCTAATGCTTATGAGGCTTAATCAAATCCAGGTTGATTGGCCTCAGGTTTTGGTGCAAAAGCGGGACACCCGCACAAGCAAATAGCTGGTCGGAAGACAGGTATGTAAAAGGTCCTCCAGGCTTGTGAAAGCTCCCTGCGTATGAAAGTGTGTGGGGGCATGAGAAAAATGCGAGGACAGTCATTGTTTTCCCCAACCTCTGCACCGGAGTGAATCCACCATTTGCATATGACCCAAATCATTAGTCATCCAATTATGCACCCCTTACATTAACTTGGATTACACCAGCATTGGTGCTGTAGTTAGGCGGAGCTCTCCAAAAAGGTGCATCAAAGGGATGCATTTGAGAAATTTGACTCAATTGCTTGGTGTGATTGTGTAACGTTTGTCTATGAAACTCTTGATGATTGTAAAAATATCAAGAGTACTATGACTGTCCTCAGTAGAGAAATATACTATAATAAGATATTATAACCACAAACTTAAATATAATTATCAGAAATAATTATATATAAAAAACAGATTTAATTATTATTACAAAATATAATAATTATAATGAATTATAATTATTCTATAATGGTTATAGTCATTGACAACTATAAAAATAAGAAGTGTAGAGCTCTTATTGAGACAATTACACATGGAAAATATAAATGTTTAACCACTTATAAATAATATAGATATTATTTATAAAAGAATTGAAACACACACTGTGCAGAAATAATTGTTATAGAGAAATTCTATATAAAAAAACTAATAATAGATAAAAAAATATAGAATTTTAGATAAAAACTTACTTATAAGATAAATTAACACAACAAGTCAAATACAATAGTTATTATATTAAAAGAGTATTATAAGTTAAAAACATGTCAAAAATCAATATTTTTAATGATAAAACTACTTTTTATGATTAAAATTATTATTGAAGAGTTTTTAAGAGGAATTTGTGGATTTAAAAGAGATTTAAGATGATAATTTTTTAATATAAAATATATTATTGATGATTACAACAATAATCTGAATTCTATTATTTCAATTCTTTAATTTAAAATTAATAAAGAATAAAATGCTTAAGAGTTACTTTTAATAATAAGATTTTATTAATAATAAAACTTTACCTGTTTAAATTTCTAGTATAATTGGATTGATTAATGATGATGGACAAAAACAGTGATGCAAAGACTCTTTTTGTGTTTACAGAGCAACTCTCATGATTCATAATGAATATAGAGGGCTGCTCAGGTCAAAACTGAAAACCCATGCTTAAAAATAAGGTTCTTAACTTAAAGCAACTTATTTTTAATTGCAATTTAAAGTTACCAGTGTCATTCTTAACTCCAAGTATGTTTAATCATCATTTAAACTAATTATTTTAAGTTTTAATATAAAATAAGTTTCTTTATATTAAATTTCATCACATGAAAAGCTTAAAAATAGAGTTTCAAGCAGAAATCTCTCAAGCTCAATTTTTAATTAACTTTTAAAGAAATTATAATTTTCTTTGAGAATAATGAAAAGAGTAAATTTCCAGGCTAATTACCCAGGAAATTTATTTATGAAATATACTGAAATTTAATTTATACATAAATAATATTAAATTTTAAGCTGTGTGAAGTTTTCAAGAAAATCCATTAAGAATTGGATTTTGAATGAATTTTTATGGTTATTGCTATTTTTCCATGTAAAATAGTGATACACAATAAACCTTAGCCTTTGATAAGGTTTTAACGCTTTTAACCTTAAAGTTTTAAGCTTATTTATGTAACAACCATCCATCAGGGGTAAGGGTATTCATTCATACACCCACTCAAACACCTCAAATCAGCAAATCCAGTATCTGCATCAGCATTCAGTTTCAGAAATCTTCATTCTGAAACATGCATACAGCTTGGTACATAAATACAGCCTGTCAATACCTGTACAGGTTGGATTCACCCAATACAGTTTCAATACACCAGTATGAAACCGTATGATCACTCAAATACACCACACCTCTTGTACATGTTCTGTACAGCTGTACAGGACCTGTATTGGACAGACTCAATTCAATCATCAATTATTCTCTTGAAAATTCTTCCTCTGGATCAGGGCTGGCAATTCTCACATATACCAGCACCTCTTTCTCCCCCCTGCGGACTTTTCCCCAGTTAATTAATTTAGTTTATTTATTATTTTATAATTATTGTTATCCTTATTTTGGGTATTATAATTATTTAATTTTAAGTTAGTCTTTGCATTTCTTCCTTTGCCTGTACAGTATGAGTTGGGTGGCCATATCCTTATTAACCCTTCTCTTTCCATTCTGACAGGTTGAAACAGGGGACTTGGACTTGTTTGTGGTTGGCTCTTCTATTTCTTACTCTTATTTATTTGCTGCTTCTTTTCTTATATTTATTCTTTTATTAATTCATCTTTAACACTCTTAAGTGTCTCCCTCCTTACCATATCCTTGAGCCCTCCATAAGTGAGTCCCAGGCCCTCTTCACTTTGAAGAGCCCCTGTGACATTAAATTAATTAACTCATATTTGATTCTTTCTTTTCATTCATTTATATTCATTTTCTCTCATTCATCAATTATGATCTCTTTTATGATTTAATGATCTTTAATGATTATGATTTTTCTCTCTCATCAATTTCATCTCATTCATTTCATTCATATGAAATTGATTTTTCTTCTTTCTTAATCATTGCTGACCATTTAATTCACTTCATTCTATTTTATCAAATCAAAATCTTTCTGTGTTCTTATTCAGGTTCTTTTAGGAGTTTTTTATTGGTTTAATGGATTGGATTATTCATTGGGATTCATTTGATTATTGATTCAGTGGTTCAGGACTCTTATTTGGATTGGATTGATTGATTTTGACTTCTCAAGTTATTGATTGATCCTCAAGAGCTGATTTTGATTATTGATTGACTTTGAATCCTCAAGATATTTTATTGATCCTCAAGAATTGGTTTTGATTATTGATTGATTTTGACTCATCAAGATATTGAATTGATTTCTGAATATTTTAAATTGATTGATTCATTCCTCAAGACCTTGATTTCATATTGAAGACACTTATTTATTGATTGATTGATTATTGATTGAATATTGATTGATTGTTGATTTACTCCAGATTATTGATATTTGATTTGAATTGATTGTTGATTGTTTGAATTGATTTGACTGTTGACTGAATTTGATTTCACCTAAAGATTTGAATTGATTCCTCAAGATTCATCAAGATTTTAATTGTGATTGATTTGTCCCAGTTCTGATTATTATTCTCATACCATCAAGTTTTATCTCATTTTTATTCAAAATGTCAGTTCAGCATAGTCCCCCAGCCAAAATTACTAGATCCCAAAGAATTCAAGCTGTTCTCACTCCTACAGCAAGGGCTCCTCTTGACCCCACACCATCAGTTCATCAACCGAGTGCAAACTTGGACAGAGGACCACCAATGGAAGGAGCAGCACCCTCAAGAAGAGGTGGAATGAAATTTAGAAGATCAAGATCTTTCTCTGGACTTTTGGGTGGCTACCCTGGCATGTCTGAAGGTGCAAGAGCAAGACAAGGGGAAGTTGAAGATGAAGAGGGGGAAGAGTCTGTGGAAGAGGAAGATTCTGGGGAAACTGAAGTGGCAGATGCCTTGGAAAATGCTCCAGAGGTGCCTCAGGGCTCTAATATAGCCCTTTCTAGTCAACCTCTTGTCTCTCAAACTGATCCAAGTCTCCTTAAGATGATGGAGCAGATGACTCAATTCATGGGGCAACTCACTCAAGGAGTTGCTCCCAGGGACAATTCCAAATCCCCTGCTTTCAAGACTCCATCCATGAAGGCACCTGATTCTTTTGATGGTACTAAAGCTCATAAATTGAGAGGATTTATCTAATCCTGTCAATTAATCTTCCATAATGATCCATAAAATTTCTTCTCTGACAGGAAGAAAGTTCTTTACTCAACTTCTTTTCTCACTGGTAGAGCTGGAAAGTGGATTGAACCCTATCTCTCAAATATTTCCAATGAAGACCCTTCCTACCTCCTCAATAATTGGCCATTATTTGAATCTCAATTATTCACTCTGTTTGGTGACCCCAATGAAGTCAGGAAAGCTGAACAAGAGTTGGACAATTTGAGGATGAAGGAAAGTGGTCATGTTTCCTTGTACATTGCAGATTTCAGAAGCTTAATGTCAAGAATTGGAGATTGGGGGGAAAGAGCTTATATCCATGTTTACAGAAGGGGATTGGCATCAAGATTATTGAATCAGTTGGCTTCTCACCCTGGAACCTTTGATACTCTTCAAGAACTTATGGATTGCACTTTAGAATTAGACACAAGATATCATGAGAGGCAAAAAGAAAAGGGTGGCAATCAAGAGAAGAAGCCTCCAGTCATTGGATCCAATCAATCTAGCCCTCCTCAAAACTCATCTTCAAAGAGGCCTCACTAGAAGAAGAACAAGAAGGGCAAGCAGTTTCAATCTTCAAAGGACAAGCCCCATGCTGCTCTCCTCAATAAGGACAATAAATTAATTGGTTCTGAAAAGGAGAGGAGGATCAAAGAGGGGTTGTGTACTTATTGTGGTGGAAAACACCCAATTGAAAAATGCTTCAAGAGACCTCAGAACAAGCCTGGGTCATCATCAAGAGGCTTCCCTAGCAAGCAGGGAAAATCCTGAGTGGGGATCATGATGTGTTCAATGGTTCTCACTTATTTCCTTCAAGAGCACAATTGTGCACTCTGAATACTAGTGTCAAGAAATCTTTAAAATATCTTATTTTCTCTTCTGTCTCTGATATTTTTTATAGTATTCTCATTGATTCTGGTGCTACAAACTCTTTTTTTGCAAAGAATTTTGTTCTCAAGTACTCATTGACTCTGTCAGAGCTCCCTGAAAAGATTCCTCTTTTCATTTTGGATTCTAATGAATCCCGCGCCTTGTTCATCACCCATTATACCAAGTGAGTAGTTGACTTGCCTTCCTTCCCAAGCTTTGAATAGGACTTTTTTATCATAGATTCACCCAAGGGAGAAGACCTGATATTGGGCTATGATTTCCTTTACCATTTTAATCCCATTACTGATTGGAAAAATGGATTGATCACCTATGATTCTAGTCATAAGGATTCTAGTGGTATTATTCCTTCTACTAGTAATGACTTAGCCACTGCTGTCAACAGTGTTGCTCTGGTTGGTGAACTTAAGACACCTTCCCTTCCTTCTTCTGTCCACATCCCTTCCATAATTCCCTCTCAGTCATTACTTCCATTAAGAGATGAAGTCTTCAAAGAGATAAAGGATGTTGGAAAAGATGTTGCCATATCTTCACTTCATCTCTTTCAAGGGGATATGGACCTTCCTCCCTTGTCTTTTCATGCCTCCCTGGAGGAGCAGTGGGATGAGGAGGAAGAGCCAGAAGAAATTGAAACCGTGTTGAAGGTAGTACCTCCTGCTTATCACCAATATCTGGATGTATTCCAAGGTGAAAGCAGAGAAACCTCCTCCACACCGCGCCTGTGATCATCATATCAAATTGGAGGGTCTTCTACCTCCAATTGGTGTTATCTACTCATTATCAAATCAAGAGTCAGAAACACTGCGGTTCTAAATTTCAGAGAATGTAGAGAAAGGTTTCATAAGACCAAGCTCCTCTTCAACAGGAGCACCTGTCCTTTTTGTCAAGAAAAAGGATGGAGGTCTTCATTTGTGTGTTGACTACCGCAAACTCAATTCTGTCACTAGGAAGAACAGATACCCTGTCCCTCCTATGAACCAGATCCTTACTGTATTCAAAGGTTCCACTATCTTCTCCAAGATAGATTTGCGTGGTGCATATAACCTTCTGAGAATCAAAGAGGGGGATGAGCACTTAACTGCCTTTAGAACCAAATATGGTAGTTATGAGTATTTGGTCATGCCATTTGGTTTGACCAATGCTCCTGCTTCTTTCCAGAATCTAGTAAATGATATCATTGCAGATTTCTTGGATGTGTTTGTTGTGGTTTATTTAGATTATATTATGGTCCTTTCCAGTTCTGAGGAGGAACATGTCAGACATGTGGCCTCTGTCCTCCAAAGACTGAGGGACAATAATTTGTTCGCCAAAGCCTCCAAGTGTGTATTCCATGCCTCAAGTGTGGAATACTTGGGCTATGTTGTTTCAAGTGATTGCCTCAAGATGGATTTTTCAAAGGTTCAGCAAATCCTCAATTGGCCTCAGCCCAAAAAGATCAAGGCCCTTCAATCATTTCTTGGCTTTGCAAATTTTTATCGTTGTTTCATTAAATATTATTCCAAAAAAATCACTTCTCTCACTTCCCTTCTCAAAAAAGATTCTCCCTTTATCTTCAATGAGGAAGCTCTTAGTCATTTTCAAGCACTCAAAGAAGCTTTCACCTCTGCTTCTATCTTATCCCAGTTCAATCCATCTCTACCTACTATTGTAGAGACTGATGCTTCTGATTATGCATTGGGCGCCGTCCTGAGTCAGGTGAATGACTCAGGAAAGCATCCCATTGCATTTGATAGTCGCAAGCTTCTCCCAGCTGACCTGAACTATGAAATTCATGACAAGGAACTCCTTGGCATAGTTTGGGCTCTCAAGCGCTGGAGAGCATTTCTTCTTTCTCTTTCCAATTCTTTTGAGGTCTTGACAGACCACTCTTCCTTGCAGTATTTCATGTCTTCCAAAGTTCTTACTCATCGTCAAGCCCGTTGGGCTGAATTTCTCTCAGAATTTCATTTCACTATCACTTACCGCCCAGGCAGGCTGGCCACTTTACCAGATGCCTTGTCATGTCGGGACAACATGTACTCAGAGAGGGGAGTGGACTTCATCAGCAAGAATCCTCAAAATTGTCATCAAGTACTTAAACAAGATGGAATTCAAGAGTCAAGATTCTTCTCAATCAAGGTGGAAATTTTCTCAGATTTAGTGGACAAGATTCAAAAGGAAGTATGGCAAGACAAAGACTATAAAGAAATACTCAAGCAACTAGCAAGATGTGAATCAGTTCCAGATTATTCTCTTGAACCTCAAGCCAAGTTATTATTATTCAAAGATAGAGTGGTAATCCCAAGCAATGAAGAAATTCAACTCAATATTCTTCAAAAGCATCATGACTCACCATTGGCTGGCCATCCTGGCCAGGAGAAGACCCTCAAGCTCATCAAGAGGAATTTTTATTTGGCTGGCATGAATCAATTCATCAAGGACTATGTGTCCTCATGTCAGCAATGTTCAAGAAACAAGAACATTCATCACAAGAAGTTTGGATTAATCAAGCCTCTTCCAATTCCGTCTGGTCGTTGGAATTCATTATCAATGGACTTCATCACTCAATTGCCACTGTCAAACAACTTTCATTCAATTTTAGTAGTTGTGGACAGATTCTCAAAAATGGAAATCTTCATTCCAACTTATGGAACACTCACTGCTCTGGACTTAGCTCAAATCTTCATTAGTCATGTATTTTTCAAGCATGGCCTTCCAGTCAGTAGCATCAGTGATAGAGGATCCTTATTTGTTTCATCATTTTGGACTCAATTATGTCAGCAGCTCAAGATATAAAGAGATCTTTCAACTGCTTTTCATCCTGAAACAGATGGACAGACAGAGAGGGTAAATCAGATTCTAGAACAGTATCTTTGGATGTATGTCAGCTATCATCAAGCTGACTGGTACACCTGGCTCCCTCTGGCTGAATTTGCCTATAATAATGCAGAACATTCATCAACAAAGCAATCACCTTGTTTCACCATGCATGGAAGAAACCCCATCTTTGACTCAATCCATATTTCCCAAGACTCACCTGCTGGAAAGTTATCATCAAAACTCCAATCAGTACAGCAAGTTGTCAAAGAAGAATTAGAGTCAGCAATAAGGAGATTCAAGAAGTATGTAGATAGAAATAGAGCAATTCCACCTGATTTCCAACCTGGGGACAAAGTATGGCTAGCTTCCAAGAACATCAAGACAAAAAGACCCACCAAGGAATTATCAGAAAGATGGTTGGGACCTTTTGAAGTTCTGAAGAAGATTGGCAGTCATGCATATCACCTCAAGTTTCCTCAACAATGGAAGACAGTTCACCCTGTATTCCATGTGTCCTTATTAGAACCAGTCAAGCATTAAACTATCCCAAATCGTCATCAATTGCAGCCACAACCAGTTTTAGTGGAGGAGCAAGAAGAATGGGAAGTGACTCAGGTTCTGGACTCAAAACTCAAAAGAGGTAAATTATGGTATCTTGTAGAGTGGAAAGGATTCAGTGAAGACCCAGAAAAAACCACTTGGGAACCAGCTTCCAACCTTACCAACTCACCAGACCTTGTCAAGGATTTCCATTCATTATATCCAGACAAGCCTGGTCCAAATACCTCAAGAGTTTGATTATGGTGCTTGGTGGGGAGAAGAAGTTATGAAAGGAAGTTCCTCTCCTGGAATTCACCTTTAAGGGGGTATTCTACCCATATGTTGTTGTAAGCATCACCTTGGCCACTTTGTGAGCACTTGTCAATTCTTTGGACAGGTTCAGGAAGCATACAACATCAAAACCCTCCATTTGGACCTTATCAATATATGGCCAAATGTTTTCTTTCTCTCTCCTTTCTTTTCTTTTATTTATCACTTCATTTATGCCAATCATCATAATTCAAGACATTCATTACTTCAAGTCATTTACGGCAATTCATTTCAGAAGTTATTTATGGCAATTCATGTCAGAAGTCATTTATGGCAAATTATTTCAGTTTTATGCTGCTTGGTGGGGAGTGGAAGTTATTAAAGTAAGTTCCATCTCCTGGTATGCATCCCTGAGGGTTCTACTTCTTGTAAAACATTACCTTGGCCACTCTGTGAGCACCAAATGCTTGGTTTTCATTTTTCAGACACTTCTTGGCCAGAATCAAGCAACTCACTACGGGAAGGACCAACCATCAGGATTTTTCTTCATTTCTTCTTTACTCTCATTTTCTCTTATTCTTCTATTTATCTTTCTTTTTTTACTTGTATAATTTTCTTTCTTTTATTTCTTTAAAGCAGCAGCATCCCCTCCCAAATCGTGTATTGGGAGGTTCCATTATTTTTTCATTTTTTAGTATTTATAAGAGTGGGAATAGAAGTCAAACCAAACACAACAAGGACAAGGAAACTAGTTTCTCTACCCAATCATCAAAAGTTCACCGGAAGTCATTATTAGGTTCATCTTAATACCAGTCAAATTTGGGAATGCAGAAGCAGAAGATTCAAGATGTCCAAATCAGTCCATTTCAATCCAAAGGAAATTGACCTCAAGAATGGGGCCATAACTCATTTATGGCCCCCCCTCAAAGCCTCAAGAATGAAGGTCCAAAGCCCCTTTGGGGCTGCATTCATCACTGTGGGCCTCCCCTGCATCTTTGGGGAGGCCATGATCTTGGTGACCCTGGACCCCATCAATGGGTCAAGGCCATAAAGGTGGGTGTCTTGGACTCTGGGCCAATTTATGGCCCCCTTGCACCCCTGGGTCCCCATCAAATTTGGACCCAGGGGGTCCATTTTAGTCCTGGGGGCCTCCAATAGCCACCACGGACCGCGGACTGCAGACCATGGCCCATGGACCACAGCCCACAGCCCGCGGACCATAGGACCCCAAGGACAAGAAAAAGGCCAATTTGGCCATATGTCCTAAAAACACCATCAAGACCAAAAAAGACCCAAATTTGCCAAAAATGGCCATAAATCATGGAATCACCATAATCACCTAGAACCTCAAAAAGGCCAGAAATGGCCATATGTTCTAATATGACCAAATATCACCAAGAAGACCAATTAGGCCAAAAGGGCCATAAGGGCATGAGCCATCCAGACTTACTATAGCAAGGGCCACAGCCCAAGATTGTTATGGAGGGCTGTTGAGGCAGTTTTTTCAAATCCAATGGGGACAAGACCCCTGAATTCACTTATTAATTAGTTTCTTCTGATTAAGCCTGGCCAGATGGGTACACTTCATATACTCATCTGGCCCCATTTTCTGAGCACAAGAGCTCAGTGGCCATCCATTTGGGATACAACCCAAGGCCAGGCCCCAAGGACAAGTAAACTCATTGAATCAGAAGAAAAGTATAGTCCAAAGTGGGGTACTTACTCAAAGTTAAAAGAAGGGGGGAAAATAACTTTAATTGACAGAGAAGAGTTGAAGAAGGATTTCAAGATAATGGTCAAAAGAAAACTTTTCGAAGGAGTGTGTGGGGTAGTGAGATGCCACTCAACAATGGCAGGCTATTATGGTGTTCAGGAGCCCACCAGTTTCAAGAGGGGGATACTGTAACAACCATCCATCAGGGGTAAGGGTATTCATTTGTACACCCACTCAAACACCTCAAATCAGAAAATCCAGTATCTGCATCAGCATTCAGTTTCAGCAATCTTCATTCTGAAACATGCATACAGCTTGCTACATCAATACAGCCTGTCAATACCTGTACAGGTTGGATTCACCCAATACAGTGTCAATACACCAGTATGAAACTGTATGATCACTCAAATACACCACACCTCTTGTACAGTTGTACAGGACCTGTATTGGCCAGACTCAATTCAATCATCAATTATTCTCATGAAAATTCTTCCTCTGGATCAGGGCTGGTGATTCTCACATATACCAGCACCTCGTTCTCCCCCCTGGGGACCTTTCCCCAGTTAATTAATTTAGTTTATTTATTATTTTATAATTATTCTTATCCTTATTTGGGTTATTATAATTATTTAATTTTAAGTTAGTCTTTGCATTTCTTCCTTTGCCTGTACAGTATGAGTTGGGTGGCCATATCCTTATTAACCCTTCTATTTCCATTCTGAAAGGTTGAAACAGTGGACTTGGACTTGTTTGTGGTTGGCTCTTCCATTTCTTACTCTTATTTCTTTGCTTCTGCTTTTCTTATATTTATTCTTTTAGTAATTCATCTTTAACACTCTTAAGTATCTCCCTCCTTACCATATCCTTGATCCCTCCATAAGTGAGTCCCAGTTTACTGAGTGCCAGGCCCTCTTCACTTCAAAGAGACCCTGTGACAATTTAAGATTTTTGAGCTTAATTAAGTTTTGACAGTTCTTAAAACCTTAATTTCAAGCCTGCATATAGTGATTTACCCTGTGACAGCTTGTAATTCCTGTCCAATTTGGGATCAAACCAGTTTAAACTTTAAGGTTGGATTAAAGTCTAATCTTAAAGTTTAAATAGGGTTGAAAATCCTCCAATACAGGTGGAAAAGCTTAATTGAATTATTCCAGATCCAAAAAGTTGGGTACCCCAGCTCTATTTTTTTTTTGCATGGATTTTGCCCTTTTATTTATTTAAAGCCATACTATGGCCTTAAACCCTTTTAAATTGAGCTCATGCAGGATTTACATCCTATATGGCAAATCCTTAGCCAATTCAGTAAATATACACAACAACTCAATTTTAACTAAAATTTTGGTAAGCTTGCATAAACCTTATGAAACTTTAAATTTAAGCTTATTTACGCTTAAATTTAACAATTAAAAAAATGTTTAAAAAAGTTACATTAGTACTTTGAGCTTCTTAAATATTCCAATAACATAGGAAATAAGTAATTCTGCGTGTAACACCTTATGGATGTACCCTAGGTTATTTTTGGTGTAGAATCCAAAAATGACATAATATTTATAATTTTGTTTATCCAAATAAAAGTTATACTTATCATTTGTTATTTTTTATTTTAAATTCAATTAAAAAGTCTGTGAAAGACAAATTTAACTCTTTAAA
The DNA here is from genome assembly GCA_023105745.1 of Austropuccinia psidii. Classification (NCBI taxonomy): domain Eukaryota; kingdom Fungi; phylum Basidiomycota; class Pucciniomycetes; order Pucciniales; family Sphaerophragmiaceae; genus Austropuccinia; species Austropuccinia psidii. The sequence goes on from JALGQZ010000007.1 coordinate 61,725,650, forward strand.
AAGTCATTTTTGGCCTTATGGGTGTGTTATACATACCTCACAGGCTCACATTCCCTACCACCAAAAAGAATTGTACTACAATTTTCTTTTGCAGTATACCCCCAAGTTATTTGGAGGGGTATGAAACACTGTCCAACCTCTCTACTTATACTTCTTAAGTATGTAAAGCACACAATTTAAACTTTTTACTGAGCAATTGGTCTTCTCTCATGTCTGAATCTTCTGAGAAATATTTGGGAATTAGGTATTTTAGTCACTTCAATCCATTCATCTTCATGTTGTGGATTTCTGTACCTGACTGAGTATTCTCTTTCATTTTTTCCCCTAAGTCTTCTTTCTTTCAAGCCTTTTAGTAACCTTTTATCCTCACTTTGATGAAGTGGGGGTACTTCTAAGGGTGTTTCATTTCTTAAAGGAAATAATTCCTTATCACTTGAAGTGTAATGCTTTACAAGACTGACAGGGAAAGTTGGATTTTTTTTTCCAATTCTCCTGACAGTTCTACTTGTACTGCATTTGTCCCATGAAGGGCTTTAATAATAAATTGTCCTGCAAAGGGATATTTGAGTTTCTTTGGGCTTTTAATATTATTAAAGTTCAAGTTTGAAACTAGTATCAAGTCCCCTACATTGAATTCTGGGTTTTTATGACTTTTATCACATTTCTGTTTAGCATATTCAAAGGCATCATTCATGCTTTGATTTGCATGATGTCTTACTTTATCAAGAAATAACTTAAAGCTTGAAGCAGTTGGATGAATATCAACCAGATTATTTTTCAAAGTATCAACTGGAAGTTTGGGTTTCCATCCTTTCTCCAACATTGCAGGAGTCTTTCCTGTTGAAGAAAGGATGGAGGTCTTGTAGGCCAATTCCAATGCTGGTATAAGAGTACACCAATCATGGGTAAAGCCATCAGAATCTTTAAGCTCCAGGCCATAAGCACAAAATCTTGTTATCATGTCCTCAAGGGTTTGAATCATTCTTTCTGCTAACCCATCTGTTTGTGGATGGTATTCTGTTGAGAATGATAGTTTTGTACCCAAAGGCATATGTAAGTTAGTCCATAAGGCTGATGTGAATGTTGGGTCTCTATCACTACTGACATTTTTGAAGAGACCAGTATGGGATATGACTTTATTCCAGATCAGAAGAGTTGTATCCATAGCTGTGTCATCTATATGAAATGGTAAAAAGATTGGTGTTTTTCTATATCTATCTACAATAACAAGACATGCATTGTAACTTTTATCACCCCCACATGGTAAGGCAATTATCCAATCTGTGAGCCTTGAGGTATATCTTACATACCCAAATAGGCCACAATTATCTTAAAAAGAAATTCTGAATTATGCATAACTCATAAGTCATCCATATATTCAAAATTAATCATTTTTGATTTCAGAAAAGATGAATAAACTTTTATTGAGGAAGTAAATCCATGGATTTAAGGCCAGATTTCGATTCTACCCAAAAATTCACCTAGGGTAGCTCCATAGAGTGAATAAGCTCAAATTAACTCTTTGATGTTGTAATATGGAAAATACTTCAATACCACATCATCGATACCACAAAAAAGATCTGTGAAAATTTTTGTTTTTCTTAATTTCATGCCAAAATAATGGGGATGTGAGAAATCCCATGTTACATATGCACTAAGAATAGTGTTATGCATGTTTTGGGCACTTAATATCATGGCATTCTTACATGGACTTTTGGTACACCCATAGTGGATATCTCACATCAAGCTTAAATTTCTATTTTGACGTGAGAAATAGGCAAGGGGGACAAAAGACATCAAAGAGAGCCAGGGTACCCAACTTCTGAGGCGTCAGAGGCGTGGACAGCTCCAAAGCTTGGATCCATGGCTGATCTTAGCCCAATTAGTAAACTAAAACACTTTGGCAACTTGGTTACCATGTTACAACTACAGTAAACCTTAAGAAAATAGCAAATAACCTGCTATTTTGACATGCCAACGAGGAAAAGAGCTACTTAGACTCCTGTAACCATGTCAATTCTTAATGACTTTTCATGGATAAACCCCAAAAGACTAATTAAAATGGTTTTGGACTTGTATCCATTGATCTAATTCATAGCAACCAGTTAAACACTGATATTTGCAATTCCACGTAGAAATGAGGTAAAAACTTCAAAAATTCATTAAAAATACAATTCGTAATGAATCTCTCTGAAACTTTCAGGACCAATGGAGAACTGTATTATCTATGGTACAACCAAAAAGAAAAAGTACAAACTGTGATGAAATCGCCAATAACATTGATAGCTTTGAGAAATCAATGATTATCCTGGAATAAAAGAAGATTTACATATGTTACACCTTTTATTCTTAACCATATTGGGGTTGGTAGTCACGTAAAAGCATCAATTAAGTAACTATGATAATTTTACGTGAAAACAGATGATGCAATCAATAATCCAAAAGGGTTTCTTTTTTTTCACTCACTGGCTTTTCAGTTTGCACCATGGCACATGTCTGTGGGCTGTTGTTGACTTAAAAGAGGCCTCCTATTTCTGTTTTTTCCACATCAAATCATCTTATTATCCATTTATATCATTGTTACCAACCAGCAAGTATTAGTTAAAGCTATTCTTAAGTGTTTTAATTCTTTCAGAATCAATCAGAAGGACGTGAAATCATAGAATCCAACTATATATTGTTGTAATCCTGCTATAGATCATTTTGATCCCTTAAATTCACAATTCTACGTCAAATTTCTCTACTTTGTCTTTCAATAAGCTCTTTGGAGTATAAGTGAGTCATTTATCTTTAATTCTTAAAGTTTTTCTCTAAAATTAGTTTTCTTCAAGAATTATCTTTATAATTATTCTTGCAAAAGACAATTATATATTAAAATAATTTATTATTTTAATGAAAGAAGTTTTATTATTAAACCCTTCTTGTAATTGATTCTTGTAGACAATTACTTGCTCACTGTTAAAATCACTAGTAGTGTGTAACATGTCAAAGAAAGAATTCTTTAATTATTTCATTGTGGTTATAATAATATTTTATTATTATACTTCATAAGAACAGACATAGTACTGTTGATGAATAATAATATTATCATCAGTTTCATAGTCAAATCTTACACAATCCATGTGAACCACATCCCATGGGGTATTTGGTTCTTGGATATGGATCATTAAACCAAATTGTTTACCAGTAGCTTTATTGGCTTTCTGGAATCTATCAAAACTATGGCAATACTCAATGACATCTTTTCTCCAAGATGGCCACCAGGCACATGTCCTAATTCTTTCCATAGTTCCGTCTTCAGACAAATTTCCAGAATAAATGTTATCATGAAATTCTAGTAGTATTGTGTTAATTAACATTCTAATACATAGGACCATGACACATGTGTTTTTAGATCTATGATAAAATATACCATCAAATAAATGGAATCTTCCATTGTCATAAGATGCTTTCCAAATATCATCTAGATAATGAGCTAATGCTGCATCTTTGCAATATTTGTCAAGTAGAGCAGTAAGGATACGACAATTCTTATCTTGCCTATAGCTTTCTCTAACTTCTTCGAAGAATTCTGTTCCAACATCTCTTATGTTAATTCCTTCAATTTTAATTTGAGGTTCTGCACTTGTAGGAACATAGGAAGGATTGTCAAGTGTATTGGGTAATGCCCATCTATTTAAGCCATCAGCATTCTTATGAATATTCCAGCTTTATGTACTATGGCCATATTTCCTCTATACTCCTGTATAGCAATCTGCCATCTTAACATGTGTCTGTTTGGGGTTTTCATGTTAAGAAGTGATTTTACTGCATACAATCAGTAATTACTTCAAACACACTACCATCAAGATAGTAATGAAGTTTTTCCAGAGCCCAAACAAGGCAAAGGAACTCCATTTGGCTAGCTCCATATCTGGCCTCAGGAGGTTTAATTTGTCTTGAAATAAAACAAATTGGACCTTTATAGCGTTTGTGTCACAGGGGCTCTTCGAAGTGAAGAGGGCCTGGCACTCAGTAAACTGGGACTCACTTATGGAGGGCTCAAAGATAAGATAAAAGGGGATACACTTAAGAGTGTTAAAGATAAATTGCTAAAGAATAAATATAAGAAAAGCAGCAACAAAAGATAAGAGTAAAAGAATAGAAGAGCCAACCACAAACAAGTCCAAGTCCACTGTTTCAACCTGTCAGAATGGAAAGAGAAGGGTTAATAAGGATATGGCCACCCAACTCATACTGTACAGGCAAAGAGAGAAATGCAAAGACTAACTTAAGATTAAATAATTATAATACCCAAAATAAGGATAAGAGTAACTATAAAATAATAAATAAACTAAATTAATTAACTGGGGAAAAGTCCCCAGGGGGGAGAAAGAGGGGCTGGTATATGTGAGAATCACCAGCCCTGATCCAGAGAAGAATTTTCATGAGAATAATTGATTGTTGAATTGAGTCTGGCCAATACAGGTCCTGTACAGCTGTACAGAACCTGTACAAGAGGTGTGGTGTATTTGAGTGATCATACAGATTCATACTGGTGTATTGAAGCTGTATTGGGTGAATCCATCCTGTACAAGTATTGACAGGCTGTATTGATGTACCAAACTGTATGCATGTTTCAGAATGAAGATTGCTGAAACTGACTGCTGATGCAGATACTGGATTTGCTGATTTGAGGTGTTTGAGTGGGTGTATGAATGAATACCCTTACCCCTGATGGATGGTTGTTACAGTATCCCCCTCTTGAAACTGGTGGGCTCCTGAACACCATAATACCCTGCCACTGTTGAGTGGCATCTCAATATCCCCACATTTTTTTCAAAAAATTTTCTTTTTAAATTTCTTTCCTCTTGACCATTATCCTGAAAATCCTTCATTCCTTCTTCCCTGCCAAATTCAATTGATTCCCTCTTTTTTCAAGCTTGAGTGAGTATTCCTTCCAGAATATGCCATTCTTTTCTTTTGATTCAATCAGCCTTGCCTTGGGCTGTGGCCGTGGGATATATCCCAGAATAAAGGCCATTGAGCACTTGTGCTCAGAAATTGGGGCCCAATGAGTATATGACTTTTACTCATTGGCCCAGACTTAATCCAATGAATGAATGCAACTTTCCTCCAAGGGGTCTTGTCCCCATCATCCAAGGAATTGGCCTCAGACAGCCCTCCAAGTGGGTTTTGGGCTGTGGCCTCCATCCTGAGTGATCTTGATGCAATTGGCCTTTTATGGCCTTTTTGGGTGTTTTGGTGAATAGGGCATTTTTTTGATTTTTTGGCCATAATAGGCAATTTCAAGTCTTTGGGATCCTACGGTCCGCGGTCCGTACGCCGCGGTCCGTGGGCCGTGGTCTGCGGTCCGCGGTCCGTGGGGGCTATTGGAGGCCCCCAGGACCAAAATGGAGCCCCTGGGCCCAAATTTGCTGGGGACCCAGGGTGACCAAGGGGCCCAGAAATGGCCCATTCCCAAATTTCACCATATATGGCCTGGACCCATTGAAGGGGTCCAGGACCATCAAGATCTTGGCCTCCCCCAAAGTTGCAGGGGAGGCCCTGGGTGATGAGTTCAGCCCCAAAGGGGTGTGAACCTTCACCTTACAGGCTTTGAGGTGGGGCATAATTGAGTTATGGCCCCATTTCCTTGAGTCAAATTTCCTTTTTCTTGATGTGGAGTGGATTGATTCTGACGTCTTGAATCTTCTGCTTGCACATTCTTCAGTTATGAGTTCCTAACTGACTGAACTCACTGAATCTTCCCCTTCTGCACCGCCACCGTCTATTCTTCATGGTTCTGGCGTCTTCAGTCGATTGTCTTCTCCTTCTATGGCGTCTTCTGCCCATTTTGACCCCTCCCAAACATATGATGGGTTCAGAGCAGTTGAAGTTCTTGATCCTGCCTGTACTGAGTGTTTGGCCAGGGGTAAGGATTGCTTCCAACATTACAATCCTCGATTGTCAAAATGCCATTTCTGCTTTATTGGGAAGAAGCCATGCCGCTGTACCGGATCAACTTTGTCCCAGGTCAGGAGGCACCTATGGAGTAGGAAGGATGGGCCTTATGGGCATGAATTCCCCATTCTTGAGGAACCTCCCCCTGATGCCACTTCTGGATTTTCTCAATGTGAGTGATTTGCATATTTTGATTGAATTGGTGCTGATATCTTGATGTAGTGACTGGTTCCAGGCAGAGGGATGTGGCCAGATGGACTAATGTTGGAGGGTCCATTCCAATTGGTGGTAGGCCCATCCACTACAGCTCAGAAATTCCAATTTCAAGAACCAATGCTGATGGAGTGGTGAAAGTAGTGAAGAAGCTAAGAAGAATTGTTGATTCCCCATCAGATCCAGATGCTGAAGGAAGTGATGAGTTGGATGGTGAAGAAGTTCAAGTTATTCCTCATTCAAGTGGCCATCCATCCAGCAATTCCTCTTCTCAACCTCTTGCCAACACCAGATTCCAAAGCCAAATTATTCCCAGCACTCCAAGAAACTTCCAACCAATGCTTGCTTCTATTCCTACAACCCTTCCTCCTCCTTCACCAACTACTTCCCATACCACCAGGCCTGCCTTGAATCCAGCAGTAAGACCATCTCCAGTTCAACAGCCCAGAAACTCACCCATAAACACCTCCCGTCAACTCCAACCTGTGGCCAGCTCCAGCAGAAGAAGAGATGGATTGTCTCCTTTGCTGTTTCCTGCCGCTCAAGTTTTTCAAAGAAGAGAACGTTGGCCTATCCGGGTTACCAGAGAAGATCCCAACGCGGCTAGTGAAAATCAAGATGCTGTGGCCAGATTATTCAGGAGGGTTGATAGAAATAGCAGAGAGGTGATTATGTATGCCAATGACAGGACTATTCCAGGTACTGCTTCTGAAGAGATGGCTGCAAAATTTGCCTGGTATGAAGATGAGTTGATAAATGACTTCCAGAGAACTTTTGATGACTTGGGTAGAGATAACTAGTTTCCTTTTCCTTGTTTGTGTTTGGTTTGACTTCTATCCCCACTCTTATAACTACTAAAAAATAAAAAATAAAAAAGATAATGGAACATCCCAATACATGATTTGGGGAGGGGATGCTGCTGCTTTAAAGAAATAAAAGAAGAAAATTATACAAGTAAAGAAACAAAGAAAAAATGAAAGAATAAGAGAAAATGAGAGTAAAGAAAGAAATAAAGAGAAATTCCTGATGGCTGGTCCTTCTTGTGGTGAGTTGCTTGATTCTGGCCAAGAAGTGTCTGAAAAATGAAAACCAAGCATTTGATGCTCACAGAGTGGCCAAGGTGATGTTTTACAAGAAGTAGAACCCTCAGGGATGCATACCAGGAGATGGAACTTACTTTCATAACTTCCACTCCCCACCAAGCACCATAAGACTGAAATAAATTGCCATAAATGCCTTCTGAAATGAATTGCCATAAATGACTACTGAAATGAATTGCCGTAAATGACTTGAAGTAATGAATGTCTTGAATTATGATGATTGACATAAAATGAAATGATAATAAAGAAAGAAAATGAACATAAAGAAAGAAAGAAAATATTTGGCCATATCTTGATAAGGTCCAAATGGAGGGTATTGATGTTGTATGCTTCCTGAACCTGTCCAAAGAATTGACAAGTGCTCACAAAGTGGCCAAGGTGATGCTTACAACAACATATGGGTAGAATGCCCCCTTAAAGGTGCATGCCAGGAGAGGAACTTACTTTCATAACTTCTTCTCCCCACCAAGCACCATAAAATCAAACTCTTGAGGTATTTGGACCAGGCTTGTCTGGATACAATGAGTGGAAATCCTTGACAAGGTCTGGTGAGTTGGTAAGGTTGGAAGCTGGTTCCCAAGTGGTTCTTTCTGGGCCTTCACTGAATCCTTTCCACTCTACAAGATACCATAAATTACCTCTTTTGAGTTTTGAGTCCAGAACCTGAGCCACTTCCCATTCTTCTTGCTCTTCCACTAAAACTGGTGGTGGCAGCAATTGATGACGATTTGGGATAGTTGAATGCTTGACTGGTTCTAATAAGGACACATGGAATACAGGGTGAACTGTCTTCCATTGCTGAGGCAACTTGAGGTGATATGCATGGCTGCCAATCTTCTTAAGAACTTCAAAGGGTCCCAACCATCTTTCCAATAATTTCTTGGTGGGTCTTGTTGTCTTGATGTTCTTGGAAGCTAGCCATACTTTGTCCCCAGGTTGGAAATCAGGTGGAATTGCCCTATTTCTATCTGCATACTTCTTGAATCTCCTTATTGCTGACTCTAATTCTTCTTTGACAACTTGCTGTACTGATTGGAGTTTTGATGATAACTTTCCAGCCGGTGAGTCTTGAGAAATATGGATTGAGTCAAAGCTGGGATTTCTTCCATAAATGGTGAAAAAAGGTGATTGCTTGGTTGATGAATGTTCTGCATTATTATAGGCAAATTCAGCCAGAGGGAGCCAGGTGTACCAGTCATCTTGATGATAGCTGACATACATCCGAAGGTACTGTTCTAGTATCTGATTTACCCTCTCTGTCTGTCCATCTGTTTCAGGGTGAAAGGCAGTTGAAAGATCTCTTGATATCTTGAGCTGCTGACACAATTGAGTCCAGAATGATGAAACAAATAAGGATCCTCTATCACTGACAATACTGACTGGGAGTCCATGCTTGGAAAATACATGGCTAATGAATATTTGAGCTAAATCCAGAGCAGTGAGTGTTCCATAAGTTGGAATGAAGATTGCCATTTTTGAGAATCTGTCCACAACTACTAAAATTGAATCAAAGTTGTTGGACAGTGGCAATTGAGTGATAAAGTCCATTGATAGTGAATTCCAAGGACCAGATGGAATTGAAAGAGGCTTGAGTAATCCAAACTTCTTGTGATGGATGTTCTTGTTTCTTGAACATTGCTGACATGAGGACACATAGTCCTTGATGAATTGATTCATGCCAGCCCAATAAAAATCCCTCTTGATGAGCTTGAGGGTCTTCTCCTGGCCAGGATGGCCAGCCAATGGTGAGTCATGACGCTTTTGAAGAATATTGAGTTGAAGTTCTTCATTGCTTGGGATTACCACTCTATCTTTGAATAATAATAACTTGGCTTGAGGTTCAAGAGAATAATCTGGAACTGATTCACCTCTTGCTAGTTGCTTGAGTATTTTGTTATAGTCTTTGTCTTGCCATACTTCCTTTTGAATCTTGTCCACTAAATCTGAGAAAATTTCCACTTTGATTGAGAAGAATCTTGACTCTTGAATTCCATCTTGCTTAAGTACTTGATGAAAATTCTGAGGATTCTTGCTGATGAAGTCCACCCCCCTCTCTGGGTACACGTCGTCCTGACGTGATAAGGCATCTGGTAAAGTGGCCAGCCTGCCCGGGCGGTAAGTGATAGTGAAATGAAATTCTGAGAGAAATTCGGCCCAACGGGCCTGACGACAAGTAAGAACTTTGGAAGACATGAAATATTGCAAGGAAGAGTTGTCTGTCAAGACCTCAAAGGGATTGGAAAGAGAAAGAAGAAATGCTCTCCAGCGCTTGAGAGCCCAAACTATGCCAAGGAGTTCCTTGTCATGAATCTCATAGTTGAGCTCAGCTGGTAAGAGCTTGTGACTATCAAATGCAATGGGATGCTTTCCAGAGTCATTCACCTGACTCAGTACGGCGCCCAATGCATAATCAGAAGCATCAGTCTCTACTATAGTAGGTAGAGAAGGATTAAAATGAGATAAGATAGGAGCAGAGGTGAAAGCTTCTTTGAGTGCTTGAAACTGACTAAGAGCTTCCTCATTGAAGATAAAGGGAGAATCTTTTTTAAGGAGGGAAGTGAGAGAAGTGATTTTTTTAGAATAATTTTTAATGAAACGTCGATAAAAATTGGCAAAGCCAAGAAAAGATTGAAGAGCCTTGATGTTTCTGGGCTGAGGCCAATTGAGGATTTGCTGAACTTTTGAAAAATCCATCTTGAGGCCATCACTTGAAACAACATAGCCCAAGTATTCCACACTTGAGGCATGGAATACACACTTGGAGGCTTTGGCAAACAGATTATTGTCCCTCAGTCCTTGGAGGACAGAGGCCACATGTTTGACATGTTCCTCCTCAGAACTGGAAAAGACCATAATATCATCTAGATAAACCACAACAAACACATCCAAAAAATCTGCAAAGATATCATTTACTAGATTTTGGAAAGAAGCAGGAGCATTGGTCAAACCAAATGGCATGACCAAATACTCATAACTGCCATATTTGGTTCTAAAGGCAGTTAAGTGCTCATCCCCCTCTTTGATTCTCAGAAGGTTATATGCACCACGCAAATCTATCTTGGAGAAGATAGTGGAACCGTTGAATACGGTAAGAAGCTGGTTCATAGGAGGAACAGGGTATCTGTTCTTCCTAGTGACAGCATTGAGTTTGCGGTAGTCAACACACAAACGAAGACCTCCATCCTTTTTCTTGACAAAAAGGACAGGTGCTCCTGTTGAAGAGGAGCTTGGTCTAATGAAACCTTTCTCTACATTCTCTGAAATGTAGGCCCGCAGTGTTTCTGACTCTTGATTTGATAATGAGTAGATAACACCAATTGGAGGTAGAAGACCCTCCAATTCGATATGGTGATCACAGGCGCGGTGTGGAGGCAGTTTCTCTGCTTTCACCTTGGAGAATACATCCAAATATTGGTGATAAGCAGGAGGAACAACCTTCAACACAGTTCCAATTTCTTCTGGCTCTTCCTCCTCATCCCACTGCTCCTCCAGGGATGCATGAAAAGATAAGGGAGGAAGGTCCATATCCCCTTGGAAGAGATGAAGTGAAGATATGGCAACATCTTCTCCAACATCCTTTATCTGTTTGAAGACTTCATCTCTTGATGGAAGTAATGACTGAGAGGGAATTATGGAAGGGATATGGACAGAAGAAGGGATGGAAGGTGTCTTAAGTTCACCAGCCAGAGCAACACTGTTGACAGCAGTGGCTAAGTCATTACTAGTAGAAGGAATAATACCACTAGAATCCTTATGATTAGAATCATAGGTGATCAATCCATTTTTCCAATCAATAATGGGATTGAAATGGTAAAGGAAATCATAGCCCAATAGCAGGTCTTCTCCTTTGGGTGAATCTATGATAAAGAAATCCCATTCAAAGCTTGGGAAGGAAGGCAAGTCAACTACCCACTTGGTATAATGGGTGATGAACAAGGCAGGGGATTCATTAGAATCCAAAATGAAAAGAGGAATCTTTTCAGGGAGCTCTGACAGAGTCAATGAGTACTTGAGAACAAAATTCTTTGCAATAAAAGAGTTTGTAGCACCAGAATCAATGAGAATACTATAAAAAATATCAGAGACACAAGAGAAAATAAGAAATTTTAAAGATTTCTTGACACTAGTATTCAGAGTGCACAATTGTGCTCTTGAAGGAAATAAGTGAGAACCATTGAACACATCATGATTCCCACTCAGGCTTTTCCCTGCTTGCTAGGGAAGCCTCTTGATGATGACCCAGGCTTGTTCTGAGGTCTCTTGAAGCATTTTTCAATTGGGTGCTTGCCACCACAATAAGTACACAACCCTGCTTGAATCCTCCTCTCGTTTTCAGAACCAATTCATTTATTGTCCTTATTGAGGAGAGCAGCATGGGGTTTGTCCTTTGAAGATTGAAATTGCTTGCCCTTCTTATTCTTCTTCTGATGAGGCCTCTTTGAAGATGAGTTTTGTGGAGGCCTAGATTGATTGGATCCAATGACTGGAGGCTTCTTCTCTTGATTGCCACCCTTTTCTTTTTGCCTCTCATGATATCTTGTGTCTAATTTTAAAGTGACATCCATAAGTTCTTGAAGAGTATCAAAAGTTCCAGGGTGAGAAGCCAACTGATCCAATAATCTTGATGCCAATCCTCTTCTGTAAACATGGATATAAGCTCTTTCCCCCCAATCTCCAATTCTTGACATTAAGCTTCTGAAATCTGCTATGTACAAGGAAACATGACCACTTTCCTTCATCCTCAAACTGTCCAACTCTTGTTCAGCTTTCCTGACTTCATTGGGGTCATCAAACAGAGTGAATAATTGAGATTCAAACAATGGCCAGTTATTGAGGAGGTAGGAAGGGTCTTCATTGGAAACATTTGAGAGATAAGGTTCAATCCACTTGCCAGCTCTACCAGTAAGAAAAGAAGTTGAGTACAAAACCTTCTTCCTGTCAGAGAAGAAGTTTGCTGGATCATTATGGAAAATTAGTTGACAGGATTGGATAAATCCTCTCAGCTTATGAGCTTGAGTACCATCAAAAGAATCAGGTGCCTTCATGGATGGAGTCTTGAAAGCAGGGGCTTTGGAATTGTCCCTGGGGGCAACTGCCTGAGTGAGTTGTCCCATGAATTGAGTCATCTGCTCCATCATCTTGAGGAGACTTGGATCAGTCTGAGAGACAAGAGGTTGACTAGAAAGGGCTAGATTAGAACCCTGAGGCACCTCTGGAGCATTTGCCAAGGCATCTGCCACTTCAGTTTCCCCAGAATCTTCCTCTTCCACAGACTCTTCCCCCTCTTCATCTTCAACTTCCCCTAATCTTGCTCTTGCACCTTCAGACATGCCAGAGTAGCCATTCAAAAGTCCAGAAAAGGATCTTGATCTTCTAGATTTCATTCCACCTCTTCTTGAGGGTGCTGCTCCTTCCATTGGTGGTCCTCTGTCCAAGTTTGCACTCAGTTGATGAACTGATGGTGTGCGGTCAAGAGGAGCCCTTGCTGTAGGAGTGAGAACAGCTGGAATTTTCTGGGATATAGTATTCTCGGCTGGGGGACTATGCTGAACTGGCATTATGAAAGGAATTAAAATAACTTGATGGTATTAAGAAGAATAATCAAATTTGGCCAAATCAATCACAATAAAATCTTGATGAATCTTGAGGAATCAATTCAAATCTTGAGGAATCAAATTCAATCAAAAATCAAATCAATCCAATCAATCAACAATCAATTCAAATCAAATATCAATAATCTTGAGGAATTCAATAATCAATCAATATTCAATCAATAATCAATCAATAAGTGTCTTCAATATGAAATCAAGTCTTGAGGAATCAATCAATCAGTTCAAAATCTTCAGAAATCAATTCAATATCTTGATGAGTCAAATCAAATCAATAATCAAAATCAATTCTTGAGGATCAATCAATATCTTGAGAGTTCAAAGTCAATAAATCCAACAAATCCTGAATCAATAACCCAAATGAATCCCAATGAATAATCCAATCAATTAAACCAATCAATAATCCCTAGATAAAACCTGAATAAGAACACAGAAAAAATTTGATTGATAAAAGTAAAATGAAGTGATGAAATGGTCAGCAATGATTAAGAAAGGAAAAAGAATCAATTTTCATAAGAATGAAATGAATGAGATGAAAATTGATGAGAGAGAAAATTTCATAGAAAATCATAAAAAATCATAAAATCATGAAAAGGTCATAATTGATGAATGAGAGGAAATGAATATAAATGAGTGAAAAGAAAGAATCAAATATGAGTTAATTAATTTAATGTCACAGGGGCTCTTCGAAGTGAAGAGGGCCTGGCACTCAGTAAACTGGGACTCACTTATGGAGGGCTCAAAGATAAGATAAAAGGGGATACACTTAAGAGTGTTAAAGATAAATTGCTAAAGAATAAATATAAGAAAAGCAGCAACAAAAGATAAGAGTAAAAGAATAGAAGAGTCAACCACAAACAAGTCCAAGTCCACTGTTTCAACCTGTCAGAATGGAAACAGAAGGGTTAATAAGGATATGGCCACCCAACTCATACTGTACAGGCAAAGAGAGAAATGCAAAGACTAACTTAAGATTGAATAATTATAATACCCAAAATAAGGATAAGAGTAACTATAAAATAATAAATAAACTAAATTAATTAACTGGGGAAAAGTCCCCAGGGGGGAGAAAGAGGGGCTGGTATATGTGAGAATCACCAGCCCTGATCCAGAGAAGAATTTTCATGAGAATAATTGATTGTTGAATTGAGTCTGGCCAATACAGGTCCTGTACAGCTGTACAGAACCTGTACAAGAGGTGTGGTGTATTTGAGTGATCATACAGATTCATACTGGTGTATTGAAACTGTATTGGGTGAATCCATCCTGTACAAGTATTGACAGGCTGTATTGATGTACCAAACTGTATGCATGTTTCAGAATGAAGATTGCTGAAACTGACTGCTGATGCAGATACTGGATTTGCTGATTTGAGGTGTTTGAGTGGGTGTATGAATGAATACCCTTACCCCTGATGGATGGTTGTTACAGTTTGTCGTTGAAAATTTGAGCTTGATGAAAAGCAGCTCCTAAACCTTCACCACATGCATCAATATAGCGCTTGAAAGTAAGTTTCCAGTATGGAATTAATAATAATGGTGCATTTGTCAAGGCATACTTGATTTTATCATATGCTTGAATCCTCTCCTGTGTCAGTTGAAAAACAGTTTATTGATCACAAATTCTGTATAATGCTCTGGCATGGATTGCAAAATACTTAAGGTGTTTCCTTTAATAACTGGCAAACCCCAAGAAAGACATCATTTCTTTTTTGTTCTGGGGCATTTGTTTCAGTAAAACTGCAGCCACTTTGCTCTTATCAATACCAAGGCTCAGTCCTGAGACTACATGTCCTAGAGCTTTCAGCTCATGAAACCCAAAATTACATTTCTTAAGAGATATTTTCATGTTCACTTGAAGAATTTTCTCAAGTACTAATGAAATTCTCTCAAAATGTAATTTCCAGGTTTCTGAACAAATGATAATGTCATCAATATACATGATTAACAATCCCTCTGATAATTCATGTGAGAAGATGGTATTCATCATTCTCTGATAATGAGAGGGTTCATTTTTAATACCAAAAGGCATCCTCAAATATTCATAAATACCACAATGGGCAATCATTCTCAATAATTTCCTAGCATGAGGTGTCAAAACATTCTGATGGAAGCCTTTAAGAGCATCCATAGAAGTAATGAATCTTGCTTTGGATAATTGAGTCAAAGTCTTATGGATTCTAGGGATTGGATACCTGTCTGGAATAGTATAGGTATTCAGTGCTCTAAAATCACCAACCATCCTTGACTTATCATTATGCCAAGTAATGATTACTGTAGTTGTGACTTCTACTTCCTCATTGTGTCCAACCTTTCTAAGAACTCCCAGTTTCATCAGGTCATTAATATGACTTTCTAATGCTTCTCTAGCCCTAGGGCTAGCTGGGTAAGCTGGTCTTCTTAATAGTGGAGGATAAGGTCTTTCCACATTAAGTATAATGTCCACTTCATGGCCTCTTATAGCTCCAAGTGGTTCATCATCTGAAGCAAAGGCTTCCCTGTATTGAAATAAAATTTCAATAAGTTCTTCCTTCATTTCTAGTGTTAATCCAGGACTAATTTGTGCTTCGAGTAATTGATCTGACACAAATTTATCTTTATTAACATTTTTTACTTGTCTAATGACAGTGATTTCTCTTTGTTCCAGAGGAAAAGCAAACGTTTGTCTTTTATTCTCCCCTATAGTGCAATACCTGTCTTTATGATTATTAATATCAATACCATAAATAGTGAGGTAATTATTTCCAAGTATAAAGTGTTGTGAAGTACAATTATTCATAACAACAAATTCAACGTTTAATCTGATACTTTGTGCAGGATGAGGAAATATCATTGCTGCTTCAAATATACCCAAGGGGTGCATATTTTGGCTAGCACTGCTGAATTTTATACCTTCAATTGTCATTATCTTGTCTTGCCAGTTGTTATAAATTTTGTCAAGATAATGTTTTCCAACACAAGTGCAAAAACCACCTGAGTCAAGATGTGTCTTTGCCTCTGTGTGTCATGGGGGCTCCTATGGAAGCAAGAGGGCCTGGCACTCAGGAATCAAGAACTCACTTGGAGGGCTCCAAAAGATAAAAGGAATAATAAAGATTTATCTCTTTAAAAAAGAAGAAAGGGAAAAGACAAGTATGCCAAAGATAAAGAAAAGATAAGAAGCCAAGAGCCAAAGATAATAGAAGAAGCCAACCAAGTGAATCCTCAATTCAGTGTTACAACCTGCCAGAAAAGGAAATGGAATTAGTAAAGGATATGACCACCAATATCCACTGACAGGCGAGGAAGAAAAAGAGAAAGGGTGCTGAATGACTGACTTAAGATTATCAGTATTAACTTTGATAATGTAAAAGATGATAAAGATAATAATAAATCCAATATATCAATTAACTGGAGAAAAAGTCCCCAGGTGCGGAAAGGTGGCCAGTATATGTGAAAACTGGAAGACTGATCCTGGAAGGTGGATCACTGGCTGTATTGTCTGAATTGGGCCAATACAGTTCTGGCAATCTTGAGATTTAACTGTGTGATTGAATTCCCACAGTGGAAGATTGAATTAGCCCAATTGGGCCAAGGACATACAGGTTCATTTATTGATACCTGTATGGACCAATTGAGTTGTCCAAGGAGTATTGAAATACTTGATGTCTTGACAGCTGATTGAAAGACTGTATAACCTCTGAGAATTCCCTTGGAATACTCCTGAATGAAATTGCCAACCCAACTCTTGCAGGGCCAGCTGATTGGGATCCTTGAATGATCTTCTGTTTGCCGCTATGGATTGCCAGACTGATAAGTTAAAGAATCCTCCTTCGAAATGGGCGTTGGATTTTGGGACCTTGAGTTGGAATTGTGGAATTTGGTTTTGAAAACGTCACCATCAAATTGCTGAGCAAAAATGGTGCATAATGGTATATAATACCATATAGGAACCACTCCTGCAACCTTGAGTACAGGGTGCATGGAGGAATGGAAAGAATTCCCCTTAAGTTGAGGGAAAGGCTGGCTGAGCTGGTCTGGTGGTTGCCACAGGCCTTCGCTGAAATAGTGGTCCATGGCCAAAATTGGGTCCTATGGGTTCTATGGCCATTTTGGTGTCCAAGGAATTGATGGCCAAAGGTGGCTCAGGTGGGCCCAATTGTGGTTTGGGACCCACCTGGCCTTGGGAGCTAGATGGGTGCCCCCTTTTGGCCTCATTGGATTAGGCCAAAAGGGGCCTAATTGGCCTACAGACCGCGGACCGTGGACCGTGCATTACGGCCCACAGGCTGTAGAAGCCGTAGGGGGCCTTTTAGGCCTAAGCCCCCCTAATGAAAGGGGTAGGCCCAGAATGGATGGAGATGGCTAGGGGGGCTGGAGGCCCCCCAGGCCCAAAATCAAAGATAAAGGCCTGGGGGTTGGTGATATGGGAATTGGCCAAGGAGGCCGAGGATGGCAGGATATGGCCAAATGGCCATAGAGCACCAGAGGGGACCAATTGGCCATAAAGGATATGGTGTGGCCAATTGCCCCCAACTTGGTTTCAGGTTAGAATTGCCACAACACCCATGGAGGAGGTTCAATCTTTGTGGCTGTGACACTGTGTTGTTTATCACAATATTAGTGATACAAGAGGATCCAGCTGTATAACCTTTACCTCTGGCAGGCTTGGGTTTTTGCATTTTAGCATCTTGTACGTGTATGAAGTCCATACATTAATCACTGTACTGTGGCAAGCAAGTATGCACTTCTGTGACTTCAAAAGAAACATTAATATTTTCTATACTAAGTTCATCTGGTAATTCCTCCTCTTCTGAAGGCTCAGAATCACTTTCATTTAGAGATAAATCTTTTGTTTCTTTAGTGTCTTGCTCTTTTTCAATTTCTATCTCATTGATTCTTGTCTTTCTGGGACAAGTATTAGCCAAATGAGATATACTTCCACACTTATGACATTTCAAGAGAAGTCTGTCATGTGGTTTATTTGGTTTTGAAATTGGTTTCACACTAGTCTTGTTGTCTATTGGGGGTTTATACCAATTTCTTCCAATTTTTGTTCTAGTAGTGATGTCCTCCATAGCATTGATATAATATTCTGTAGAGCAAGGCTCAATACATCTGCTTCTTATAGCATGCTCAAGGTCACCTCCACACTTTCTTACTATCCTTTTATGTACCATTGCTTCAGACATATCAGGATGAAGGGCAGTCAATCTGTCCTTCTGCTTAAGAAACCAAGTCATGGGCCTGTCCCTCTCAGTATTAAAAATCGCTTCTTCAAAAGAATTTTCCATTTTAAATCCCCAGGAATCATTTGCCCATTTGGAAATAATTTTTTCTTTCCACCAAGGCCAAGAATGTTTACCATGGTCTTGTCTCATTTTATAATACCATTTCTTTGCTGATTTGGTAAATAATGAGTGTAATCTGGAATTTATGTATTCATCTGGTATGTTAAAGTCTTCTTTGAAAATATCCATTTTTTTCATAAATTCCATATGATTATACTCTCCTTCAACACTGAAGGTTGGCCATTCCTCTAATCATGGAATGTCTTTAAAATTACAAGCAGTCTCCACTTCTGCATTGCTTGAAATTGTATGATGTAAATCATTATTCATGTTAAGCACATTTCTGTCAAGAATTGGTGTGGATTGCCTTGGCAGTTCATTTTTTAGTGATATATTATTAATACTGGATTGAATATCTTCTTTTAATTCAAGTCTTTCTTTATCATTTTTTTCCAATTGTTCTTGGAAAAGAGCTGCATTGTGACCAGTTGAGTTTTCCAAGTTTTGAACCAGTATTCTTAATTCTTTTAACTGTCTAGCTATAAAGGAAATTGAATTGTCATCTGGTTGATTGAGTAAGGTAACTTTAGACTCAATTCTTGCACAAATTTGAGTCAAAGACACAATGTTGTCTTTATTAACCTTTTCAAGGCCAACAATGTTCTTTTTTGTTTCTTTCACTTGTAATATCTCATTACCCAACTTCTGTTGGATATACTCAAATGTTTTAAGCTTTGTCATAATTTAGTTATTAAAATATTCAAATTGAGTTACAAGCTTTACGTGATCTATTTCTTTGGGAAAGATTGGTTCCATTCTTCCCCTTCCTTGTTTTTGAATTCCATCAGGGTTCTTGCCAAATTGAACACATTGTCCATGGCTGTCTTCTCTTTCTTGGGAATTCTGTATTTCTTAGGGTAAGGCTTGTTCCACTTGGGCTGTGCCTTTCCCTTTTCCTTTTTCTTGCCCTTCTTATTGGTCTTTGGGATTTTCTTGGGCTTATTTGGCACTGGTTGAGGTGTATTTTTGCTGGTGGATGCTTGGGGAGCTTCCACTGGGGTGTTTTCCTTGCGTTGGGCCAACTTCTTCTTCTGTTCCTCTGATAACATGCTTTGGTTTTTCAACCAAGCTTTTATCTGTTGGACTTGTCCTTTGCAAGACATGGGTGTCCAACCCTTCAGAAGTTCCTCTGTCTTTTCTGTCCCCATGAGCTTCTTCACTTGAAGATATGAGTTCATGGTGCCTACCCAAAGACTTTGGGAAAGTTCCCACTTGTGCCCTTTTGCTGTCATAAACCAGTTTTTGTACTGACGCTGTTACATTTCTACTGCTTCCTGTTGGAAGTGATTCAGGTCTAACAGCAATAGCAGTTATGTCAGCTTCTGGACTCTCAATAAGAGTGTCAAAGGTTCTGCCTATCCTTTGGGAACTGGTGGAAGTTCTGGCATCCTTCATTTGTACCTCTCCTCTGGGCTGACATTCTTGTCTTTTGAATTTGTGACTGTAATGTCCTGGTCCAGATCCATTAGATTGGATGGGGTAATTTCTTCCACTTCTAGTAGGAGTCATTATACGTCAATTCTAAGAATAAACCAGACTGGGAATGAATTAAATTCCCCTGCTGGACCTTTGAAGGGCTCTTTAGTTATTAAACCCCTTGGTTCTGGGCTAGTTTGAATTTCAATACTAAATTCTGAGGCTTCAAAGTCTGAAGAACTTTCTCTGATGGATGACACTAGAGAAAAGTAGAAATATAAGTTATTTTATCAAACAATAAAATTAACTTATAAACTCAACTTATTGAATAAAGTTGTTTTAATGTAATTTATGGCAAATTATGTCAAAAATAAAGAAAAATGTCTAAGATTAAAGAAAAAATGTTTTTAATGAAGATTTTTAATTTTTTATTTAATTTAATATTTTCTTTAAAGAAAGAATAATTATTCAATTAATAAGTTATTAATCAAAATTATATTATTATTCACTTTATACAAGAATAACTCAAAGAATAAATTTCAAGTCTGTGACCTGAAAAAGCCACTAGTTAGACAAAAGGAATTTATTCCAAGTCACTCAATAGTATATTGTTTCAACCAATATTCTTAAGAAAAAAATATCCTTATTAATATTATAAAGATTTTTTTTAAGGGATAAGTCCCAAAAAAACCAATATAAAAGTAAATATTGCAATTTTACGTCAAAAAACAGTAAAATAGGGTCTAGAATATGATTTATGTCCCAAAAATTGGTTATAATTGCGGCAAGGCCCGGAAATGTAAGGTTTTCCTATGAAACTCTTGATAATAGTACCAATATCACGAGTACTATGACTGTCCTGAGTAGAAAAATAAACTATAATAAAATATTATAACCACAAATTTAAATATAATTATCAGAAATAATTTTATATAAAAAATAAATTTAATTATTATTACGAAATAGAATCATAATAAAGTATAATAATTATAATGAATTATAATTATTCTATTATTGTTATAGTCACTGACAATTATAACAATAAGAAGTGTAAAGCTCTTATCGAGACATTTATACGTGGAAAATATAAATATTTAACCACTTACAAGTAATATAAATATTATTTATAAAAGAATTAAAACACACACTGTGCAGAAATAACTCTTATAGAAAAATTCTATATAAGAAAACTAATAATAGATCAAAGAAATAAAATTTTAGAGAAAAACTTACTTTTAATATAGATTAACACAACAAGTCAAATACAACAGTCATTATATTAAAAGAGTATTATAAGCTAAAAACACGTCAAAAATCAATATTTTAAATGATAAAACTACGTCTTATAATTAAAATTATAGTTAGAGAGTTTTTAAGAGTAATTTGTGGATTTAAAAGAGATTTAAGATGATAATTTTATAATATAAAATATATTATTGATGATTACAACAATAATCTGAGTTCTATGATTTCAATTCTTTCATTTACAATTAATGAAGAATAAAATGCTTAAGAATTACTTTTAATAATAAGATTTTATATATAATAAAACTTTACCTGTTTAAATTTCTAGTATGATTGGATTTATTAATGATGATGGACAAAAACAGTGATGAAAAGACTCTTTTTATGTCTACAGAGTGACTCTCATGATTCATAATGAATATAGAGGGCGTGCCCAGGTCAAAACTGAAAAAACCATGCTTCAAAATGAAGTTCTTAACTTGAGGAAACTTATTTTTTATTCCAATTTAAAGTTACCAGTGTTATTCTTAGCTCCAAGTAACTTTAATTGTCATTTAAACTCATTATTTTAAGTTTTAATATGGAATTAGTTTCTTCATATTAAAGTTCATTACATGAACAACTTAAGAATAGAGTTTCAAGCCGGAATCTCTTAAACTCAATGTTTAACTAATTTTCAAAGAAATGATAATTTTCCTTGAGCTTAATTAAAAGAGTAACTCTCCAGGCTAATTACCCAGGAAATTCATTTATAAAAGATACTTAAAATTTGATTTATACATAGATAATATTAAATGGTAAGCTGTGTGAAATTTTCAAGCAAATCCATTAAGAATTGATTTTTTAATGAATTTTTGAAGTTATTGCTATTTTTCCATGTAAAATAGCAATACACACTAAACCTTAACTTTTGATAAGGTTTTAATGCTTGTAACCTTAAAGTTTTGAGCTTATTTAAGCTTTTTGAGCTTAATTAAGTTTTTACAGTTCTTAAAACCTTAATTTCAAGCCTGCATATAGGGATTTATCCTGTGGCAGCTTGAAATTCATGTCCAATTTGGGATAAAACCAGTTTAAACTTTAGGGTTGAATCAAAGTCTAATCTTAAAGTTTAAATAAGGTTAAAAATCCTCCGATACAGGTGGATGGCGTTAATTGAACCCTTGCAGATCCAAAAAGCTGGGTACCCCAGCTCTATTTGGTCTTTCTCCTTTGTCCGACCTTTTTGCGTGGATCTTTCCCTTTTATTTATTTAAAGCCATACTATTGCCTTAAACGCTTTTAAATTGAGCTCACGCATTATTTACATCCTGTATGGCAAATCCTTAGCCAATTCAGTAAATATATACAACACCTCAATTTTAGCTAAAATTTTGGTAAGTTTGCATAAACCTTATGTAAATTTAAATTTAAGCTCATTTAAGGTTAAATTTAACAATTTAAAAAATGTTAAAAAAAGTTACATTAGTACTTTGAGTTTCTTAAATCTTCCAATAACATAAGAAATAAGTATTTTTGGGTGTAACACCCTAAGGGTGTACCCTACGTTGTTTTTGGTGTAGAATTCAAAAATGACATGATATTTATAACTTTGTTTATCCAAAGAAACGTTATACTTATTATTTGTTATTTTTTCATTTTAAATTCAATTAAAAAATCTGTTAAAGACAAATTTAACTCTGTATAAAGTCATTTGTGGCTTTATGGGTATGTTATACATACCTCACAGGCTCACAGATTGCATGTTACATTCTTGTAAAGCTTTTGCACTGCCCCAACATTATAGTACATACAAAGGTGTATGTAATACTACCTATTACAGTGTCGGCTGTACAGATTAGGATAGTATAAAACTACTTCATCCTGCATGCATGTAGCCAATGGGTATCCACCTTCCAATCGTTTGCATAAATGTAGCTCATGTGCCCAATTGTAAGGTGTGGATATGAAACTTTGAAAGTACTTTTCCTATCCTCAAAATTTGTATAAGGTAAAAAATATTCTTAAGAGAAAACACTCCAATTTTATTTTTCATAACTTTATTAGTATAAAAAAACAATATTAAAAAGATTTATTGTTTTACCAACAATAAAAATGTATCCAAAAATACTCTACAAGCGATATTTAAGGCTACAAAAGAAATTTCTTCAAGGGCAATTTCAATTGGAATTAATTGAGCAAAGGACTGCAGGAAATTAATTGAAGAACAAAGTCTTTCAAAAGAATATTAAAGAGACAACACACCCAAAAGTGAGCAGAGTGAATTTGGAAACAAAGTGACAAAGTTTGCAGTGATGAAAGCTGCTTTAATTCATTTTTGGGTTGGTTCAGGGGTAAAAATGATTATAAGAGTTACTAACATTTATTATAGTGGTTTTTTCACGTGGTTAAAAGATTTAAAACGATTTATAAAGGGTGGTTTGAATGTTTTATTGACTGGTTTAACAGTTTTTAAACTAGTTATAAAAGGAAAAAGATTCTAACATGAAGAGAAAAGTGGGGCAAAGAAGACATGCTTCTATAGCCATCAATTTTCTTACTCCAAAAGTAAAATTTATTCTTGTCAGTCGTGACAAACAGTATGACAACAGAAAATCTAACTATGGCATCATTGAACCCTGGTTTAGACCAAAAAGGGGCTGGTTTAAGCCATTCTTAGCCATTTTAGACCCTTAAATCAGCCATTACTATAGCAATACCTGGTCTAGAGCCATCAAACCACATCAGAGTGTGTGAAAGAGGCGTAGAAATCAGTTAAAATCTTTTTTTACTAACATTGTTTTAACTTAAGGGTAGTTTTACATTCTTGGCAGCAGTTTAAACTACCCTGGTTGGTATCAAAACCTCATCATCAATTGAGTCACAGACCCTGTGACTCAATTCCAGGCCAAAATTGATGAACGTTTGTGTGAATTTTGACATCTCACACCTGTCAGCAAGGATTTTGGTGGTCTGGCTCCCCCTTAGAGCTAGAGTTCCTTTTCCCCCCAGTTTTAGTCTTTCCTATTCATTTTTTCCTTTAATTTCTCATCATGTATTATACTTGTAATTTACATATGTATTTCAATTGAGTTTTTAATTACACATCTGTAATAATTGATACCTCATATGTAAATTAAACTTCACTTATGTAATACACGCGCACACTTTGACATTTCAATTGAAAATACTTCACTTCCTCATAACTTCTAAACTACACACAACACCTCAATTTCAACACAAAAATTGATGGTTAACACCACATGTGGTGTGAGTTAAATTAAAGCTTTGAGGATTGTCAATTTTTGTATTGAAAATACTGAAAACTTAACTTAAGCTTTATTAGAGTTGAGTTACAATAAGGAATCAAATGGTGAAATGAATTTTATATGTTGATTTATTGGATAAAAAGTTATAATATATTTTATATAAATTTTTACCAAAAATATTTTAATTTCATAATTTTTATTAAAAATTCATTTTTACTTAATTTTTACAAGTAAAAATGAATTTTCATAATTTTAAATTTTATTTTAATTTTATTTTTAAAGTATGATTCAATTTTTATTTTTATTTTTATTTTTATTTTTATAATATAAATAAATTTATTTTATTTATATTTGTATTTTAATTTATCATTTGTGGTCTTTTGGGTATATAAAAATACCGCTATGGCTCACATTACCTCCTCCTAAAAAAAGAATATTACTTTGTAATATTGTTATTTCTTGTGTGCCTGAACCTTCTAAGAAGTTTAGTAGCTTCAGGTATGTATTTTTCTGGCAACCACTCATCTTCACAAGTTGGGTTACTGTACCTAAGAAGGTATTCCCTTACTTTGTTCATTCTCAACTTTCTTTCTTTGAGAACTTTGGTAATTTTCTTACTACCAGATGGCTCAACAGGAGGTATAGCTTGGGGAATTTTATTCCTCAAGGGAAATTTTTCAGCATCACTCAATTTATATGGCTTTATCAAGCTCGCTGGAAATGTAGGATGCTTATTGCTAAGTTCTTCAGATAACTCTACTTAAATAGCATTTTATCCATGGAGGGCCTTAATAACATAAGGTCCTGCAAAGGAGTCTTTCAGCTTTTTACATCTTTTGATGTTATTGAAGTTAGTGGTGGATACAAGAACTAAATCCCCCACTTTGAGAGCTGGAGCTGCATGTGATTTATCCCATTTGTCCCTAGCATATGCAAAGTAATCTTCCATGCACCTTACTGCATGCTTTGTAGCTTTGTCTATCATTCCCTTGAAGCTAGAAGCTGTGGTATGTCTTTCAATCAAATCTTTCCTCAAGTAATCTTGGGGTAATTTGGGGTTTCATCCTTTTTCTAAGATAGCAGGAGTTTAATTAGTACTGGCATGGATTGATGCTTTATATGTGAATTCCAGTTCTGGCAACTGAGTACACCAATCATGGGTAAATCCATCACAATCTTTGAATTCAAGGCCATATCCACAAAATCTTTTTACCATGTCCTCTAAGGTTTGGATCCTCCTTTCAGCCAGACCATCAGTTTGTGGGTGGTAGGCTGTAGAGAAAGACATCTTAGCTCCAAATAATTGGTGAAGATTTGTCCATAGTGCTGAAGTTAATTTGGGATCCCTGTCACTAATGATATTTGTAAATATGCCAGTCCATGACACTACTCTATTCCATATCAGAAGAGCTGTATCCATGGCTGTATTATCTTTGTGACATGGTAAAAAGATTGGAGTCTTACTGAATCTGTCTACAATCACTAGGCAAGCATTATAGCTTCTGTCACCTCCTGGTGGTAGCCCAGCTACCCAATCCATATGGACAATTTCTCAAGGTCTGCTTGGTTCTTGGATTTTTATCATATTTCCAAGTCTCTTGCCAGTGGATGTATTTGCTTTTTGACATCTGTCACAGGTTTTGCAATACTCTCCAACATATTTCTGCCACATTGGCCACCATATACATGTTTTTACTTTTTCTTTTGTTCTTTCTTCAGACAGATGTCCTGAGAAGGGGCTGTCATGGCATTCTTTCAGTAAAAAATTGATTAATGACCTGTCCACAACTGTCATGACATATGTGTTGTAAGATGTGACTATGAAACTGATGATAATATTACTATTAATCAACAGTACTATGTCTGTTCTTATAAAGTTTAATGATAAAATATTATTATAACCACAATTGAATAATTAAAGAATTATTTCTTGTACGTGTTAAACACTACTAGTGATTTTAACAGTGAGCAGTAATTGTCTACAAGAATCAATTACAAGAAAATTTTAATAATAAAACTTCTTTTATTAAAATAATAAAATTATTTTAATATATAATTGTCTTTTGCAAGAATAATTATAAATATAATTCTTGAAGAAAACTAATAATTCAGAGAAAAACTTTAAGAATTAAGAATAAATCACTCACTAATATTCCAAAGAGCTTATTGAAAGATAAGATAGAGAGATTTTATGTAGAATTGTGTATTTAAAGGATCAAAATATATTTATAAGATTATTACAACAATATATAGTTGGATTCTATGATTTAACGTCTTTCTGATTGATTCTTAAAGATTTAAAACACTTAAGAATAGCTTTGACTAATACCTACCTGTTGGTAACAATGATTTAAATGATAATAAGATGAGGATGTGGAAAAAACAGCAAGAGGAGGCCTCTTGTAAGTCAACAACAGCTCACAGAGGCGTTCCATGGAGCAAACTGAAAATCCAGTGAGTGAGAAAACAATAAACCCTTTTGGATTATTGATTGACTCATCTGTTGTCACATAAGCTTATCATAACTACTTAATCAATGCTTTTACGTGACTACAAACCCCAATATGGTTAAGAATAAAAAGAGTAACATCTGTAAATCTTCTTTTATTCCAAAATAATCATTGATTTCTCAAATTTATCAATGTTATTGGAAATTTCATCACAGGTTGTAATTACTGTGAATTTTTGAAGATTCAGTGTTTCATGCAGAATAGTCAAAAATGGACTGTAAGAAAATCTTTTTCTTCTACTAGTAAAACCATAATTCTTTTTGGTTGAACCATAGAAAATACAGCTCTCCATTGGTCCTGAAGGTTTCAGAGAGATTCATTAAGGATTGTATTTTTAAAGAATTTCTGAAATTTTTACCTCATTTCTACGTAGAATTGCAAATATCAGTGTTTTACTGGTTTCTATGAGGTAAATCAATGGATAAAAGTCCAAAAAGGGTTTTAATTACTCTTTTGGGGTTTATCCATGGAAAATCATTAATAATTCACATGGTTACATGAGTGTAAGTAGCTCTTTACCTCCTTGGCATGTCAAAATAGCAGGTTATTTGCTATTTTCTTAAGATTTACTGTAGTTGTAACATGGTAACCAAGTTCCCAAAAGATTTTAGTTTACCAATTAGGTCAAGATCAGCCATGGAGCCAATCTTTGGAGCTTTCCACCCCTCTGAGGCCTCAGAAGTTGGGTACCCTGGCTCTCTTTGTGTCTTTTGTCCCCCTTGCCTATTTTTCACGTCAAAATAGAAATTTAAGCTTAAAGTGAGATATCCACTATGGGTGTACCAAAGGTGCATGTAAGAATACCATAATATTACGTGCCCAAAACATGAATAACACTATTCTTAGTGTATATGTAACATGGGATTTCTCACATTTGCTTCATTTTGGCTTGAAATGGAGAAAAACAAAAGTTTTCACGGATCTTTTATGTGGTATTGAAGTATTTTCCATTTTACCACCTCAAAGAGTTAACTTGAGCTTATTCACTCTATGGAGCTACCCTAGGTGAATTTTTGTGTAGAATCCAAATCTGGCCTTAAATCTATGGATTTACCTACTCAATAAAAAGTTATTCATCTTTTCTGAGATCAAAAATGATGAATTTTGGATATATGCATGACTTATGAGTTATGCATAATTCAAATTTTATTCTTAAGATAATTTTGGCCTATTTGGGTGTGTAAAATATACCTCAAGGCTCACATGTGTGCTTGGTCCTGTGATAAGTTATACCATCCAGTAGGTGAAATCTTCCTTCATCATAAGATCCTTTCCATACTTCCTCCAAGGCATTTATTGGAGAGTTGTCTTTACAGTCTTTGTTAAGTAATTGGCATAAGATGCTACACTTCCTATCTTGAATGTAATTATTTCTGACCTCTTCAAAGAAGGTGGTGTTCAAGTCTGTAACACTTATTCCTTCTATTGGGATTTGTGGGGAATCCTCTTCTGGGACATAAGCAGGATTATTAATATCATTTGGTAATGGCCATCTGCTCAGTCCATCTGCATTTTTATGAATATTACCATCCTTATGAACAATATTCATATTGCCCCTATACTCCTGTATGGCTATTTACCATCTGAGCATATGTCTATTGGATGTTTTCATGTTTAAAAGTGATTTAACAGCAGTACAATCTGTTATTACTTTAAAATCACATCCTTCCTGAAAGTAGTTGAGTTTTTCTAAAGCCCAGACAAGGCATAGGCATTCCATTTGACTTGCTCCATATCTGGATTCAGTTGGTTTTATTTTCCTGGATATGAAACATATGGGTTCTTCTACTGGTTTATCATTTATGATCTGAACTTGGTGAAGTGCAGCACCCAGCCCATCCCCTGATGCATCAATATACAGTTTAAAAGGCAATTTAAAGTCTGGCATCAGTAAGAGTGGAGCAGTGGTCAAGGCTTCTCTGAGAGACTCAAAAGCTTTGACTCTGTCAACAGTCATTTCAAATACTGTGTCTTTGTCACACAAATTATAAAGTGGTCTTGATATGGATGCAAAATCTTTAATGTGTTACTTGTAATATCCTGTAAAACCTAAAAATGACTGAATTTCCTTTTTGTTCTTAGGCATGGGTTTTAGCAATACTTCTGGGACTTTTTTTTTGTCAATGTCAAGGGACAAACCAGATACAACATCTCCTAGTGCTTTAAATTCTTTAAATCCAAAATTGCATTTCTTCAAGGAGATTTTCATGTTTACTGATTGAATTTTTGTCAGAACTCTGGACAATCTGTATATGTGCTCTTCCCAAGTCTTGGAACAGACCATAATGTCATCAATGTAAATGATTAACCATCCCTCTGAAAGTTGTTCAGGGAAGATTTTATTCATGATTCTTTAGAAGTGTGAAGGTGCATTTTTGATACCAAAGGACATTCTTAAATATTCATACACTCCACAATGAACAATAATTCTCAAATATTTTCTTCCTCTTGGTGTCACCACATTTTTATGGAATCCTTTAAGGGCATCCATAGTGGTTATATACACTGCTTGAGATATTTGAGTAAGGGCAATTTGGATTTTTGCTATTGGGTACCTATCTCCAACAGTGTAAGTGTTCAGAGCTCCAAACTCTCCAACCATTCTGGATTTTCCATTATGCCATGCCACTATTACTGGTGTAATTATTTCTACTTCTTCATTATGGCCAACTTTTCTTATTACACCAAGGTCTAGAAATTCTTTGATATGAGTTTCCAGAGCTTCTCTTGACTTGGGACTTGCTGGGTATGCAGGTCTTCTGAAGAGTGTTGGATAAGGTCTTTCAATATTAAGAATGATATCAACTTCATGACCAATAATTGCTCCTAGAGGTTCTTTGTCTGAAGCAAATGCTCCTCTGTGGTCATACAAAAGGGAAGAACATTCATTTTCTTGTTTATCAGTCAGATGAAGGCTTATTTCAGCCTCCTTCAACTGTTCAGATTCAAATTTTTCCAATTGTAAGTTGACTGATGATACTTTATTTACTGTAATTTGTTTTTTAAATGGTAAAAAGGAAAATTTCTGATGGTTATTGTCTCCAATAGTAAAATATCCGTCTTTGTTGTTATGTATATCTATCCCATACATGATTAAATAGTCATTTCCCAATATAAAATGGGTACTAGAGCAGTTTTCCATAACAACAAATTAAACTGTGATTCTTAAATTCCCATTAATGTGTGGGAATATGACATTGGTCTCAAAAATTCCTAATGCTTTCATTGGATTACTTGCACTATTGAATTTTATACCATTAATTGGTAACAATTGGTCTTCAAAATTTGGTACACAATTTTTAAGAAAATATTTTCCAACACAAGAGCAGAAGGCTCCTGGGTCAAGCAAAAGTTTGGTGGGCTTGTTTTCAATCACCACTTCTGTCATACAGGAGTTACCAGCTGTATAACCTTTCCCTCTGTTTGGTTTGGTTTTCATAAGTTCTGCATCTTGAACTTTTGATAAATCAAGTTGACCATTGCTCAATTGTGGCAAGTGGGAATAAGATTCCATGATGTTAAAAGTGGCATTGATAGTTTCTATATCTTTTGAAGATTCAGAAAATATGGATGACTTATCATCTGAATTGTCTTCAATTATGTCATCTTTCTCAACATCATGTTCCTTTTCAATATCAATTTCATTGATTTTCTCCCTTTTTGGACATGTATTGGCTAAATGGGTAGTGCTTTGGCAAATATGGCACTTTCTGACTGTATCTGCAGATTTATACTTAACATTATTAGAATTTTCTTTGGGGTTTTTGTCCACAGAATCTTTCCAAGGTTTATTAAAAATTGTTTTGAGATTCACCCTACTAGAACCAATTTTGGTTCTGGTGGTTACTTCTTCTAATATATTGATAATATCCTCTGCTGAAGATTGTTCATTAGTCCTGCTTTTTACAGCATGCTCTAAGTCACCTCCACATTGTCTAAGAATCTTTCTATGGATCATAAATTCTGACATGTCAGGATATAATGCTGTTAATCTGTCTTCTTGTTGGCAAAACCATGGTAAAGCTTTGTCTTTATCAGCATTAAATTTTGCAGATTCAAAGGCTGTTTCCACTTTGTACCTCCAGGAATCCTTGGCCCATTCGTTGATAATTTGGTTTTTCCACCAAGTCCAACTTTGGTGTCCATGTGCCTGTCTCAATTTGAGATACCATCTGTGAGCTGATTTGGTAAATAAGGTGTTAAACCTGGCTGTTACCAATCTGTCTGGTAATTCAAATTCTTCTTTGATCATTTCAAAACCTCTGATGAATTCCATATGGTTATATTCTCCTTCACCACTGAAGTGAGGCCATTCCTTAAGTCTTGGAACTTCTTTAAAGAGTGCTTTGCCAATTGATGGTTCCAAGTTATGAAAAGAAGTAAAAAATTCATTTTTCAATTGAGAATTTTCAATATCCAATACTTGTGGATTGCGAATCCCTGTACCCTCATTTTGATTCAGAGGTGTAGACATTCTTGGTAAGGTGTTTAGTAGTTGTTCAATATCATTCATTTTACTGTTTTTACACCTTTGTGAATTTCTTAATTCATGTTGTAAGCTTTGTATAGAGGTTATTAAATTCTTTTTATGATCATCCTCTTTATATGTCAGCTCATTCCATAATTCTGTTTGTTTAGTATTATCAGAGATAACCTCACTTAACTTTATTGTTAATTTTGATATTTTCTCTTTTGACTTATAAAAACACTTTTTTAAGGCAATTATATGTGTCTTTACTTCAGTAAATGATTTTGAAATATCATCAAGAGATTTCGTATTATCCTCTTTGATAGTATTTATGGCTTGTCTTATTCTTGTTTCAATCATGTCATGAATATTGAATTCAGAATATTTGTCTTCCAATTCTCTAATAATGGCAGATTGTTCATTTATCTTATTGCCAAAAGAATTATCATTATTGGAAGCTCTAATTGTTCTGAAAACTTTTTCAAAACATTCAAGTGTTTCATTGATTTGGCTCAGACTCAAGTTATGTGTTTTAAGATTGTCATACATTGATGTATTTTTATCAGAAATATGACTTTTTACATCAGTTATAGCTTCATACAACTCTGGAATAGGATCAAAAATATCAGAAATCATTTCTGATATTTTAATCTGGCCTCCTCTTTCTTTTGTAATTCCATTATTGTTCTGGCCATCTGAAACACATTTTCCATGGCATCCTGTAGCCCTGGCTGTAAGGTTTGGTGGCTGGTGCCTTTCCTTTGGCCTTGTGGCTGCTTTTTTCACGTTGGAATTGCTGCTGCTGGCCACTGGGGCTGTTTTTGGCACTTGCTTGGGTGGTGGAGGGTTGTTTTTCCTCCATTCTAGTGTCAAGCGCATCATGTTTTTTCTCTCCATCAATGGATGCCATCCATTGAGCAATTTGCAAGTATTGGCATGGCCCAGGAATTTTCTCACAGTTAGGTAAGAATTCATGCAGTTTTTCCACAGATCTGCAAGGATCTGGTACTCCTTGTACTACAGGGCATTGTTGTAAGCTTTGTGGCTGACTTTGTATATGTCCACTGAGGCTTCTTGTGGCGGTGTCAGCTCTTGGTGAAGGTAAAATGGTATTATCAGCATCAGAATGACCTATTGTAGTTGTTTGGAAGTCACCAACTGACCCTTTTCCTTCTATACCTGGTTGGCTTCTGCCATAATCACATCTATTACCTTTCTGGGAGCTGCTTGAGGGGTTATAGCTGGCGCCTGATCTATTTGAAGGCATATTTTATGATTAAAAAGGCTTAAAATAGTACTTTTACGTCAAAAACTTACTATTTGCCAAATTATTAGATTTCTGAAGGGTATTACTTATGTCCAAGTTAATCAATTCAGAAGATATTGGTTGAGGTTGGTTATTTTGAGTCACAATAACAGTTCTATTATGGTCTGAATTAACAGTACTGGCAGGGATAATGCTGGTGACTGTTGAGGCTGTTTCAATGTGTTCTTGTCTTACCATGTTGTCAGACACTAAAATTAATGAAAAAGCCAATTAATTAAGTAGAAAAAAGGTTATTTCAAAAAAACAAGGATATAGAAAATATAAGCCTCACTTATAATATGAAAAAATTATTTTTTATGGGTTTTTTTGAATTAGAAGTATTTTTTATATGTTTTTTATATTTTTCAATATAAGAAAAAGGTTTAAAAAAGAGTAAAAAAAAATATGTAACAGGCAAAATATCACGGCTGGGCCCCCAAATGTAAGGTGCAGATATGAAACTTTGATTAAAAATCAAGCACTTTTCCTGTCCTCAAAATTTGTATAAGGTAAACAAATCAATTAACAATAGAAAGAAATATTATTCTTAAAAGAAAGCATGCCAATTTTATTGTTTATAAATTTATTAGTATAAAACAACAATATTATAAAGATTTATTGTTTTACCAACAATAAAAATTTATCCAAAAATACTCTACAAGAGATATTTTAGGCTACAAAAGAAATTTCTTCAAGAGCAATTTTAATTGGAATTAATTGAGCAAAGGGCTGCAGGAAATTAATTGAAGAACAAAGTCTTTATAAAGAATATTAACAAGAAAACACACCCAAAAGTGACCAGAGTGAATTTGGAAACAAAGTGACAAAGTTTACAGTGATGAAAGATTCTTTAATTCACTTTTGGGGTGGTTCAGGGGTAAAAATGATTATAAGAGTTACTAACAATGATCATAATGATTTTTTCACGTGGTTAGAAGGTTCAAAATGATTTGAAAAGGGTGGTTGGAATCTTTTATTGATTGGTTTAACAGTGTTTAAACTAATTATAAAAGGAAAAAGATTCTAACATGAAGAGAAAAGTGGGGCAAAGAAGACATTCTTTTATAGCCATCAATTTTCTTACTCCAAAAGTAGAATTTACTCTTTTCAGTCGTGAAGAACAGTCTGACAACAGAAAAGCCAATTATGGCATCATTGAACCCTGGTTTAGACCAAAAAAGGGCTGGTTTACGCCATTTTTAGCCATTTTAGACCCTTAAATCAGCCATTACTATAGCAATACCTGGTCTAGAGCCTTCAAAACACGTCAGAATGTGTGTAAAAGGCTTAGAAATTAGTTAAAGCTGTTTTTACTAACACTTTTTTAACTTAAGGGTAGTTTTACCTTCTTGGCAGCAGTTTAAACTACCCTGGTTGGTATCAAAACCTCATCATCAATTGAGTCACAGACCCCGTGACTCAATTCCAGGCCAAAAGTGATGAACTTTTGTGTGAATTTTGACATCTCACGCCTGTCAGCAAGGAATTTGGGGGTCTGGCTCCCCCTTAGAGCTAGAGTTCCTTTCCCCCCCCCATTTATTTTTTCCTTTAATTCCTCATCATATATTATACTTGTCATTTACATATGTATTTCAATTTAGTTTTACAGTACAATACAGTAATAATTGATACCTCATATGTAAATCAAAGTTCAGTTATTTAATACATGTGCACATTTTGACATTTCAATTGAATTCAATTCAAAATATTTCAATTCTTCATAACTTCTAAATTAAACACAACACCTCAATTTTAACACAAAAATTGATGGTTAACACCACATGTGGTGTGAATTGAATTAAAATTTTGAGGATTTTCAATTTTTGTATTTAAAATACTGAAAACTTAATTTAAGCTTATTTAGAGTTGAGTTACAAAAATCTCACTCAGAGGTGACCCCACCTAATTTTTTATACGGAATCAAATGGTGAAATAAATTTTCTATGTTTATTTATTGGATAAAAAGCTGTAATATATTTTATATAAATTTTTACCAAAAATATTTTAATTTCATAATTTATATTAAAAATTCATTTTTACTTAATTTTTACAAGTAAAAATGAATTTTCATAATTTTAACTTTTATTGTAATTTTATTTTTAAATTATAATTAAATTTTGATTTTTAAATATAAATTTGTATTTATATTTTTAATTTTATAATATAAATAAATTTATTTTATTTATATTTGTATTTTAATTTATCATTTGTGGTCTTTTGCATATATAAAAATACCTCTAAGGCTCAAACCAATGCTCAGCATTGTGATTCACCCAATTTGCACACTCAAGCTGAGCATGTCATGGTCAAAAGCTCAGTGTGGAAGGTTTTGGTAGAGCCATGGTCAGAACCATTTTTGCAATAGTTCATTGGAAGGCTCAGTTTGGAGCACTTCACCAAAGCGTGTGATATGCTGTGCCTGGCTGAAATTTCATCCAATGCTGTGCCAAATGCTCAGATTGTTTGCTTACAAAAATGACCTAGCAATTGCTCAGCATGGTGCATCTGCTATTGTTATATCAATAGCTTAATAACTCTGCAAGTCAAATGTTCAGTCAGTGAGCATTTCAATTATGACCCCAAAGAAGACCTGAGCAATGGGTCAACCCAAGCTCACGCTGTATTCACTTGTCATACAGCAGCCCAACCCTTTTTTCAAACTCCATCACCTGGCCATAACACTGGTATGCTTGCCACAGTCACCTGTGACCAAATGCACCACATGCTTTTGTGCATGTGGCATTTGGGGATTGCACCCACCATGCACATTCAACAGGGCCCTCACAAAAGCTCTTTTGGGTGATTGGGTGGCTATTTGAGGAAACAAAGGGGATTTGACTGAGTCTAAAAACTCAATCAATTGCAATACTCAGCCAGAACCCCTTTGTTCCTCTGCCTCACGCAGGAATTTCCCTTCTCAGTCACAGCATTGGCTGCGACTGAGCTTCAATTTTGCCAACAGGCGTTGAAGCTGAGCCTTTGTTGGGTGCTGCAACTGCTGCAATTGGCTCAGCTTCACCATGGTATAAAAGACCATCTTTGCCCAACAAGCCCTCCACTTTTTTCCAGATCACCTACTCTTCTCATTTTTGTGCGTATTCCCCCTCATCTTCCTGCCTTTCCACTCTTTTCTATTGCACTCCACTAACCCCACTCCCCTTCCTTCTCACTTTTTGTTTTTCCTGCTTATACATCCAGAACCCCCTTTCTATCCACCTTGTGTGTCTCCTTCATCTAAACCTTTCTTTGATATTATGTTCTGATACTCATCCTAATTCTCTGTCACAACTTTCCTTTAGAGGTTTCCAAACTTCTGACTAGAGCATCTTTATTTTATTTATGTTTTAAATTTATAATTAATTGTATTTAATCATTTTTTCTTGATTGTTCACTTTCTAATCAGTTACAAACCTGAATTCTCTTGTTTTTAGATGTTGTGCACTTTATGCACTAAGCAGGGTATCCGCTGCATTTGCTCCTTGACAACGACCAATGCTTGTGATGCTTGCTGACAAGCACACAAGAAATTCTCATTTGTTGTCTGACACTTCCGACCACACGGCCAGAGGAGTTCCCGCCCAAGATGCCCTCGTGAGGACTCCTTTTTGGTCAACAATGATGAAAGTATTCCCAAGCGGGAATGGACACCAGGACCCCAAACAGGCCAACGGGAACAATTCTGGACAATTAGCTCTGTACCTTCTAGTATTATTTTTGTCCACCCCCCTTCCTAGGCCACCATTGGATGGTCACTTCACTCCTCAACCAGAGCTAAGTGATTATCCAGCTGATGAAGGATGGCAATGGCAAGAGGACATTCAAGCTTGGGCCGATTGTCACCATGTCTTGTCACCCATGGGATTCAAATGCCAAATTAAGTTTTCTTTTTCCTCCTTAATTCATTTCCGTTCACGCAATCATACTGACTTTTTTCCATTGCACATAGAACAAAACCCACCAAATCCCCCCAACAAGACTCACCCGTTCCATGTATGCCTTGCAAGCAACCCCCGCGGCAACCCACTCCAGTCCCAAGTGGCACCCAATGGTTGGAGGACTTATCCCGCAGTAAGCAGCAAACTTTCCCTTTTCTCATTTTAACTTTCACATCAAGTTAACTGACTCTTCCTCCTTTTGTAGAACCCTCCCAACACAATGAGCCACCTATTCCTGGCCCAAGTCCATCCTCTGAACCACCTGAAGACGTTCCAACTTGAGAGCCAGAACCTGAGGTGGCTCAAATGCAATCCACAGAGGACCCTTTTGGTAAGTCACCACTTCTCTTTCTTTTCCTCACCCCTCCTTCAATCATCTCCAGCTTGTCCTGCTACTCCCGCTCCATAATCATCATTGATGATATGCCTGTTGGATCCCTCCCTCCACTCCTACCCCGGTTCCAAGCTCCCCTCATTCCCACGATGCCACTTGCCAGGAATTTACCAAATTACAACCTACTTTGATTATTCCTCGAGCCATTGTCCACAAATCAATCAGCCAAATCTTGTTGGAGCATCACTGCTTGCTCCACATGATTCCTTTCATGGATGCACCGCGAATTCCGGGAGGAACTAAACAGCCTCCTTTGCCAGGTACTGGAGGCTTATCCAAAGGAGGACATCACCAGCATAGTCAGCAAATATCTAGAAAAACTCTTTACTCTTATTTAATTTTGTAATACACTCTTTTAAATTAGTTTGTTGTAATCAATACACGTTTTTTTCCATTTTTATTATATTATTTTCTCCCATGAGATTCTCCTTTTTGGCCATTTGTGAAAATCACTTATTGTGTGATAATAGTTTTTGTAAGTGCCCCACCAAATGTTTCAGTCAATATTCCTTGGTGTGAACCTCTTTTTCCAAAAATGTGAAAATAGTCACCATTACGGCCTCCTATATTTTCTTCTGATATGGTTGACAACCATATCAGATCTTAACTGTAAAAATGTGGGTGTTCCTTTCATGTGAGCAATCCACTGCAGATTCATGAGACATTGCCTTTCCTATGGTCACATGCTATCAATCTTAGTCATTTATTGAAGTGTTTGAATTGTTGCAACCTACACAAGCGTAAGCATTTGCTTGTGAATTGTCCAAAGCCTGCACCGGCGTAAGGAATTTTTTGAGTTGTCGGGAACCTGCACAAGCATCAAGATTTGTGTGTGAATTATTGGAAGCCTGCACCGGCATAAGGAAACGTTTAAATTGTTGGGAACCTGCACAACGTAAGCATTTTCGTGGGAGGCATTGGGTGCCTGCACTGGTGTAGGGAGTTGTTTGAATTGTTGGGAGCTTGTACAAGCGTAATGATTTGCATATGAATTGTTGGCAGCCTGCACTGGCATAAGAAATTTTTTGAATTAGTGGAAACCTGCACAAGCGTAAGGATTTGCATGTGAATCATTGGGATCCTGGACAAAAGCAACAAACTAGGACAAACGTATGATGGCATGCCACCGTACATAATCCATTTCACCCCTTTTTCTTGTGAGACACCCAATCTCCCCAATTTCAACCCATCAAAGCCAGCTGTATGCTGTACTGCGCATTACCACACCGCTATTCTCCAATGACCCTCTAACTCCCAGATGCATCCACACTCCCTCATTCTTCTAAATGGGATGAGATTGTATTACCATCCATGATTTGATAGCCCGCTCTCTTGCCAATCTCATAATAGCTATGGCTTTTTTGCCGCATTGTTTTTGCTAACCTGCTTGAGCATTGCATGGACATACCCATTAGTGTTGTGCTTTCATTGTCCTGTGCTGGATCAGAATAATGAACAAATGTTCTACTGGGCCACACTACCTGAATGAGGCCATGACATTTGGATAGATCAATCCAAAAATGCTCATTTGGGAAAATCAATTTTCCCCCTGTACACCGCTTTGACACATCTCTTTGAATTTGGCTGGTCCGCTTATCAGCTTTAAACCACCAGCCCAAAGCATAAAGCAATGCATCCTCATCAAGATGAGGTGAGTTTTTGACTCCATTCCTGGTGAAAGTGAGTGCGGAAGCAAACTCAAATGCACCCTGATTTGCAGGAATATTGGCTTCACAGTTGACTTGATCAAAAGACAGAACCCCCAATGACTTGTAGCAATTTTGAATCTTCTGAAATAAATTATCCCCAACATATCATAAGGATTGACCTATAATGCGACCCACCGAGCTAAAATTGGCACCTCGGTTCCACCATTCATCTGTTGTGTTTTCAATTTTCCCAAGACTTCCATACATACCAAATTGTTCATTCTTTGTGCTCCATTTGCGCCACCCCATCGCAAACATAAATCCCTCCAGTAATTCCCCATTTGATGAAATTGGGTCAGTGAATCTTCTTTTGCAAAATAAGAATTGTAATAATTCATCCCATTGATTGACCTCGACTTCACTCATTGTTGTGAATGGTCTGAATACAACAAGGGAAATGAGTAATCCGGTTGAAGAGAAAATTGCCACGCGCCCAAAGTGAATGTGTTTGATCTGATTGACATCCACAAGCCTCCTAATTTGACTTGGGGTCATATTTTCTGATACTGGCATTGATATTTGTGCTGTTGGTTGAGAGGAGGAAAAAAACGTATTCTTTTGGGTGATTTTGCCCTTATTTTTCTTTTGGGATGTCCCACTATTCCCAAGTGGGTGAGGGATCACTTTGTGTTGAAGCAGACAGGATATCAGATACTGCTTCCTCCCATTTGAACCTAACGCCTTTTGAGTCCAGAATGGTACCCAATGCCCAAGGAGCTTTATTTGGCACACATCCTTTGACTCCCCTGTTGGAGCCCACATAACATTGGCTCCATCTGAACGGACTAAAGCAAATGTTCTTCCATGGGGCCCAATCAGGGGGCCACATAAATGCGGAAGCATATATATATATACGCTGAGAATAAGCGAGCCACTCACACTTTCCTTCCTCACACCAACGCTTTCCCATGAGTTCCCCTTTACGCTCCTTTCCTTTTTTAGTGAATGGCATTCTTGCAGCGACAAATGAAAGGAAACCAAATTATTACTGAATTATTAAGATCACCTAAATTTGATTTTGGTCGATGAATCTTCTTTTTTAATTGCGGCTAAAAATGAAAGATCACACCTGACCTTTGAAAATTTGCAATCTCAAGTACCTGAACCTGAAAATTGCAGTGGATAGTGCATTATTCAATTTGATATATTGATGTTTCCATCCAATCACTTTCCAATCCAGCCATGTGGAATATCACAAACACACGGGAATGCAATATGCACCCTTCTGTGAATCCGTAATTATCCTAGTCCTCTTGAAACAAACAGGGCCACTTGGCCTATTATGGGCTGGGGGGAAGTGATAAAACCAACTTCCCACATGTGCTAATAGCAGGCACAACTACCTTACTCAATTTGCATCTTGTTGGAGTATTTTCAATGGTGTACAGAGGCATGCCTCCATACAAAGGCAGTTAGTACTTTTAAGGTGTGGATATGAAACTTTGATTACAAATAAAGTACTTTTCCTGTCCTCAAAATTTGTCTAAGGTAAAAATCAATTAAAGATAGTAAGAAATATTATTCTTAAGAGAAAACATGCCAATTTTATTGTTTATAGCTTTATTAGTATAAAAAAATAATAATATAAAGATTTATTTTTTTGCCAAAAATAAAAATTTATCCCAAAAATACTCTACAAGAGATATTTGAGGCTACAAAAGAAATTTCTTCAAGAGAAATTTCAATTGGAATTAATTGAGAAAAGAACTGCAAGCAATTAATAAAAGAACAAAGTCTTTAAGAAGAATATTAAAGAGAAAACACACCCAAAAGTGACCAGAGTGAATTTGGAAACAAAGTGACAAAGCTAACAGTGATGAAAGATGCTTTAATTCACTTTTGGGGTGGTTCAGGGGTAAAAATGATTATAAGATTTACAAACAATCATTATAATAATTGTTTCACATGGTTAAAAGTTTCATACTGCTTTAAAAGGGTGGTTGGAATCTTCTTTTGATTGGTTTAAAAGTGTTTAAACTGATTATAAAAGGAAAAGCTTCTAACATGAAGAGAAAAGTGGGGCAAAGAAGACATCCTTTTTAGCCATCCATTTTCTTACTCCACAAGTGAAATTCACTCTTTTCAGTCGTGAAAAACAGTCTGAAAACAGAAAAGCCAATTATGGCATCATTGACCCTGGTTTAGACCGAAAAAGGGCTGGTTTATGCCATTTTTAGCCATTTTAGACCCTTAAGCCAGCCATTACTATAGCAATACCTGGTCTAGAGCCTTCAAAACACGTCATAATGTGTGTAAAAGGCGTAGAAATCAGTTAAAGCTATTTTTACTAACATTGTTTTAGCTTAAGGGTAGTTTTACCCTCTTGGAAACAGTTAAAACTGCCCTGGTTGGTATCAAACCCTCATCATTGTGAACCATTGAGATATGACCACATACCCAAAAAGGTCACAAGAAATATTTAAAATAATTATACCTTTAGAAATAATTATCTTAAGACTATAAAACTGCCATAAATAGGCATAAAATTTGGTTTAACTTAAAAACCGATGAATAAACATGTAAAATAAATTACACCATTGGATTCCCCATGGTAAAATACACATATACCATTTTTATGGCATATCTGTAAAGTCAATATTTAAGGAATTATAAGTAATAATACCTTATAAAGAACATTAATCCTTAATTACTTGAAATACCAATTAAACAACATGTAAAATAAATGGTACAATTGGATTCTCCAGAAAATCTGCACATAAAACAATTAAGAAGCTAATCTCCAAAGTCAATACTTAAGGAGTTAAGATGAATATATGCACTTTTTTAGTCAACGCATATATTAAAGTATTTTAACTAATATCTTTTGAAATATACATGATAGAGTGATGAACCAAAAAAGAAGTCACCACATAATTACTGTAGAAATACAGAAATGAACTTTATTTCACAAGTTATAAACAAGGTTAAAACCTGTAATGGAGTATTGATTAAAATCAATAGAGCTGTTGACCACTTTGTTGTTAAAGTGGTCCAAACTTAAAAAAAGTAGACATTTGGATTCTACTAGCTTATTTGCAAAGAATTATGTATTGTTTATTGTAATATTCAAGGTATAACTCCTTGAAATGATGGTTTGAAGTTTAAAATATTAAATTTCAACAGAAAAGATGAGTTACAAGAAAAATCATCAAAAATACAGTTTTGATGATGTAATGGAATGCTCTTGGAAGTGTAATAAGGGCATGCCAAGATATCTTAATCCACTCTCATAATAGCTGTAGCATGTATAACTCAAAATCTATTATTGATCAAAGTTTAAGCCTAAATTTGATCATTTATGATCACTCACTGTAATCTTATTTTAAGTTTAACAGTCATATATGTGATAAAATTGATGAATACTATTATATTAGAAGTAATACTAATAAAATCCACAAAGTTTAGGCTTCTGCCAAGCCTATGACATCATCAAACTTAAAGTTACAGTGATAACTTTAAGTAGTGGCGTAATTATGAGGTAAGACGGTTTGATCATGGGGTAATCATCACCAAACCTTAAAATATTGATCAAATCTGGCAGAAAGCATCATTAAACGTCTACTGGAAGCCTGCTGGACTCTAGGAGGGAGGTATTTACTATAAATAGAGCTCTTATTAATCTGTTTTCCCCTCAGATGCTTACAAAACATTAAATCATTAAATAAAAAGGTAATTTCTTTATTCTTTATATATAAAGCTTTTATATTATTAAAGACCAAAGATAATGTTATTATAATCATCATCTCCTACGTGCTTATTACAATTATTTAATTGTTTTGTTAAAATTTCTCTCAAAAGCCTCTATTCCACGTAAAATCAAGAAAAATTGTAATTTCTCTTCAAATTTATTATAAATAAAATTTAAATAAGTTGTATTTACATTTTTTGGCGTAAGTAGGTTATTTCTGTTATTATAATAATTTTTTCCTCTATTATTACCTTAATAATTCCAGAATCAATATAAATAGTATTTATATTAATTTATAACTTCAATATTAGTAATATTATTGTTATTAATTGTTTTTTGTTTAAAAAAAACAGTTTTTTAC
Organism: Austropuccinia psidii; assembly: GCA_023105745.1. Taxonomy (NCBI): domain Eukaryota; kingdom Fungi; phylum Basidiomycota; class Pucciniomycetes; order Pucciniales; family Sphaerophragmiaceae; genus Austropuccinia; species Austropuccinia psidii. The sequence continues at coordinate 61,768,124 of JALGQZ010000007.1, forward strand.
GCATTTATTATTTGTTTGTAACAATAATAAAGTGCTTTTAAATATATTAATTATCTTATATTGATATATTTATTTATTATATTATTATATTTCTTTAATAATATGATTATTTTTATCTTATTTATTTTATTCATAAGGACATTCATAGTACAATAAGTAAAGTATTAGTAATTTTTACTTATTGTTTCATAGTCAAGCCTTACATTCGGGGGCCTGGCCGTGATATTTACTCTAAAAGACCCTTAAAAAGATTCTAATTGGGTTTATCAAATAATAAATTACAATTATAATCATAAAATTATATAATAATTGTATATTTATTGATTTTAAATACTATTGAGGCATTTGGAAAGCAATTGTACTGTCTTACACATGGTTTTTCACATCATTAGACTTGCAAGAACTTTCTTTGAGTGACTCTAGTAATTAAAAAAGATATTTTATAAATTAATAATTATATAAAAATAATCATATTCATTTTCTTATTATTCTTTAAAAATAAAAACATAAAAAAAACAATAAAAAAATATATAAATAAAAACCAATAAAAAAAGTTATTTTTTATTCATTTTAATTTCATTTCTTTATTTATTTCCATTTTGTAAAGATATACAACCAATTTTTACATGGAAAATTGCCATATCTTACCAAAAATAACACTTTTATATAAAAGACTTATATTTATTTGTCTTTTTAAATGTTTGAATATAATCCAACAGAGGACAACTAAACCACTGTTTAAAGATTGGTAGAAGAAACTTGTCCAAGTTCTCCAACACCAATAATCACTAAGAAAAAGAAAGCTAAGAAATGAGACTTTCCAGGACCCACTCTTCAGGACTCTGAAGGTGAGTACCTCATTTATAAATTTCCATAAGAAGAATTCCTGTTCAGAAATCCTCTCATTTCTTATTTTTTTCTTAAAAACATGACTACCAGAAGAGGCTCCCAATACTCCATCCAATAAGATGGAGCTGGACTGAGAGGAAGACTTGATCCCTCATGTGAGCCTTTGAGATATGGCCACATACCCAATAAGGTCACAACAAAGACTCAGAATAATTATACCTTTAAGATAATTATACTAAAATTACTTAGAATAATTATACATTAAAAATAATTACTTTAAATATACAAAAATACCATAAATTGGTACAAAAATTGGTTTAACTTAAAAACCAATGAATCAACATGTGAAATAAACTATACCATTGGATTCCCCATGGTAAAATACACACATACCATTTTTATGGCATATCTGTAAAGTCAATATTTAATGAGTTATAAGGAATAATACCTTATAAAAACCATAAATCCTTATTTATCTCAAGCATTAATGAAACAACATGTGAAATAAATTGTACCATTGGATTCCCCATTAAATTCCACACATAAAACAATTAATGAGCTAATTTCCAAAGTTAATACTTAAGGAATTAACCTGAATATATGCACTTTTTTGGTCAAGGCATATATTCAAGGATCATAGCTAATATCTGTTAAAATATACAAGATAGAGTGATGAACCAAAAATTAAGTTACCACGTAATTACTGTAAAAACACAGATATAAACTTTGTTTTACAAATTATAACCAAGGTTAAAACCTATGAGGAAATATTGATAAAAATTAACAGAGCTGTTGACCACTTTGTTGTGAAAGTGGTCCAAACTTAAAAAAAAGTACACAGTTGGATTCTACTAGTTCATTCGTGAAGAATTATTTAATGTTTATTATTAAATTCAGGGTACAACCCCCTGAAATCATGGTTTGAAGTTTGAAATATTGAATTTCGACAGAAAAGATGAATTACAAGAAAAATCATCAAAATTAGAGTTTTGATGATGTAATGAAACTCTCTTGGCAGAATAATGAGGTTATGTCAGGCTATCAGAATTCACTCTCTGAATTGCTGTAGCGTGTAAAACGTAAAAGTTATTAAAGATCAAACTTTGAGCTTAAATTGAGCAGTTATGATCACCTACTGTAACCTTAAATTAAGTTGAACAGTCATATGAGTGATAAAATTGGTGGATACTATTAGTTTATGATTAAAACTAATAAAATCCACAAAATTTTGGGTTCTGCCAAGTCTCTGATGTCATCAAACTTAGAGTTATAGTGATAACTTTAAATAATGGTGTAATAATGATGTAATATGGTTTGATCATGATGTAATCATCCTCAAACCTTAAAATATTGATCAATTCCAGTGGATATGATCAGTACACGTCTACTAGAAGCCTGTTGGACTCTAGGAGGGAGGTATTTACTATAAATAGAGCTCTTTTTACTCTGTTTTCCCCTCAGAGGCATCAAAAACATTAAATCAATTAAATCAAAGGTAATTTCTTTATTCTTTATATATAAAACTATTATATTATTAAAGACCAAAGACCACCTTGTTATAATCATCTATTTTGACGTGATTAAATCATTTATTTAATTTTTTTTGTTATAAATCTCTCTAAAAACTCATTTCCACGTAAAAATCAAGAATATTAGTAATTTTTCTTTATTTTTATTGTAAATACAATTTGAAAGGATTGGATTTATATTTTTTGGCGTAAAATATCTCAAAATTATTATATTAAGTATTAAAAGTATGTTATTTTCTCTTTATTATTATTTTAATAATTCTTTAATTAATATAAATAGTATTTATATTAATTTATAACTTTAATATTGGTAATATTATTGTTATTAATTGTTTTTTATTAATAAAAAACAATTTTTTACGCCTTTATTATTTGTTTGTAACAATAATAAAGTGCCATCAAATATATTAATTATTTTATATTAATATATTTATTTTTTATTATATTATATTTTATTATATATATTTAATAATATAATCATTTTACGCCACAATTATAATAATTCTTTATTATTATAATTATTTTTATCTTATTTATTTCATTTATAAGGACATTCATAGTACAATAAGTAAAATATTAGGAATTTTTACTTATTGTTTCATAGTCAAACCTTACACCTCAGAAGGGAAAAAAGGGCAATATCCCCAGTGGAACAGAATCCACACAAGGAAGTGCCTTATCCCAAAGGCAAGTTCCAGAAATGCCCATGAGATCTGAACCAGATTTAGAACTAAGTATGAGTAACTCAAACAGGTACAAATCACATTCAGAGGGCTCAGATAGACATTTACATGAGCCAGTACAAAAAGTACTACACAGTGTACAAAGAAAAGGACTGGGAAATGTTGCCCCAAATACACCAAGGAGTGATGAACTCCTGAAACATCCTGAAAAAGTTCTTCAAAGAGGAGGAAATAGTGAAATACTCCAATGGATGGAATCCACTATCATCCAAACCTCAAATCAAAAAGATCAAGGAGTACCATGCCAAAAAGAAGGAGGCAACCAAGGAAGAAGCCCCTGTAGCTTCTACCAGCAAGCCCCAAGCCAACCCACTTCCCCAAGAAGGGAAGAAGAACAAGAAAGCGAATTGGAGAAAACCATATTCCCCAAGCTACAGGATTTCAAAAATCCAAAAAGATGCCATGGACAATTTATTCAAAATGGCCAGAACCTTGATGGAATTCAAGGACAAGGAACAACAAAGAATGAGACAACCTCATTTCCCAAAGAAATAACCTTGTCCAAAGATTTTGTAAATATTTTAACAGAAATTAAAAATAGTATATTACCTCTAAAAGAAATTAAAAATAGTTTATTATCATTACAAGAAATAAACAATAACTTATCTTCTTTAACACAAATTGTTGTACAAAATAAAAAAGAAATTGACAACATTAAGTTTATTGTTGAAAATAATAAACCAAAGATTTGAACTGATAACACTCAAAAATTAATACAAGGACAACAAGAACTATATAAATACATAAAAGATATCAAAGATAAAACTTTGACAATCAATTATGATGTGAGTATTGACAATATTACAGAAAAATTAAACAAACTAAGTATTTCTGTAGAAATATTTGAAGAAAAGACTTCATCACACCAAAAATTACTTTTGGACCATGTGGAAAAAGGTGATGAAGCAAGAATGCATCTGAAAGATGGCATTCAAAGTTAAATAAGGCTTATCACTGAAAAAATGGATAAAATTAATGAGGCTAACTCAAATATGCCAAAGTTATCAACCCCAGTTTCTCACATAAGAAGCCCTGTTAAACCAAGAGAGGAATTAACAAATCCATTCATAACAGACTTAAGTCAACAAGACAATAACCAAGTCTTAATGAAGGAAGCACTTCAATTAAAATAATGGCCAACATTCACAGGAGAAGGTGGATATGACCACATTTCATTTATAAATACAATTGACATGCTACAAGAAGATTATGCCATACCAGATGAATTAATTACTGCAAGATTACATTCATTGTTTGAAAAATCTGCAAAAAGATGGTATTATGGCATAAGACAGACAAATGGCAAAAACACCTGGTCTTGGTGGAAACAAGAAATAATCACCAAGTGGGCTAATGATGCCTGGAGGTACAAAATAGAGAATGCATTTGAAAATTCTTTCTTTGACCCAGACAAAGACAAACCTCTACCTTGGTTCTTAAAACAAGTTGAAAGACTCAATGCACTGTGCCCAGAAATGTCACAAAAGATGGTGCACATAAAAATACTTAAGAAATGTGGAGGAGAGCTATAAAATGCCCTAAGAAGCAGGTGTATAGAACCATGCTCCACAGAATAGTATATCAATGCACTAGAGTACACAGTGACAAGAACAAAAATTGGCAGAAATTGGAAGAAATTGGATATTAAAAGGCCAAATAAGCCATTTATCAAAAAAGATGAATCAAAAGAAGCTTTCAAACTCAATATATCCAACAATAATGAGCAAAGAAAAAGCCATAAATGTGGAGGTATTGGACACTTAGCCAATAACTGCCTCAAAAAAGGCAAAGATTAATGAAATTGTGGAAACAGAAAACCACAATGACAAAGAGGAGGAATCTGACTCTGAAAAAGAAACAGAAGAGTCTGAAAGTTCTGAAAGTGATGAAATTAATATAATTAATGTACAAATTTATAATATTGATATAATTTTTGAAGTACTAGATGTTAGCTCAAACTTACCACAAGTTGGAGCATCTGACACAAACCTGACAAATGTAAAAGATGCCAAAATGTATAGAACCAAACCTGCAAAAGGAATGGGATATACAGCTAGAAAATCAAGTATAAGTATTGTTATGGTTGATAACCAAGAAGGAAAAGTGAGCTTAAACACAGGAGCATATTGTACCTGTGTTGGTAAAAGTTATTTAAAAACCATTTTACCAGATTGGCAACAAAAAATTATGCCAATAAAAGGTGTCAAATTTAGTAGTGCAAGTGAGAGCATGAAGCCCCTTGGAATAATTGACTTAACACTCATATTTACTCACCCCTCACAATGTGTCAGAATTAAGGTAGAGTTTGTAGTAATGGACAACTGTACTGGTAATCACTTCATACTTGGAAATTACTACTTATCAATTTATGGTATAGATCTCTCTAACCAAAAAGATGGATATTTTACCATAGGAGACAATTAAAGACAAATGTTTGGCTTCTTAAATAACAAAGGACAAATTACAGCTATTAAGAATGAAGAGAAAATTCCATAAAAGGAACTCTTCATATCTGAACAACTCAAAGAGGCAGAATTCAATCAAGAATCAACAGAAAAAATGAAAGAAAAATTCATTGACCTCTTATTTAAGTGAAAAAATGCCTTTGCAACTGACAAAGAGCCACTAGGTGCCATAATTTGGCATGAGGTAGATATAATTCTTAATGTGGAACAACCTTACCCACCTTTACTGCATAGATCTGCTTACCCAGCTAGTCCAAGGGCTAGAGAAGCCTTGGAGGTACACATTAAAGAATTAATGGACCTTGAAGTATTAAGAAAGGTAGGACATAATGAACAGGTAGAGGTCACTACACCTTTCATTATAACTTGGCATAATGGAAAATCAAGAATGGTAGGAGACTTCAGAGCCCTGAACACCTATACCATTCCGGACAGATATCCAATACCCAGAATCCATGAGACATTGACACAATTTTCACAAGCTAAGTTTATTACAGCCATGGATTCCTTAAAGGGTTTTCATCAAAATTTCTTAACAGACAATGCCAAGAAACTACTAAGGATAATAGTCCACTGTGGGATTTTTGAATACGTAAGAATGCCATTTGGTATAAAGAATGCACCTTCCCATTATCAAAGGATGACGAATACCATATTTCCTGAAGAACTCTCAGAAGGATGGTTAATTATCTATATTGATGATATCATAGTTTGCTCAGAAACTTGGGAAAATCACCTTACAAGACTAGAAAGGGTACTACAAAAAATAGTCCAAGTGAAGATAAAGATTTCCTTGAAAAAGTGTAATTTTGCATATAGTGAACTAAAAGCACTAGGACATGTTGTATCTGGACTTAGTCTAGGCATAGAAAAGCATAAATTAGCAGCAGTACTACTTAAGCCAATGCCTCAAACCAAAAACGTTTATTGAGTAAAGAGATGGTGACAAGTTTATGGATAACTTGATTGAAAAGTGTAGAGTAAAAAGATCAAAATGGATGAAAAAAGGCAGGAGTTTTGAAAGTGGTGGAAGTCAAATAAGGTCATGATATTAATGATTGATTCTTTCTTAGGTAATATCAATATTGGAGAGCTTTGGAAAGTTTGAAGGAAGTTAAATACCATTTTAAATAAGTTCAATAGTCAGCAAAACCTCTAGAAAAAAATGCATTTTAGAATCACAAGCTGACCAAAAGAAACCTGCCAATCAATATCTATTGAACTTGTATTGCATTTTCAAAATATTATTTGTCAGAAAATTCAAGGAGGTGATGTGTTGCAAATTATTTCATTTCATTCAAATGAAATCACTTCCCTGTGAGAAATTTAATAAAGTAGACTAGTGAGAAACCTACTAAAGTCACCTTTTGAACTATTCAATGCTCATGAGGTAAGGACTAAGCAAAGTTTTCCATTTGAATGATATGAAAGAAAATGGTTTTTTTCAGGGAAAAAAGACACAATTCTGGTCTTAAACAGTCCACTTATTAGGTTTTAATTTGTGGGTCTCATGATTTAAAACCTAACAACAACATTATGGATATGCCCACCAATTTCCCCCCAGAAGATGTTGGCATAGAAGGCCACTAAGCATATTTCTATGATTGGGTTCATCATGTAAACCAACAAGCCACCGTACCCTATGGTTCTAATGCAGGAGCATAAGCATGGTAAGCGGCAGGGGTGCGGAAGCATAAGGAGGAATGAGGGAAGAGATGGGCTGGCAGCATTGGAGGCATATCTTGAGGGCACTGTGGGAGCATAAGGATGGTAAGAGGGGGGTGCAGAAGCATAGTGAGTGGTGAGGGCAGAGGTTGTGTAACATGTAGATATGAAACTTTGATTAAAAATCAAGTACTTTTCCTGTCCTCAAAATTTGTATAAGGTAAAAATCAATTAAAAATAGTATGAAATATTATTTTGAAGAGAAAACACGCCAAATTTCTTGTTTATAACTTTATTAGTATAAAACAATAATATTATAAAAATTTATTGTTTTACCAACACTAAAAATGTATCCAAAAATACTCTACAAGAGATATTTAAAGCTACAAAAGAAATTTCTTCAAGAGCAATTTCAATTGGAATTAATTGAGCAAAGAACTGCAAGCAATTCATTAAAGAAAAAGATCTTTAAAAAGAATATTAAAGAGAAAACACGCTCAAAAGTGACCAGAGTGAATTTGGAAACAAAGTGACAAAGTTTACAGTGATGAAAGATTCTTTAATTCACTTTTGGGGTGGTTCAGGGGTAAAAATGATTATAAGAGTTACTAACAATGATCATAATGATTTTTTCACGTGGTTAGAAGGTTCAAAATGATTTGAAAAGGGTGGTTGGAATCTTTTATTGATTGGTTTAACAATGTTTAAACTAATTATAAAAAGAAAAGATTCTAACATGAAGAGAAAAGTGGGGCAAAGAAGACATTCTTTTATAGCCATCAATTTTCTTACTCCAAAAGTAAAATTTACTCTTTTCAGTCGTGAGAAACGTTCTGACAACAGATAAGCCAGTTATGGCATCATTGAACCCTGGTTTAGACCAAAAAAGGGCTGGTTTAAGCCATTTTTAGCCATTTTAGACCCTAAAATCAGCCATTACTATAGCAATACCTGGTCTAGAGCCTTCAAAACACGTCAGAATGTGTGTAAGAGACGTAGAAACCAGTTAAAACTGCTTTTACTATGATTTTTTTATCTTAAGGGTAGTTTTACCCTCTTGGAAACAGTTAAAACTGCTCTGGTTGGTATCAAAACCTCATCATCAATTGAGTCACAGACCCTGTGACTCAATTCCAGGCCAAAAGTGACCAACATTTGCATTAATTTTGACATATCACGCCTGTCAGCAAGGATTTTGGAGGTCTAGCTCCCCCTTAGAGCTGGAGTTCCTTTTCCCCCCCAAATTTAATCTTTCCAATTTATTTTTCCTTTAATTCCTCATCATGTATTATACTTATAATTTACATATGTAATTGAATTGAATTGTACAGTACAATACAGTCATAATTGACACCTCATATGTAAATCAAAGTTCACTTATGTAATACACGCGCACATTTTGACATTTCAATTGAATTCAATTGAAAATACTTCAATTCCTCATAACTTCTAAACTAAACACAACACCTCAATTTTAACACAAAAATTGATGGTTAACAACACATGTGGTGTGAATTAAATTAAAGTTTTGAGTATTTTCAAATTTTGTATTGAAAATACTAAAAACTTAATTTAAGCTTATTTAGAGTTGAGTTACAAAAATTTCACTCAGAGGTGACCCCACCTGATTTTTTATGAGGAATCCAAGGGTGAAATAATTTTTATATGTTTATTTATTGGATGAAAAGTTATAATAATTTTTATTTAACTTTTTTCAAAATTTATTTATTTTTTTACAATTTTGTTAAAAATTCATTTTTACTTAATTTTTTCAAATATAAATGTAATTTTATAATTCCAAAATTTAATGTAATTTTATTTTTAAATTGTAATTAAATTTTTAATTTTGAATATAATTTTATATTTATATTTTGATTTTTTTTCAATAATATATATAAATTTATTTTATTTATATTTATATGTTAATTTTGTATTTGTGGTCTTTTGGGTATATGAAATTACCTCTAAGGCTCACAGGTTGGGTGGTGGCATTGGAGGAATATCTTGAGGGCTCTGTGGAAGCGTAAGCATTTTAAGTGGCAGAGAGGATTAGGAGGGGGCGCAGAAGCCAATTCATTCATGGGAGTAGGATTGGTAAAGGGGTGAGATGATCAGGAGGCAGGGTGGAAGTCATCTCATGCACAAATATGAGCATGCCAGACTGCTTCCTTGAACCATGAGGTGTAATTACCCAAACCTTGCCAATGGAGCTGATATGGGTTTTGGCTTTGAGTGACATACTCATGTGATACATGTGACAACTGACATTGTCTTGACACAGATGTTATGTGACACACTAAATCCAGTGACTATAATGTGACACTAATGTGACTTGAAGCAAAATTTCATACTGACAGCTGTGCAACATGAAGTCAATTGCTGGTAATTGAGGCAACATTCTCCCTGGTTTATCATAATTAATTGAATATAATTCATTAATTTTTTCATTTTCAATATTACAGTATCAGGAGCTCTGTAAATTTGTCAACAATCATCTATAAATTTACAGTACCACCCATTAGAGGACCCAATACTGTAACTTAATAAAGTAATTCAGATTTCAAGAAAGATTTAACAAGTAAAAGAATCACAATAATCATTAAAATAAAAACAATTAAAATCAGAAATGAATAAAAATACCTAATAATAGTAAAAGGTATTATAATCCGAATGATACAACTGCTAATTCCTAATGATAAATTTCAAAAAAAAACTTAAATGATTTTGGCTTGATAAATATCATTTAATGATTAAAATGATAATTATTTATTTTTGTACTTTATTAATTAATTGTTGAATGAAAGAAAAAATTTTGCATTTGGTTTTTTTTCAATATAAAAAATTCCAAATAAAAAAAAGGAAAAATAGAAACTATATACAAAGCAAGCTGAGAGGGTCACCCATCAAAGTTCTCTTTTAATGAGAGCTTTATTCAATATTAAAATCATGAGAGCCTTTTCTTGATGCTGTAATTTTAGAATTTAATAAAGATCTTGGATGATACAAAACATTGCTTTGTTGTATGGGAGCTTCAAAAAATTGTGTAATTTTCTCAATTCAAAATATAGCTCTGATCTTTCATATTAAATGTATTTGTTATTTTGATTAATATTATGAAACAATTTGGAGAAATATTTCATACATCTCAATTTTTTATTAGAATAAGAATAAAGTGAAATGTATCTGAATTAATGGAATAAGAAAAGAAGAAAGGAACTTGAAATTTCTTTCATATTCCAGTCGCTGAGAATGTCTTGGAATTTCACCAAAAAATTAAACTCTGGTGTTAACTCAGTTCAGAACAAAGTCCCAAGCTCAGACCAAGCTGGGTTCCAGCTATTTTCCAAATGGAAAACCTGCTGTCAGGTGTCACCACTTTGCTCATGGTGATTTTTTAATAATCTTACAGTTCCACTAAAACTCTAATCATGATAAAGTTCCATTACTGATTTACTTAACAAACAGATTTTCCTTTTCTTTTCTTTTTATTTTTTAATCACTTTTTTATGTATTTCCCCTTTTTTTGAGAAAATAACAAAAGAGAGGACTTGATGTTTTTTGATGTTATTTTTCAAATGGAAATTTTAATTTAAAAATGGTTTCCTTTTCAAAAAATTATTAACATGTTAAATATTCAAAGGAATATTTTTATACCTGTTTTGTTTTATAGCATTTTATGAAATATTTTTTTTAAAAAAACACATTTGAGTGTCTTTTGTGTGCATTGATTGAATTTGAAGTCATAGTGGGGTCTTATTAACCTGAAGTAGGGTCTTACTTAACCTTGTCAAAACCCATACTCAAAGCGATGTATAGGTTTGACTAGTAGGCTCAAGTATTTTGCCCCAAAAACATTTCCTCAGGAAAAATTAAATTTATTCTCAATCATTTTTTGTTTCCAAAAGAAAATTGACTCAAAAAAGACTAATAACGCGTTAGACGATACAACCGAGAAAAATAACCCAAGAATTATAGGAAAGAAAAAGCAAAAAGTATTTTTACAAGACAATGTCATATTTTTTACCACATTTACCTTCTGGTTGGCATGTTGATCAAGCCATTTTGGCTGAAGAAAACAGAATTGTAATAATTAGATTCGGTCATGATTGGGTAAGATATCAATATATTGTAAAAGGGATTGCTTATAGTTAATTTTTTTTATTTCTTTGGCAAAAGGATTCAGAATGCATGAGAATGGATGAAACTTTGTATGGAATTTCGGAAAAAGTGAAAAATTTCGCTGTAATTTACCTGGTAGACATAACCAAAGTGCCAGATTTTACCAAGGTAGCAGTGAACAGTTACATTCCGAGCAAGAACACGGCATTGATTTTCTTGGTTTTATAGATGTATGAATTGTATGATCCATGTACCGTAATGGTAAGTGTTATCTCACATTAATGAAAACATGGGTTCATGGGATTGATATTTTTTTTCTCAACATAAAAGTTTTTTTATCGAAATAAGCATATCATGATTGACTTAGGTACCGGAAATAACAATAAGGTTTTTTTTCAATTCCATTGCATTTATCCTCGGAATAAAAATTTAGTTCATCATTTTTTTATAAATTTCCAAAATTAATCAGATTAATTGGGCAATGGATGATAAACAAGAAGTGAGTGTCATTTATCAAAGCCAAGCCTTGACAAAGACCAGGGCTTGGTGTGTTTTTTTAAAAGAAAATCTATCTCTGAAACCCTCATAAAATTTTGTTTTTTTGCTCAATATCACCGGGCCAAACAAAAAAGTTGATTGATATTGTTGAGACGATATATCGAGGGGCAAGTAAAGGGAGAGGTTTGGTTGTCAGTCCAAAAGGTTCGTTTTATATATTTTTTTCAACTTCCAAAAAATGAATGCTTTCAAGTTTAATTCAAATTTGTCTTGATGTAAAAAAATTAGATTACTCGACTCGGTACAAATATTGTAAGCTGGTTTTAATTGAATCAAACCTTTGAAGAGAATTATGCTGAGCGGACTGGATTTTCATTACTTTGAACATTCAAAACAACCAGAGGATCGAGCTTCTTTGGGTATTTTAGTTTCGATAAAAAGGATGCGTTAGACGTGAGATCTAAGATTGAGCCTGCTGCCCAACTGCTTTTGCTGAAAAAAATAGTATGTCGATTCTTGATATGTACGCTAGAGGTTAGAGAGCTGGGAGTTTTCAAATGTGGAAGTAAAATGTAATGAAGTTGATCTATTCCAACCAAACCGATAAATTATGAAATCATTATGGGAGTAGCGTACAATTTGGAGCTGAAGGGTCACCGTATAAGGCAAGATGGGATTTTGATGGAAAAATCCCGGCAACAAGATGAAAAGATAATTTGAGGATATTCTAAGTGACCAACAAATGATCCCTAAAGTTTTGTTTCATGGGGTTGATCAGGATGATTCTGAAGATTTTCGTTAAAATCATCGGTTTTATCCTTCAACGCGTTTTCTCTAATCCAATCTTCATCATCCCAAATCGCACGATTTTTATTACCGATTAAGAAATTTGAGTTTGGATCTAAATTCTTTGAGTTTTTGATTGATTGAAATGAATTTTTGGCTAAATTAACTTTCAAGATTTTGAATTCTTGATTATCTTGATTTGATGATTGAAGGGATGAAATTATAGATTTGGGTAAAACATTCAAATTCATGTTATCGATCGCGTCTAATGCTTCAGTTTGAGAACTGAAGGTTATGAAACCAAAATTCCGATTTAAATTGCCTTTCAAACAAAGAAATCCAAATAAATCAATGAGCCTAAGAGGATTCTGATCTTTTCGATTCGCTTTTACTTACGATTTTGAGAATCGGTAGGAATTTGAATATCTAAAATCGTACCAAAACTCGAAAATGTTGAATAGAGATGCTCAATAGTGAGATTTGTTGGAATATTTCCTAAAAAACGAAAACAAATGATTAATAATGTGACTTTAAAACAAGCTTTTTACCAAAATATCAGGGTTCTGACCGACGAAAATAGTTCTTTTTTCTTGATTTGAATTTTTTTGCTGTTGTTGATTTGAAATCATGATATCGTTTAGGAAAGTGTGACTTGGCAGAAATTTTTCAATTGAAGTTCCAAATGGCAAAAATAAATCTTTTGGCAATAGCAAAATCAATATCCAAGTATTCCGCATCAAAATATGACCATAAAATCAATCAATACTGCCTAAAACTGTGGACATGTCCATCACCTCACAAAGGTTGGAATCCATCCAGGTTTTTCTTGAAAAAGTAAGTAAATACTGAAATGTAAGTTCAACTTCAAAAAATTCAAAAAAATTAAAAAAATTCAAAAAAATTCAAAAAAAATTAAAAAAATTCAAAAACTCTCAGAAATTAAAACAGTCTCTGAGGAAAACGTAGGGGGAACAGCTTTACTAGAAAATATTGACATAGATATCACCTTCAAGAAACAGTGAGGCCAAGTGAATGAGGATGAGTTAAAGATCAACTCAAAACCGATAAAACAAATTCTACTCTACTTGTGGTCCAGAAAGATTTTTAATAAAAGTCAGAACACCATGGCGTTTTTGATATGACTTGCTGGCCAGTGATGCAACATCCCTCACTTTCCAGGTTGAGGAAAAAAAAAATGATCATTCTTTTGCTAGAATATCATATTGGTATCAGTACTATATCATGGTTACATTCCCAAGATAGCCTCCTTGTATCACTAGGATAACCTAAACATATCATCAGGATGTGCTAACTAGATTATTACAATATCCCAATTTCACCCATTTATATACTTGAGATATTACTAGGGTATACATGCATTTTGCTTGTTGGACCTCAGAATTGATATTGAAAGGTACCAAATGACCCCCTTGGACAACAAAAAGGCAATTTTCAGCCATTGTTCAAAGTGTCCTCAAAGATGGGCAGTGAATAGGGTATTGTCATAGGGGCTCTTGGGGAAAACAAGAGTGGCCTGGCACTCAGTAATCAGGGAGCTCACTTGGAAGACTCCAAAGATTGAAGAAGAGAAAATAAAAGAAATAAATTTCTCTGAGAAGATCTGCAAGTATAAGACAAGATGCAATAAGAGAAAAGAAGGCAAATGGCTGAAGAGCCAACCAAGTAAGTCCTTAATTGCTGTTTCAACCTGCCAGAAAGAACAATGAATTAGTAAGGATATGACCACCAAACATCCACTGACAGGCAAAGAAAGAAAGGTGAAAATGACTGACTTAAGAATATCACTATTCACTATCAAGATGGAAGAAAATAAAGATAGAAATAAATCAAAGTATATTAATTAACTGGGGAAAAAACCCAGGGTTGAAAGAGAGGCTTGTATATATGATCAGTTGAGAGCTTGACTCCTTGGGGCTGACAGCTGGTCTGTATTGAATCCTTGAAGCTGTATTGATTACTTGATGAAGTGTATACCTTGCCAAATTGGGAAATAAACTGAGTGGAATGATCTTCTCAGGGTGTATGGTTGAAATACAGGTATTTATGAAACAAGACTGTATTGAAATGAATATGGTTGCCAAGTTGGATTAATGGATCATTGAAACTTGACAATTGTTTTTGGAATTACCTCTTGAATATTCTTTGAGAATGCACTGCCAGTATTCCCTTGGAGGAATACTGCAAAATTGAAAATATCCAATGACTGCTTGATGGTATGATTGGTATTTAAGAATAACACTTGCACTTGAGCCTTGATGAATCCTCTTGATGATGTGATGCCTTGATGACATGATGGGTGCTGTAATAATCTTCTGATATTGGCACCATTGGATTGCTGGTGGAAAAAGGGGCATAATGGTATATAACACCATTTATGGCACTTTTGGTTTTTGAGGAGGAAAAGTTACCAAAGGTCTTTTGAATGAATTCCAGGAGAATAAAGAGATAAAATAGAGTTTGGGTGGCTTCAGGACTTGCAATGGTGTTTTGGCCAAAACAAGCCTAAAAGGCTTTAAAACTGTATTTGCACAAAGTGCACAAAAATGAGCAAATCTTGCATTTAAGCCCCAAAAGGCCTGATATAGCCATTTGGGCATATTTTCCATATTACAAGAGAATATTGCATTAAATGGCTAAACATGCAAAATGCACAAAACTGTATTTTAAGCTTAAAGAGAAAAATACAGGCTTTTGGACTGTATTTCCCCTATTGACTGGGAAGTTCCCAAAAGTGATCAAAGGCAGAGAATGGCCGTAAATGGCATCATGATGGTGAAGGAGCCAGGTTGGCCCCAGATGATGAAAGATCAATAAATAGCAATAAAAGGGAAAGCAGCCAATTTGGCCAAGATTGATGGATTTGGCCAAATTGCCATTTGATAGATATGGCATTGATATGCCATAGGATGTTCCAAGAGAGTATTATCAATGGTTGTGACAGTACCCCCACCTTGAATGGTAAGCCTCTGAGATCCAAAACAAGGTAGAGCCTGTCAAGGCTATTTGGAAAGATTTTGAGATAGGGATTCAAGAGGAATTATTGAGAGAAAAAATTGAAAATGATTTTGAAAAGTTTGCATATGACATGGGACTTTCTTGATCTTCTTTTGAGATTGGCTTCATGATTGATGTAATTCTAAAAATGAGTGATGATGGTTCTTGATTTGAATTTGAAGTTAGTAAAGAAAAATTTTAAAATAAATAATGAAATGAAGAAATGAAATTAAAGAAATGAAAAGAAACAAAGAGAAATGAATTTTGAGGAGGTTCCAATCTCTAGAACTGAAGTTGATTATTGATTTGAATTGGAAAAGGAGCTGAAAAACAAGCTTTGATTCCAGGTGCTCACAGAGTGGCCAAGGTGATGTTTTGACAGATTGTAGACCCTTCAGGGAAGTGCACATCAGGAGAAGAACTTACTTTTTGGTAGTTACTACTCCTTACAGTGCCATAAACAGAAAATAAATTTGATGAAGTAATGAATTGAAATTTAAAAGACTTGTAAATTTAATTGAAAGGGGATGGTCCATTTTTGAAAGTGAAAATGGCCATAAAGATTTGGATTGATAATGAGAGCTTGGAGAGAGTCCTGTGTTCAGAAAATTGACAAGTGCTCACAGAGTGGCCAAGGTGATTCTTACCACAAAAAGGTAGAATACCTCAAAAGGTGCATACCAGGGCTGGAAAAATACTTTCACAAAATACTCTCCACACCAAGCACCTTAAAAATCAAGCTCTTGAAGAATTTGATCCTGGCTTGTCAGGATACAAAGAATGAGAATCCTTGATATTTTCGGGAGAATTCTTGAGGTTTTAAGTTTGTTCCCAGTTGTAAGATGTGTCTATGAAACTGATTATAATATTACTATTAATCAACAGTACTATGACTGTTCTTATGAAATATAATAACAAAGTGTTATTATAACCACAATTAAATAATTAAATAATTATTTCTTTAACGTGTTAAACACTACTAGTGACTTTAACAGTGAGCAAGTAATTGTCTACAAGAATCAATTACAAGAAGATTTTAATAATAAAACTTCTTTTTATTAAAATAATAAAACTATTTTAATATATAATTATATTTTGCAAGAATAATTATAATGGTAATTCTTGAAGAAAACTAATTTTAGAGAAAAACTTTGAGAATTAAAGATAAATCACTCACTAATATTCCAAAGAGCTTATTGAAAGATAAGATAGAGAGATTTGATGTAGAATTGTGGATTTAAAGGATCAAAATGAATTTATAAGAGTATTACAACAATTTACAGTTGGATTCTATGATTTCACGTCTTTCTGATTGATTCTGAAAGAATTAAAACACTTAAGAATAGCTTTTAACTAATACTTACTTGTTGGTAACAATGTTATAAATGATAATAAGATGATGATGATGTGGAAAAAAACAGCAAGGGGAGGCCTCTTTTAAGTCAACAACAGCTCACAGAGGTGTGCCATGGAGTAAACTGAAAAACCAGTTAGTGAGAAAACAATAAACCCTTTTGGATTATTGATTGCATCATCTGTTGTCACGTAAGATTGTGATAATTACTTAATTGATGCTTTTACGTGACTAACAACCCCAATATGGTTAAGAATAAAAGGAGTGAAATATGTAAATCTTCTTTTATTCCAAAATAATCATTTATTTCTCAAAGTTATCAATGTTATTGGAAATTTCATCACAGGTTGTAATTACTGTGAATTTTTGAAGATTCAGTGTTTCACGTAGAATAGTCAAAAATGGACTGTCAGTAAAACTGTAATTCTTTTTGGTTTTACTATAGATAATACAGTTCTCCATTGGTCCTTAATGCTTCAGAGAGATTAATTAAGAATTGTATCTTTAATGAATTTTTGAAATTTTTACCTCATTTCTACGTACAATTGCAAATATCAGTGCTTAACTGGTTTCTATGAGATATATCAATGGATACAAGTCCAAAAAGGGTTTGAATTACTCTTTTAGGGTCTATTCATGGAAAGTAATTAAGAATTGACCAGGTTACAGGAGTCTAAGTAGCTCTTTACCTCCTTGGCATGTCAAAATAGCAGGTTATTTGCTATTTTCTTAAGATTTACTGTAGTTGTAACATGGTAACCAAGTTCCCAAAGTGTTTTCATTGTGCTAATTGGGCCAAGATCAGCCATGGATCCAAGCTTTGGATCTGTCCACGCCTCTGAGGCCTCAGAAGTTGGGTACCCTGGCTCTCTTTGATGTCTTTTGTCCCCCTTGCTTATTTTTCATGTCAAAAAAGAAAATTGCGCTTCAAGTGAGATATCCACTATGGGTGTAACAAAGGTCCATGTAAGAATACCATGATATTAAGTGCTCAAAACATGCATAACACTATTCTTAGTGTATATGTAACCTGGAATTCCTCACATTCCCATTATTTTGGCCTGAAATTAAGAAAAACAAACATTTTAACGGATATTTTATGTGGTATTGATGATGTGGTATTGAAGTATTTTCCATTTTACCACCTCAAAGAGTTAATTCAAGCCTATTCACTCTATGGAGCTACCCTAGGTGAATTTTTGTGTAAAATCCAAATCTGGCATTAAATCCATGGATTTACTTACTCAATAAAAAGTTATTCATGTTTTCTGAAATCAAAAATGATGAATTTTGGATATATGCATGACTTATGAGTTATGCATAATTCAAAATTTATTTTTAAGATGATTGTGGCCTATTTGGGTATGTAAAATATACCTCAAGGCTCACATTCCCTCCCATTAAAAAAAATTGTATTACAATTTTATCAATGGTATAAATAATAAAAGCCACAAAGGGGGTTAATGTCCATTGTCCAAACTTTTTAAATCACTTAGATCAAGTAATTTAAAGCACATTTATAGACATATTCAGGCTTGTGGCCTTCTTTCATGTCTAAATCTTCTCAAGAGTTTATCTGAGTCAGGTATTTCTCATTCTGCCAGCCATTCATCTTCATGTACTGGATTTCTATATCTGACAAGATATTCTCTCTGATTCTTACCCCTAAGTCTCCTTTCTTTAATGACTTTCTTTATCTTTTTGTCTTCATTCTGTTCCACTGGTGGCACAGTTAAAGGAGTTGGGTTCCTTCAAGGAAACAATTCTTTGTCAGCTAGTTGATAAGGCTTTATCAAGCTGACTGGAAAAGTGGGGTGTTTATTTTCCAATTCACCACTCAATTCCACTTGAACTGCATTGGTTCCATGTAAGGCAATAATAACGAAAGGTCCTACATAAGAATCTTTAAGTTTCTTTGGGCCTTTGATATTATTAAAATTCAAGGTTGAAACTTGAACTATGTCCCCTACTTGAATTCTGGTACTTTATGACTCTTGTCCCACTTCTGTTTTGCATAATCAAAAGCATCATTCATACTTTTTTTGCATGATGTTTTACTTTATCAAGAATTATCTTGAAGCTGGAAGCTGTAGGATGAATGTCAATCAAGTCTTTCCTCAGTGTGTCTGCCGGGAGTCTTGGATTCCATCCTTTTTCTAACATAGCAGGAGTTTGTCCTGTGGAAGAATGGACTGATTTCTTGTATACAAATTCTAATGCAGGTATCAGAGTGCACAAGTCATGGGTAAGCCATCTGAGTATTTGAATTCTAAGCCATAAGCACAAATTCTCCTGATCATGTCTTCTAAAGTTTGAATCATCCTCTCTCCTAGCCCATCTGTTTGAGGGTGGTATGCTGTAGAGAATGATAGCTTAGTCCCAAACAATCTATGAATATTGGTCCAAAGTGCAGATGTGAACTTGGGATCTCGGTCACTTATGATATTCTAAAATAATCTTGTATGAGAAATAACTCTACTCCATAGAAGAAGAGCTGTATCCATAGCAGTGTCATCTTTATGACATGGTAAGAATATGGCAGTCCTTCTATATCTGTCTACAATGACTAGACAAGCATTATAACCTTTCTCACCACTTGGAGGAAGTGCTGTGACCCAATCCATGTGCACAACTTCCCAAGGGAATTTTGGTTCTTGAATATAGATCATAAGTCCAAATTTCTTGCCTGTACTCCTGTTTGCTTTTTGACATCTGTCACAGGTATGGCAATATTCAATGGTTTCTTTTCTCCAAGATGGCCAACATGCACAGTTTCTCACTTTTTCAAGTGTTCTGTCCTCTGACAGGTGTTCAGAGTAGATGCTATCATGGCATTCATGAAGAATTGTATTGATAAGCAATCTGCTGCATAATTTCATTACACAAGAATGTTTGGTTCTGTGGTAAATCATCCCATCAAACAAGTGAAATCTTCCTTTGGAATAAGAATTTCACAAAACTTCATCTAGTACATTGACTAAAGATGTATCTAATAAAGAAGTCAAGATATGGCAATTCTTGTCTTGCTTATAATATTCTCTGACCTCTTTAAGGAATTCAGTCCCAATATCAGTTATGTTAATTCCTTCAATTGGAATCTGTGGTTAAGCTTCCAAGGGTACATAAGCTGGGTTATCAGGAGTGTTGGCTAATTCCCACATGCTAAGTCCATCAGCATTCTTGTGAATGTTTCCTGCTTTTTGAACTATGGTCATGTTTCCTCTATATTCTTGAATGGCTATTTGCCATCTTAACATATGTCTGTTGGGAGTCTTTATGTTAAGAAGTGATTTTACTGCATTACATTCAGTTATTACTTCAAAAATACTGCCATAAAGATAATAGTGTAATTTTTCAAGTGCCCATACCAAACATAAGCAATCCATTTGGCTTGCAACGTATCTGGCCTCTGTTGGTTTGATTTGTCTTGAGATGTAACAAACTGGTCCCTCTGTAGGTTTGTCATTAATAATTTGAACTTGATGTAGGGCTGCCCCTAATCCATCTCCACATGCATCAATGTACAATTTAAAACAAATATTCCAGTCAGGCATGAGGAGTAAAGGTGCTTCTGTAAGAGCTTTCTTTATCATCTCATAAGCTTTAATTCTCTCCTGTGTCATCTCAAATACAGTCTGTTGATCACAGATTCTATATAGTGACTTGGCTAGAATTGCAAAGTCTTTCAAGTGTTGCCTATAATAACTGGAAAACCCAAGAAAAGACATCATTTCTTTTTTATTCTGGGGTATTGGCTTAAGTAACACTGCTGCTGATTTGTTTTTGTCAATACCCAAGCTTAAACCAGAAACAACATGTCCTAATGCTTTGAGTTCTTCAAAACCAAAATTGCATTTCTTAAGTGAAATTTTCATGTTCAATTCTGCAACTTTGTGAAGTACCCTTGCAAGTCTTTCAAGGTGTAAGGACCAAGAATCAGAACATATGAAAATATCATCAATATAAATGATAAGCCACCCCCCAGAAAATTCTGTGGGAAAGATGGTATTAATCATTATTTGATAATGGGATGGAGCATTTTTAATGCCAAATGGCATTCTAAGATACTCATAAATACCACAGTGAGTGATAATTCTAAGTAATTTCTTAGCTTTAGGCATCAAAACATTTTTATGAAAGCCTTTCAATGCATCCATTGATGTTATATACTTGGATTTAGACAATTGAGTCAAGGTTTCTTGAATTCTAGGGATTGGATCTCTATCTGGAACTGTGTAGGTATTCAATTCTCTGAGATCTCCAACCATTTTTGACTTATCATTATGCCAGGAAATAGTAACAGGTGTTGTCACTTCAATCTCCTCATTATGGCCTACTTTCCTTAGTACACCAAGTTGGATTAACTCTTGGATATGTTTTTCCAAGGCTTCTCTAGCTCTGGGACTGGCTGGATAAGCTGGTCTTCTAAGTACTGGAGGATATGGTCTATCAATATTAAGAGTAATATCAACTTCATGTCATCTTATAGCACCTAATGGTTCATTATCAGAGGCAAATGCATTTTTGTATGTGTATAACACATCAACAAGTTCATTCCTCATTTTTGGTGACAATGATGGATTAATCTGTGCTTCAACAAGTTGATTAGACACAAGTTCATCTTTATAAGTATCCTTGACAGAAGATACCACAGATATTTGTTCTGGCATATGGGAAAAAGCAAACTTTTGTCTTTTGTTATCCCCAATTGTGAAATATCTGTCTTTATGGTTATTGATATCAATACCATAAATATTTAATTAATTATTTTCAAGAATGATGTGCTGAGATGTGCAATTATCCATTACCACAATCTCAGTTTTCATCCTTACACTCCCTTCTGGGTGTGGAAATACAAGATTAGTGTCTAATATACCCAAGGGGTACATATTGCTACTGGCACTACTAAATTGCACACCTTCTATTGGTAATAGATGGTTTTTCCATTCAGGAAGTATAATTTGGAGATAATCTCGGCCCACACAAGTGCAAAATGCCCCTGTATCCAAATTTACTTTGGCTTCAATATCACTCATCAAAACTCATGTGATACAGGATGCTCCAGCAGTGTGACCTTTCCCTCTAGCAGGCTTTGTTTTACACATTTTGGCATCTTGGACATTGATCAGGTTGCAGAAATACTCACTGTACTGTGGCAAGTGGGTATGAACCTCTGCAACCTCAAAGGAAGCTGTAATGTTTTCAATGGAATAGTCCTCCACTGGTATATCCTCAGAGACTAAAGAATCTTGATCAGATTCCTCTTTCTCTTCAGTAGACTTAATTCCTTCAATCACCTGAACTTCATTAATTTTTGTCTTTTTGGTGCAAGTGTTGGCTAAATGTGAAGTACTTCCACATTTATGACACTTCAAGACAGGTCTTTCTGGTCTTTTATCCTCTCTGGGAATCTTTGGAACCATCTTGGATTCCATAGGGATTCTAGTCCAAGCTTTACCAATTCTTGTTCTGGTAATGATATATTCCATTGCATTAATTTAGTCCTCTGTTGAACAGGGTTCTACACATCTGCTCTTGATAGCATGTTCCAGTTCTCCTCCACACTTTCTCAATATCTTCATATTAATCATAGTGTCAGACATATCTGGGTGTAAAGCAGATAATCTGTCTTTTTGTTTGAAGAACCAAGTAAGTAGTTTATCTTTCTCTGAGTTAAAAATGGCACTTTCAAAAGCATTTTCCATTTTAAACCTCCAAGAATTATTGGCCCATTTGGTAATCAATTCATATTTCCACCAAGACCAATCATGTTT
Source organism: Austropuccinia psidii (assembly GCA_023105745.1). Lineage (NCBI taxonomy): Eukaryota > Fungi > Basidiomycota > Pucciniomycetes > Pucciniales > Sphaerophragmiaceae > Austropuccinia > Austropuccinia psidii. The sequence continues at coordinate 61,790,921 of JALGQZ010000007.1, forward strand.
CCCATGATCTATTCTCATCTTGTAATACCATTTCTTTGCAGTCCTGGTAAACAGACAGTGTAATTTACCCACTATGATTTCATCAGGTATATTAAAGTCTTGTAACATATCAATAATACTGATGAACTCAATATGGCTTTATTCCCCTTCACCAGAGGATGTTGGCCATTCTTTCAATTTGGGAATATCTTTAACAGAGACAACATTTTCTCCTAAAAGTGGGGTAAAACTTCCTTTAACAGAACTTTTTTCTTCAGTCAAAAGTGTAGAATGTCTTGGAATATGTGGTTCATAATTCTTATGAATTTGTTCTACATTTGCAAAGATTTCATTTTTTAACTTCTGTCTTTCACTGTCACTTTTTTCTAAATGTGTAGCAAACTGATTGGTATTTTCAACTATATTTAAGACATGATCTTGTAGAATTTTAAGTTGATCATTCATTTTAAAAATAGAAAGATCTTCCATTTCATCATTCTGAACTTGACATGTACTCTCAATTCTGCTACATGCATTGATAATTGAATCAAATCTGGCATTTGTAAATTTATACCATTCAGTATATTTTTTGTCATTTCTTTTCAATTCACTGATATCCAATGTTATTTTAGTTAACTTTGACTCAAGTTTACCAATTTCTACATTAATACTACTTTGTACATGATTTATTTGCGTGGAAAGGTCCTGTTCATCCTTCCCTGCTCCTTGGCTGTGAATTACATTAGAGTTCTGGCCATGTTGAACACACTGTCCACAGCTGAAGGCTCCAATTTGGGGATCCTGTACCCCTGTGGGTAAGGTCTGTGCCAACTGGCTTTGCCTTTGCCCTTGCCTTGATGGTTCTTGGGACCTCTCTGCTTCTTCTGAGGTCCTTTGGGCTTGTCGTTGGACAATTCTGCAGCTGGTTTGGAGCTTGTAGACGGCACTGGGGCCTCTATCTCCAAAGCTGTAGTCATTTCCAGTTTCTTCTTCTGGTCTATGTAAAAACCATCCATCAGGGGTAAGGGTATTCATTCATACACCCACTCAAGCATCTCAAATCAGCAGATCCAGCACTTGTATCAGCATTCAGTTTCAGCAATCTTCATTCTGAAACAGTTATACAGCTTGGTACCTCAATACAGCCTGTCAATACCTGTACAGGTTGGATTCACCCAATACAGTTTCAATACACCAGTATGAGACTGTATGATCACTCAAATACACCACACCTCTTGTACAGGCTCTGTACAGCTGTACAAGACCTGTATTGGCCAGACTCAATTCAATCATCATTTATTATCATGAAAATTCTTCCTCTGGATCAGGGCTGGTGATTCTCACATATACCAGCCCCTCTTTCTCCCCCCTGGGGACTTTTCCCCAGTTAATTAATTTAGTTTATTTATTATTTTATAATTATTCTTATCCTTATTTTGGGTATTATAATTATCTAATTTTAAGTTAGTCTTTGCATTTTCTTTCTTCGCCTGTACAGTATGAGTTGGGTGGCCATATCCTTATTAACCCTTCTCTTTCCATTCTGACAGGTTGAAACAGTGGACTTGGACTTTTTTGTGGTTGGCTCTTCTATCTCTTACTCTTATTTCTTTGTTGCTGCTTTTCTCATATCTCTCATTATAGTAATTTATTCCTTACACTCTTAAGTGTCTTTAACCTTTCCATATCCTTGCGCCCTCCATAAGTGAGTCCCAGTTTACTGAGTGCCAGGCCCTCTTCACTTCGAAGAGCCCCTGTGACATTAAATTAATTAACTCATATTTGATTCTTGCTTTCATTCATTTATATTCATTTCTCTCATTCATCAATTATGATCTTTTTTATGACTTAATGATCTTTAATGATTATGATTTTTCTCTATCATCAATTTCATCTCATTCATTTCATTCATATGACATTGATTCTTCTTCTTTCTTAATCATTGCTGACCATTTCATTCACTTCATTTCACTTTATCAAGTCAAATGTTTTCTGTGTTCTTATGCAGGTTTTATTCAGGATTGATTATTGCTTTAATTGATTGGATTATTTCATTGGGATTCATTGGGTTATTGATTCAGCGGCTCAGGATTCTTATTTGGATTTATTGATTTTGACTTCTCAAGATATTGATTGATCCTCAAGAGCTGATTTTGATTATTGATTGACTTTGAATCCTCAAGATATTTTATTGATCCTCAAGAATTGATTTTGATTATTGACTGATTTTGACTCATCAAGATATTGAATTGATTTCTGAAGACTTTAAATTTATTGATTGATTCCTCAAGACCTTGATTTCATATTGAAGACACTGATTTATTGATTGGTTGATTATTGATTGAATATTGATTGATTGTTGACTTTCTCAAGATTATTGATATTTGATTAGAATTGATTGTTGATTGTTGAATTGATTTGACTGTTGACTGAATTTGATTTCACCTCAAGATTTGAATTGATTCCTCAAGATTCATCAAGATTTTATTGTGATTGATTTGGCCAAGTTTTGATCTCTGTTCTCATACCATCAAGTTTATTTCATTTTATTCAAAATGCCAGTTCAGCATAGCCCCCCAGCCAAAAATACTAGATCCCAAAGAATTCAAGCTGTTCTCACTCCTACAGCAAGGGCTCTTCTTGACGACATACCATCAGTTCATCAACTGAGTGCAAACTTGGACAGAGGACCACCAATGGAAGGAGCAGCACCCTCAAGAAGAGGTGGAATGAAATCTAGAAGATAAAGATCTTTCTCTGGACTTTTGGGTGGCTACCCTGGCATGTCTGAAGGTGCAAGAGCAAGACAAGGGGAAGTTGAAGATGAAGTGGGGGAAGAGTCTGTGGAAGAGGAAGATTCTGGGGAAACTGAAGTGGCAGATGCCTTGGCAAATGCTCCAGAGGTGCCTCAGGGTTCTAATATAGCCCTTTCCGGTCAACCTCTTGTCTCTCAAACTGATCCAAGTCTCCTCAAGATGATGGAGAAGATGACTCAATTCATGGGGCAACTCACTCAAGCAGTTGCTCCCACGGACAATTCTAAAGCCCCTTCTTTCAAGACTCCATCCATGAAGGCACCTGATTCTTTTGATGGTACTCAAGCTCATAAATTGAGAGGATTTATCCAATCCTGTCAATTAATCTTCCATAATGATCCAGCAAATTTCTTCTCTGACAGGAAGAAAGTTCTTTACTCAACTTCTTTTCTCACTGGTAGAGCTGGAAAGTGGATTGAACCCTATCTCTCAAATATTTCCAATGAAGACCCTTCCTACCTCCTCAATAATTGGCCATTATTTGAATCTCAATTATTCACTCTGTTTGATGACCCCAATGAAGTCAGGAAAGCTGAAAAAGAGTTGGACAATTTGAGGATGAAGGAGACTGGTCATGTTTCCTTTCTACATTGCAGATTTCAGAAGCTTAATGTCAAGAATTGGAGATTGGGGGGAAAGAGCTTATATCCATGTTTACAGAAGAGGATTGGCATCAAGATTATTGGATCAGTTGGCTTCTCACCCTGGAACGTTTGACACTCTTGAAGAACTTATGGATGTCACTTTAGAATTAGACACAAGATATCATGAGAGGCAAAAAGAAAAGGGTGGCAATCAAGAGAAGAAGCCTCCAGTCATTGGATCCAATCAATCTAGGCCTCCACAAAACTCATCTTCAAAGAGGCCTCACCAGAAGAAGAACAAGAAGGGCAAGCAGTTTCAATCTTCAGAAGACAAGCCTCATGCTGCTCTCCTCAATAAGGACAATAAATTAATTGGTTCTGAAAACGAGAGGAGGATTCAAGCAGGGTTGTGTACTTATTGTGGTGATAAACACCCATTTGAAAAATGCTTTAAGAGGCCTGAGAATAGGCAAGGATCATCAAGAGGCTCCCCTAGCAAGCAGGGAAAAGCCTGAGTGGGAATCACGATGTGTTCAATGGTTCTCACTTATTTCCTTCAAGAGCACAATTGTGCACTCTGAATACTAGTGTCAAGAAATCTCTAAAATTTCTTATTTTCTCTTCTGTCTCTGATATTTCTTATAGTATTCTCATTGAGTCTGGTGCTAAAAACTCTTTTATTGCAAAGAATTTTGTTCTCAAGTACTCATTGACTCTGTCAGAGCTCCCTGAAAAGATTCCTCTTTTCATTTTGGATTCTAATGAATCCCCTGCCTTGTTCATCACCCATTATACCAAGTGGGTAGTTGACTTGCCTTCCTTCCCAAGCTTTGTATGGGACTTCTTTATCATAAATTCACCCAAGGGAGAAGACCTGATATTGGGCTATGATTTCCTTTACCATATTAATACCATTATTGATTGGAAAATTGGATTGATCACCTATGATTCTAGTCACAAGGATTCTAGTGGTATTATTCCTTCTACTAGTAATGACTTAGCCACTGCTGTCAACAGTGTTTCTCTGGTTGGTGAACTTAAGACACCTTCCCTTCCTTCTTCTGTCCATATCCCTTCCATCATTCCCTCTCAGTCATTACTTCCATTAAGAGATGAAGTCTTCAAAGAGATAAAGGATGTTGGAGAAGATGTTGCAATATCTTCACTTCATCTCTTTCAAGGGGATATGGACCTTCCTCCCTTATCTTTTCATGCATCCCTGGAGGAGCAGTGGGATGAGGAAGAAGAGCCAGAAGAAATTGAAACTGTGTTGAAGGTAGTCCCTCCTGCTTATCACCAATATTTGGATGTATTCTCCAAGGTGAAAGCAGAGAAACTTCCTCCACACCGTGCCTGTGATCACCATATCGAATTGGTGTTATCTACTCATTATCAAATCAAGAGTCAGAAACACTGCGGGCCTACATTTCAGAGAATGTAGAGAAAGGTTTCATAAGACCAAGCTCCTCTTCAACAGGAGCACCTGTCCTTTTTGTCAAGAAAAAGGATGGAGGTCTTTGTTTGTGTGTTGACTACCGCAAACTCAATGCTGTCACTAGGAAGGACAGATACCCTGTTCCTCCTATGAACCAGCTCCTTACCGTATTCAATGGTTCCACTATCTTCTCCAAGATAGATTCGCGTGGTGCATATAACCTTCTGAGAATCAAAGAGGGGGATGAGCACTTAACTGCCTTCAGAACCAAGTATGGTAGGTATAAGTATTTGGTCATGCCATTTGGTTTGACCAATGATCTTGCTTCTTTTAAGAATCTTGTAAATGATATATTTGCAGATTTCTTGGATGTGTTTGTTGTGGTTTATCTAGATGATATTATGGTATTCTCAAGTTCTGAGGAAGAACATGTCAAACATGTGACCTCTGTCCTCCAAAGACTCAGAGAAAATAATTTATTTGCCAAAGCCTCCAAGTGTGTATTCCATGCCTCAAGTGTGGAATACTTGGGCTATGTTGTTTCAAGTAATGGCCTCAAGATGGATTCTTCAAAAGTTCAGCAAATCCTCAATTGGCCTCAGCCCAAAAACATCAAGGCCCTTCAATCTTTTCTTGGCTTTGCCAATTTTTATCTTTGTTTCATTAAAAATTATTCCAAAAAAATCACTTCTCTCACTTCCCTTCTCAAAAAAGATTCTCCCTTTATCTTCAATGAGGAAGCTCTTAGTCAGTTTCAAGCACTCAAAGAAGCTTTCACCTCTGCTCCTATCTTATCCCATTTTAATCCATCTCTTCCTACTATTGTAGAGACTGATGCTTCTGATTATGCATTGGGCGATGTACTGAGTCAGGTGAATGACTCAGGAAAGCATCCCATTGCATTTGATAGTCGCAAGCTCTTACCAGCTGAACTCAACTATGAAATTCATGACAAGGAACTCCTTGGCATAGTTTGGGCTCTCAAGCGCTGGAGGGCATTTCTTCTTTCTCTTTCCAATTCTTTTGAGGTCTTGACAGACCACTCTTCCTTGCAGTATTTCATGTCTTCCAAAGTTCTTACTTGTCGTCAGGCCCGTTGGGCTGAATTTCTCTCAGAATTTCACTTCACTATCACTTACCGCCCAGGCAGGCTGGCCACTTTACCAGATGCCTTGTCATGTTGGGACCACGTGTACCCAGAGAGGGGGGTGGACCTCACCAGAAAGAATCCTCAAAATTTTCATCAAGTACTTAAGCAAGATGGAATTCAAGAGTGAAGATTCTTCTCAATCAAAGTGGAGATTTTCTCAGATTTAGTAGACAAGATTCAAAAAGAAGTATGGCAAGACAAAGACTATAAAGAAATACTCAAGCAACTAGCAAGAGGTGAATCAGTGCAGATTATTCTCTTGAACCTCAAGCCAAGTTATTATTATTCAAAGATAGAGTGGTAATCCCAAGCAATGAAGAACTTCAACTCAATATTCTTCAAAAGCTTCATGACTCACCATTGGCTGGCCATCCTGGCCAGGAGAAGACCCTCAAGCTCATCAATAGGGATTTTTATTGGGCTGGCATGAATCAATTCATCAAGGACTATATGTCCTCATGTCAGAAATTTTCAAGAAACAAGAACATTCATCACAAGAAGTTTGGATTACTCAAGCCTCTTTCAATTCCGTCTGGTCCTTGGAATTCATTATCAATGGACTTCATCACTCAATTGCCACTGTCAAACAGCTTTGATTCAATTTTAGTAGTTGTGGACAGATTCTCAAAAATGGCAATCTTCATTCCAGCTTATGGAACAATCACTGCTCTGGACTTAGCTCAAATCTTCATTAGTCATGTATTTTCCAAGCATGGACTTCCAGTCAGTATTGTCAGTGATAGAGGATCCTTATTTGTTTCATCATTTTGGACTCAATTGTTTCAGCAGCTCAAGATATCAAGAGATCTTTCGACTGCCTTTCACCCTGAAACAGATGGACAGACAGAGAGGGTAAATCAGATACTAGAACAGTACCTTTGGATGTATTTCAGCTATCATCAAGATGACTGGTATACCTGGCTGCCTCTGGCTGAATTTGCTATAATAATGCAGAACATTCATCAACCAAGCAATCACCTTTTTTCACCATTTATGGAAGAAATCCCAGCTTTGACTCAATCCATATTTCTCAAGACTCACCTGCTGGAAAGTTATCAACAAAACTCCAATCAGTACAGCAAGTTGTCAAGGAAGAATTAGAGTCAGCAATAAGGAGATTCAAGAAGTATGCAGATAGAAATAGAGCAATTCCACCTGATTTCAAACCTGGGGACAAAGTATGGCTAGCTTCCAAGAACATCAAGACAACAAGACCCACCAAGAAGTTATCAGAAAGATGGTTGGGACCTTTTGAAGTTCTGAAGAAGATTGGCAGTCATGCATATCACCTCAAGTTGCCTCAGCAATGGAAGACAGTTCACCCTGTATTCCATGTGTCCTTATTAGAACCAGTCAAGCATTCAACTATCCCAAATCATCATCAATTGCCACCACCACCAGTTTTAGTGGAGGAGCAAGAAGAATGGGAAGTGGCTCAGGTTCTGGACTTAAAACTCAAAAGAGGTAAATTATGGTATCTTGTAGAGTGGAAAGGATTCAGTGAAGACCCAGAAAGAACCACTTGGGAACCAGCTTCAAACCTTACCAACTCACCAGATCTTGTCAAGGATTTCCATTCATTGTATCCAGACAAGCCTGGTCCAAATACCTCAAGAGTTTGATTTATGGTGCTTAGTGGGGAGAAGAAGTTATGAAAGTAAGTTCCTCTCCTGGCATGCACCTTTAAGGGGGTATTCTACCCATATGTTGTTGTAAGCATCACCTTGGCCACTTTGTGAGCACTTGTCAATTCTTTGGACAGGTTTAGGAAGCACCAGGGTGAATCTGGTGTCAATCGTCGGCGATTGACTTCACGTCAAGCAGGATAAAAGTTGAGCTCACGTCAAGCGAAAATCAAGCGAACGTCGAGCACACGTCCTACTCTTGTCTTACACCAAATCCTGTGACATCCACCAATATTGGTTCCCCTGTGCCTTCAACTCAGATTCCTCACCACCTGATCATCCCGCAACCGTCCAATGGTTGGTAAAAATTACACAAGACCCGCCTGTTTGCACAAACACACATCAAAGAGGTCCTTCAGCCAGTCTTGATGTAGGCAGGGGGTTTGACTTCACCAGGTCATCCATAAAAGGACTCCGCCTGAGCGGGATTGTTGTTTTGCAGGTGACACTGGTAGAGCCCGCCGCACAATACCACGTGTGCATTGGCTTGTGTGGGTGCGGGTGTGCTTGCGTGTGCATTGGCGTGTGCGCAAGGGCCGCTTCCGCTTCCAACATGATGATGGCGCAGTTAGAAATTTTGGATGCTGTGAAAGGTGAGTGTGTGGGTCATTTGATCATGGAACTTGGCTTATTCACACTGTACCCAATGTCAAAATAGTAAGCTCTTTGTGGCAATGTGAAATAATGGGCTTTGCTTGTCACAATGGCATGTCTCTGTCACTAAATTCTGAGGCAGTTATTTAACTAGCAAAATTGCTAATGAATCTGAGAGATTTGCATTTCTGTAAACTAAATTTCATGAAATAACGGCTTTATCATTACAAGCAGTCCACATGACAGAACTTTGTTGTCATACAATCCACAGTTACCTTCTATGTCTTCTTCAGATATAATCAAGTGTCCATCATCAAAACCAACAGCTTTATAAATATTCAGATGCGGCCAATCTGGTAAGAAATTCACATCAATCTTCAAAGTTTTTAAGATCAGAAAGTTATTGTTCAGTATGCTAGATGGCTCAGAGACTTTGAAAATGCTATTAATAATACCAAATCGTTGTGGGTTGCCCCTCAGAAAACATATCACACTGTTGCTGACATTTTTGGATTCAGTTGAAAATATATTGTTCCCAATATTAATGTTTGAAACTGGAAAATACCAAGGTGAGACAATCCTTGAAGTGGGAGGACTTGTGGATTGCACGGTAGTGTCTAAGCTGATCCAATCAACTATTTCCCTTGTTGCATGAAAATTCTGTAAGTACTCAACCAGGCAATCATAATTTTCTTGGTCATGGCGGGATGGTTTGTTATATTTATGGTCATTGAACAGGGCAGGTGGCCGTGATTTGAAAAGCTGTTTTATTTCACATGGCACAGATGGGGATTTCAGGAGAACGGAAAGGTTGGAACATCGACAGATATTTTGAAGTAAGGTTTTATCTATATCATCTATTCAGAGTTGCAAGAAGTTAATCTTATTCAGTTCAGGTGTTTAATCAATGTGAATATATTGATCTTTTTAATTGACGTACATATTTTGTTATTTGTTGGCATTTTTGCAAATACTCCAATCAAGCGCTCATACCCCATGTGGCTGAGGCTTGTGCTGGGCCCCAACGTTGGAAGAGTTTGGGAATATGATCAGCAAAATGATGAATTGGTTTACTTTTCTGTTTTGGGAACAGGTGTTGATTGGAAAGGCGGAATTCTTCCCAATGTTCAGCAATTGCAGTCGCATCATCTATTGAAACAGTCCAACTTGTGGCAATGTTGATAGCACTAACCAAATGGAATGTATTCTTGGTTAGTTCATTTGCAAGTTCTTCTGACTGACCCATTTTTCTTTGAATGTTTGCGGATTGGTGTACATCTAATGACATCTGTTGACTGAGCATTAAAAATGGAATATAGACCTTATATAAGAGAGCTCATTCAGCGGCTATTAAGCTACCATGAGAGGGGGAACCCATATTGCGAGGTACTCTTGTCCATGATGAGGGAATTATTGTCTCAGATATGATTTGTCAGATATGCTCCAGAGCCTCACCCTTGATCTGGTGATCACTCAGTGCAGTGATATCCAATTCAGAGGGGATTTCAGAAGTGGGGATGTAATCCGCATCAAATGAAGGAATCTCCGCAGAACCACCAGATGGATGTTCCGTGTGAGGGGTGGGCATTGGGAAGTAGTTTTTTTGGGTGGAAGTAGTGGGGAGTGGCTCATTTATTATTTTTGCTGCGTCTCTTCTCAGGGAGTGGGCCTCTCTCAATGTGATTTTATCAAGAGAGCTGTTGGAGGTCATGGAATCTGAGTCTGAACTGTTGGTGTCATTGGATTTCCTGCGGGACCTGAGGTAAATTTTTGATTTGGACTCTGGAATGTACAATTTGAAAGTTGCATGATCCTTCAAAATTCCAAGTATTAAATTATGCATTATGTCAAGATTAACCATTCTGGTTGCATCCCAATACGGAAGGTCTTCTAAAATTGAATATCACACTCCATACTCAGAGAAAATTGCTTGTCTTTGTTGTGGGGTTGCCCGAAGCCATTTGGCAATGGTTGATTTATGATTTTGATATGAGCGTGTGTAGTGAAATTGAGGACCAATTTCTTCAATTTGAGCTTTGTGAATGGTGCAAAAATTACATAAGTGGTTTCCTGAATGGGAAATAAATCCAGTAAGCTTACGCATGGCAACAACATCCGCAATGGCTGTGAGAATGGCAACACAGATAAAGGATCCTGAAGGACCTGTTGAGGTGGGTGAAAAATGGTAACCTTGCCATAGCTCTTTGAGCTCGTTGATGAGTGGCATTAATAAGTAGTCTAATTGAAGGGAAGTTGGCTCCTTTGGACCAGGGATGATTCCTGCAACATAGACATTCTCTGGCTTCAATCTTTCACTTGGGGGGAGATTAAGACAAATAAGCATGATAGGTCCAATGCTGGCCAACCGGGTGGACTTTCCATGTGCATTAAACCAGTCCACATAAATGTAGAAGGCCAATGCACCAGGAATGGACATGAATGGGGGGTCATGGATATTTCTAGTGCCAGTGAAGCGTCTCCAGACCAATCCATCCCAGACGTCACGTTTTGGGGAATCTTCGGGAGTTTGGGATTGCTGATGTTGATGCAGAATGTCCATAATTCCAGCCCGCTGGAGAAATCTGGCAAGCCAATTTTTGAATGGTTGATAAATGAAATGTTTTGTTGGTATAAATTTTTGCTTCATGTTGGTGGTGTTTTGGGTGTGGGCTTCAAATGAATAGATGAATTTGCCTAATGATTGTGTGCAAGGGGGATCATGATCATTTGGGTCATTATGGCGTTGACAGTGGGGTTGGACAGTTGTGACTGATTCAGTAAGGCCATTAAGAGAGAACCATTGAGGACAACATATATAGCTTTGAATCACTGGCTCCAATTGGAGGTGTTCAAATATGGTACTCAGATCTTGAGGTATATGGAATGCAGGAATGGGGGGACCACCGGAGCTTGAGATGCTGGACTTGATCAGCAGGTTTAGGGCGGGGTTGAGAATGCGTGAAGCCCTGCGGGGTATATTATACCTTAATGATAGAATGGCAGATATTATCATTCCAAGGTCTTGTGGAGGAAGGGTTTGACAGCTGCTGTATGGTTTCTGTGCAATTGAATTGAGCCCCGGTGCTGTGGAGAAGGTGCTTTGGGTCAATGGTGAATAATCAGCTGGGAATATTTGATCCAATAGAAGTTGTGGGAACTCAGATCCTGATGCAGAAGTAGGGATGTTTGGAAGAGATTTGGGTGCAATGGTTGATTTGAGCTTTTTAATGTGCTGTTTATATTGGAAAGGTGTGAAGGCAACTCCAGGCCTATCACCCTCAGGGGAAGAGTGTGTTTGAGTTAAGCAGTGTTGACACATGCATATATGCATTGAGGAATAGCGGCGGGTTGTCATTGTTGCAGGAATTGGGAGTACGGTTGGTTTGTGTATAAATATCTATGGCTGATGTGAAATTGTTCAGGAGTGTTATTAATTGGCAAAAAAATTGAGTGATTATTTATGAAGGGGGAGATGATTTTAGCCAGCTGAGAATTTTATCCCATTTGTAATGGTGCGTGAGCTGCAGCTGATGGAGTGTAACATGTCTCATCTGGATGGTGGAATTGGTTAGGAGTTTAATTGGGTAAAATGCCATGCTGCTCAATGCTCATACATATTCTATTTTATTTACACATGGCGATACTGCGGTTTTGACCCTTGAGGGGTGTTCCAATAGGGATGTGTCGACATTGATTTGAGGGGATTGACATTCAAACCATGTATTCTGGCACACCATTGTACATGGCTTAAACCTTATTACAGACATAACGATATAACTCTATTACATAAGGGGTTGGAGTGCAGCTAAAGTCTTGGTATTTGGTTTGAGTTCAGCAGGCTTTTAATTGGTTGGAATGTGATTTGGATTGTCTTGCCTTTCTTGAAAAGGTGATGTCTCTTTTGTGGGTAAATCCTTCATGAATATACCCCTTTACAGATGTACAATGCTGTGGAATTTCAATGCATATATTGGCAGTTTGAATAATTCACAAAATGTGACAATGGGGAGGCGGAAATGTTACCAAATATGATTACTTATGGATGATGGGTCCCATTTGAGATCAAGGAAATATTACATTATATGGTGGTAGGCCGTGCCAGGTGGTTTCCGATAAAAGCGGAGGAGCTCAAGAGGAGGCAGGGAGGATTCTCTTAAAAAGAGGCTTATTGGACTTCCACGCAACACTTAGTTCCAACTATTCATAGAATTTCTCTATTCTAAATTTGAAAAGATTTCATCTCATATCACTCTATTTTATCATAATACTGAGGTATTTTATCTAGTTAAAAATATTAGTGTACTTTTTCGGCCCTTATGTCATCTTCGAAGTCACATAAATCCCGTTCAGGTTCTGTTCATGACTCAGATAGTGAATCTAGCATAGAATATGTTCAAACACAGTCACCATTGAGTCCCAACATTCCTCTCACAACCCCTATTGCATCCTCAATGAATGTATCAGGTCTTAACATTGATGTGGGCAATCCAAAGGCTCCAACTTCAAGCACTTGGTCGATCCCAAATATTTCCGTCACTCCAATTCCCCCAAATCCCACTAATACACAAACACATGTGTCTCAGGGGCCAGAAGACACACCTCAAATCTCATCACATGCTAATCCCCAATCAAAATTTCCACGTGAGTTCCTCCTTAATCCCGGTCGGAATCCAGTCGCATCCCAGGATCCCTTTGGCCAAAGTAAACAGCCAACCCTCAATATTCCATCAGGATCTCAGGTTCATGTGGGTGATGAAAGGCGCGTGGATGGGGGGCAACAAAAAAGACCATTGGAGAATGTAACTTGGAGTGGTCTGTTGGAGGGAAATCCAGGATTGACGCTTCATCAAAGTAAGTCATTTTAATTTCGGAGTATAACCTTTTTCACAATTTGATATTTTTGTTTCATGGGTTACATATGGCACCTAAAGGCAAGTCAGTCCGATCTCAGGAGCCAATTGAAGATTGTGAGTATGACCAGTCTTCATTCATTTTTTGATGTGTTAACTGATGATGTGCATGGCAGGTGATGAAATTTATGCATCTTCACCTCTGGTCCATAAAGAGAAAGTCACTGGACATCATCATCCATATGCCTCCAAACCAAGAACAGCTCATGCCAGTTCATCAAGAGAAAAAATGGTGGATGATGAGGATGAGAACATGTCTCCGACTCAAATGGAAACAAATGATGAATCAAGGAGGGACAATTTCACGGCGCATGAGCATGGCACTCAGTCAAATAATGAGTTCACCCATCCTCAAATGCCCCTTGCCCAGAGTATGCTTGAACAATCCGAGGTCAGACAGCAAAGGAACCAGGCTTGTAAAGCTCACAATGTGGCAAAACGTGCAAGCCAGAAGGAGCAACAAAAATGGCTGAAAGCAGAACTTCCAGGGAATGTCCATGGAATGAGATCAGCAGTACATGCACATTGCCTGTTCCTACTCAAAGTTAGGGATAAAGATTTTTCCTCACTACCAGAACCACCAAGCACAGAAGAGCGTGAAATTGTAATTCAAGTGGCCGGTCATCTCGGATATGTCCCCAAGGATGTTTTCAATGAGCCATCAACACAGGTTCAGTCTCAGGGTTTCCAAAGCTACTGCGAAAATGAGCCCACAAGCTAGGACTAAAGCGATTTACTTGGGACTAGGAGAGCTCATCGCAACATCCGTTTAATGAGCTGATGTCCATGGTGTTTTACCGTACATTCTGTCTTGCACTGGTCAGCACCAAGTATCATCATTACTGTTGGAACAAGGATCATAATAACTATGGGGTCGTGGCGGCTTTAATGGAGCAATATTTCACTTATTTGAAAAGAGAATGGAAGTCTATTCAAAAGGATGCCGAGTATTTGGTTAAAAAGAAGGAGAATCAAAAGCTCGCAAAGATTTGTCAAAGGGTTAGTTAATGTATCTCTTCTTCATTGTGAGCAAAGACTGATGATGATCTACTTGATTATGTGCAGACCTGTGAGCGCCGTTGTGAATGGTGTGATACGGCTAAATTTCCCATTCTAGCATCCCAATTCAATGACCCTCGAGTATGTTCAGATACTGAGGAGGTATTGGAAAAAGGCTGTCAAGTTTACCGCAAAGTGGGATTATGCTGGCGCTCCCAGTTATTTAATGAATTGGTATTAAAAATGGATTGAGACATAGAGTTTTGTAATCACATTAAAAAAAAGGGTAACAAAACTATTGATAGATTGCCAGAATTACGATTGACAGATGATGGTGATATTCCGGAAGGCTTATCATTTCAGGTATTTGATCAAGATTGGCTCAAAGGCTGTAGTATGATGCAGACTAGCGCCCTCAAAATACTTGACATGCCAGTTATTAGGCCAAATGGTGATGCTCTGCAATAACTTAGTAATATAAATGTATAGCACCGTTACAAATTAACATTTTGTGAATTATTTGTGCAGGTGTAATACAATCTGAGTATTATTTCTTAAAGATTCAACAACTTGCTAAATATGCCAGAATATAGACAATATGAATTGGAACATATCACCGTCTCCCTTAGAAATAAGACTCTATTGCTCATTTTCATTGAGGAAATATTGAAGGAGTTCGATCCAACTCATGGTGTTCATAATTGTGGACCTATGCCAGGGTGAACAAGAGTTATCAGCTTGGTCAAACACAAATTATATAATATCAGTAAGGCTCACGCAGTTAATGATTTTTTCTTTTCTTGGACCTATTGGTGTTTGGAAAATGGCATTTCCATAAGGAAGGATTTTAGAATAGCAATACAATTAGGGTCAAAGATGATCTTGAAAGGTACCTTCCACATGTTGACCTCAACTGAATGAGGAGTGATATAGTGGATGACCTTTACAGGTTGTTGTTGGCCAATACAATGGAGTCGATCAACAGCCTGAGCTTCAATGGCTGGGTTCCAATTGGGCTCCTGGAAATGTGGATGTCAGGGGCTGCAAATCAGGGCAGAATTTTGGGGGTCCCCTCACCATTAAATAGACCGTATTAGCACAAGTTATATTGAGGCCAGTTCCAGCTGCGGCAATGAATGCAATCAGTACTTCACATTCAGGATTATTGAAGAAATTCTCCAGTGCCTTCTCCTGTGCTCGTGCTGTAATTGTTCCATCAATTCGTGCTGAAAGGATAGAATGATGGGCAAGTGCAATACCAATTCTACAATATGAAAAAGTCATATGGATTCAATTGGTAATGGATGCATATTAGAATTAACGCACAAATCTAGAAATTGGGTCCATTGGGTATAAACCACCAATTTGGTTGGACCACACCTTGTTTGTTTGTTCTTCATTAAGCTTTGTAGGAGGTGTGGAATTTTACTACTCATCATGCATGTTTCCACATCCACAATAGTGCATGTGATTGTTCGCAAGTTATCCTGAGTGCTCCTGCCCTCGGGGTCTTCCAAATCTGCGTCCGCAATTGTGTTAAGCATGATGTGATGGTTACAACATATTCACAGCTTATTAATATTTCTGAAAAATTCTCCTGGTCCTTTGCTTTTGGATGATAGGAATTCTTCATATAATATGGAATATTCTTGCTGCATGGTTGGGTTGAGTGGGAGCAGCTCATAATGATGGCTAATAGTGGGGAGGGATTTGAGATGTGTGGTTTTGGTGCAGCACAAACTTAAATGCCGCAATTCCAAATGCAAGATATCATTGCAACCTTTGGAAAGACTACTCAGGATGAATGGTGACCAGTTATCTTGATCGGCGCTCTGGGGTTGAGTGATGAATGATATTATGCCCAAAAGGTCATAAATGGTGTTGTGAATAGGTGTGCCCATTAAACATATTCAATGGGATGAAAGGAGGCTATTAATGGCACGGTGAGTGGCAGTGTATTGAGAGCAAATATAGCTATAAGATGGGGCAAGGGCTATTGGATATAAAAGGTAATTTGAATCATTTAAGATCAGACACTCACTGTGCTTCATCCAAGATTATACGATGCCAATTGATTTGAAAAATGAATGATGTAGAGGTATTGGTTTGCTTAAATTCTTGGGTGATTGTATTGTAAGAAGTGATGATGATATCATATTTTAAGACGTCGGCTTTGGATAATGAGTGACAAGTGGGACCATGGTAGATTTTGGAATGCAGTGCTCCAGCCTGAGCATGCTTGGGTATTTCTGATTGCCAGTTGGTAATTAAGTGAGGGGGGAAGATGATCATGGTGGGCGTGGAGCGATGGGGGTTTGCAATCATCCGCTCCTTGGAGGTACCAATTAGAGCAATGGCCTGAATGGTTTTACCTAATCCCATATCATCCGCGAGCAGTCCTCCAAGAGGGGTATTGGTCGAAAGGGATTCAAATGAGCTAACGACCTTGTTTGTAATGATGTGCCTGGCATTGAAAGTGAATCCTGGGGGTGAGGTGGCCCAAAGATTACGGGCTGATTGGCCATTGGGGATTTATCAATCCCAGAGAAAAGCTAGTCCGGTCTTTTGATGAGGGAGCAGGGGGGTTTGAATAATGCAATGGGGCAGGGTCATCATGGGGAGGTCTGATCCACTGGGTAATTGTATCAGTTTTTTCTTGGAAATCAATGATGAAACAGCAGGATATGAAGCTGGCGTCGAGTTTGAAGCGGGAAATGTTGGAGTGAAGAGTTGACATTGACAATGAGTATTACAGTCATTTTCTTTGGGCATTTTAAGCTTGAAATCTTGTGTTCGAAAGCTTTCCATTATGAATAAAATGTTTGGATACCATGTGAAGAACATCAATGCTAGATTGGGTTTCTGAGATGAGGAGGGATCATTTGCATCAGTCATAAATACCCCCTAAATGAATAATATTTGAGTAGGATTGGATTGGCAATTTTCAATCCATGCCCCACCAGGACCACAGTGCATGAAAGTTTTTGGTGCCCCAAGGAATGGTATCAACGTTTTGGAAAGGGTTGCAGGTAGAGAGCGGATAGCACGCTGGTGGTTGGGGAGATAAACGAATATGTTGTGTTGATTGTGCCATATGATAATCCAAGAAGCTAAGTGGGAATTCTCAGGATTTAAGGTTATATCACTATTTATTTGAATACGAATATTAATCATCCCAATGCAAAGTGGTTGTGAAGGGGTTGACATGATGGCTATTTTAAATTATTTTGGGATAGTTGGAAATTATATGATTGGGAAGGGTTAGCTAAACGGGATAAAGACGGATAAGCACAGGTGGGGAGCTTATATGAGAGGCAGAAATGGGGTCAAGGGGGGATGGCCTGTGGTTACGTGCATGGACTTGATGGGGGTGGGCCTCTTGGGCTGAGAATTGTCATATCCATTTTGGGGCATATATCAAGGCAAGGTGGCCAAAATGTGGGTGCACCGATATGACTGCTGGATCTGCAGCAAATTACGAAACCTTTGGTGGAACAAGGTTGACATTAGCATATCCGAGATTGGGTGGGTTGTAGCAACTTATTGTGGAGGGGCATATTAGAGGCATGCGGCCATGTTCGCTGGTGTGAAAGCAAAAAATGAGCGTATCTTCCCCAGGTTAATTGCCGCACAGGGACCTACTAGGCAATGTTGGTGGTTTCAAAGGGCAATCTCACTGTGGGGATTTTTGTGTGTGGGCGGGTGAGAGATGTTTGGTGGCGTGCCACAGAACATGAGTTGAATTTTGCCTGAAGTTTTTTGATGACTGATGCCAACTAGGCTTCAGGGGGGGAAGTGTGGCATGATCAAACGGGGCACCAACCGTGAGGCGTGATCCACATCTACATTCACCCCTATTGCGTTTGAGGCGGCTACTAATCCCCCAAGATTGGGATCATGGTCTTTGCCTCACGCGTGTACAAAACTCCGGAGAAAGAGGCCACACGCCCAAGGGAATTTTTGGCTGCAAGCCAGGTGCCACAACTTGCGCGGGGCGTGTGAGAACGTGAAGAAAATGACCCGCGGTGGGGGATACCCAGGCAAACATGACCAGCCTCAGCAATCATAGGCTGGGATTACTCTAATGTGGATGAGGCTGAAGCAAATCCACACTGATTGGCCTCAGGTTTCCACGCGCAAGCGGGTGAGAGTCTGAAGTCAAGCTGACAACCCGACCAAGAAAATAGGCAGTTGGAAGACTGGAAGTCAAATGTCTTCCAGGCTGTTGAAAGTTACCTGTGTATGACCCATTGGGGGAGCGTATGAAAGCGTGTGGCTGCGCAACAATGAGCACGCGCAATGAACAAGCAGGGCCAGTCATTGTTTTCCCCAACAATGGCACCGGATGGAATCCAATGTTTGCGTATGACCCAAATAAACAGTCATCCCACTATGACCCACTTACTTCAACTTGGATTACATGCGCATCTGTGCCGTAGTTAGGCAGAGCTGTCCAACAAGGTGCATCAAAGGGATGCAGGTGAGAGATATGACTCGATGGCCTGACGTGATTGCATGTTACATTGTTGAACAGCTTTTGCTCTGCCCCACAGCATACATTTACACAGGTGTACTGCGTACAACAGTGTTGGCTGTACAGATCAGGAAGGTGTGATACTACTTGAGCCTGCATGCATATAGTGAATGTGCATGCACCTTCCAATCGTTTGCATATACATAGCTCATGTGCCACATGCTCAGCATTGCTTTTCACACGATTTGCACACGCAAGCTGAGCATATCATGGTCAAAAGCACCGTGTGAAAGTGCTCAGTAAAGCCATGGAATGAACTTTTTTTGCAATACTTCATTGGAAGGCTCAGTTTGGAGCACTTCACCAAAGCATGTGAAATGCTGCACCTGGCTGAAATGTCACCCGATGCTGTGCCAAATGCTCAGATTGTGGGCATACAAAAACGACTGAGCAATGGCTCAGCATGGTGCATTTGTTATTGTTATATCAATAATTCAATCACTGTGCAATTAAAATGTTCAGCCACTGAGCATTTCAATTATGACCCGAAAGCAAACCTGAGCAATGGGTCGAGGCAAGCTCACGCTGTATTCACTTGTCTTACAGCCCCCCCTTTGTTCAAACAATATGACCAGGCCATACAGCCAGTAATCTCCCCGCGGTCACTTGTGACCAAATGTACCGGGTGCATTTCTGCATGGGTCACTTGTGCATTGCACCCACCATGCACATTCAACAAGGGCCTCACGACCACCCTCCTGGGTGATTGGGTGGCTATATAAGGAAACAAAGGGGATTTGACTCAGCTTGACAATTAAATAAATTGCAATACTCAGCCAGACCCCCATTGTTCTTCTGCCTCACGCGAGCATTTCACTCCTCAGTTGCAGCATTCGCTGAGACTCAGCTTCAATTTTGCCCACACGCCTTGAAGCTGAGCCTTTTGCGGGTGCTGCAACTGCTGAGATCGTCTCAGCCTCACCATGGTATAAAAGACCATCTTCACACGACACAGCCTTCACTTTCTTTCTCACCCGCTCCACTTCGTTCAACCTTACCCGCGTTTGTCCTTCTTGTGCGTATTCCCCTTGGTCTTCCTGCCTTTCTACTTTTGTCTTTCGCACTCCACTAACCCCACTCCCCTGCCTTTTGCCTATTTGTTTATTCTGCTGATCCTTTCAGAACCTCACTTCTATCCACCTTGTGTGTTACCTCTTTTTTTAACTTTTGTCAACATTATGTACCGATATTAATACTTATTTTTCTTCGCAACTCTCTTCCAGACTTTTAAAACCTTCCGAGTAGAGTTCTTTATTTTGTTAACGCTTTAAATTTATAACTCATCATATGCCTTCATTTTCTTTCTTTATTGTTTACTTTGTATGCAGTTACTAACCTCAATTGTTTTGTTTTTAGATGTCGTGAACTTTATGCACCAAGCGGGGTATCCCCTGCATTCATTCCTCAACGACAAACGACGCTTGTGGTGCTTGCCAACAAGCACACAAGAAATGTTTGTTTGTTGTCCACCCCTTCCGACCACGAGGCCAGAGGAGTTCCCGCCCAAGACGCCCTCGCAAGGACTCCTTTGTGGTCGACAATGATGAAACCATTTCCAAGCGTGAATGGACGCCGGGCCCTCAAACAAGCCAACAGGAACGATTCCGGACCATTAGCCCTGTCCCCTCCAGTATCGATTTGTCCACCCCCCTCCTAGGCCACCATCCGATGGTCACTTCACTCCTTGACCGGAGCAAAGTGATTATCCGGCTGATGAAGGATGGCAATGGCAAGAGGACATTCGAGCTTGTGCTGATTGTCACCATGTCTTGTCACCGATGGGATTCAAACGCCAAAGTAAGTTTTCTTTCTCCTCCTTATCTCATTTTTCTTCATGCAATAATACTGACTTTTTTCCATTACTCATAGAACAAAACCCCCCAAAGCCCCCCCGACAAGACTCTCCCGTTCCTAGTTTGCCTTGCCAGAAAATCCCCCGGCAACCCACTCCAGGCCCGAGTGGCACCCAATGGTCTGAGGAATTCTTCCGCGGTAAGCAGCCAAAGTTTCATTTCATTGTCACTTTCACTTTCGAGTCGAGTGAACTGACTCTTACTCCTTTTTTAGAACCCTCCCAAACCAAAGAGCCACCTATTCCTGGCCCAAGTCCATCGTCCCAACCACCTGAGGACGATACGACTTGTGAGCCAGAACCTGAGGTGGCTCCTATGCAATCCATGGAGGAACCTTATGGTAAGTCACCCCTTCTTTCTCTTCGATCCATATCCACTTTTCCTCATTTTTTCTTTGACTGTCTCCAGATTGTCCCGCCACTCCTCGCTCCATAATCATCATCAACGATACGCCCGTCGGATCCCCCCATCCCCCTTCTTCTTCACCGACTCCACCATCTTCCCCGGTTCCTTCCCAAGATCTCCCTCCCATTGCCCCCAAGAACCCAACCTCCTCCTCCTCCCCAGTGCCAAGCTCCTCTCATTCCCACGATGACGCTTGCCAGGAATTCACCAACCTGCGACCGACCCTAATGATTCCTCGAGACATCGTCCACGAATTGATCAACCAAATCTTGTTGGAGCATCGCCGCTTGCTCCACATGATTCCTTTTGTGGATGCAACTCATCGAAATGAGATGCACCGGGAATTCCGGGAGGAACTAAACTCCCTCCTTGCCCAGGCACTGGAGGCTTATCCAAAGGAGGACATTACCGGGATAGTCTCGAAATTCTTAGAAAAATAAAAATTTAAAAAAAATGTCATTATTTCCTCTTTTTATTATTTGTAACACTTTCTTTTAAATAAATTATTTGTCTTCAATTATTGTTATGTTCAATTTCTATTACATTCTTTGTTCACGTAAAAATTATTTATTTCCTCCTTAGAGAAAAACCCTGATTGCGTGAGAATTATTTTTGTAAGTGCCCCACCAAGAGTTTGAGTGAGTATTTGTTTTTGTGAACCTCTTTTTCCCAAAATGCGCCAATAGTTGCCGTTACCGTCTCCTATATTTTCTTCTTCCATGGTTTAGAGTCATATCCATTCTTAACTGTAAAAAAAAGGGAGCTTCCCGCATGTGAGCAATACACTCCAGATTTGTGAAACATGGCCTTTCCTATGGTCACACGCTATTAATCTTACTCATGTATTGAATTTTTTAAATTGTCTGGAACCTTCACAAGCGTAAGGATTTGCATGTGAGTTGTTGGGAGGCTGCACTGGCGTAAGGATTGGCGTGTGAATTTTTGGGAGCCTGCACAGGCATAAGGATTGGCGTGTGAATTGTTAGGAGCCTGCACAGGTGGAAGGATTGACGTGTGAATTGTTGGGAGCCTGCACAGGCGTAAGAATTGGCGTGTGAATTCTCAGGATCCTGCACAGGCCAAGAAATTTTCAGCATTGTGGGGAACCTTCACAAGCATAAGGATTGGCGTGTGAATCGTCGGAAGCCTGTACAGGCGTAAGGAATTTTTAGCATTTTTGGGAACCTTCACAAGCGTCAGGATTGGCGTGTAAATTTTTGGGAGCCTGCACAGGCGTAAGGAACTTTTAGCATTGTCGGAACCTGCACAAGCATGAGGATTTGTGTGTGAAGCATTGGCATCCTGGACAATAGCAACAAACCAGGACATATGTACGATGGCATGCCACCGTACATAATCCACTTCACCCCTTTTTCATGTGAGACACCCCATCTCCCGCACTTGAATCCATCCAATCCTGGTGTATATTGTTCTCTGCCTTACCCCACCATTACTTACCCAACACACATGAAAATCTCCTCATTATTTGAATCGGCATGAGATTGTATTACCATCCCTGATTTGATAGCCCGCTCTCTTGCCAATCTCATAATAGCTATGGCTTTTTTGCCGCATTGTTTTTGCTAACCTGCTTGAGCATTGTGTGGACATACCCACTAGTGTTGTGCTGGATCAGTATAATGAACAAATGTACTACTGGCCCACATTACCTGAATGAGCCCATGACATGCGGATAGATCAATCCAAAAATGCTCATTTGGGAAAATCAATTTTCCCCCTGTACACCGCTTTGACGCATCTCTTTGAATTTGGCCGGTCCGCTTATCAGCTTGAAACCACCATCCCGAAGCATACAGCGATGCATCCTTATCAACATGAGGTGCGTTTTTGAATCCATTCATGGTGAAAGTGAGTGCAGAAGCAAACTCGAATGCACCCTGATTTGCCGGAATATTGCCTTCATAGTTGACTTGATCAAAAGACGGAACCCCCAATGAATTGTAGAAATTTTGAATCTTCTCAAATAAATTATCCCCAGCATATCGTAAGGATTGACCTAGAATGCAACCCACCAAGCTAAGATTGGCACCTTGGTTCTGCCATTCATCTTTTGTGTTTTCAATTTTCCCGACACTTCCATACAGACCAAATTGTTCATTCTTGGTGCTGCATTTGCGCCACCCAATCGCGAGCATAAATCCCTCCAGTAATGCTCCATTGGTTGCAATCGGGTTGGTGAATCTCTTTTTGCAAAATAAGAATTGTGATAATTCATCCCATTGATTGACCTTGACTTCACTCATTGTTGTGAATGGTCGGAATTTGACAAGGGCAATGAGTAATCCGGTTGAAGAGAAAATTGCCACACGGCCAAAGTGAATGCGTTTGATCTGATTGACATCCACAACCCTCCAAATTTCACTTGGGGTGATATTTGCTGATACTGGCATTGATATTTGTGCTGTTGGGTGAGAGGAGGAAAACAACCTATTCATTCGGGTTGTTTTGCGCTCATTTGTCTTTTGGGATCTGCTACTATTCCCGAGTGGTTGAGGGATCACTATGTGTTGAAGCACACAAGATATCAGATACTTCCAAGGAGCTTTCTTTGGCACACATCCTTTGACTTCCCTGTTGGAGCCCACATGACATTGGCACAATCTGAACCAACTAAAGCCAATGAGGGTGCCACATAAATGTGGAAGCATATATACACTGAGATTAAGCAAGCAACTCACACTTTCCTTCCTCAGCCCGACGCTTTCTCACGAGTTCCCTTTTATGCTCTTTTCCTTTTTTTGTGAATGGCATGCTTTCAGCAGAAAATGAAATGAAACCGAATGATTACTGAGTTATTAATATCACCAAAATTTAATTGTGGTTGATGAATCTTTTTTAATTGCGGCTAAAAAGAAAGATCACACCTGACCTTTGCAAATTCACGATCTCAAATACCTGAACCTGAAAATTGCAGTGGATAGTGCATTATTCAATTTTACACATTGATGTTCCCATGCAATCACTTTCCAATCCAACCATTTGGAATATTGCAAGCACACGCAAATGAAATATGCATCCTGCTGCGGATCCCTAGCTTTCCTAGTCCTCTTGAAAGACACAGGAACATTTGGCCTATTATGGGCTGGCGGGAAGTGATAAACGCGACTTCCCGCAATGCCCCCGCGTGTGCTACTTGCGGGCACAACGCCTGACTCAGCTTGCGTCTTGTCGGAGTCTTTGCAATGATGTACGGAGGCATGCCGCCGTACAATTACTATTGGTACTCAGACTGTGGCATCCGGGCAGTAGTAGGATAGGAAGTCATGATTATTAAATTCATAAATCACTTTGCAAAATTAAATTACAATCTATCTAGTACAAAGCTAATCTAAAACGGGTCAATCCTGGTTGTGAGTTTAGCTGACCTGGGTACCGTCAAGGTGACCTCATCACTTGAACCAAGACCGCATTTCGCCACCCAGGCATCACCAAGTTCTAATACTAAGCATTGTGCAAATTAAAATCTAAGAGGTACAGTGGGGTTAAAAGACTCTGATGAGAAGAAACTTTTATTTAGTAAATTACATATATACTTATTAGTACGTAGCCACACTGGCTCCACTAGATTTTTACCCTCTGAAAGTTTTGCGGAAATGTCAACTAGTGATAAAGCCCCTTTAACTGAGCTTGTTCTCAAGTCATCTGAGCATACCATCAAACCACAAACCCCCGCCGCACAGAATGCCGCTAATATACCATAGCAAATTCAATTTATTCTGAGATTCTTGTGACACACCAAAAGATCTTTGATGGCCTCATTTTTTTTTGAGTTCGTGAGTTTTCCTTTGATGCCATTAACTTCGACCTTTGTATGTGCACGTACCATGTTGTACGCAATCATCAAATGGATAACTGTATCCATTAGATCCTCCAGGTTCTTGTGCATCTTTGTGGATATCTCATTGTCAGCCCCGCCACCTTCAATTCTGAGTTGGGTTGCACGTTGCTTTGATTTACTCAAGCAGGAGGCAAGGTATTCAACTGCTCCCCGTTTGAGTCCAAGAGGATCGGTCAAATTTGATGTTGGTGCAACATATGGTTTGGGTGCAACCACATTGTATGAGACTAAACTAATGGATTCAAACATAACATTTGCCCAAAAATGTTTAACTGGATTGGCGGGGTAAAGAAGGCTCTGAACCATTTTGAAGAAGGAGTGTTCAGATTTTGGGAGATTCTCCGGAGGTTTAGCTGATTCCTTCATCAATTTGAGATTCCAAATGTTGTGATCAAAAAACGCTTCTGTTTTGGTTGGCTTAAAAAAATCTAACCCTGTATATTGCAATTTATATCACCAGTCAACAGCCAATAAACATGTATCATGCACAAAGATAAAACTCACCTGCCATCTCAAGGTCCTCCAGCCAGGCCAACATTTTAAGCTCTTGGTTACTGATCACCTTAATACCAACAGGCAGGAATGTATGAGAATCTTTTGTTGGTAAATTGTCCCATTGATTTTTGTAAATACTATTGATATTATCAAGCCCCCTTTTCCATGATTGTTGAGTAATATTGGAATGATAATTCAAAATGCCTTCAAACTCTTCCATGCGGAATAAAAATATTCCTTGAAAATTAGCAGACGATGACACTTTGGGCTCAGGGTCAGGAACTATATCAGTCATATCTCGTCCCATTGTATCATGTTTAATTGTTTCCCTTTCTTGAAAGGCTTGAATATTCCAAGGAGAGGCAGGAGGGGTTGCATCATGCATTGTTTCATTGGTTATCGGGGGGCTTTCAATATGTGGAGCTTCATCATGGATTGTTTCATTGAGTATTGGGGGGGTTCAGTATGCGGAGGTTGATTATCACTATGGTCCCCTTCAACATTGATCATTTCATCACCTTGATCGCGAGAATTGTTTGCCGCTTCAAAGGTACGGCGTTTTTTGTTTGTTTTTTTGGTTGCATGTATATTTGGTCTTTTTCCTAATCCTTTGCCTTGAAATCCAATTACAACTTGAGATCCTTCAGGTAGAGATTTTCCCACCTCCACACCTGCCCATATATTGTAAGCAGCTATTTTTATAAATTTTGTTTTGAATTAGTAATAGACTTACGGTTCAAATCCATTTTGAGCAGGCTCATGGCTTCAGCAATCTTTTGACGCACATAATCAGGAATTTTACTATCATTTTGAATTTTTTTGAGCCTTGGGATTGTTTGAGCAATGTTGGAGACAAATTGTTCCTTGGATATAATTTCCACCTCCCCACTGAAAATTACATCATCTTGCCCATCATCTTCTGTCGGTGCACAAGGTTCAACAGTCTTTTCTTTCTCATAACTTTTAAAATTTGGTTTCTGAGAGCTTGGAGGCTGACCTGAAATAAAGGCTATGACACAATATCAGGTTTTGGGAGATTAGAAATATTCAAGATGGATGCATAATCACATTCTGGAAGAACTGGTGGATCTTGATTATCTTCATGTGACTGGCTCTCTACTTCAATGCCTAATTCACGACTACTGGCAATATCAGAGATTTCACTTCCACTCTCTGGGGCTGAAGTTGGTTGTTCATTAAATTCAGTTTAATTTTCCGGGGTTTGGGCCATAGCGGAGGTAGTTTATTAAGCAAATAGATGGTGACGAGTTGATTGATAAGTTGTTTGAAAATTTTTGAATAAAAAGAATCAAATTGAAGAAAACAGGTGCAAGTAAAATAATTGCATTTGTAAAATGTGATTTGTTGGGAAATTGAAGGAGGCGATGTTTTGCAAATTATTTCATATCATGCAAATAAAATCACTTCCCTGTGAGACATTGAATAAAGTTGACTAGTGAGAAACCTACTAAAGTCAAATTTTGAACTATTCAACGCTCATGAGGTAAGGACGAAGCAAAGTGTTCCATTTGAATGATATGAAATAAAATGGTTTTGTTGGCGAAACAGGAGACACAATTCTCTTGTCTTAAATAGTCCACTTATTAGGTTTTAATTTGTGAGTCTCATTATTTAAAACCTAACCACAACATTGTGAATATACTGACCAATTTCCCCTTAGGTCCTGTTGGCAGAGAAGGCCATGCAGCATATTTTGGCAATTGCGTTCATCGTGTACGCCAACAAGCCACCATACACTATGGATGTAGTACGGAAGCGTAAGGATAAGTCATGTTGGGAGCATGTTGAGAGGCACTCCGCGAGCCTAAGGATAAGTGGTGTCGGGAGCATGTTGGGAGTGCACTCCGCGAGCGTAAGGATGGTAAGCAGTGTTGGGAGCATTTCGGGAGCATGTTGGGAGGGCACTACACAAGCATAAGGATAAGTGTTGTCGGGAGGGCACTACACAAGCGTAAGGATAAGTGGTGTTGGGAGCATCTCGGGAGGGCATTCCACAAGTGTAAGGATAAGTGGTGTCGGGAGCATGTCGGGAGGCACTCCGCAAGCGTAAGGATAAGTCGTGTTGGGAGCATGTTGAGAGGCACTCCGCGAGTGTAAGGATAAGTGGTGTCAGGAGCATGTCGGGAGGGCACCACACAAGCATAAGGATAAGTGGTGCCGGGAGCATGTCGGGAGTGCATTCCGCGAGCATAAGGATGGTAATCAGTGTCGGGAGCATGTTGGGAAGGCACTACACAAGCGTAAGGATAAGCAGTGCCGGGAGCATGTCGGGAGGGCACTCCGCAAGCGTAAGGATAAGTCGTGTCGGGAGCATGTTGAGAGGCACTCCGCAAGCGTAAGGATAAGTGGTGTTGGGAGCATGTCGGGAGTTCACTCCGCGAGCATAAGGATGGTAAGCAGTGTTGGGAGCATGTTGGGAGGGCACTACACAAGCATAAGGATAAGCAGTGTTGGGAGCATGTCGGGAGGGCACTACACAAGCGTAAGGATAAGCAGTGCCGGGAGCATGTTGGGAGTGCACTCCGCAAGCGTAATGATTGTAAGCAGTGTCGGGAGCATATCGGGAGGGCACTTGAGCGAGTGTAAGGATAAGTGATGTCGGGAGTGCACCACGTGAGCATAAAGATGGTATGGGCGGGGGTGTGAAAGGGTAAGGAGTGGTGAGGACGGAGATGGGGGGGCAGTGTCGGAGTCTCATCTGGAGGGTGGTGCGGGCTTGTAAGCATGCGAAGCATCGGGGCGGATTAGGTGGGGATGCGGAAGCCAATGAGGTGAAATTACCCAAACATTGTGAATAGTGTTGAAATGGGTTTGGGCTTTGAGTGACATTCTCATGTGACACATGTGACAATTGACGTTGTCTTGACACTGACGTGACGTGACCCACTAAATCCAGTGACTATAAAGTGACACTAACGCAACTGAAGCAAGATTTTTTACTGACAGCGGTGCGACGTGAAGTCAAACGCCGACGATTGACGCGAGATTCGCCCTGGTGAAGCATACAACACCAATACCCTCCGATTTGGACCTTATCAAGATATGGCCAAATGTTTCTTTCTTTCTCTTTTATTTATCATTTCGTTTATGCCAATCATCATCATTCAAGACATTCATTACTTCAAGTCATTTACGGCAATTCTTTTCAGAAGTCATTTATGGCAATTCTTTTCAATTTTATGGTGCTTGGTGGGGAGTGGAAGTTATGAAAGTAAGTTCCATCTCCTGGTATGCATCCCTGAGGGTTCTACTTCTTGTAAAACATTACCTTGGCCACTCTGTGAGCATCAAATGCTTGGTTTTCATTTTTGAGACACTTGTTGGCCAGAATCAAGCAACTCACCACAGGAAGGACCAACCATCAGGATTTTTTCTTTATTTCTTTCTTGACTCTCATTTTCTCTTATTCTTTTATTTTTTTTTTCTTTATTTCTTTTAAAGCAGCAGCATCCCTTTCCATATCAGGTATTGGGAGGTTCCTTTATTTTTTATTCTTATTTTACTTTTATTTATTTTTATTCCATTTATTAGTATTTATAAGAGTATGAATAGAAGCCAAACCAAACACAAACAAGAACAAGATACTGGTTTTAACTCCACCCAAATCGTCAAAGTTCACGGGGATTCAGTCATCAACTTATGGAGAATACCCAAGCAGAAGGGTCAAGATGTCAAATTCAGAGAAAACCCTCAAGGAAGTGGGCCATAACTCAATTATGGCCCCCCCACTCAAGCCCTCAAGGTGCATACTCAAAGCCCTCCTTGGGCTGGATTCATCACCCAGGGCCTCCCCTGCAACTTTGGGGAGGCCATGGTCTTGGTGGTCCTGGACCCCCCCAATGGGTGCAGGCCATGTAGGTGAAGTTATGGGTCATGGGGCCAATTTATGGTCCCATGGCACCCCTGGGTTCCCAACAAATTTGGGCCCAGGGGCTCATTTTTGTCCTGGGGGCCCTCCAATAACCCCTACGTCCCGCGGACCATAGGACCCCAAAATCAAAGAAATGGCCAAATAGGCCCAGATTTCCAATAAACCCAAAAATGGCCATGAATGGCCATAGTTCAAGAAAGTCACCATAATCACCTAGGACCTCAAAAAGGCCAGAAATGGCCATGTGTTCTAATATGGCCAATGATCACCAAGAAGACCAATTAGGCCAAAAGGTCCATAAGGGCATGAGTCACCCAGACTTACTATAGCAAGGGCCACAGCCCAAGATTGTTATTGAGGGCTGTTGAGGCAGTTTTTTCAAATCCAATGGGGACAAGACCCCTGAATTCACTCTTTAATAAACCTCTTCTGATTAAGCCTGGCCAGATGGGTACACTTCATATACTCATCTGGCCCCATTTTTTGAGCACAAGAGCTCAGTGGCCATCCATTTGGGATACAACCCAAGGCCAGGCCCCAAGGACAAGTGAACTCATGAATCAGAAGAAAAGTTTAGTCCGAAGTGGGGTACTTACTCAAACTTAAAAGAAGGGGGGGGGAAATAAATTTAATTGAAAGAGAAGAGTTGAAGAAGGATTTCAAGATAATGGTCAAAAGAAAACTTTTTGAAGGAATTGGTGGGGTAGTGAGATGCCATTCAATAATGGCAGGGTATTATGGTGTTCAGGAGCCCACCAGTTTCAAGAGGGGGATACTGTAACAACCATCCATCAGGGGTAAGGGTATTCATTCATACACCCACTCAAGCATCTCAAATCAGCAGATCCAGCACTTGTATCAGCATTCAGTTTCAGAAATCTTCATTCTGAAACAGTTATACAGCTTGGTACCTCAATACAGCCTGTCAATACCTGTACAGGTTGGATTCACCCAATACAGTTTCAATACACCAGTATGAGACTGTATGATCACTCAAATACACCACACCTCTTGTACAGGCTCTGTACAGCTGTACAAGACCTGTATTGGCCAGACTCAATTCAATCATCATTTATTCTCATGAAAATTCTTCCTCTGGATCAGGGCTGGTGATTCTCACATATACCAGCCCCTCTTTCTCCCCCCTGGGGACTTTTCCCTAGTTAATTAATTTAGTTTATTTATTGTTTTATAATTATTCTTATCCTTATTTTGGGTATTATAATTATCTAATTTTAAGTTAGTCTTTGCATTTTCTTTCTTTGCCTGTACAGTATGAGTTGGGTGGCCATATCCTTATTAACCGTTCTCTTTCCATTCTGACAGGTTGAAACAGTGGACTTGGACTTGTTTGTGGTTGGCTCTTCTATCACTTACTCTTATTTCCTTGTTGCTGCTTTTCTCATATCTCTCATTATAGTAATTCATTCCTTACACTCTTAAGTGTCTTTAACCTTTCCATATCCTTGAGCCCTCCATACGTGAGTCCCAGTTTACTGAGTGCCAGGCCCTCTTCACTTCAAAGAGCCCCTGTGACAGTCTATGGATAAAAGACTTTGGTTCTTCAACCAGTTCTTTATCTTTTTCACCCTGTCTTTGCAAGACAGGGGGCTCCATCCTCCTAAGAGTTCTATGGTCTTCTCCTGACCCAGAAAGCTCTTGATGTGTAAGTAGGAGTTCATGGCCCCCTGCCAAAGGCTTGGGCATATTTCCCACTCCTCTTCTTTGGCTGCTCTGAACCAATTTTTGTATTGGAATTGATATATTTCTATTTCTGCCACCTGAAAATGGTTCAGCCCTGGAAATATTATCATGAATCATTTCAGGATCAGAATTCATGACAAAATCTGTGGGTACAGACCTTGGGGAATGGGGGGCAACTCTGGCATCCTCCAAATATGTCTTTCTTGTGGAAGACTTGGCACTTCTAGATTTGGTCTTGCCTCTTCCTTGTCCACATCCGTCTTGTTGGACAGAATAGTTGCTTCCATTTGTGGTATGCACCATTTTCACGTCAATTCAAAGATAAAAAGGTGAAAATATAAAATAAACACACACCTTTTGGTGGTATTTTATTCATTTCTGAGTTAAATAAGGTGCCTCTTTTAGCAATTTGCACCTCAATACTGTCTTCAGATTCTGCCTCTGAAGATTCTGGACTAGTGATATATCTTTTACTGAGTCTGTTGCCAGCTGCACAGTATCTGATTAAAGAAACTAGAAAGAAATTATAAAAGAGAAAAAAAGATTATTTTTTATACTTTTTAAAATATTTTTAAAGATTTTCTATAAGTTTTTATATTTTTTAATATTGAAAATTTTTCTTTTTAGAGAAAAAAACCAAAATTTCATGATTTTGAATGAACATTAATTCACAGTAACTCAAAGAATAATTTTATAAGTTTTTGGGTTTAAAAAGCCACATGTAAAAACAGTATAAAATTAAACCAAATTCCTCAATGAAAAGATTTCCAAAACAATTTAAAAAAATAATAATTATTTCAACTTTAAAATGAAAGAAAAAATTCTTAAATTAATATATTTCAGAACCTAAAAATATATTAATTTAGGGTACAAGGTTCAAAAAAACACCGCCAGGCCCCCAAATGTAAGATGTATCTATGAAACTGATGATAATATTACTATTAATCAACAGTACTATCACTGTTCTTATGAAATATAAGAAAAAAGTTTTATTATAACCACAGTTAAATAATTAAAGAATTATTTCTTTCACATGTGAAACACTACTAGTGATTTTAACAGTGAGCAAGTAATTGTCTACAAGAATCAATTACAAGAAGATTTTAATAATAAAACTTCTTTTTATTAAAATAATAAAATTATTTTAATATATAATTATATTATGCAAGAATAGTTATAATGGTAATTCTTGAAGAAAACAAATTTTGGAGAAACAATTTGAGAATTAAAGATAAATCACTCACTAATATTCCAAAGGACTTATTAAAAGATAAGATAGAGATATTTGATGTAGAATTGTGGATTTAAAGGATCAAAATGAATTTATAAGAGTATTACAACCATTTATAGTTGGATTCTATGATTTCACGTCTTTCTGATTTATCCTGAAAGAATTAAAACACTCAAGAATAGCTTTTAACTAATACTTACTTGTTGGTAACAATGTTATAAATGATAATAAGATGATGATGATGTGGAAAAAAACAGCAAGAGGAGGCCTCTTTTAAGTCAACAACAGCTCACAGAGCCATGCCATGGAGTAAACTGAAAAACTAGTGAGTGAGAAAACAATAAACGCATTTGAATTATTGATTGCATCATCTGTTTTCACTTAAGATTATCATAATTACATAAGTAATTCTTTTATGTGACAACCAACCCATTCATGGTTAATAATAAAAGGAGTAACAACTTTAGATATTCCTTTATTTCAAAATTAAAATTAATTTTGCAAAGTTATCAATATCATTGGAAATTCCATCACAGGGTGTATTTTCTGTGAATTTTTGAAGATTCAGTGTTTCACGTAGAATAGTCAAAAATGGACTGTAAGTAAACCTTTTAATTTTACTAGTAAAACTGTAATTATTTTTGGTTGTACCATAGATCATACAGATCTCCATTGGTCCTGAAAGGTTCAGAAAGATTCATTAAGAATTGTATTTTTAATTAATTTTTGAAGTTTTTACCTCATTTCTATGTAGAATTGCAAATATCAGTGTTTAACTGGTTGCTATGAGGTAATTCAATGGATACAAGTCCAAAAAGGGTTTTAATTACTCTTTTGGGGTCTATCCATGGAAAATCATTAAGAATTGACATGGTTACAGGAGTATAAGTAGCTTTTTACCTCCTTGGCATGTTAAAATAGCAGGTTATTTGCTATTTTCTTGAGATTTACCATAGTTGTAACATGGTAACCAAGTTCCCAAAAGGTTTTAGTTTACCAATTAGGCCAATATCAGCCATGGATCCAAGCTTTGGAGTTGTCCATGCCTCGGAGGCCTCAGAAGTTGGGTACCCTGGCTGTCTTTGATGTCTTTTGTCCCCCTTGCTTATTTTTCACATCAAAATAGAAAATTGAGCTTCAAGTGAGATATCCACTATGGGTGTACCAAAGGTCCATGTAAGAATACCATGATATTAAGTGCTCAAAACTTGCATA
This sequence comes from Austropuccinia psidii, assembly GCA_023105745.1. Classification (NCBI taxonomy): domain Eukaryota; kingdom Fungi; phylum Basidiomycota; class Pucciniomycetes; order Pucciniales; family Sphaerophragmiaceae; genus Austropuccinia; species Austropuccinia psidii. Next base: position 61,824,261 of record JALGQZ010000007.1, read on the forward strand.
ACACTATTCTTAGTGTATATGTAACATGGGATTTCTCACATTCCCATTATTTTGGCCTGAAATTAAGAAAAACAAAAATTTTCATGGATCTTTTATGTGGTATTGATGATGTGGTATTGAAGTATTTTCCATATTACCACCTCAAACAGTTAGTTTGAGCTTATTAACTCTATGGAGCTACCCTAGGTGAAATATTGTGTAGAATCCAAATCTGGCCTTAAATCCATGGATTTACTTACTCAATAAAAAGTTATTCATCTTTTCTGAAATAAAAAATGATGAATTTTGGATATATGCATGACTTATGAGTTATGCATAATTCAAAATTTAATTTCCAGATTATTGTCGCCTATTTGGGTATGTGAAATATACCTCAAGGCTCACACCAGTGGATCTTTCTAAGTCTTGACTGAAACCTTTCCATTCCACCAAATACCATGATCTTCCTCTGTTGATATTGGGATCCAGTATTTGAGATGCTTCCCATTCTTCTTCTTCTTCAATTATTAATGGGGGAGCGGCTCTTGATCCCTATTTGGGATTGTTGATGTCTTGACTGGTTCCAGGAGGAAAATATTGAAGACTGGGTGGATTGAATTCCAGTGAAATGGAAGCTTCAGGTGTTAGGTATGAGTACTGACTTTCTTCAAGATCAGAAAAGGACCCAAGCATCTTTCTGAAGATTGTTTGGTGGATCTTGTTGATTTGACATGATTGGAGGAAAGCCATACCATGTCACCAGCATTGAAAACAGGTGGACTTGTTTTGAGGATGAAACTATGATAAAGGTGTAAAAACAGACTAATTACAACTTTAACTATGTTTGTGACATGGAAAGAAGGTTTAGAATAGAGATTTTGAAGATAATAAGGGTATTTAATAAAATAAAAGGGCTTTACTATCAAGAGAGAGTGGTGGTGAGCGCTGCTGAAAGCCCTGGGTGCAGTCTTACCAGTTGGATTACTAAAATAATAGCTACAATACTAAGATTTATAGTAAAACCTGATTATTCTCCAAGAGTAAAACTATTTTTGAAATTTTACTACATAGGAATTTAAGAGCAGGATGAGGAAAGTTTTTCTGGCTGTGAAAAGCCTCCTTTTTAACCTGAAATGGGGTGAAAAGGTGGCTAGACCTTTCCATATAGAGGGAGTGAAGATTTTTCACTCTCTAGGATAGGCTTGTGGTTTACAAAAGGGCTGTATAGCCTGTTTTGGGCTCAGATGTGGTCTTGAAACCACATCTGGGCTGCTTTCACCAATAAAGGGTGAAAATTCTCATCTGGGGACCAGACAGCCTGATTCTGACATGTATGACGTGTAGAATGCTGTACAGAACCTGTATGGGACCCCAGTATTGAATGAACTATGAGGTATTGAATTAAAAACAAGCTTCTTCATCAGCTTTATACCTCATAAGCATGGTTATGGGATATTATCCCATGGTAAGGCTGTATTGGTCAAAGTGTGGGAGTTTGACCTTGAAACAGCTATAAATTTGTCAGTTCTTGAGGTATCAACCTCAAAATTGAATCAGTGTGTAGCTCTGTATGTGATATACAAAATGGTACCTTATTTGGTATGCTTATCAATAAATAGGGCAAAGTTATCCCATGTACAAGGGTTATATACATATGCGTGTTTTAGGCAAAAAGCTGTATTGGGCTTGTTTGCCTCATAGCGTTTGTTCCAGGTGAGATATGTGGAGATGAATGGGATCATAAGATAGCCCTGATTGTGCTCCTTTCAAAAAGACTCCACTTTAAGTATCTCACACTAAAACTGTAGAAGTTAGATGAGAGGTGAATATTTCATTCACCCTTATTTGGCCTGAATTTGACCATAACTTCTGTAATACTGGTTCTAGCTCTGTTTGGCTGGTACCATTGGATAGCCCTGTCTTTCAGCTTCATTTTACATACCCATTTGATGGGGTTAGGCCTCTTACTCTGTATTTCAGATGAGAGGTGAAAAATAAGGTTTATGCTCAGCAACAACTTTGAGCAGGAATAACTTTGTTATTCTTTGTCCTATGATGATTAGACGTGTATATTTGGAAAGGGGTGAGTTTCCTCTTTCTTTTGATACCTTTTGAGCTGATTTGGCTCAGCTCCATGTTTTGGTGGTATCCTGGCTATACCATTGGTTTATGGTATTTGGCTGTCATGCTTGTGCTCTGGTTTTGAGTTGCAGGCTGAAATACCCCCCCTCTAAAAAAGGCTCATCATTGATGAGACTGTTCAGTCCTCCTTGGGGCTCTTAATCTCCTTAAATGAAGGGTCCCATCTGGTATGGCATCCTCTGCCAACCATTTGTCTCTATCAGCTGCCTGGTTCTTGAATCTGATTAAGTACTGTCTCTGATCCTTTCCATTAAGTCTGATCTTCCTGGCATTGATGAATTTCTTCAATGGTCCAGGGGAGTCTTCTACTTCCACTATTTCTGGTGGTGTGTGGTTTTTCTTCCTGGAGGGGAATTTATCCTCCTCTGTCTGGAAGTATGGATTGACTAAGCTCACTGGGAAGACTGGGTGTTTCCTGGAAAATTCCTATTTGAGTTTAACTTCCACTGCATTTTTCCCTATCAATTTAATGATAGTGAAGGGCCCTAAAAATGATTCTCTAATTTTCTAGGTCCTTTGAGATTATTAAAGTTTAGTGTAGACACTAACACCTGGTCCCCTTCCTTAAAGTCAGATTCCATGTGTGTCTTGTCCCACCTCTGCTTGTTATATTCCTTGGCCTTAGCTATGCATCTGGCTACTGTGTCACAAGCCCTCTTCCACATATCATGGAAGTCTTTGGCTGTGGGTTGGATGGTCAGAAGATTCTTCTTCAATTGATCCACAGGCAACAGGGGATTCCACCCTTTCTCTACCAGTGCAGATGTTTTTCCTGTTTTGGAGTGCTGACTTGTATGATAAGCCAGTTGGACAGCTGGTAGGAGGGCAACCCAGTCATTGATGTATCCCTCATGGTCCTTGTATTCTATGCCATAGGCACAGAACCTCCTAAGGATGTCCTCCATTGTCAGGGTCATCCTTTCAGCTAGGCCATCTGTTTGTGGATGGTAAGCTGTGGAAAATGCAAGCTTGGTGCCAAGCATGTCATACAAGTTGGTCCAAAATTCAGATGTGAATTTCGGGTCCCTATCACTAATAATGATCTTAGGGACTCCACAGGTAGATATGATGTTATTCCAGAATAGCAGAGCAGTATCCATGGCTGTGTCCTCTTTATGGCATGGCAGGCACCTCATACTCTTGCTGAACCTATCAACTATGATTAAACAGGCATTGTAGTTTTCTTTGCCTTCTGGGATAAGTCCTGTGAGCCAGTCCATATTGATGGTTTCCAATGGGTGTTTGGGTTCTTCTATGTGTTGAAGTAACCCATACTTCTTCCCATGTTTCCTATTTGCCTTTTGGCATCTTTCACAAGTGTTGAGGTATTCACTCAACTATTTTTCCTACTTGGGCCACCAAGCTGTGCTTGCTACCCTCTCTTTGGTCCTGTCTTCACTCATGTGTCCCATATAGGGGCAGTCATGGCATTCCTGCAGGATCAGGGAGATGTGATCTCTGTCTACCACTGTGCATGCAATTGTATGATTTTATCTGTGGTAAAGCAGGCCATCTACAAGGAATAACTTGTTATCCTTGTAGGCCCTCAACCAGGGTTCTTCAATCTGGGATCCCAGGTCTGGGCTCCTCTATTTTTGTTGAAGGAGTTGTAGTAAGATGCCACACTGTTTGTGCTTGGCATATGGATTTAGTAATGCACCGAAAAATTTATTGTGCAGTTCTGAGGAACTTATTCCCAGTATGGGAGTTTCTGTTCCTTCTGAATCAGTGTTTTCACTGTCAAAGGCACCACTTTCTGGTGCCCATTCAGAAAATCTGAAGTTCTTCTTACTATCTATCTCCATGAAATGGATAGGGATCTATCACAGGTGCTCTAGTGGAGATACAAGAGTGGCCTGGAACTCAGAAATCAGGGAACTCACTTGGAAGACTCCAAAAGAATAAAGAATAAAAAATAATAAGAATGAATTTCTCTAACAGATATGCAGGTACATGATGAGATGCAAAAGAGGAAAGGGAAGCCAAATGGCCAAAGAGCCAACCAAGTAAGTCCTTAATCACTGTTTCAACCTGCCAAAAATGAATAATGGAATTAGTAAGGATAGGACCACCAAATATCCATTGACAGGCAAAGAAAGATAAAGAGAAAAGTGCTAAATGACTCACTTAATAATATCAGTATTTGCTTAACTAAAATGAAAAGAAAATAAAGATGAAAATAAGTCAAAGTATATTAATTAACTGGGGAAAAACCCCCCAGGGTGGAAAGGGTAGCCGGTATATGTGAAAAGTTGGGAGCTTGAGTTCTTCAGGCTGAAAACTGATCTGTATTGATCCTTGAGGCTGTATTGATTGTTTTGGAAATTGATACAGCTGGCTAATATTGAAATTGAATTGGGTTGAATGAACTTCCCATGCTTGAAAATGAAATACAGTTCTTGATGGATCCAGACTGTATTGAAATGAATATGGTTGCCAAGATGGATTGAGTGGAGCTTTGACACTGGCTCTTGAATACATTTTGAGAATGAATTGACAGTATTCCCTTGGAAGGAATACTTTGAGTGAGAATAACCAATGACTGCTTGATGGCGTCATTGGTCTTTGACGCTGAAACACTTGCTCTTGAGCCTTGATGATTCCTCTGAATGATTGGATGCCTTGATGAGGTGATGAGATGTTGGAATGTTGAAATGAGCATTTGATATTGCCACCATTGAATTGCTGTTGAAAAATGATGCACAATGATATATAACATCATTTATGGCATATTGGTTCATTGGCAAGAAGATTACGTCCAAAGGTCTTGAGATGGAAAGGCAGAGGGGAAAAGGATGGATGTGATGGCTTCAGAGCTTTGAAAGGTGTTTCTGGGCCCTTTGGGGTTTTTGGCCACTTTTGGGTTCTGAGCCACAAACTGGCCCAAAAGGCGGGAAAGTGTCTTTTGGACACTTTGCATCGAAGTGCGCAAAAAGTGCGCAAATGCGCAAATGCGCATTATTAGCCCAAATGGCCAAAAGCAGCCATTTGGGCCATTTCCCCTGGTTTTGAGGGAAATGACCAGAAATACCCATTTGGGCATAAATTGCTGCTATGGGTTCTGGATTGAGGTGAAGGGCCATGAAGGCCCCAAAACACAAATGGTCCATAAGATGATGACATGGCCATATTGGCCACTGGTGATGGATATGGCCAATTGGCCATAAAAGAACTGTGGCTGATATGCCATATGGGGATCCAAGGAGGTGAATTGCCATGGTTGTGACAGGATCTTGGCTGCAACTTCAGGGTCAAAAGCTGGATTGCTTTTGAAATTGTCCAGTGGCCCTCTGCTAAGGACATCTGAATTGGTATGGCTTTTAACTTCTTTGTATATGATGGTCATATTCCCTCTATACTCCTGCATGGCTATTTGCCATCTCAGCATGTGTCTATTTGTAGTCTTCATGTTTAGTAAAGACTTCAAGGCTGTGCAGTCTGTGTATACTTCAAAGACTGCACCCTCCAAATAATAATGGAGTTTTTCCAGAGACCAGACTAAGCATAGAAATTCAGTCTGGGTGTCCCCATACCTGGATTCTGAATCTTTCAGTTTCCTAGAGATGTAACATATTACTCCCTCTCTTCATTCACCATCCACAATTTGTCTTTGGTGAAGGGCTGCTGCTAAACCTTGGCTACATGCTGCATCTATGTATAACTTGAATGGTAGTTCAAAGTCAGGCAAGATGAGCACAGGTGCATTTGTGAGTTCATTTTTGATCCTCTGATATGCATCCCTCCTTTCCTTGGTAATTTCAAAAACTACATCTTTTGAACATAACTTGTATAAAGTACTAGTTATGTGGGTAAAATTCTTGATGTGGTTTCTGTAGTAGCTAGCAAGCCCAAGGAAAGATTGCATCTCTTTGATGCTCTTTGGTACTGGCTTTTGCAGTATTGCTGCTACTTTATTCTGGTCAATTGCCAGACTAAGACCTGAGACTTTATGTCCTAGACTTAGTAGGGCTTGTTGGCCAAAATTACACTTTTTAAGTGAAATTTTCAGATTGATGGGTGTACATTTACTCAGCACTCTGTCTATGTATTGTACATGGTCCACACATGACTCTGAGTATATAATGTGGTCATCAATATATACCACCATCCAGCCTTCCAATATTTCTTCTTGAAATATTGTGTCCATCATCCTTTGGGAATGGGCTGGTGCATTGTTGATGCCAAATGGAATCCTGGTGTACTCATATATGCCCATATGGCATAGTATTCTGAGTAATTTCATGGAGTTTGGATTAACCCCATTTTGGTGGAAGCCTTTCATACAATCCATTTTGGTTATTTATTTGGCTTTTGCCAGTTTATCCAATGCATGAGATATCCTGGGTATAGGGTACCTGTCTGCTTTTGTGAAGTTATTCAGAGCTCTGAAGTCTACACACAGTCTAGACTTGCCATCATTCCAGGTGATCAGGACAGGAGTGGTTATTTCCACTATTTCATTATGTCCAATCTTTCTGATGAGATCCATGTCCAGGAGTTCTTAGATATGTTTTTCAATTTCCTTCCTGGTTTCCAGACTTGCTTGATAAGGAGGTCTCCTGAGCATGGGTGGATAAGGTCTTTCCACATCTAGATATAGTTCCATATCATGGCCTTTGATCTTGCCTAATGGCTCTTCACCAATGGAAAATTCTGGTCTGTTCTTCCTCAGCATCTTCAGTAAACTTAGTTTTTGTTTACTGGTGAGGGTAGTGCTAAACTGGCCCTCCCTGAATTCATTCAGTAGCTCCTCCAGTGGGTCATGCGTAGAGATCTGGTATATATCAAGTGAAAATTTCTTCTCCTTGTTGGTACCAATGGTAATATGCCTGTTTTTACTATTTGAAATATCTATGCCATACATCCTTTGGTAATCTGTTCCCAGCAAGAACCCTTAAATGTGGGCATCATCAAGCACTACAAACTCTGGGTTAAGCCTAATATTACCCTTCCTATGAGGTATAATTATTTCTTTAATAATTGTACCAGTAGAAGTCATCTTTCCTGATGCACTCTTGAAGTTTTGTGCCTTTGTTGGCAAGAGCTGTTTTTCCCAATTTGGGAAGTGGTTATCCAGATAGTTTCTGGCCACTATGGAGCAGTGTGCCCCACTATCAATGATTAATGGATGTTTAGCATTGTCAATACAGCCAGTCATTTTTTGTGGCTGTTCCATGTATATATACCATTCCTCTGGTTGGTGTGACCAGGAATGTTTGTGCATCTTGGGTATGTTTGCACAAGTTTTTGTTGGCAGTATCCTGTGACATCCCTGCTTCCAACTGTATGTCCTGAATTTCTAGTGGGGTTCCTCTTGGTATTCCACTAGAAATTCTTCTCTTGGGTCTTGATCATCATCAGATGGTTCTCTGATGGCATCACCCATGGAGTCTGATTCAGAATCCTCTGTTGGGGATTCCTCCTCTGGGACTTTCTCAATGGCATAGACTTTTTTCTTTGCCTTTGGACAGTTGTTGGCATAGTGGTCTGTTGAACCACAATTGTGACAAGAATTCCTCTTCTTTGCCACTTCTGCCACCCTTTCTTTGGGTTTGTCTTTAAACTGTACCCTGAAAGGTTGTTTCTCTTTGAAACCACTGCTCTTATATGGGGTGAATTTCCCTATATTAGTTCTTTTCCTAAAGTCTTGTAAGGTATTGTCACAGCCAAGGAGGCAGGGGCATTACCAATCATATTCAACAATCATTACTTCATTGATACCCCTCAAAACCCAATCAGCAAGGGGGTTTCATTCAACATTCTCCAAATACAGTTTCATACAGGCAAGATCCAAATACAGTTTCAGACCTCAATACAGTTTCATACAGGCAAGACCCAAATACAGGATTCACCAAATACAGGCCTGTAATCAATACAGGCGCAAATACCTGTATTGACTGTATAACCTGTATTGGATTCACCAATACAGGATTCAATCCCACATCCAACTTCTTCCAGCATACAGACAAGTATCTCAACACTCAAACTACAAGGCTGGTATTTCTCACATATACCAGCCCCTCTTCACCCACCTCGGGGTTTTTCCCCCAGTTAATTAAAATATTGGATTTATTTTTAATATTATTTTATTTCTAATTAAGAAGTATTATTTTATTAATTATTAAGTTAGTCTTTGCCTTCCCTCACCTGTTCAGTAGAGTCCTGCTGGCCATATCCTTTATTAATCCTTTTCTCTTTTCTGAACAGGTTGAAACAGTGGTACAGGATTATTTGTGGTTGGCTCTTTATTATTGCTATTGTTTTTCTCATATTTTTTAATGCTTATTATTTTATGATTAGGAATTTATCCTCTTACTCCATTACTCTCATCATTGAGTATTTTATTCTGAGCCCTCCATAAGTAAGTCTGTTCACTGAGTGCCAGGCCCTCTTCACTTAGAAGAGCCCCTGTGACATTATTTTAATTAACTGGGGGAAAAACCCCCAGGTGGGTGAAGAGGGGCTGGTATATGTGAGAAATACCAGCCTTGGAGTTTGAGTGTTGACATACTTGTCTGTATGCTGGAAGAAGTTGGATGTGGGATTGAATCCTGTATTGGTGAATCCAATACAGGTTATACAGTCAATACAGGTATTTGCGCCTGTATTGATTACAGGCCTGTATTTGGTGAATCCTGTATTTGGGTCTTGCCTGTATGAAACTGTATTGAGGTCTGAAACTGTATTTGGATCTTGCCTGTATGAAACTGTATTTGGAGAATGTTGAATGAAACCCCCTTGCTGATTGGGTTTTGAGGGGTATCAATGAAGTAATGATTGTTGAATATGATTGGTAATGCCCCTGCCTCCTTGGCTGTGACATTATCCCCCTCTTGAAAGTGGTGAGCTCTGAGCACCATAAGTACAGTGAGTCTTGATGAGCTTGCAATCAATCCATACAGTTCTTTCCCCCAATCCCTTAAATTTATTCATTAAACTTTCTTCTTCAATCAATACTCAACAAAAATCCTCATTTGATCACTTTAGGTATTTGCCCCTTGATCTTGATTCTGAATTTCCTGTTTTACTTGAAAATGACTTCATTCTTCTGAAAATTTCTTTATTCTTGTCTTGAGTGTCTTCACCAAACTTTTCTTGAGTCCTCATGGCTTTTGAAAAGTGGGTTACCTGGGTTGATGTCCCAAGAACACCTGATTTCATCATAATTTTCAATCTTGAGAGTGTTGGCATAAAGTGGCCAAGACTTGAGGTTTGGACCATTTCAGAAGTCCTGGCCAAAATCCTTGAATTTGTGATTAAAGGGTATTTTGGCCAATTTGCGCAAAAATGCGCATATATGCCATAATGGCATATATTGGTGAAAAAATTGAAAAAAATTGATCAATAGTGAAAAAATGGCCTTGAAAAATGTTCTGGCCATTTTGTGCATTTTTGCGCAAAATGCGCAAATATGATGAAATTGGCCAAAAAGGCCTTTTGAAGCATTTTGACAAGATAAAAGGGCCTTTTGCGCAAAAGTGTGCAAAATTGCGCCAAATGCGCAAATTTGCCAATATGCATAATTAAGCATATTTTGATAAAAAATCATGAAACTGAGCTATTTTGAAGTTTTGAGGTCTGATATGGCCATTTGTGCCAAAGTGCATAAATTCATGAAATTGGCCAATTGGGCCAATTGAAGCGGTCTTTCTCTTTTTGATCTTGATTTCTTCTTGAATGTCTTTCTTCTTATCCCCTCCTTGACTGGTCAATTGCCATGAATGCCTTGCTGACTTGCAATTGTCCATAATTCTCTTGGTCTTGAATTATAAATTTTGACTTGAAGATGAGTTCAAGGCTGACTTCCCTTTGTGATTCCAATCACTCTGATTCCCCACCTTCTGTACTTTATGGTCCTGGTGTTTTTGATAACTTTAGGGAGCTTGCTGAAGAGAGTATTGCCCCTACAGAGATTTGGGACATCAAGAAAACCTATAATGGCTTCAAATCTGTCAGAGTTATTGAACCACCCTGCACCAATTGTAAGAGGAAAGGGATTCCTTGTGTGGAATCTGCTACTGCTAGGTCCACCAGGTGTCAATTTTGCAATCTTGGAAAAAGAAATTGTTCCCAAGCCCACTATAGCTTTCCTGAAGATGCCAGAAGATTATGGAGCAGAATCAAGAAGGGTGGAAGATTTGGATTGGAAGCTCCTGTTGATGAACCTCCCACCTCTGATGCCACCTCTGGTCACTCCAATTGTTAGTTGATTGGCCATAAAATTGATGGGTTACTGACTTCTATGTTTTCTTTTCTTCTTCTTCAGTGACTGGATCTAGAATGAGAGGTGTCCAACAATGGAATAATACCAGTGGTTCCTGGGCAGCCATTGGAGGATCAATTCACCCCCAAGGAAATCCCATTGGAGTGGCTACAGAGGTTCCCATTTTGGTCACCAGAAAAGATGGAAGACTTGGAAAATTGAAGAGAAATTTGGTGGTTCAAGATGAAAATGATACTGATGCTGAATGCAGTGATGAGATTGATGGAGAAGAGCTTGAAATGACTACCCCAATCCAGAAAAGAAGAATCCAATCCACCTCACAATCCCCATTCCAAGCCAGTACCACCAATAATGAAGTGATCAGGTCCCCCCAACCACCTCAACTTCCAATAAGATCCCCAACCAGGCCCTCCACAATTGCCTCCACCTCTACCAATATCCAACCACCAGTGGCCAGCACTTCTAGAGACCCAATGTCTCCAGAACCTGAATCAATCTTTGAAACCCGTCGCCGCTGGAATATTACTGGCAGCTTCACTGATCAGAAAAGGGTGAACAAGAAGGTGGTCACCTCTCTATTTGCTGAAGTTGATGCTTTGACTGAGGTGTTTGTTAATAAGGCTATAAAGAGTGCTATTCCAGGGGAGCCCACTGCTGCTTTGGCTAGGGAGGCAGTTGCTTATGAAGATGCCATGGTTGTTAAGTTTAGAGAAGCCTTGAAGAAAATTTGACGAGGATTATCTGTAGCTGGTCTTTACCATTACTAGTGTTTGCTCTTGATTATTAAATAAATTGACTCACCAAACAAGATATGGGAGTTATGATTGCTGCTTTTGAAACAAGAAATGAAAAATAAATCATACCAGTAAAAGAAAATGAAATAAAAAATAAAAAATAAAAATGAAAAATAATTGAGAGAAAAAGAGAGTAAAGAAAGAAATAAGAAATGCCTGAGGGTTGTCCTTCTTGTGGTGAGTTGCTTGATTTTGGCCAAAATGTTCTGAAAGATAAAATCAAGCATTTGATGCTCACAGCGTGGCCAAGGTAATTTTTTACAAGAAGTAGACCCCTCAGGGATGCATCCCAGGAGATGGAACTTACTTTCATAACTCCCACTCCCCAACAAGCACCATAAATGAAAAATAAATTATTCCATAACATGAATTTTGGTAATGAATGTCTTGAAAGATAATTTATGGCATTATTAAAGAAAGAAAAGAAAATAAGAGAAATGATTTGGGCCATATCTTGATGAAAGGTCCAAATCTTGAGGGTATGATGTTGCAAGGCCTTCTGAACCTGTCCAAAAAATTGACAAGTGTTCACAAAGTGGCCAAGGTGATGCTTACAACAAATTTGGGTAGAATACCCCCTTAAAGGTGCATTCCAGGAGAGGAACTTACTTTCATAAACTCCAATCCCCACCAAGCACCATAAATCAAACTCTTGAGGCATTTGGGCCAGGCTTGTCTGGATACAAAGTGTGAGAATCCTTGACAAGATCTGGGGAGTTGGTAAGGTTGGAAGCTGGTTCCCAAGTTGTTCTTTCTGGGTCTTCACTGAATCCTTTCCACTCAACTAAATACCATAATGAACCTCTCTTGAGTTTTGAGTCCGGAACCGGAGCCACTTCCCATTCTTCTTGCTCTTCCACTATTACTGGAGGTGGTGGCAATTGGTGTCGATTTGGGATAGTTTATTGCTTCACTGGTTCTAACAAGGACACATGGAAGACAGGGTGAACTGACTTCCATTGTTGAGGCAACTTGAGGTGATATGCATGGCTGCCAATCTTCTTGAGAACTTCAAAGGGTCCCAACCATCTTTCTGAAAGTTTTTTGGTGGGTCTTGTTGTCTTGATGTTCTTGGAAGCTAGCCATACTTTGTCCCCAGGTTGGAAATCAGGTGGAATTGCTTTATTTTTATCTGCATACTTCTTAAACCGCTTTATGGCTGACTCTAATTCTTCTCTGAAAACTTGCTGTACTGATTGGAGTTTTGATTATAACTTTCCAGCAGTTGTATCTTGAGAAATGTGAATTGAATCAAAGCTGGGATTTCTTCCATAAATAGTGAAAAATGGAGACTTTTTTGTTGATGAATGTTCTGCATTATTATAGGCAAATTCAGCCAGAGGGAGCCAGGTGTGCCAGTCATCTTGATGGTAACTGACATAAATCTGAAGATACTGTTCTAGAATCTGATTTACCCTCTCTGTCTGTCCATCTGTTTCAGGGTGAAAGGCAGTTGAAAGATCTCTTGATATCTTGAGCTGCTGACACAATTGAGTCCAAAATGATGAAACAAATAATGAACCTCTATCACTGACAATACTAACTGGAAGACCATGTTTGGAAAAGACATGATTAATGAATATTTGAGCTAAGTCCAAAGCAGTGATTGTTGAATAAGTTGGAAGAAATATTGCCATTTTTGAAAATCTGTCTACAACTACTAAAATTGAATCAAAGTTGCTTGACAAGGGCAATTGAGTGATAAAGTCCATTGACAAAGAATTCCAAGGACCAGATGGAATTTGAAGAGGCTTGAGTAATCCAAACTTCTTATGGTGGATTTTCTTGTTTCTTGAAAATTGCTGACATGAGGACACATAGTCCTTGATTATTTGATTCATGCCAGCCCAATAAAAATCCCTCTTGATGAGCTTGAGGGTCTTCCCCTGGCCAGGATGGCCAGCCAGCAGTGAGTCATGACGCTTTTGAAGAATGTCCAATTGAATTTCATGATTGCTTGGAATGACTACTCTATCTTTGAACAATAATAATTTTGCTTGAGGTTCAAGAGAATAGTCTGGGACTGATTCTCCTCTTGCTAATTTCTTGAGGATTTCCTTATAATCTTTGTCTTGCCATACTTGTGTTTGAATTTGATCAACTACATCTGAGAACATATCAAATTTTATTGAAAAGAATCTTGACTCTTGAATTTCATTTTGCTTGAGAACTTGATGAAAATTTTGAGGATTCTTGCTGATGAAATCCACCCCCCTCTCTGGGTACACGTTATCCCGACGTGACAAGGCATCTGGTAAAGTGGCCAGCCTGCCTGGGCGGTAAGTGATGATGAAATGGAATTTGGATAGAAATTCAGCCCAACGGGCTTGACGACAAGTAAGGACTTTAGAGGACATAAAATACTGAAGGGAACGATGGTCTGTCAAGACCTCAAAGGAATCAGAAAGAGAAAGGAGGAAAGCTCTCCAGCGCTTGAGAGCCCAAAATATGCCAAGGAGTTCCTTGTCACGAATTTCATAGTTGAGTTCAGCTGGTAAGAGCTTGCGACTATCAAACTCAATAGGATGCTTTCCTGAGTCATTCACCTGACTCAGTACAGCACCCAAGGCATAATCAGAAGCATCAGTCTCTACAATAGCTGGTAGAGAAGGATTAAAATGAGAGAGAATAGGAGCAGTGGTGAAAGCTTCTTTGAGTATTTGAAACTGACTAAGAGCTTCCTCATTGAAGATAAAGGGAGAATCTTTTTTAAGGAGGGAAGTGAGAGCAGAGATTTTTTTGGAATAATTTTTAATGAAACAAAGATAAAAATTGGCAAAGCCAAGAAAAGATTGGAGGGCCTTGATGTTCTTGGGCTGAGGCCAATTGAGGATTTGTTGAGCTTTTGAAGAATCCATCTTGAGGCCATCACTTGAAACAACATAGCCCAAGTATTCCACACTTGAGGCATGGAATACACACTTTGAAGCTTTAGCAAACAAATTGTTGTCTCTCAGTCTTTGGAGAACAGAGGCCACATGTTTAACATGTTCATCCAAAATCTAAGTACACTACAACGAAAATATCCAAATAATGTGCAAAGATATCATTCATAAGATTTTGGAATGAAGCTGGAGCATTGGTTAAGCCAAATGGCATAACCAAATACTCATAACTACCATATTTGGTTCTAAAGGCAGTTAAGTGCTCATCCCCCTCTTTAATTCTCAGAAGATTATAAGCACCACACAGATCTATCTTGGAGAAGATAGTAGCACCGTTAAAGACGGTAAGAAGCTGATTCATTGGAGGAACAGGATACCTGTTTTTCCTAGTGACAGCATTAAGTTTGCGGTAGTCAACACACAAACAAAGACCACCATCCTTTTTCTTAACAAAAAGGACAGGCGCTCCTGTTGAGGAGGAGCTTAGTCTAATGAAACCTTTCTCTACATTCTCTGAAATGTAGGCCCACAGTGTTTCTGACTCATTTTTAGATAAGGAGTAGATAACACCAACTGGAGGTAGAAGACCCTCCAGTTCAATATGATGATCACAGGCACGGTGTGGAGGTAGTTTCTATGCTTTCACTTTGGAGAATACATCCAAATATTTGTGATAAACAGGAGGGACTACCTTCAGCACGGTTTCAATCTCTGCTGGCTCTTCCTCCTCATCCCACTGCTCCTCCAGGGAGGCATGAAAAGATAAAGGAGGAAGGTCCATATCCCCTTGAAAGAGATGAATTGAAGATATAACAACATCTTCTCCAACATCTTTTATCTCTTTGAAGACTTCATCTCTTAATGGAAGTAATGACTGAGAGGGAAAAATGGAGGGGTTATGGACAGAAGGAGGAAGGGAAGGTCTCTTAAGTTCACCAACCAGAGCAACACTGTTGACAGCAGTGGAAAAGTCATGACTAGTAGAAGAAATAATACCACTAGAATCCTTGTGACTAGAATCATAGGTGATCAATCCAATTTTCCAATCAATAATGGGATTAAAATGGTAAAGGAAATCATAGCCCAATATCAGGTCTTCTCCCTTGGGTGAATCTATGATAAAGAAATCCTATTAAAAGCTTGGGAAGGAAGGTAAATCAACAACCCACTTGGTATAATGGGTGATGAACAAGGAAATGGATTCACTGGAATACAGAATGAAAAGAGGAATCTTTTCAGGGAGCTCTGACATGGTCAATGAGTACTTGAGAACAAAATTCTTTGCAATAAAGGAGTTTGTAGCACCAGAATCAATGAGAATACTATAAAAAATATCAGAGATTGAAGAGAAAATAAGAAATTTTAAAGATTTCTTGACACTGGTATTCAGAGTGCACAATTGTGCTCTTGAAGGAAATAAGTGAGAACCATTGAACACATCATGATTCCCACTCAGGCTTTTCCCTGCTTGCTAGGGAAGCCTTTTGATGACCCTTGCCTATTCTCAGGCCTCTTGAAGCATTTTTCAAATGGGTGTTTACCACCACAATAATTGCATAAGCCTTCTTTAATCCTCCTCTCCTTTTCAGAACAGATTAATTTGTTGTCCTTATTGAGGAGAGCAGCATGAGGCTTGTCTTTGGACACTAAAAATTCTTCCCCTGCTTATTCTTCTTGTGATAAGGCTCCTTTGATGATGAACTTTGAGGGGGCTTGGAGGAGTTGGATTCATTTATTGGAGGCTTCTTCTCTTGATGACCACACTTTTCCTTCTGCCTCTCATGGTACCTGGTATCTAATTCCAAGGTGATGTCCATGAGTTCTAGAAGACTATCAAAAGCTCCAGGGTGAGAAGCCAACTGATCCAATAATCTTGATGCCAATCCTCTTCTGTAAACATGGATACAAGCTCTTTCCCCCCTATCTCTAATTCTTGACATTAAGCTTCTGAAATCTGCAATGTACAAGGAAACATGACCACTCTCCTTCATCCTCAAATTGTCCAACTCTTTTTCAGCTCTCCTGACTTCATTGGGGTCACCAAACAGAGTGAATAATTGAAATTCAAATGATGGCCAATTATTGAGGAGGTAGGAAGGGTCTTCATTGGAAATATTTGAGGGATAGGGTTCAATCCACTTTCCAGCTCTACCAGTGAGAAAAGAAGTTGAGTAAAGAACTTTCTTCCTGTCAGAGAAGAAATTTGCTGGATCATTATGGAATATTAATTGACAGGATTGGATAAATCCTCTCAATTTATGAGCTTGAGTACCATCAAAAGAATTAGGTGCCTTCATGGATGGAGTTTTGAAAGCAGGGGCTTTAGAATTGTCCCTGGGAGAAACTGCTTGAGTGAGTTGCCCCATGAATTGAGTCATCTGCTCCATCATCTTGAGGAGACTTGGATCAGTTTGAGAGACAAGAGGTTGACTAGAAAGGGCTAGATTAGAACCCTAAGACACCTCTGGAGCATTTTCCAAGGCATCTGCCACTTCAGTTTCCCCAGAATCTTCCTCTTCCACAGACTCTTCCCCCTCTTCATCTTCAACTTCCCCTTGTCTTGCGCTTGCACCTTCAGACATGCCAGAGTAGCCACCCAAAAGTCCAGAGAAAGATCTTGATCTTCTAGATTTCATTCCACCTCTTCTTGAGGGTGCTTCTCCTTCCATTGGTGGTCCTCTGTCCAAGTTTGCACTCAGTTGATGAACTGATGGTGTGCGGTCAAGAGGAGCCCTTGCTGTAGGAGTGAGAACAGCTTGAATTCTTTGGGATCTAGTATTTTTGGCTGGGGGGCTATGCTGAACTAGCATTCTGAATAAAATGAAATAAACTTGATGGTATGAGAACAGAGATCAAAACTTGGCCAAATCAATCACAATAAAATCTTGATGAATCTTGAGGAATCAATTCAAATCTTGAGGTGAAATCAAATTCAGTCAACAGTCAAGAAAGTCAACAATCAATCAATATTCAATCAATAATCAATCAATCAATAAATCAGTGTCTTCAATATGAAATCAAGGTTTTGAGGAATCAATCAATCAATTTAAAATCTTCAGAAATCAATTCAATATCTTGATGAGTCAAAATCAGTCAATAATCAAAATCAATTCTTGAGGATCAATAAAATATCTTGAGGATTCAAAGTCAATCAATAATCAAAATCAGCTCTTGAGGATCAATCAATATCTTGAGAAGTCAAAATCAGTCAATCCAAATAAGAATTCCAAGCTGCTGAATCAATAAACCAATGAATCCAAATTAAATAATCCAATCAATTAAACCAATAATCAATCCTGAATAAGACCTGAATAAGAACACAGAAAAAATTTTATTTGATAAAATGAAATGAAGTGAATGAAATGGTCAGCAATGATTAAGAAAGAAGAATAAATTTCATATGAATGAAATGAATGAGATGAAATTGATGAGAGAGAAAAATCATAATCATTAAAGATCATTAAGTCATAAAAAAGATCATAATTGATGAATGAGAGAAATGAATATAAATGAATGAAAAGAAAGAATCAAATATGAGTTAATTAATTTAATGTCACAGGGGCTCTTCGAAGTTAAGAGGGCCTGGCACTAAGTAAACTGGGACTCACTTATGGAGGGCTCAAGGATATGGAAAGGTTAAAGACACTTAAGAGTGTAAGGAATGAATTACTATAATGAGAGATATGAGAAAAGCAGCAACACAGAAATAAGAGTAAGAGATAGAAGAGCCAACCACAAACAAGTCCAAGTCCACTGTTTCAACCTGTCAGAATGGAAAGAGAAGGGTTAATAAGGATATGGCCACCCAACTCATACTGTACAGGCAAAGAAAGAAAATGCAAAGACTAACTTAAAATTAAATAATTATAATACCCAAAATAAGGATAAGAATAATTATAAAATAATAAATAAACTAAATTAATTAACTGGGGAAAAGTCCCCAGGGGGGAGAAAGAGGGGCTGGTATATGTGAGAATCACCAGCCCTGATCCAGAGGAAGAATTTTCATGAGAATAAATGATGATTGAATTGAGTCTGGCCAATACAGGTCCTGTACAGCTGTACAGAACCTGTACAAGAGGTGTGGTGTATTTGAGGGATCATACAGTTTCATACTGGTGTATTGAAACTGTATTGGGTGAATCCAACCTGTACAGGTATTGACAGGCTGTATTGAGGTACCAAGCTGTATAACTGTTTCAGAATGAAGATTTCTGAAACTGAATGCTGATACAAGTGCTGGATCTGCTGATTTGAGATGCTTGAGTGGGTGTATGAATGAATACCCTTACCCCTGATGGATGGTTGTTACAGATCCTTTTATGGTCTTCTGATTGCCGCCATGGATTGCCAGACTGATGATTTGAAGAGTCCTCCTTTGAAAAGGGCGTTGGATTTTGGGACCTTTATTTGGAAATATCGAATTGGGTCCTGAAAATGCCACCATTTAATTGCTGAGCAAAAATGGTGCATAATAGTATATAATACCATATATGCACCACTCCTGCAAGCTTGAGTACTGGGTACAAGGAGGAATGGAAGAATTCCCCTTAAGGTGAGAGGAAGGATTGAGCTGAGATGATCTGGTGGCCTCTGGTGGCTACCAGGGGCCATGGGCTGAAAGGTGGTCCATTGTGATCCTGGGTCAAATTGGGTCCTATGGTGGTTTATAGCCATTTTGGTGCCAAATTTGGCTCAGGTGGGCCCAATTGTGGTTTGGGACCCACCTGGCCTTGGGAGTTAGTGGGCTGCCCCCTTTGGCCCACAAGACGTAGAGGACCTAAATGGCCCAAAAAGGCTATTTAGGCAAGGACCCCCCTAATGAAAAGGGTTGGACCAGACCCAATGATGAGGGCTAGGGGACCCAGAACCCCCTAGGAGACAGAGAGCCCCCCCAGGCCCAAAAACAAAGATAGAGGCCTGGGAGTTGAGGATATGGGAATTGGCCAGGGAGGCCAATGATGGCAGGACATGGCCTGAGGCCATAAATGATGGTTGGGGCCATAATTGGCAAGGGAAGAGTGATATGGAACTTGAACTTGTTATCCTTGTAGGCCCTCAACCAGGGTTCTTCAATCTGGGATTCCAGGTCTGGGCTCCTGTATTTTTTTTGAAGGAGTTGTAGTAAGATGCCACACTGTTTGTGCTTGGCATATGGATTTAGTACTGCACTGAAAAATTTATTGTGAAGTTCTGAGGAACTTATTCCCAGTATGGGAGTTTCTGTTCCTTCTGAATCAGTGTTTTCACTGTCAAAGGTACCACTTTCTGGTGCCCATTCAGAAAATCTGAAGTTCTTCTTCCTATCTATCTCCATGAAATGGATAGGGATCTTGGCTGCAACTTCAGGGTCAAAAGCTGGATTGCTTTTGAAATTGTCCAGTGGCCCTCTGCTAAGGACATCTGAATTGGTATGGCTTTTAACTTCTTTGTATATGATGGTCATATTCTCTCTATAATCCTGGATGGCTATTTGCCATCTCAGCATGTGTCTATTTGTAGTCTTCATGTTTAGTAAAGACTTCAAGGCTGTGCAGTCTTTGTAGACTTCAAAGACTGCACCCTCCAAATAATAATGGAGTTTTTCCAGAGACCAGACTAAGCATAGAAATTCAGTCTGGGTGTCTCCATACCTGGCTTCTGAATCTTTCAGTTTCCTAGAGATGCAACATATTACTCCCTCTCTTCATTCACCATCCACAATTTGTCTTTGGTGAAGAGCTGCTGCTAAACCTTGGCTACATGCTGCATCTATGTATAGCTTGAATGGTAGTTCAAAGTCAGGCAAGATGAGCACAGGTGCATTTGTGAGTTCATTTTTGATCCTCTGATATGCATCCCTCCTTTCCTTGGTGATTTCAAAAACTACATCTTTTGAACATAACTTGTATAAACTACTAGTTATGTGGGTAAAATTCTTGATGTGGTTTCTGTAGTAGCTAGCAAGCCCAAGGAAAGATTGCATCTCTTTGATGCTCTTTGGTACTGGCTTTTGCAGTACTGCTGCTACTTTATTGTGGTCAATTTCCAGACTAAGACCTGAGACTTTATGTCCTAGAGCTAGTAGCTCTTGTTGGCCAAAATTACACTTTTTCAGTGAAATCTTCAGATTGATTGGTGTACATTTACTTAGCACTCTGTCTATGTATTGGCCATGGTCTTCCCATGTCTGTGAGTATATAATGATATCATCAATATATACCACCATCCAGCCTTCCAATATTTCTTCTTGAGATATTGTGTCCATCATCCTTTGGAAGTGGGCTGGTGCATTTTTGATGCCAAATGGCATCCTGGTATACTCATATATGCCCATATGGCATATTATTCTGAGAAATTTCATGCAGTTTGGTTTCACTCCATTTTGGTGGAAACCTTTCATACAATCCATTTTGGTTATGTATTTGGCTTTTGCCAGTTTATCCAAGGCATGAGGTATCCTAGGTATAGAGTACCTGTCTGCTTTTGTGTAGTTTTTCAGAGCTCTGAAGTCTCAACACAGTCTAGACTTGCCATCATGCCAGTTGATTAAGACAGGAGTGGTTATTTCCACTGTTTCATTATGTCCAATCTTTCTGATGACATCCATGTACAGAAGTTCATTGATATGTTTTTCAATTTCTTTCCTGGTCTCCAGACTTGCTGGATAAGGAGGTCTCCTGAGCATGGGTGGATAAGGTCTTTCCACATCCAGATATAGTTCCATATCATGGCCTTTGATCTTTCCTAGTGGTTCTTCACCAATGGCAATTTCTGGTCTGTTCTTCCTCAGCATCTTCAGTAAACTTAGTTTTTGTTTACTGTTGAGGGTAGTGCTAAACTGGCCCTCTCTGAATTCATGCAGTAACTCCTCCAGTGGATCATGGGTAGAGATTTGGTATATATTAAGTGAAATTTTCTTCTCCTTGTTGGTACCTATGGTAATGTGCCTATTTTTACTATTGTAAATATCTATGCCATACATCCTTTGGTAATCTGCTCCCAGTAAGAAGCCTTTGATGTGGGCGTCATCAAGCACTACAAACTCTGGGTTGAGTTTGATATTAACCTTTCTGTGGGGTATAATTATCTCTTTCATAACTTTCTCAATAGATGTCATCTTCCCTGAAGCACTTTTATTGTTCCTTGCCTTGGTGGGAAAGAGCTGTTTTTCCCAATTTGGAAAGTGGTTATCCAGATAGTTTTTGGCGACTATGGAGAAGTGTTCCCCACTATCAATGATCAGTGGATGTTGAGCATTGTCAATACAGACAGTCATTTTTGTGGCTATTCCATGTATATATGCCATTCCTCTGGTTGGTATGACCAGGAATGTTTTTGAATCTTGTGTATGTTTGCACAAGTTTTTGTTGGCAGTGTCCTGTGGCATCCCTTCTTCCAACTGTATGTCCTGAATTTCTAGTGGGGTTTCCTCTTGGTATTCCACTAGAAATTCTTCTCTTGGGTCTTGGGCATCATCAGATGGTTCTCTGATGGCATAACCCATGAAGTCTGATTCAAAATCCTCTTTTGGGGATTCCTCCTCTGGGACTTTCTCAATGGAATAGACTTTTTTCTTTGCCTTTGGACAGTTGTTGGCATAGTGGTCTGTTGAACCACAATTTTGACAAGAATTCTTCTTCTTTGCCAATTCTGCCACCCTTTCTTTGGGTTTGTCTTTAAACTCTACCCTGAAAGGTTGTTTCTCTTTGAAACCACTGCTCTTATATGGGGTGAATTTCCCTATATTAGTTCTTTTACTTATGTCTTGTAAGGTATTAGCAATGTCATCTAGAGTGCAATTTTGGTTGCATCTGCATTTTACTGCATGCTCTAGTTCTCCTGGCAGTTGTGTCAGAAGCTTGTGATTCCTCATTTGGATGTTCATCTGAGGACCAATTGCTTTAAGTCTTTTAGACTGTGTAAGACACCACTCATATGGATCTTTGTCCACAGAGTATTTGTCATTGTCAAATGACATGGTATTTTTCCATATCAAAGTTCCATTACTATACTTTTGGATGATTGGACTCTTCCACCATGGATTTCTTTCATTTCTGTGTACCATATACTAGCATGAACTTTAAATGCTGTATTTAGTCTAGCAGCAATCCAGTAATCTGGTATACTTCGTACATCAATGAAGAGTCCATCAATATAATCTATTAGTTCCATATGATCATATTCTCCTGTTCCAGGAAATTTGGGCCAGCTTGAGGCCTCAGGAAGTTGTTTCAAGGCTTCCTTCTCTGAATAAGACATATTATCTCCATCCTGGTATTGTGATGGAGATCTTGCCTTATTGCCCAACATGGCATCTGGTTTGATGTACTCTGGGTTATATGGATTATCCATAACATGGCATTGTGGTTGGGGTTCATGTTATGGTAGACATTAAATAATTTGCTTATATCTTGGTCCAGACAATCCCTGTCCCTTCTGCTGTTTTTTTTTTCAAAGACTATATTCAGTCTTTTTTGGTTTATTCAGAGGCTTTTCTCAATTGAGCATGTCCTTCTTGAAGAGTTTTGACAATTTTATCCATGGAGGCTGTTGATTTTTTCATCCTCTCATGGCTTGCTTCAAGTTATGCAGACTGCTTTTGAGTTTGCTCAGCATATTGGAACATTTGTAACCACAGTGCATCACTCTTTAAGTTACTCTTGGGTGAGACAGCATTATGTTCAATCTGAGTGGGGGTAATATTTCTATTAATAGGACTACTGATTCTAGAGTGGTTTACAACTACTTCTGGTCCTTTTGCGCTTCTTTCACCAAATCCAACAACTTCTGGATCATTGGGTCTGACTCTCTCTTCCTTTGATTGAAAGAGGTCTTGTTTTTCCCCTTGTATCCTTTTCTTCTCCTGGAAAACTCTTGGACTTATGAAGAATGGTGAATCCTGGTCACTGGCTTGTTGGTTTCTGAATGGTGTGAAGCCACTGCAGAGATGATTTGGCCTGCTCCTTGTGAGCCTGAAGGAATCTGAGTAGGCCCTGTTTGGGTTAACTGTTCTTCTATAGCTTGGATAGTGGCTTGATTCTCCCTTATCCTGTTTGCCCTTGCCTCCAGGAGTATGAAATTCCTGGTAGGATTCCAACCCTTAGTGATTACCATAATGTCCTTGAAGTCTATCTCTTTGAGACAGATCCTCTGGAAACTTGCTCCAAGTTCTGCCCAGTGAGATGCTAGGTTGAACCTCTTGTTGTCCATGCTCCATTGAAATAAATCTCTGAGGAGTTGGTGGAGCTGAAGAACTTGATCCATATCCTTCCAGTCCTCTGGTTTGAGTTTCCTTTTGAATTGGAGTGTGAATGGCAGGGTTGATATTATCTCCCTCATTGTTTTTCCATCCACCACTGTGTCCAAGGTGTCCTCTTCCAGGTCTTCTGGTTCTAGACCATCCTTCTCTGTCCTCTGGCTGGTTCCTTTGGAAGCCAACGTCTCTGAGGTGTACAGGTGACATATCAGTGTTTGCAAGCAGTCAAAAACCTTATGCTCTTAGGGTATTTACCTTTTACTGTGCCTTGTACAAATTCTTTGTCTTCTGATTTGGGCAATTTACCTTTAGAGGTTACAACTGGGTTAATTATAGTAATCTTCACTGTACAAGCTGTTAAGTTTGGTTTACCTTGTATTGAAGCAGAGTTTCATGGTTTTCTACTCCTCTGGGTGGCTATTGGTGTCCACTTCTTTGCTGTAATCAGGCCTTCACTGTGCCTCTTTCCTTTGCCCTTGCTTCCCTCTGGTTCTGAGGGTGTCACTGGTGTGTTGGCCTGTGACTGGGTCTCTAGTGGGATATATCTTTCTTCCACTGAATCAAAACAGGAAAAAGAGGGCTTAATGTCAGTTAAGACTTCTTAAAATGCTGTTTGCATGTCTAAGAATGGCCCTGGGATTTGTATATTACTACAATCTGCCCTGTATAATGACAGTGTAATTGAATTAAAAATTCCACGTCAGAATTACAGCTGTTGGTGCCCTGTTACACTGTTTGTGTACCAGTATCCCCCAGATTGACTTGCGGTTTTCAAGTAAAATCTGTATGAAGTGGTTCTGTATAAGTGTAATTCAGTCAACAATACACTTAACCACACCTCAACTGTTGGTTTTACAGTCATGGGTGTCCTTATTTAGCCAAAAATACAAGAATTATTGATGGCTGAAGTGTTTTTATATGTAAAACAAGCCAAAAATAAAGGTCTTGTGGTTATTAGCCATGTGACAAGTACTCTTATAATATGAGTATCAAATGGTATATACACAAATTAACAATATAAAATATGTAATATATATATTTATAAGAAAGGATACGCCTAAAAAACATAGAAACAATTGTCAGAAAGCAATAAATAAGTGGAAAAATTACTTGTAAGATCCAAAAATTTCAAAACAAACATGGCCAGGCCCCCAAAATGTCAGGATGAAACTATGATAAAGGTGTAAAAATAGACTAATTGCAACCTTAACTATGTTTGTGACACGGAAAAACAGTTTAGAATAAAGATTTGAAATATAATAAGGGGATTTAATAAAATAAAAGGGCTTTACTATCAAGAGATAGTGGTGGTGAGTGCTGCTGAAAGCCCTGGGTGCAGTCTTACCAGCTGGATTACTATGATAAGAGCTACAATACTAAGATTTATAGTAAAACCTGTTTATTTTCCAAGAGTAAAACTGTTTTTGACAGTTTACTATGTAGGAATTCAAGAGCAGGATGAGGAAAGCTTTTCTGGCTGTGAAAAGCCCCCTTTTTATCCTGAAATGGGGTTAAAAGGTGGCTAGACCTTTGCATGTAGAGGAAGTGAAGATTTTTCACTCTCTAGGACAGGATTGTGGTTTACAAAAGGCCTGTATAGCCTGTATTGGGCTCAGATGTGGTTTTGAAACCACATCTGGGCTGTTTTCACCAATACAGGGTGAAAACTTTCATCTGGGGACCACACAGCCTGATTCTGACATGTATGACGTGTAGAATGCTGTACAGAACCTGTATGGGCCCCAGTATTGAATGAACTATGAGGTATTGAATTAAAAACAAGCTTCTTTGTCAGTTTGACACCTCATAATCATGGTTATGGGATATTATCCCATGGTAAGCCTGTATTGGTCAAAGTGTGGGATTTTGATCTTAAAACAGCTATACCTTTGTCAGTTCTTGAGATATTAACCTCAAAATTAAATCAATGTGTAGCCCTGTATGGGATCTACAAAATGGTACCTTATTTGGTATGGTTATCATTAAATATTGAAAGGTTATCCCATGTACAAGAGTTTTGTACATATGCGTGGTTTAGGCAAAAAGCTGTATTGGGCTTGTTTGCCTCATAATTTTTGTTTAAGGTGAGATATGGTGAGAGGAATGGCACCATCAAATAGCCCTGATTGTGCCTTTTCCAAAAAGACCCCACTTTAAGTATCTCACACTAAAACTGTAGAAGTGAGATGAGAGGTGAATATTTTATTCACCCTTATTTGGCCTGAATTTGACCATACCTTCTGTAATACTGGTGCTAGCTCAGCTTGGTTGGTACCATTGGATAGACCTGGCTTAGAGCTTCATTTTGCATACCCATTTGATGTGGTTAGGCCTCTTACTCTGTATTTCAGATGAGAGGTGAAAAATAAGGTTTATGCTCAGCAACAACTTTGAGCAGGAATAACTTTGTTATTCTTTGTCCTATGATGATGGGACTTGTATATTTGGAAAGAGGTGAGTTTCCTCTTTCCTTTGATACCGTTTGATCTGATTTGGCTCAGCTCCATGTTTTGGTGGTATCTTGGCTATACCATTTATTTATGGTATTTGGCTGTCATGCTTGTGCTCTGGATTTGAGTCACAGGCTGACACTTGTTCTAGTTTTATCTGCATACGCCTTCAACCTGTTTATGGCAACTTCAAGGTCTCTCTTGACATCTTCCAGTACTGATTGAATTTTTGTTGATAAGTTTCCAGCAGGAGTGTCTTGAGTAATGAGAACCAAGTCCAAATGAGGATATCTTACATAAACAGTGAAAAACAGACATTGTTTTGTTGAAGAGTGGTAAGAGTTCTTGTAAGCAAATTCAGCCAGAGGGAGCCAGGTGTACCAATTGTCTTGATGATAACTGAAATACATCCAAAGCTACTGTTCTAGTATATAATTTACCCTCTCTGTCTGTCCATCAGTTTAAGGATGATAAGCAGTTGAAAGATCTCTTTAAATCTTGAGCTTCTTCCAGAAATTTGTACAGAAATAAGAGACCAAAAGAGAACCTCTACCACTGAGAATTATTGAAAGAAGGCGCTGTTTTGAGAAAAATTTCATGATGAATAAATCGGCCAAATACAGTGAATTGATTGAAGACATTTTTGGAATGAAAATTTCCATTTTTAAGAATCTGTCCACTATGAAAAGAATTGAGTCAAAGGAATTGGGCAGTGACAATTGAGTGATGAAGTCCATTTAGAGAGAAATCAAAGGACCATTTAAAATTGGAAGAGTTTTGAGGAGGCCACACTTCTAGTGATTAATATTCTTGTTTCTTGAACACTTTTGACAGGATGAGACATAATCCTTGATAAATTGAGTCATGCCAGAGCAGTGATAATCCCCCTTGACAAGTTTGAGAGTCTTCTCTTGGCCAGGATGGGAAGCTAGAGGAAAGTAATGGTGCTTTTGAAGTATGCTGAGCTGAGCTTTGGGACCACTTGGAGCCACCACCCAATCATTGAAAAGGAGATGTTGAAAAGAGGAATCAAGAGAATAATCTTGCAAATATTTAAATTTAGCAAGATCTTGAAGAATACTTATTTATTGATAATCTTTCCATAATTCCTTCTGAATTGATTCAATATCATTTGAAGATCATTAAACCTTGACTGAAAAGAATTTTGAGGCATGAATTTCATATTGCTTGATTATTTGCTGATAATTCATCAAATTCTTACTAATGAAATTCTCTCCCCTCTCTGGGTGTCACAGGGGATTTAGTGGAAAAAAAAGAGTGGCCTGGCACTCAGTAATCAAGAACTCACTTGGAGGGCTCCACAAGAATAAAGAAATAACAAGGAATATGTTTCTTTAAGGAAGAAGAGGAGTAAGGACGAGTATTCCAAAGATGAAAGAAAAAGGAAGCCAATGGCTAAGACAATTAATAAAGCCAAAAGCCAAAGAGCCAACCAAATTCAGCCTCAATTCACTGTTTCAACCTGTCAGAAATGAAAATGGAATTAGTGAAGGATATGACCACCAATATCCATTGACAGGTGAAGAAGAAAAGGTGCAAATGACTGACTTAAGATTATCAGTATTTACTATAATAAATGAAAAGGAAATAAGGATAAAAATAAATCAAATATATTAATTAACTGGGGAAAAAGTCCCCAGGGAAGAAAAGGTGGCCAGTATATGTGAAAAGTTGAAGACTGATCCTGGAGGGTTGATTGCCTAGCTGTATTGACTGTTTTGGGTAATACAGATCTGGCCATCTTGAGAACTGAACTGTGTGACTTAATTTTCACAGTGTAATATGAATTGGCCCAAAAGGGCCAAGGCCATATAGCTTGCTTGAATACAGCCTGTATGGACCAATTGAGTTGCTCAAAGAATAATGAAGTACTTGATGCCGTTAAAATTGATTGAATTATTTATAGCTTCTTGAAATTACCCTTTTAATAATCCTGAAAAGAAAATACAGCCCAACTCCTGCAGGGCCAGGTGGTTGGGGTCCTGGAATGGTCTTCTGGTAGCTGCCAGGGATTGCAAGACTGAATGACTGAAAACACTTCCTTTGGAATGGGTGATGGATTTGGGGACTTGAATTGAAAATGAATAATTCGGTCCTGAAAACATCACCATTGGATTACTGGGCAAAATTGGTGCAAAATGGTATATTATACCATATATGCACCATGCCTGAATCCTTGGTATGGAGTACATTGGTGAAGGAGAGTCCTTCCCAGAATGGAGGGGAAAACATTCTGGACTTGAGCTGGTGGCTTTTGGTGGTTGCCAGAGGCCAGAATGTGGTTCTTGGCCAATTTGGGTCCTGGGGTCCTTTTGGCCATTTTTGGGAATGTTGAGATTGGGGGCAAAATTGGCTCAGTGTCACAGGGGCTCTAGTGGAAATACAAGAGTGGCCTGGCACTCAGCAATCAGTGAGCTCACTTGGAAGACTTCAAAAGAATAAAAAATAAAAATAATAATAATGAATTCCTCTAAAAGATATGCAGGTACAAGATGAGATGCAAAAGAGGAAAGGGAAGCCAAATGGCCAAAGAGCCAACCAAGTAAGTCCTTAATCACTGTTTCAACCTGCCAAAAATGAATAATGGAATTAGTAAGGATATGACAACCAAATATCCATTGAAAGGCAAAGAAAGAGAAAGAGAAAAGTGCTAAATGACTGAATTAATAATATCAGTATTTGCTTAACTAAAATGAAAAGAGAATAAAGATAAAAATAAATCAAAGTATATCAATGAACTGGGGGAAAAACCCCCCAGGGTCAAAGGGTAGCCGGTATATGTGAAAATTTGGGAGCTTGAGTTCTTCAGGCTGAAAACTGATCTGTATTGATCCTTGAGGCTGTATTGATTGTTTTGGGAATTGATACAGCTGGCTAATATTGAAATTGAAATGGGTTGAATGAATTTCCCACACTTGAAAATGAAATACAGTTCTTGATGCATTCAGACTGTATTGAAAGGAAGGTGGTTGCCAAGATGGATTGAGTGGAGCTTTGACACTTGACAACTCCCTTTTGGCACTGCCTCTTGAATACACCTTGAGAATGAATTGACAGTATTCCCTTGGAAGGAATACTTGGAGTGAGAATAACAAATGACTGCTTGATGGCATCATTGGTATTTGAGGTTTTGACACTTGCCCTTGAGCCTTGATAAGTTCTCTTGATGACGTGACTGGATGGCCTGATGGAAAGTTGAAATAACCAGATGATATTGCCACCAGTGGATTGCTTCTGAAAAAAGATGCATAATGCTGTATAACACCATATATGGCATTTTGGTTATTGGAGGTTGAAAATGGCCATACCTGTTTAGAGATGACGCCAGGATGATATTGGTGAAATTTGGTTTTGGAGGGCTTCAGAGGTGTCAGAGTGTCTTTTGAGGTATTTGGCCAAATACAGCTCATACAGCCTTAAAACTCTATTTGCGCAAAGTGTGCAAAAGTGTGCAAAATGCGCAAAAAGTGCACAAATGCACAGAAACTGTATTTAAAGCCAAATACAACTTCTTGGGCTGTATTTCCCCTGTTGACTGGGAAATACCAAAATTGCCCAAAAGTAGAGAAAGGTCAGGAAAGGCCTGATGACGGTGAAGGGCCCAAGTTAGGCCCAGATGATGAAATGGCCATAGAAGGCCAAATGAGATGAGATGGCCAATTTGGCCAATGATTTATGGATATGGCCAAATTGCCATATATTGGATGTGGCATGGATATGCCATATTGAAGTCCAAGGGGATGAATTGCCATGGTTGTGACAGTACCCCCCACCTTGAAATGGTGAGCTCCTGAGCACCAATACAAGGTGAAGCCTATTGAGGCTATTGGAAATATTTTGAGGGAGTGATTCAAGAGGACTGATTAAGATAAAAAATTTGAAAACTGATATTAAAAATTTGACACTTGACACAGGACTTGCTTGATCTTCTTTTGACATTGGCTTCATGATTTGAATTGAATTTCAAAATGAATGAAAATTTTGACATGATAATTGACGTGATAAAAGAAAATGTAAAATGGAAATAAAATAAAAATAAAGAATGAAAATGAAAATAAGAAAAGAAAAGAAAAGAGAGATGAATTTTGAGGAGGTTCCAATCTTGATCACTGATGTTGACAATCGATTTTGAAAATGGCCAAGGACCTGGAAAGAGAAATTTGATGCCAGGTGCTCACAGAGTGGCCAAGGTGATGTTTTGAAAGATTGTAGACCCCTCAGGGAAGTGAACACCAGGAGAGGAACTTACTTTTGGTAATTACCACTCCCGCCAGTGCCATAAAAAGAAAACAACATTGTTGAAGGATTGAATTGAATTGAAAGACTTGGAAAAGAAATAAAAGAGTGAATGGTCCCTTTGCCCAAGTGAAAATGGCCATAATTTTGGAATTGAATTTTGAAAAGCCCAGCCAAAGATCTGTGTCCAAAATTTGCAAAGTGCTCACAGAGTGGCCAAGGTGATGCTTACAACAAAAAATAGTAGAATACCCCTAAAGGTGCATACCAGGAGTGGGACTTACTTTTGGTGATTCCTCTCCCCACCAACCACCATAAAAAATCAAGCTCTTGAAGAATTGGGTCCTGGCTTGTCAGGATATAATGAATGAAAATCTTTGATGAGTTCAGGACAATTCTTGAGGTTTTCAGTTGGTTCCCAAGTGGATCTTTCCAAGTCTTGACTGAAACCTTTCCATTCCACCAAATACCATTATTTTCCTCTCTTGAGCTTTGAGTCCAGTATTTGAGAGACTTCCCATTCTTCTTCTTCTTCAATGATTATTGGAGGAGGAGGCTCTTGATGCCTATTTGGGATTGTTGACGTCTTGACTGGTTCCGAAAGGGAAATATGGAAAACTGGGTGGATGGATTTCCATTGAGATGAGAGCTTGAGGTGGTAGGCATGAGTACTGACTTTCTTCAAGATTGGAAAAGGACCCAGCCATCTTTCAGACAGCTTTTTGGTGGGTCTGGTTGATTTGATGTTCTTGGAAGAAAGCCATATCATGTCACCGGGATTGAAAACAGGTGGACTTGCTCTACTTTTATCTGCATACCTCTTAAACCTGTTTATGGCAACTTCAAGTTCTCTCTTGACATCTTGCTGTACTGATTGAATATTTGTTGATACCTTTCCAGCCTGAGTATCTTGAGTGATGTGAACTGAGTCAAAATGAGGATCTCTTCCATAAACAGTGAAAAACGGTGATTGTTTTGTTGAAGAGTGGTCAGAGTTATTGTAGGCAAATTCAGCCAGAGCGAGCAAGGTGTTCCAATCATCTTGATGATAACTGACATACATCCAAAGGTACTGTTCTAGTATCTGATTTACCCTCTCTGTCTGTCCATCAGTCTCTGGATGATAAGCAGCTGACAGATCTCTTGAAATCTTGAGCTGCTGACAAAGGTTGGTCCAAAAAGAGAACCTCAATCACTAACAATGCTTGAAGGAAGGCCATGCTTTGAAAAAATATTCTTGATGAATAGATAAGCCAAATCTAATGAAGTGATTGAAGCTATTGTTGGAATAAAGACTGCCATTTTTTAGAATCTGTCCACTATGACAAGGATTGAGTCAAAGGAATTGGACAGTGGCAATTGAGTGATGAAATCTATTGAAAGACAAATCCAAGGACCACTTGGACTTGGAAGAGGCTTGAGGAGTCCAAACTTTTTTTGATGAATATTTTTGTTTCTTGAACACTGTTGACAGGATGAGACATAATCCTTGATGAATTGAGTCATGCCGGACCAGTGGAAATCCTGCTTGACAAGTTTGAGAGTCTTCTCTTGGCCAGGGTGTCCAGCTAGAGGAGAGTCATGCCGCTTTTGAAGTATATTGTGTTGAATTGTGGGGTCATTTGGGACCACCACCTGATCTTTGAAAAGGAGAAGTTTGGAAGAGGAATCAAGAGAATAATCTTGGGCAGATTTACCTTTACCCAAATCTTCAAGGACACTTCTATATTGAGAATCTTGCCACACTGCTTTCTGAATTGAATCAATCAAATTTGAAAATGAATCCACCTTGACTGAAAAAAACTTTGAGGCTTGAATTTCATCTTGCTTGATTATCTTCTGATAGTTCATTGGATTCTTGCTAATGAAATCCTCCCCCCTCTCTGGGTAAACGTTGTCCCAACGTGACAAGGCATCTGGAAGGGTGGCCAAGCGGCCAGGGCGGTAAGTGATTGAGAAATGGAATTCAGATAAAAATTCAGCTCAGTGGGCTTGACGGCGAGTGAGAATCTTGGGAGACATAAAATATTGAAGAGATGAATGATTGGTAAGAACTTCAAAAGGGGAATAAATTGAAAGAAGGAAAGCTCTCCAGTGCTTGAGAGCCCAGACTATGCCAAGGAGTTCCTTGTCATGAATCTCATAATTGAGCTCAGCTGGGAGAAGCTTGCAGCTATCAAATGCAATGGGATGTTTTCCTGAGTCAGAGACCTGACTCAGTACAGCACCCAAGGCATAATCTGATGCATCGGTCTCTACAATGGTGGTTAGAGAAGGATTGGAGCAGTGGTGAATGCCTCTTTGAGTTGATGAAACTGTCTAAGAGCTTCCACATTGAGGGGAAAACAGGAATCTTTCTTGAGGAAACTTGTGAGTGAACTAATTTTCTTTGAATAATTCTTGATGAAACGGCGGTAGAAATTGGCAAAGCCAAGGAATGATTGAAGAGCCTTGAGGTTTCTTGGAGGTGGCCAATTGAGAATTTGCTGGACTTTTGCTTGGTACATCTTGAGGCCTTCAGAAGAAACAACATAACCTAAATACTCTACACTAGAAACATGGAATAGGGATTTGGATGCCTTAGCAAAGAGGTTATTGGCCCTGAGTCTGGAAAGAACAGTGGACACATGAGTGACATGTTCTTCCTCAGATTTGGAAAAGACCATAATGTCATCCAAATAAACCACAACATAAAAATCAAGAAGATCATAAAAAATATCATTGACAAGATTTTGAAAAGAAGCAGGAGCATTGGTAAGCCTAAATGGCATACCCAAGTACTCATAACTACCATATTTGGTTCTAAAACAAGTCAAATTTTCATCACCTTCCTTGATTATGTGCAGGTTATATGCACCATGCAAATCAATATTGGAGAAGATAGAAGAACCATTGAAAACAGTGAGAAGCTGATTCATAGGAGGAACAGGATACTTGTTCTTCCTAGTAACAGAATTGAGTTTGCAGTAATCAACACACAAATGGAGGCCACCATCTTTCTTTTTGACAAAAAGAACAGGCGCTCCTGTAGAAGAGGAGCTTGGCTGAATGAAACCTTTCTCTACATTCTCTGAAATGTAGGCCCTGAGTGTATCTGACTCTTGGTTTGATAAAGAGTAGAGACCCCTCCAGCTCAATATGATGATCACAGGCGCGGTGAGGAGGAAGTTTCTCTGCTTTCACCTTGGAGTATACATCCAATTATTGGTGATAAACAGAAGGAACAACCTTCATCATGGTTTCTATTTCTTCTGGCTCTTCCTCTTCATCCCACAACTCCTCCAGGGAGTCATGGTAAGATGGGGGAGTTTTTTTCTGACATTTGGCTTTGGAAGTTTTGAAGAAATGAGTTGATGTAAAGATTTTGGCATTAAGATTATAAGAAGGAAAAGTTTGAAAAAATTCAAGGAGAGAAAGACAAAGAAACATAAAAAGAAAATAAGAAAAGGGAATAAAAATAAATGAGATCTTGATGGGGAATTCCAATCTTGATCACGGAAGTGCATAGCTGATTTAAATTGGCCAAGGACCTAGAAATAAAAATGTGATTCCAGGTGCTCACAGAGTGGCCAAGGTGATGTTTTGAAAGATTGTAGACCCCTCAGGGAGCTGCACACCAGGAGAGGAACTTACTTTTGGTAGTTACCACTCCTGTCAGTGCCATAAAGAATGCACATTTTCTGAAGGAATGAATTTGAATTGAAAGAACTCAGAAAGTGAAAAGAAAAGTGAATGGTCCATTTTCCCAAGGGAAAATGGCAATAAAGATTGAAATTGGTATTGCATTCTTGGCCAGGGTCCTGTGTCCAGAAATTTGACAAGTTCTCACAGAGTGGCCAAGCTGATGCGTACAACAAAAAGGGGTAGAATACCTCTAAAGGTGCATACCAGTAGTGGGAGTTACTTTTGGTAATTTGTCTCCCCACCAAGAACCATAAAGCAATCAAGCTCTTGAAGAATTGGGTCCTAGCTTGTCAGGATATAAAGAATGAAAATCCTTGATAAGCTCAGGGAAATTCTTGAGGTTTTTGGTTGGTTCCCAAGGGGATCTTTCTGGGTCTTTACTGAAACCTTTCCATTCCACCAAGTACCATAATTTTCCTCTCTTGATATTGGAGTCCCGAATTTGAGAGACTTATGATTCCTCTTCTCCTTCAATGATGATTGGAGGAGGAAGCTCTTGATGCGGATTTGGGATTGTTGATGTCTTGACTGGTTAAAGGAGGTAAACGTGCAAAACTGGGTGGATTGATTCACATTGGGATGGGAGTTGAGGTGGTAAGCATGAGTACTGACTCTCTTCAAGATAGGAAAAGGGTCAAACCATCTTTCAGACAGTTTCTTGGTGGTTCTAGCTGATTTTATGTTCTTGGAAGAAAGCCATACCATTTCACCAAGATTGAAAACAGGTGGACTTGCTCTATTTTTATCTGCATACCTCTTAAACCTATTTATGGAAACTTCAAGTTCTCTCTTGACATCTTGATGTACTGATTGGGTTTTTGTTTATAACTTTCCAGAAGGAGTATCTTGAGGGATGTGAACTGAGTCAAATTGTGGATCTCTTCCATAAAAAGTAGAAAACGGTGATTGTTTTGTTGAAAAATGATCAGAGTTATTGTGGGTAAATTTAGCCAGAGGGAGACAGGTGTTCCAATAATCTTGATTATAACTGATATACATCCAAAGGTAGTGTCCTAGTATCTGTTTTACCCTTTCTGGATGGTAAGAAGTTGACAGATCTCTTGAAATCTTGAGCTGCTGACACAGATTGGTCCAAAAGGAAAAAAACAAACTGAACCTCTATCACTAACAATTTTTGAAGGCAGGCCATGCTTTGAAAGAATACTCTTGATGAATAAATGGGCCAAATCCAGTGAAGTTATTGAAGACATTGTTGGAATAAAAACTTCCATTTTACAGAATGTGTCCACTATGACAAGAATTGAGTCAAAAGAATTGGACAGTGGAAGTTGAGTGATAAAGTACCCAGAAAGACAAATCCAAGGAGAATTTGGAATTAAAAGAGGTTTGAGTAGTGCAAACTTCTTGTGGTGGATATTCTTTTTTGTTGAGCACTGTTGACCAGATGAGACATAATCCTTGATACATTGAGTAATTCTGGACCAGTGGATATCCCGCTTGACAGGTTTGAGAGTCTTCTCTTGGCCACGGTGTCCAGCTAGAGGAGAATCATGACGCTTTTGAAGAATGCTTATTTGAATTTTGGGGTCATTTGGGACCACCACCCAATATTTGAATAAAAGAAGTTGTGAAGAGGAATTGAGGGAATAATCTTGAACAGATCTACCTTTACCCAATTCTTGAAGGATACTTGGGTGCTGAGAGTCTTGCCATAATTTCTTCAGAGTTGACTCAATCAAACTCAAAAGCAAGCTAACTTAACTGCAGAAAATCTTGAGGGTTGAACTTCATATTGCTTAATGAGTTCAAAATTCATTGGATTCTTGCTGATCAAATCCTCCCCCTCTCCAGATATATATTGTCCCAATGCAATAAGGCATCCGCAAGAGTAGCTAGGTGGCCAGTGTGGTAAGTTATAAAGAAAAAAATTCAGAAAGGAATTCAGCCCAGTGGGCTTAACAGCAAGTAAGAGCTTTTGAAGACATGAAGTATTGCAAGGAAGTGTTATTGGTGAGAACTTCAAAAGTGGAAGAGACTGAAAGAAGAAATGCCCTCCAGCGCTTAAAATTAATTCCTTAATTTTATAATTAAGTTATTAATTTTGTAATTAGTTTATTAATTTTATAATTAATTTATTAATTTTAAAATAAATTTATTTATTTTATAATTAAGTTTAAAATAAATTTATTTATTTTATAATTAATTTATTAATTTTATAATTAACTTATTAATTTTATAATTAATTTATTAATTTTATAATTAATTTATTAATTTTATAATTAATTTATTAATTTTATAATTAATTTATTAATTTTATAATTAATTTATTAATTTTATAATTAATTTATTAATTTTATAATTAATTTATTAATTTTATAATTAATTTATTAATTTTATAATTAATTTATTAATTTTATAATTAATTTATTAATTTTATAATTAATTTATAATTTTATAATTAATTTATTAATTTTATAATTAATTTATTAATTTTATAATTAATTTATTAATTTTATAATTAATTTATTAATTTTATAATTAATTTATTAATTTTATAATTAATTTATTAATTTTATAATTAATTTATTAATTTTATAATTAATTTATTAATTTTATAATTAATTTATTAATTTTATAATTAATTTATTAATTTTATAATTAATTTATTAATTTTATAATTAATTTATTAATTTTATAATTAATTTATTAATTTTATAATTAATTTATTAATTTTATAATTAATTTATTAATTTTATAATTAATTTATTAATTTTATAATTAATTTATTGATTTTATAATTAATTTATTAATTTTATAATTAATTTATTAATTTTATAATTAATTTATTAATTTTATAATTAATTTATTAATTTTATAATTAATTTATTAATTTTATAATTAATTTATTAATTTTATAATTAATTTATTAATTTTATAATTAATTTATTAATTTTATAATTAATTTATTAATTTTATAATTAATTTATTAATTTTATAATTAATTTATTAATTTTATAATTAATTTATTAATTTTATAATTAATTTATTAATTTTATAATTAATTTATTAATTTTATAATTAATTTATTAATTTTATAATTAATTTATTAATTTTATAATTAATTTATTAATTTTATAATTAATTTATTAATTTTATAATTAATTTATTAATTTTATAATTGATTTATTAATTTTATAATTAATTTATTAATTTTATAATTAATTTATTAATTTTATAATTAATTTATTAATTTTATAATTAATTTATTAATTTTATAATTAATTTATTAATTTTATAATTAATTTATTAATTTTATAATTAATTTATTAATTTTATAATTAATTTATTAATTTTATAATTAATTTATTAATTTTATAATTAATTTATTAATTTTATAATTAATTTGTTAATTTTATAATTAATTTCTTAATTTTATAATTAATTTCTTAATTTTATAATTAATTTATTAATTTTATAATTAATTTATTAATTTTATAATTAATTTATTAATTTTATAATTAATTTATTAATTTTATAATTAATTTATTAATTTTATAATTAATTTATTAATTTTATAATTAATTTATTAATTTTATAATTAATTTATTAATTTTATAATTAATTTATTAATTTTATAATTAATTTATTAATTTTATAATTAATTTATTAATTTTATAATTAATTTATTAATTTTATAATTAATTTATTAATTTTATAATTAATTTATTAATTTTATAATTAATTTATTAATTTTATAATTAATTTATTAATTTTATAATTAATTTATTAATTTTATAATTAATTTATTAATTTTATAATTAATTTATTAATTTTATAATT
Organism: Austropuccinia psidii; assembly: GCA_023105745.1. Lineage (NCBI taxonomy): Eukaryota > Fungi > Basidiomycota > Pucciniomycetes > Pucciniales > Sphaerophragmiaceae > Austropuccinia > Austropuccinia psidii. Next base: position 61,861,715 of record JALGQZ010000007.1, read on the forward strand.
AATTTATTAATTTTATAATTAATTTATTAATTTTATAATTAATTTATTAATTTTATAATTAATTTATTAATTTTATAATTAATTTATTAATTTTATAATTAATTTATTAATTTTATAATTAATTTATTAATTTTATAATTAATTTATTAATTTTATAATTAATTTATTAATTTTATAATTAATTTATTAATTTTATAATTAATTTATTAATTTTATAATTAATTTATTAATTTTATAATTAATTTATTAATTTTATAATTAATTTATTAATTTTATAATTAATTTATTAATTTTATAATTAATTTATTAATTTTATAATTAATTTATTAATTTTATAATTAATTTATTAATTTTATAATTAATTTATTAATTTTATAATTAATTTATTAATTTTATAATTAATTTATTAATTTTATAATTAATTTATTAATTTTATAATTAATTTATTAATTTTATAATTAATTTATTAATTTTATAATTAATTTATTAATTTTATAATTAATTTATTAAGTTTATAATTAATTTATTAATTTTATAATTAATTTATTAATTTTATAATTAATTTATTAAGTTTATAATTAATTTATTAATTTTATAATTAATTTATTAATTTTATAATTAATTTATTAATTTTATAATTAATTTATTAATTTTATAATTAATTTATTAATTTTATAATTAATTTATTAATTTTATAATTAATTTATTAATTTTATAATTAATTTATTAATTTTATAATTAATTTATTAATTTTATAATTAATTTATTAATTTTATAATTAATTTATTAATTTTATAATTAATTTATTAATTTTATAATTAATTTATTAATTTTATAATTAATTTATTAATTTTATAATTAATTTATTAATTTTATAATTAATTTATTAATTTTATAATTAATTTATTAATTTTATAATTAATTTATTAATTTTATAATTAATTTATTAATTTTATAATTAATTTATTAATTTTATAATTAATTTATTAATTTTATAATTAATTTATTAATTTTATAATTAATTTATTAATTTTATAATTAATTTATTAATTTTATAATTAATTTATTAATTTTATAATTAATTTATTAATTTTATAATTAATTTATTAATTTTATAATTAATTTATTAATTTTATAATTAATTTATTAATTTTATAATTAATTTATTAATTTTATAATTAATTTATTAATTTTATAATTAATTTATTAATTTTATAATTAATTTATTAATTTTATAATTAATTTATTAATTTTATAATTAATTTATTAATTTTATAATTAATTTATTAATTTTATAATTAATTTATTAATTTTATAATTAATTTATTAATTTTATAATTAATTTATTAATTTTATAATTAATTTATTAATTTTATAATTAATTTATTAATTTTATAATTAATTTATTAATTTTATAATTAATTTATTAATTTTATAATTAATTTATTAATTTTATAATTAATTTATTAATTTTATAATTAATTTATTAATTTTATAATTAATTTATTAATTTTATAATTAATTTATTAATTTTATAATTAATTTATTAATTTTATAATTAATTTATTAATTTTATAATTAATTTATTAATTTTATAATTAATTTATTAATTTTATAATTAATTTATTAATTTTATAATTAATTTATTAATTTTATAATTAATTTATTAATTTTATAATTAATTTATTAATTTTATAATTAATTTATTAATTTTATAATTAATTTATTAATTTTATAATTAATTTATTAATTTTATAATTAATTTATTAATTTTATAATTAATTTATTAATTTTATAATTAATTTATTAATTTTATAATTAATTTATTAATTTTATAATTAATTTATTAATTTTATAATTAATTTATTAATTTTATAATTAATTTATTAATTTTATAATTAATTTATTAATTTTATAATTAATTTATTAATTTTATAATTAATTTATTAATTTTATAATTAATTTATTAATTTTATAATTAATTTATTAATTTTATAATTAATTTATTAATTTTATAATTAATTTATTAATTTTATAATTAATTTATTAATTTTATAATTAATTTATTAATTTTATAATTAATTTATTAATTTTATAATTAATTTATTAATTTTATAATTAATTTATTAATTTTATAATTAATTTATTAATTTTATAATTAATTTATTAATTTTATAATTAATTTATTAATTTTATAATTAATTTATTAATTTTATAATTAATTTATTAATTTTATAATTAATTTATTAATTTTATAATTAATTTATTAATTTTATAATTAATTTATTAATTTTATAATTAGTTTATTAATTTTATAATTAATTTATTAATTTTATAATTAATTTATTAATTTTATAATTAGTTTATTAATTTTATAATTAATTTATTAATTTTATAATTAATTTATTAATTTTATAATTAATTTATTAATTTTATAATTAATTTATTAATTTTATAATTAGTTTATTAATTTTATAATTAATTTATTAATTTTATAATTAATTTATTAATTTTATAATTAATTTATTAATTTTATAATTAATTTATTAATTTTATAATTAATTTATTAATTTTATAATTAATTTATTAATTTTATAATTAATTTATTAATTTTATAATTAATTTATTAATTTTATAATTAATTTATTAATTTTATAATTAATTTATTAATTTTATAATTAATTTATTAATTTTATAATTAATTTATTAATTTTATAATTAATTTATTAATTTTATAATTAATTTATTAATTTTATAATTAATTTATTAATTTTATAATTAATTTATTAATTTTATAATTAATTTATTAATTTTATAATTAATTTATTAATTTTATAATTAATTTATTAATTTTATAATTAATTTATTAATTTTACAATTAATTTATTAATTTTATAATTAATTTATTAATTTTATAATTAATTTATTAATTTTATAATTAATTTATTAATTTTACAATTAATTTATTAATTTTATAATTAATTTATTAATTTTATAATTAATTTATTAATTTTATAATTAATTTATTAATTTTACAATTAATTTATTAATTTTATAATTAATTTATTAATTTTATAATTAATTTATTAATTTTATAATTAATTTATTAATTTTATAATTAATTTATTAATTTTATAATTAATTTATTAATTTTATAATTAATTTATTAATTTTATAATTAATTTATTAATTTTATAATTAATTTATTAATTTTATAATTAATTTATTAATTTTATAATTAATTTATTAATTTTACAATTAATTTATTAATTTTATAATTAATTTATTAATTTTATAATTAATTTCTTAATTTTATAATTAATTTATTAATTTTATAATTAATTTATTAATTTTATAATTAATTTATTAATTTTATAATTAATTTATTAATTTTACAATTAATTTATTAATTTTATAATTAATTTATTAATTTTATAATTAATTTATTAATTTTACAATTAATTTATTAATTTTATAATTAATTTATTAATTTTATAATTAATTTATTAATTTTATAATTAATTTATTAATTTTATAATTAATTTATTAATTTTATAATTAATTTATTAATTTTATAATTAATTTATTAATTTTATAATTAATTTATTAATTTTATAATTAATTTATTAATTTTATAATTAATTTATTAATTTTACAATTAATTTATTAATTTTATAATTAATTTATTAATTTTATAATTAATTTATTAATTTTATAATTAATTTATTAATTTTATAATTAATTTATTAATTTTATAATTAATTTATTAATTTTATAATTAATTTATTAATTTTAAAATTAATTTATTAATTTTATAATTAATTTATTAATTTTATAATTAATTTATTAATTTTATAATTAATTTATTAATTTTATAATTAATTTATTAATTTTATAATTAATTTATTAATTTTATAATTAATTTATTAATTTTATAATTAATTCATTAATTTTAAAATTAATTTATTAATTTTATAATTAATTTATTAATTTTATAATTAATTCATTAATTTTATAATTAATTTATTAATTTTATAATTAATTTATTAATTTTATAATTAATTTATTAATTTTATAATTAATTTATTAATTTTATAATTAATTTATTAATTTTATAATTAATTTATTAATTTTATAATTAATTTATTAATTTTATAATTAATTTATTAATTTTATAATTAATTTATTAATTTTATAATTAATTTATTAATTTTATAATTAGTTTATTAATTTTATAATTAATTTATTAATTTTATAATTAATTTATTAATTTTATAATTAGTTTATTAATTTTATAATTAATTTATTAATTTTATAATTAATTTATTAATTTTATAATTAATTTATTAATTTTATAATTAATTTATTAATTTTATAATTAATTTATTAATTTTATAATTAATTTATTAATTTTATAATTAATTTATTAATTTTATAATTAGTTTATTGATTTTATAATTAATTTATCAATTTTATAATTAATTTATTAATTTTATAATTAATTTATTAATTTTATAATTAATTTATTAATTTTATAATTAATTTATTAATTTTATAATTAATTTATTAATTTTATAATTAATTTATTAATTTTATAATTAATTTATTAATTTTATAATTAATTTATTAATTTTATAATTAATTTATTAATTTTATAATTAATTTATTAATTTTATAATTAATTTATTAATTTTATAATTAATTTATTAATTTTATAATTAATTTATTAATTTTATAATTAATTTATTAATTTTATAATTAATTTATTAATTTTATAATTAATTTATTAATTTTATAATTAATTTATTAATTTTATAATTAATTTATTAATTTTATAATTAATTTATTAATTTTATAATTAATTTATTAATTTTATAATTAATTTATTAATTTTATAATTAATTTATTAATTTTATAATTAATTTATTAATTTTATAATTAATTTATTAATTTTATAATTAATTTATTAATTTTATAATTAATTTATTAATTTTATAATTAATTTATTAATTTTATAATTAATTTATTAATTTTATAATTGATTTATTGATTTTATAATTAATTTATTAATTTTATAATTAATTTATTAATTTTATAATTAATTTATGAATTTTATAATTAATTTATTAATTTTATAATTGATTTATTAATTTTATAATTGATTTATTAATTTTATAATTAATTTATTAATTTTATAATTAATTTATTAATTTTATAATTAATTTATTAATTTTATAATTAATTTATTAATTTTGTAATTAATTTATTAATTTTATAATTAATTTATTAATTTTATAATTAATTTATTAATTTTATAATTAATTTATTAATTTTATAATTAATTTATTAATTTTATAATTAATTTATTAATTTTATAATTAATTTATTAATTTTATAATTAATTTATTAATTTTATAATTAATTTATTAATTTTATAATTAATTTATTAATTTTATAATTAATTTATTAATTTTATAATTAATTCATTAATTTTATAATTAATTTATTAATTTTATAATTAATTTATTAATTTTATAATTAATTTATTAATTTTATAATTAATTTATTAATTTTATAATTAATTTATTAATTTTATAATTAATTTATTAATTTTATAATTAATTTATTAATTTTATAATTAATTTATTAAGTTTATAATTAATTTATTAATTTTATAATTAATTTATTAATTTTATAATTGATTTATTAATTTTATAATTAATTTATTAATTTTATAATTAATTTATTAATTTTATAATTAATTTATTAATTTTATAATTAATTTATTAATTTTATAATTAATTTATTAATTTTATAATTAATTTATTAATTTTATAATTAATTTATTAATTTTATAATTAATTTATTAATTTTATAATTAATTTATTAATTTTATAATTAATTTATTAATTTTATAATTAATTTATTAATTTTATAATTAATTTATTAATTTTATAATTAATTTATTAATTTCATGATTAATTTATTAATTTTATAATTAATTTATTAATTTTATAATTAATTTATTAATTTTATAATTGATTTATTGATTTTATAATTAATTTATTAATTTTATAATTAATTTATTAATTTTATAATTAATTTATTAATTTTATAATTAATTTATTAATTTTATAATTGATTTATTAATTTTATAATTAATTTATTAATTTTATAATTAATTTATTAATTTTATAATTGATTTATTAATTTTATAATTGATTTATTAATTTTATAATTAATTTATTAATTTTATAATTAATTTATTAATTTTATAATTAATTTATTAATTTTATAATTAATTTATTAATTTTATAATTAATTTATTAATTTGGTAATTAATTTATTAATTTTATAATTAATTTATTAACTTTATAATTAATTTATTAATTTTATAATTAATTTATTAATTTTATAATTAATTTATTAATTTTATAATTAATTTATTAATTTTATAATTAATTTATTAATTTTATAATTAATTTATTAATTTTATAATTAATTTATTAATTTTATAATTAATTTATTAATTTTATAATTAATTTATTAATTTTATAATTAATTTATTAATTTTATAATTAATTTATTAATTTTATAATTAATTTATTAATTTTATAATTAATTTATTAATTTTATAATTAATTTATTAATTTTATAATTAATTTATTAATTTTATAATTAATTTATTAATTTTATAATTAATTTATTAATTTTATAATTAATTTATTAATTTTATAATTAATTCATTAATTTTATAATTAATTTATTAATTTTATAATTAATTTATTAATTTTATAATTAATTTATTAATTTTACAATTAATTTATTAATTTTATAATTAATTTATTAATTTTATAATTAATTTATTAATTTTATAATTAATTTATTAATTTTACAATTAATTTATTAATTTTATAATTAATTTATTAATTTTATAATTAATTTATTAATTTTATAATTAATTTATTAATTTTATAATTAATTTATTAATTTTATAATTAATTTATTAATTTTATAATTAATTTATTAATTTTATAATTAATTTATTAATTTTATAATTAATTTATTAATTTTATAATTAATTTATTAATTTTATAATTAATTTATTAATTTTATAATTAATTTATTAATTTTATAATTAATTTATTAATTTTATAATTAATTTATTAATTTTATAATTAATTTATTAATTTTATAATTAATTTATTAATTTTATAATTAATTTATTAATTTTATAATTAATTTATTAATTTTATAATTAATTTATTAATTTTATAATTAATTTATTAATTTTATAATTAATTCATTAATTTTATAATTAATTTATTAATTTTATAATTAATTCATTAATTTTATAATTAATTCATTAATTTTATAATTAATTTATTAATTTTATAATTAATTTATTAATTTTATAATTAATTTATTAATTTTATAATTAATTTATTAATTTTATAATTAATTTATTAATTTTATAATTAATTTATTAATTTTATAATTAATTTATTAATTTTATAATTAATTTATTAATTTTATAATTAATTTATTAATTTTATAATTAATTTATTAATTTTATAATTAATTTATTAATTTTATAATTAATTTATTAATTTTATAATTAATTTATTAATTTTATAATTAATTTATTAATTTTATAATTAGTTTATTAATTTTATAATTAATTTATTAATTTTATAATTAATTTATTAATTTTATAATTAATTTATTAATTTTAGAATTAATTTATTAATTTTAGAATTAATTTATTAATTTTATAATTAATTTATTAATTTTATAATTAATTTATTAATTTTAAAATTAATTTATTAATTTTATAATTAATTTATTAATTTTATAATTAATTTATTAATTTTAAAATTAATTTATTAATTTTATAATTAATTTATTAATTTTAAAATTAATTTATTAAGTTTATAATTAATTTATTAATTTTAGAATTAATTTATTAAGTTTATAATTAATTTATTAATTTCAGAATTAATTTATTAATTTTAGAATTAATTTATTAATTTTATAATTAATTTATTAATTTTATAATTAATTTATTAATTTTAGAATTAATTTATTAATTTTATAATTAATTTATTATTTTTATAGGATACTTCTTTCTCAGCTTTTATATTTATGAAAAGGCTTTCTTTCAAATAAGATATCTATATGACTCTTTTTTATAATTTGTTTTTATTCAAATTAATTAACTGTTTAGATAACCCAAAATAGCTTTCATTCAATTTTCATTACTTCTTTTGGGATCAAATTTGAACAAAATGAGGTTGAGAAAGGTAATAAATGGGTATTACTTACCTCTTTTAGCTGAATCTTGGATATTATCTATAAAAACAGTTCAATTTTTCATGTGAAATATTAGTGGAATTTATTTCAATTTCTCTATAGGTTCTATATGAAACTTTTTGAAGCAATCTTTTTGGATAAATACTATTCATTGAAGCTATTGTATACATAATTCTTCCTTCAATTCTTTTCTTTTATATTATATAATTTGTTTTCTAATTTTTTGAATTAAGCTTATAGTTAAATATTTGGATTAATTGAAATTAATATATGTACTTCAGCTAAGCAACTGAGCAACGTAAACATCAATTTGGAAATTATCTTCAAAAAATTGATACTCTTAACTTAGAGATATTGAAAAAGGAAAAAGCTCATATATCTACAATTAATGAGAAGAATAATTTGAGAATTTCTTTCTCATAAATCTTCCTGAAAAAAGAATTGAAGACATGTATCTAGATAGAAAACTTCAATCAGGATGAAGTTTTTCTTAATATCAGAAAAAAATTCCAAGTTCATAATTTTTCAATAAATAATAGACTTCATCTTATTTATATTGAAATAATTGACTCTAAAACCTTCTTTCAAAGATAGAAGTGGTACAAGTATTTAGTTTAATGTTTTTTTTCTTATAATTTGTTTTGAAATTATCTCTGTTTTGCAAGCCTGGAAGGTAATTTTAGCTAACTATACTAAGAAAAAAAGGAATTGAACTGATATCATATGGTATTAATAGGCTTGAGGTGATTAGCATATCAATGGAGATTATTCACATAGCTGCAAAATATAGTATAAGCAAATCTGTTTTCCAGAACTGTTTCGTATTAGTACTTAAAAAGGAGCTTAAAGTACAAATATGAATGAAATTCTTCCAGGAGAATAGATGAATATTAGTTAGAAGTAATATTGAGATAATGACATATAAATTCAGAAAAAGATCCCTCTGGCTTCCAAACATATTCTCAATTCTTTGCCAAAGACTTCAGTATACCTGTCAAGTCTTACGTGAAATATAAAACCAAGCTTATTTTATAGGTGAATTGATATTTGTTAATATTTATATTTCAACAAGCTCTCATAATACTATTGAAGGTATCTCTTATACAATCAATTATTCTGGCTTTCTAAAAAAAATTGTATGCCCTAGTGAATGAGAAAGAATTGAATTTTCAAATAATATTCTTGAAAATTTTCATATTTCACTGTAATATTTAAAGCTTGATTACTCTTTCATACATTTCCTTTTATGTTTTCTTTACCATAACTACAAGATAATAAGTATCATTTTGTTTTTGGTTTCCAGCCCATTTAGGTTTTCAGAAAGATTTTCTATAATCAAATTGATTTTCCAATCACCTCTTCAGTTGAAGTATTAAATTGAATCTCAAAGACTTGATAATATTTTTTAAACAGAGTCTTACTGTCTCATAGTGCTCCAAAAACCTTCCAGCTTTGAACCAAATTAGTTATGAAATATATATCGGAAGCAAATTTCAGTCAAAAATATTAAAAAGATGAAGATAATGCATTGAAAGAATTTTTTTTGTACTCACAATAGTCAAAAAGAAATCTGGAATAACTTTTGAAATGAAGAATATCAGATTGAGCCAAACATTTATAAAAAGAGGTTTTGAATATTCTCTTCATTGTATTTATACTTTATTCACATATTTTTTACTTTTATTTAATTTTGTTGTTTTTTCTTAAGCAGAGTACCAATATTTGATATCCTGCTACTGTATAAAATAAAATCTTCTCAAAAACATTTTTCTGGAGATTAACATCATTTTTATGATTAATCTTAATTTTACTCATTTTAATTATGAGGATAATTTTTCTAATTCTTGTAATAATTGATATCAGGATTGATTCAATATAATTTGGTTGATTGTTTTTTTCAAAATATTACAGTAGCAGGATCTGTGTATATCCTTCTAATATAAATTTGTTGACAATCGTTGACACATTACAGTATATGCTACCATAAATGCAATGAAAAAATTATAAGAACAAAGTTTATAACTCAAAAATATTTCACAAGTCCCAGCAATGATAGTTATGGTCAAAAGAAAAAAGATAATGAAGGGAAAAAATCAGAAATGAAGACAAAAAACATGATGATTATGTAAAAATTAATAATAATAACAATGATACCACTGATAATTCCTAATTATAAATTTAGCAAAAAATTTAAATCACTCCTATTTTTAAAAAATAATATAAAAATTGAAATGATAAGAATATTTGGTTATTCATTTCATAAATCACCTTTTCAAAACAAGAGAATTGTGTAAATTTGTTTTTTTTCCAACATGAAAGATCTCAAGTAAAAACAAGGGAAAAACTAAAATTAGAAATGTACCCATTGGAGAGATCATAAAAAATAGTGTTCTTTTCATAAGAAATTCTTTCAATTTAGAAGATTTTATAACCTTCCTTCCATAAAAAGATAATAGCAGAGGGTAATAGAAATCTTTGATGAGATAGAAACATGGTTTTGTTATATGTAGCTCTTCAAAAGAACAAATTATTTTCTGGATTTAAAATATAGCTCTGAGCTTAAATCCTAGATGTAGTTGTATTTGCAATTCATATTATAAATGAGATGAAATAATCCTTTACACATATCACATTTTAGGTATAATAAGAAACAAATAGAATATCCCCAGCTTAATGAAATAAAAAAAGAACAAAGGAAATGAAAGAGTCTATAAACTTCCAGTTGCTGAGAATGGCTAAAATCTCACTAAAAAATGAAATTCTTGTTTAAAATTAGGACAGAGACCAGGTCCAAGCTCAGACTCATCTGGCTTCAAGCTCTTTTCCAAATGAAACTTCTGTTGTCAGGTGTAGCCAATTTTAACTAGGTAAATGTCCTATAAATTTGGCATTTTTATGGCAATCTAAGTGACAATCAGTGTCTCACGGGACTAGGAATGCTGCTGTAGGACGTACTTTTCAGGTACTTGAAAGGAGCTTCGTAGCTGAACAATGAAGATCCTTTGGGTTCCATTTCTACATCCTGCAACTTCATCTTCATTCATATTTTGAAGAATATGGAGAAATTCTGAAAAAAAGAAAATTTTTACAAATTTTCCATTTAATTGAGACTTCCATAGTATTCCAAAGAACTCATTCTTCCTTCCTTTATTTTGGCTTTAGCATTAGCTCAATTATCCTCAAATATCTTAATAAAAAGGTTCTTTAATCCTTGACCCTTCCCCAGATAATTTATCAAAATTGATTCCAACTCCTTTTGCACTTGAATTAACAATACTTATATCAAAAGCTAACTATAGATTAGTTCAATGAAATTTTTTGATTTTTATAATCTAAGAAGATAGAAAGTATTTCCTTGAAAAATTGGAAAAATTTCAATATTGATTAAAATATTAATTTGGAGATTTGATATTGCTTTTCTATTGTAATATGAAATATGGCATATTTATAATTTTCTTAAATAAATTAATCCAAATGAATCCCCTAAAATGGAATTAGAAGCTTCTAATAGTTTTCAACTTTGGCCTCACTTAAGTTCCACTCAAAACTGATAATGCATTAATATTAAAAAAACCTGTGTTTGTTTGATAAAATGAAGAATCCTAGGCTTTTGCATTATTTGGAGCTTATTTCTCAGCTAAACCTTTCTTTCAACCTAACAAGACACATAATAGAGTTATTTTGGTTTAAGATACCAAAAATTTCAATTAATTTAAATAGGGAATAATCATTTTAAAGGAAAAAAGTGATGCAAATGTTTTTTATTTTTCAATATGGATATGAAGTAAAGCTCAAATATAAAAACTCTGGTGAAGCTCAAAATTTGCTTGTTTATTTTAAAATCCAAATCAAATACTTAATTTAAGTTCCATAAATAAATAAATTACTAAAATAGATTTATAAAAAAATATTCATTGGCATGAATATTTTTTTTGCTAACTAAGATCTTTTGGAAAAAGATCAAACTATAATAAGAATTGATTTCCAGAATATGGCTTCCATATCCATCAAATCCAATAAAAACCATCAGAAAATTGAGAAATATAATTATATTAATTTTCATATCTGAAAGCCGGAAGTATTTTTTATATCTTTTAGTAAATGAATACTTTTGGATTTTTTTACATAAAAAATTATATTTTTAATGTCCTCTATATGAAATTTTGATCAAAGTTACAATAATTCCAAATTAACTTTTGTTCCAAAAGTGGAATTTGGAATATTCTTGATTATTTCTGATCTGTCTTCACTTTATGTGAATTTAAGCAATAAAATTCATAGATAATAAAAAGTCTAGAAAATTTTCAAGTTTCCTCTTCATGAAAGTGCTTTGCTTATCAATAATGTTTTACTTTAAGGTGACATTAATATAGTACTCTTCAGTAACTTCCAGATCCAGACAAGTCCCAATGAAGCTTTCAAGATTCATATATCCAGAGAAGCATTCTTATAAGATAGTTTTTTAAATAATGGAGAAATTTAGAGAATTAAAATTATGTTTAAAATATTCCTTATCATATAATATATGTCATTTGAAATCATTTTTTTAGCATTATCATCAAGATGTACATACTTCAGTACAATAATGTTAAATTCTAAAATACATTTACCAGATCCAATTGTGGAAAGATTTCAAATGTGAGTAGGTTGATCAATTTTAGGTATATCAAGCTTCAGAGTACTTGGGAATATTTTGCAAATATAAGAGGGATTCTTTTGTTGGAAATGTATTTAGATATATGGATTTTTTGGGAGAAAACTACTCAGTAATTCCCTTTATTTACTGTGGCTGAGAAACTTATGGAAAATATCCAAATCACAAAACTCCAAGTCCAATTAATTTCCAAGCCATGTACAATCTGGTATTCAACATGAATTCTAAATGGTACACATTCTTGAAGGATGGCTTTTGTGTCTCATGATAAAGTTTAATGTAATCTCAATTTATCAATATTTGAGAGTCTTATTCTGTTAAACTGGCTGATTTCATAATTTTCAAAGTAGAATATTTCTTGAAAGTGGGTTTTCTTGAAATTTTTTGAATATTGATTAAAAGAATCATATCCGAAACCGCAAAATTTCAAAAAAAATATTTTAATGAAAAAATGCAGCTATCATCCTCAGAAATCTTTCTTACATATTATTTAATAATTATTAAGATTAAAAGATAAAATTTTTATCTTCGAAGAATTGAATGAAATTTTCTTATTCCTACGGGAATCTTTCCAAATGATTGTTTGAGAAATGCTGATATATTCGGATTTATATCAAGAAGTATTTTTAATAGATAAACTAAATTAAAATTTTGAAAGGAGATTGACATTTGGATAGATTCTCACTGTTACTTCTATGTTATAGCTCGTATAGAAGAGGAACTCTTGAGATTTTGTCCTGTTTTTGAAGTATAAAACCTAAATTTTAAGCCATATAAAGTAAAATTATCAATTTAAAGCTATATATTTTGTGTAAAGATATTTTCAAAGATAAATAAAACCAATCTCCTTTCTGAGAAAATTTTTGGCTTCTATTCCAATGAAATCATTCCTCAGGAGTTCTAGTACTAGAGTTTCTCTTCAATTTAGCTGAGACCAATTGATGATCTAGATGGAGAAATAAGTTCATTGCAGATATTATTAAAGAAAGCCTATGAATTTGGGAGAATTAAAAGATTCAAAATCATTTGAATATTATTTGAAAGAAAGAAATTCTATTAAAGATTTCTTTTGAACAACTCTCTTTTAGCTGAAGAATAATTTGATCAAATTATCTGTTAATCTAAAAATCTTTGGCTGGCAAGACTTTGGTGTATCTCCTCAATTATCATTTTGAAAATTATTTCTTCCGAAAATATTCATGTATCAATATATATTGAATAGATTCTCTCAGATAAGCTTCATTATCAGAAAGTAGAGATGAAGATAGATTTCTGTCTGACTAATCTCTTTAAAATACCTAACTATTGTTATATTTTCTCCAAAAGACTTTCAAATTTCATGGAAAACCAAAGTATGCTCATAGAGTTCCCAAATCTCAATCCTCTAGATTGAAGGAGGCTAAAATTATTCTATATTTAGCTTGCTGCTGTTTTCAAAATAATGGTTCAAAAATACTAAAAAATAATTCTATTATCACTAAAAACTTATAGAAACCACAATTTAAATTTCTATAAAAGAAAGGATTTTTCAGCTCTATGGTCTAGAATTAGGAGTTCTTACTAGTAAGGTCAAGAAATAATGGGTTTATGATTACATATTTAAGAGTTTAATTCCATTTTTAAAGCTTAATTAATCCTATTGATTCCTTTTCAAAAGAGTTAATGTAGCACTTTGATACAATTTTATGAAATAAGTTAAACTTTTTAAATATATATTAAAATTCAAAAAAAGAAAAATAGTATTTTTTGAACAACATCTTACCTTTCCAATTTCTACTAGCCAAATCCATATACAATGCTCCTTGAGCTTTCTCAAGTAAATTCTTGGAACTTTAAAGTTTTTCAGGAAAGCTATGTACTCTGAAAGTACTATAAACACAACAAATAGATCCTCAGAAATATTCCAGCTGCTATTAACTAGGGTGAAGAAATACAAAAGGTTATTGCCACACTTATCTTCATAAACAACTCCATGTTAGGGTCATGTTGGAATCGTTTTTGTTTCATGTTAAGATCATGTTTGAGCTTCAGAGCCTGCTCCCATAGGCTGAAATATTGCATATTTAGTTATTCATAAGAGGAAGTTTTCTCTCTAGACGTTTCCTCTCTAAATATCATTCTATTTGCTAAAATGAATTGCATTTTTTCTATTTAAAACAACTATATCTATGGTAAAATTTAATTAAAGCTTGGGATAAACCATAAATAAACAAAATATTTTCTTTTAGTGATCATTTCAAACTCTCTTTTATAGTCAAATTATTTTTTTCACTCTTTTGTCTTTCTTTATAAGCTAGTATTCTTGCTTCAACATATATTTCTTAAAAAAGTTTGATAAAGTATAATTTGAAAACAGTACAATTACCAAAAAGTATATCTATCCAAGCCGCAATAATGTAGGAGTTCTTAGTGTTGAATCATAAATCTGAAGTGACCAATACTTGAAAGACATCTTAAGGAGCTTATTGGATGTTTTTTTGAGTAAAAAGCTTTTTTAGTACTTGAAGGATATTTATATTTATCCTGTTGATGAGAAATTCTAAAAGTTCAAAAGCCTTTTGTCTTAAGCAAAGGACTTTATTTACTTTCTCTAATGATTAAGTTACTGAAAGAAGAGTTTAAATTATTGAAAATTCAGTTTCAAAAGATAAAGAATGAATTAATTTAGAAATATATTTTAATCAGGTAATCTGTTGTACAAGTATTCATATAGATAAATGTAAACCAAAGTACCATTAATTCAATATCAGCTTGAGAAATAAATTTTTTCACTTGAGTCAGGATTTTTGAGGAAAAATAATTATCAATCAAAAAGTCTCAATATTTATTCAAAATTATATTTTGAATAAAAACTCTAGACCCACTTTAGCACCAATTTTATGTGAATTTGATGATGTAAAATGATTGTGATTTAGGCCATAAATTTCAATTGCTAGGACTTAAAACCCATGCTTTTATATATTTTAGTATTTTTTCATTTTTAATAATGTGATCATTATTTTTTCTATCAAAAAAGAGGGGAAGCTTAAAAGACTATTGTGTAAGATAAAATATACATAAATGATGTATAGTTATTATTATTTACTTGATTTTGTTGGATTAAGAAGGATTAATGAGTACAGAAAATAGATGGGTTAGAGTCCTGGAAAATGATAAACATAAAGTTTCAAAGTACTTTGAAGGTTTGAGATATCTCCCGGAATATATTACTAATTTCTTGAAGAACTCCAATTTTTCTTCAACAATCTAGCTTATATCCATAAATAATTAAATAAAAGTAAAGCATGGTCCTTTGAATAGGTTACACTTAAATATTTGAGGTTTAAAAGAATATAGATTCAAAATTTCCATAGGAACTTCTTCCATTGTTTCACGTCAATAGTAGGGGGTGTCAAAGTTACCAAATCACACACTCAAAATCCTGTTTTTTTGGGGGATTTCAGAAATCTCACACCTCAAGAGGTGTGATATTTTAGGGTACAAAAGTCCAGGTTTTTGGTACCAAATCCCATGTTTAAATACTAAAATGTTGCCTCTAGCTTCCCATAAAGGCACATGTTTAAAACACACAACTCAGCAAGGGAATGTTAAATTTCATAAAGCTTTCCTTATCTTGCATAAAAGCTGAATACACTCCTCATTTATTAAAGTATTTGATTTCAAATTGCATTTACTACAGGCCTTTTCTTCATTTAACATGCCCAAGACAGTGCAAAGGCTACCTTTACTTCAGACCTTAAACTCACTGCAGTTCATTGATGCTCTCATCTCCAATAGTGATTCTGATATCCAGGAAGAGATAATCTTATTAGACATGATAACATCACAAATATACATCAATCCTTGTAGAAGATATCCATCAAATTACATGTATACAATGAGTGATTTACAAACATTATCACCTGAAAAGTTTTGACAGCTATGTAGGACCACACATGAATCATTTGAAAAATTGTTTGCACAAATTCAAGCTGGTCAAACATTTTAAAACTCATCACAAAACAAACAACACAATCCTGCCATCCAATTGGCTGTGGAATTATCAAGGCTAGGATCAAATGGCAATGGGGCCGCTTTGGGAAAGATGGGAATTTTATTTGGAATTAGACATGGGACTATTGTGTTGTACACTCAAAGATCCGTCCAGATATTAATGAAGTTGAAGCACAAAGTGATTGTGTGGCCAACAATAGAACAACAAAGAGAGATGTCTCAAGTAATGCAAGCAGAAGGCTTCCCTGGGTGCATTGGGTTTATTGATGGGAGTCTCATACCATTATCACAACATCCCCCCTATGATGGTGAAGCCTATTTTGATTGCAAAAAGAGGTAAGCTGTTGAATCTTTATTATCTATTTCATTTTTACTGATTGTTTACAATTAAGGTATTCTATGTCAATACAACTGGTTTGCAATATCAATAAACAGTTCACTGCTCTACATGTTGGTTTTACTGGGTCACTTCATGATTCAAATGTCTATCAACATATGAGAATAGCACAAGCACCTCAATGGTTTTATGAAAAGTATCAGTACTTACTTTCTGATTCAGCATATGCAAGCTCTCCTTGGATTGTTCCGGCATATAAGGGAGTTGTAGAACAGAAAGAAGACAACCGTTCTTTCAATTACTGTCTAGCAAAATCAAGGGTCAGAATCAAGAATGAAATTGGAATTTTGAAGGGGAAGTGGTTTTCTCTGAGGGAAATGCAAAATCAAATGAGGGATGATCATGAAATCGAATATTTTGTTAGTTGGGTTGTTTCTTGCACAACTTTACATAATATTTTAGCACAAATTAGTGATTAATGGTTTGATTTATATGGAGATGATGATCCACCACATGCAGAAAATCTGGAAAATAACGCCATTGGGGAATATGTGGTAAATATGTGTGAAAAAATTAAACCAATTACTTTGGCATGGAAAAATAGTCAATTGTAAATTTCATCAGGACCATTGATTTATGTACTTAGTTTAATGGCATACAACCACGTGGAGATGTTATTGGTAGAATAAAACTATTTACAATTGATATTTTTTAGTTCTTTTTTTATCCTGCATATTTCTTTCAAAGTACCCATTGACTTTTGAATTAATTTTGGTGGGTGTCATTTTCAAGAATTTGTCACCTACATTAAATAATTTATGGTTCATTTGAAAAGAACATCCAAAATGAGTTATTTTGTCATGATTGATAATTTATGGAGGAGGTTTGGTTGTATGATGAGCCATTGTTGATGTCTTCCAAAGAATTTCCATGATGCCAGTTTTTTTGAAAAATTGATCTCCATTTTCAATTTGCGGAAGTGAAAGCCATGTCCAGAGGGGGTTAAGACAGTTGGAAGGGGATGGAAATATTTTTTTGATACAAAAGGAAATATACCATGATTCAAGGCATTGGGATCGTTTAAATCTTGGTGTGGCTTATTGAAAAATCCATCTTGAGTGACAATGACATTGATAAATGATTTGAATTATTCCTTGGGATTGGCAGAAGTCAATTCAACTTGACTGAAATTTGGTAGTTTGGCTGCTTCCATTAATGACTGATTTTCATTAGCTGCTAATTTTGAAAAATGGGAGGTTGTTGAGTAAACAAATTTGTCTTATTGTTGAAATTTGGTGCATTTATTATTATCTGTTTCAATTTGATGAGGAATTAAACCTGGTTTTATGGAGTAAACACCTAATAATTTTTTAATTAGTTAGTAATTATTAAAATAATAAGCAAAAAATATTGCACACCTGCAGATTTGCCAGAATCTGAACCAGAACGAAACCCAATACCTTTCATAATGCCTCCTAGGAGTTGCTTATTGGTTTTAATTTCTTTTCAATTTTGAGAAAAGGAAATTAATGTCATAATGAGGTTTTGGAGCATTTTAGAGTTTCCAGAAGAATTATCAAAAGGGGTTATTTCATATATGATTACAGGTAAAAAGGGCTTTTTGGTTTTATCAATGAGTACATAAGGATGGGGTAGAGTGCTGAGTGATGGAAGCTTTAACCATTAGTCATTGGCTGATTTCTTGTAAATCAAAATGGATGAAAAGCTCTTATATCCTGTGTTTGAATAGGCAAGGTGAGACATGATCTGTTTTGAATCATGCATGTGTTGTCTTTGGCTTCAGGTGAGCTTTCTTTTATGATTTGATTTTGTATTATTATCCTCATGATGTTCTATATTTGGTTTAGTCCTAACCATGACATCAAGAGGAGGAATAATAGCTTCATCATCTTTCAAATCATTCTGATTATGTGCTGAGTATGGTTTAGTCCTAACCATGACATCATCAAAATAGTTTGAAGAGTGAGAGAGAGGAGGAGCATTTTTTTTGAATTTCAAGGATGATGGAAGGGGGGTGAAATTGAATGACATTGCAAAAGAAACCTTTATAAATGATCCTCCCCTATATTAACAAATAAATAAAAAGTTTAACCAAAATTATAATAAAAAATCAATCATGGTTCAGTAATGATAATCATCAAAAAAAGATAATAATCATAAGTTCAACATGATTATGATTTGAAAAAGAAAATAATCATCAGTGATTAATGATGATGATTATAAAAAAAACAAGGTCAGCAACCATAATAATCAAAAAAAATAAACTAAAAATGATTTTGATTTAAAAAAAATAAAATAAAAGAAAATTCATCATCAGTGATTTGTGATGATGATGATAAAAAACAGAAAAAAAAAAGGTCAGCATTCATAATGATCAAAAACAATCAAATCATAAAGATTATTATCATTCAAAAAGAAAAGATAATAAAAAAACATTAATCAGTGATTATTGATGATATGATTTTAAAAAAAAATAAGAATAAATCAGTAAATCATGAATGATCATCATAAATAAGATTATGATTTTCCAAAAAAAATATAAAAAAAACCAAGATCAGTATTATATCATTCAACAAAAATAAAATAAAAATCATGTTAATGGCCTCTGGAGGCCATTAGCATCAAAATTTGAAAAACAATGCTCGGAATCAATTCGGGAGGCCTTCCAAATTGATTCCGAATCAATTTGGATCGATTTGAGCCAGCTAAGGCCTGGAACCTCACAGGAGCCTTTTTGGGAGGTTCCAGGGTGATTGGGCTGAGGGTTTTTTGGAGGTGGATGGTGATGGGTGGGGAGTTTTCGGAGGTGCATGGTGATGGATGGTGATAGATAGGGTATTCTTGGAGGTGTATAAAATCAATAAAATAAAATTTTAAAAAATTACCTATAAAAAAACAAGAAATCAGAATCAGGTGGGAAAAAAATTAGAGTCATGAAATAAAAACAAGAAAAAATGACTTACCTGAATTAAAAAAGAATGGTGAATTTTTTGGATAATCTCAAAAAAAAAAAGAGTGAGGGGTGAAAATAAAAAATAAAGAATATAAAATGAGAAATTAAGAATTCAAAATTGAAATTAAAAAAAAAATTCAAACTAAAAATTAAAAATCAAAAATGAAAAATAAAAAACAAAATTCCAAAATTAAAAGTTGATACAATTAAAAATAAAAAATTCAAATGAAAAATGAAATATAAAAAAAAGGAACATATAGAAAAAGATGAAAAAATTCCAAAAATAAAACAATAAAATGACATTAGATACCATTTCAAAAAAAAGGAAAAAAATTGTCATCAACGTTTATTTGGCAAAAAATCCAAAAGAAAGGAAATATGGAGGGAGCCATCAATTTCATTTTGAACAAACTTCACATAAAATCTTGATGCAAAACTTTCCCAAATTTTCAATTAAATTTCATGACATAAGATCAATTGCAAGTTGGTGCCCCAATTACACATAAACATTAAATTTTCAATTTGGTAATACAGTGCAGTTAGATTTCATGACATAAGATCAATAATTAAACATAAACATAAGTTTTATTTAACAAATCACCACATATAAAATGATCACATGATGTATACCTAATATATTATTTTTTATTGATTAATGTCAGAATGTGTTCCAGCTCCACAATTGGCCTGCTTTATGACAATGACACTATAGTAAGATCCATCTGGCATTGCTTTTCCTTCAATTCCAATTCACAATTCCACTTTTGTTTTTCAAATTCATATTTCTTCATATTTTGCTTCTCCTCAAACTCCATTTGCTTTTGTAACTTGACTTCTTCAAACCATTGCTTTTCCATGTTGCTTGCTTTCTCTTCATTCCACATCTCCCTGTCCCACTCCAAACAAGCATTTTCACTGGTTTAACGGGCTACAAATAATGCATTTTGTCAGTAGGATTGATCAGAGTAACCCTAAATCCAAAAATACCCTTTTGCTGTGATTCAAGCAAATTTGCATATGTTGGTGCAAACATATCCATTGGCCTTTTCCTAGAACCACTCTTGTCATTCAAGTTGGGCTTCACTTCTTTATTACACTTTTGTGTTGAATGTGTTATGTATTTTCTTTGCTGGTCAAAGGAGAAATAATCAACAATGGATTTCATAAGTATCAGGTTTAAACATACTTACTGATTCAACTTGAAGGTTTTCCACTTGAGCCCAGTCATCTTCATTATGAAGCAAAGGAACCAGATTGAGTGGTGATTCCAAACCATCATTCTCCTTTAAAAAGAAAATGAGGATTAATTATTGCATGTAAAAAAAGGAAGATACAATAACTTACCTTATCAAGCAAAAAATCAACATCATCATCACCATTGAAGCTGTCTTTTTCTTGTGAATCATAGCTTGCAATGGGAGTGACATTGGGCTTGTGGCCAAAGAGCACATCCATTTCAGCATAGCAAGGACACATATGTTGAAGCTTTTCACTCATTGATTTTATTCCTTTACTCTCATCTTCTTCTGTTATTCCAGCCCCAGTTAGCTTTTCAAATTTTTTTGCTGCCATATATTTCTTTTTATATGTTCACCATTGATCTCAGATGCTTCTTGAACTAAGTTCTAGGTGATTTTGTGATTTTTTGTTGACCTCAATGGCCATAAGCTGAAATCCATGCTGCTTTGATGAAGGAGGTCTTCCAATAGATGTTGAACCACTAGTACCAAAACATGACTCAAAATTGGATTTGACTGAAAGCCAATTAATTATGGTTAAATAATCTTTATGTGTTAAGTGACCTGATGGATGTGGCAAGCCAGAGGTGATCTTCATATCTGACTTGATATGTCTTGCTTTGGAATGAGGCATTATTATATGGATGAATAAGTATAAATGGACTGTAAGCTGTTTGGTCAGATTTTCCAAAATGGAGTGTAGAAGAATATGTTGTAAAGGTATGAATTGTGAGTACTCATTTGGGTTAGGTTTCAAACTCAAATCCCAGATGCATGGGATTTGGTCAAAATACCAGGGGACACAGTTAAAATTCCATATGATTTACACATAAAAAAACATGGGATTTAGTGTTGAGATTTGGGTTCCAAATCATGTGTTATTTTAAGGCGGGATTTGGTGACTTTGACACCCCCTAGTATATGATTTTATGTTTGTTATTTTGGTTGAAAGATTCATTATTTTTAATTAAATTGGATCAAATTAGGAAGGAGAAGTCCTATTTCCTACAATAAACAATAATTTTTTAGCTTTCATTTATTGGAAAGAGATTCTCATAATTCTTGAACTTTATTTTTCTCAAATTTGGAAGTCAGTTCAATTTTAGTCTTTGTTTTCCATAAAACAGAGTGAAATATTTTACATCCATTACTGGTATACAACCTCTGCCATACAAGAAATGACATAAAGATTCAGGAAAATCTTTATGATTCTTTTATTTTATTTGAATCCTTTATTTTAAAGAAATTCTTCTCACATTCTCCTATCTTTCCTTAATAAATACAGCTTACATATCAGATTCATTAATATTTTTTTTGTCATAATTTTATCCTAAACTTTTAATACAAAATTTCATAGCCCTTGATGTTTTTTTAGTTTTAAATTTGTAAAAATTTCTTTTTAATAAAAAATGTCTCTATTCCTTCAGAACTTACCACTCATTTGATTTTATGGTGTTCACCAAAATTCTTATTTTATTATATTCTTAGAAAATTGAAATTATTATTTAAATTGAAATAATTCCTTAAAATTTTTATAGTGATACCTATAGTTTCCCATAAAGCAAGAAGTCCTACTTTGGTCACCAAAAATGACAGCAGTTTCAGCTTGGAGATAGATCTAATAAGCTTTAAGAAATATACTTTTGATTTAATAATAGCTGTTACTATTTATAAAAGATTTTCATGCATGTTCCTAATTAAAAAGTTCTAGTGGCACTCTCTCCATAATATTGAACACTTTTGGCAAAGAGATATTTTCCCAAGTACCTAGGCTTTCAAATAACTACTCTTAACTAATTAAGCTCAACTAAAAGACATCTAAATCCTTTTAGGAAAAGAGAAAATTGAGACTTATGAAATTTATCAAATTCCCGGTAGAACAAAGGACTCAGGTTCATGTTTTGAAAAATAGATTTTTGAAAACCAGTTTTAAATCTTCTTTAATCATCTAATAATTATTTATAATTCAGGAGCTTGATATTTTGGGTTTTGGTTTGCACAATTTTATTTCAAGAAATAATTAAGGATAAAACTAAGCCAGTAACTAAGCCAGTGGATTCAAACCATGGAGTGCCTCTGAGGGCCAGCAATTCCTGATTTTCAACCCAAACAAGCAATCAGTGCTGGCCAGTTTTCTCTTAAATGCAGACTGGGATAGCGCCATCGAGAAAAATTTGCCTAAGGAGAGAAAATTTAGTCTCTTTATCTATTTTACGGGTTCTTTGAAAGTAGCAGCCTTTCGGGCTTTGGCAGGCTGGTGCCACCTAACCACGCCATGGGTTGTGCGCTGGATAATCTGCTGCGGATGAAATGTCGCTGTAATCCGATACCTCTGGCCGCGGCGCGTAGTTATGGCTTTCGACGAGGCCATGCCGGCTGATAATTCTTTCTTTTTTTAGAATTTTCGATATCAAAAATGAGCTCGCCACAATCATCGCCGTCCTCTTCGAAACGATCCAGCTCAAATCACCGACGACATTCCGTCACAACAAATCGGAGCTTAAATGATCGTCAGATATTGAAGTATTCGTTCTCCACGTTAGTGTTTTTCTTCCGATTTTGTATCCATACAAGGGGTTTTTCCCTGGAATTTCGGCTGTTAATTTCATATGCCGACATCGGATGGAATCTTAAAGAACAGACTTGAATCGGATGTTGGAAAAGTTTGTTGGAAGATTACAGATTCTGAAAATAGATTAGTATGGAAATCAGTTAAGTCTTGGAATCTTAGTAGCTTCTTATATCCTTGGACCTTTATCTACGAATTCAAAACTTTTTCCTAATTGGCCTTTTTGGATTTCAAAACATTAACATCAGGCTAGAGAATTGGTTGAAGATGAAATAGTTGAAAGCATTCGAGTAAGTTCTTGCTTTCTTTTTTCTTAGGCCTATCTTGAACTGTCATTTAGATTTCCAATTTCATATGCCCTTTTGTGATTTTGTAGAATTCAACCGGTGAAGCTCAATGGACAATTCACAAGTTGCGTCTGGTCACTTTCATTATTATTATTTTAACCAAAGGCAGCAAATTAACAACTTTCAACTTGTCCGAATATTATTTACTGCCTCTTTTCATTATCAATGTGACATTTTTAGGCCCACCCGAGGCTGGTATCTAGTTTTGCACTCTCAACATGGCAAGGAGCTGCCCAAAAGTATTCAGCTTCAACCGGTCTGCTCCGGAAATGACCCAAGTGATCCCATCCAATTTCATTTTAGACTACATACTCAAGAAGTGCCACGGGAATCTGGCAGTAAAACTACCGGCAGTCACCTCAAACGTCGTTCCGGATCGATAGTGCTCAATTCGGCGTCGACGGATAACTCAAAACTATCATCCTCATTTCCTCAGTCTGAGTATTTAATTCTCCTAAAACCTCAAGTTCCAAATCCCACAGAAGCATCGTTATTTAAATCATTTATCCAGCTCTTTGCGAACTCAAATCGCCCCTTCACTTGTTTCGCTCGGTCTCATGATGGTACAGAATCCATCATTTTTGACTATCAAGATAATAGTTCAACCTTTGGAATCCAAAGTTTTGGCACTTTATTAATTTATCATGAGGATGAAACTTACAAGTCTTTGGATCTTGATAAAGCGTTTTGGGTAGCGGTTTGCATTGCTTATTTGGGTTTTAGGGATGATCAAGAAGTTTGCTTTCAATTTTTTCACTGTAAAGAAGCCTAGAGCAATTGAGTCTGATTTTATTTTCTTTTACATTCAGGCTTTTGTTGCCGCAAATCAAGACAACTGACACGTCAAACCGTTGCGAACTTTATCCTGCTCCATCAAAGAGCTGAGGTCTTTACCATAAATGACAACAGACGTGAAAAAGGAAGATATTACTCCTCAAACTTTTATTGGCCCAAACAATGTGTACAAAACTGGCTTGTTTGCTTCTACAGACCTTTCAAGCATCATGGAAAGGAATTTCATGTCCTTTTGTTTTTATTACCTTTTTCAAGACAATATTTTTTTAAGAATAAACAATGTTTTTATAATTATTTAATTTATTGCTGCTATTTTTTTCCCTATCGCTATCAAGCATATGTTTATTTTTCTTGATCATATATGTAACTGAAATGGAATTGTTTATCAGGATAAATTTTCTTGTATGAAGATTCAATCAGATGGAATTCAGTTTACCTAAATATGTTTCACAGGATTGGTTGACTATAGTAGGGCCGCAATAATTGTATCTAGTAGTCGCATTCTTGGTTATGAAAATCCAACAAACAATTCTTTTTCTTGAGTAAACGTTGTGCCATTGACCGCCCGACGGGATTGACAAAGAAACTCAGTAGGCCGTGTTAAAGCTACTGAAAACAAAATTTGTGATTGGGAAGCTCCTAGAAAGGATTTCCAACCAAATGCAATACAGGCACTTATATATACACTTCCAGAAAAAAGTTGATATTGATTCATACATTCTTTTTCTAGAAGAATAAATTTGAAATAAAAATCTATTTACCATATTTTACCCAATGAATAAATTATACGGAATCTGAATAAAAGAAAAACATTTTTATTTATTTTATCTAACATAAATTAAACAAAAAGAAACAAGTTTTCAAAAGCTAATCAAAAATAAAAGGTTTTTTATTATTATTTCATATTGTTTATTCTATTTATTTTAATCTTTAATTCACACAAGTAAAAGAAATAATTAAGAAGTTGATCATTTGATTTGGGACTATACTCATTTGTATTATTTTGTTTGTAAAAACATTCATTGTACTCTTGATTAATAGTAATATTATCAAGGGTTTCATAGAACAATTTTACACTTAGGGCCTGGCTGTGTTTTCAAACCTTGAACCCCAGTTTAATAGATATTTGGACTTACCCAAGACAAAACATTTATCAAATTGATAATTTTTTCTTTATTTTGAGATATCTTAGTATTTTGAATTTATATTAAAACTTTCTTTGAGATACTTAAATGGTTCTAAATATGGATTCTTCACAACCAAAAACTTAAGAAATTTATCATTTGAGTTTGTCTGAAATCCTTTGATTCAAGATCAGAGTTTTCAGATTTTTTGAAGAATATATTTCTTTTTGAAAAATTAAAAAATGTCTTGAAAATGTCAAACTACATTATTGTCATCTTTTATTTTCTTGAATCAAATACAAATTAGCTGTTAATAATCTCAGTAAGGGGGATATTAAAAGATCTGAATCTTCATAATCTGATTAAGAAGAAAGATTAGAAGCCTGTGTTCCACCCAAAGTCCCTTTGCTCAGCAAAGATACTTTCAAAAAAGCACTAAAGAGTGTATAATTGTTATTCTTTTCTTAAGTAATCATATATTCTTTTAAGAATGATGCATTCCAAAAATAAAAGAAACTACTCAATCCAATAAGATGGATCTGGACAGTAAGGAAGAGGTAGATAAGATCCAAAGCAGGTTTCCTGTGAGGCTTAGAGGTACTTTTATATACCCAAAAGACCACAAAGAATTAAAATAATTGATAATTGAGAATAATAAATTTATTTTTAAATATAAAAAAAATTTAATAATAAATTTACATTAAAATTCAAGAATACAAAAATCTATTTTTGCTCAAAATAATGAAGATAAAATTCTATCAAAAATATTAAAAATAGAATATTTTTTGAAAAAAAGTTAATAAA
This sequence comes from Austropuccinia psidii, assembly GCA_023105745.1. NCBI lineage: Eukaryota > Fungi > Basidiomycota > Pucciniomycetes > Pucciniales > Sphaerophragmiaceae > Austropuccinia > Austropuccinia psidii. The sequence goes on from JALGQZ010000007.1 coordinate 61,888,863, forward strand.
AAATATTCTAGATTTATTCCAATAAATAAACTTCTAAAAGTTTTTTCAACATTGGGTTCATCATAAAAAATCAGGTGAGGTCACCTCTGGGTGAAAATTCTGTAGCTCGACTCTAAATAAGCTCAAATTAAGTTTTTAGTATTGTCTGTATGAAAATATGAAAATCCTCAAACCCTTAGCTGAATTCATACCACATGTGGTGTTAAACATCAGTCTTTGTGTTAAAATTGAGGTGTGGTGTGTAGCTTAGAAGTTATGAGGAATTCAAGTATTTTCAATTGAAATGTCAAAATGTGAATGTGTATTACATAAGTTAGCTTTGATTTACATATGAGGTATCAATTATTACAGTTGTGTATGGTAGAAACTCAATTCAATCACTTATGTAAATTACAAGTATAATAAATGATGAGGAATCAAAGAACAAAATAAATTGGAAAGATTAATTTCTTTTTTTGGGGGGGGAAGGCATTATGGCACCAAGGATGCCAGACTCCTCCAAATTCCTTTCTGAGAGGTGTGGGATGTCAAAATTAATGCAAAGGTTCATCAATTTTTGCCTGAGATTGAGTCAAAGGGTGTGTGACTTAATTAATGATGAGGTATTGATATTAACCAGGGCCGTTTTGTAAGGTTTGACTATGAAAAAATAATTTAGAATTACTAATATTTTACTTATTTTACTACGAATTTCCTAATTTAAATGATTGATAAGATTAAAAATAATTATTATAATTATGGAATGAAAATAACTATATTATTTGGATAAATTAAATAATCTTATAAGATAAATATATATTAATCTTTGATAATTAATATATTTATGGCACTTTACTATTGTTACCAACAAATAATAAAGGCATAAAAAATTTATAAAAATAATATTACTAATATTAAAGTTCTGTATTAATATTAATACTGTTTATATTGTTAAGAGACTTATTAAGAATAATAATAAAGAGAAATTAACCAAGCTTTCAAGCTGAAAATGATAATTTTGGATAAATTTATGCCTAAGAATATGAATACCACTTATTTGAATTGTATTTACAATGAAAAATAGGGAGAATTACAAATTTAACTATTTTTACATGGATTTACATATTTTTAAGAGACTTTAACAAAAATAATAAAATATTGGGTTAATCATGTCAAAGTTGGTGATTACAACAAGGCTTGTCTTTGATCCTTAAGAAAATAATAGACCTATATATAATGAATAAAGAAATTACCTTTTAATTTAATTTTTTAGTGCTTTTGATGCATCTGAGGGGGAAATAGAAGAAAAAGAGCTCTATTTATATTGAAATCCTCCCTCCTAGAGTCCAGAATACTTCTAGTAGACGTGTGCTGATGGTATTCACTAGAATTGTTCAATATTTCAAGGTTTAGAGATGATTAATGTAAGGTGTGAATATGAAACTTTGATTAAAAATCAAGTACTTTTCCTGTCCTCAAAATTTGTCTAAGGTAAAATTCAATTAAGAATAGTAAATTTTAAGAGTTCTAAGAGAAGACATCCCAAATTAATTGTTTATAAGTCCATTAGTATAAAAGAATAATATTATCAAGATTAATCTTTTTTCCAACAATAAAGACTTATCCAAAAATATTCTACAAGAGATATTTAAGGCTAAAAAAGAAATTTCTTGAAGAGAAATTCCAATTGGAAGTGATTGAGAAAAGGACTTCATGAAATTAATACAAGAACAAAGTATTTAAAAAGAATATTAAAGAGAAAACAGGCTCAAAAGTGACCAGAGTGAGTTTGGAAACAAAGTGACAAACCTACATGTGATTGAAGATGCTTTAATTCATTTTTGTCACAGCGGCTCTTGGGGAAAACAAGAGTGTCCTGGAGCTAAGTAATCAGGGAACTCACTTGGAAGACTGCAAATATTGCATGAGATAAAAGAAAAGAATAATAAATTTCCTCAAGAAAATATGCAAGTAAAAGATGAGATGCAATAAGAGAAAAGGAAGCCAAATTGCCAAAGAGCCAATCAAATAATTTCTTAATCACTGTTTCAACCTTCCATAATGAGAAATGGAGGTAGTAAGGGTATGTCCATCAAGTATCCACTGACAGGAAAATAAAGAAAATGTGAAAATGACTGACTTAAGAATATCAGTATTCACTATCAAGATGAAAGAAAATAAAGATAGAAATAAATAAAATTCTATTAATTAACTGGAGGAAGAAAACCCCAGGGTTTAAAGAGAGGCTGGTATGTATGATTGGTTGAGAGCTTGACTCCTTCAGGCTGACAGCTGGTATGTATTCAATCATTGAAGCTGTATTGCTTGCTTGATTAATTTTATACCTTTCCAAATTGAGAAATGAACTGAGTTGACTGCTTTTCCCAGGGTTTATCATTGAAATACAGGTCTTTATGAAGAAAGACTGTATGGAAATGAATGTAATTTCCAAGGTTTATTGATGGAGAATTGACAATTGAAAATTGTTTTGGAATTAACTCTTGAATATCCTTTGAGAATGAACTGCCAGTATTCCCTTGGATGAATACTGCATAATTGAAAATAACCAATGAATTCTTGATGGCTAGATTGTTATGTGAGAATAACAATTGCACTTTAGCCTTGATGAATCCTCTGGATGATTTGATTCCTTGAAATGATGAGATGTTGAAATAACCTTATGATATTGGCACCATTGGATTTCTGGTGAAAAAAGGTGCATAATGGTGTATAACACCACTTATGGCACTCTTGGTTATTGAAGATGAAAAGTCACAAAAGGTCTTTTGAATGAAGGCCAGGAGGATAAAATGAGAAAATAGAGTTTGGGTGGCTTCAGGACTGTTAGAGGTGTTTCATGGACAGTTTTGGTGCTTTGGCCATTTTTGGGTTTTTGTTCAAAATAAGCCTACAAGGCCTTAAAACTGTTTTTGTGCAAAGTGTGAAAAAAATGTGCAAATATTAAAATTGAGCCCCAAATGGTCTGATATGGCCAGTTTGGCATATTCACCATATTAAAAGTAAATATGGCATAAAATGGCTACATGTGCAAAATGTGGAAGATGCTCAAAAGTGTGAAAACTGTGCAAAACTGTATTTTGAAGCTTAAAAAGCATGATACAGGCTTTGTGCTGTATTTTACTTATTGAATGGGAAATGCCCCAAAGTTCCCAAAGGCATAGAAAGCCCATGAATGGCTTGATGATTATGAAGGGGCCAGGTTGACCCCAGATGCGGAAATGGCCATAAAGGCGCATAAAAGTGAGAGTGGCCATTTTGGCCAAGAGTAATGGATATTGCCAAATTTCCCTAAAAGAGATATTGCATTGGTATGCCATGGAATTGTCCACGGGGTACCATCCATGGTTGTGACAACCTATGGGGTGGTTCAAGGGTAAAATGATTATAAGAGTTACAAACAATGATCATAACAGTTTTTCACCTGGTTTGAAGGCTTGGTAGGATTTAAAAAAGGTGGTTGGAATCTCTTACTGTAAGGTTTAACTATGGAACAATAAGTAAATATTACTAATATTTTACTTATTGTACTCTGAATTTCCTTATGAAATTTAAAGAATAAGATAAAAGATAATTATAATAATAAGGAATTATTATAATTATGGCATAAGATATCTATATTATTATACAAATATAATAATATGAATTCTATATTAAAAAGATGAATATAAGAAAATAAATTATATATTAAAAATATTAATATAATAAAATAAATATATTGATATATGATAATTAATATATTTATAGCACTTCATTATTGTTACAAACAAATAATAAAGTCATAAAAGATTGTATTTTAATAGTGAGAAACAATTATAAAAATAATATTACTAATATTAGAGTTATGAATTGATATAAATACTATTTATATTAATTTAAGAATTTATTGAAAATTGAGAATAAAGAGAAAATAACCCACTTTTAACACTTAATATAATAATTTCAAATAATTTTACGCCAAAGAATATAAATACAACTTATTTGAATTGTATCTACAATAAAAATTAAAAGAAATTACAAATATTCTTGTTTTTATGTGGAATTAGAGATTTTTTAGAGAATTTCAACAAAAACAACTGAGAAATAATTTAATCACATCCAAATTGATGATTATATTGAATATGAACTTGATTCTTTGAATATATATAAGTTTTATATAAGAAGAAGGAAGTTTTAATTTTGGTTTTAATAATTCAATGTTTTTGCTGCATCTGAGGGGGAGATAGAGTAAAAAGAGCTCTATTTATAGTAAATTCTCTCATCCTGAGTCCAAAATGCTTCTAGTAGACGAGTAATGATGGTATTCCCTGGAATAAATAAGTATTTTAAGGCTTAATGATGATTACATCATAATTAAACCATCTCATCTCATTATTATGCCATTATTTAGAGTTATTGCTATAACTCTAGGGTTGATGACATGATAGTCTTGGAAGAAGCCTAAAATTTGTGGATTTTATTGGTATTAATCATAATATAATAGTATTAACCAGTTTTATCACTTGTATAACTATTAAATTTAAAATAAGATTACAGTAAGTGATCATAAATGATCAATTTTAAGCTTAAACTTTGATCAATAATAAATTTTAAGTTATACATGCTAAAACCAATAAGAGAGTAAATCCTGATAGCTTAAAGTTCATGATTAAACTTCCAAGAGAATCTCATTACATCATCAAAACTCTATTCTTAATGATTCTTCTTGTAACTCATCTTTTCTGTCAAAATTCACTATTTTGAACTTTAAACCATGATTTCAAGGGGTTGTACTTTGAATATAATGATAAAAAATGAATCATTTCTCACTTATAAGCTAGTAGAACCTGAATATGAACTTTATTTTGAGTTTGGACTACTTTCAAAACCAAGTGGTGAACAGCTATAGCAATTTTATTCAATAAACCCCGAGAAGTTATAACATTGTTTATAGCTTGTCAGATAAAGCTTATATCTGTATTCATACAGTAATTATGGGGTAACCTTCTTCTTTGTTAAACTCTCTATCATGTGTATTTCAAAATATATGAGCTCAAAACCATGAATATATGCCCTGATAATAAAAGTCCATATATTCAGGTTATTTCTTTACATATTGACTTTAAAAATTTGACATAAAAATGTTATATGTGTAGTAATTCATGTGAAATCTATTAGTAAAATTCATTTCACATCTTGTTTCATTGGTTTCTGAGATAGTTAATAATTTATGTCTTTTTTATGGCATTCTTACTTATTATTCATTAATTATTGACTTGATAGATATGCCTTAAAAATGATATATGTGTATTTTATCCTGAGGAATATAAGGGTGTAATTTATTCAAAATGTTTACTCATTAGATTTTGAGGTAATTAATAATTTATTCCTATCTATGGTGTTTTCATTTATTTTAAGATAATTATCTCAAAAGAATAATTAATGCAAAGTTTTCTTGTGAGCTTTTTGTATATGTGGTAATATCTGTCAGTCTGAGTCTATGATAAAGTGATAATAATAGTATATACAACTTTAACTATGAATTTGATATGGATAAAATGATAATAAAAGGGTTTTTAATTGATGTTAATGGCTTTACTAGAAAGATTTAGTTGTGGTGAGCCCTGTTGAAAGCCCTGGGTGCAGCTTTACCAATTGGATTATTATAATAAATCCTACAATAATTAAAATTATAATCATACCTGATTATTTCCAAGAGTATAGCTGTTTTTTAAAGTTGTACTATGTAGGAATCCAAGAGCAGGATTGGGATTCCTCTTTTGAGCAGAGAAAGGTCCCTTTTTATCCTGAAATTGGGTGAAAAGGTCCTCTAGACCATTTCACATTGATTAAGTGAAGATTTTTCACTTCAGAGTACTGGCTTGTGGTTTCCACAAGGCCTGTATTCTCTGTATTGGGCTTAGATGTGGTTTTGAAACCACATCTGGGAAGTTTTCACAAATACAGGGTGAAAATGTTCATCTGGGGACCCATAGCCCTCTTTGGACATCTATGACACATAGAATTCTGTACAGAACCTGTATGGCACCCCAGTATTGCATGAACCATGAGGTATTGAGGTATAAACATGATTCTTAATCTGTTTGACCCCTCATAATCATGGTAATGGGATATTATTCCACAGAAAAGGTGCATTGGACCAATGGTGGGATGTTAACCTAAAAACTTCTATAACTCTGTCAGTTTTTAATATATTGAGCTCAAAGTTGGTTTATTGTGTAGCTTTGAATGGGATCTACACAATTGTACCTTATTTGGTAGGAGTAAGATTAAATATGGCTACAATTTTGTTATTCAGATATATGATTTTCTCAATATCTGTATGGAGCTTGTTTGCTCCATAACCTTTGTTCTAGATGAGATACAATGAAATGAATAGCATCATCAGATATCCCTGATTGTCCTCTTTCAAAAAAGACCCAACTTCAAGTATCTCACTAAAAATGTAGAAGTTAGATTAGAGGTGAATATTTTATTCACCCCTATTTGATCTTATTTTGGCCATACCTTCTGTAGCTTTGACGTTAGCTCAATTTGGCTAGTACCATTTGATAGCCCTGACTTGAAGCTTTACTTGGAATACCCATTTGCTGGGGTTAAGCCTCTTCCTCTGGTTTTCAGATGAGAGGTGAAAATTAAGGTTTATGCTCAGCAACAACTTTGAGCAGGAATAACTTTGTTATCCTTTGTCATACTATTATGGGACTTGTATATTTGGAAAAAGTGAGTTTCCTGTTTCCTTTGATACCTTTTGAGCTGGTTTGGCTCAGCTCCATTTTTCGGTGGTATCTTAGCTTTAAAATTGGTTTATGGTATTTGGCTGCCATGCTTGTGCTCTGGTTTTGAGTCACAGACTGACAATATATCAAAGGCTCACATTCCCTACCACCAAAAAATATTGTACCACAATCTTATATAGTTAATTAGGGTATCATCCAGTTTCCTACCTCTTCATTAGACTTGCTTAGTCTTGAACCTCAATAATTCTTAATATTTCTATTCTCTGGGCCCTCATTCATTTGATAATATTTGTAGTAGTTTCTCAGCATTAGTTATATCTTTCTCAAGTAGCCCTTTATCTTCTTGAGCTGGGATTTTATACCTCAGAAGGTATTCCTTTTTTTGTTTCTATTCCTTCTTTCTTTAAGGAATTTTACAATTTTCTTTTCTTCTCCTTCTTCTAGAGGGGGAATTTCAAGTGTTGGTTGATTTCTTAGCGGAAGTAGCTTCTTGTCACTTGAGCTGTAAGGATTTATCAGGCTTACAGGGCAGGTTGGGTGTTCATTCATTAATTCACCTGTGAGTTCTAATTGCACAGCATCAGGTCCATGTAGTTCCTTTATCATAAATTTTCCTTCAAAGGAATCATTCAATTTCTATGGGCCTTCAATATTATCAAAATTCAGAGTTAAAACTAAGATCAAGTCTCCTAATGTGAAGTTAGGTGGCTTATGACTTTTATCCCATCTTTCTTTTGAATACTTGAAAGAATATTTGTGAGCCTTAGAGGTAGTTTCATATACCCAAAAGACCACAAATACAGAATTAACATATAAATATAAATAAAATAAATTTATTTATATTATTATAATAAAGATCAAAATATAAATATAAAATTATATTCAACATTAAAATTTTAATTACCATTTAAAAATAAAATAAAATTAAATTTTGAAATGATAAAATTACATTTATTCTTGAAAAAATTAAGTAAAAATGAATTTTTAACAATGTTATAAAAAATAAAATAAATTTGGAAAAAAGTTAAATAAAAATTATTATAAATTTTTATCCAATAAATAAACATATAAAAATTATTTCACCATTGGATTCCTCATCAAAAATCAGGTGGGGTCACCTCTGAGTGAAATTTGTGTAACTCAACTCTAAATAAGCTTAAATTAAGTTTTTAGTATTTTCAATACAAAAATTGAAAATCCTCAAAACTTTAATTTAATTCACACCACATGTGGTGTTAACCATCAAATTTTGTGTTAAAATTGAGGTGTTGTGTTTAGTTTGGAAGCTATGAGGAATTGAAGTATTTTCAATTGAATTCAATTGAAATGTCAAAATGTGTGTGTGTATTACATAAGTGAACTTTGATTTACATATGAGGTATCATTTATTACTGTATTGAACTGTACAACTCAATTGAATTACATATGTAAATTATAAGTATAATACATGATGAGGAATTAAAGGAAAAATAAATTGGAAAGATTAAATTTGGGGGGGGGGGGAAAGGAACTCCAGCTCTAAGGGGGAGCTAGACCCCCAAATTCCTTGCTGACAGGCGTGTGGTGTCAAAATTCACTCAAAAGTTCATCACTTTTGGCCTGGAATTGAGCTACAGGGTCTGTGGACTCAATTGATGATGAGGTTTTGATACCAACTGGGGTAGTTTTAGCTGTTGCCAAGAGGGTAAAACTACCCTTAAGATAAAACAATAATAATAAAAACAGCTTTAACTGTTTTCTACGTCTCTTACAAACATTCTGACGTGTTTTGAAGGCTCTAAACCAGATATTGCTATAGTAATGGCTGATTTAAGGGTCTAAAATGGCTAAAAATGGCTTAAACCAGCCCTTTTTGGTCCAAACCAGGGTTCAATGATGCCATAATTGGCTTTTATGTTGTCAGACTGTTTTTCACGACTGACAAGAGTAAATTTTACTTTTGGAGTAAGAAAATTGATGGCTATAAAAGAATGTCTTCTTTGCCCCTCTTTTCTCTTCATGTTAGAATCTTTTCCTTTTATAATTAGTTTAAACATTGTTAAACCAATCAATAAAAGATTCCAACCACCTTTTTTAAATAATTTTAAACCTTTTAACCACGTGAAAAAATCATTATAGTCATTTTTTGTAACTTTTATAATCATTTTTACCCCTGAACCACCCCAAAAGTGAATTAAAGCATCTTTCATCACTGTAAACTTTGTCACTTTGTTTCCAAATTCACTCTGGTCACTTTTGGGTGTGTTTTCTCTTTAATATTCTTTTTAAAGACTTTTTTCTTTAATTAATTTCTGGCAGTTCTTTTCTCAATTCATTCCAATTGAAATTGCTCTTGAAGAAATTTCTTTTTTAGCCTTAAATATCTCTTGTAGGGTATTTTTGGATAAATTTTTATTGTTGGTAAAACAATAAGTATTTATAATATTATTGTTTTATACTAATAAATATAGATTCTGAACTATGCATAACCCATAAGTCATGCATATATTAAAAATTCATCATTTTTGATTTCAGAAAAGATGAATAACTTCTTATTGAGTAAGTAACTCCATGAATTTAAGGCCAGATTTGGATTCTACACAAAGCCTCACCTAGGGTAGCTCCATAGAGTAAATAAGCTCAAATCAACTCTTTGAGGTGGTAATATGGAAAATACTTTAATACCACATCATTAATAACACACAAAAGATCCATGAAAATTTTTGTTTTTCTCTATTTCACGCCAAAATAATGGGAATGTGAGAAATCCCATGTTACATACACACTAAGAATACTGTTATGCATGTTTTGAGCACTTAATATTATGGTATTCCACATGCACGTTTGGTACACCCATAGTGGATATCTCACTTGAACCTTAAAATTCTATTTTGACATAAAAAATAGGCAAGGGGGACAAAAGACATCAAAGAGAGCCAGGGTACCCAGCTTGTGAGGCCTCTGAGGCGTGGACAGCTCCAAAGCTTGGATCCATGGCTTATCCTTTCCCAATTAGTAAATTAAAACCTTTTGGGAACTTGGTTACCATGTCACAACTAAAGTAAAGTTTAAGAAAATAGCAAATAACCTGCTATTTTGATGTGCCAAGGAGGTAAAGAGCAACTTAGACTCCTGTAACTATGTCACTTCTTGATGACTTACCATGGATAAGCCCCAAAAGAGTAATTAAACCCCTTTTTGGACTAGTATCCATTGATGTACCTCATAGCAACCAGCCATACACTGCTATTTGCAATTCTACATAGAATTGAGGTAAAAACTTCAAAAATTCATCAAAACTACAATTCATAATGAATCTTTCTGAAACTTTCAGGACCAATCAAGAACTTTATAATTCATATAAAAACCTAAAAGAATTATACTTTTTTATGTAAAATTCAAAGTTTTACATACAGTCCATTTTTGATGATTCCACGTGAAACACAGAATCTTTAAAAATTTACAGAAAATACATTCTGTGATTAAATTTCCAATAACATTGATAACTTTGAGAAATAAATGATTATTGTGGAATAAAAGAAGATTTACAGTTTTTACTCCTTTTATTCTTAACCATAAATGGGTTGGTAGTCACTTAAAAGCCTCAATTAAGTAATTATGATAATCTTACATGACAACAAATGATGCAATCAATAATTCAAAACAGTTTATTGTTTTCTCACACACTGGTTTTTCAGTTTTCTCCATGGCACGCCTCTATGAGCTGTCTTAGACTTAAAAGAGGCCTCCTCTTTCTGTTTTTTCCACATCATCACATTATTATAATATACCTTTATTACCAAACAAGTAAGTATTAGTTAAAACTATTTCTTAAGTATTTTATTCTTTCAGAAATCAATCAGAAAGACGTGAAATGATAGAAATCAACTTCAATTTGTTACAATACTGTTATAAATCAATTTTGATCCATCAAATCCACAATATAACGTCAAATTTCTCTACTATTATCTTCTAAAAGGTTCATTGGATTAAGAGTGAGTAATTTATCTCAATTCTTAAATTTTTTCTCTAGTAATAGTTTTCTTCAAGAATTATCTTTAAAATTATTGTTGTAAAAAATAATTTTATTATTTTAATAAAAGAAGTTTTCATCATTAAATTCTTCTTGTAATTTATTCTTGTAGACAATTACTTCTTACTTTTATATTCAATAGTAGTGTATAACACGTAAAAGAAATAATTCTTTTATTAGTTAATTGTGGTTATAATAATTTCTTCTTATTCTATTTCATAAGAACAGTCATAGTACTGTTGATTAACAGTAATATTATCAACAGTTTCATAGAAACATCTTACATCATGGGTTTGATCCTGGTTGCAGAGAATAAGAGGTCTGAATCAAACAGCCAAAGATTTCTGGGTTTTCCGCTCTAGTGGCATACAAGAATTTCTCCCCTTGGGGTTTCCTTGTAGTTTCTTGTTGTGACTAATGTAGCTCTATGTGGATGAAATGGGTAATACCATAAGCCACATGAACTTTGGGAAAGTGCTCTAAACCCAGTGGTACTGTCACATGGTGGAATGTGATCTAAATCTTGCCAGTATTAATTGGTCTTTCAGAAATCTTGATGGCCTTTTTGAAAAGAGCTCCCTTTGTTGAGGTTTGGAAGACAGAATTTTTACAATACCATTTACCCTTGAAGATACCAATTGCATTATTAATTCAAACTCTTGATCTTGAATGGCAAAGTTTAACATCTTGGTTTTTATATTAACAAGACATAGCACCTTTCTATCCTTGTACAATATTCATAGAGCTTTCATAAGCAGAATTAGAAAGCAAGTATTGCCTTTTTGAATAAACCTTTTGGGGTTATTTTGCTACTTTCACATGCTGATACACATTGTAGTCTACAAAGATCCTGTGAAGCCAAAATGAAATTCCATAAGCTGGAGTGACATTGAGTATAAATCATAATGTTCAAATAAATATATCAAAATGCAGTTCAACTTTTCTCATGAAATTTTTTAAAGAAACACTTGTTTTGCAATCAAAATATCCTACACCATATTTGGCTGGTCTCTGGGACAAAGCTATCAAAATCCCACCATTAAATCTAATGCAAAAAGGTGACCCTTCTTCTTGGATGGTAGATGAGGATTCAGATCTTTCATTGGAACCTGGCCACTTGATAAATATTTGTTTGAGCTTTATTAATCCTTAAATGATACAAGAATTCTAGCCTACAATTGCCCCTTGACTAGCCCCCAAAAGCATTCCAGTCTTTCCCAATGACACACCATTACTATTGGAACCCGATTGAAATAAAGCAATGGCTAACCAAATTGAAATATCACTTTTCTTCAAGCTTGAGGAATTTTTAAATATTGGATCATCCTGAATTATTTGAACTAATCCTCCAAAGGATATGTGTGTGGTATGGCATAATATTAAGTCATTTGATGTATATATGTATGGTGCTGGATTTAATTTGTGGGGCCTAATATATCTTCTTTTATAAATTGCATGTAGTAAAAGGATTTCTTCTTCAATCTCAGAGTCTGCCTCATCTTCAAATTCTTTAACATGATATAATGTCATTGGATCCTCAAAGAGTTCTTGTTGGGTTCTTTTCCTAGGAATTTTATTTAAATGAAGAAATGGAAAGGGATGGAAAGGTGATTTTTGAATGTAATGAGAAATGGGTGTATGAGATGATGACTTGGCCAATGTGTCAGATACTGTTCATTTCATTTCACAAGATTTGATAGAGAAATTCAAAAAATAAATGTGGGATTTGTGTAAGGTGTGGATATGAAACTTTGATTACAAATCAAGTACTTTTGCTGTCCTCAAAATTTGTATAAGGTAAAAATCAATTAAAAATAGTAATAAATATTATTTTTGAGAGAAAACACACCAATTTTATTGGTTATAACCTTATTAGTATAAAAAATAATATTATAAAGATTTATTGTTTTACCAACAATAAAAATTTATCCCAAAAATACTCTACAAGAGATATTTTAAGGCTACAAAAGAAATTTCTTCAAGAGCAATTTAAATTAGAATTCATTGAGCAATGAACTCCAAGCAATTAATTCAAGAACAGAGTCTTTAAAAGTAATATTAAAGAGAAAACACACCCAAAAGTGACCAGAGTGAATTTGGAAACAAAGTGACAAAGTTTACAGTGATGAAAGATGCTTTAATTCACTTTTGGGGTGGTTCATGGGTAAAAATGACTATATAAGTTACAAACAATGATTATAATGATTTTTTCACGTGGTTAAAAGGTTTAAAATGATTTAAAAAAGGTGGTTAAAATCTTTTATTGATTGGTTTAACAATTTTGAAACTAATTATACAAGGAAAAGATTCTAACATGAAGAGAAAAGTGGGGCAAAGAAGACATTCTTTTATCGCCATCAATTTTCTTACTCCAAAAGTAGAATTTACTCTTGTCAGTCGTGAAAAACAGTCTTACAACAGAAAAGCCAATTATGGCATCATTGAACCTTGTTTAGACCAAAAAAGGGCTTGGTTAAGCCATTTTTAGCCATTTCTAGCAATTTTAGACCCTTAAATCAGCCATTACTATAGCAATACCTGGTCTAGAGCCTTCAAAGCACGTCAGAATGTGTGTAAGAGACGTAGAAGCCAGTTAAAACTGTTTCTACTATGATTGTTTTATCTTAAGGGTAGTTTTACCCTCTTGGCAACAGCTAAAACTACCCCAGTTGGTATCAAAACCTCATCATCAATTGAGTCCACAGACCCTGTAACTCAATTCCAGGCCAAAAGTGATGAACGTTTGCGTGAATTTTGACACCACACGCCTGTCAGCAAGGATTTTGGGGGTCTAGCTCCCCCTTAGAGCTGGAGTGCCTTTCCCCCGCCAAATTTAATCTTTCCAATTTATTTTTCCTTTAATTCCTCATCATGTATTATACTTATAATTTACATATGTAATTCAATTGAGTTTTACAGTTCAATACAGTAATAATTGATACCTTATATGTAAATCAAAGTTCACTTATGTAATACACACGCACATTTTGACATTTCAATTGAATTCAATTGAAAATACTTTAATTCCTCATAGCTTCTAGAATATACACAACACCTCAATTTTAACACAAATTTTGGTGATTAACACTACATGTGATGTGAATTAAATGAAAGTTTTGAGGATTTTCAATTTTCATACAGAAAATACTAAAAACTTAATCTAAGCTTATTGAGAGTTTAGTTACAAAATTTTCACTCAGAGGTGACCCCACCTGATTTTTTATGAGGAATCCAATGGTGAAAGAATTTTTATATTTTTATTTATTGAAAAAAGCTATAATGATTTTTATTTAACTTTTTTCAAATTTATTCAATTTTTTACAATTTTGTTAAAAATTCATTTTTACTTAATTTTTTCAAGTATAAATGTAATTTTATAATTTCAAAATTTAATGTAATTTTATTTTTAAATTGTAATTAAACTTTTAATTTTGAATATAATTTTATATTTATATTTTGATTTTTATTTCAATAATATAAATAAATTTATTTTATTTATATTTATATGTTAATTGTGTATTTGTGGTCTTGTGGGTATATGAAATTACCTCTAAGGCTTACATTCCCTCCCCCTAAAAAATAATATTACTTTGTAATATTGTTATTTCTAGTGTTTCTGATCCTTCTGAAAATTTTAGTAGCTTCAGGTATGTCTTTTTCTGGCAACCATTCATCTTCACAAGTTGGGTCACTGTACCTAACAAGGTATTCCCTAGCTTTGTTGGTTCTCAACTTTCTTTCTTTGAGAACATTGGTAATTTTCTTACTGCCAGATGGCTAAACAGGAGGTATATCTTGGGGAATTTTATTCCTCAAGGGAAATTTTTCAGCATCACTGGATTTATATGGCTTTATCAAGCTCACTGGAAATGTAGGATGCTTATTGCTAATTTCTTCAGATAACTCTACTTCAACAGCCTTTTTTTCCATGGAGGGCCTTAATAACAAAAGGTCCTGAAAAGGAGTCTTTGAGCTTTTTACATCCTTTGATGTTATTGAAGTTGGTGGTGGATACTATTACTAAATCCCCTATCTTGAAATCTGGAGTGGCATGAGATTTGTCCCATTTATCTTTAGCATATGCAAATGAGTCTTCCATGCATTTTACTGCATGCTTTGTGGCTCTGTATAGTATTCCTTTGAAGCTGGAAGCTGCAGGATTTATTTCAACCAAATCTTTCCTAAAAAAATCTTGGGGTAATTTGGGATTCTATCCTGTTTCCAAAATAGCAGGAGTCTCATTGGTACTGGCATGAATGGAGGTTTTGTATGCCAGCTCCAGTGCAGGTAGAAGAGTACACCAATCATGGGTGAAACCATCACTATCTTTAAATTCAAGGCCATATGCACAAAATATTCTCACCATGTCCTCTAGGGTTTGGATCATCCTTTCAGCCAGGCCATCAGTTTGTGGGTGGTAGGCTGTAGAGAAAGACAGTTTAGTGCCAAATAATTGGTGAGAATTTGTCCATAGTGCTGAAGTGAATTTGGGATCCCTATCACTAATTATATTTGTAAATATCCCAGTCCATGACACTACTCTATTCCATATCAGAAGAGCTGTATCCATGGCTGTATAATCCTTGTTACATGGTAAAAAGATTAGAGTTTTACTGAATCTGTCCACAATTACTAGGCAAGCATTATAGCTTCTGTCACCTCCTGGTGGTAGGTCAGTTACCCAATCCATATGGACAATGTCCCAAGGTCTGCTTGGTTCTTGGATTTTTATCATATTTCCAAGTCTCTCGCCAGTGGATTTATTTGCCTTTTGGCATCTGTCACAGGTTTTGCAATACTCTGCAACATCTTTCTGCCACATTGGCCACCATATGCAGGTCTTTACTTTCTCTCTTGTTCTGTCTTCAGACAGATGTCCTGAAACGGGGCTATCATGGCATTCTTTCAGTACAAGATTGATTAATGACCTGTCTACAACTGTCATGACACATGTGTGCTTGCTTCTGTGGTAAATTATACCATCCAGTAGGTGAAATCTTCCTTCATCATAAGATTTATTCCATACTTCATCCAAGGAATGTATTAGAGAGTTGTCTTTACAGTCTTTGTTGAGTAATTGGCATAAGATGCTAAAATTCTTATCTTCAGTGTAACTATTTCTGACTTCTTCAAAGATGGTGTTGTTCAAGTCTGTAACACTTATTCCTTCTATTGGGATTTGGGGTGAAGCTTTTTCTGGAAAATAAGAAGGACTATCAATATTATCTGGTAATGGCCATCTGCTTATTCCATCTGCATTCTTATGAATATTCCCATCCTTATGAGCAATAGTCATATTGCCGCTGTATTCTTGTATGGCTATTTGCCATCTGAGCATATGTGAGCCTGTGAGGTATGTATAACATACCCATAAGGCCACAAATAGCTTTATACACAGTTAAAATTGTCTTCAACAGACTTTTTAATTGAATTTAAAATAAAAAATAACAAAAAATAAGTATAATTTTTTTTTGGATAAACAAAGTTCCAAATATTATGTCATTTTTGGATTCTACACCAAAAATAACCTAGGGTACATCCATAAGGTGTTATACCCAAAAACACTTATTTCTTATGTTATTAGAAGATTTAAGAATCTCACAGTACTAATGTAACTTTTTTAACATTTTTTTAAAATTGTTAAATTTAAGCTTAAATAAGCTTAAATTTAAAGTTGCATAAGGTTTATGCAAACTTACCAAATTTTATTTAAAATTAAGGTGTGGTGTATATTTACTGAATTGGCTAAGGATTTGCCATACAGGATGTAAATCCTGCGTGAGCTCAATTTAAAAGGGTTTAATGCCATAGTATGGCTTCAAATAAATAAAAGGGAAAAATCCACGCAAAAAGGTGGGACCAAGGAAAAAGACCAAATAGAGCTGGGGTACCCAACCTTTTGGATCTGCAAGGATTCAATTAAGGTTTTCCACCCGTATTGGAGGATTTTCAACCTTATTTAAACTTTAATATTAGACTTTGATGCAACATTAAAGTTTAAACTGGTTTTATCCCAAATTAGACAGGAATTTCAAGCTGCCAGAGGGTAAATCCCAATATGCAGGCTTGAATTCAAGGTTTTAAGAAATTTCAAAGCTTAATTAAGCTTAAGGAGCTTGAAGGTTACACGCATTAAAACCTTATCAAAGCTTAAGGTTTGGTGTGTATTGCTATTTTACGTGGAAAAATAGCAATAACTTCAAAAATTCATTAAAACTCCAGCTCTTAATGGATTTGCTTGAAAATTTCACACAGCTTGCAATTTCATGTTATCAACATATAAATCAAATTTTAAGTATCTTTTCTGAATAAATTTCCTGGGTAATTAGCCTGGAGATTTACTCTTTTAATTAAAGCTCAAAGAAAATTATAATTTCTTTAAAAATCAATTAAACATTGAGTTTAAGAGATTTCTTCTTGAAACTCTATTTCTAAGTTGTTCATGTGACGAACTTCAATATAAATAAGTTTATTTATATTGAAAACTTCAAATAATTAGTATAAGTGAGGATTAAAGTTGCATGGAGTTAAGAATAACCCTGTTAACTTTAAATTGGAATTAAAATTAAGTTACCTTAAGTGAAGATCTTTACTTTCAAGCATAGTTTTTCAGTTTTGAACTCAGCACGCCCTCTATATCAATTATGAATCATGAGGGCTGCTCTGAAGACATAAAAAGAGTCTTTTCATCACTGTTTTTGTCCATCATTCATCATCAATCCAATCATATTAGAGATTTAAACAGGTAAAGTTTTATTAAATATAAAATCTTATTATCAAAGTAATTCTTAAGTTCTTTTATTCTTTATTAATTAAAATTAAAGAATTGAAATCATAGGATTTAGATTATTGTTGTAATCAACAATAATATATTTTATCATATAACATTAATCATCTTAAATATTTTTTAAAATCCACAAATTCCTCTTAAAAACTCTTGAATCTTAATTTTTATTAGAAAAAGTTGTTTTATCTTTAAATTATTGATTTTAGGCGTGTTTTTAACTTATAATTATTATTTAATATAATAACTGTTGTTGTTTGACTTGTTGTATTAAATAAATATTATAAGTAAGTTTTTTCTAAAGTTCTATATTTTTTATCTAGTATTAGTTTTTTTTGATTCTATAGGAATTATTTCTGCACAGTGTGTGTTTAATTATTTTATAGATAATATTTATATTATTTATAAGTGGTTAATATTCATATTTTCCACGTGTCATTGTCTCATTAAGAGCTTTACACTTCTTATTGTTATGACTGTCAGTGACTATAACAATAATAGAATAATTATAATTTATTATTATTATTATTATTATTTATTATTATATTTTTATAATAATAATTAATTTTTTTTATATAATTATATTTAATAATCATATTTAAATTTGTGGTTATAATATTTTGTTATATTATATATTTCTACTGAGGACAGTCATAGTACTCTTGATTTTGCTACTATTATCAAGAGTTTCATAGACAAACATTACATTTGGGGGCCTCCCCGTGATTTTAACCAATGTTTGGGACATAAATCATATTCTAGGCCTTATTTTACTGTTTTTTGACGTAAAATTGCCATATTTATCTTAATATTGGCTTTTTTGGGACTTATCCCTCATAAATAATCTTTATAATATTAATAAAGTTATTTTTGCTTAAGAATATTGTTTGAAACAATATACTATTGAGTGACTTGGAATAAATTTCTTTGGTCTAACTAGTGGCTTTTTCACATCACAGACTTGAAATTTATTCTTTGAGTTATTCTAGTATAAAGTGAATAATAATACAATTTTGATTAATAAACTTGTTAATTGCATAATTATTATTTCTTTAAAGAAAATAAAAAATAAAAAATTAAAAACATTTACCAAAAATAATTTTTCCTTTTACCTTAGAAATTTTTCTTTATTTTTGACGTAATTTGCCATAAATTACATTAAAACAACTTTATTCAATAAGTTGAGCTTATAAGTTATTTTTATTGTTTGATAAAATAACTTATATTTTTATTTTTCTCTAGTGTCATCAATTAGAGACAGCTCTTCAGACTCTGAAGCCTCAGAGTCTAGTATTGAAATTCACACCAGCCAGCACCAAGCGGTTTAATAACCAAAAAACTGTTTAAAGGTCCAGCAGGTGAATTCAATCCATTCTTAGTCTATTTTTTCTTAAAATTGATGTGCAATGACTCCTACTAGAAGTGGAAGTAATTGCTCCATCCAATAAAATGGATCTGGACCAGGAAATTCCAGTCACAAATTAAAAAGACAAGAATGTCAGCCCAGAGGAGAGGCACAAATGGAGGATGTCAGAACTTCCACCAGTTCCCAAAGGTTAGCCAGCACCTTTGAACCTCTTATTGAGAGTCCAGAAGCTGACATAACTGCTATTTCTGTTAGACCTGAATCATTTCCAACAGGCAGCAGTGGAGATTTACCAGTCTCAGTACAAGAACTGGTTTATGGGCGCCAAACAGCAAGAGTGGGAACTTCTCCCAAGTCTTTGGATAGGCACCATGAACTCTTATCTTCAAGTAAAGAAGTTCATGGGGCCGGAAAAGACAGAGGATCTTCTGAAGGGTTGGAAACCAATGTCTTGCAAAGGACAAGTCCAACAGATAAAAGCTTGGTTGAAAAACCAAAGCATGTTATCAGAGGATCAGAAGAGGAAGTTGGCCCAAGGCAAGGAAAACAGCCCAGTGGAAGCTCCTCAAGCATCCACCCGCAAAAATCTGCCTCAACAAGTGTCAAACTAGCCCAAGAAAGCCCCAAAGACCAATCAGAAGGGCAAGCAAAAGGCAAAGCCCAAATGGAACAAGCCTTACCCGCAGAATTACAGAATCCCAAAGAAATAAAAGACAGCCATGGACAATGTGTTCAACATGGCAAGAACTCTTATGGAATTCAAAAAAAAGGAGGAGGAAAGATTGAGCCAATCTTTCCCAAAGAAATAGATGTTGTTAATCTTGTAATAAAGAAATTATAACAAAGTTTCAAACATTTGAGTATAGCCAACAAAAGTTGGGTAATGAGATATTACAAGTGAAAGAACAACAAAAGACCATTATTGGACTTGAAAATGTTTATAAGGACAGTATTGTGTCTTTGATGCAAATTTGTGCAAGAATTGAGTCTAAAGTTACGTTGCTCAATCAACCAGATGACAATTCAATTTCTTTTATAACTGGACAGTTAAGAGAATTGAAATTACAAGTTCAAAACTTGGAAAATTCAACTGGTCACAATGCAGCTCTTTTCCAAGAACAATTGGAAAAAAGTGATAAAGCAAGACTTGAATTGAAAGAAGACATTAAATCAAGTATTAATAATATATCACTCAAAAATGAATTGCCAAGGCAATCCACACCAATTCTTGACAGAAATGTGCTTGATTATTTACATCATAGCTTTTCAAGTAATGAGGTGGAAACTGCTTGCAATTTCAAAGACATTCCAAAATTAGAGGAATGGCCAACCTTCAATGGTGAAGGAGAATATAATCATATGGAATTTATGAAAACAATTGATATGTTCAAAGAAGACCTTAACATACCAGATGAATACATAAGTGCCAGATTACACTCATTATTTACCAGATCAGCAAAGAAATGGTATTGCAAAATGAGACAAGACCATGGTAAACATTCTTGGGCTTGGTGGAAAGAACAAATTATTTCCAAATGGGCCAATTGTTCCTGGAGATTAGAATGGAAAATTCTTTTGGAGAAGCCATTTTTAATATTGAGAGGGACAGGCCCATGTCTTGGTTTCTTAAACAGAAGGACAGATTGACTGCCCTTCATCCTGATATGTCTGAAACAATGGTATATAAAAGGATATTAAGAAAGTGTGGTGGTGACCTTGAGCATGCTATAAGAAGCAGATGTATTGAGCCTTGCTCTATAGAAAATTATATCAATGCTATGGAGGACATCACTACTAGAACACAAATTGGAAGAAATTGGTTCAAATCCCCAATAGACAATAAGACTAATGGGAAACCAATTTCAACACCAAATAAGCCACAAGACAGACTTCCTTTGAAATGTCACAAATGTGGAAGTACATCTCATTTAGCTAACACTTGTCCAAAAAAGACAAGAATCAATGAGATAAATATTGAAAAAGTGGAAGACACAAAAGAACCAACTGATGTATCTTTACATGAAAGTGATTCTGAGCCTTCAGAAGAAGAAGAAGTACCAGAGGAGCTTAGTATAAAAAACCTTAATGTTTCTTTTGAAGTCACTGAGGTACACACTCATTTACCACAGTATAGTGATGAATGTATGGATCTCATACATGTGCAAGATGCTAAAATGCAGAAACCTAAACCTGCCAGAGGTAAAGGTTATTAGGCTGGTTCATCTTGTATCACTAATACTGTGATAAACAACACAGAAGCCAAGATACACCTTGACTCAGGTGTGTTTTGCACTTGTGTTGGAAAGGATTATCTTGACAAGGTTTATACCAATTGGCAAGACAAATTAATGCCAATTGAAGGTATAACATTCAGCAGTGCTGGCCAAAATATGCACCCCTTGGGTATATTTGAAGCAGAAATCATATTTCCTCATCCTGCAGGAATTATAACACTGAAAGTTGAAATCGTTGTCATGAATAATTGTACTTCACAACACTTTATACTTGGGAATGATTATCTCAATATTTATGGTATTGATATTAATAATCATAAAGACAGGTATTTCACTATAGGGGAAAATAAAAGACAAAAATTTGCTTTTCCTCTAGAAAAAAGAGAAATTACTGTCATTAAACAAGTGAAAAATGTTCAGAAGGAAAAATTTGTGTCACGTCAATTGATTGAAGCACAAATTAGTCCTGAATTAACACTAGAAATGAAGGTAGAATTGATTGTAATTTTATTCCAATGCAGAGAAGCCTTTCCTTCAGATAATGAACCACTTGGGGCTATAAAAGGCCATGGAGTGGACATTATGCTTGATGTGGAAAGGTGTGAGCCTTAGAGGTAATTTCATATACCCAAAAGACCACAAATACAAAAATAACAAATTAATATAAATAAAATAAATTTATTTATATTATTAAAATAAAAATCAAAATATAAATATAAAATTATATTAAAAATAAAAAATTAATTACAATTTAAAAATAAAAATACATTAAATTTTGTAAGTATAAAATTACATTTATACTTGAAAGAATTAAGTAAAAATGAAATTTTAACAAAATTGTGAAAAAATATATAAATTTGGAAAAAAGTTAAATAAATATTATTGTAACTTTTTATCCAATAAATAAACATATAAAAATTATTTCACCATTGGATTCCTCATAAAAAATCAGGTGGGGTCACCTCTGAGTGAAATTCTTGTAACTGAACTCTAAATAAGCTTAAATTAAGTTTTTAGTATTTTCAATACAAAAGTTGAAAATCCTCAAAACTTTAACTTAATTCACACCACATGTGGTGTTAACCATCAATTTTTGTGTTAAAATTGAGGTGTTGTGTTTAGTTTAGAAGTTATGAGGAATTGAAGTATTTTCAATTGAATTCAATTGAAATGTCAAAATGTGTGTGTGTATTACATAAGTGAACTTTGATTTACATATGAGTTATCAATTATTACTGTATTGTACTGTAAAATTCAATTGAATTACATATGTAAATTATAAGTATAACACATGATGAGGAATTAAAGGGAAAATAAATTGGAAAGATTAAATTTGGGGGGGGAAAGGAACTCCAGCTCTAAGTGGGAGCTAGACCCCCAAAGTCCTTGCTGACAGGCGTGGGATGTTGAAATTCACGCAAAAGTTCATCACTTTTGGCCTGGAATTGAGTTACAGGGTCTGTGGACTCAATTGATGATGAGGTTTTGATACCAACTGGGGTAGTTTTAGCGGTTGCCAAGAGGGTAAAACTACCCTTAAGATAAAACCATAATAGTAAAAACAGTTTTAACTGGTTTCTACGTCTCTGAAACACATTCTGACATGTTTTGAAGGCTCTAGGCCTGGTATTGCTATAGTAATGGCTGATTTAAGGGTCTAAAATGGCTAAAAATGGCTTAAACCAGCCCTTTTTGGTCTAAACCAGGGTTCAATGATGCCATAATTGGCTTTTCTGTTGTCAGAATGTTTTTCACGACTGAAAAGAGTAAATTTTACTTTTGGAGTAAGAAAATTGATGGCTATAAAAGAATGTCTTCTTTGCCCCACTTTTCTCTTCATGTTAGAATCTTTTCCTTTTATAATTAGCTTAAACATTGTTAAACCAATTAATAAGAGATTCCAACCACCTTTATTAAATCATTTTAAACCTTTTGACCACGTGAAAAGATCATTATAATCATTGTTTGTAACTTTTATAATCATTTTTACCCCTGAACCACCCCAAAAGTGAATTAAAGCATCTTTCATCACTGTAAACTTTGTCACTTTGTTTCCAAATTCACTCTGGTCACTTTTGGGCGTGTTTTCTCTTTAATATTCTTTTTAAAGACTTCTTTCTTTAATTAATTGCTTGCAGTTCTTTTCTCAATTAATTCCAATTGAAATTGCTCTTGAAGAAATTTCTTTTGTAGCCTTAAAATATCTCTTGTAGAGTATTTTTGGATAAATTTTTATTGTTGGTAAAACAATAAATTTTCATAATATTATTGCTTTATACTAATAAAGCTATAAACAATAAGATTGGCGTGTTTTCTCTCAAAAATAATATCCTTTACTATTTTTAATTGATTTTTTACCTTATACAAATTTTGAGGACAGGAAAAGTACTTGATTTTTAATCAAAGTTTCATATCCACACCTTACATTTGGGGGCCCAGCCGTGATATTTTACCTGGGGCATATTTTTTTACTCTTTTTAAATCTTTTTTCTTATATTGAAAAATTTAAAAACATATAAAAAATACTTATAATCCAAAAAATCCATAAAAAATATTTTTTTCATATTATAAGTGAGGCTTATATTTTTATTTCTTTTTTTTAAATAACCTTTTTTTACTTAATTAATTGGCTTTTTCATTAATTTTAGTGTCTGACAACGTGGTAAGACAAATAAACATTGAAACAGCCTCAACAGTAACCAGCATTATCCCTGCCAGTACTGTTAATTCTGATCATAATAGTACTGTTATTGTGACTCAAAATAACCAACCTGAACCAATATCTTCTTAATTGATTAACTTGGACATAAGTAATACTCTTCATAAAGCTAAGCATTTGGCCAATAGTAAGTTTTTTGACGTAAAGACACTATTTTAAGCCTTTTTAAACCATAATTATGCCTTCAACCAGGTCAGGAGCCAGCTACAACCCCTCAAGCAGCTCCCAAAAAGGTAATAGACGTGATTATGGCAGAGGCCGATCAGGTACAGAAGGAAAAGGGTCAGTTGATGACTTCCAAACAACTAAATTGGGTCATTCTGAAGCTGATAATACTATTTTACCTTCAAAAAGAGCTGAAACCGCCACAACAAGCCTCTGTGGACATATACAAAGCCAGCCACAGTGCATACAACAATGCACTTCAATTCAAGGAGTACCAGATCCTTGCAGACCTGTGAGAGAATTGCATGAATTCTTACCTGACAGTAAGAAAATTCCTGGGCCATCCCAACACTTGCAAATTGCTCAATGGATGGCATCCATTGATGGAGAAGAAAAACATGATGCTGTTGACACTAGAATGGAGGAGAAACAACCCTCCACCACCCAAACCAGTTCCAAAAACAGCCCCAGTGGCCAGCACCAGCAATTCCAACGTGAAAAAGCAGCCACAAACTCCAAACAAGGGCAAAGGGAAGGCACCAGCCCCAAAACCTTACAGCCAGGGCTACAGAATCCCAAAGACTCAGCAAGATGCCATGGAAAATGTATTTCAGATGGCCAGAACCATGATGGAATTACAGAAGATGGAGAAAGCCAGATTAAGATTCCAGAAATGATTTCTGATATATTTGATTCCATCCCAGAGTTGTATGATTCTATAAATGACGTGAAAAAACATCTTTCTGATAAAAATGAAACCATTTGTAACAACATTAAAACAAACAACCTGAGTCTGTGCCAAATTAATGAAACACTTATGTGTTTTGAAAAAGCTCTAAGAACAATTAAAAATTCCAATAATGATAATTCTTCTAACAATAAAATAAATGAACAATCTGCCATTATTAAAGAATTAACAGATAAATATTCTAAATTCAATATTGATGACATAATTGAAACAAGAATTAAACAAGCCATAAATATTATCAAGACAGATAACAAGAAAGTCCTTGATGACATTTCAAATTCATTTACTGAAGAAAAGACATATACCATTGCCTTGAAGAAGTGTTTTGATGCTTCACAAGAAGAAGTATCAAAATTATCAATGAAATTGAATCAAGTCACTGCTGATAATACAAGACAGACAGAGCTATGGCAAGAACTGACACATAAGGAAGACATGTATAAAATTGAAGTAATAAATTTAATACAAAGCTTCCAACATGAATACAGAAATTCCCAAAGGTGTAGCAACGGTAAAATGAATGACATTGAACAAATACTGAACACCTTACCAAGAATGTCTACACCTCTAAATCAAAATGAGGGCACAAGAACTCCAAATCCACAAGCATTGGATCCTGATAATTCACAATTAAAAAATGAATTATCCACTTCTTTTCATAACTTGGAACCATCAATGGACCAAGCACTATTGAAAGAAGTTCCAAAACTTAAAGAATGGCCTCACTTCAGTGGTGAAGGAGAGTATGACCATATGGAATTCATTAGAGGTATTGACATGATCAAAGAGGATTTTGAATTACCAGACAGATTGGTAACAGCCAGGTTTAACACCTTGTTTACCAGATCAGCTCACAGATGGTACATCAAAATAAGACAAGCACATGGACACCAGAGTTGGACTTGGTGGAAAACCCAAATCATCAACAAATGGGCAAATGATGCTTGAAGGTTTAAAGCTGCAAAAGCCTTTGAATCTGCCAAATTTAATGCTGATAAAGACTAAGCTTTACCAGGGTTTTGCCAACAAAAGGACAGATTAACAGCATTCTATCCTGACATGTCAGAATTCATGATCCATAGAAAAATTCTGAGACAATGTGGAGGTGACTTAGAGCATGCTGGCAAAAGCAGGACTACTGAACAATCTTCAGCAGAGGATATTATCAATATACTAGAAGAAGTAACCACCAGAACCAAAATTGGTTCTAGTAGGGTGAATCTCAAAACAAGGTTTAGTACACCTTGGAAAGATTCTGTGGACAAAATCCCCAAAGAAAATTCTAATAATATTGAGTATAAATCTTCAGATACAGTCAGAAAGTGCCATATTTGCCAAAGCACCACCCATTTAGCCAATACATGTCCAAAAAGGGGGGAAATCAATGAAATTGACATTGAAAAAGAACCAGATTATGAAAAAGAAGGAATAATTGAAGACAATTCAGATGATAAGTCATCCATATTTTCTGAATCTTCAAAAGATATAGAAAATATCAATGCCACTTTTGACATCATGGAATCTTATTCCCACTTGCCACAATTAAGCAATGGTCAAGTTGATTTATCAAAAGTTCAAGATGCGCAACTTATGAAGACAAAACCAAATAGAGGGAAAGGTTATGCAGCTGGTAACTCCTGTATAACAGAAGTGGTGATTGACAAAAAGCCCACCAAACTTTTGCTTGACCCAGGAGCCTTCTACTCTTGTGCTGGAAAATCTTTTCTTAAGACTTGTGTACCAAATTTTGAAGACCAATTGCTACCAATTGATGGAATAAAATTCAACAGTGCATGTAGCCCAATGAAGGCACAAGGAATCTTTGAGAAAATTTTCATATTCCCACACATAAATGGGAATTTAAGAATCACAGTTGAATTTGTTGTTATGGAAAATTGCTCTAGTACCCATTTTATATTGGGAAATGACTATTTAATAATGTATGGGATAGATTTACATAATGAAAAAGACAGATACTTTACTATTGGAGACAATAAGCGTCAAACATTTGCCTTTTTACCATTCAAAAGACAAATTACAGTAAACAAAGTATCACCAGTCAACTTAGAGTTAGAGAAATTCAAGTCTGAACAGTTAAATGAGGCTGAAATAAGCCTTCATCTGACTGATAAACAAGAAAATGAACTTTCTTCCCTTTTGTATGACCACAGAGGAGAATTTGCTACAGACA
Organism: Austropuccinia psidii; assembly: GCA_023105745.1. Taxonomy (NCBI): domain Eukaryota; kingdom Fungi; phylum Basidiomycota; class Pucciniomycetes; order Pucciniales; family Sphaerophragmiaceae; genus Austropuccinia; species Austropuccinia psidii. The sequence continues at coordinate 61,915,819 of JALGQZ010000007.1, forward strand.
AAGAACCTCTAGGAGCAATTATTGGTCATGAAGTTGACATCATTCTTAACATTGAGAGACCTTATCCACCACTCTTAAGAAGACCTGCTTATCCAGCAAGTCCAAAATCAAGAGAAGCTCTAGAAATTCATATCAAAGAACTTCTGGACCTTGGTGTAATAAGAAAAGTAGGCCACAATGAAGAAGTAGAAATACCTACACCAGTCATAGTGGCGTGGCATAATGGAAAATCCAGAATGGTTGGGGACTTTAGAGCTCTGAACACTTACACTGTTCCAGACAGATACCCAATACCAAAAATCCAAACTGCCCTTACCCAAATATCTCAAGCAGTGTATATAACCACTATGGATTCCCTTAAAGGATTCCATCAAAATGTGGTGACACCAAGAGCAAGAAAATACTTGAGAATTATTGTTCATTGTGGAGTGTATGAATACTTGAGGATGCCCTTTGGTATCAAAAATGCACCTTCACACTTCCAAAGAATGATGAATGAAATCTTCCCTGAAGAACTCTCAGAGAGATGGTTAATCATTTACATTGATGACATTATTGTCTGTTCCAAGACTTGGGAAGAGCACATGTACAGATTGTCCAGAGTTTTGACAAAAATTCAATCAGTAAACATGAAAATCTCCTTGAAGAAATGCCATTTTGGATTTAAAGAACTTAAAGCACTAGGACATGTTGTATCTGGTTTGTCCTTTGGAATTGACAAAACCAAAGTTGCAGCAGTATTGTTAAAACCCATGCCTCAGAATAAGAAGGAAATTCAGTCATTTTTAGGTTTTGCAGGATATTACAGGCAACACATTAAAGATTTTGCATCCATAGCAAGCCCACTTTATAAATTGTGTGACAAAGACACAGTATTTGAAATGACTGTTGACAGAGTCAAAGCTTTTGAGTCTCTAAGAGAAGAATTGACCACTGCTCCAATCTTACTGATGCCAGACTTTAAATTGCCTTTCAAACTGTATATTGATGCATCAGGGGATGGACTAGGTGCTGCACTTCACCAAGTTCAGATCATAAATGATAAACCTGTAGAAGGACCCATATGTTTCATATCCAGGCAACTCAAACCAACTGAAGCCAGATATGGAGCAAGTCAGATGGAATGTCTATGCCTTGTCTGGGCCTTGAAAAAATTGAACTACTTCTTAGAGGGATGTGTTTTTGAGGTGATAACAGATTGTACAGCTATCAAATCACTTTTGAACATGAAAACACCCAACAGACATATGCTCAGATGGCAAATAGCCAGACAAGAATACAGAGGCAATATGACTATTGTTCATAAGGATGGGAATGTTCATAAGAATGCAGATGGAGTAAGCAGATGGCCATTACCAAATAATATTGATAATCCTGCTTATGTGCCAGAAGAAGCTTCACCACAAATTCCAATAGAAGAAATAAGTGTTACAGACTTTAACACCACCTTCTTTGAAGAAGTCAGAAGTAGTTACACTCAAGATAAGAATTGTAGCATCTTATGCCAATTGCTTAACAAAGACTGTAAAGACAAATCTCTAATACATGCCTTGGATGAAGTATGGAGAAAATCTTATGATGAAGGAAGATTTCACCTACTGGATGGTATACTTTACCACAGAACCAAGCACGCATGTGTCATGACAGTTGTGGACAGGTCATCAATCAATCTTGTACTGAAGGAATGCCATGATAGTCCCTTTTCAGGACATCTGTCTGAAGACCAAACAAGAGAGAAAGTAAAGACCTGCATATGGTGGCCAATGTGGCAGAAAGATGTTGCAGAGTATTGCAAAACCTGTGACAGATGCCAAAAGGCAAATAAATCCACTGGCAAGAGACTTGGAAATATGATAAAAATCCAAGAACCAAACAGACCTTGGGAGATTGTCCATATGGATTGGGTAACTGGCCTACCACCAGGAGGTGACAGAAGCCATAATGCTTGCCTAGTAATTGTGGACAGATTCAGTAAAACTCCAATCTTTGTACCATGTCACAGGGATGATACAGCCATGGATACAGCTCTTCTGATATGGAATAGAGTAGTGTCATGGACTGGGATATTTACAAATATCATCAGTGATAGAGATCCCAAATTCACTTCAGCACTATGGACAAATCTTCACCAATTATTTGGCACTAAACTGTCTTTCTCTACAGCCTACCACCCACAAACTGATGGCCTGGCTGAAAGGATGATCCAAACCTTAGAGTACATGGTGAGAAGATCTTGTGCATATAGCCTTGAATTCAAAGATTGTGATGGATTTACCCATGATTGGTTTACTCTGTTGCCAGCACTGGAATTAGCATATAAAACATCAATCCATGCCAGTACCAATCAAACTCCTGCTATTCTAGAAAAAGGATGGAACCCCAAGTTACCTCAAGATTCCTTGAGGAAAGATTTAATTGAAATACATCCCACAGCTGCTAGCTTCAAAGGAATGCTAGACAAAGCTAGAAAGCATGCAGTAAGGTGCATGGAGGACTCTTTTGCATATGCTCAAGACAAATGGGATAAATCACATGCAACTCCAGATTTTGAATCGGGGGACCTAGTTCTTGTATCCACCACTAACTTCAATAACATCAAAGGATGGAAAAAGTTGAAAGACTCATTTGCAGGACCTTTTGTGATTAAGGCCCTCCATGGAGAAAATGCTGTTGAAGTAGAGTTATCTGAAGAACTTAGCAATAAGCATCCTACATTTCCAGTGAGCTTGATTAAGCCATATAAATCTAGTGATGCTGAGAAATTTCCCTTGAGGAATAAGATTCCCAAGTTATACCTCCTATTGAGACATCTGGTACTAAGAAAATTGCCAAAGTTCTTAAAGAAAGGAAATTAAGAACCAAGAAAGTGAGGGAATACCTTGTTAGGTACAGTGACCCAACTTGTGAGGATGAATGGTTAGAAGAAAAAGATATCCCAGAAGCTACCAAACTCCTCAGGAGATTCAGAAACAATAGAAACACCAATATTAAGAAGTAATATTCTTTTTTAGGGGGAGGGAATGTGAGCCTTAGAGGTAATTTCATATACCCAAAAGACCACAAATACAAAAATAACATATTAATATAAATAAAATAACTTTATTTATATTATTAAAATGAAAATCAAAATATAAATATAAAATTATATTAAAAATAAAAAGTTAATTACAATTTAAAAATAAAAATACATTAAATTTTGTAAGTATAAAATTACATTTATACTTGAAAAAATTAAGTAAAAATGAAATTTTAACAAAATTGTGAAAAAATAAATAAATTTGGAAAAAAGTTAGATAAAAATTATTATAAGTTTTTATCCAATAAATAAACATATAAAAATTATTTCACCATTGGATTCCTCATAAAAAATCAGGTGGGGTCACCTCTGAGTGAAATTCTTGTAACTCAACTCTAAATAAGCTTAAATTAAGTTTTTAGTATTTTCAATACAAAAGTTGAAAATCCTCAAAACCTTAATTTAATTCACACCACATGTGGTGTTAACCATCAATTTTTGTGTTAAAATTGAGGTGTTGTGTTTAGTTTAGAAGTTATGAGGAATTGAAGTATTTTCAATTGAATTCAATTGAAATGTCAAAATGTGCGCGTGTATTACATAAGTGAACTTTGATTTACATATGAGGTGTCAATTATTACTGTATTGTACTGTACAATTGAATTGAATTACATATGTAAATTATAAGTATAATACATGATGAGGAATTAAAGGAAAAATAAATTGGAAAGATTAAATTTGGGGGGAAAAGGAACTCCAGCTCTAAGGGGGAGGGAAACCACAACTCCAGTAATCATTACTTGGCATAATGATAAGTCCAGGATGGTTGGTGATTTTAGAGCACTGAATACCTATACTATTCCAGACAGGTATCTAATACCTAGAACTCATGAGACTTTGACTCAATTATCCAAAGCAAGATTCATTACTTCCATGGATTCTTTAAAAGGCTTTCATCAGAATGTTTTGACACCTCATGCTAGGAAATTACTGAGAATAATTTCTCATTATGGAATCTATGAGTATTTGAGAATGCCTTTTGGTATTAAAAATGCACCCTCTCATTATCAGAGAATGATGAATACCATCTTCCCACATGAATTGTCAGAAAGATGGTTAATCATCTATATTGATGACATTATCATTTTCTCAGAAGCTTGGCAATTGCATTTAGAGAGACTTTCATTAGTACTTAAGAAAATTCTTCAAGTGAGCATGAAAATATCTCTGAAGAAATGTAATTTTGGGTTTCATGAGTTGAAAGCTCTGGGACATGTAGTCTCAGGACTGAGCCTTGGTGTTGAAAAAAACATAGTGGATGCAGTTTTACTGAAACAAATGCCCCAGAACAAAAAAGAAATGATGTCTTTTTTGGGTTTGCCAGTTATTACAGGCAACACCTTAAAGATTTTGCTATCCATGCCAGATCATTATACAGAATTTGTGATCAACAAACTGTTTTTGAAATGACACAGGAGAGAATTCAAGCATATGAGAAAATCAAATATGCCTTGACCAATGCACCATTATTATTAATGCCAGACTGGAAGCTTCCTTTCAAGCTGTATTATGATGCATGTGGGGACGGTTTAGGAGCTGCTCTTCATAAGGTTCAAATTGTCAATGACAAACCTTATGAAGGTCCAATTTGTTTTATTTCAAGACAAATTAAACCTACTGAGGCCAGATATGGAGCTAGCCAAATGGAGTGCCTTTGCCTTGTTTGGGCTTTGGAAAAACTTCATTACTATCTTGATGGTAGTGTGTTTGAAGTAATTACTGATTGTAATTCAGTAAAATCAGTTCTTAACAAGAAAACTCCAAACAGACACATGTTAAGATGGAAGATTCCTATACAGGAGTATAGAGGCAATATGACCATAGTACATAAAGCTAGAAATATTCATAAGAATGCTGATGGATTAAGTAGATGGGCATTACCAAATACACCTGATAACCCTGCCTATGTTCCTACAAGTGCAGAACCTCAAATTCTATTTGAAGGAATTAATATCACGGATGTTGGAACAGAATTCTTTGAAGAAGTTAGAGAAAGCTATAAGCAAGATAATATTTGTCATATTCTTACTGCTCTACTTGACAAAGATTGCAAAGATGTAGCATTGGCTAATTCTCTGGATTATATTAGGAAAACATCTTATGATAATGGGAGATTCCATTTGTTTGATGGTATACTATATTTTAGATCTAAACACACATGTGTCATGGTCTTATGCATTAGAATGTTAATTAACACCATACTACTAGAATTCCATGATAACATATATTCTGGACATCTGTCTGAAGACAGAACTATGGAAAGAATTAGGACATGTGCCTGGTGGCCATCTTGGAGAAAAGATGTCATTGAGTACTGTCACAGTTGTGATAGATGCCAGAAAGCCAATAAAGCTACTGGTAAAAGATTTGGTTTAATGATCCATATGCAAGAGCAAAGTACCCCATGGGAAGTGGTTCACATGGATTGGGTAACTGCCCTACCACCTGGAGGTGATAAAAGTTACAATGCATGTCTTGTTATTGTGGACAGATATAGCAAAACACCAATCTTTTTACCATGTCACAAAGATGACACAGCTATGAATACAGCTCTTTTGATCTGGAATAGAGTAATATCACATACTGGTCTTTTTAAAAACATTATTAGTGACAGAGACCAAAAATTTACATCAGCCTTATGGACTAATTTACATAAGCTTTTGGTTACAAGACTATCATTCTCAACAGCCTACCACCTGCAAACAGATGGACTGGGAGAAAGAATGATTCAAACCCTTGAGGACATGATCAGAAGATTTTGTGCTTATGGCCTTGAGCTTAAATATTCTGATGGCTTTACCCATGATTGGTGTACTCTTATACCAGCATTGGAATTAGCCTACAAGACCTCCATCCATGCTTCAACAGGAAAAACTCCTGCAATGTTGGAAAAAGGATGGAACCCCAAACTTCCAATTGATACCTTGAAAAAAGATCTGATTGATATTCATCCAACTGCCTCAAGCTTTAAGTTATTGCTTGACGAAGTAAGACATCATGCAAATCAAAGCATGAATGATGCCTTTTAATATGCTAAACAGAAATGGTATAAAAGTCATAAGACCCCAGAATTCAAAGTAGGGGACTTAATACTAGTTTCAACCTTGAACTTTAATAACATTAAAGGCCAAAATAAATTCAAAGATTCCTTTGCAGGACCATTTATTATTAAAGCCCTTCATGGGACAAATGCAGTACAGGTAGAACTGTCAGGAGAACTGGAAAACAAACATCCAACTTTCCCTGTCAGTCTAGTAAAGCATTACACTTCAAGTGATAAGGAATTATTTCCTTTGAGAAATGAAACACCCTTACAAGTACCCCCACTAGATCAAAGTGAGGAGAAAAAGGAATTAAAAGTCTTGAAAGAAAGAAGACTTGGGGGGAAAATGAAACAGAATACTTAGTCAGGTATAAAAATCCACAACATGAAGATGAATGGATTGTAGAAAGCAAAATACCTGATTCCCAAAAGTTTCTTAGAAGATTCAGACATGAGAGAAGACCAATTTCTCAATGAAAAGTTCGAATTGTGTGCTTTACATACTTAGAAAAGTATAGGTAGAGAGGTTGGACAGTGGATTATACCCCCCCCCCAAAATAGCTTGGGGTATACTACAAAGGAAAAATTGTGGTACAATTTTTTTTTTGGGGGGTAGGGAATGTGAGCCTGTGTGGTATGTATAACATACCCATGAGGCCACAAATAACTTTATACACAGCTAAGGTTTTCTTCAACAGACTTTTTAGTTGAATTTAAAATAAAAAATAACAAATAATAAGTATAGCTTTTTTTGGATAAACAAAGTTCTAAATATTATGTCATTTTTGGATTCTACACCAAAAATAACCTAGGGTACATCCATAAGGTGTTATACCCAAAAACACTTATTTCTTATGTTATTAGAAGATTTAAGAATCTCACAGTACCAATGTAACTTTTTTAACAATCTTTTAAAACTGTTAAATTTAAGCTTAAATAAGCTTAAATTTAAACTTGCATAAGGTTTATGCAAACTTACCAAAATTTTAGTTAAAATTAAGGTGTGGTGTATTTTTACTGAATTGGCTAAGTATTTGCCATACATAATGTAAATCCTTTGTGAGCTCAATTTAAAAGGGTTTAAGGCCATAGTATGGCTTTGAACAAATAAAAGGGCAAAATCCATGCAAAAAGGTGGGACAAAGGAAAAAGGCCAAATAGAGCTGGGGTACCCAACTTTTTGGATCTGCAAGGATTCAATTAAGGTTGTCCACCTGTATTGGAGGACTTTCAACCTTATTTAAACTTTAAGATTAGACTTTGATTGAACTTTAAAGTTTAAGCTGGTTTTATCCCAAATTAGACAGGAATTTCAAGCTGCCATAGGGTAAATTCCAATATGCAGGCTTGAATTCAAGGTTTTAAGAACTGTCAAAGCTTAATTAAGCTTAAAAAGGTTAAATAAGCTTGAAGCTCTAAGGTTACAAGCATTGAAACCTTATCAAAACTTAAGGTTTGGTTTGTATTGCTATTTTACGTGGAAAAATAGCAATAACTTCAAAAATTCATTAGAGATCCAATTCTTAATGGATTTGGTTAAGAATTTCACACAGCTTACAATTTAATATTATATAAATATAAATTAAACTTTAAGTATCTTTCATAAATAAATTTCCTGGGTAATTAGCCTGGAAATTTACTCTTTCAATTCAAGCTCAAAGAAAATTATAATTTCTTTAAGAATTAATTAAAAATTGAGTTTAAGAGATTTCTGCTTGAAACTCTATTTTCAAGTTGTTCATGTGATGAACTTTGATATAAATAAGTTTATTTATAATAAAAACTTAAAATCATTAGTTTAAATGAGGATTAAAGTTACATGGAGTTAAGAATAACCCTGTTAACTTTAAATTGGAATTAAAATTAAGTTACCTTAAGTTAAGAACTTTGTTTTTAAGCATGGTTTTTGTGAGCCTGTGAGGTATGTATAACATACCCATAAGGCCACAAATGATTTTATAAACAATTAATTTTGTCTTAAATAGACTTTTTAGTTGAATTTAAAATAAAAAATAATAAAAAATAAGTATAACTTTTTTTTGGATAAACAAAGTTATAATTATTATGTCATTTTTGGATTCTCCTCCAAAAATAACCTAGGGTACACCCATAGGGTGTTATACCCAAAAACACTTATTTCTTGTGTTATTAGAAGATTTAAGAATCTCACAGTACTAATGTAGCTTTTTTAACATTTTTTTAAAATTGTTAAATTTAAGCTTAATTAAGCTTAAATTTAAAGTTACATAAGGTTTATGCAACTTTACCAAAATTTTAGTTAAAATTGAGGTGTGGTGTATATTTACTGAATTGGCTAAGGATTTGCCATACAGAATGTAAATCCTGCGTGAGCTCAATTTAAAAGGGTTTAAGGCCATAGTATGGCTTTAAATAAATAAAAGGGCAAAATCCACGCAAAAAGGTGGGACAAAGGAAAACGACCAAATAGAGCTGGGGTACCCAACTTTTTGGATCTGCAAGGACTCAATTAAGGTTGTCCACCTGTATTGGAGGATTTTCAACCTTATTTAAACTTTAAGATTAGACTTTGATCCAACCTTAAGGTTTAAACTGGTTTTATCCCAATTTATACAGGAATTTCAAGCTGCCAAAGGGTAAATCCCAATATGCAAGCTTGAAATCAAGGTTTCAAGAACTGTCAAAGCTTAATTAAGCTTAAAAACCTTAAATAAGCTTAAAACTTTAAAGCTTCAAGCATTAAAACCTTATCAAATCTTAAGGTTTGGTGTGTATTGCTATTTTACGTGGAAAAATAGCAATAACTTCAAAAATTCATTAAAAATCCAACTCTTAATGGATTTGCTTGAAAATTTCACACAAGTTAGAATTTAATATTATCGATATATAAATTAAATTTTAAGTATCTTTTATGAATAATTTTCCTGGGTAATTAGCCTGGAAATTTACTTTTTTAATTAAGCTCAAAGAAGATTATGATATCTTTAAAAATTAATTAAAAATTGAGTTTAAGAGATTTCTGCTTGAAACTCTATTTTTAAGTTTTTCATGTGATGAACTTTAATATAAATAAACTTATTTTATATTAAAACTTAAAATAATTAAACTAAATGAGGATTAAAGTTACTTGGAGTTAAGAATAACACTGGTAACTTTAAATTGGAAGTAAAAATAAGTTGCCTTAAGTTAAGAACTCTATTTTTAAGCATGGTTTTTCAGTTTTGACCTGAGCACGCCCTCTATATTCATTATGAATTATGAGAGTTGCTCTGAAGACATAAAAAGAGTCTATTCATCACTGTTTTTGTCCATCATTCATTATTAATCCAATCATATTAGAAATTTAAACAGGTAAAGTTTTATCAAATATAAAATCTTATTATTAAAAGTAATTCTTAAGCTATTTTTATTCTTTATTTATTGAAATTAAAGAATTGAAGTCATAGAATTTAGATTATTGTTGTAATCACCAATAATATATTTTATTATATAAAATTATCATTTTTAAATATCTTTTAAAATCCACAAATTCCTCTCAAAAAAACTCTTAAATCATAATTTATTATTAAAAGTTGTTTTATCTTTAAATTCATTGATTTTTGACATGTTTTTAACTTATAATTATTATTTCATATCATAACTGTTGTATTTTGACTTATTGTATTAAATAAATCTTATAAGTAAGTTTTCTCTAGAATTCTATATTTTTTTATCTAGTATTAGTTTTTTTATATAGAATTTTTATTCTAAAAGAATTATTTCTGCACAGTGTGTGTTTAATTCTTTTTATAAATAATATTTATATTATTTATAAGTGGTTAATATTCCTATTTTCCACGTGTAATTGTCTCATTAAGAGCTTTACACTTCTTATTGTTATAACTGTCAGTGACTATAACAATAATAGAATAATTATAATTTATTATAATTATTTTTTTTATTATTATTATATTATTATAATAATAATTAAATTTATTTTTTTTTATATAATTAATTTTAATAATTATATTTAAATTTGTGGTTATAATATTTTATTATATTATATTTTTCTACTGAGGACAGTCATAGTACTCTTGATATTGCTACTATTATCAAGAGTTTCATATACAAACCTTATATTTGGGGGCCTGGCCGTGATTTTAAACCAATTTTTGGGACATAAATCATATTCTAGACCTTATTTTACTAATTTTTGACGTAAAATTGCCATATTTGTCTTAATATTGGCTTTTTTGGGACTTATCCCTTGTAAATAATCTTTATAATATTAATAAAGTTATTTTTTCTTAAGAATATTGTTTGAAACAATATACTATTGAGTGATTTGGAATAAATTTCTTTTGTCTAACTAGTGGCTTTTTCACATCACAGACTTGAAATTTATTCTTTAAGTTATTCTAGTATAAAGTGAATAATAATATAATTTTGATTAATTAATTTGTTAATTGCATAATTATTATTTCTTTAAAGAAAATAATAAATCAAATAAAAAATCTTTAAAAATAAAAATCTTTACTAAAAACATTTTTTCTTTTTATCTTAGACATTTTTCTTTATTTTTGACGTAATTTGCCATAAATTACATAAAAACAACTTTATTCAATAAGTTGAGTTTATAAGTTATTTTTATTATTTGATAAAATAACTTATATTGTTAATTTTTAGTGTCTTCTATCAGAGAAAGTTCTTCAGACTCTTAAGCCTCAGAGTCCAGTATTGAAATTCAAACCAGCCCAGCACCAAGGGGTTTGATAACCAAAGAGCCCTTTAAAGGTCCTGCAGGTGAATTTAATTCAATTTTACTCTATTTTTTATTAAAATTGACGTGAAATGACTCCTACTAGAAGTGGAAGCAATTACTCCATCCAATCAAATGGATCTGGACCAGGACATTCCAGCCACAAATCCAAAAGGCAAGAATGTCCTCCCAGAGGAGAGGCACAAATGGAGGATGCCAGAACTTCCACCAGTTCCCAAAGGTTAGCCAGCACCTTTGAACCTCTTCTTGAGAGTCCAGAAGCTGACATAACTGCTATTGCTGTTAGACCTGAACCATTTCCAACAGGCAGCTGTGGAAATTTATCAATCCCAATGGAAAAACTGGTTCCTGGCATCAAAACAACAAGAGTGGGAACTCCTTCCAAGTCTTTGGATAGGCACCATGAACTCTTATCTTCAAGTGAAGAAGTTCATGGGGCCAGAAAAGACAGAAGATCTTCTACTGGGTTGGACACCAATGTCTGTCAAAGGACAAGTCCAACAGATAAAAGCTTGGTTGAAAAACCAAAGCATGTTGTCAGAAGATCAGAAGAAGAAATTGGCTCAAGGCAAGGACAACAGCCCAGTGGAAGCTCCTCAAGCATCCACCAGCAAAAATCCGCCTCAACCAGTGCCAAACAAGCCCAAGCAAGCCCCAAAACTCAACCAAAAGGGCAAGCAGAAGGCAAAGGGAAAGGCAAAGCCCAAGTGGAACAAGCCTTACCCGCAGAACTACAGAATTCCAAAGAAGGAAAAGACAGCCATGGACAATGCGTTCAATATGGCAAGAACTTTGATGGAATTCAAAAACAAGGAGGAGGAAAGATTGAACCAATCCTTTCCAAAGAAGTAGACCTTGTAAAGCTTGTAACTTACTTTGAATCTTGTGATAAAGAAATTATGGCAAAATTTAAAGCATTTGATCATGTCCAACAGAAGTTGGGTAATGAAATATTACAAGTAAAAGACCAACAAAAGACCATAATTGGCCTTGAAAATGTTAATAAGGCAAATATTTTGTCTTTGACGCAAATTTGTGAAAGACTTGAGTTTAAAGTTACCTTACTCAATCAACCAGATGAGCACTCAATTTCTTTTATAACTGGACAGTTGAAAGAATTGAAAATACAAGTGCAAAACTTGGAAAATTCAACTGGTCACAATGCAGCTCTTTTTCAAGAACAATTGGAAAAAAGTGATAAAGCAAGACTTGAATTGAAAGAAGATATTCAATCAAGTATTAATAATATATCACTGAAAAATGAATTGCCAAGGCAATCCACACCATTTCTTGACAGAAATGTTCTTAACTTGAATAATGATTTACATCATACAATTTCAAGTAATGATGTGGAAACTGCTTGCAATTTTAAAGACATTCCAAGATTAGAGGAATGGCCAACCTTCAGTGGTGAAGGAGAATATAATCACATGGGATTTATGAAAACAATTGATATGTTCAAAGAAGACTTTAACATACCAGATGAATACATAAGTTCCAGATTACACTCATTATTTACCAAATCAGCAAAGAAATGGTATTATAAGATGAGGCAAGACCATGGTAAACATTCTTGGCCTTGGTGGAAAGAACAAGTTATTTCCAAATGGGCAAATGATTCCTGGGGATTTAAAATGGAAAATTCTTTTGAAGAAGCCATTTTTAATATTGAGAGGGACAGGCCCATGTCTTGGTTTCTTAAACAGAAGGACAGATTGACTGCCCTTCATCCTGATATGTCTGAAACAATGGTACATAAAAGGATATTAAGAAAATGTGGTGGTGACCTTGAGCATGCTATAAGAAGCAGATGTATTGAGCCTTGCTCTACAGAGGATTATATCAATGCTATGGAGGATATCACTACTAGAACAAAAATTGGAAGAAATTGGTATAAACCCCCAATAGACAACAAGACTAGTGGGAAACCAATTTCAAAACCAAATAAACCACATGACAGACCTCCTTTGAAATGTCATAAATGTGGAAGTACATCTCATTTGGCAAACACTTGTCCCAAAAAGACAAGAGTCAATGAGATAAATATTGAAAAAGTGGAAGACACAAAAGAAACTGATGTATCTTTACATGAAAGTGATTCTGAACCTTCAGAAGAAGAAGTATTAGAAGAACTCAGTATAGAAAATATTAATGTTTCTTTTGAAGTCACTGAGGTACATACTCACTTACCACAGTACAGTGATGAATGTATGGATCTCATACATGTGCAAGATGCCAAAATGCAAAAAACCAAACCTGCCAGAGGTAAAGGTTATACAGCTGGGTCATCTTGTATCACTAATATTGTGATAAATAACATAGAAGCCAAGATACATCTTGACTCAGGTGCTTTTTGCACTTGTGTTGGAAAAGATTATCTTGACAAGATTTATACCAATTGGCAAGACAAGTTGATGCCAATTGAAGGTATAAGATTCAGCAGTGCTAGCCAAAACATGCACCCTTTGGGTATATTTGAAGCAGCAATAATATTTCCTCATCCTGCAGGAAGTGTAAGATTGAAAGCTGAATTTGTTGTTATGAATAATTGTACTTCACAACACTTTATACTTGGAAATGATTATCTCAATATCTATGGTATTGATATTAATAATCATAAGGACAGATATTTCACTATAGGGGAAAATAAAGGGCAAAAATTTGCTTTTTCTCCAGAAAAAAGAGAAATCACTGTCATTAAACAAGTGAAAAATGTTAACAAAGACAAATTTGTGTCAGATCAGTTAAGTGAAGCACAAATTAGTCCTGAATTAACACCTGAAATGAAGGAAGAACTTATTGAAATTTTATTTCAATATAGAGAAGCCTTTGCTTCTGATAATGAACCACTTGGGGCTATAAAAGGCCATGAAGTGGACATTACGCTTAATGTGGAAAGGCCTTATCCGCCACTATTAAGAAGACCAGCTTACCCAGCTAGCCCTAGGGCTAGAGAAGCATTAGAAAGTCATATTAATGAACTAATGAAACTGGGAGTTCTTAGAAAAGTTGGGCACAATGAGGAAGTTGAAGTCACAACTCCAGTGATCATTACTTGGCATAATGACAAGTCAAGAATGGTTGGTGATTTTAGAGCACTGAATACCTACACTATTCCAGACAGGTATCCAATCCCTAGAATTCATGAGACTTTGACTCAATTATCCAAAGCAAGATTTATTACTTCTATGGATGCTCTTAAAGGCTTCCATCAGAATGTTTTAACAGCTCATGCTAGGAAATTATTGAGAATAATTGCTCATTGTGGTATTTATGAATATTTGAGGATGCCTTTTGGTATTAAAAATGCACCCTCTCATTATCAGAGAATGATGAATACCATCTTCCCACATGAATTATCAGAGGGATGGTTAATCATTTATATTGATTACATTATCATTTGTTCAGAAACCTGGCAATTACATTTAGAGAGACTTTCATTAGTACTTAAGAAAATCTTACAAGTGAACATGAAAATTTCTCTTAAAAAGTGTAATTTTGGGTTTCATGAGCTAAAAGCTCTAGGACATGTAGTCTCAGGACTGAGCCTTGGTGTTGATAAAAACAAAGTGGCTGCAGTTTTACTGAAGCAGATGCCCCAGAACAAAAAAGAAATTATGTCTTTATTAGGGTTTGCCAGTTATTACAGGCAACACCTTAAAGATTTTGCAATCCATGCCAGATCATTATACAGAATTTGTGATCAACAAACTGTTTTTGAAATGACACAGGAGAGAATTCAAGCATATGATAAAATCAAGTATGCCTTGACCAATGCACCATTATTATTAATGCCAGATTGGAAACTTCCTTTCAAGCTGTATATTGATGCATGTGGTGATGGTTTAGGAGCTGCTCTTCATCAAGTTCAAATTGTCAATGACAAGCCTTATGAGGGTCCAATTTGTTTTATTTCAAGACAAATTAAACCTACTGAGGCCAGATATGGAGCTAGCCAAATGGAGTGCCTTTGCCTTGTTTGGGCTCTGGAAAAACTTCATTACTATCTTGATGGCAGTGTGTTTGAAGTAATTACTGATTGTAATGCAGTAAAATCACTTCTTAACATAAAAACTCCAAACAGACACATGTTAAGATGGCAGATTGCTATACAGGAGTATAGAGGAAATATGACCATAGTACATAAAGCTGGAAATATTCACAAGAATGCTGATGGCTTGAGTAGATGGGCATTACCCAATACACCTGACAATCCTGCCTATGTTCCTACAAGTGCAGAACCTCAAATTCCAATTGAAGGAATTAATATCACAGATGTTGGAACAGAATTCTTTGATGAAGTTAGAGAAAGCTATAAGCAAGATAAGAATTGCCATATACTTACTTCTCTACTTGACAAAGATTGCAAAGATGCAGCATTGGCTAATTCTCTGGATGATATTTGGAAAACATCTTATGACAACGGAAGATTCCATTTATTTGATGGTATATTATACCATAGGTCTAAACACACATGTGTCATGGTCCTATGTAGTAGAATGTTGATTAACACAATACTACTAGAATTCCATGATAACATTTATTCTGGACATCTGTCTGAGGACAGAACAATGGAAAGAATTAAGACATGTGCCTGGTGGCCATCTTGGAGAAAAGATGTCTTTGAGTACTGTCACAGTTGTGATAGATGCCAGAAAGCCAATAAAGCTACTGGTAAAAGATTTGGTTTAATGATCCATATTCAAGAACCAAATACCCCATGGGAAGTGGTTCACATGGATTGGGTAACTGCCTTACCACCTGGAGGTAATAAAAGTTACAATGCATGTCTTGTTATTGTAGACAGATACAGCAAAACACCAATCTTTTTACCATGTCATAAGGATGACACAGCTATGGATACAGCTCTTTTAATCTGGAACAGAGTCATATCCCATACTGGTCTCTTTAAAAACATCATTAGTGATAGAGACCCAAAATTTACATCAGCCTTATGGACTAATTTACATAAGCTTTTGGGTACAAAATTATCATTCTCAACAGCATACCATCCACAAACAGATGGGTTAGCAGAAAGAATGATTCAAACCCTTGAGGACATGATCAGAAGATTTTGTGCTTATGGCCTGGAGTTTAAGGATTCTGACGGCTTTACCCATGATTGGTGTACTCTTATACCAGCATTGGAATTAGCCTATAAGACATCCATCCATGCTTCCACAGGCAAGACTCCTGCAATGTTGGAAAAAGGATGGAACCCCAAACTTCCAGTTGATACTTTGAAGAAAGATCTAGTTGATATTCATCCAACTGCTTCAAGCTTTAAATTATTGCTTGATAAAGTGAGGCACCATGCAAATCAAAGCATAAATGATGCCTTTGAATACGCTAAACAGAAATGGGATAAAAGTCATAAAACCCCAGAATTCAAAGTAGGGGACTTAATACTAGTTTCAACCTTGAACTTTAATAATATTAAAGGTCCAAAGAAATTGAAAGATTCCTTTGCAGGACCATTTATTATCAAAGCCCTTCATGGGACAAATGCAGTACAAGTGGAACTGTCAGGAGAGTTAGGAAATAAACATCCAACTTTTCCTGTCAGTCTTGTGAAGCATTACACTTCAAGTGATAAGGAATTATTTCCTTTGAGAAATGAAACACCCTTAGAGGTACCCCCACTTGAACCAAGTGAGGAAAAGAAAGTACTAAAAGTCTTAAAAGAAAGAAGACTTAGGGGCAAAAATGAAAGAGAATACTTAGTCAGGTACAGAAATCCACAACATGAAGATGAGTGGATTGAAGAAAGTAAAATACCTGATTCCCAAAAATTTCTCAGAAGATTCAGACATGAGAGAAGACCCCTTCCTCAGTGAAATTTGAATTGTGTGCTTTACATACTTGAAAAGTATAAGTAGAGAGGTTGGACAGTGGATTATACCCCCCCAAAATAACTTGGGGGTATACTACAAAAGAAAAATTGTGGTACAATTTTTTTTTGGTGGTAGGGAATGTGAGCCTGTGAGGTATGTATAACATACCCATAAGGCCACAAATGATTTTATAAACAATTAATTTTGTCTTAAATAGACTTTTTAGTTGAATTTAAAATAAAAAATAATAAAAAATAAGTATAACTTTTTTTTGGATAAACAAAGTTATAATTATTATGTCATTTTTGGATTTTACTCCAAAAATAACCTAGGGTACACCCATAGGGTGTTATACCCAAAAACACTTATTTCTTGTGTTATTAGAAGATTTAAGAATCTCACAGTACTAATGTAGCTTTTTTAACATTTTTTTAAAATTGTTAAATTTAAGCTTAATTAAGCTTAAATTTAAAGTTACATAAGGTTTATGCAACTTTACCAAAATTTTAGTTAAAATTGAGGTGTGGTGTATATTTACTGAATTGGCTAAGAATTTGCCATACAGAATGTAAATCCTGCGTGAGCTCAATTTAAAAGGGTTTAAGGCCATAGTATGGCTTTAAATAAATAAAAGGGCAAAATCCACGCAAAAAGGTGGGACAAAGGAAAACGACCAAATAGAGCTGGGGTACCCAACTTTTTGGATCTGCAAGGACTCAATTAAGGTTGTCCACCTGTATTGGAGGATTTTCAACCTTATTTAAACTTTAAGATTAGACTTTGATCCAACCTTAAGGTTTAAACTGGTTTTATCCCAATTTGGACAGGAATTTCAAGCTGCCAAAGGGTAAATCCCAATATGCAAGCTTGAAATCAAGGTTTCAAGAACTGTCAAAGCTTAATTAAGCTTAAAAACCTTAAATAAGCTTAAAACTTTAAAGCTTCAAGCATTAAAACCTTAGCAAATCTTAAGGTTTGGTGTGTATTGCTATTTTACGTGGAAAAATAGCAATAACTTCAAAAATTCATTAAAAATCCAATTCTTAATGGATTTGCTTGAAAATTTCACACAAGTTAGAATTTAATATTATCGATATATAAATTAAATTTTAACTATCTTTTATAAATAATTTTCCTGGGTAATTAGCCTGGAAATTTACTTTTTTAATTAAGCTCAAAGAAGATTATGATATCTTTAAAAATTAATTAAAAATTGAGTTTAAGAGATTTCTGCTTGAAACTCTATTTTTAAGTTGTTCATGTGATGAACTTTAATATAAATAAACTTATTTTATATTAAAACTTAAAATAATTAAACTAAATGAGGATTAAAGTTACTTGGAGTTAAGAATAACACTGGTAACTTTAAATTGGAAGTAAAAATAAGTTGCCTTAAGTTAAGAACTCTATTTATAAGCATGGTTTTTCAGTTTTGACCTGAGCACGCCCTCTATATTCATTATGAATTATGAGAGTTGCTCTGAAGACATAAAAAGAGTCTATTCATCACTGTTTTTGTCCATCATTCATTATTAATCCAATCATATTAGAAATTTAAACAGGTAAAGTTTTATCAAATATAAAATCTTATTATTAAAAGTAATTCTTAAGCTATTTTTATTCTTTATTTATTGAAATTAAAGAATTGAAGTCATAGAATTTAGATTATTGTTGTAATCACCAATAATATATTTTATTATATAAAATTATCATTTTTAAATATCTTTTAAAATCCACAAATTCCTCTCAAAAAAACTCTTAAATCATAATTTATTATTAAAAGTTGTTTTATCTTTAAATTCATTGATTTTTGACATGTTTTTAACTTATAATTATTATTTAATATCATAACTGTTGTATTTTGACTTATTGTATTAAATAAATCTTATAAGTAAGTTTTCTCTAGAATTCTATATTTTTTTATCTAGTATTAGTTTTTTATATAGAATTTTTATTCTAAAAGAATTATTTCTGCACAGTGTGTGTTTAATTCTTTTTATAAATAATATTTATATTATTTATAAGTGGTTAATATTCCTATTTTCCACGTGTAATTGTCTCATTAAGAGCTTTACACTTATTATTGTTATAACTGTCAGTGACTATAACAATAATAGAATAATTATAATTTATTATAATTTTTTTTTTTATTATTATATTATTATAATAATAATTAAATTTATTTTTTTTATATAATTAATTTTAATAATTATATTTAAATTTGTGGTTATAATATTTTATTATATTATATTTTTCTACTGAGGACAGTCATAGTACTCTTGATATTGCTACTATTATCAAGAGTTTCATAGAAAAACCTTACAGTTTTTCAGTTTTGAACTGAGCACGCCCTCTATATCCATTATGAATCATTAGAGCTTCTCTGAAGACATAAAAAGAGTCTTTTCATCACTGTTTTTGTCCATCATTCATCATCAATCCAATCATATTAGAGATTTAAACAGGTAAAGTTTTATTAAATATAAAATCTTATTATTGAATTAATTCTTAAGTTATTTTATTCTTTATTAATTAAAATTAAATAATTGAAATCATAGAATTTAGATTATTGTTGTAATCACCAATAATATATTTTATCATATAACATTAATCATCTTAAATATCTTTTAAAATCCACAAATTCCTCTTAAAAACTCTTGAATCTTAATTTTTATTATAAAAAGTTGTTTTATCTTTCAAATTATTGATTTTAGGCGTGTTTTTAACTTATAATTATTATTTCATATAATAACTGTTGTTGTTTGACTTGTTGTATTAAATAAATATTATAAGTAAGTTCTCTCTAAAGTTCTATATTTTTTTATCTGGTATTAGTTTTTTTTTATGGAATTTTTTATTCTATAAGAATCATTTCTGCACAGTGTGTGTTTAATTCTTTTATAAATAATATTTATATTATTTATAAGTGTTCAATATTCATATTTTCCACACGTAATTGTCTCATTAAGAGCGTTACACTTCTTATTGTTATAACTGTCAGTGACTATAACAATTATAGAATAATTATGATTTATTCTAATTATTATTATTTTTTATTATTATATTTTTATAAGAATAATTAAATTTATTTTTTTATATAATTATTTTTAATAATTATATTGAAATTTGTGGTTATGATATTTTGTTATATTATATATTTCTACTGAGGACAGTCATAGTACTCTTGATTTTGCTACTATTATCAAGAGTTTCATGGACAAACCTTACAGCATATGCCTGTTGGGTGTTTTCATGTTTAAAAGTTATTTGACAGCTGTACAATCTGTTATTACCTCAAAAACACATCCCTCTAAGAAGTAGTTCAATTTCTCCAAGGCCCAGACAAGGAATAGAAATTCCATTTGACTTGCTCCATATCTGGCTTCATTTGGTTTGATTTGCCAGGATATGAAACATATGGGTCCTTCTACAGGTTTATCATTTATGATATGAACTTGGTGAAGTGCAGCACCTAGTCCATACCCTGATGCATCAATATACAGCTTGAAAGGCAATTTAAAGTCTGGCATCAGTAAGAGTGGAGCAGTGGTAAAGGCTTCTCTTAGAGACTCAAAAGCTTTGACTCTGTCAACAGTCATTTCAAATACTGTGTCTTTGTCACACAACTTATAAAGTGGTCTTGCTATGGATGCAAAGTCTTTAATGTGTTGCCTGTAATATCCTGCAAAACCTAAGAATGACTGAATTTCCTTCTTATTCTGAGGCATGGGTTTTAACAATACTGCTGCAACTTTGTTTTTATCAATTCCAAGGGACAAACCAGATACAACATGTCCTAGTGCCTTAAGTTCTTTAAATCCAAAATGGCATTTCTTCAAGGAGATTTTCATGTTTACTGATTGAATTTTTGTCAAAACTCTGGACAATCTGTAGATGTGCTCCTCCCAAGTCTTGGAACAGACAATAATGCCATCAATGTAAATGATTAACCATCCCTCTGAGAGTTCTTCAGGGAAGATTTTATTCATCATTCTTTGGAAGTGTGAAGGTGAATTTTTGATACCAAACAGCATCCTCAAGTATTCATACACTTCACAATGAACAATAATTATCAAGTATTTTCTTGCTCTTGGTGTCACCACATTTTGATGGAATCGTTTAAAGGCATCCATAGTGTCTGTATATACTGCTTGAGATATTTGAGTAAGGGAAATTTGGATTTTTGGTATTGGGTATCTGTCTGGAACAGTGTAAGTGTTCAGAGCTCTAAAGTCCCCAACCATTCTGGATTTTCCATTATGCCATGCCACTATGACTGGTGTAGTTATTTCTACTTCTTCATTGTGGCCTACTTTTCTTATTACACCAAGGTCCAGAAGTTCTTTGATATGAATTTCTAGAGCTTCTCTTGATTTAGGACTTGCTGGATATGCAGGTCTTCTTAATAGTGGTGGATATGGTCTCCCAAAGTTAAGAATGATGTCAACTTCATGACCAATAATTGCTCCTAGAGGTTCTTTGTCTGAAGCAAATGCTCCTCTGTGGTCATACAAAAGGGGAGAAAGTGCATTTTCTTGTTTATCAGTCAGATGAAGGCTTATTTCAGCCTCATTTAACTGTTCAGACTTGTATTTCTCTAACTCTAAGTTGACTGGTGATACTTTGTTTGCTGTAATTTGTCTTTTAAATGGTAAAAAGGCAGATTTTTGGTGCTTATTGTCTCCAATAGTGAATTATCTGTCTTTGTTGTTATGCAAATCTATCCCATACATGATTAAATAGTCATTTCCCAATTTAAAATGGGTACTAGAGCAATTTTCCATAACAAATTCAACTGTGATTCTTAAATTCCCATTTATGTGTGGGAATATGACATTGGTCTCAAAAATTCCTAATGCTCTCATTGGATTACTTGCACTGTTGAATTTTATACCATGAATTGGTAACAATTGCTCTTCAAAATTTGGTACACAAGTCTTAAGAAAAGATTTTCCAGCACAAGAGCAGAAGGCTCCTGGGTAAAGCAAAAGTTTGGTGGGCTTGTTATCAATCACCACTTCTGTTATACAGGAGTTACCAGCTGTATAACCTTTCCCCCTGTTTGGTTTTGTTTTCATAAGTTGTGCATCTTGAACTTTTGATAAATCAAGTTGACCATTGCTCAATTGTGGCAAGTGGGAATAAGATTCCCTGATGTCAAAAGTTGCATTGATATTTTCTATATCTTTTGAAGATTCAGAAAATATTGATGACTTATCATCTGAATTGTCTTCAATTATGTCATCTTTTTCAACATCAGGTTCCTGATCAATATCAATTTCATTGATTTTTCCTTTCTTTGGACATGTATTGTCTAAATGGGTGGTGCTTTGGAAAATATGGCACTTTCTGACTGTATCTGCAGATTTATACTTAATATTATTAGAATTTTCTTTGGGGTTTTTGTCCACAGAATCTTTCCAAGGTGTATTAAACCTTGTTTTGAGATTCACCCTACTAGAACCAATTTTGGTTCTGGTGGTTACTTCTTCTAATATATTGATAATATCCTGTTCTGAAGATTGTTCAGTAGTCCTGCTTTTGATAGCATGCTCTAAGTCACCTCCACATTGTCTCAGAATCTTTCTATGGATCATAAATTCTGACATGTCAGGATATAATGCTATTAATCTGTCTTTTTGTTTGCAAAACCATGGTAAATCTTTGTCTTTGGCAGCTTTAAATTTGTCAGCTTAAAAGGCTGTTTCAACTTTAAACCTCCAAGCATCATTTTCCCATTTGTTGATGATTTGGATTTTCCACCAAGTCCAAATCTGGTGTCCATGTGCTTGTCTTATTTTGATGTACCATCTGTGAGCTGATTTGGTAAACAAGGTGTTAAATCTTCCTGTTACCAATCTTTCTGGTAATTCAAAATCCTCTTTGATCATGTGAATACCTCTAACGAATTCCATATGGTCATACTCTCCTTCACCACTGAAGTGAGGCCATTCTTTAAGTTTTGGAACTTCTTTCAAGAGTGCTTGGCCCATTGATGGTTCTAAGTTGTGAAAAGAAGTAGAAAATTCATTTTTTAACTGTGAATTCTTAATATCCAATACTTGTGGATTGGGAATCCTTGCATCTTCATTTTGATTCAGAGGTGTAGACATTCTTGGTAAAGTGTTTAGCAGTTGTTTAATATCATTCATTTTACTGTTGTAACACCTTTGTGAATTTCTTAATTCATGTTGTAAGTTTTGTATAGAGTTTATGACATTCTTTTTATGCTCATCCTCTTTATATGTTAGCTCATTCCATTATTCTGTTTGTTTAGTATTATCAGATATAACCTCATTCAGCTTTATTTTTAATTTTGATAATTCCTCTTTTGAGGTATCAAAACACTTTTTCAAGACAATTGTATGTGTCTTTACTTCAGTAAATGATTTTAAATATCATCAAGAACTTTCTTATTATCCCCTTTGATATTATATATGGCTTCTTTTATTCTTGTTTCAATCATGTCATCAATATTGAATTTAGAATATTTGTCTGTCAATTCCTTAATAATGGCAGATTGTTCATTTATCTTATTTCCAAAAGAATTATCATTATTGGAAGTTGTAATTGTTCTTAAAACCTTTTCAAAACATTTAAGTGTTTCATTGATTTGGATCAGACTCAAGCTATGTGTTTTAAGATTGTCACAAATTGATGCATTTTTATCAGAAAGATGACTTTTTACGTCACTTATAGCTTCATACAACTCTGGGATAGAATCAAAAATATCAGATATCATTTCTGATATTTTAATGTGGCCTCCTCTTGCTTTTGTAATTCCATAATGGTTCTGGCCATCTGAAATACATTTTCCATGGCGTCCTGTTGAATCTTTGGGATTCTGTAGCCCTGGCTGTAAGGTTTTGGGGCTGGTGCCTTCCCTTTGCCCTTGTTTGGAGCTTGTGTCTGCTTTTTCACGTTGGAATTGCTGCTTCTGGCCACTGGGGCTGTTTTTGACACTTGTTTGGGTGGTGTAGGGTTGTTTCTCCTCCATTCTAGTGTCAAGAGCATCCTGTTTTTCTTCTCCATCAATGGATGCCACCCATTGAGCAATTTGCAAGTATTGGGATGGCCCAGGAATTTTCTCACAGTCAGGTAAGAATTCATGCAATTCTTCCACATGTCTGCAAGAATCTGGTACTCCTTGAACTGAAGTGCATTTTTGTATGCACTGTGGCTGGCTTTGTATATGTCCACTGAGGCTTGTTGTGGCGGTGTCAGCTCTTTTTGAAGGTAAAATGGTATTATCAGCTTCAGAATGACCCATTTTAGTTGTTTGGAGGTCATCAACTGACCCTTTTCCTTCTGTACCTGATTGGCCTCTGCCATAATCACGTCTATTACCTTTCTGGGAGCTGCTTGAGGGGTTATAGCTGGCTCCTGATCTGGTTGAAGGCATAATTATGGTTAAAAAGGCTTAAAATAGTAATTTTACGTCAAAAAAACTTACTATTGGCCAAATCTTTGGCTTTCTGAAGAGTATTACTTATTTCCAAGTTGACTAATTCAGAAGAAATTGGCTCTGGTTGAATATTCTGAGTCACAATAATAGTACTATTATGATCAGAATTAACAGTACTGGAAGGAATAATGCTGGTTACTGTTGAGGCTGTTTCAATGTTTTCTTGTCTTACCACATTGTCAGACACTAAAATCAATGAAAAAACCAATTAATTAAGTAAAAAAAAGTATATTTCAAAAAAGAAAATAAAATATAAGCCTCACTTATAATATTAAAATTTTTTTTTTTGATTTTTTGAATTATAAGTATTTTTTATATGTTTTTAAATTTTTCAATATAAGAAAAAAGCTTTAAAAAGAGTAACAAAATATGTCACAGGTAAAATATCACGGCTGGGCCCCCAAATGTAGGGTGTGGATATGAAACTTTGATTAAAAATCAAGTACTTTTCCTGTCCTCAAAATTTGTATAAGGTAAAAATCAATTAAAAATAGTAAGAAATATTATTTTTAAGAGAAAACAAAGAAATTTTATTGTTTATAACTTTATTAGTATAAAACAATAATATTATAAAGATTTATTGTTTTACCAACAATAAAAATGTATCCCAAAAATACTCTACAATAGATATTTTAAGGCTACAAAAGAAATTTCTTCAAGAGCAATTTCAATTGGAATTAATTGAGCAATGAACTGCAAGAAATTAATTCAAGAACAGAGTCTTTAAAAAAATATTAAAGAGAAAACACACCCAAAAGTGACCAGAGTGAATTTGGAAACAAAGTGACAAAGTTTACAGTGAAGAAAGATGCTTTAATTCACTTTTGGGGTGGTTCAGGGGTAAAAATGATTATAAGAGTTACAAACAATGATAATAATGATTTTTTCACGTGTTTAAAAGGCTTAAAATGATTTAAGAAAGGTGGTTGGAATATTTTATTGATTTGTTTAACAATTTTTAAACTAATTTTAAAAGGAAAAGATTCTAACATGAAGAGAAAAGTGGGGCAAAGAAGACATTCTTTTATAGCCATCAATTTTCTTACTCCAAAAGTAAAATTTGATATTTTCAGTCGTTAAAAACAGTCTGACAACAGAAAAGCCAATTATGGCATCATTGAACCCTGGTTTAGACCAAAAAAGGGCTTGTTTAAGCCATTTTTAGCCATTTTAGACCCTTAAATCAGCCATTACTATAGCAATACCTGGTCTAGAGCCTTCAAAACACATCAGAATGTGTGTAAGAGACGTAGAAACTAGTTAAAACTGTTTTTACTATGATTGTTTTATCTTAAGGGTAGTTTTACCCTCTTGGCAACAGCTAAAACTACCCCAGTTGGTATCAAAACCTCATCATCAATTGAGTCCACAGACCCTGTAACTCAATTCCAGGCCAAAAGTGATGAACTTTTGCATGAATTTTGACATCCCACGCCTTTCAGCAAGGATTTTGGGGGTCTAGCTCCCCCTTAGAGCTGAAGTTCCTTTTCCCCCCCAAACTTAATCTTTCCAATTTATTTTTCCTTTAATTCTTCATCATGTATTATACTTATAATTTACATATGTAGTTCAATTCAATTTTACAGTACAATACAGTAATAATTGACACCTCATATGTAAATCAAAGTTCACTTATGTAATACACGCGCACATTTTGACATTTCAATTGAATTCAATTGAAAATACTTTAATTCCTCATAACTTCTAAAATATACACAACACCTCAATTTAAATACAAATTTTGGTGATTAACACTACATGTGATGTGAATTAAATTAAAGTTTTGAGGATTTTCAATTTTCATACAGAAAATACTAAAAACTTAATTTAAGCTTATTTAGAGTTGAGTTACAAAATTTTCACTCAGAGGTGACCCCACCTGATTTTTTATGAGGAATCCAATGGTGAAATAATTTTTATATGTTTATTTATTGGATAAAAAGCTATAATAATTTTTATTTAACTTTTTTCTAAATTTACTTAATTTTTTCAAGTATAAATGTAATTTTATAATTTCAAAATTTAATGTAATTTTATTTTTAAATTGTAATTAAATTTTTAATTTTGAATATAATTTTATATTTATATTTTGATTTTTATTTCAATAATGTAAATAAATTTATTTTATTTATATTTATATGTTAATTTTGTATTTGTGGTCTTTTGGGTATATGAAATTCCCTCTAAGGCTCACAATTTGGGAGTCAAAACCTGGGATTAGGTATTTACAAACCTACGTTTTTTGTGCCTCAGATCCCACTGGTAATTTGGCGTAGGCTTTACAAAATCCCAAAACTTAAATGTGGGATTTGGTAGGTTTGAGATCCTCTAATGTGTTTTATTAAATATGAAACCATAACATAACATTCTAATTAGCTTAACAAGATGTAGATATAAAACCAAATGGATCAATTTATATAGTCTATTAATTATATTGCAATGAATCCCTATCCAAAAGGTTTTTTAAATAGCTTCAAATAATATTTAATGAGTGTTAAAGTTCATTAAATCTTAAGTTAAGGAGAAAGACAATAAAATTTAGGATTCAATTGTCAAACTCCCAATTATATTCTTTTTGAGAATTTTAAATCCACTTTTTGCTTTAAATCACTTGGTATTTTGTCTTTGATTCTTTTAAGATGTCATTTTCTTTGAGACTATTTGATTTTTGCAGATTAATCCAAATTGCTTTCAAAAGAAGCATTTATAAATAAATCAATTTTTCCAGGCCAAGATCCCGTATTTCAAATCCTTGAGTTTGCTTGAAATTCCAAGATTATCTGAACATCTCCATTGGATTCCAAGTTAACTACCCTTTAGGCATGTTGGGATCAGTTTGAGTTCCATAGGATGATGACCATAAATGAGGGAGCTGGATTAAGCTTATGGCCATCGGATGTAATATCCAATATTCTGATATTTTTTGTCTGATTGAATCTAGTATAGAATACCAACTTTTCAAGGAAAGAACCAGATTTGAAATTGCAAGTTCTTGTGGACTGAATTTACTGAAGAAAGGAAGTTCTTAAAATAGCTGATGAGCTTGCCACACCAATTGCACTGCACGATGACGACGGGGCTGCTTATGGGCCATGGGCTGTCGACTAATTTTATTTTTGGCGGTAAAACAGTGATTCACAAAATTTGTGACGTAGTTTTCATAAAATTTATTCAATTTTTATCGATAAAAGACAATTAAAATCAGCCTTTTGAGATTGAATCGCAAGATATAGTAAATTTTTTCTTCAATCGATGGATCATTTTGATAGTCGGAATCCTCAAGGAACCATCAATTCAATTTTTTCTTTTTAATTTTTGATCAAATTTTTCATTTCATCAAATCTTCAAACGAATATACATTCGAATCTTCCAAAAGAAAATTGACCAAAGCATCAAGGGCAAAACAAAAATACTCTCGTTCTTCAAAAAATAACAAGAATAATTATTCAAATCCACAATAAAAAAGAACAAAATAATCATTTTTTAATCATAAAAACAAATCTCGATTTAAAAACAAAAGTGAGTCATCTTTATATGCTTTGCTTTTCTTTTTCTTTTCGATTTTCATCTTTTTTACGCTAATAAAAAACTTTTTTTTTTATTTTCTGTTATTTAGTTATATTAATAATAATTCAATTTATTTGGTTTTTAAATCGATTTAAATAATCATTTTCAAGAATAGAATATGGGTTTTAACGGTATTAAACTTGGTTTAGAAAGAATACAAAAATTACTTTTTTTACTTGGTAACCCTCAATATCAAATCCCGATAATTCATATAGCTGGTACAAATGGAAAAGGTTCAATTTCAAAAAATTTATTTGAAATTCTAATTAAATCTAATTTTAAAGTAGGAAAATTTACAAGCCCTTACTTATTTCATCCAAAAGATTCAATAAATTTAAATCAAAATTTTTTAAATTTAAAAGAATTTCAAGAAATTAATTTAAATATAAAAAACTTATCAAATTCAAATAAAATAAATGCAACTTCATTTGAAATTTTAACTGCAATAGCTTTTAAATTATTTTCAGATAAAAAATTCAATTTAGATTTAGCTATTATAGAAGTAGGTTTAGGTGGTTTAAATGATTCAACAAACGTTTGTAAAACTGAAAATACTTTATTTAATTGTATTACACCAATTTCATTTGATCATGAAAATTTTTTAGGTCAATCAATAAAAGCAATCACCTTACAAAAAGCTGGAATTTTCAAAAATTTAGTACCAATTTTAATTTCACAACAAAATTTTAATCAAGTTAATGAAATAATCAAAATTGAAGCAGCAAAAAAAAATTGTGATTTATTTTTAACTAAACCTTATAATTTACCTAAAGATTTAAATCAAAAATTTGATCCTTTACCTTTAAATCCAATTATAATTAATTCAAATTTCAATCAATTAAATTTATTTAAAGATGATAATAAAGATAAAGATAATAATAATAATAATAATAATAATAATGATAATGATACAATTCCAAATCCTATAAATTTACCTGCACTTTTTTTACATCAAAATCTTACAACTTCAATTACTTTAGCCAATTTATTACGTAAACATTCTCATTCAATTAAAATTTTACCCAAATTGAAAAATCAAATTACAAATCAAACAATTTTAAATGGTATAAAAAATTTTGAATGGCAAGGTAGATTAGATTTTAAAACCTTCAAATTAAATGAAATTTTATTGGATGGAGCTCATAATTCACTTGGTGCTTTAGCTTTAAATAATTTTTTAATCAAATTTAAAAGACCTATAATTTTTATTATTTCTTTAAGTCAACCAAGAAATTTTAAAGAATTTTTTGATTCTTTAAATTTAAATAGTTTAATTTATTCGCCTAAAGTTATTATAACTAAATTTTCAGATCGTAATAATAATAAAGATTTACATTTAGATCAAGATGATTATATGAATTTAGTTAAACCAATTAATCCAAATTTATTATCAAATTATTGTAATAAATTCATTTTAAATAATTCAATTTTTTATTGTCCTACAATTTTAGATTCATTAGAGAAATCTTTATTATTAAAAAAAGATCAAGATAAAAATTCTAATGTTGAAACTTTAATTGTAGTAACTGGTAGTTTATATTTAGTTTCGGATGCTTTGAAAATTTTAAAAGAGAATCCGTAAAAGTAAATCAATAAATTGTTTTTATAATTTTTTTTATTCGTTTTAACTAATTATTACCAATTAAAATAAAAAGTAATCATCTATAAACTTGAAATTGTTTACTAACTATTATATCTTTTCATTCTTAACGGCGTGTTTGTTTGTTTGCTTGCTTAGTTTTTTTTTGAATGCACACATACTTTTTGTTTTGTTTTGCTGTTTATCATAAAAAAACGTATTAGGATTTTATTTATTTATCGAATTATGTCATTAGCATTTTTAAGAAATCAAATTCGCCTAGTTTTATCACGGTTCAAAGGTTTTACAAGTAATAAGAAAATCCAAAAATCTCCTTGTGCAACAATCAAAAGCCAAAAATTACAAGTCAAAACAAAGTCACAAACTCAACAGAACAAAGGTTACGTAAAGGTATTATCACTGATAAAATTGCGCAATAAAACCCTTATAAATATTGAGGCACTGGAATATCATCGGAGGGTGGTGTAGTTGATTTAGGATTATCATTTCGCGGAGTGGTTGATGTTTCAATAGGAAGTGGTGGTGGGGTCAATTTTGGAATTGCATCGGTTGCTTGTTTTTTTAAATTTGGCTTTAATAAGCTGCCACCTGGTTCATGATCAGCCCAACGAAGTCGACGTGGAACCCTTAAACATTGCTTCTTGATCGAATCCGTTTGAGAAGTCATCTTGCGTTGTAAAAGATGATTGACAGCTCCACCTTTTGAATTCGAGCTATCCTTGCTATCAGTACACTCACTGTCATTGCTGCTATCACTAATCCTTAACCTTTTTCTTTTAAGGTTTTTTTTGGGCCCTTTTGAAACCTTTTTTTTATCCTTTTGGTATGTTTTCTTTCGTCGATCATCTCGATCGTTTCCTTCATCATCAGTATCCAAATCTGAATTAGTATCCAAGCCCTTGGGTGGTATTAGTGCGCTTTTCGACAAATGTTTCGAAGAATGTCGTGGCGAGCGTTGGGATGAATCGTTTGAAAAATGATTAGTACAAGACTTCGGAGGGCTTTTAGGCGTCAATTGAGGATCAAGTTTGACTCGAATCTTGGGTGTCGGTTCACGAGGTTTATTAATATTTTTGGGAATGCTTGAATCAGTTCTTTGGGCCCATGTGCGGACGTTTTCGAAAAGAATTTTGAATTTCGCTAAATTGAAATGTAGAATAGAATATGTTCAATAAAAAAGTAGGATTGGATTATTTCGCTTGGTAAAGGAACTCACCTTTAGATGTCGGACTTTGAGGTATATAAGGCATCTCAATCCCTAACTCGGCCAAACCAGTCTCGCATTCATATACTTCCTGTTCCTCTGAATTCATTGTCGATTCCGATGACGATGAAGCACAATCGGATTGAGAATGATAACGGGCCGAGTTTGAGGATGATTTGTTTTTTTTTTGCTTCTTTCTTTTAAGTTTTTTAGGCTTGGGTGGTGGATGTACTGCTGGGATCGGTTGGGATGAATTTTCAAGATCGGTTGAATTTTCGGATGAATCAGATTGATTAGCAAGGAATTCTATTTGAGCTTGTCGACAGGCCTCAGGTCCTTTGGATTTATTCTCCCAATAGCATCGCACCAGACCTAAAGCGTTATCTAAACAAGCCTCAGGCTTCCATTCTACCTCGGCATAACCTGTGTAGCGAATGTAGTAATATCTCTGATTTCCATCACGTATCGCATCATCCTCAATCCAATCCAACTCCCATTCGCTCTGCTTTGAGCTGCATGAACTGTCTTGATTAGAATCGCTCGGTGCTGGGACTTTTGTGGGCGAAGCTGTTCGTCGACGTTGATTGAGAAATGGCTGAGTGTCTGAGAACGATCCTTCGGTATTAGGTCCACTATCATTTTCACTTGATGACATATTGCCAAGAAGCCGTAAAGTTGGAACGAAAATTGAGGCTTTCCGAAAACCAAACGAATAATTTGAAATACTTCAAATATCATGAATGAGCTGGAAGACTTGCAGACGATCGCTTTGAATCAAAAGGAAATCTAGACTTTGAGGATCAAGACAAAGATACTTTTAGAGAAGGCAATCCAACATTTTTGGAACGTTTGATCAGCAGAAGCTAGTTGGTTAGTTAAAGGGGATTAGTTAAACAGTAGCTGAATGTGTGATTACAGGCACGACGCCGAGAAAATTCGATCCCAATCTTGTAGATTTTCTCCGAAATGGCGAATTGCTCAAGAAATATGTTCAATCAGTCGGCTTTTGTCAATGCTCAGTCTGATGTTGATGTGTGATATGTGAAGCTGAGCAGACTGATGGAAATTTGAAGAGGATCCTAAAAGTCAAACGGCGATGAAGACCGCTCCGATATCGATGATCACCTCCGGATGAATCCAACTATATCACCGATGGCTTGCTCGAACAAACACTAATCCGATGATGGAGGTCTTGAGGAGTGATGGATCTATTCGGCCACGCCCATCGGGGTCGTCGTTCATCAGTAAAGCTGCCCAGCTGGACAATATCAGATGTCCATTAAGATTGGGTCCATCAGCCTAGCATCCACGCCATCGACGATGTCCCATAAGCACGGCGTGTTGCTCGGAACGGCTCAAGAAAACCTCCAGCACATTCCGACAGGATCATGAGCTGTCTTGAGCAATTGGAGCCCCGTGCGACCCCTGCTGGTGGCGATGGATGGCGAACCAAGGCGGACGACGGCTGGCGATGGATGCAGTCATCGGTCCTCCATCCCTCAAGGTTAACGTCCCCTGCGGCCGGCGGGATGCTCCAGGGCGTCATTATCCTCACCGATGAGCTGTCCCATCCATCCATCCCGTCGGCCGATCCAAGGCGTTGCTTGGACGCTAGGCTGCTTGGTCACCGACAAACGAAAGATTGGATTGGAGGCAGCAAGCTTCTCCCACGCCTGGCCATGGGCTGACGATCTTCCTCAGGCCAACCGGAATACCTCAACGCTGCTCTCGACAGCAGCGCCATGTCGAAGGTTCTAGAATCCGCACACCCCACTCAGTCCGAGCTGTCTACGCACAGGCCGAATACGAATGCTAGAGAGGCTTCCACGGGCGAAAAATCGACAAGAACCCACCGAGATTCTTTCAAAAGGCCGCCTACACAAACTCCTGCTCAGGGAAAGAACGCCATCTTCTCAGCTAGATAGCACATCAAAAGGTAGGTTCCCCTAGTCAATTTTTAAAAATCAACCTCCTAAATACAGCACTCTGTTTTTCATCTCACAGACAGACTATGATGATAGTGCTTGGGTTTACCCCGACTTCTTCGCCTGATTGCCTAATTATCTGATGTGTTCTTTTGATGGATAGT
The DNA here is from genome assembly GCA_023105745.1 of Austropuccinia psidii. Classification (NCBI taxonomy): domain Eukaryota; kingdom Fungi; phylum Basidiomycota; class Pucciniomycetes; order Pucciniales; family Sphaerophragmiaceae; genus Austropuccinia; species Austropuccinia psidii. The sequence goes on from JALGQZ010000007.1 coordinate 61,948,435, forward strand.
GCAGGAAGCCATTGGCAATCAATTAGTAAACTATATTGTCTTATACCCTCCACACTGAAATGGTCTAGGCCTCCAGTCAGTCAAACTAGCTCAAGTGCTCCCTCTCAACTCGTTGACACCTAAATAGACTTAAAATTATCAAGTTCTAACAATTTGATTACAACTACTATCTTTTATCATTGTAAAGAAATCTTAATACTTAAAAAGGAAGATAAATTAATTTTCCACAATAAAATTCTCATTTAATTCCTTCAATGTCATAAAATATGAATCTTAAATTGTTAAAAATCACTCCGAAAAAATTCTAAATGAATTCTTAAATACTAAATATAAATAGATAAATCAATAATTATTATTATATGCCAATAATAATAATAATAATAATAATAATATCACTTTATATGAATTACAAAAATGGGGAAATAAGCATAAAAAGAATGGATGGATTGATCATTCAAAAAATAATAATAAGAAAAATTAATTCATCAATTCAATAAGTTTGCAAGTTTTGTAATATAAACCATATGCTTAAGAAAATTAACTTCAAAAGGAAAAAAGATGAGAAATATTTCTGATATTTAATAAGAAATGTAAGATTTGTTTTGTAAGTATATTTAAGTGACTGAGTGGGTATGTACTTTTTTGGTATTCATTAGTAAAAAAACATTAATCTCCAATCCCCCACAAAAAATAATAAGTAGTAAAATAAATTTGGAAAATAACAAAAATGTTATTATGAAAATAATGATACTTTTATTTTAGTAATAATAATAATAATTTAAATATTAAAATGTTAAGCTTTTAAACAAATTATGATAATATGAGAAAAAAAAGAATTGATTTCTTCAATTTTCAGGATTGATTAGTTTAAGATACCCAAGAAAAAAACTCAATGATTTGATGCAAAAATTTCCATTTTCTTAACATATGGTGATTTATTAATATTTTGTAATATCATTTAAGAAATTTGATAAATGAAATTAGGTGGTTTTAAATGTGATGAATTAACAAAAAAATGTCAAATTTCTTTAATGGAAAGCTCATTAAACAATATATAATTGGTTAATAAAGAATCTATTTCAGAGCTTCAAAATAAACAACCAAAATTTATGACTAAAATTCTAAATCTCATTTTAGATATTCTAAGTAACTGTGTAGATTATCTCCCCCAAGAGACTATAATACTTGAAACTGAAATAAATAATGATTAATTCTTTGATAATATAAGGTGTGGATATGAAAATTTGATTTAAATTCAAATAATTTTCCTGTCCTCAGAATTTGTATGAGATAAAATTTAATTAAAAATAGTAAATTTTAAGAGTAGGAAGAACAAAACATCCAAATTTATTGTTTTTAGCTTTATTAGTATAAAAAATTAATATTATAAAGATTTATTGTTTTACCAAAAGATTTATCCAGAAATAATCTACAAGAGAGATTTGTGTAACAACCACAATTCAGGGGTAAGGGCATTCAATTGTACACCCACTAGAACACCTCAAACCATCAAATCCATTGTGTGTATCAGTAATCAGTTTTAGCAATCTCCCTTTCTGAAACATGCATACAGGTTGGTTCCCCAATCCAGCCTGTCAACTCTTGTACAGGCTGGATTCACCCAATACAGCCTGTCAACTCTTGTACAGGCTGGATTCACCCAATACAGTTTTGGATTCACAATTCTGAAACTGTATGATCACTCAATACCACCACACCTCTTCTAAAAATCCTGTACTGTGAGCCTTGAGGTATATTTTACATACCCAAATAGGCCACAATTATCTTAAAAAGAAATTTTGAATTATGCACAACTCATAAGTCATGCATATATCCAAAATTCATCATTTTCAATTTCAGAAAAGATGAATAACTTTTTATTGAGTAAGTAAATCCATGGATTTAAGACCAGATTTGGATTCTACACAAAAATTCACCTAGGGTAGCTCCATAGAGTGAATAAGCTCAATTTAAGTATTTGAGGTGGTAAAATGGAAAATACTTCAATACCACATCATTAATACCACATAAAAGATCCGTGAAAATTTTTGTTTTTCTTGATTCTTAGCCAAAATAATGGGAAAGTGAGAAATCCCATGTTACATATACACTAAGAATAGTGTTATGCATGTTTTGAGCACTTAATATCATGGTATTCTTACATGGACTTTTGGTACACCCATAGTGGATATCTCACTTTAAGCTTAAATTACTATTTTGACGTAAAAAATAGGCAAGGGGGACAAAAGACATCAAAGAGAGCCAGGGTACCCAACTTCTGAGGCCTCAGAGGCGTGGATAGCTCCAGAGCATGGATCCATGGCTCATCTTGGCCCAATTGGTAAACTAAAACTCTTTGGGAACTTGGTTACCAAGTTACAACTACTGTAAAACACCAGAAAATAGCAAATAACCTGCTATTTTGACGTGCCAAGGAGGTAATGAGCTACTTACACTCCTGTAACCATGTCAATTACTAATGACTTTCCATGGATAAACCCCAAAAGAGTAATCAAAACCCTTTTGGGACCCATATTCATTGATTTACCTCATAGCAACCAGCAAAACACTGCTATTTGCAATTCTACGTAGAAATGAGGTAAAAACTTCAAAAATTCATTAAAAATACAATTCTTAATGAATCTTTCTGAAACTTTCAGGACTAAAGGAGAACTGTATTATCTATGGTAAAACCAAAAAGAATTACAGTTTTACTAGTAAAATTAAAAGTTTTACTTACAGTCCATTTTTGGTTATTCTACGTGAAACACTGAATCTTCAAAAATTCACAGTAATTACAACCTGTGATGAAATTGGCAATAACATTGATAACTTTGAGAAATCAATTATTATTTTAGAATAAAAGAAGATTTACAAGTGTTACTCCTTTTATTCTTAACCATATTGGGGTTGGTAGTCACATAAAAGCATCAATTAAGTAATTATGATAATCTTACGTGACAACAGATGATGCAATCAATAATCCAAAAAGGTTTATTGTTTTCTCACTCACTGGTTTTTCAGTTTGCTCCATGGCACGCCTCTGTGAGCTGTTGTTGACTTAAAAGAAGCCTCTTCTTGCTATTTTTTCCGTATCATCATCTTATAAATTTATTAAACCATTATTACCAACAAGTAAGTATTAGTTCAGCTATTCTTAAGTGTTTTAAATCTTTCAGAATCAATCAGAAAGACGTGAAATCATAGAATCCAACTATATATTGTTGTAATACTGTTATAAATCATCTTGATCCCTTAAATCCACAATTCTACGTCAAATTTCTCTACTCTTATCTTTCAATAAGTTCTTTGGAGTATTAGTGAGTCATTTATCTTTAATTCTTAAAGTTTTTCTCTAGTAATAGTTTTCTTCAAGAATTATCTTTATAATTATTCTTGTAAAAGATAATTATATATTAAAATAATTTTATTATTTTAATAAAAGAAGTTTTTATTATTAAATTCTTCTTGTAATTGATTCTTGTAGACAATTACTGCTCACTGTTATAATCACTAGTAGTGTATAACATGTGAAAGAAATAATTTTATAGTTATCTAATTGTGGTTATAATAATTTTTATTATTATATTTCATAAGAACAGACATAGTACTGTTGATTAATAGTAATATTATCATCAGTTTCATAGTCACATCTTACATTTGGGGGCCTGGCCGTGTTTTTTGAACCTTGTACCCTTAATTAATATATTTTTAAGCTCTAAAATATATTAATTTAATTAATTTTTTTCTTTCAATTTGAAGTTAAAATATTTTTATTTTTGAAATTGTTTTAAAATCTTTTTCATTGAGGAATTTGGTTTAATTTTATATTGTTTTTACACGTGGCTTTTTCACATCCAAAAACTTATAAAATTATTCTTTGAGTTACTCTGAATTAATTTTCATTCAAAATCTTAAATTTTAATTTTTTTCTTTAAAAAGAATAATTTTTTTAATATTAAAAAATATAAAACTTATAAAAAATCTTTAAAAATATTTGAAAAAAGTATAAAAAATAATTTTTTCTCTTTTATAAATTCTTTTTAGTGTCTTTAATCAAATACTGTGCAGCTGGAAACAGACTCAGTAAAAGATATATCACTAGTCCAGAGTCTTCAGAAGCAGAATCTGAAGACAGTATTGAGGTGCAGATTGCTAAAAGAGGCACCTTATTCAACTCAGAAAAAGCTAAAATACCACCAAAAGGTGTGTATTTTATCTTATATTTTCACCTTTTATCTTTAAATTGACGTGAAAATGGTGCATACCAGAAATGGAAGCAACTATTCAGTCCAACCAGATGGATGTGGACAAGGAAGAGGCAAGACCAAATCCAGAAGTGCCAAATCTTCCACAAGAAAGGCACATCTGGAGGATGCCAGAGTTGCCACCCATTCCCCAAGGTCTGTACCAACAGATTTTGACGTAAATTCTGAGCCTGAACTAATTTATGATAATATTTCCAGGGCTGAACCATTTTCAAGTGGCAGCAATAGAAATATATCAGAGCCAGTACAAAAATTGGTTCAGAGCAGCCAAAGAAGAGGAGTGGGAAATCTGCCCAAGCCTTTGGCAGGGGGCCATGAACTCCTACTTACACATCAAGAGCTTTCTGGGTCAGGAGAAGACCATAGAACTCTTAGGAGGTTGGAGCCCCCTGTCTTGCAAAGACAAGGTCAAAAAGATAAAGAATTGGTTGAAGAACCAAAGTCTTTTATCCATAGACCAGAAGAAAGAGTTGGAAATGACTCCAGCTTTGGAGACAGAGGCACCAGTGGCATCTACCAGCTCCAAACCAGCTCCAGAAGTATCCAAGGAAAAGCCCAAAGGACCTCAAAAGAAACAGAGAGGTCCCAAGAACCATCAAGGCAAGGGCAAAGGCAAAGACAATTGGCACAGACCTTACCCACAAGGGTACAGGATCCCCAAATTGGAGCCTTCAGCCGTGGACAGTGTCTTCAATATGGCCAGAACTCTTATGGAATTCACAGCCAAGGAGCAGGAAAGGATGAACAGGACTTTTCCACGCAAATAAATGATGTACATAGAAGTATTAGTGTAGAAATTGGCAAACTTGAGTCAAAGTTGAAGCAAATTACATTAGACATCAATGATTTAAAGAAAAATGACAAGCAACATTCTGATTGGCATAAATTGACAACTGTCACCCTTGAGTCAATTAGCAATGCTTGTGAAAGAATTGAGAACCAATGTCAAAATAATGACACAGAGGATCTTTCCATTTTTAAAGTAAATGATAGACTTAAAACTCTTGAAGACCATATCTTACAAATAGTTAAGAACACCAATCAATTTGCTATACATTTAGCAAAAAGTGACAGTGAGAGGCAGAAATTGAAGAATGATATAATTGCAAGTGTGGAGCAAATTCATAAGAATCATGAACCACATATGCCAAGACATTCTACACCTTTGACTGAAGAAAAACTTTCTGTCAAAGAAAGTTTGACTCCATTCTTAGGAGAAAATGCCTACTCTGCAAGAGATATTCCCAAAATAGAGGAATGGCCAACATTCTCTGGTGAAGGGGAATACAACCATATTGAATTCATCAGGACTATTGATATGTTGCAAGAAGACTTTAATATACCTGATGAAATCATAGTGGGAAAATTACACTGTTTGTTTACCAGAACTGCAAAGAAATGGTATTACAAAATGAGGATTGATCATGGTAAACATGACTGGTCTTGGTGGAAATCTGAAGTGATTACCAAATGGGCCAATAATTCTTGGAGGTTTAAAATGGAGAATGCTTTTGAAAGTGCCATTTTTAACTCAGAAAAAGACAAACCACTTACTTGGTTCTTCAAACAAAAAGACAGATTATCTGCTTTACACCCAGATATGTCTGACACTATGATTAATATGAAAATATTAAGAAAGTGTGGAGGAGAACTGGAACATGCTATCAAAAGCAGATGTGTAGAACCCTGTTCAACAGAGGACTACATTAATGCTATGGAAGATATCATTACCAGAACAAGAATTGGTAAAACTTGGGTTAGAAACCCAATAGAGTCCAAAATAGTCTCAAAGATTCCTAGAGAGGAAAGAAGACCAGAAAGACCTGTCTTGAAGTGTCATAAATGTGGAAGTACTTCACATTTAGCCAACACTTGCCCTAAGAAGACAAAGATCAATGAAGTTCAAATCATTGAAGAAATTCAGTGTACTGAAGAGAAAGAAGAGTCTGATCAAGATTCTGCAGTCTCTGAAGATACACCAGTGGAAGACTATCCCATTGAAAACATTTCAGCTTTCTTTGAGGTCACAGAAGTCCATACCCACTTGCCACAGTACAGTGAGGATTGCTGCAACCTGATCAATATCCAAGATGCCAGAATGTGTAAAACAAAACCTGCTAGAGGAAAGGGTTATACTGCTGGAGCATCCTGTATCACATCAGTTCTGATGAGTGATATTGAAGCCAAAGTAAATTTGGATACAGGGGCATTTTGCACTTGTGTTGGCAAAGATTATCTCCAAATTATACTTCCTGAATGGAAAAACCATCTATTACCAATAGAAGGTGTACAATTCAGTAGTGCCAGTAACAATATGTACCCCTTGGGAATATTGGACACTAATATTGTATTCCCACATCCAGCAGGAAGTGTAAGAATGAAAACTGAGATTGTAGTAATGGATAATTGCACATCTCAGCACATCATTCTTGGAAATGATTACTTAAATATTTATGGTATTGATATAAATAACCATAAGGACAAATATTTCACAATTGGAGATAACAAAAGGCAAAAATTTGCTTTCTCCAATATGCCAAGACCGATATCTGTAGTATCTTCTGTCAAAGATACTTACAAAGATGAATTTGTGTCTAAGCAGCTTGTTGAAGCACAAATTAATCCATCATTGTCACCAAAGATGAGGAATGAACTTATTGATGTATTATATACATACAATAATGCATTTGCATCTGATAATGAACCATTAGGCGCTATAAGAGGACATGAAATTGATATTACTCTTAATATTGATAGACCATATCCTCCAGTACTTAGAAGACCAGCTTATCCAGCCAGTCCCAGAGCTAGAGAGGACTTGGAAAAACATATCCAAGAGTTGATCCAACTTGGTGTGCTAAGGAAAGTAGGCCATAATGAGGAAGTTGAAGTGACAACACCTGTTATTATTGCATGGCATAATGATAAGTCAAGAATGGTTGGAGATTTTAGAGCTTTGAATACCTACACAGTTCCAGATAGGTATCCAATCCCTAGAATCCAAGAAACCTTGACTCAATTGTCTAAAGCCAAGTATATAACATCAATGGATGCATTAAAAGGCTTCCATCAAAATGTTTTGACGCCTAAAGCTAGGAAATTACTTAGAATTATCACTCACTGTGGTATTTTTGAGTATCTTAGAATGCCATTTGGCATTAAGAATGCTCCATCTCATTATCAAAGAATGATGAATACCATCTTCCCCACAGAATTGTCTGAAGGATGGCTTATCATTTATATTGATGATATTATTATATGTTCTGACTCATGGTCTTTGCACCTTGAAAGACTTGCAAGAGTACTTCATAAAGTTGCAGAAGTGAACATGAAAATTTCACTTAAGAAATGCAATTTTGGTTTTGAAGAACTCAAAGCATTAGGACATGTTGTTTCTGGTTTGAGTTTGGGTATTGACAAGAATAAAGTAGCAGCAGTGTTACTTAAGCCAATACCCCAGAATAAAAAAGAAATGATGTCTTTTCTTGGATTTGCTAGTTACTATAGGCAACACTTGAAAGACTTTGCAATTCTAGCCAAGTCACTCTATAGAATCTGTGATCAACAGACTGTATTTGAAATGACACAGGAAAGAATTAAAGCTTATGAGAAGATAAAGAAAGCCCTTACAGAAGCACCTTTACTCCTCATGCCTGACTGGAATATTCCTTTTAAATTGTACATTGATGCATGTGGAGATGGATTAGGGGCAGCCCTACACCAAGTCCAAATTATTGATGACAAACCTACAGAAGGACCAATTTGTTATATCTCAAGACAAATCAAACCAACAGAAGCCAGATATGGTGCAAGCCAAATGGAGTGCTTATGTTTGGTATGGGCACTTGAGAAATTACACTATTACCTTGATGTCAGTGTTTTTGAAGTGATAACTGACTGTAATGCCGTGAAATCACTTCTTAACATGAAGACTCCCAACAGACATATGTTGAGATGGCAAATAGCCATTCAAGAATATAGAGGAAACATGACTATAGTTCATAAAGCAGGAAACATTCACAAAAATGCTGATGGACTTAGTAGATGGGCTTTAGCCAACACTCCTGATAACCCAGCTTATGTACCTTTGGAAGCTGAACCACAGATTCCAATTGAAGGGATTAACATAACTGATATTGGGACTGAATTCTTTGAAGAGGTCAGAGAGTCTTATAAACAAGACAAGAATTGCCATATCTTGACTTCTTTATTGGATAAAGACTGCAAAGACACATCTTTGGTTAATGCACTAGATGAAGTTTGGAAAAGTTCCTATTCTGAAGGAAGATTTCACTTGTTTGATGGGATTATTTACCATAGAACAAAACATTCTTGTGTAATGACACTGTGTAGTAGATTGCTCATCAATACCATTCTTCATGAATGCCATGATAGCATTTACTCTGGACACCTATCAGAAGACAGAACACTTGAAAAGGTGAAGAACTGTGCATGGTGGCCATCTTGGAGAAAAGAAACCATTGAATATTGCCATACCTGTGATAGATGCTAAAAAGCAAACAGGAGTACAGGCAAGAAATTTGGATTGATGATCCATATTCAAGAACCAAAATCCCCTTGGGAAGTTGTTCACATGGATTGGGTCACAGCACTTCCTCCAAGTGGTGACAAAAGTTATAATGCTTGTTTAGTCATTGTAGACAGATATAGCAAAACTCCCATATTCTTACCATGTCATAAAGATGACACTGCTATGGATACAGCTCTTCTTTTATGGAGTAGAGTTATTTCTCATACAGGGTTATTTAAGAATATCATAAGTGACAGAGACCCCAAGTTCACATCTGCACTTTGGACCAATCTTCATAGATTGTTTGGGACTAAGTTATCATTCTCTACAGCATATCACCCTCAAACAGATGGGCTGGCAGAGAGGATGATTCAAACTTTAGAAGACATGATCAGGAGATTTTGTGCTTATGGATTAGAATTCAGAGACTCAGATGGCTTTACCCATGACTGGTGCACCTTGATACCTGCATTAGAATTGGCATACAAGACATCAGTCCATTCTTCCACAGGACAAACTCCTGCTATGTTAGAAAAAGGATGGAATCCAAGACTCCCAGCAGACACACTGAGGAAAGACTTGATTGACATTCATCCAACAGCTTCCAGCTTCAAATTAATGCTTGATAAAGTAAAACACCACGCAAAACAAAGTATGGATGATGCTTTTGATTATGCAAAACAGAAGTGGGACAAGAGTCATAAAGTACCAGACTTCAAAGTAGGGGACTTAGTTCTAGTTTCAACCTTGAATTTTAATAATATCAAAGGCCCAAAGAAACTTAAAGATTCTTATGTAGGACCTTTTGTTATTGTTGCTTTACATGGAACCAATGCAGTTCAAGTGGAATTGAGTGGTGAATTGGAAAATAAACAACCCACATTTCCAGTCAGCTTGATAAAACCTTATCAACCAGCTGATAAAGAATTGTTTCCTTTAAGAAACCCAACTCCTTTAACAGTACCACCTGTGGAACAGAATGAAGACAAAAAGATAAAGAAAGTCATCAAAGAAAGGAGACTTAGGGGTAAAAATCAAAGAGAATATCTTGTCAGATATAGAAATCCAGTACATGAAGATGAATGGATGGCAGAATCAGAAATACCTGACTCAGATAAACTCTTAAGAAGATTTAGACATGAAAGAAGGCCACAAGCCTGAATATGTCTATAAATGTGCTTTAAATTACTTGATCTGAGTAATGAAAAGAGGTTGGACAGTGGACATTACCCCCTTTTGGGGCCTTATTCTTTTATCACTAATAAAATTGTAATACCATTTAATTTTTTGGTGGGAGGGAATGTGAGCCTTGAGGTATATTTTACATACCCAAATAGGCCACAATTATCTTAAAAAGAAATTTTGAATTATGCACAACTCATAAGTCATGCATATATCCAAAATTCATCATTTTCAATTTCAGAAAAGATGAATAACTTTTTATTGAGTAAGTAAATCCATGGATTTAAGACCAGATTTGGATTCTACACAAAAATTCACCTAGGGTAGCTCCATAGAGTGAATAAGCTCAATTTAAGTATTTGAGGTGGTAAAATTGAAAATACTTCAATACCACATCATTAATACCACATAAAAGATCCGTGAAAATTTTTGTTTTTCTTGATTCTTAGCCAAAATAATGGGAAAGTGAGAAATCCCATGTTACATATACACTAAGAATAGTGTTATGCATGTTTTGAGCACTTAATATCATGGTATTCTTACATGGACTTTTGGTACACCCATAGTGGATATCTCACTTTAAGCTTAAATTACTATTTTGACGTAAAAAATAGGCAAGGGGGACAAAAGACATCAAAGAAAGCCAGGGTACCCAACTTCTGAGGCCTCAGAGGCGTGGATAGCTCCAGAGCATGGATCCATGGCTCATCTTGGCCCAATTGGTAAACTAAAACTCTTTGGGAACTTGGTTACCAAGTTACAACTACTGTAAAACACCAGAAAATAGCAAATAACCTGCTATTTTGACGTGCCAAGGAGGTAATGAGCTACTTACACTCCTGTAACCATGTCAATTACTAATGACTTTCCATGGATAAACCCCAAAAGAGTAATTAAAACCCTTTTGGGACCCATATTCATTGATTTACCTCATAGCAACCAGCAAAACACTGCTATTTGCAATTCTACGTAGAAATGAGGTAAAAACTTCAAAAATTCATTAAAAATACAATTCTTAATGAATCTTTCTGAAACTTTCAGGACTAAAGGAGAACTGTATTATCTATGGTAAAACCAAAAAGAATTACAGTTTTACTAGTAAAATTAAAAGTTTTACTTACAGTCCATTTTTGGTTATTCTACGTGAAACACTGAATCTTCAAAAATTCACAGTAATTACAACCTGTGATGAAATTGGCAATAACATTGATAACTTTGAGAAATCAATGATTATTTTAGAATAAAAGAAGATTTACAAGTGTTACTCCTTTTATTCTTAACCATATTGGGGTTGGTAGTCATGTAAAAGCATCAATTAAGTAATTATGATAATCTTACGTGACAACAGATGATGCAATCAATAATCCAAAAAGGTTTATTGTTTTCTCACTCACTGGTTTTTCAGTTTGCTCCATGGCACGCCTCTGTGAGCTGTTGTTGACTTAAAAGAAGCCTCTTCTTGCTGTTTTTTCCGTATCATCATCTTATAAATTTATTAAACCATTATTACCAACAAGTAAGTATTAGTTCAGCTATTCTTAAGTGTTTTAAATCTTTCAGAATCAATCAGAAAGACGTGAAATCATAGAATCCAACTATATATTGTTGTAATACTGTTATAAATCATCTTGATCCCTTAAATCCACAATTCTACGTCAAATTTCTCTACTCTTATCTTTCAATAAGTTCTTTGGAGTATTAGTGAGTCATTTATCTTTAATTCTTAAAGCTTTTCTCTAGTAATAGTTTTCTTCAAGAATTAGCTTTATAATTATTCTTGTAAAAGATAATTATATATTAAAATAATTTTATTATTTTAATAAAAGAAGTTTTTATTATTAAATTCTTCTTGTAATTGATTCTTGTAGACAATTACTGCTCACTGTTATAATCACTAGTAGTGTATAACACGTGAAAGAAATAATTTTATAATTATTTAATTGTGGTTATAATAATTTTTATTATTATATTTCATAAGAACAGACATAGTACTGTTGATTAATAGTAATATTATCATCAGTTTCATAGTCACATCTTACATGTACAGTGGTACAAGACCTTTATTGTTCAAACTCAATTCAATCATGAATTCCTCTGATGAAAATTCTCTTTCTGGATCAGGGCTGGTGATTCTCACATATACCAGCCTCTCTTTCTCCCCTGTGGGGACTTTTCCCAGTTAATTAATTTAGTTGATTTACCATTCTATGAATATTCTTACCCTTTTTTTGGGTATTATATTTATCGGTTTTAAGTTAGTCTTTGCAATTCTTCTTTTCCTGTACAGTATGAGTTGTGGTGGCCATATCCTTATCAACCCTTTTTTTCCCTTCTGACAGGTTGAAACAGTGAACTTGGACTTGTTTGCCATTGGCTCTTTTATTTCTTACTTTCATTTTTTGTTTCTACTTTTTTTTAATATTTCTTTTATTAGTAACATTATCTTATTACACTCTTAAGTGTATTCCTTTTTACCATATCTTGAGCCCTCCATAAGTAAGTCCAAGTTTACTGAGTGCCAGGCCCTCTTCACTTAGAAGAGCCCCTGTGAAATCAAATTAATTAACTCATAATTGCTTCTTTCTTTTCAATAATTTATACTTAACTATCTCATTCTTCCATTATGACTGTTTTATGATTTTCTGATTTGTCATGATTATAATTCCTCTCTCTCATAAATTTTCATCTCATTCACTTTATTCAAATGAAAATTGATTCTTCTCATTTCTTAATCATTTCTGACCATCTCATTTTCATTCTCAATTTTGTATCAAATCTGAATTATCTTTAGTTTGCTTATTCAGGTCTTATCAGGATTTTTTATTGATTGGTTAATTGATTAGGATTAATTTTGGTTATTGATTCAGAAATTCAGGATTCTATTTGGATTGGAGTGATTGATTGGCTTTGAATCCCTCAAGATAACTGATTGTTCCTCAATAATTGATTTTGATCATTGATTGATTTTGACTCATCAAGATATTGATTGACTGATTGATTCCTCAAGACCTTGATTTTATTTTGTATACATTGATTGAATTATTTATTATTGAGTTCTTCAACATTTTATTGATATTTGATCTGATTTGATTTTTGACTTGACTGAATTGATTGATTATTGATTGAATTTGATTTCAACTCAAGACTGTTGATTGATTCCTCAAAATTAATCAAGAATTGTATTGTTATTTATTTGTCCAAGCTTTTATTCCTTATTTGAAAGTATCATCAAGTTACTTTTCTTATTCTTTAATAATTACAGTTCAGCATAGCCCTCCAGCCAAAATTAAAAGATCCCAAAGACATCAAGCTGTTCTCACTCCTACAGCAAGGGCTCCTATTGACTGCACACCATCAGTTCATCAACTGAGTGAAAATTTGGACAGAGGAAGACCAATGGAAGGAGCAGCACCCTCCAGAAGAGGAGGTTTGAAGTCAAGAAGATCAAGATAATTCTCAGGCTTGCTGGGTGGCTATCCAAGCATTTCTCAAGGGGCTAGAAGTAGATTGGGGGAAGCTGAACATGAAGAGGGGGAGGCGTCTAAGGAAGCAAAAGTTTCAGATACCTTGGAAGGTGCCCCTGAGGCTTCTGAATCTCCAAATAGAGCCCTTTCTAATAAACCTCTTGTCTCTCAAGCTGAACCAAATTTTATCAAAATGATGGAGCAAATGACTCAATTCATGGGGAAACTAACTCAAGAAGTTACCCCCAGGGACAATTACCAAGCCCCAGCATTCAAAAAATACATCAATGAAAGCATCTGATTCTTTTGATGGTACTCAAGCCCATAAATTGAGAGGATTTATCCAATATTGTCAATTGATATTCCATAATGTTCCAGCAAATTCCTTCTCTGATAGGAATAAAGTTCTTTACTCAACTTCTTTTCTCACTGGTAGAGCTGGAAAATGGATTTAACCCTACCTCTCAAATATTTCCAATGAAGATCATTCCTATCTCCTCAATAATTGGAATTTGTTTGAAGCCAAATTATTCACTCTGTTTAGTGATCCCAATGAAGTCAGGAAATATGAACAGGAGTTGGATGATTTTAGGATGAAGGAGAGGGGTCATGTTTCTTTGTACATTGCTGATTTTAGAAGTTTAATGTAAAGAATTGGAGATTGGGTAAAAAGGGCATATATTAATTTTTACAGAAGAGGATTGGCCTCAAGATTATAGGATCAGTTGGCTTCTCACCCTGGTACTTTTGATACTCTTCAAGAATTCATGGACATCACCTTGGAATTAGATACCAGGTACCATGAGAGGTCAAAGGGAAAGGGTGGCAATCAAGAAAAGAAGCCTCCACTCACTGGATTCAATGCCTCAAGACCTCCTCAAGACTCATTCTCAAAGAGGCTTCACCACAAGAAGAATAAGAAGGGAAAGAAATGTAAAGCTTCAAAGGATAAGCCCCATGCTGAGCTCCTCAATAAGGATGATAAATTCATTGGTTCTGAAAAGGAGAGAAGGATTAGTGAAGGCTGAAGCACTTATTGTTGTGGAAAACCCCCAATTAAAAATGTTTCAAGAGACCTCAGAACAAGCCTAGGTAATCAACAGGCTTCCCTATCAAAAAGGGAAAAGCCTGAGTGAGAATAATGATGTGTTCAATGTTTCTCACTTATTTCCTTCAAGACCACCATTGTGCACTCTGAATACTAGTCCAGAAATCTTTAGAATTTCTTATTTTTTCTTCTGTCTCTGATATTTTTGACAGTATCCCATTGATTCTGGTGCTACAAACTCTTTTATTGCAAAGAATTTTGTTCTCAAGTACTCACTGAATATGTCAGAGCTCCTGGACAGATTCCTCTTTTCATTTTGGATTCAAATAAATCCAATTCCTTTTTTATCACCCATTCTACCAAGTGGGTTGTTGAGTTTCCTTCATTCCAAAGCTTTGAATGGGACTTTTTTATCATAAATTCACCCAAGGGAGAAGACCTAATATTGGGCTATGATTTCCTGAACCATTTTAATCCCATTATTGATTGGAAAAATAGATTAATCACCTATGATTCTAGTCATAAGGATTCTAGTGGTATTAACTCTTCTACTAGTAATTACGTGGCCACTGCTGTCAACAGTTTTGGTCTGGTTGGTGGAATTAAGACACCTCCCCTTCCTTCTTCTATCCATAAATCTTCCAAAATGCCCTCCCAGTCACTACTTAAAAGAGACAAAAGTTGTTGGAGAAGATGTTGCTATATCTTCACTTCATCTCTTTCAAGGGGGTATGGACCTTCCTCATTTATCTTTTTCATGAATCACTGGAGGAGAAGTGGGATGAGGAGGAAGAGCCAGAAGAAATTGAAACTTTGCTAGAGGTAGTCCCTCTTGTGTATCACCAACATTTGGATGTATTCTCCAATTTTAAAGCAGAAAAACTTCCTCCACACCACACCTGTGATCATCATATCAAACTGGAGGGTCTTCTACCTCCAGTCAGTGTTATCTACTCATTATCAAATCAAGAGTTAGACACACTACAGGCCTACATTTCAGAGAATTTAGAGGAAGGCTTCATAAGGCCAAGCTCCTCTTCAACATGAGCACCTGTCCTTTTTTCAATAAAAAGGATGGTGGACTTTGTTTGTGTGTTG
This sequence comes from Austropuccinia psidii, assembly GCA_023105745.1. Classification (NCBI taxonomy): domain Eukaryota; kingdom Fungi; phylum Basidiomycota; class Pucciniomycetes; order Pucciniales; family Sphaerophragmiaceae; genus Austropuccinia; species Austropuccinia psidii. Next base: position 61,964,026 of record JALGQZ010000007.1, read on the forward strand.
ACTACTGCAAACTAAATGCTGTCACTTGGAAGGACAGGTATCCTGTTCCTCATATGAACCAGCTTCTTACCATATTCAATGGTTCCACTATCTTCTCCAAGATAGAGCTGCATGGTGCATATAATCTACAGAGAATCAAGGAGGTGGATGAGCACTTAACTGCCTTTAAAGCCAAATATGGTAGTTATGAGTATTTGGTGATGCCATTTGGGCTTACCAACACTCCTGCTTCTTCCCAAAACATTTTAAATGACATATTTGCATATTAGTTGGAAATTTTTGTTGAAGTCTACTTATATGATATTATGATCTTTTCTGTTTTGGAGGAGGAACATATCAAACATGTGGCCTCTGTCCTCCAAAGACTGAGGGACAATAATTTGTTTTCCAAATCCTGAAAGTGTGGATTCCATGCCTCAAGTGTGGAATAGTTGGTCTATGTTGTTTCAAATGATGGCCTAAAGATGTATTCTTCAAAAGCTCAGCAAATTCTTAATTGGCCACAGCCCAAGAAAATCAAAGACCTTCAATTTTTTCTTGGATTTGCCAATTTCTATCATTGCTTGATTAAAAATTACTCTAAAAAATCACTTCTCTCATTTGCCTCCTCAAAAAGGACTATCCTTTCATCTTCAATGAGGAAACTCTTACCCAGTGTCAGATACTCAAAGAAGCTTTCACAACTGCTCCTATCCTTTCTCATTTCAATACTTCTCTACCAGCTTTTGTAGAGACTGATGCTTCTGATTATTCCCTGGGTGCTTTACTGAGTCAGGTTAGTGACTCAGGAAAGCATCCCATTGCATTTGATAGTTGCAAGCTTCTCCAAGCTGAGCTTAAGTATGAGATTCATGACAAGGAACTTCTTTTCATAATTTGGGCTCTCAAGCGCTGGAGGGCTTTTCTTCTTCCTCTTCCCAATTCTTTTGAGGTCTTGACAGACCATTATTACCTTCAGTATTTAATTTCTTCCAAAGTTCTTACTTGTCATCAGGCCTGTTGGACTGAATTTCTTTCTGAGCTTCATTTCACTATCACTTACTGCCCAGGAAGGCTGGCTACTCTACCAGATGCCTTGGGATGTTGGGACAAGTGTACCCAGAGAGGGGGGTGGATTTCATCAGAAAGAATCCTCATAATTTTCATCAATCAATCAAGCAAGATGGAATTAAAGAGTCAAGATTCTTCTCAATCAAGGTTGAAATATTGTCAGATTTAGCTGATGAGATTCAAAAAGAAGTATGACAAGAAAAAAACTACAAGGAAATACTCAAGCAACTAGCAAGAGGTGAATCAGTTTCAGATTATTCTCTTGAAGCTCAAGCCAAGTTATTGTTATTAAAAGATAGAAAGGTAATCCCATGAAATGGAGAAATACAACTCAAGATTCTTCAAAAGCATCATGACTCACCATTGGCTGGCCATCCTGGCCAGAAGAAGACCCTCAAGCTCATAAAGAGCGATTTTTATTGAGCTGGAATGAATCAATTAATTAAGGACTATGTGTCCTCATGTAAGCAATGTTCAAGAAAGAAGAACATTCATAATAAGAAGTTTGGATTTCTAAAGCCTCTTCAAATTGCATCTGGTCCTTGGAATTCATTATCAATGGACTTTATCAATAAATTGCCATTGTCAAACAACTTTTATTCAATTTTAGTAGTTTTGGCCAGGCTCTCAAAAATGGAAATTTTCATTTCAGTTTATGGAGCAATCACTGCCCTGGACTTAGCTCAAATTTTCATTAACCATGTCTTTTCCAAACATGGTCTTCCAGCCAGTATTGTTAGTGATAGAGGATCCTTATTTTTTTTCTCATTTTGGACTCAATTATGTCAGAAGCTCAAGATATCAAGAGATCATTCAACTTCTTTTCATCCTGAAACAGATGGACAGACAAAGAGGATAAATCAGATTCTAGAACACTATATTTAGATGTATGTCAGTTACCAAAAAGATGACTGGCACAAATGGATCCCTCTGGCTGAATTTTCCTATAATAATGCAGAACACTCATCAAAAAAGCAATCACCTTTTTTCATCATTTATGGAAGAGATCCCACATTTGACTCAATCCATATTTCTCAAGACTCACCTGCTGAAAAGTTATCAACAAAACTACAATCAGTACAGCAAGTCGTCAAAGAAAAATTAGAATCAGAAATGAGGAGATTCAAGAAGTATGAAGATAGAAATAGGACAATTCCACCTGATTTCCAACATGGGCGCAAAGTATGGCTAGCCTACAAGAATATCAAGACTACAAGACCTGCCAAGAAGCTTTCAGAAAGTTGAAAGCCATGCATATCACCTGAACTTGCCTTTGCAATGGAAGCCAGTTCACCCTGTCTTCCATGTGTCATTACTAGAACCAGTCAAGCAGTAAAGTATTCAAAATAAAAATAGATTTCTACCACCACCAATTCTAGTGGAAGAGCAAGAAGAATAGGAAGTGGCTCAGGTTCTGGACCAAAAACCCAAAAGAGATAAATTATGGTATCTTGTAGAGTGGAAAGGATTCAGTTAAGACCCAGAAAGAACAACTTGGGAACCAGCTTCCAACCTTACCAACTAATCAGACCTTGTCAAAGATTTCCACCCATTGTATGCTGACAAGCCTGGCCCAAATCCTCCAGAGTTTTATTTCATGGTGCTTGGTGGGGATTGGATTTTATGAAAATAGGTTCCTCTCCTGGCATTCACCTTTAAGGGGGTATTCTACCCAAATATGTTGTAAGCATCACCTTGGACGCTTTGTAAGCACTTGAAAATTCTTTGGACATATTCAGAAGGCATTGCAAAATCAATACCCTCATATTTGGACCTTTCATCAAGATATGGTCAAATTCCTTGTTTTATCTTTTTATTATTTCTTTTGCAACTTCTGAAATTATCATTATTCAAGAAACTCATTACTTCAAAGTCAATTATGGCAAAGTTATCTGTTTATGGTGCTTGGTGGGGAGTGTAAGTTATGAAAGTGAGTTCCATCTCCTAGTATGCACCCCTGAGAGTTCCAATTTTTGTAAAACATCACCTCGGCCACTCTGAGAGCATCAAATGCTTGGTTTTTATCTTTCAGAAAATATTTGTCCAAAATCAAGCAACTCACCACAAGAAGGACTAACCTCAGGAATTTCTTTATTTCTTTCTTTAGTCTCTTTTTCTCTCAATTTCTTTTCTTTATTTTATTTGTATAATTTTATTTCTTTTATTTCTTTAAAGCAGCAGAATCCCCTCCCATATCATGTATTGGGAGGTTCCACTTATTTTTTATTTTTTAGTATTTCATAAGAGTGGACATAGAAGTCAAACCAAAAACAAACAATGAAAAGGAAACTAGTTATCTCCACCCAAATGATCAAAATTTCTCTGGAAATCATTGATCATTTAATCTTCATACCAGGAATATTTTTCAGCAATCTCCTCAGAGGAAGTACCAGGAATAGTTCTATCATTAGAATACTAAATCACCTCCCTACTATTTCTATCAACTCTTCTGAAATGCCTGGCCACAGAATCTTGATTTTCACTGGCTGTATCTTAATCTCCTCTGGTAACTTGGATAGGCCAACAATCCCTTCACTGAAACACTTAGGCGGCAGGAAACAGCAAAGGAAAAAGTTCTTCTCTTCTTTTACCAGAGCTGGCCACAGGTTGTAGCTGTTGAGAGGTGACTATGGGGGAATTTCTGGACTGGTGGATGGGGGATGGTATTAACTCTGGAATCAAGGCAGGCCTGGCAGTGGAAGAACTTGGTGAAGCAGGAGGAAGAGAAGTGGGAATGGTAGCAAGAGTTTGTTGGAATATTCTGGGAGTGCTGGGAATGATATGAATTTGGAATATTTTGGCAGGGGGATGAGAAGGGGAAGTACTGGATTGATGGCCAATGGAATTATGAACCAACTCAACTTCTTCAACACCCAATTCATCACTACCTTCAGCATCAGGTTCAGTATGGGAATCAGCAATTTGTCTTATCCTTTTCAATACACCTTCAGTATTGATCCTGGATATGGGGACTTCTGAGCTGCAATAGATTGACCTACCACCAACTGGGATGGTCCCTCCAACATTAGTCCACCTGGCCACATCCCTCTTCCTAGAACCAGTCACTATATCAAGATATCAGTACTCAATTCAATCAATAAAATTCACCAGACTAACAATTGGAATAACCTGAGGTACAATCAGGGGTAGGGGCCTCAGCAACTGGGAACTCCTTCCCAAAAGGCCCATCCTTCTTACTCCATAAATATATTCTGATGTTGGAAGCCAGCGGTCCAGTATGACAACATGGCTTCTTCCCAACAAAACAAAAATGTCACTTTGAAGACATTGGATTGTAATGATGAAAGAAATCCTTCCCTTTTTCCAAACACTTGGTACAAGCAGGATCAAGAGCCTCAATTTTTTCTAAACCATCATAAGTCTGGGAAGGATCAAATTTACCAGAAGAAGCCATTGACCAATGTGAAGCCAATTGACTGAGGATGCCAGAACCACAAAGCACAGATGGTGGCGGTGCAGAAGGGGAAGATTCAGTGAGTTCAGTCAGTTTAGAACTCATGACTAAAGGAATATGCAAGCAGAAGAATTAAAGCCATCAGAGTAATGAACTTCAAGCCTGAAAATTTGGTCAAGAAAGTGGGACCATAACTCAATTATGGCCCCCTCAAAGTCCTCAAGGTCCTCTTGGGTCCAAATCACCACCCAGGACCTCCCCTTCAACTTTGGGGAGGTCAAGTTCTTGATGGTCCTGGACCCTCTCAATGGGCCATTTTATTTGTCCCATAGACCCCCTGAAGCCCCAGGGGGACTCCAATAGCCCCCACGGACTGCGAACCACCACCCACGGTCCATGGACAGTGTCACAACCATGGGTAATGACCCTCCTTCATGGGTGTTGCAGAGATCCAGCCTGGAACCAAGTTGGGGCCAATTGGCCACACAATATCGTTTATGTCCAATTGGCCCCCTTTGGTGTTCTATGGCCCTTTGGCCATAGCACCTTCCCCTAGCCTTTTATGGCCTCAGGCCATATCCTGCCATCATTGGCCTCCCTGGCCAATTTCCATATCCCCAACCCCCAGGCCTCTATCTTTGTTTTTGCCGCCCTAGCTATAACCACCATCCTTGGGAAACCCCTTTTCATGAGGGGGTCTAGGGCCTAAATGGCCCAAAAAGGCCATTTAGGCCCCCTACGGCCTGTGGGCCAATCAGGCCCCTTTTGGCCTAATCCAATGAGGCCAAAAGGGGCCAAAGGGGGAAGCCCACTAGCCCCCAAGGCCAGGTGGGTCCTAAACCAAAATTGGACCCACCTGAGCCATTTTTGGCCCCAAAATGGCCAAAAACACCCTCAGGACCCATTTTTGGCCAAGAGCCACCATGGACCACTTTTCAGCCCATCGCCTCTGGTAACCACCAGGGGCCACCAGATCAGCTCAGAAATCCTTCCCCTCAACTCAAGGGGGATTTCTCCCATTCCTCCATGCACCCCATACTCAAGGTTGCAGGAGTGGTGCATATATGGTATTATATACCATTATGCACCATTTTTGCTCAGCAATTCAATGGTGACGTTTTCAGGACCTAATTTAATGATTCCAAACCAATGTCCCAAAATCCAATGCCCATTTCAAAGGAGGACTCTTCAGCTCATCACTCTGGCAATCCATGGCGGCTATCAGACGACTATTCAAGGACCCCAAACACCTGGCCCTGCAGGAGTTGGGTTGGTAGTTATTTCAGGATTCTTTCAAGGGACATTCTAAGAGGTTATTCATCATTCAATCAGCTGTCAAGGCAGCAAGTACTTCAATACTTCCTGGACAACTCAATTGGTCGATGCAGGCAGAAATCAATTATACCTCTATGTCCTTGGCCCAAATGGGCCAATTCATATTCTACTGTGGGAATTCAATAACAAAGCTCAACTCTCAAGATACCCAGAACTGTATTGGCCCAATTCAGACAATACAGCCGGTGACTCACCTTCCAGGATCCGCCCCTCAGCATTTCACATATACTGGCCACCTTTCATCACCTGGGGACTTTTTCCCCAGTTAATTGATATATAGGATTTATTTCTATCTTTATTTTTCTTCTCATTATTGAAAGTAAATAATGATACTCTTGAGTCAGTCATTTGTACCTTTCTTCTTCACCTGTCAGTGTATATTGGTGGTCATATCCTTTACTAATTCCATTTCCTTTTCTGGAAGGTTGAAACAGTGAATTGGCAATTCACTTGGTTGGCTTCTTGGCTTTGGCTTTCTTATTTCTCTCGCCATTGTCTTCACTTACTATTTCTTATCTTTGACATACTTGTTGTTACTCTTACTCTTATCCTTCTTAAAGAAATTCATTATGCTTTATCTCTTTTATCCTTTTGGGGCCTTCCAAGTGAGTTCTTGATTCCTGAGTTCCAGGACACTCTTGCTTTCTGTCCAAGAGCCCCTGTGACAGACAGCAGCATATAGTCCACAGACTGTAGGACACCAAAAGACCTAAATAGCCTAAAAAGGCTACAAATGGTCCTAAACCCAAGGTTTTCAAATATGGCCATGGTGATGGCCAGGACCCAAAATAACAAGTTTGGTCCAAAATTCCCCAAGCCCATTTTTGGGCCACTCTTCAAGCACATTGGGGACAAGACCCCTCCTTTGACTCTTCAGGATTTTCAATCAAGGCAAGAAGGGCCCAAAAGATCAAGTTGGCCAAATAACAATGAGGTATATGTTCATACACTTATTGGCCATCATTTTTTGAGAATAAGAGCTCTATGCAATTCTATTGGGGATACAACCCAAGGGCCATGCATTGAAAAGAGGACACTGATTGAATTCAAGTAAAATCATATTTCAAAAGCTGAAAAACACTTACTCAATGTAAAAGAAGGGGGGAAGATAAATCAAATCAACTATGACAGTGAAAAAAATATTGGATTTTCAGAATAATAGCCAAGAGGAAAAGATAAATTAAAAAGAAGCTTTTTGAAATAAATTTTGGGATATTGAGATGACAATTAACAGTGGAAGGGTATTATGGGGTTCAGGAGCCCACCAGTTTCAATATGGGGATGATTTTACAACCACTAGTCAGGGGTAGGGGTATTCATGCTTACACCCACTCAAACACCTCAAGCCAGAAAATGTACTGTGTTTATCAGCATTCAGTTTCAGAAATCTTCCTTTCTGAAACAGACATACAGTCTGGTTCATCAAATAAGCCTGTCAACTTCTGTACAGGTTGGAATTACCCAATACAGTTTGGATACACCACCCTGAAACTGTATTATCACTCAAAACCACCACACCTCTTGTACAGATCTTGTGAAGCAGTACAGGACCTGTATTGGCCAGAATCAATTCAATCATCAATTATTCTCATGATAATTCTCTGTCTGGATCAGGGCCGGTGATTCTCACATATACCAGCCCCTCTTTCTCCCCCTGGGGACTTTTCCCCAGTTAATTAATTTAGTTTATTTATTATTTTATAAATATTCTTATCCTTATTTTGGGTATTATATTTATTTGACTTCAAGTTAATATTTGAATTTTCTTTCTTTGCCTGTAAAGTATGAGTTGGGTGGCCATATCCTTCTTAACCCTTCTCTTTCCATTCTGAAAGGTTGAAACAGTGGACTTGGACTTGTTTGTGGTTGGCTCTTCTATTTCTTACTCTTATTATTTTTGTTTCTGATTTCTTATATTTCTTTATTTATTAATTTAATCTCATTACACTATTAAGTGTATCTTTACAATCTACCATATCTTGAGCCCTCCATAAGTAAGTCCCAGTTTACTGAGTGCCAAGCCCTCTTCATTTAGAAGAGCCCCTGTGACAGATTCTTTATGAAATCTTGTGAATGATATATTTTCAGATTTCTTGAATATTTTTGTTGTAGTTTATCTAGATGATATTATGGTCTTTTCTAGTTCTGAGGAGGAACATGTCAGACATGTGACCCCTGTTCTTCAAAGATTCAGGGACAATAATCTGTTTGCTAAAGCCTCAAAGTGGGTGTTCCATGCCTCAAGTGTGGAATACTTGGGTCGTGTTGTTGCAAGTGATGGCCTGAAGATTAATTATTCAAAAATTCAGCAAATTCTCAATTGACCTAAGTCTAATAAAACCAAAGCCCTTCAATCCTTTGTGTCTTTCCCAATTTACATCATCATTTCATTAAAAATTAATCTAAAAAGTTACTTCCCTCACTTCCCTTCTCAACAAATACCCTCCTTTTATCTTCAATGAGGGAGCTCTTACAGAGATTCAGATACTCAAAGTAGCCTTCACCACTTCTCCTATCATTTCCCATTTTAACCCTTCTCTACCACCTATTGTAGAGACTAATACTTATGATTATGCCTTGGGTGCTGTAATGAGTCAGGTGAATGAATCAGGAAATCCCCCAATTGAATTTGATGGCTGAAAGCTCATCCCAGCTGAGGTTAATCATTAAATCCATGACAAGGAGCTCCTTGGCATAGTTTGGGCTCTCAAGTGCTGGAAAGATTTTATTCTTTCTCTTTCCCATTCTTTGGAGGTCTTTATAGGCCATTATTCTCTTTAGTATTTCATGTCTCCCAAAGTTCTTACTTGTAATCAGGCCCATTGGGCTGAATTTCTCTCTGAGGTTTATTTCACTATCACTTACTTCCCAGGTAATCTGGCCACTTTACCAGATGCCTTGTCATGTTTGGACAACATGTACCCAGAGAGGGGGGTGGATTTCAACAGCAAGAATCCTCAGAATTTTCATCAAGTAATCAAACAAGATTTAATTAAAGAGTCAAGATTCTTCTAAATAAGAGTTAAAATACTCTCAGACTTAGTTGACTGGATTCAGAAAGAAGTATGGCAAGAAAAAGCCTACAAGGAAATACTCAAGCCACTAACAAGAGGTGAATCAGTTTTAGATTATTCTCTTGAACCTCAAGCCAAGTTATTTTCTTTCAAGGATAGAGTGGTAATCCCATGAAATCAAGAAAATCAACTCAATACTCTTCGAAAGCATCATGACTCACCATTGGCTGGCCATTCTAGCCAGGAGAAGACCCTAAAGCTCACCATGAGGCATTTTTATTGGGCTGGAATGAATCAATTCATCAAGGAATATGTGTCCTCATATCAGAAATGTTCAAGAAAAAAGAACATTTGCTATAAGAAGTTTGGATTACTCCAGCCTCTTCAAATTCTATCTGGTACTTGCAATTAATTATCAATAGACTTTTTCACTCAATTGCCTCTTTCAAACAACTTTGATTCAATCTTAGTGGTTGTGGACAGATTCTCAAAAATGATAATCTTCATTCCAACATATGGAACAATCACTGTGCCGGACTTAGCTCAAATCTACATCAGCCATGTCTTTTCCAAACATGACCTCCCAGTAAGTATTGTTAGTGATAGAAGATCTTTATTTGTTTCATCATTCTGGACCAATTAATGTCAGCAGCTCAAGATATCAAGAGATATTTCAACTGTTTTTCATCCTGAAAAAGATGGACAGACAGAAAGGGTAAATCACATTCTAAAACAGTATCTTTTGATGCATGTCAGTGACCATCAAGATTACTGGCACACCTGGCTCCCTCTGGCTGAGTTTGCCTACAATAATGATGGACATTCATTAACAAAGCAATCACCTTTTTTCACTATTTATGGAAGAAATCTCAGCTTTCACTCAATCCATATTTCTCAGAATTAACCTGCTGGAAAGCTATCAACAAAAGTCCAATCAGTCAAGGAATTAGTCAAAGAAGAATAAGAGTCAGCAATAAGGCGATTTGAGAAGTATGCTGATAGAAATAGGACAATTCCACCTGATTTCCATATGGGGACAAAGTATGGCTAGCCTCAAAGAATATCAAAAATACAAGACCCACCAAGAAGCTTTCAGAAAGATGGTTGGGACCCTTTCAAGTCTTGAAGAAGATTGGAACCCATGCATATCACCTCAAGTTGCCCTTGAAATGGAAGTCAGTTCACCCTGTATTCCACGTGTCATTATTAGGACCATACAGGCAGTCAAGTATCTCAAATGGAAATCAATTGCCACCACCACAAGCTTTAGTGGAGGTGCAAGAAGAATGAGAAGTGGCTCAGGTTCTGGACTCAAAACTCAAAAGAGGTAAATCATGGTATCTTATAGAGTGGAAAGGATTCAGTGAGGACCCAGAAAGAACAACTTGGAACCAGCTTCAAGCCTTAAAAACTAATCAGAACTTGCCAAGGACTTCTACTCATTGTATTATCACAAGCCTTGCCCAAATACCTCCAGAGTTTGATTTTATAGTAGTTGGTGGGGATTGGATTTTATGAAAGTAAGTTCTTCTCCTGGCATGCACCTTTAAGGGGGTATTTGTCACAGGGGCTGTTCTAAGTGAAGAGGGCCTGGCACTCAGTAAACTGGGACTCACTTATGAAAGGCTCAGGATATGGTAAGAAAGAATACACTTAAGAGTGCAAAGAGATGAATTACTAATAAAAGGAATGTAAGAAAGCAGCAACAAAAGAAATAAGGGTGAAGAATAAAAGAGCCAACCACAAACAAGTCCAAGTCTACTGTTTCAACCTGTAAGAATGAAAAGAGAAGGGTTAATAACAATATGGCCACCCAGCTCATACTGTACAGGCAAAGAAAGAAAATTTAAAGACTAACTTAATATTAAATAGATATAATACCCAAAATAAGGATAATAATATTCATTAAATAATAAATAAACTAAATTAATTAACTGGGGAAAATTCCCCAGGGTGGAGAAAGAGGGGCTAGTATATGTGAGAATCACCAGCCCTGATCCAGAGAGGATTGAATGATTGAATTGAGTCTGGCCAATACAGGTACTGTACAGTTGTACAGAACCTGTACAAGAGGTGTGGTGGAGTTGAGTGATCATACAGTTTCATAATGGTGTATCCAAACTGTATTGGGTGAATCCAACCTGTACAGATGTTGACAGGCTGTATTGAAGTACCAAGCTGTATGCATGTTTTAGCAAGGAAGATTTCTGAAACTGAATGCTGATGCAAATAGTGAATCTGTTGATTTGAGGTGTTTGAGTGGGCGTATTAATGAATACCCTTACCACTGGTGAGTGGTTGTTACAGTATCCCCCTCTTGAGACTGGTGGGCTCCTGAACACCATAATACCCTGCCACTGTTGAGTGGCATCTCAATATCCCCACATTGTTTTTCAAAAACTTTCTTTTTAATTTTCATTTCCTCTTGACCATTATCCTGAAACTCCCTTTTTCAATTCTTCCCTGTCAAATTAATTTGATTCCCCCTTCTTTCAATTTTGAGTAAGTATCTCACTTCAAAATATGCTTCTTTTTCTTCTGATTCAATAAATCTTTTGTCCTTGGGGTATGGCCTTGGCTTGTATCCCAAAATGATGGCCAATGAGCTCTTGTGCTCAAAAAATGATGTCAAATGAGTACATGAATGTATACTCATTTGTCAAGGCCCAATTGAAAATGTCTTGAAATAAGTCTTCAAGGGGTCTTGTCCCCATTGGCCTTGGAAATTCCTCAAAGTCCCTTCCCATAGTGCTTTTTGGGCTTTGGCCCCCCCTATGGTGATTTTGGATTTTTCTTGATTTTATGGCCTTTTGGGCCTTTTTTGGGTCCTGGTGATTTTAGTGATTTTCTTTGATATATGGCCACTTGTGGCCATTTTGATGCTTTGGGGTCCTACAGTCAGTGGGCTGTGGGGGCTATTGGAGGCCCCCAGGGCCAAAATGGACCCCCTGGGCCCAATTTTTCTGGGGACCCAGGGATTCCATGGCACCAAAAAATGGCCCATGGTCCAAAATCTCACCTACATGGCCTGGACCCATTGAGGGGGGTCCAGGACCATCAGGATCCTGGCCTCCCCAAAGTTGCAAGGGAGGCCCTGGGTGATGAATTCAGCCCCAAAGGGTTCTTGAATCCTCACCTTAGAGGCTTTGAGGGGGGGCATAAATGAGTTATGGCCCCATTTCCTTGAGGTCAACTTTTTTGATTTAGAGTGGACTGATTCTGTTGTCTTGATTCTTCTGCTTGCATATTCTTCAGCTATTAGTTCCAAACTGACTTAACTCACTGAATCTTCTCCTTCTGCACCGCCACCATCTGTTCTTTGTGGCTCTGGCATCTTCAGTCAATTTTCTTCACCCTCCATGGCTTCTTCTGGTCACTTTGATCCCTCCCAAACCTATGATGGATACAGAGCAGTTGAAGTTCTTGATCCTGCTTGTTCTGAGTGTTTGGCCAAGGGTAAGGATTGTTTTAAACACTAAAATCCTTGATCTTCAAAGTGCCACTATTGCTTCATTGGAAAGAAGCCATGTCCTCGTACCAGGGTGCCATCTTCTAACGTCAGGAGGTATCTATGGAGTAGAAAAGATGGGCCTTTTGGGAAAGAGTTCCCAGTCTCTGAGGCACCTACTCCTGATGGAACTTCGGGATTTTCTCAATGTGAGTTATTTGCATATATTATTTGAAATTAGTACTGATATTTTGATGTAGTGACTGGTTCTAGGCAGAGGGATGTAGCCAGGTGGACTAATATTGGAGGGCCAATTCCAGTTGGTGGGAGGCCAATATATATTCCAGCTCAGAAGTCCCAATATCCAGGATCAATACTGAAGGGGTAGTGAAAAGAATAAGAAGGATTGCTGATTCCCCAACTGATCCAGATGCTGAAGGTAGTGATGAGTTGGATGGTGAAGGAGTTGAAGTTGTTCCTCATTTGGTTGGCCATCCATCCAGCAATTCCTCTGCTCAGCCTCTTGCCAACAGATTCCAAAGCCAAGTGATTCCCAGTACTCCCAGAACCTTCCAACCAGTTCTTGCTTCCATTAATACTACAATTCCTCCTTCACCAAGTACTTCCCATTCCAGGCCTGCCTTGAATCAAGAAGTAAGACTATCACCAAGCCAGAAACCTAGGAACTCACCCATAACCACCTCCCAACAGCTGCAATGTATGGCCAGTTCCAGTAGAAGAAGAGATGGATTGTCTTCTTTGCCATTTCCTGCCGCTCAAGTTTTTCAAAGAAGAGATTGTTGGCCTATCTGAATTACCAGAGAGGATCCAAACGCGGAGAGTGAAAAAAAAGAAGCTGTGGCCAGATTATTCAGGAAAGTTGATAGAAATAGCAGGGAGGTGATTATGTATGCAAATGATGGAACTATTCCGGGTACTGCTTCAGAAAAGATGGCTTCAAAATTTGCCTGGTATGAAGATGAATTGATAAATGACTTCCAGAAAACCTTTGATGATTTAGGTGGAGATGACTAAGTTCCTTGTCCTTGTTTGTGTTTAGTTTGACTTCTATCCCCACTCTTATAACTACTAAAAATAAAAAAATAAATGGAACCTCCCGATACATGATTTGGGAGGGGATGCTGCTGCTTTAAAGAAATAAAAGAAAACAAATTATACAAGTAAAGAAAAAGAAAGAAAATGAGAGAAAAAGAGAGTAGAGAAAAAGAAATAAGGAAATTCCTGAGGTTTTCCTTCTTGTGGTGAGTTGCTTGATTTTGGCCAAGAATGTCTGAAAAATGAAAACCAAGCATTTGATGCTCACAGAGTGGCCAAGTTAATGTTTTACAAGAATTAGAACCCTCAGGGATGCATACCAGGAGATGGAACTTACTTTCATAACTCCCACTACACACCAAGCACCATAAAACTGAAATAAATTGCCATAATTGACTTGAAGTAATGAATGTCTTGAATTATGATGATTGGCATAAATTGAACTAATGATAAAGAAAAAAGAAAAAAGAAAAGAAAGAAGTGATTGGGCCATATCTTGATAAGGTCCAAATTGGAGGGTATTGATGTTGTAAGGCCTTCTGAATCTGTCCAAAAAAATGACAAGTGCTCACAAAGTGGCCAAGGTGATTCCCACAACAACATATGGGTAGAATACCCCCTTAAAGGTGCATGCCAGGAGAAGAACTTACTTTCATAACTTCTTCTCCCCACAAGCACCATAACATAAAAATCTTGAGGTATTTGGGCCAGGCTTGTCTGGGTACAATGAATGGAAATCCTTGACAAGGTCTGGTGAGTTGGTAAGGTTGGAAGCTGGTTTCCAAGTGGTTCTTTCTGGGTCTTCACTGAATCCTTTCCACTCTACAAGATACCATAATTTACCTCTCTTGAGGTTTGAGTCCAGAACCTGAGCCACTTCCCATTCCTCTTGCTCCTCCACTAAGACTGGTGGTGGCAATTGATGTCAATTTGGGATAGTTGAATGCTCCACTGGTTCTAATAAGGACACATGGAATGCAGGGTGAACTGACTTCCATTGCTGAGGCATCTTGAGGTGATATGCACGGCTGCCAATCTTCTTCAGAGCTTCAAAAGGTCCCAGCCATCTTACTGATAATTTGTTAGTGGGTCTTGTTGTCTTGATGTTCTTGGAATCTAGCCATAATTTGTCCCCAGGTTGGAAATCAGGTGGAATTTCTCTATTTTTATCTCCATACTTTTTGAATATCCTTATTGCTGACTCTAATTCTTCTTTGACAACTTGCTGTCCTGACTGGAGTTTTGTTGATAACTTTCCAGCAGGTGGGTCTTGAGAAATATGAATTGAGTCAAAGCTGGGATTTCTTCCATAAATGGTGAAAAAGGTGATTGATTTGTTGATTAATGTTCTGCATTATTATAGGCAAATTCAGCCAGAGGGAGCCAGGTGTACCAGTCATCTTGATGATAGCTGACATACATCAAAAGATACTGTTATAGAATCTGATTTACCCTCTCTGTCTGTCCATCTGTTTCAGGGTGGAAAGCAGTTGAAATATCTCTTGATATCTTGAGCTGCTGACACAATTGAGTCCAAAATGATGAAACAAATAAGGTCCCTCTATCACTAATGATACTGACTGGAAGGCCATGCTTGGAAAATACATGACTAATGAAGATTTGAGCTAAGTCCAGGGCAGTGATTGTTACATTAGCTGGAATGAAGATTGCCATTTTTGAGAACCTGTACACACCTACTAGGATTGAGTCAAAGGTGTTTGACAAGGGCAATTGAATGATAAAGTCCATTGATAAGGAATTCCAAGGACCAGATGTAATTTGAAGAGGCTTGAGTAATCCAAACTTCTTGTCACAAATGTTCTTGTTTCTTGAACATTGCTGACATGAGGACACATAGTCCTTGATGAATTTATTCATGCCAGCCCAATAAAAATCCCTCTTGATGACCTTGAGGGTCTTTTCCTGGCCAGGATGTCCAGCCAATGGTGAGTCATGATGCTTTTGAAGAATATTGAGTTGAAGTTCTTCATTTCTTGGGATTACCACTCTATCTTTGAATAATAACAACTTGGCTCGAGTTCCAAGAGAATAGTTTGGAACTGATTTGCCTCTTGCTAGTTGCTTGAGTATTTCTTTATAGTCTTTGTCTTGCCATACTTATTTTTGAATCTTGTGAAATAAATCTGAAAATATTTCCACTTTGATTGAGAAGAATCTTGACCCTTGAATTCCATCTCCCTTGATTATTTGATGAACATTTTGAGGATTCTTGCTGATGAAGTCCACCCCCCTCTATGGGTACACGTCGTCCTGACGCTACAAGGAATCTGGTAAAATGGCCAGCCTGCCTGGGTGGTAAGTGATAGCAAAGTGAAATTCGGAAAGAAACTCAGCCCAACGGGCCTGACAACGAGTAAGAACTTTGGAAGACATAAAATACTGCAGGGAAGAGTGGTCTGTCAAGACCTCAAAAGAATTGGAAAGAGAGAGAAGAAATGCTCTTCAGTGCTTGAGAGCAGAAACTATGCCAAGAAGTTCCTTTTCATGAATTTCATAGCTCAGCTCAGCTTGGAGAAGCTTGTGACTATCAAATGCAATGTGATGCTTTCCTGAGTTATTCACCTGGCTCAGTACAGCACCCAAGGCATAATCAGAAGCATCAGTCTCTACAATAGCAGGTAGAAAAGCATTGAAATGAGATAACATAAGAGCAGTGGTGAATGCTTCTTTGAGTAATTGAAACGGGCTGAGATCTTCCTCATTGAAAATAAAGGGAGAATGTTTTTTGAGAAGGGAAGTGAGAGAAGTTAATTTTTTAGAGTAATCTTTTATGAAACAATGATAAAAATTGGCAAAGCCAAGAAAAGATTGAAGGGCCTTGATGTTTTTGGGCTGAGGCCAATTGAGGATTTGCTGCACCTTTGAAGAATCCATCTTGAGGCCATCACTTGAAACAACATAGCCCAAGTATTCCACACTTGAGGCATGGAATAAAAACTTGGAGGCTTTGGAAAACAAATTATTGTCCCTCAGTCTTTGGGAGACAGAGGCCACATGTCTGACATGTCCCTCCTCAGAGCTGGAGAAGACCATAATATCATCTAGATAAACCACAAAAAACACATCCAAAAAATCTCCAAATATATCATTCACAAGATTATGGAAAGAAGCTGGAGAATTGGTAAGGCCAAATGGCATAACTAAATACTCATAAATACCATATTTGGCTCTAATGGAAGGTAAGTGCTCATCACCCTCTTCAATTCTCAGGAGATTATATGCACAACACAGATCTATCTTGGAGAAGATAGTGGAACCGTTGAATATGGTAAGAAGCTGGTTCATAGGAGGAACAGGATACCTGTTCTTCCTAGTGACAGCATTGAGTTTGCGGTAGTAAACACAAAAATGAAGACCTCCATCCTTTTGTTTAACAAAAAGGAAAGGCGCTCCTTTTGAAGAGGAGCTTGGCCTTATGAAATTTTTCTCTACATTCTCTGAAATGTAGGCCTGTAGTGTTTCTGACTCTTGATTTGATAATGAGTAGATAACACCAACTGGAGGTAGAAGACCCTCCAATTCAATATGATGATTACAGGCGCGGTGTGGAGGAAGCTTCTCTGCTTTCACCTTGGAGAATACATCCAAATATTGGTGATAAGCAGGAGGGACCACCTTCAACACAGTTTCAATTTCTTCTGGCTCTTCCTCCTCATCCCACTGCTCCTCCAGGGATGCATCAAAGGATAAGGGAGGAAGTTCCATATCCCCTTGAAAGAGATGAAGTGATAATATAGCAACATCTTCTCCAACATCTTTTTATCTCTTTGAAGACTTCATCTCTTAATGGAAGTAATGACTGAGCGGGAATTATGGAAGGGATATGGACAGAAGAAGGAAGGGAATGTGTCTTAAGTTCGCCGACCAGAGCAACACTTTTGACAGCAGTGGAAAGGTCATTACTAGCAGCAGGAAGAATACCACCAGAACACTTATGACTAGAATAATAGGTGATAAATCCATTTTTCCAATCAATAATGGGATTAAAATGGTACAGGAAATCATAGCCCAATATCAGGTCTTCCCCTTTGGGTGAATCTATGATAAAAAGTCCCATTCAAAGCTTTGGAAGGAAGGCAAGTCAACTACCCACTTGGTATAATGGGTGATGAACAAGGCAGGGGATTCATTAGAATCCAGAATGAAAAGAGGAATAATTTCAGGGAGCTCCGACATAGTGAATGAGTACTTGAGAACAAAATTCTTTGCAATAAAAGAGTTTGTAGCACCAGAATCAATGAGAATACTATAAAAAAGATCAGAGATAGAAGAAAAAATAAGAAACTTCAAGGATTTCTTGGCTCTAGTATTCACAGTGCACAATTGTTCTCTTGTAGGAAATAAGTGAGAACCATTGAACATATCATGATCCCCACTCAGGCTTTTACCTGCTTGCTAGGGAAGCCTCTTGATGATGACACAGGCTTGTTCTGAGGTCTGTTGAAGCATTTTTCAATTGGGCTCTTTCCACCACAATAAGTACACAAACCCTCTTTAATCCTCCTTTCCTTTTCAGAACCAATTAACTTATTGTCCTTATTGAGGAAAGCAGCATGAGGTTTGTACTTTGAAGCTTGAAATTGCTTGCCCTTCTTGTTCTTGTTTTGGTGAGGACTCTTTGGAAATGAGTTTTGAGGAGGCCTTGAGGGATTGGATCCATTAACAGGAGGCTTGTTCTCTTGATGTCACAGGGGCTCTTTGAAGTGAAGAGGGCCTGGCACTCACTTATGGAGGGCTCAAAGATATGGTAAGAAGAAGTACACTTAAGAGTGTTAAAGATGAATTTCTAAAAGAATAAATATAAGAAAAGCAGCAACAAGAAATAAGAGTAAGAAATAGGAGAGCCAACCACAAACAAGTCCAAGTCCACTGTTTCAACCTGTCAGAATGGAAAGAGAAGGGTTAATAGGGATATGGCCACCCAACTCATACTGTACAGGAGAAGAAAGAAAAATGCAAAGACTAACTTAGAATTAAATAATTATAATACCCAAATATAAGGATAAGAATAATTATAAAATAATAAATATACTAAATTAATTAACTGGGGAAAAGTCCCCAGGGGGGAGAAAGAGGGGCTGGTATATGTGAGAATCACCAGCCCTGATCCAGAGGAAGAATTTCCATGAGAATAATTGATGATTGAATTGAGTCTGGCCAATACAGGTCCTGTACAGCTGTACAGAACCTGTAAAAGAGGTGTGGTGTATTTGAGTGATCATACAGTTTCATACTGGTGTATTGAAACTGTATTGGGTGAATCCAACCTGTACAGGTATTGACAGGCTGTATTGATATACCAAACTGTATGCATGTTTCAGAATGAAGATTGCTGAAACTGAATGCAGATGCAGATACTGGATTTGCTGGTTTGAGGTGCTTGAGTGGGTGTATGAATGAATACCCTTACCCCTGATGGATGGTTGTTACAGTATCCCCCTCTTGAAACTGGTGGGCTCCTGAACACCATAATACCCTGCCACTGTTGAGTGGCATCTCAATATCCCCACATTTTTTCAAAAATTTTTCTTTTTAATTTTCTTTTCCTCTTGACCATTATCCTGAAAATTCTTCTTTACTTCTTCTCTGTCAAATTCAATTGATTCCCCCCTTTTTTCCAAGTTTGAGTAAGTATTCCACTTCAAATATGCTTTGTCTTCTTCTGATTCAATCAGCCATGCCCTTGGGATATATCCCAGAATAAGGCCCTCTGAGCTCTTGTGCTCAAAAAGTGATGCCCAATGAGTATATGAAGTGTACTCATTGGGCAAGGCTTAATCCATTGAAAAAATTGAAAAATTTCCTCCAAGGGGTCTTGTCCCCATTCCCCTTGGAAATGGCCTCCACAGCCCTCCAAAGTGCTTTTGGGCTGTGGCCTTTACCCTGATGGATCTTGATATCTTGATTTTTTATGGCCTTTTGGGCCTTTTTGGGTGCTCTGGTGAAAAAGGTCATTTTGTGATTCTTGGCCATATTTGGCCTTGGACCGTACGCCGCGGTCCGTGGGGCGTGGACCATACGCCGCGGTCCACGGTCCGTGGGGGTTATTGGAGGCCCCCAGGACCAAAATGGAGCCCCTGGGCCCAAATTTGCTGGGGACCCAGGGTGACCAAGGGGCCCAGAAATGGCCCAATCATGGACTTCACCATACATGGCCTGGACCCATTGATGGGGTCCAGGACCATCAAGATCCTGGCCTCCCCAAAGTTGCAAGGGAGGCCCTGGGTGATGAGTTCAGCCCCAAAGGGGTATGAACCTTCACCATAGAGGCTTTGAGGGGGGACATAACTGAGTTATGGCCCCATTTCCTTGAGGGCAAATTCTTTTCTTGATATGGAGTGGATTGATTCTGACGTCTTGAATCTTCTGCTTGCATATTCTTCAGTTATGAGTTCCAAACTGACTGAGCTCACTGAATCTTCTCCTTCTGCACCGCCACCGTCTGTTCTTCATGGTTCTGGCGTCTTCAGTCAATTATCCTCCCTTTCCATGGCGTCTTCTGGCCATTTTGATCCCTCCCAAACCTATGATGGGTTCAGAGCAGTTGAAGTTCTTGATCCTGCCTGTACTGAATGTTTGGCCAAGGGTAAGGATTGCTTTCAACATTACAATCCTCGATTGTCAAAATGCCACTTTTGCTTTGTTGGGAAGAAGCCATGCCGCCGTACCGGATCAACTTTGTCCCAGCTCAGGAGGCACTTATGGAGCAGGAAAGATGGGCCTTATGGGCAGGAATTCCCCATTCTTGAGGAACCTACCCCTGATGCAACTTCTGGGTTTTCTCAATGTGAGTGATTTTCATATTTTGATTGAATTGGTGCTGATATTTTGATGTAGTGACTGGTTCCAGGCAGAGGGATGTGGCCAGATGGACTAATGTTGGAGGGTCCATTCCAATCGGTGGTAGGCCCATACACTACAGCTCAGAAGTCCCAATCTCAAGGACCAATACTGATGGAGTAGTGAAGGTAGTGAAGAAACTAAGAAGAATTGTTGATTCCCCAACAGAGCCAGATGCTGAAGGAAGTGATGAGTTGGATGGTGAAGAAGTTCAAGTTGTTCTTCAATCAATTGGCCATCCATCCAGCAATTCTTCTTCTCAACCTCTTGTCAACATTAGATTCCAAAGCCAAGTTATTCCCAGCACTCCAAGAACCTTCCAACCAATGCTTTCTTCCATTCCTACAACCCTTCCTCCTCCTTCACCAACTACTTCCCACACCACCAGGCCTGCCTTGAATCCAGCAGTAGGACCATCACCAGTTTAACAGTCCAGAAACTCACCCATAAATGCCTCCCGTCAACTCTAACCTGTGGCCAGCTCCAGCAGAAGAAGAGATGGATTGTCCCCTTTGCCATTCCCTGCCGCTCAAGTTTTTCAAAGAAGAGAACATTGGCATATCCGGGCTACCAGACAAGATCCCAACGCGGCTAGTGAAAGTCAAGATGCTGTGGCCAGATTGTTCAGGAGGGTTGATAGAAATAGCAGAGAGGTGATTATGTATGCCAATGACAGGACTATTCCAGGTACTGCTTCTGAAGAGATGGCTGCAAAATTTGCCTGGTATGAAGATGAGTTGATAAATGATTTCCAGAGAACTTTTGATTACTTGGGTAGAGATAACTAGTTTTCCTTTTCCTTGTTTGTGTTTGGTTTGACTTCTATCCCCACTCTTATAACTACTAAAAAATGAAAAAATAATGGAACCTCCCAATACATGATTTGGGAGGGGATGCTGCTGCTTTAAAGAAATAAAAGAAAGAAAATTATACAAGTAAAGAAAGAAAGACAAATAAAGAATAAGAGAAAATGAGAGTAAAGAAAGAAATAAAGGAAAATACTGATGGTTGGTACTTCTTGTGGTGAGATGCTTGATTCTGGCCAAAAGTGTCTGCAAAATGAAAACAAAGCATTTGATGCTCACAGAGTGGCCAAGGTAATGTTTTACAAGAAGTAGAACCCTCAGGGATGCATACCAGGAGATGGAACTTACTTTCATAATTTCCACTCCCCACCAAGCACCATAAAACTGAAAAGAATTGCCATAAATGACTTCTGAGAAGAATTGCCATAAATGACTTCTGAGAAGAATTGCCATAAATGACTTATGAAAGGAATTGCCGTAAATGACTTGAAGTAATGAATGCCTTGAATTATGATGATTGGCATAAATGAAATGATAAATAAAAGAGAAAGAAAGGAAAATTAAAGAAAGAAACATTTGGCCATATCTTGATAAGGTCCAAATCGGAGGGTATTGGTGTTGTATGCTTCCTGAACCTGTTCAAAGAATTGACAAGTGCTCACAAAGTGGCCAAGGTGATGCTTACAACAACATATGGGTAGAATACCCCCTTAAAGGTGCATGCCAGGAGAGGAACTTACTTTCATAACTTCTTCTCCCCACCAAGCACCATAAATCAAACTCTTGAGGTATTTGGATCAGGCTGGTCTGGATATAATGAATGGAAGTCCTTGACAAGATCTGGTGAGTTGGTAAGGTTTGAAGCTGGTTCCCAAGTGGTTCTTTCTGGGTCTTCACTGAATCCTTTCCACTCTACAAGATACCATAATTTACCTCTCTTGAGTTTTGAGTCCAGAACCTGAGCCACTTCCCATTCTTCTTGCTCCTCCACTATAACTGGTGGTGGTGGCAATTGATGACGATTTGGGATAGTTGAATGCTTGACTGGTTCTAATAAGGACACATGAAAGACAGGGTGAACTGACTTCCATTGCTGAGGCAACTTGAGGTGATATGCATGACTGCCAATCTTCTTCAGAACTTCAAAAGGTCCCAACCATCTTTCTGATAATTTCTTGGTGGGTCTTGTTGTCTGAATGTTCTTGGAAGCTAGCCATACTTTGTCCCCAGGTTGGAAATCAGGTGGAATTGCTCTATTTCTATCTGCATACTTCTTGAATCTCCTTATTTCTGACTCTAATTCTTCTTTGACAACTTGCTGTACTGATTGGAGTTTTGTTGATAACTTTCCAGCAGGTGAGTCTTGAGAAATAGGGATTGAGTCAAAGCTAGTATTTCTTCCATAAATGGTGAAAAAAGGTGATTGCTTGGTTGATGAGTGTTCTGCATTATTATAGGCAAATTCAGCCAGAGGGAGCCAGGTGTACCAGTCATCTTGATGATAGCTGACATACATCCAAAGGTACTGTTCTAGTATCTGATTTACCCTCTCTGTCTGTCCATCTGTTTCAGGGTGGAAAGCAGTTGAAATATCTCTTGATATCTTGAGCTGCTGACACAATTGAGTCCAAAATGATGAAACAAATAAGGTCCCTCTATCACTAATGATACTGACTGGAAGGCCATGCTTGGAAAATACATGACTAATGAAGATTTGAGCTAAGTCCAGAGCAGTGATTGTTCCATAAGTTGGAATGAAGATTGCCATTTTTGAGAACCTGTCCACAACTACTAGAATTGAGTCAAAGTTTCTTGACAGTGGCAATTGAGTGATGAAGTCCATTGATAACGAATTCCAAGGACCAGGTGGAATTGAAAGAGGCTTGAGTAATCCAAACTTCTTGTGATGAATGTTCTTGTTTCTTGAACATTGCTGACATGAGGACACATAGTCCTTGATGAATTGATTCATGCCAGCCCAATAAAAATCCCTCTTGTCGAGCTTGAGGGTCTTCTCCTGGCCAGGATGGCCAGCCAATGGTGAGTCATGACGCTTTTGAAGAATATTGAGTTGAAGTTCTTCATTGCTTGGGTTTACCACTCTATCTTTGAATGATAATAACTTGGCTTGAGGTTCAAGAGAATAATCTGGAACTGATTCACCTCTTGCCAGTTGCTTGAGTATTTCCTTATAGTCTTTGTCTTGCCATACTTCTTTTTGAATCTTGTCCACTAAATCTGAGAAAATCTCCACTTTGATTGAGAAGAATCTTGACTCTTGAATTCCATCTTGCTTAAGTACTTGATGAAAATTCTGGGGATTCTTGCTGATGAAGTCCACCCCCCTCTCTGGGTACACGTCTGTCACAGGGGCTCTTGGAAGAAGAGGGCCTGGCACTCAGGAATTAAGAACTCACTTGGAGGGCTCCAAAGATAAAAGAATAATAAGAATGAATTTCTTTAAGAAAGAATATGGGAGAAAACAAGTATGCCAAAGATGAGATAAGAAAAGATGAAGCCAATGGCCAAAGATAATAAATAAGCCAACCAAGTGAATCCTCAATTCACTGTTTCAACCTGCCAGAAAAGGAAATGGAATTAGTATAAGGATATGACCACCAATATCCACTGGACAGGCGAGGAAATAAAAGAAAAGGGTGCTGAATGACTGACTTAAGATTATCAGTATTAACTTTAATAAGGATAAAAATAAATCCAATATATTAATTAACTGGGGAAAAAGTCCCCAGGTGCTGAAAGGTGGCCAGTATATGTGAAAAGCTGAAAGATTGATCCTGGAGTTGGATCACCGGCTGTATTGTCCGAATCGGGCCAATACAGTTCTGGCCATCTTGAATTTGAAACTGTGTGATTGAATTCCCACAGTAGAATATGAATTGGCCCAATTGGGCCAAGTACGTACAGGTTGATTGATTACCGCCTGTATGAACCAATTGAGTTGTCCAAGAAGTATTGAAATACTTGATGCCTTGACAACTTATTGAAAAGATGTAATACCTTTGAAAAATTGCCCTTAGAATAACCCTGAATGAAATTGCCAACCCAACTCCTGCTGAGCCAGATGGTTGGAGTCCTTGAATGGTCTTCTGATTACCGCCATGGATTACCAAACTGATGAGTCCAAAGGTTCTCCTTCGAAATGGGCGTTGGATCTTGGTACCTTGAGTTAAGAAGGTTGGTTTGGGTCCTGAAAATGTCACCATTGAATTGCTGAGCAGAAATGGTGCATAATGGTATATAACACCATATCTGCACCACTCCTACAACCTTGAGTACGAGGTGCATGGAGGAATGGAGCAATCCTCCCTTAAGTTGAGGGAAATGCTTGTTGAGATGATTTGGTGGCCTCTGGTGGTTGCCAGAGGCCATGACGGTGAAGTTGGTCCATGGTGGTCCAGGGCCAAAATGGGTCCTACGGGATTTATGGCCAAAAATGGATCCAAGGGATTGGTGCCCAAAAATGGCTCAGGTGGGCCCAATTGTGGTTTGGGACCCACCTGGCCTTGGGGGCTAGGTGGCTGCCCCCTTTGGCCTCATTGGATTAGGCCAAAAGGGGCCTAATCCGCCTACGGACCGCGGACCGCGTATTACGGCCCACGGACCGTAGAAGCCGTGGGGGGCCTAAATGGCCCAAAAAGGCCATTTAGGCCAAAACCCCCATAATGAAAGGGGTGGCCAGGAAACCAATGAAGGTGGCCATGGGGCCTGGAAGCCCCTAGAAGACAAAAGGACCCCCCCAGGCCCAAAAACAGTGATGGAGGCCTGGGGGTTGGTGAGGTGGAAATTGGCCAAGAGGACCAATGACGCAGGATATGGCCTGAGGCCATAAAAGATGATGGAGGCCATACGTGGCCAATGGAATGGGTTATGGCGTAAGAGCCATGGACCACCCAAAAGGGGTCAATTGGCCATAAATGATATGACATGGCCAATTGGCCCCAACTTGGCTCCAGGTTGGATTGCCACCGCCATCAAGGAGGAGGGTCGAAATACGTGGTTGTGACAACGTCGTCCCGACACGACAACGCATCTGGTAAAGTGGCCAGCCTGCCTGGGCGGTAAGTGATAGTGAAATGAAATTCTGAGAGGAACTCAGCCCAACAGGCCTGACGACGAGTAAGAACTTTGGAAGACATGAAATATTGCAAGGAAGAGTGGTCTGTCAAGACCTCAAAAGGATTGGAAAGAGAAAGAAGAAATGCTCTCCAGCACTTGAGAGCCCAACTATGCCAAGGAGTTCCTTGTCATGAATTTCATAGTTGAGCTCAGCTGGTAAGAGCTTGCGACTATCAAATGCAATGGGATGCTTTCCTGAGTCATTCACCTGACTCAGTACGGCGCCCAATGCATAATCAGAAGCATCAGTCTCTACAATAGTAGGTAGAGATGGATTGAAATGGGATAAGATAGGAGCAGAGGTGAAAGCTTCTTTGAGTGCTTGAAACTGACTAAGAGCTTCCTCATTGAAGATAAAGGGAGAACCTTTTTTGAGAAGGGAAGTGAGAGAAGTGATATTTTTGGAATAATTTTTAATGAAACGACGATAAAAATTGGCAAAGCCAAGAAAAGATTGAAGGGCCTTGATGTTTTTGGGCTGAGGCCAATTGAGGATTTGCTGAACTTTTGAAGAATCCATCTTGAGGCCATCACTTGAAACAACATAGCCCAAGTATTCCACACTTGAGGCATGGAATACACACTTGGAGGCTTTGGCAAACAGATTATTGTCCCTCAGTCTTTGGAGGACAGAAGCCACATGTTTGACATGTTCCTCCCCAGAACTGGAAAAGACCATAATATCATCTAAATAAACCACAACAAACACATCCAAGAAATCTGCAAATATATCATTTACTAGATTCTGTAAAGAAGAAGGAGCATTGGTCAAACCAAATGGCATGACCAAATACTCATAACTGCCATTTTTGGTTCCAAAGGCAGTTAAGTGCTCATCCCCCTCTTTGATTCTCAGAAGGTTATATGCACCACGCAAATCTATCTTGGAGAAGATAATGGAACCGTTGAATACGGTAAGGAGCTGGTTCATAGGAGGAACAGGGTATCTGTTCTTCCTAGTGACAGCGTTGAGTTTGCGGTAGTCAACACACAAATGAAGACCTCCATCCTTTTTCTTGACAAAAAGGACAGGTGCTCCTGTTGAAGAGGAGCTTGGTCTTATGAAACCTTTCTCTACATTCTCTGAAATGTAGGCCCACAGTGTTTCTGACTCTTGATTTGATAATGAGTAGATAACACCAATTGGAGGTAGAAGACCCTCCAATTCCATATGATGATCACAGGTGCGGTGTGGAGGAAGTTTCTCTGCTTTCACCTTGGACAATACATCCAAATATTGGTGATAAGCAGGAGGGACTACCTTCAACACAGTTTCAATTTCTTCTGTCTCTTCCTCCTCATCCGACTGCTCCTCCAGGGAGGCATGAAAAGACAAGGGAGGAAGGTCCATATCCCCTTGAAAGAGATGAAGTGAAGATATGGCAACATCTTCTCAAACATCCTTTATCTCTTTGAAGACTTCATCTCTTAATGGAAGTAATGACTGAGAGGGAATTATGGAAGGGATATGGACAGAAGAAGGAAGGGAAGGTGTCTTAAGTTCACCAACCAGAGCAACACTGTTGACAGCAGTGGCTAAGTCATTACTAGTAGATGGAATAATACCTCTAGAATCCTTATGACTAGAATCATAGGTGATCACTCCATTTTTCCAATCAATAATGGGATTAAAATGGTAAAGAAAATCATAGCCCAATATCAGGTCTCTCCCTTGGGGGAATCTATGATAAAAAATCCCATTCAAAGCTCGGGAAGGAAGGCAAGTCAACTACCCACTTGGTATAATGGGTGATGAACAAGGCAGGGGATTCATTAAAATCCAAAATGAAAAGAGGAATCTTTTCAGGGAGCTCTGACAGAGTCAATGAGTACTTGAGAACAAAATTCTTTGCAATAAAAGAGTTTGTAGCACCAGAATCAATGAGAATACTATAAAAAATATCAGAGACAGAAGAGAAAATAAGAAATTTGAAAGATTTCTTGACACTAGTATTCAGAGTGCACAATTGTGCTCTTGAAGGAAATAAGTGAGAACCATTGAACACATCATGATTCCCACTCAGGCTTTTCCCTGCTTGCTAGGGAAGCCTCTTGATGATGACCCAGGCTTGTTCTGAGGTCCCTTGAAGCATTTTTCAATTGGGTGCTTTCCACCACAGTAAGTACAAAACCCCTCTTTGATCCTCCTCTCCTTTTCAGAACCAATTAATTTATTGTCCTTATTGAGGAGAGTGGCATGGGGCTTTTCCTTTGAAGATTGAAATTGCTTGCCCTTCTTATTCTTCTTCTGGTGAGGCCTCTTTGAAAATGAGTTTTGAGGAGGCCTAGGATGATTGGATCCAATGACTGGAGGCTTCTTCTCTTGATTGCCACCCTTTTCTTTTTGCCTCTCATGATATCTTGTGTCTAATTCTAAAGTGACATCCATAAGTTCTTGAAGAGTATCAAATGTTCCAGGGTGAGAAGCCAACTGATCCAATAATCTTGATGCCAATCCTCTTCTGTAAACATGGATATAAGCTCTTCCCCCCCAATCTCCAATTCTTGACATTAAGCTTCTGAAATCTGCAATGTACAAGGAAACATGACCACTTTCCTTCATCCTCAAATTGACCAACTCTTGTTCAGCTTTCCTGACTTCATTGGGGTCACCAAACAGAGTGAATAATTGAGATTCAAATAATGGGCAATTATTGAGGAGGTAGGAAGGGTCTTCATTGGAAATATTTGAGAGATAGGGTTCAATCCACTTTCCAGCTCTACCAGTGAGAAAAGAAGTTGAGTAAAGAACTTTCTTCCTGTCAGAGAAGAAATTTGCTGGATCATTATGAAAGATTAATTGACAGGATTGGATAAATCCTCTCAATTTATGAGCTTGAGTACCATCAAAAGAATCAGGTGCCTTCATGGATGGAGTCTTGAAAGCAGGGGCTTTGAAATTGTCCCTGGAAGCAACTGCTTGAGTGAGTTGCCCCATGAATTGAGTCATCTGCTCCATCATCTTGAGCAGACTTGGATCAGTTTGAGAGAAAAGAGGTTGACTAGAAAGGGCTAGATTCGAACCCTGAGGCACCTCTGGAGCATTTGCCAAGCCATCTGCCACTTCAGTTTCCCCAGAATCTTCCTCTTCCACAGACTCTTCCCCCTCTTCATCTTCAACTTCCCCTTGTCTTGCTCTTGCACCTTCAGACATGCCAGGGTAGCCACCCAAAAGTCCAGAGAAAGATCTTTATCTTCTAGATTTCATTCCACCTCTTCTTGAGGGTGCTGCCCCTTCCATTGGTGGCCCTCTGTCCAAGTTTGCACTCAGTTGATGAACTGATGGTGTGCGGTCAAGAGGAGCCCTTGCTGTAGGAGTGAGAACAGCTTGAATTCTTTGTGATCTAGTATTCTTGGCTGGGGGACTATGCTGAACTGGCATTTCTAATAAAATGAAATAAAGCTTGATGGTATGAGAATAATAATCAGAACTGGGCCAAATCAATCACAATAAAATCTTTATGGTTCTTGAGGAATCAATTCAAATCTTGAGGTGAAATCAAATTCAGTCAATAATCAAATCAATTCAACAATCAACAATCAATTCAAATCAAATATCAATAATCAATAAATCAATAACTCAGTGTCTTCAATATGAACTCAAGGTCTTGAGTAATCAATCAATCAATTTAAAATCTTCAGGGATCAATTCAATATCTTGATGAATCAAAATCAGCTCTTGTGGATCAATCAATATCTTGAGAAGTCAAAATCAATAAATTTAATCCAAATAAGAATCTTGAGCCGCTGAATCAACAATCCAATGAATCCCAATGAATAATCCAATCAATCAATTCTAAATAAGACCTGAATGAGAACACAGAAAAAACTGATTTGATAAAATGAAATGGTCAGCCAGGATTGAGAAAGAAGAAAAATCAATTTCATATGAATGAAATGAATGAGATGAAATTGATGAGAGAGAAAAAATCATAATCATTAAGGATCATTAAATCATAAAAGAGATCATAATTGATGAATGAGAGAAATGAGTATAAATGCAAGAAAAGAAAGAATCAAATATGAGTTAATTAATTTAATTTCACAGGGGCTCTTTGAAGTGGAGAGGGCCTGGCACTCAGTAAACTGGGACTCACTTATGGAGGGCTCAAAGATATGGTAAGAAGAAGTACACTTAAGAGTGTTAAAGATGAATTGCTAAAAGAATAAATATAAGAAAAGCAGCAACAAGAAATAAGAGTAAGAAATAGGAGAGCCAACCACAAACAAGTCCAAGTCCACTGTTTCAACCTGTCAGAATGGAAAGAGAAGGGTTAATAGGGATATGGCCACCCAACTCATACTGTACAGGCAAAGAAAGAAAAATGCAAAGACTAACTTAGAATTAAATAATTATAATACCCAAATATAAGGATAAGAATAATTATACAATAATAAATATACTAAATTAATTAACTGGGGAAAAGTACCCAGGGGGGAGAAAGAGGGGCTGGTATATGTGAGAATCACCAGCCCTGATCCAGAGGAAGAATTTCCATGAGAATAATTGATGATTGAATTGAGTCTGGCCAATACAGGTCCTGTACAGCTGTACAGAACCTGTACAAGAGGTGTGGTGTATTTGAGTGATCATACAGTTCCATATTGGTGTATTGAAACTGTATTGGGTGAATCCAACCTGTACAGGTGTTGACAGGCTGTATTGAGGTACCAAGCTGTATGCATGGCCAGAATGAAGATTGCTGAAGTTGAATGCTGATACAAATGCTGGATCTGCTGATTTGGGGTGTTTGAGTGGGTGTATGAATGAATACCCTTACCCCTGATGGATGGTTGTTACACTTGATTACCAAACTTTTCTTTTTGCCTCGCATGATATCCTGTGTCTAATTCTAAAGTGACATCCATAAGTTCTTGAAGAGTGTCAAACGTTCAAGGGTGAGAAGTCAATTGGTCTAATAATCTTGAGGCCAATCCTTTTCTGTAAAAATGGATATAAGCTCTTTCCCCCCAATCTCCAATTCTTGACATCAAGCTTCTGAAATCAGCAATGTACAAGGATACATGACCACTTTCCTTCATCCTCAAATTGTCCAACTCTTGTTCAGCTTTCCTGACTTTGTTGGGATCACCAAACAGAGTGAATAGTTGAGATTCAAATAATGGCCAATTATTGAGGAGATAAGAAGGGTCTTCATTGGAAATATTTGAGAGAGAGGGTTCAGTCCACTTTCCAGCTCTACCAGTGAGAAAAGAAGTTGAGTAAGGAGATTTCTTCCTGTCAGGGAAGAAATTCGCTGGATCATCATGGAAGATTAATTGACAGGATTGGATAAATTCTCTCAATTTATGAGCTTGAGTACCATCAAAAGAATCAGGTGCCTTCATGGATGGATTCTTGAAAGCAGGGGCTTTGGAATTGTCCTTGGAGGTTACTGCTTGAGTGAGTTTCCCCATGAATTGAGTCATTTGCTCCATAATCTTGAGGAGACTTGGTTCAGTTGGAGAGACAAGAGGATGACTAGAAAGGGCTAGATTAGAACCCTGAGGCACCTCTGGAGCATTTGCCAAGGCATCTGCCACTTCAGTCTCCCCAGAATCTTCCCCCTCTTCATCTTCAACTTTGTCTAATCTTGCTCTTGCACCTTCAGACATGCCAGGGTAGCCACCCAAAAGTCCAGAGAAGGATCTTGATCTTCTAGATTTCATTCCACCTCTTCTTGAGGGTGCTGCTCCTTCCATTGGTGGTCCTCTGTCCAAGTTTGCACTCAGTTGATGACCTGATGGTGTGCGGTCAAGAGGAGCCCTTGCTGTAGGAGTGAGAACAGCTGGAATTCTTTGGGATCTAGTGTTCTTGGCTGGGGGAATATTCTGAACTGGCATTATTAACAGAAGTAGAATAAAACTTGATGGTATTGAGAACAGAAATAAAGGCTTGGCCAAATAAATCACAATAAAAATATTGATGAGTCTTGAGGAATCAATTCAATTCTTGAGGTGAAAACAACTTCAATCAATAATAAATAATTTAAATGAATAATAAACAATAAATTCATATTCAATATCAATAATCTTGAAGAATTAAACAATCAATCAATCAATAAATCAATGCCTTCAGGGTCAATTCAAGGTCTTGAGGAATCAATCAGTCAATCAATATCTTCAGGAATCAAAATCAATCAATAAGCAATTCTTGAGGATAAATAAGTCATCTTGAGGAATTCAAAAATCAATGAAATGAATTTAAATAAAATCCTGAATTGCTGAATTAATAACCCAAGTGAATCCCAATTAATCAACCAATCAATAACTCCTGATAAGACCTGAATAAACAGACAAAGAGAAATTTGATTGAAATAAAATGAAGTGAAATGAGATGGTCAGCAATGATTAAGAAAAATAGAAAGAGTCAATTTTCATATGAATGGAATGAATGAGATGAAAATTGATGAGAGAAAGAATCATAATCATGAGAAACCATATCATTATTAAAGAGTAATAATTGATGAATGAGAGAAATGAATATAAATGAATGAAAAGAAAGAATTAAATATGAGTTAATTAATTTGATGTCACAGGGGCTCTTCTAAGTGAAGAGGGCCTGGCACTCAGTAAGCTGGGACTCACTTATGGAGGGCTCAGGATATGGTAAGAAAGAATACACTTAAGAGTGCAAAGAGATGAATTACTAATAAAAGAAACATAAGAAAGCAGCAACAAAAGAAATAAGGGTAAAGAATAAAAGAGCCAACCACAAACAAGTCCAAGTTCACTGTTCCAACCTGTTAGAATGAAAAGAGAAGGGTTAATAAGGATATGGCCACCCAACTCATACTGTACAGGCGAAGAAAGAAAATGCAAAGACTAACTT
This sequence comes from Austropuccinia psidii, assembly GCA_023105745.1. NCBI lineage: Eukaryota > Fungi > Basidiomycota > Pucciniomycetes > Pucciniales > Sphaerophragmiaceae > Austropuccinia > Austropuccinia psidii. The sequence continues at coordinate 61,995,980 of JALGQZ010000007.1, forward strand.
AATATGAAATAAATATAACACCCAAAATAAGGATAATAATATTCATTAAATAATTAATAAACTAAATTAATTAACTGGGGAAAAGTCCCCAGGGGGAGAAAGAGGGGCTGGTATATGTGAGAATCACCAGCCCTGATCCAGAGAGAGAATTTTCATGAGAGGATTGAATGATTGAATTGAGTCTGGCCAATACAGGTACTGTACAGTTGTACAGAACCTGTACAAGAGGTGTGGTGGAGTTGAGTGATCATACAGTTTCATAATGGTGTATCCAAACTGTATTGGGTGAATCCAACCTGTACAGATGTTGACAGGCTGTATTGAAGTACCAAGCTGTATGCATGTTTCAGTAAGGAAGATTGCTGAAACTGAATGCTGATGCAAAAAGTGGATCTGCTGATTTGAGGTGTTTGAGTGGGTGTATTAATGAATACCCTTACCCCTGGTGAGTGGTTGTTACAGTATTCTACATAAATATATTGTAAGCATCACCTTGGCCACTTTTTGAGCACTTCTCAATTGTAGGACCAATTCAGAAGACCTTTCAACATCAATACCCCCAAATTTGGACCTTTTGTCAAAGTTTTCCTGTTTTATGGTGGTTTGTGGGGAGTGGAAGCTATTAAAGTAAGTTCCTTCTCCTGGTATGCATCTCTGAGGATTCTACCTTTTGTAAGACATCACCTTGGCCACTCTGTGAACATCAAATTCTTGGTTTTTGTCCATCAGAAAATTCATGGCCAAAATGAAGCAACTCATCACAATAAGGGCAAACGTCAGAAATTTCTTTCTTTCTTTTATTTACCATATTTTTTCTCTTAGGCTATTTTGGTTATTTACTTGTATAATTTTGTTTCTTTTATTTCTTTATAAAGAAGCAGAATCTCCTCCCATATCATGTACAGGGAAGTTCCATTCATTTTTTATTTTTAATAGTTATAAGAGTGGGGATAAAAGCCAAACCAAACACAAACAATAATAAGGAAACTAGTCATCTCTACCAAGGTCATCCAAGGTTCTCTGGAAGTCATTAATCAGTTCATCCTCATACCAGGAAAACTTGGCAGCCATCTCCTCAGAAGCAGTACCAGGAATAGTCCTATCATTAGCATACATAATTATCTCCCTAATATATCTATTAGCCCTTCTAAACAACCTGGCCACAGGATCTTGGCCTTCATTTGCCATATTTGAATCCTCTCTGGTAAACCAGATAGGCCAACGTTCCCTTTTCTGACATACTTGGGAAGCAGGACATGGCAAAGGGGAGCAGTTGTCTCTTCCTTTTTTGGAACTGGCAACAACTTGGAGTTGTTGGGAGGTGACAATGGGGAATGGGGGATGGTCTCATTGTTGAAACAAGGCAGGCCTAGCAGTGGAAGGACTTGGTGAAATAGGAGGAATAGGGGAGGGAATGATGGAAAGGACTAGTAGGAAATTTCTGGGGTTTCTGGATATTATTTGACTTTGGAATCTTTTTGAAGAAGTTTGGGAAGCTGTCAGGCTGAGTCTATGATGAGAGTATTAAAAAGTATTTACAACTCTTAACTATGACTGTGACACGGTAAATAAAGGTTTAAAAGGGTTTGATAAGAGTAAAAGATGGTTTAATTTAATAATAAGAGGGCTTTACTATAAGGAATATAGTGGTGGTGAGCGCTATTGAAAGCCCTGGGTGCAGCTTTACCTGTTGGGTTACAATAATAAAGACTACAATACTTTAAATTAAGAGTATACGTGGTTATTACCCAAGAGTAAAACTGTTTTTGACAGTTTACTACGTAGGGTATTCAAGAGCAGGATGAGGAAAGGGTTTTGGCTGTGAAAAGCCCTCCTTTTATCCTGAAATTGAGGTGGAAAGGCTGCTAGACCTTTCCACGTGGAGGAAGTGAAGATTTTTCACTCTCTATGACAGGCTTGTGGTTTGCAAACAGCCTGTATACCCTGTATTGGGCTCAGATGTGGTTTTGAAACCACATCTGGGCGGTTTTCACCAATACAGGGTGAAAATTTTCATCTGGGGACCTCACAGCCTGATTCTGACGTGTATGACGCGTAGAATGCTGTACAGAAACTGTATAGGACCCCAGTATTGACTGACATATGAGGTATTGAAGTAAAAACATGCTTCTTCGTCTATTTGACACCTCATATTCATGGTTATGGGATATTATCCCATGGTAAGGCTGTATCTGACAGCAGGTGGGATTTTGACCTTAGAATGGTCATAACTCTGTCAGTTTTTGAGATATCAAGCTCAAGGTTGGTTCCTTGAATAGCCCTGTATGAGCTCTACACAATGGTACCCAACTTGACATGGTTATCATTAAATACGACAAAGTTATCCCATGTACAAGTATTTTTGTACATTGGCGTGGTCTGTTCAAAAGCTGTATTAAGCTTGTTTGGCCAATAACTTCTGTTGTAGTAAGGTTATGAGGAAATGGATGGCACCATCAGATAGCCCTGATTGTGCTCTTTCCAAAAAGACCCCACTTTAAGTATCTCACACTAAAACTGTAAAAGTTAGATGAGAGGTGAATGTTTTGTTCACCCTTATTTGGTCTGAATTTGACCATAACTCAAGTAATACTGGTGCTAGCTCAGTTTGGCTGGCACCATTAGATAGCCCTGGCTTAGAGCTTCATTTTGAATACCCATTTGATGGGGTTAAGCCTCTCCTTCTAGATTTTAGATGAGAGGTGAAAATTAAGGTTTATGCTCAGCAATAACTTTGAGCAGGAATAACTTTGTTATTTCTTGTCCTATGGTGATGGGACTTATATTTTCAGAAAGAGGTGAGTTTCCTCTTTATTTTGATACGTTTTGAGCTGATTCGGCTCAGTTCCATGTTTTGGTGGTATCTTGGCTATACCATTGGTTTATTGCATTTTGGCTGTCATGCTTGTGCTCTGGTTTTGAGTCACAGGCTGACATACCCTCCCTCTAAAAAAGGCTCATCATTGATGAGACTGTTCAGTCCTCCTAGAGGCTCTGAACCTCCTTAAATGAAGGTTCCCATCTGGTATGGCATCCTCTGCCAACCATTTGTCTTTGTCAGCTGTCTGGTTCTTGAATCTGACTAGATATTGTCTCTGATCTTTCCCACTAAGTCTGATTTTTCTGGCCCTGATGATTTTACTCACAGGTCCAGGAGAGTCTTCTACTTCCACTATTTCTGGTGGAGTGGTGTTCTTCTTCCTGGAGGGGAATTTATCCTCCTCTGTTTGGAAGTATGGTTTAACCAGGCTCACTGGAAAGACTGGGTGTTTCCTAGAAAACTCCTCAGTGAGCTTGACCTCTACTGCATTCTTCCCTATCAACTTAATGATAGTGAAGGGCCCTACAAATGAGTCTCTCATTTTCTTGGGTCCTTTGAGATTGTTAAAGTTCAGTGTAGACACTAACACCTGGTCCCCTTCCTTGAAGTCAGGTTCCATATGTGATTTGTCCCACCTTTGCTTATTATACTCTTTGGCCTCAGCTATGAATTTGGCAGCAGTATTGCAGGCTTTCTTCCACATATCATGGAAGTCTTTGGCTGTGGGGTGGATGTTCAGAAGATTTTTCTTCAAGTGATCCACAGGTAACAGGGGATTCCACCCTTTCTCTACCAGTGCAGGTGTTTTTCCTGTGGTAGAGTGCTGGCTTGTATTATAAGCCAGTTGGACTGCTGGTAAGAGGGTGAGCCAATCATGGGTATATCCCTCATGGTCCTTGTATTCCATGCCATAGGCACAGAACCTCCTGAGGATGTCCTCCATTGTTTGGATCATCCTCTCAGCTAGGCCATTTGTTTGTGGATGGTAAGCTGTGGAAAAAGCAAGCTTGGTGCCTAGCATGTCATATAAATTGGTCCAAAATTCAGATGTGAATTTTGGGTCCCTGTCACTAATTATGATCTTAGGGACTCCACAGGTGGATATGATGTTATTCCAAAATAACAGAGCAGTGTCCATGGCTGTGTCCTCTTTATGGCATGGTAGACATCTCATGCTCTTGCTGAACCTATCAACTATGATTAGGCAGGAATTGTAGTTTTCTTTGCTTCCTGGGACAAGTCCTGTGACCCAGTCCATGTTGATGGTTTCCCATGGGTGTTTGGGTTCTTCTATGTGTTGAAGCAACCCATATTTTTTCCTATGCTTTCTATTTGCCTTCTGGCATCTTTCACAAGTGTTGATGTATTCACTCAACTCTTGCTCCCACTTGGGCCACCAAGCTGTGCTTGCTACCCTCTCTTTAGTCCTGTCCTCACTCATGTGTCCCATATAGGGGCAGTCATGGCATTCCTGCAGGATTAAAGAGATGTGGTCTCTGTCTATCACTGTGAGTGCACTGGTGTGCTTTTCTCTGTGATAAATCAGGCCATCTATAAGGAAGAATTTATTGTCCTTATAGGCCCTCAACCAGGGTTCCTCCAGCTGGGTTTCCAGTTCTGGGCTCCTGTATTTTTGTTGAAGGAGTTGGAGTAGTATGCTACACTGTTTGTGTTTAGCATAAGATTTCAGTACTGCATTGAAAAATTCATTGTGCAGTTCTGAGGAACTTATTCCCAGTATGGGGGTTTCTGTCCCTCCTGAATCAGTGTTTCCACTGTCAAGGGTACCACTCCCTGGTGCCCATTCAGAGAATCTGAAGTTCTTCTTCCTATCTATTTCCATAAAATGGATAGGAATTTTTGCAGCAACTTCAGGGTCATAAGCTGGATTGCTTTTGACATTGTCTAGTGGCCATCTGCTAAGGCCATCTGCATTGGTATGGCTTTTACCTTCCTTGTATATGATGGTCATGTTCCCTCTATACTCCTGGATGGCTATTTGCCATCTCAGCATGTGTCTATTAGTAGTCTTCATGTTTAGTAAAGACTTCAAGGCTGTGCAGTCTGTGTAGACTTCAAAGACTGCACCTTCCAAATAATAATGGAGTTTTTCTAGAGCCCAGACTAGACATAGACATTCTGTCTGCGTGGCCCCATACCTGGCTTCTGAATCTTTCAGCTGCCTGGAGATGTAACATATTACACCTTCTCTTGGTTCACCATCCACAATTTGTCTTTGGTGAAGGGCTCCTCCTAGGCCTTGACTGCATGCTGCATCTATATATAACTTGAATGGTAGTTCAAAGTCAGGTAAGATGAGCACAGGTGCATTAGTGAATTCATATTTGATCCTCTCATATGCATCCCTTCTTTCCTTGGTAATTTCAAAAACTACATCCTTTGAGCATAACTTGTATAAACTACTAGTTATGTGGGCAAAGCTTTTGATGTGATTTCTATAGTAGCTGGCAAATCCAAGGAAAGATTGCATCTCTTTGATGTTCTTTGGTACTGGCTTTTGCAGTACTTCTGCTACTTTGTTCTGGTCAATTGCCAGACTAAGGCCTGAGACTTTGTGTCCTAGAGCTAGTAGCTCTTGTTGGCCAAAATTACACTTTTTGAGTGAAATTTTCAGATTGATGGGAGTACATTTACTTAGCACTCTGTCTATGTATTGTACATGGTCTTCCCATGTCTCTGAGTATATAATGATATCATCAATATATACTACCATCCAGCCTTCCATTATTTCTTCTTGAAATATGGTGTCCATCATCCTTTGGAAGTGGGCTGGTGCATTCTTGATGCCAAATGGCATCCTGGTGTACTCATATATGCCCATATGGCATATTATTCTGAGCAAGTTCATGGAGTTTGGTTTAACTCCATTTTGGTGGAAGCCTTTCATACAATCCATCTTGGTTATGTATTTGGCTTTGGCTAGCTTATCCAAGGCATGGGGTATCCTTGGTATAGGGTACCTGTCTGCTTTTGTGTAGTTATTCAGGGCTCTGAAATCTCCACACAATCTAGACTTGCCATCATGCCAGGTGATCAGGACAGGAGTGGTGATTTCCACTATTTCATTATGTCCAATCTTCCTGATGACATCCATGTCCAGGAGTTCATTGATGTGTTTCTCAATCTCTTTCCTGGTCTCCAGACTTGCTGGGTAAGGAGGTCTCCTTAACATGGGTGGATAAGGCCTTTCTACATCCAGATATAGTTCTATATCATGGCCTTTGATCTTGCCTAATGGCTCTTCACCAATGGCAAATGCTGGTCTATTCTTCCTCAGCATCTTCAGTAAACTTAGCTTTTGTTTACTGGTGAGGGTAGTGCTAAACTGTCCCTCTCTGAATTCTTTCAGAAGTTCTTCCAGTGGGTCCTGAGAAGATATCTGGTATATATCAAGAGAAAATTTCTTTTCCTTGTTAGTACCAATGGTAATATGCCTATTTTTACTATTGTAAATATCTATGCCATACATCCTCTGGTAATCTGTTCCCAGTAAAAACCCTTGGATGTGGGCATCTTCAAGCACTACAAACTCTGGGTTGAGTCTGATATTACCTTTTCTGTGGGGTATAATTATCTCTTTGATAATTGTCCCAATAGAGGTCATCTTTCCAGATGCACTCTTAAAGTTCTTTGCCCTGGTGGGCAACAGTTCTTTTTCCCAGTTTGGGAAGTGGTTATCCAGATGATTTCTGGCCACTATGGAGCAGTGTGCTCCACTGTCAATGATCAGTGGGTGCTGAGCATTGTCAATACATACAGTCATTTTTGTGGCTGTTCCATGTATATATGCCATTCCTTTGGTTGGTGTAACCAGGAATGTTTGTGCATCTTGTGTGTGTTTACACAAGTTTTTGTTGGCAGTGTCTTGTGGCATGCCTGCTTCCAACTGTATATCCTGGATTTCTAGTGGGGTTTCCTCTTGGTATTCCACTAGAAATTCCTCTCTTGGGTCTTGATCATCATCAGATAGTTCTCTGATGGCATCTCCCATAGAGTCTGATTCAGAATCCTCTGTTGGAGGTTCTTCTTCAGGGACTTTTTCTATAGAATAGACTTTCTTCTTTGCTTTTGGACAGTTGTTGGCATAGTGGTCTGTTGAACCACAATTGTGACAAGAATTATTTTTCTTTGCCACTTCTGCCACTCTTTCTCTGGGTTTGTCTTTAAACTCCACCCTGAAAGGTTGTTTCTCTTTGAAACTACTGCTTCTATATGGGGTGAATTTCCCTATATTAGTCCTTTTCCTTATGTCTTGTAAGGTATTGGCTATGTCATCTAGAGTGCAATTTTGGTTGCATCTGCATTTCACTGCATGCTCTAGTTCTCCTGGCAGTTGTGTCAGAAGTTTGTGATTTCTCATCTGGATGTTCATCTGAGGATCAATGGCTTTAAGTCTTTTAGACTTTCTGAGACACCACTCATATGGATCTTTGTCCACAGAGTATCTGTCATTTTCAAATGACATGGTCTTTTGCCATATCCAAGTTCCATTACTGTATTTTTGGATTATTTGACTCTTCCACCATGGCCAATTTCTTCTGCCATGGATTTCTTTCATTTCTGTGTACCATATACTTGCATGACCTTTCAATGCAGTATTCAGTCTAGCAGTAATCCAGTAATCTGGTATGCTGGGTACATCTATGAAGAGTCCATCATTATAATCTATGAGTTCCATGTGATCATATTCTCCTGATCCAGAGAATTTGGGCCAGCTTGAGGCCTCAGGAAGCTGTTTCAAGGCTTCCTTCTCTGAATAAGACATGCCATCTCCATCCTGGTATTGTGATGGAGATCTTGCCTTATTCAACATGGCATCTGGTTTGATGTCATCTGGTTGATATGGATTCTCCATAGCTTGGCCTTGTGGTTGAGGCTTTAAGCTATGGTAGGAATCAAACAATTTGTTGATGTCTTGGTTCAGACACTCCCTGTCCCTGCTACTATGGTGTTGTTCTTCAGAGACTTGATTCAGTCTCTTGTTGGTTTCTTCAGAGGCTTTGCTCAGTTGAGCATATCCTTCCTGAAGGTTTTTAACTATCTGCTCCATTGAGGCTTGAGTTTTTCTCATCCTCTCTTGGGCAGCTGCAAATTCTGTAGCCTGCTTTGCAGATTGCTCAGCATATTGGGACATTTGTAACCACAGTGTGTCACTGTTGATGTTACTCTCAGATGTGATAATGTTATTTTCAGTCTGAATGGGGGTAATGTTTTTATTACTAGGACTACTGATTCTAGAGTGGTTTACAACTACTTCTGGTTCTTGTGTACTTCTTTTACCAAATCTAACAGCTTCTGGATCATGGGGTCTAACTCTTTCCTCCTGTGGTTGAAGGCGGCTTTGTTCTTGCCCTTGTTGCCTTGTCTTCTCCTGGAAACTTCCTGGAATTGTGAAGAATGGTGACTCTTGGCCACTGATCTGCTGGTTTCTGAATGGTGTGAAGCCACTGGAGAGCTGATTTGGCATGCTCCTTGTGAACCTGAAGGAATCTGAGTAGGCCCTGTCTGGGTTGACTGTTCTTCTATAGCTTGGATAGTGGCTTGATTCTCCCTTATCCTCTGTGCCCTTGCCTCCAGGAGTCTGTGCTGCCTGGTAGGATTCCAACCCTTGGTGATTACCATAAGGTCTTTGAAGTCTATCTCTTTGAGACAGATCTTCTGGCAACTTGATTCCAGTTCTGCCCAGTGAGTTGCTAGGTTGAACCTCTTGTTGTCCATGCTCCATTGAAACAAATCTTTTAGGAGTTGGTGGATTTGAAGAACTTGATCCATATCCTTCCAGTCCTCTGGTTTGAGGTTTCTGTTGAATTGGAGTGTGAATGGCAAGGTTGATATTATCTCCCTCATTGTTTTGCCATCCACCACTTTGTCCAATGTGTCTTCTTTCAGGTCTTCCGGTTCTAGACATTCCTGCTCTATCCTCTGGCTGGTTCCTTTGGAAGCCAAGGTCTCTGAGGTATGCAGGGGACATATCAGTGTTTGCAAGCAGTCAAAAACTTTATGTTCTTAGGGTATGTACCTTTGACTGTGCCTTGTACAAATTTGTTATCTGCTGATTTGGGCAGTTTGCCTTGTATTGAAGCAGAGTTTCGTGGTTTTCTACTCCTCTGAGTGGCTATTGGTGTCCACTTCTTGGCTGTAATGAGGCCTTCACTAAGCCTTTTTCCTTTACCCTTACTGCCCTCTGGTTCTGAGGGTGTCACTGGGTTTCAAGTGGGATGTAGTTTTCTTCCACTGAATCAAAACAGGAAAAAGAGGGCTTATGTCAGTTAAGACTTCTTAAATCGCTGGTGTTGCACGTCTAAGAATGGCCTCTGGGCTTGTATATTATTACAGTATGCCCTTGTATAATGACAGTGTAATTGAATTAACAACTCCACGTCAAAAATACAGCTTATGGTGTCCTGTCACACTGTTTGTGTGTCAGTATCCCTCAGATACACTTGTTGTTTGCAAGTGTATTCTGTAAAAGTGGTTTGTATACAAGTGTTATTGAATTAACAATACACTTGACCACGCTTCAACTGATGGTTTTTCAGTCAGAGGTGTCCTTATTCAGTCAAGAATACAGGACCAAAAATAATTAAATTCAGTGGGTATTAGCCACGTGAATAATACTCTTATAATATGAGTATGTATATAAAAAGAATAAATATATATAATATATATATTTAAATAAAGAAATTACGCCTAAAAAAGATAAAAACAATGTGTTAATAAGTCATAAAAAAGAGAAAAGACTTACTTGTAAGGTCCAAAAAGGTCAAAAAAACACGGCCAGGCGCCCAAAATGTCAGGCTGAGTCTATGATGAGAGTATTAAAAAGTATTTACAACTCTTAACTATGACTGTGACATGGTAAATAAAGGTTTAAAAGGGTTTGATAAGAGTAAAAGATGGTTTAATTTAATAATAAGAGGGCTTTACTATAAGGAATATAGTGGTGGTGAGCGCTATTGAAAGCCCTGGGTGCAGCTTTACCTGTTGGGTTACAATAATAAAGACTACAATACTTTAAATTAAGAGTATACGTGGTTATTACCCAAGAGTAAAACTGTTTTTGACAGTTTACTACGTAGGGTATTCAAGAGCAGGATGAGGAAAGGGTTTTGGCTGTGAAAAGCCCTCCTTTTATCCTGAAATTGAGGTGGAAAGGCTGCTAGACCTTTCCACGTAGAGGAAGTGAAGATTTTTCACTCTCTAGGACTGGCTTGTGGTTTGCAAACAGCCTGTATAGCTTGTATTGGGCTCAGATGTGGTTTTGAAACCACATCTGGGCTGTTTTCACCAATACAGGGTGAAGATTTTCATCTGGGGACCTCACAGCCTGATTCTGACGTGTATGACACGCAGAATGCTGTACAGAAACTGTATGGGACCCCAGTATTGGCTGACATATGAGGTATTGAAGTAAAAAAAGCTTCTTTGTCTATTTGACACCTCCTATTAATGGTTATGGGATATTATCCCATGGTAAGGCTGTATATGACAGCAGGTGGGAATCTGACCTTAAAACATCCATAACTTTGTCAAGTCTTGAGATATCAACCTCAAAATTGATTCAGTGTGTAGCCCTGTATGTGCTCTACACAATGCTACTTCATTTGATATGGGTATCATTGAATATGGCAAAGTTATCCCATGTACAAGATTTTGTACATTTGCATGGTATAGGCAAAAAGCTGTATTGAGCTTATTTGCCCCATAACCTTTGTTCTAGTTGAGCTATGGGGAAATGAATGACACCATCAGATATCCCTGATTGTGCTCTTTCCAAAAAGACCTCAATTTAGGTATCTCACGCTTAAATTGCAAACGTTAGATGAGAGGTGAAGGTTTTGTTCACCCTTATTTGGCCTGGAATTGCCCATAGCTCCAGGAATATTGGTGCTAGCTCAGTTTGGCTGGTACCATTGGATGTCCCTGGCTTAGAGATTCATTTTGAATACCCATTTTATGGGTTTAAGCCTCTCCTTCTGTATTATAGATGAGAGGTGAACATTAAGGTTTATGCTCAGCAATAACTTTGAGCAGGAATGATTTTGTTATTCTTTGTCCTATAGTGATGGGACTTACATTTTCAGAAAGAGGTGAGTTTCCTCTTTTGTTTGATACATTTTGAGCTGATTTGGCTCAGATCCATGTTTTGGTGGTATGTTGGCTATACCATTGGTTTCTGGTATTTTGGCTATCATGCTTGTTCTCTGGCTTTGAGTCACAGGCTGACACTTAAGAGTGTAATATTTCTTATATTTCTAACAAAAGAAATATAAGACAAAGCAGAAAAAATAATAAGAGTAAGCAATAAAAAATCAAACCACAAACAAGTCCAATTCCACTGTTTCATTTTGTCTGCAGGAAAGAGAAGGGTTCATAAGGATAGCACCACCACAAATGATACTGTACAGGCAAAGAGGAAATGCAAAGACTAACTTAAAATCAAAAAATATAATACCCAAAAATAAGCATAGAAATACTCATAAAATAATAAATCAACTGGGGAAAATTCCTCAGGGGGAGAAAGAGGGGCTGGTATATGTGACAATCACCAGCCCTGAACCAGACAGAGAATTTTTATAAGAGGAATTGATTATTTAATTGAGCTCAAAAAATACAGGTCCTATAAAGCTGTACAGAATCTTTACAGGAGGTGGTGGTATTGACTAATCATACAGTTTCAGACTTGTGAATCCAAACTGTACTTGGTGAATCCAACCTGTACAAGAGTTGACAGGCTGTATGCATTTTTAAGGAAGTATGATTGCTGAAACTGATTACTGATACACACAATTGACTTGCTGGTTTGAATTGTTTGAGTGGGTGTAATATTGAATTCCCTTACCCCTGAATAGTGGTTGTTACATTGGGCCAAAATTGGGGTTTTTGGGTCTTTTGGCCATTTTGGGAAGTCTGGGATTTATGGCCAGAATAGGCTCAGGTGGTCCCACTTGTGGTTTGGGACCCACCTGGCATTGGGGACTGCTGGTATTCCCCTTGGCCCCTTTTGGCCTCATTGGAATTAGGCCAAAAGGGGACTAACATGTCCCATGGCTTGTACAGGCTGTAGGGGGCCTAAATGGCCCAAATAAGCTATATAGGCCCTTACGCCTGTAATCAAATGGGGTGGGCCAGAGACACTGCATATGGATTGAGGGGCCTGAGGAATCTGGAAAACTGGATGACAACCCAGGCCCAAATTTAGGGGTATTGGCCTGGGGGTGTGTCACAGGGGCTCTTCTAAATGAAGAGGCCTGGAAATCAGTGAACAGACTTACTTATGGAGGGCTCAGAATAAATATTCAATTGATAAGAGTAATCAGATAAGAGAAATAAATTCCTAGTCATAAAATAATAAGAATTGAAAGATATGAGAGAAAACAAAAGCAAAAATAAAGAGCCAACCACAAATGATCCTGTAAGATGTGTCTATGAAACTGTTGATAATATTACTATTAATCAACACTACTATGACTGTTATGGAATATAATAATGAAGAATTATTATAAACACAATTAAATAACTAAAGAATTATTTCTTTCATGTGTTATACACTATTAGTGACTATAGCAGTGAGTAGTAATTGTCTACAAGAATAAATTAAAAGAAGAATTTAATAATAAAAACTTCTTTTATTAAAATAATAACATTATTTGAATATATACTTATCTTTTTCAAGAATAATTATGAAGATAACTCTTGGGGAAAACTAATTTTGGAGAAAAACTTTAAGAATTAAAGATAAATCACTCACCCATTCTCCAAAGAACTTATTAAAGATAAAAGTAGAGAGATTTGATATAGAATTGTAGATTTAATGGATCAAAATGATTTTATAGCAATATTACAACAATATATAGTTGGGTTCTATGATTTCACGTCTTTCTGATTGATTCTGAAAGAATAAAACACTTAAGAAAAGTCTTAATGAATACTTACTTGTTGGTAATGAAGGTATAAGGTAATAATGTGATGATGATGATGATTTGGAAAAAACAGCAAGAGGAGGCTTCTTTTAAGTCTAAGACAGCTCACAGAGGCGTGCCATGGAGCGAACTGAAAAACCAGTGAGTGAGAAAACAATAAACCTTTTTGGATGATTGATTGCATCATCTGTTGTCACGTAAGATTGTCACAATTACTTAATTGAGGTTTCTACATGACTACCAACCCATTTATGGTTAGGAATAAAAGGAGTAACATCTGTAAATCCTCTTTTATTCCAAAATAATCATTGATTTCTCAAAGCTATCAATGTTATTGGAAATCTCATCACAGAATGTATTTTCTGTAAATGTTAAAAGATTCTGTGTTTCACGTGGAATCCTCAAAAATGGACTGTGTCAGGATGAGTCTATGTTGAAGTGGTAATAAAGCTATTTACAACTAAAGCTATGACTGTGACACGTGGAAAATCGTTCAAAATGCTTTTATAAGGGTTAAAGATGGATTAATTTAATAATAAAAGGGCTTTACTATAAGGAATATAGTGGTGGTGAGCACTGTTGAAAGCCCTGGGTGCAGCTTTACCTGTTGGGTTACAATAATAAAGAATACAATACTTTTAAATTAAGAGTATACCTGTTTATTACCCAAGAGTAAAGCTGTTTTTGACAGTTTACTACATAGGGTATTCAAAAGCAGGATGAGGAGACAATTCTGGCTGTGAAAAGCCTCCTTTTTATCCTGAAATGGGGTGGAAAGGGTGCTAGACCTTTCCACGTAGAGGAAGTGAAGATTTTTCACTCTCTAGGACTGACTTGTGGTTTGCAAACAGCCTTTATGCCCTGTATTGGGCTCAGATGTGGTTTTGAAACCACATCTGGGCTGTTTTCACCAATACAGGGTGAAACGTTTCTTCTGGGGACCTCACAGCCTGATTCTGATGTGTATGACGTGTAGGATGCTGTACAGAAACTGTATGGGACCCCAGTAATGACTGACGTATTAGGTATTGAAGTATTAACATGCTTCTTTGTCTATTTGACACCTCATAATCAGAGTACAACTGTATCCTGTCATAATACAGTTGTATTGGTCATATTGTGGGATTATAACCTTCAAATGGCCATACCTCTGTCAGTTTTTGAGATATCATGCTCGAAGTTGGTTCATTGAATATCCCTGTATGCGCTCTACACAATGATTCCCAATTTGGTATGGTTATCATTAAATATGACAAAGTTATCCCATGTACAAGGTTTTTGTACATAGGCGTGGTTTGGGCAAAAAGCTGTATTGAGCTTGGTTGCCTCATAACTTCTTTTATAGGTGGGATATGGAGAAGTGGATGGCACCATCAGATAGCCCTTATTGTGCTCTTTCCAAAAAGACACCACTTCAAGTATCCCACACTAAAACTGTAGAAGTTAGATGGGAGGTGAATGTTTTGTTCACCCTTATTTGGCCTGAATTTGACCATAACTCCAGTAATATTGGTGCTAGCTCAGTTTGGCTTGTAACATTGGATAGCCCTGGCTTAGAGCTTCATTTTGAGTACCCATTTGATGGGGTTAAGCCTCTCCTGCTAGGTTTTAGATGAGAGGTGAAAATTAAGGTTTATGCTCAGCAATAACTTTGAGCAGGGATAACTTTGTTATTTCTTGTCCTATGGTGATGGGACTTATGTTTTCAGAAAGAGATGAGTTTCCTCTTTCTTTTGATACCTTATGAGCTGATTTGGCTCAGCTCCATGTTTTGGTGGTATCTTGGCTATACCATTGGTTTATGGTATTTGGGCTGTCATGCTTGTGCTCTGGTTGTGAGTCACAGGCTGACAGACTGTAAGTAAAAATTTCAATTTTACATATGAAAGGATAAATATTTTTGGGTTTTATATGAATTATACAGTTCTCAATTATTCCTGAAAGTTTCCGAAATATTCATTAAGAATTGAATTTTTAATGAATTTTTAAAGTTTTTACCTCATTTATATGTAGAATTGCAAATATGGAAATTCATTAAGAATTGACATGGTTACAGGAGTCTAAGTAGCTTTTACCTCCTTGGCACCTGTCAGAGACGGTGGAACTGTGACCTATAATACCAGAAAAAGATCAAGGAAATTCAACCTTGATCTCGTAGCCTTTTGGCACAGGGGCTCTAGTGGAAATACAAGAGTGGCCTGGCACTCAGCAATCAGGGAACTCACTTGGAAGACTCCAAAAGAATAAAGAATAAAAATAATAATAATGAATTCCTCTAAAAGATATGCAGGTACAAGATGAGATGCAAAAGAGGAAAGGGAAGCCAAATGGCCAAAGAGCCAACCAAGTAAGTCCTTAATCACTGTTTCAACCTGCCAAAAATGAATAATGGAATTAGTAAGGATATGACCACCAAATATCCATTGACAGGTGAAGAAAGAGAAAGAGAAAAGTGCTAAATGACTGACTTAATAATATCAGTATTTGCTTAACTAAAATGAACAGAAAATAAAGATAAAATAAAATCAAAGTATATTAATTAACTGGGGAAAAACCCCCCAGGGTGGAAAGGGTAGCTGGTATATGTGAAAAGTTGGGAGCTTGAGTTCTTCGGGCTGAAAACTGATCTGTATTGATCCTTGAGGCTGTATTGATTGCTTTGGGAATTGATACAGCTGGCTAATATTGAGATTGAATTGGGTTGAATGAATTTCCCATGATTGAAAACTGAAATACAGTTCTTGATGGATCCAGACTGTATTGAAATGAATATGGTTGCCAAGATGGATTGAGTGGAGCTTTGACACTTGACAACTTCTTTTGGCACTGCCTCTTGAATACATTTTGAGAATGAATTGACAGTATTCCCTTGAAAGGAATACTTGGAGTGAGAATAACCAATTACTGCTTGATGGCGTCATTGGTCTTTGATGCTGAAACACTTGCTCTTGAGCCTTGATGATTCCTCTGAATGATTGGGTGCCTTGATGACCTGATGAGATGTTGGAATGTTGGAATGACCATTTGATATTGCCACCATTGAATTGCTGTTGAAAAATGATGCACAATGATATATAACATCATTTATGGCATATTGGTTCACTGGCAAGAAGATTACGTCCAAAGGTCTTGAGATGGAAAGGCAGAGGGGAAAAGGATGGATGTGATGGCTTCAGAGCTTGGAAAGGTGTTTCTGGGCCCTTTGGGGTTTTCGGCCACTTTTGGGTTCTGAGCCAAAAACTGGCCCAAAAGGCAGGAAAGTGTCTTTTGGACACTTTGCGTCAAAGTGCACAAAAATGCGCAAAATGCGCAAAAGTGCGCAAATGCGCATTATGAGCCAAAATGGCCAAAAACAGCCATTTGGGCCATTTCCCCTGGTTTTGAGGGAAATGACCAGAAATACCCATTTGGGCATAAATTGCCGCTATGGGTTCTGGATTGAGGTGAAGGGCCATGAAGGCCCCAAAACACAAATGGCCATAAATGGTCTATAAGATGATGACGTGGCCATATTGGCCACTGGTGATGGATATGGCTGATTGGCCATAAAAGGACTGTGGCTTGATATGCCATATGGGGATCCAAGGAGGTGAATTGCCATGGTTGTGACAGTACCCCCACCTTGGAATGGTGAGCTCCTGAGCACCAACACAAGGTGAAGCCTGTTGAGTCTATTGGAAATATTTTGAGAAAGTGATTCAAGAGGATTGATTAGGATAAAAAATTTGAAAACTGATATTAAAAATTTGACATTTGACGCAGGACTTGCTTGATCTTCTATTGACATTGGCATCATGATTTGAATTGAATTTTAAAATGAATGAAAATTTTTGACATGATAATTGACGTGATAAAAGAAAATTCAAAATGAAAATAAAATAAAAATAAAGAATGAAAATGAAAATAAGAAAAGAAAGGGAAAAAGAAAAATGAGGAATGAATTGAATCTTGAGGAGGTTCCAATCTTCGTCACGGAGGTTGATAACTGATTTTGAAATTGGCCAAAGACCTGGAAAGAGAAATTTGATGCCAGGTGCTCACAAAGTGGCCAAGGTGATTTTTTGACAAGATTGTAGACCCCTCAGGGAAGTGCACACCAGGAGAGGAACTTACTTTTGGTAGTTACCACTCCCGCCAGTGCCATAAAATAAAAAACAAAAATGTTGAAGGATTGAATTGAATTGAAAGACTTGGAAAACAAAAGAAAAGAGTGGATGGTCCATTTGCCCAAGTGAAAATGGCCATAACTTTGGAATTGGATGTTGAAAAGCCCGGCCAAAGATCTGTGTCCAAAATTTGCAAAGTGCTCACAGAGTGGCCAAGGTGATGCTTACAACAATAAAAGAGTAGAATACCCCTAAAGGTGCATACCAGGAGTGGGACTTACTTTTGGTAATTCCTCTCCCCACCAAGCACCATAAAAAATCAAGCTCTTGAAGAATTGGGCCCAAGCTTGTCAGGATATGATGAATGAAAATCTTTGACGAGCTCAGGACAATTCTTGAGGTTTTCAGCTGGTTCCCAAGTGGACCTTTCTGGGTCTTGACTGAAACCTTTCCATTCCACCAAATATCATAATTTTCCTCTCTTGAGCTTTGAGTCCAGTATTTGAGAGACTTCCCATTCTTCTTCTTCTTCAATGATTATTGGAGGAGGAGGCTCTTGATGCCTATTTGTGATTGTTGACGTCTTGACTGGTTCCAAAAGGGAAATATGGAAAACTGGGTGGATGGATTTCCATTGAGATGGAAGCTTGAGGTGGTAGGCA
This sequence comes from Austropuccinia psidii, assembly GCA_023105745.1. Classification (NCBI taxonomy): domain Eukaryota; kingdom Fungi; phylum Basidiomycota; class Pucciniomycetes; order Pucciniales; family Sphaerophragmiaceae; genus Austropuccinia; species Austropuccinia psidii. The sequence continues at coordinate 62,013,513 of JALGQZ010000007.1, forward strand.
TGAGTGCTGACTTTCTTCAAGATTGGAAAAGGACCCAGCCATCTTTCAGACAGCTTTTTGGTGGGTCTGGTTGATTTTATGTTCTTGGAAGAAAGCCATACCATGTCACCGGGATTGGAAACAGGTGGACTTGCTCTACTTTTATCTGCATACCTCTTAAACCTGTTTATGGCGACTTCAAGTTCTCTCTTGACATCTTGCTGTACTGATTTTATTTTTGTTGATACCTTTCCAGCAGGAGTATCTTGAGTGATGTGAACTGAGTCAAATTGAGGATCTCTTCCATAAACAGTGAAAAACGGTGATTGTTTTGTTGAATGGTGGTCAGAGTTATTGTAGGCAAATTCAGCCAGAGGGAGCCAGGTGTTCCAATCATCTTGATGATAACTGACATACATCCGAAGGTACTGTTCTAGTATCTGATTTACCCTCTCTGTCTGTCCATCAGTTTCTGCATGATAAGCAGTTGACAAGTCTCTTGAAATCTTGAGCTGCTGACAAAGGTTGGTCCAAAAGGAAGAAACAAAAAGAGAATCTCGATCACTAACAATGCTTGAAGGAAGGCCATGCTTTGAGAAAATATTCTTGATGAATAAATGGGCCAATTCTAATGAAGTGATTGAAGCTATTGTTTTTTCTGTCCACTATGACAAGGATTGAGTCAAAGGAATTGGACAGTGGCAATTGAGTGATGAAATCCATTGACAGACAAATCCAAGGACCTCTTGGAATTGGAAGAGGCTTGAGGAGTCCAAACTTCTTGTGATGAATATTTTTGTTTCTTGAACACTGTTGACAGGATGATACATAATCCTTGATAAATTGGGTCATTCCAGACCAGTGGAAATCCCGCTTGACAAGTTTGAGAGTCTTCTCTTGGCCAGGGTGTCCAGCTAGAGGAGAGTCATGCCGATTTTGAAGTATATTGAGTTGAATTGTGGAGTCAGTTGGGACCACCACCCGATCTTTGAAAAGGAGAAGTTTGGAAGAGGAATCAAGAGAATAATCTTGGACAGATTTACCTTTACCCAAATCTTCAAGGACACTTCTATATTGAGAATCTTGCCACACTGCCTTTTGAATTGAATAAATCAAGTTTGAAAATGAATCCACCTTGACTGCAAAAAACTTTGAGGCTTGAATTTCATCTTGCTTGATTATCTTCTGATAGTTCATTGGATTCTTGCTGATGAAATCCTCCCCCCTCTCCGGGTAAACGTCGTCCCGACGTGACAAGGCATCTGGAAGGGTGGCCAAGCGGCCAGGGCGGTAAGTGATTGAGAAATGAAATTCAGATAAAAATTCAGCCCAGTGGGCTTGACGGTGAGTGAGAATCTTGGAAGACATAAAATATTGAAGAGATGAATGATCGGTGAGAACTTCAAAAGGGGAATAAATTGAAAGAAGGAAAGCTCTCCAGTGCTTGAGAGCCCAGACTATGCCAAGGAGTTCCTTGTCATGAATCTCATAATTGAGCTCATCTGGGAGAAGCTTGCGGCTATCAAATGCAATGGGATGTCTTCCTGAGTCAGAGACCTGACTCAGTACAGCACCCAAGGCATAATCTGATGCATCGGTCTCTACAATGGTGGGTAGAGAAGGATTGAAATGAGAAAGGATTGGAGCAGTGGTGAATGCCTCTTTGAGTTGATGAAACTGTCTAAGAGCTTGCTCATTGAGGGGAAAACGGGAATCTTTCTTGAGGAAACTTGTGAGTGAACTGTAACAACCACTCATCAGGGGTAAGGGTATTCATTCATACACCCACTCAAACACCCCAAATCAGCAGATCCAGCATTTGTATCAGCATTCAACTTCAGCAATCTTCATTCTGGCCATGCATACAGCTTGGTACCTCAATACAGCCTGTCAACACCTGTACAAGTTGGATTCACCCAATACAGTTTCAATACACCAATATGGAACTGTATGATCACTCAAATACACCACACCTCTTGTACAGGTTCTGTACAGCTGTACAGGACCTGTATTGGCCAGACTCAATTCAATCATCAATTATTCTCATGAAAATTCTTCCTCTGGATCAGGGCTGGTGATTCTCACATATACCAGCCCCTCTTTCTCCCCCCTGGGGATTTTTCCCCAGTTAATTAATTTAGTTTATTTATTATTTTATAATTATTCTTATCCTTCTTTTGGGTATTATAATTATTTAATCTTAAGTTAGTCTTTGCATTTTTCTCTTCGCCTGTACAGTATGAGTTGGGTGGCCATATCCTTATTAACCCTTCTCTTTCCATTCTGACAGGTTGAAACAGTGGACTTGGACTTGTTTGTGGTTGGCTCTTCTATTCTTTTACTCTTATCCTTTGTTGCTGCTTTTCTCATATTTATTTCTTTAGCAATTTATCATTAACAATCTTCAGTGTATCCCATCTTATCTTATCTTTGAGCCCTCCATAAGTGAGTCCCAGTTTACTGAGTGCCAGGCCCTCTTCACTTCGAAGAGCCCCTGTGACATGAACTAATCTTCTTTGAATAATTCTTGATGAAATGGCGGTAAAAATTGGCAAAGCCAAGGAATGATTGAAGAGCCTTGAGGTTTCTTGGAGGTGGCCAATTGAGAATTTGCTGGACTTTTGCTTGGTCCATCTTGAGGCCTTCAGAAGAAACTACATAACCAAGATATTTCACACTTGAAACATGAAATAGGCATTTGGACGCCTTAGCAAAGAGGTTATTGGCTCTGAGTCTGGAAAGAACAGTGGACACATGAGTGACATGTTCTTCCTCAGATTTGGAAAAGACCATAATGTCATCCAAATAAACCACAACATAAACATCAAGAAGATCATAAAAAATATCATTGACAAGATTTTGAAAAGAAGCAGGAGCATTGGTAAGCCCAAATGGCATAACCAAGTACTCATGACTACCATATTTGGTTCTAAAACAAGTCAAATGTTCATCACCTTCCTTGATTCTGAGCAGGTTATATTCACCATGCAAATCAATCTTGGAGAAGATAGAAGAACCATTGAGAACAGTGAGAAGCTGATTCATAGGAGGAACAGGATACTTGTTCTTCCTAGTAACAGCATTGAGTTTGCGGTAATCAACACACAAACGGAGGCCACCATCTTTCTTTTTGACAAAAAGAACATGTGCTCCTATAGAAGAGGAGCTTGGCCGGATGAAACCTTTCTCTACATTCTCTGAAATGTAGGCCCTGAGTGTATCTGAATCTTGGTTTGATAAAGAGTAGATCACCCCAACTGGAGGTAGAGACCCCTCCAGCTCGATATGATGATCACAGGCACGGTGAGGAGGAAGTTTCTCTGCCTTCACCTTGGAAAATACATCCAAGTATTGGTGATAAACAGAAGGAGCAACCTTCATAACAGTTTCTATTTCTTTTGGCTCTTCCTCTTCATCCCACAACTCCTCCAGGGAGTCATGATAAGATGAAGGAGGAAGGTCCATATTCCCAAAAAATAGGTGAAGTGAAGATACAGAATTATCTTCTCCAACATCTTGAATCTCTTTGAAGACTTCATCTCTAGATGATAGTAATGACTGATGGGAATTAAGGGAAGGAATATGGACAGAAGACGGAAATGATGGTGTTCTAGAATCACCAAACAGAGCTGCACATGATTTGGCAGAAGAAAAGTCATTACTAAAAGAAATTGAAGGATCATTATAGTCCTTATGATCAGAATTAAAGGTGATCAATCCTTGCCTCCAATCAATAAACGGATTAAAATGATTGAGAAAGTCAAAGGCCAATATGAGGTCTTCTCCCTTGGGAGTATCAATGACTAAAAAGTCCTATTCAAAGCTTGGGAAGGAAGGTAGCTCAACCATATATTTAGTATGGTGAGTCACAAATAAAGAAGGAGACTCAGAGGAGTCTAAAATGATAAGGGGAATCTTCTCTAGAAGTTCTGACATAGTCAATGCATACTTGTGAACAAACTGCTTTGCAATAAATGAGTTGGTAGCACCAGAATCAATGAGAATACTGTAAAAAACATCAGAAAGAGAAGAAAAAACAAAGAATTTAAGAGAATTCTTGACACCAGTATTCAGAATGCACAATTGTGCTCTCGATGAAAAACAGTGAAGACCATTGAACACAACATGAGCTTCACTCAGGCTTTTCCCTGGCTGGGAAATTTGCCTGACAGTTGGGTAAGCTTGTTTTGAGGCCTTTTGATACAGGACTCAAGACTATGCTTCCTACCACAATAGGTACAAAGACCCTCCTTGATTCTTCTTTCTTTTTCAGAATTCATGAGCTTGAAATCTTTATTCAATAAAGAAGAATGGGGCTTGTCCCTCTTCTGAAAATTCTTCTTCTTCTTTTGATTTGAGCTTGAAGAATTTTGAGGATGAGAAGAACTTGACTTTGAGGCTTCTGGCTTCTTCTCTTGATGATGACTCTTTTCATTTTGCCTCTCATGGTACCTGGTATCAAGCTCCAGGGTAACGTCCATTAAGTCTTGAAGAGAGTCAATTCTTGAAGGATGGGAGGCCAATTGATCCAAAATCCTGGATGGCAATCCCTTCCTGAAATGATGGATGAGAGCTCTTTCACCCCAATCCCCGATTCTTGAGACTAAGCTTCTGAAATCAGCAATGTATAAGGATACATGCCCACCTTCTTTCATTCTTAAAGAATCCAACTCAGCTTCTGCTTTTCTCACTTCATTCGGGTCACCAAATAGAGTGAAAAGTTGAGATTCAAATCAAGGCCAAGAATTGAGAAGGTAATTTGAGTCTTGATTGATGAGATCGGAAAGATAAGGCTCAATCCATTTTGCAGCCCTGCCAATAAGAAATGATGTGGCATAGAGAACTTTCTTTCTGTCTTGAGAGAAATTTGCCAGATCATTATGAAATATTAATTGACAAGACTGAATGAAACTTCGAACTTTGAAGGGCTGAGTCCCATCAAAGCATTCCGGTGCCTTCATAGATGGAGTCTTGAAGGCTGGTGGTCTTGATGCTTCAGAAGATGAAGCTGATTGAAGATTGGCCATAATCTGGGTCATTTGCTGCATGATGGCCAATAAAGATGGTTCAGGCTGATTAGACTGGGCTAGAGTTGGTCCTCCAGTACCTTGGGATGCCTCCACCGGAGCAGGGACACCTTCAGTACCATCAGACTCTTCCTCTTCCACAGAATTCTCCTCCTTCTCTTCACCATCTTCACCTGGACCTTTGAAAATAGTCCTTGAAGTTCCTGGAAATCCGCCAACTACTCCTGAAAATGAACTTGATCTTCTGGGCCCTCTTCCTTCCTTCCTGGACGGTGCTGCTTCTTCCATGCAGGGTCCTCTATCTAATTGGGCCCTCAGTTGAGGAACTGCTGGGGTGCCAGCTAGAGGAGCTCTTGGAGTTGGAGTGAGAACAGCTTGAGCTCTGGCCTGAGATCTTGTCTGTCTTGCCGGAGGTGAGTGTTGAACAGGCATGATATCAGGAATAAAAATGAAATGAATGAATTAAAACCAAAATTTGCTTGAAGTGAAAAGAGTCAACAATCAAATCTTGAGGAAAAATCAATGAATAAAATGAAAATCTTCAAGTACGTCAATAAATCAAAATCAAATGAAGTCTTGAAGTCAAAATCAAATCAATGTCTTGAAGTAAATCAATGAATCAAATCAAAATGAAGTCTTCAAGTCAATAAATCAATGAATCAAATCAATCAAAATCAAAATTTTGCAAAAATCAATCAATCAAATGAAATCTTGAAGAAAAAGTCAATTTATGTCAAAATTCTTGATGTGAAAAATCAGCAAAATCAATCAAATCTTCAGGTCAATCAATTTTCTTGAGGTCAATATCAAATATGTCAAATCAATCAATCAATCAAAATCAAGTGAATTATCCTTTAAAAACCAAAATTCTTGAAGAATGAATCAATTATGAATCTTGATGTGAATAATGTGTCTGAATATCTTGATGAAAAATTTGAGAATCAAAGAAAATCAAGATGACACCTGAATTATGAATGAGAATGAAAATTTGATGATTTGAAAAAGATTTTTAAAAATAATAACAAATAAAAAATGGGTCAGCTTTCAATTGTCAAAATGAAGAATGAGTGAAAGAAAATTGAGAGGTGACGATGAATCATTAAGTTCATAAGCGTAAAAGAATCATAATTTCTATGAAATGAGTGAATGAAATTATAAAGAAAGAATGAACAGAATGAAAAAGAAATTATGAGTTAATTAATATAATGTCACAGGGGCTCTAGTGGAAATACAAGAGTGGCCTGGCACTCAGAAATCAGGGAACTCACTTGGAAGACTCCAAAAGAATAAAGAATAAAAATAATAATAATGAATTCCTCTAAAAGATATGCAGGTACAAGATGAGATGCAAAAGAGGAAAGGGAAGCCAAATGGCCAAAGGGCCAACCAAGTAATTCCTTAATCACTGTTTCAACCTGCCAAAAATGAATAATGGAATTAGTAAGGATATGACCACCAAATATCCATTGACAGGCGAAGAAAGAGAAAGAGAAAAGTGCTAAATGACTGACTTAATAATATCAGTATTTGCTTAACTAAAATGAAAAGAAAATAAAGATAAAATAAAATCAAAGTATATTAATTAACTGGGGAAAAACCCCCCAGGGTGGAAAGGGTAGCTGGTATATGTGAAAAGTTGGGAGCTTGAGTTCTTCGGGCTGAAAACTGATCTGTATTGATCCTTGAGGCTGTATTGATTGCTTTGGGAATTGATACAGCTGGCTAATATTGAAATTGAATTGGGTTGAATGAATTTCCCATGATTGAAAACTGAAATACAGTTCTTGATGGATCCAGACTATATTGAAATGAATATGGTTGCCAAGATGGATTGAGTGGAGCTTTGACACTTGACAACTTCTTTTGGCACTGCCTCTTGAATACATTTTGAGAATGAATTGACAGTATTCCCTTGGAAGGAATACTTGGAGTGAGAATAACCAATGACTGCTTGATGGCGTCATTGGTCTTTGACGCTGAAACACTTGCTCTTGAGCCTTGATGATTCCTCTGAATGATTGGGTGCCTTAATGACCTGATGAGATGTTGGAATGTTGGAATGACCATTTGATATTGCCACCATTGAATTGCTGTTGAAAAATGATGCACAATGATATATAATATCATTTATGGCATATTGGTTCATTGGCAAGAAGATCACGTCCAAAGGTCTTGAGATGGAAAGGCAGAGGGGAAAAGGATGGATGTGATGGCTTCAGAGCTTGGAAAGGTGTTTCTGGGCCCTTTGGGGTTCTGAGAAAAAAACTTGCCCAAAAGGCGGGAAAGTGTCTTGTGGACACTTTGGCTCAAAGTGCGCAAAAATGCGCAAATATGCGCAAAGTGCGCAAAAAGTGCGCAAATGCGCAAAAATGTGCAAAAGTGCGCAAATGCACATTATGAGCCCAAATGGCCCAAAAACAGCCATTTGGGCCATTTCCCCTGGTTTTGAGGGAAATGACCAGAAATACCCATTTGGGCATAAATTGCCGCTATGGGTTCTGGTTTGAGGTGAAGGGCCATGAAGGCCCCAAAACACAAATGGCCATAAATGGTCCATAAGATAATGACGTGGCCATATTGGCCACTGGTGATGGATATGGCCAATTGGCCATAAAAGGACTGTGGCTTGATATGCCATATGGGGATCCAAGGAGGTGAATTGCCATGGTTGTGACACCTTTTCTGCTCAGTTGTGATGATTGCGCAATCAAGAAACCTAGGGTCTAGTCATGGTGGTGGTGGGGGACCACCTGTTCTGACATGACCCTGAGTGGAGAGCTTGAGTTCTTGTTGATGGTTTCTGGCATCAATGTGACTGTCAGGCTGAGTCTATGATAAAGGTGTATATGAGTATTTACAAGCTTTAACTATGACTGTGACACGGTAAAAATGTTTTTAAAAGATGATAAGATTGATAATAAATGATTTAATTTAAGATTTAAAGGGCTTTACTATAGAGATATAGTGGTGGTGAGTGCTGTTGAAAGCCCTGGGTGCAGCTTTACCTGTTGGATTACAATAATAAAGACTACAATACTTTAAATTAAGAGTATACCTGATTATTACCCAAGAGTAAAACTGTTTTTTACAGTTTACTACGTAGGGTATTCAAGAGCAGGATGAGGAAAGGGTTTTGGCTGTGAAAAGCCCTCCTTTTATCCTGAAATTGAGGTGGAAAGGCTGCTAGACCTTTCCACGTAGAGGAAGTGAGGATTTTTCACTCTCCAGGACAGGCTTGTGGTTTGCAAACAGCCTGTATACCCTGTATTGGGCTCAGATGTGGTTTTGAAACCACATCTGGGCAGTTTTCACCAATACAGGGTGAAAATTTTTATCTGGGGACCTCACAGCCTGATTCAGACGTGTATGACGCGTAGAATGCTGTACAGAAACTGTATGGGACCCCAGTATTGACTGAAATATGAGGTATTGAAGTGAAAACATGCTTCTTCGTCTATTTGACACCTCATATTCATGGTTATGGGATATTATCCCATGGTAAAGCTGTATCTGACAGCAGGTGGGATTTTGACCTTAAAATGGTCATAACTCTGTCAGTTTTTGAGATATCAAGCTCAAAGTTGGTTCCTTGAATAGCCCTGTATGAGCTCTACACAATGGTACCCAGCTTGACATGGCTATCATTAAATATGACAAAGTTATCCCATGTACAAGTATTTTTGTACATTGGCGTGGTCTGGTCAAAAGCTGTATTAAGCTTGTTTGGCCAATAACTTCTGTTGTAGTTGAGTTATGAGGAAATGGATGGCACCATCAGATAGCCCTGATTGTGCGCTTTCCAAAAAGACCCCACTTTAAGTATCTCACACTAAAACTGTAAAAGTTAGATGGGGGGTGAATGTTTTGTTCACCCTTATTTGGTCTGAATTTGACCATAACTCAAGTAATACTGGTGCTAGCTCAGTTTGGCTGGCACCATTGAATAGCCCTGGCTTAGAGCTTCATTTTGAATACCCATTTGATGGGGTTAAGTCTCTCCTTCTAGATTTTTGATGAGAGGTGAAAATTAAGGTTTATGCTCAGCAATAACTTTGAGCAGGGATAACTTTGTTATTTCTTGTCCTATGGTGATGGGACTTATATTTTCAGAAAGAGGTGAGTTTCCTCTTTCTTTTGATACCTTTTGAGCTGATTTGGCTCAGCTCTATATTTTGGTGGTATCTTGGCTATACCATTGGTTTATGGTATTTTGGTTGTCATGCTGTGGTATACCTGTACCAGTTTGGATTAATGGACAAATTAAGCAGGAATATTTTTCAATTTTCCTTAGGCTTTTCCCAATATATTATAGTATTTATTTTTTTCAAAATAAATTATAAGAAGGACTAACACCATTAAAACTCAATAAACTCCTTTTGTTAATAAATGAAGTTGACAATTATGATGTGACACCCCAACTCACCACCCAGATGAATTAACTTTCGAGGGATTGGTTGACCTAAAACAATTATTGTTTTTTATATATTTTTATTTCTTAATTTATTTTACTTCAATTTTCTTTAAATATTGTGGGTAGTAAAAATCAACAAACATATACTACAGCACAGAAGGTCCTAGTTACAATGAGGATGCATGGAATTAAATTTCAGGGCAGAGTTGTAGCATAATAGGGGTCATAAATATTAATTAAAAAGTTCATTTAAATAACAAAAAGGTATAATTGGGTATTTAGATGAAAATTAGTCTTTCTATTAATTTTGAGAGGGAAATGAATATTAAATGTAGAGGGTTAAATCTAGGAAAAGTGTTTAATTCAGGCTTAGGATATCATTGAAACAAGAAAAGTACAGGTGTATTCAATTCTCTGACTCCTTTGAGTGATCATTGTGATGTTAGAAGGAAGAAATTCAACATTTAGGGTACAGAGAGATGGTAAAATGGTGTGAAATGTGAAAGAAAATAGGCTAGGAAGACAAGATTAGACAGTAGAGATATCACAGTAGTATTACAGAAGGTTCAGAGCAAGATTACAGAAGTTTCACAAGGTTGTACTGTAATACAGCTACAGTTACAGGACACCTAGTTACAGAAAAAGACAAGATAATACAGGAAAACTATAGTACAGTGGTCAGGGAGATAAGAATTCCAGGGCTTTCAATGGATTACATAATCAATGACATCACCAACAGGAATTAAACCAGGATTACTAATCAAGGAGATAAGGATTCCAGGGAACTCAATTGATTACATAATCAATGACATCATAAATGACATCATCAACAGGAATTAAATTAGGATTACTAATCAAGGACATAAGGATCCCAGGAAACTCAATTGATTACATAATCAAATGACATCATTTCCCCACAATTTCAAGAACTCAATTGAAAATACAGGTCTCATGATCCAACACCACCAAACCTTATTTCATAATACAGGTCACATGTCAAAAACCCAGATTGGAGACCTGAAAAATTCTAAGTCCCCTTTTTTTGACACTCCCATGGAGGCCCCAAAAACTATAAATAGAGGTCCCCTCCCCCCCTCAATTCTTTTTTCCTCATGGCCTAGACAGAGGTCCATCACAAAAACGTAACTTCTTAATATTTTTTCTGAGGGAAATCCCCTCCATCCATCCACATTATCCTAATTTTTTAGGAATACTCAGTAGCTAAGCTCAGAAGTATAGTTATCCCATCCATTCCTAAATTTTGCTCAGTAGCTAAGCTCAGTAGCACTGTCTGAGTGATTTATAATTAATAGTAGTTAACAGTTGGTCTACTTTAATTCATAAACTCATCTCATTGACTATCTCCATCCCATTATTGCTCAGTAGCTAAGCTCAGAAGCACTGTCTGAGTCTTCTTTATATAATTAATAGTAGATAACAGCTGGTCTACATTGATTTATAAATTAAACTCATTGACTATCCCATTGATATTGTTACCCCATTCCTAAATTCTGCTCAGTAGCTAAGCTCAGTAGCACTGTCTGAGTGATTTATAATTAATAGTAGTTAACAGTTGGTCTACTTTAATTAATAAACTCATCTCATTGACTACCTCCATTCCTAAATCTGCTCAGTAGCCAAGCTCAGTAGCATTGTCTGGGTGTTTTATAGATAATAGTAGTTAACAGTTGGTCTACATTATTTCATAAATCCATCCCATTGACAAGGTTCTTTACTCAGTAGCCAAGCTCAGTAGTAAATTGAACAATAGTAGTGTCTGTTATCCCAGGTTATCATCATAAAATTATTAAACCCTTAAAAAAAATATAGTAGTGTTTGTTATTATCAGTTATCATATTATCAACAGTGTTATCATCAAGAATTGGAAATCCCTCAAGGTGTTACTGCTCTCAGTAAAGGAATTAAAAAGTCTTTTCCCAGTTTTATATCTTTATTTATTTGTGTTAAGGTTTACTAACCATTGTTTCCAGATCAAAAAAAGTCTGATAGAGTCTGTTGAATATACTTTTCTGACAAGCCACCATCAAATAAAATAAATTGATTGTGAACTCAAGTCAAGATAATTCAGCATTTTCAGGAAGGGCAGTTCAGATTATTCTGACACACAAGCAGAGCAAGGGTTACAATCTTGAACAGCAATTCAAAACTGTTCTATTGTAATTTCCCCTTCCAGGTACTGCCTCATTTATCCTACACAAGAGGAGTTCCCACAATGCTTGTGCTCTGGTTTTGAGTCACAGGCTGACATACCCTCCCTCTAAAAAAGGCTCATCATTGATGAGACTGTTCAGTCCTTCTAGAGGCTCTGAATCTCCTTAAATGAAGGTTCCCATCTGGTATGGCATCCTCTGCCAACCATTTGTCTTTGTCAGCTGTCTGGTTCTTGAATCTGACTAGATATTGTCTCTGATCTTTCCCATTAAGTCTGATTTTTCTGGCCCTGATGATTTTACTCACAGGTCCAGGAGAGTCTTCTACTTCCACTATTTCTGGTGGAGTGGTGTTCTTCTTCCTGGAGGGGAATTTATCCTCCTCTGTTTGGAAGTATGGTTTCACCAGGCTCACTGGAAAGACTGGGTGTTTCCTAGAAAACTCCTCAGTGAGCTTGACCTCTACTGCATTCTTCCCTACCAACTTAATGATAGTGAAGGGCCCTACAAATGAGTCTCTCATTTTCTTGGGTCCTTTGAGATTGTTAAAGTTCAGTGTAGACACTAACACCTGGTCCCCTTCCTTGAAGTCAGGTTCCATATGTGATTTGTCCCACCTCTGCTTATTATACTCTTTGGCCTCAGCTATGCATTTGGCAGCAGTATCACAGGCTTTCTTCCACATATCATGAAAGTCTTTGGCTGTGGGGTGGATGGTCAGAAGATTTTTCTTCAAGTGATCCACAGGTAATAGGGGATTCCACCCTTTCTCTACCAGTGCAGGTGTTTTTCCTGTGGTAGAGTGCTGGCTTGTATTATAAGCCAGTTGGACTGCTGGTAAGAGGGTGACCCAATCATGGGTATATCCCTCATGGTCCTTATATTCCATGCCATAGGCACAGAACCTCCTGAGGATGTCCTCCATTGTTTGGATCATCCTCTCAGCTAGGCCATCTGTTTGTGGATGGTAAGCTGTGGAAAAAGCAAGCTTGGTGCCTAGCATGTCATATAAATTGGTCCAAAATTCAGATGTGAATTTTGGGTCCCTGTCACTAATTATGATCTTAGGGACTCCACAGGTGGATATGATGTTATTCCAAAATAACAGAGCAGTGTCCATGGCTGTGTCCTCTTTATGGCATGGTAGACATCTCATGCTCTTGCTGAACCTATCAACTATGATTAGGCAGGCATTGTAGTTTTCTTTGCCTCCTGGGACAAGTCCTGTGACCCAGTCCATGTTGATGGTTTCCCATGAATGCTTGGGTTCTTCTATGTGTTGAAGTAACCCATATTTCTTCCCATGTTTTCTATTTGCCTTTTGGCATCTTTCACAAGTGTTGATGTATTCACTCAACTCTTGCTCCCACTTGGGCCACCAAGCTGTGCTTGCTACCCTCTCTTTAGTCCTGTCCTCACTCATGTGTCCCATGTAGGGGCAGTCATGGCATTCCTGCAGGATTAGAGAGATGTGGTCTCTGTCTATCACTGTGAGTGCACTGGTGTGCTTTTCTCTGTGATAAATCAGGCCATCTATAAGGAAGAATTTATTGTCCTTATAGGCCCTCAACCAGGGTTCCTCCAGCTGGGTTTCCAGTTCTGGGCTCCTGTATTTTTGTTGAAGGAGTTGGAGTAGTATGCTACACTGTTTGTATTTAGCATAAGATTTCAGTACTGCATTGAAAAATTCATTGTGCAGTTCTGAGCAACTTATTCCCAGTATGGGGGTTTCTGTCCCTTCTGAATCAGTGTTTCCACTGTCAAGGGTACCACTTCCTGGTGCCCATTCAGAGAATCTGAAGTTCTTCTTCCTATTTATTTCCATAAAATGGATAGGAATTTTTGCAGCAACTTCAGGGTCATAAGCTGGATTGCTTTTGACATTGTCCAGTGGCCATCTGCTAAGGCCATCTGCATTGGTATGGCTTTTACCTTCCTTGTATATGATGGTAACGTTCCCTCTATACTCCTGGATGGCTATTTGCCATCTCAGCATGTGTCTATTAGTAGTCTTCATGTTTAGTAAAGACTTCAAGGCTGTGCAGTCTGTGTAGACTTCAAAGACTGCACCCTCCAAATAATAATGGAGTTTTTCTAGAGCCCAGACTAGACATAGGCATTCTGTCTGGGTGGCCCCATACCTGGCTTCTGAATCTTTCAGCTGCCTAGAGATGTAACATATTACACCTTCTCTTGGTTCACCATCCACAATTTGTCTTTGGTGAAGGGCTGCTCCCAAGCCTTGGCTGCATGCTGCATCTATATATAACTTGAATGGTAGTTCAAAGTCAGGCAAGGTGAGCACAGGTGCATTTGTGAGTTCATATTTGATCCTCTCATATGCATCCCTCCTTTCCTTGGTTATTTCAAAAACTACATCCTTTGAGCATAACTTGTATAAACTACTAGTTATGTGAGAAAAGTTTTTGATGTGGTTTCTATAGTAGCTAGCAAATCCAAGGAAAGATTGCATCTCTTTGATGTTCTTAGGTACTGGCTTTTGCAGTACTGCTGCTACTTTGTTCTGGTCAATTGCCAGACTAAGGCCTGAGACTTTGTGTCCTAGAGCTAGTAGCTCTTGTTGGCCAAAATTACACTTTTTAAGTGAAATTTTCAGATTGATGGGTGTACATTTACTTAGCACTCTGTCTATGTATTGTACATGGTCTTCCCATGTCTCTGAGTATATAATGATATCATCAATATATACTACCATCCAGCCTTCCATTATTTCTTCTTGAAATATGGTGTCCATCATCCTTTGGAAGTGGGCTGGTGCATTCTTGATGCCAAATGGCATCCTGGTGTACTCATATATTTCTGAGTAATTTCATGGAGTTTGGTTTAACTCCATTTTGGTGGAAGCCCTTCATACAATCCATCTTGGTTATGTATTTGGCTTTGGCCAGTTTATCCAAGGCATGAGGTATCCTTGGTATGGGATACCTGTCTTCTTTTGTGTAGTTGCTCAGGGCTCTGAAGTCTCCACACAATCTAGACTTGCCATCGTGCCAGGTGATTAGGACAAGAGTGGTGATTTCCACTATTTCATTATGTCCAATCTTCCTAATGACATCCATGTCCAGGAGTTCATTGATATGTTTCTCAATCTCTTTCCTGGTCTCCAGACTTGCTGGGTAAGGAGGTCTCCTTAACATGGGTGGATAAGGCCTTTCTACATCCAGATATAGTTCTATATCATGGCCTTTGATCTTGCTTAATGGTTCTTCACCAATGGCAAATGCTGGTCTATTCTTCCTCAGCATCTTCAGTAAACTTAGTTTTTGTTTACTGGTGAGGGTAGTGCTAAACTGTCCCTCTCTGAATTCTTTCAGAAGTTCTTCCAGTGGGTCCTGAGAAGATATCTGGTATATATCAAGAGAAAATTTCTTTTCCTTGTTAGTACCAATGGTAATATGCCTATTTTTACTATTGTAAATATCTATGCCATACATCCTCTGGTAATCTGTTCCCAGTAAAAACCCTTGGATGTGGGCATCTTCCAGCACTACAAACTCTGGGTTGAGTCTGATATTACCTTTTCTGTGGGGTATAATTATCTCTTTGATAATTGTCCCAATGGAGGTCATCTTTCCAGATGCACTCTTAAAGTTCTTTGCCTTGGTGGGCAAGAGTTCTTTTTCCCAGTTTGGGAAGTGGTTATCCAGATAATTTCTGGCCACTATGGAGCAGTGTGCTCCACTGTCAATGATCAGTGGGTGCTGAGCATTGTCAATACATACAGTCATTTTTGTGGCTGTTCCATGTATATATGCCATTCCTTTGGTTGGTGTAACCAGGAATGGTTGTGCATCTTGTGTATGTTTACACAAGTTCTTGTTGGCAGTGTCTTGTGGCATGCCTGCTTCCAACTGTATATCCTGGATTTCTAGTGGGGTTTCCTCTTGGTATTCCACTAGAAATTCCTCTCTTGGGTCTTGATCCTCATCAGATGGTTCTCTGATGGCATCACCCATAGATTCTGATTCAGAATCCTCTGTTGGGGGTTCTTCTTCAGGGAATTTTTCTATAGCATAGACTTTCTTCTTTGCTTTTGGACAGTTGTTGGCATAGTGGTCTGTTGAACCACAATTGTGACAAGAATTCTTCTTTGCCACTTCTGCCACTCTTTCTCTGGGTTTGTCTTTAAACTCTACCCTGAAAGGTTGTTTCTCTTTGAAACTATTGCTTCTATATGGGGTGAATTTCCCTATATTAGTCCTTTTCCTTATGTCTTGTAAGGTATTGGCTATATCATCTAGAGTGCAATTTTGGTTGCATCTGCATTTTACTGCATGCTCTAGTTCTCCTGGCAGTTGTGTCAGAAGTTTATGATTCCTCATTTGAATGTTCATTTGAGGATCAATGGCTTTAAGTCTTTTAGACTGTCTAAGACACCACTCATATGGATCTTTGTCCACAGAGTATTTGTCATTTTCAAATGACATGGTCTTTTGCCATATCAAAGTTCCATTACTGTACTTTTGGATTATTTGACTCTTCCACCATGGCCAATTTCTTCTGCCATGGAGTTCTTTCATTTCAGTGTACCATATACTTGCATGACCTTTAAATGCAGTATTCAGTCTAGCAGTAATCCAGTAATCTGGTATGCTTGGTACATCAATGAAGAGTCCATCAATATAATCTATGAGTTCCATATGATCATATTCTCCTGATCCAGAGAATTTGGGCCAGCTTGAGGCCTCAGGAAGCTGTTTCAAGGCTTCCTTCTCTGAATAAGACATGCCATCTCCATCCTGGTATTGTGATGGAGATCTTGCCTTATTCAACAACATGGCATCTGGTTTGATGTCATCTGGTTGATATGGATTCTCCATAGCTTGGCCTTGTGGTTGGGGCTTTAAGCTATGGTAGGCATCAAACAATTTGTTGATGTCTTGGTTCAGACACTCCCTGTCCCTGCTACTATGGTGTTGTTCTTCAGAGACTTGATTCAGTCTCTTGTTGGTTTCTTCAGAGGCTTTTCTCAGTTGAGCATATCCTTCCTGAAGGTTTTTAACTATCTGCTCCATTGAGGCTTGAGTTTTTCTCATCCTCTCTTGGGCAGCTGCAAATTCTGTAGCCTGCTTTGCAGATTTCTCAGCATATTGGGACATTTGTAACCACAGTGTGTCACTGTTGATGTTACTCTCAGAGGTGATAATATTATTTTAAGTCTGAGTGGGGGTAATGTTTCTATTACTAGGACTACTGATTCTAGAGTGGTTTACTACTTCTGGCTCTTGTGTACTTCTTTTACCAAATCTAACAGTTTCTGGATCATGGGGTCTGACTCTTTCCTCCTCTGGTTGAAGGAGGCTTTGTTCTTGCCCTTGTTGCCTTGTCTTCTCCTGGAAACTTCCTGGAATTGTGAAGAATGGTGACTCTTGGCCACTGATCTGCTGGTTTCTGAATGGTGTGAAGCCACTGGAGAGCTGATTTGGCATGCTCCTTGTGAACCTGAAGGAATCTGAGTAGGCCCTGTCTGGGTTAACTGTTCTTCTATAGCTTGGATAGTGGCTTGATTCTCCCTTATCCTCTGTGCCCTTGCCTCCAGGAGTCTGTGTTGCCTGGTAGGATTCCAACCCTTGGTGATTACCATAAGGTCTTTGAAGTCTATCTCTTTGAGACAGATCTTCTGGCAAATTGATCCCAGTTCTGCCCAGTGAGTTGCTAGGTTGAACCTCTTGTTGTCCATGCTCCATTGAAACAAATCTTTGAGGAGTTGGTGGATTTGAAGAACTTGATCCATATCCTTCCAGTCCTCTGGTTTGAGGTTTCTGTTGAATTGGAGTGTGAATGGCAAGGTTGATATTATCTCCCTCATTGTTTTGCCATCCACCACTGTGTCCAATGTGTCTTCTTTCAGGTCTTCTGGTTCTAGACATTCCTGCTCTATCCTCTGGCTGGTTCCTTTGGAAGCCAAGGTCTCTGAGGTATGCAGGGGACATATCAGTGTTTGCAAGCAGTCAAAAACTTTATGTTCTTAGGGTATTTACCTTTGACTGTGCCTTGTACAAATTTGTTATCTGCTGATTTGGGCAGTTTGCCTTTGGAGGTTACAACTGGGTTAATAATTGTAATCTTCCCTGTACAAGTGGTTAAGGTTGGTTTACCTTGTATTGAAGCAGAGTTTTGTGGTTTTCTACTCCTCTGAGTGGCTATTGGTGTCCACTTCTTGGCTGTAATGAGGCCTTCACTAAGCCTTTTTCCTTTACCCTTGCTGCCCTCTGGTTCTGAGGGTGTCACTGGTGTGTTGGCCTGTGACTGGGTTTCAAGTGGGATGTAGTTTTCTTCCACTGAATAAAGACAGGAAAAAAGAGGGCTTATATCAGTTAAGACTTCTTAAAAGGCTGGTTTTGCACGTCTAAGAATGGCCTCTGGGCTTGTATATTACTACAATATGCCCTTGTATAATGACAGTGTAATTGAATTAACAATTTCACGTCAAAAATACAGCTTAAGGTGCCCTGTCACACTGTTTGTGTGCCAGTATCCCACAGATACACTTGTGGTTTTCAAGTGTATTCTGTACAAGTGGTTTTGTATAAGTGTTATTGAGTCAACAATACACTTAATCCACGCCTCAACTGATGGGTTTTCAGTCAGAGGTGTCCTTATTCAGTCAAGAATACAGGACTTATTGAGGGCTTATGTGTTTTTATATACAAAACACGCCAAAAATAATTATTTTCAGTGGGTATTAGCCACGTGAAAAAATACTCTTTTATAATATGTGTATATGAAAAAGATAAAAATATATAAAATATATATTTTTAAATGGAAATTACGCCTAAAACAGATAAAACAATGTGTTAATAAGTCATAAAAAAGAGAAAAGACTTACTTGCAAGGTCCAAAAAGTTAAAAAAAACACGGCCAGGCCCCCAAAATGTCAGGCTGAGTCTATGATAAAGGTGTATATGAGTATTTACAAGCTTTAACTATGACTGTGACACGGTAAAAATGTTTTTAAAAGATGATAAGATTGATAATAAATGATTTAATTTAAGATTTAAAGGGCTTTACTATAGAGATATAGTGGTGGTGAGCGCTGTTGAAAGCCCTGGGTGCAGCTTTACCTGTTGGATTACAATAATAAAGACTACAATACTTTAAATTAAGAGTATACCTGATTATTACCCAAGATTAAAACTGTTTTTGACAGTTTACTACGTAGGGTATTCAAGAGCAGGATGAGGAAAGGGTTTTGGCTGTGAAAAGCCCTCCTTTTATCCTGAAATTGAGGTGGAAAGGCTGCTAGACCTTTCCACGTAGAGGAAGTGAAGATTTTTCACTCTCCAGGACAGGCTTGTGGTTTGCAAACAGCCTGTATACCCTGTATTGGGCTCAGATGTGGTTTTGAAACCACATCTGGGCAGTTTTCACCAATACAGGGTGAAAATTTTCATCTGGGGACCTCACAGCCTGATTCTGACGTGTATGACGCGTAGAATGCTGTACAGAAACTGTATGGGACCCCAGTATTGACTGACATATGAGCTATTGAAGTAAAAACATGCTTCTTCGTCTATTTGACACCTCATATTCATGGTTATGGGATATTATCCCATGGTAAAGCTGTATCTGACAGCAGGTGGGATTTTGACCTTAAAATGGTCATACCTCTGTCAGCTTTTGAGATATCAAGCTCAAAGTTGGTTCATTGAATAGCCCTGTATGAGCTCTACACAATGGTACCCAACTTGACATGGCTATCATTAAATATGACAAAGTTATCCCATGTACAAGTATTTTTGTACATTGGCGTGGTCTGGTCAAAAGCTGTATTAAGCTTGTTTGGCCAATAACTTCTGTTGTAGTTGAGTTATGAGGAAATGGATGGCACCATCAGATAGCCCTGATTGTGCTCTTTCCAAAAAGACCCCACTTTAAGTATCTCACACTAAAACTGTAAAAGTTAGATGAGAGGTGAATGTTTTGTTCACCCTTATTTGGTCTGAATTTGACCATAACTCAAGTAATACTGGTGCTAGCTCAGTTTGGCTGGCACCATTGGATAGCCCTGGCTTAGAGCTTCATTTTGAATACCCATTTGATGGGGTTAAGTCTCTCCTTCTAGATTTTAGATGAGAGGTGAAAATTAAGGTTTATGCTCAGCAATAACTTTGAGCAGGAATAACTTTGTTATTTCTTGTCCTATGGTGATGGGAGTTATATTTTCAGAAAGAGGTGAGTTTCCTCTTTCTTTTGATACCTTGTGAGCTGATTTGGCTCAGCTCTATGTTTTGGTGGTATCTTGGCTATACCATTGGTTTATGGTATTTTGGTTGTCATGCTTGTGCTCTGGCTTTGAGTCACAGGCTGACAGTGACAGCATCTCAAAAGAGCAGGTTATTTCCTATTTTCTTATGATTCACTGTAGTTGTAACATGGTAACCAAGTTCCCAAAAAGTTTTAGTTTACCAATTAGGCCAAGATCAGCCATGAATCCAAGCTTTGGATCTGTCCACGTCTCAGACGCCTCAGAAGTTGGGTACCCTGGCTCTCTTTGATGTCTTTTGTCCCCCTTGCCTATTTTTTATGTCAAAATAGAATTTTAAGCTTCAAGTGTGATATCCACTATGGGTGTACCAAAAGTGCATGTAAGAATACCATAATATTAAGCTCCCAAAGCATGCATAACACTACTCTTAGTGTATATGTAACATGGGATTTCTCACATTCCCATTATTTTGGCCTGAAATGGAGAAAAACAAAAGTTTTCACGGATCCTTTATGTGGTATTGATGATGTGGTATTGAAGTATTTTTCATATTACCACCTCAAAGAGTTAATTTGAGCTAATTCACTCTCTGGAGCTACCCTAGGTGAATTTTTGTGTAGAATCCAAATCTGGCATTAAATCCATGGATTTATGTACTCAATAACAAGCTATTCATCTTTTCTGAAATCAAAAATGATGAATTTTGAATATATGCATGACTTGTGGTTTATGCATAGTTCAGAATTAGTCTTTAAGAAAAATATAACTCAAGGCTCACAAATCCTGTACCACTTTTTCAACCTGTTCAGAAAAGAGAAAATGATTAATGAAGGATATGGCCACCAGGACCCTACTGAACAGGTGAGAGAATGCAAAGACTAACTTAATAATTAATAAAATAATATTCAATAATAAATCCAATATTTTAATTAACTCAGGCAAACCCCCGAGTGGCTGAAAGGGGGCTGGTATATGTGAAAAAGTGCCAGACTGAAGTTTGAGTGTTTAGAAACCATGATTGTATGATTGAAGAACCTGTATTTGTGATGTGAAACTGTATTGGTGTATCCAATACAGCTATTTGAATCAATACATGTGTTTGCACCTGTATTTAGGGCAGGCCTGTATTTGTGTTCTGCCTGTATTGAGTTGTATTGAGGTTTGAAGCTGTATTTGGTGACTCTTCCATGAAACCCCTTGCTGATTAGTTGTTGGAAGATTTTCCATTAGTAATGAATGGTAATGCCCCGTCTGTCTCCATGGCTGTGACATTATCCCTCTCTTGAAATTGGTGAGCTCCAAGCACCATAAGAGCAAGTGAATCTTGATGAGGTCAAATGAAAATTTCTTCCCCCCCGATTACCTAATTTTCATCCCCTCATAATTCTTCATCAATCATAATTTCAAACTCCTTCATCTTCACAACTTGTAGGTCCTTCTTCCTTGACTTGATTCTGTTTCCTCCTCCATTATTTGAAAATTTGCTCTCCATTTCTTCTGTTCTTCAAATTCTTTTTGATTGTATTCTTATTGAAGCATTCTTCACCCAATTTTTCTTGAGTCCTCATGGCTCATGATAAATGGTGATTCAGGTTTATGTCCTAAGAACTTAATGTCATGGCTTCAAATTGTCTTCATTTTGAGATTGGGCCAAATTGGCTTTTTCTTGTTTTTGGGTCCTTGCAAGAGCAATTGAAATTTTTTCCCCAATTGTTGTTTTCTGGGTTTTTTTGGCTTATTTGGCCCAAATGCACAAAATGCAAGATATTGAAGAATTTGATCATTTCTTGATTGAAATGACTGTTTTGAAAGTTTTTCATGATTTGAAGAAGTAATAGCCAGAAATGCGCAAAATGTGCAAAATGCACAAATTTTTGCAAAGTGTGCAAAAATGCACAAAATGTGCAAATATGCCAATATGACTGAAATGGCATATTTTGATGAATTTTTCAATGAAATGAAGTTTCTGAATGTTTTGGACATGAATTAGTCAGAAATGCGCAAAATGGGCAAATGCACCAATTTGACTATTTTCTTTGGGTTTTTCATGTTTTGAAGGCTTTTCACATAATTTGAAGATGATTTGATGGCTTTATGTGCAAAATGCTCAAAACTGCGCAAAAATGGGCAAATGCCTTAAAATGGCCAATTTGGCCAATAAAAAAGCTTTTGATGATGATATCATGTATTTTCTTGTGCTTCACTCTGTTCTTGAAGTTCAAATTGCCATATTTGACTTGCTGACTTGGATTTTTTCCATGATATTCTTGGTCTTGGTTTTGAATCTTGACTTGAAAATGAGTTCAAAGCAGACTTCCATTTGTGATTTTGATCACTCTTATTCCCCAGCTTCTGTACTTTATGGTGCTGGTGTCTTTGATAGCTTGAGGGAGCTTTCTGAAGAGAGTATGGCCCCTACAGAGATTTGGGACATCAACAAAACCCATAATGGTTTTAAATATTTCAGAGGTATTGAACCACCCTGCATCAATTGTTTGAAGAAGGGGGTTCCTTGTGTTGAATCTGCTGCTTCTAGGTCCACCAGGTGCCAATTCTGTAACCTTGGGAAAAGAAATTTCCCTCAGGCCAACCATAATTTCCCAGCAAATCCCAGAAGATTATGGAGCAGCATCAAGAAGGGTGGAAGATTTGGGATGGAAGCTGCTGTTGATGAACCCCCAACTTCTGATGCCACCTCTGGCAACTCCAATTCTGAGCTTATTGATCAAGGAATTGCTGAGTTACAGACTTCTGTGATTTTCTTTCCTTCTGCTTCAGTGACTGGATCCAGAATGAGAGGTGTCCAACAATTGACTAACAACAGAAGTTCTTGGGCCAACACTGGAGGACCCATTCACCCCCAAGCCAACCCCATTGGAGTAGCCCCAGAAGTTCCTATTTTGGTCATCAGAAAGGATGGAATACTTGGAAAATTGAATGGAAATTTGGGGGTTCAAGATGAAAATGATACTGATGCTCAAGGCAGTGATGAGATTGATGGAGAAGAACCTGAAATAACTACCCCCATCCAGAAAAGAAGAATCCAATCCACTTCACTATCCCCAGTCCAAGCCAGTACCACCACCAATGAAGTGATCAGGTCTCCCCAACCACCTCAACCTCCAATGAGATCCCCAACCAGGCCATCCACACTTGCCTCCACCTCCACCAATATTCAACCGCCTGTGGCCAGCACTTCTAGACACCAAATGTGTCCAGAACCTGAATCAATCTTTGACATCTGTTGCCGCTGGAATATAACTGGAAACTTCACTGATCAGAAGAAGGTGGTCACTTCCCTATTTGCTAAAGTTGATGCTTTGACTAAGGTGTTTGGTGATAAGGCTATGAAGAGTGTGTTTCCAGGGGAACCAACTATTGCTTTGGCCCAGCAGGCAGTTTCTTATGAAGATGCCTTGGTTGTTACGCTTACAGAAGCCTTGGAGGAATTTTGATGAGGATTATCAGTAGTTGATCTTTAACATTACTAGTGTTTGATCTTTTATTATTAAATAAACTGTCTCCCCAAACAAGATATGGGAGATGACTGCTGCTTTTGAAAACAAGAAATAAAAAATAAAATTATACAAGTAAAAAGAAAATGAAATAAAATAAAAAAGAAAGAATTGAGAGAAAAGAGAGTAATAAAAAGGAAATAAAGAGACTTCTGAGGATTGATATTCTTGTAGTGAGTTGCTTGATTTTGGCCATACATTTTCCTGAAAAGATAAAACCAAACATTTGATGCTCACAGAATGGCCAAGGTGTTGTTTTTACAAGAAGTAGAGCCCTCAGAGATGCATACCAGGAGATGGAACTTACTTTCATAACTTCCACTTCCCACCAAGCATCATAAAAGAATACAAACTTTGCGATAAATGTATTTTGAGTTAAGGAATATCTTGAATGATATTGAATGGCATAATTTGGAATAATAGAGTATGAAAGAAAGAGAAGGAATCAAAAGTAAAGCGGGAATTTGGTCATATCTTGATGAAAGGTCCAAATTCAAGGGTATTGATGTTGCAAGGACTTTTAAACCTGTCCAAAGAAATTGACAAGTTCTCACAAAGTGGCCAAGGTGATGTTTACAACATATTTTGGTAGAATACCCCCTTAAATCTGCATGCCAGGAGAGTAACTTACTTTCATAAACTCCAATCCCCACCAAGCACCATATATCAAACTCTCGACGCATTTGGGCCAGGCTTATCTGGATACAACGTATGAAAATCCTTGACAAGGTCTGGGGAGTTGGTAAGGTTGGAAGCTGGTTCCCAAGTTGTTCTTTCTGGGTCTTCATTGAATCATTTCCACTCCACTAGATACCATGATGTGCCTCTCTTGAGTTTTGAGTCCAGAACCTGAGCTACTTCCCATTATTATTGCTCTTCCACTATTACTGGTGGTGGTGGCAATTTATGTCAATTTTGGATATTTGATTGCTTCACTGGTTCGAATAAGGAAACATGAAAGACAGGGTAAACTGACTTCCATCTTTTGAGGACAATTGAGGTGATATGCATGGCTTCCAATCTTCTTGAGAACTTCAAAGGGTCCCAACCATCTTTCTGAAATTTTCTTGGTGGGTCTTGTTGTCTTGATGTTCTTGGAAGCTAGCCATACTTTGTCCCCAGGTTGGAAATCAGGTGGAATTGCTTTATTTCTATCTGCATACTTCTCGAAATGCTTTATTTCTGACTCTAATTCTTCTTTGACAACTTGCTGTACTGATTGGAGTTTTGTTGATAAATTTCCAGCAGGTGTATCTTGAGAAATGTGAATTGAGTCAAAGCTGAGATTTCTTCCATAAATGGTGAAAAATGGTGACTGTTTTGTTGATGAATGTTCTGCATTAGTATAGGCAAATTCAGCCAGCGGGATCCAGGTGTGCCAGTCATCTTGTGGTAACTGACATACATCCAAAGATAATATTCTAGAATCTGTTTTACCTTCTCTGTCTGTCCATCTGTTTCAGGGTTAAAGGCAGTTGGAATATCTCCTGATATCTTGAGCTGCTGACAAAATTGAGTCCAAAATGATGAAACAAATAATGAACCTCTATCACTAACAATACTGATTGGAAGACCATGTTTGGAAAAAACACGACTAATAGATATTTGACCTAGGTCCAAAGCAGTGATTTTTGAATAAGCTGGAATAAATATTGCCATCTTTGAAAATCTGTCTACAACTACTAAAATTGAATCAAAGCTGCTTGACAGTGGCAATTGAGTGATAAAGTCCATTGATAATGAATTCCAAGGACCAGATGGAATTTGAAGAGGCTTGAGTAATACAAACTTCTTATGGTGAATGTTCTTGTTTCTTGAATATTGCTGACATGAGGACACATAGTCCTTGATAATTTGATTCATGCCAGCCCAATGAATATTGCTCTTGATGAGCTTGAGGGTCTTCTCCTGGCCAGGGTGGCCAGCCAACGGTGAGTCATGATGATTTTGAAGGATATGCAATTGAAGCTCACATACCCAAAAAGGTCACAAGAAATATTCAAAATAATTATACCTTTAAAAATAATTACCTTAAAGCCATAAAGCTGCCATAAATAAGCATAAAGCTTGCCTTAACTAAAGATCCAATGAATAAACAAGTGAAATAAATCACAACATTGGATTCTTCATGGTAAAATACACATATACCATTTTTATAGAATATCTGTAAAGTCAATATTTAATAAGTTATAAGTAATAAATCCCTATAAATAACATGAATCCTTAATTATTTCAAATACCAATGAAACAAAATGTGAAATAAATTGTACCATTGGATTCTCCATAAACGTATACACATAAAATAATTAATAAGATAGTCTCCAAAGTCAATACTTCAGGAGTTAAGCTGAATATATGCACTTTTTGGTCAACACATATATTCAAGGATTTTAGCTAATATCTTTTGAAATATACACAATAGAGTGATAAGCCAAAAATAAAGTCACCACTTACTTACTCTAGAGACACAGAAATGAACTTTATTTCACAAGTTATAAACAAGGTTAAAACCTGTAATGGATTATTGATTAAAATCAATAGAGCTGTTGACCACTGTGTTGTGAAAGTGGTCAAAACTTAAAAAAAAGTAGAAAGTCATATTCTACTAGTCATTTGTGAGGAATGACGTATTTTTTATTACAATATTCAAGGTACAACCCCTTGAAATCATGGTTTGAAATTTAAAATATTAGATTTCAACAGAAAAGATGAGTTACAAGAAAAATCATCAAGAATAGAGTTTTGATGATATAATTAAATTCCTTTGTAAGTGTAATGAGGACATGCCAAGCTATCAAAATCCACCCTCAGGATAGATGTAGCGCGTATAACTCCAAAGTTATTAATTATCAAAGTGTAAGCTTAAATTTGATCATTTAAGATCACTCAGTGTAATCTTATTTTAAGTTTGACAGTCATATAAGTGATAGACCTGGTGAATACTATTACAATATCATTAATACTAATAAAATCTACAAAGTTTAGGCTTCTTCCAAGCCTATGATGTCATCAAACCTATAGTTATAGTGATAACTCTAAATAATGGCGTAATTATGAGGTAAGATGGTTTGATCATGATGTAATCATCACCAAGCCTTAAAATATTGATCAATTCTAGTAGAAAGTATCAGTACACGTCTACTGAATCGGGCTGGAGTATAGGAGGGAGGTATTTACTATGAATAGAGCTCTTTTTACTCTGTTTTCCCCTCAGACGCTTACAAAACACTAAAGTATTTAAATCAAAAGGTAATTTCCTTATTCTTTATATATAAAACTCTTATATTATAAAAGAGCAAAGATAATCTGATTATAATCATCATCTTTGACATTATTATTATAATTATTTAACTGTTTTGTTTAAAATTCTCTTAAAAACCCCAATTCCATGTAAAATTAAGAATATTTGTAATTTTTCTTAAACTTTATTGTAAATACAATTTAAAAAAGCTGTATTTACATTTTTTGGCGTAAAATACTTCAAAATTATTATATTAAGTATTAAAAGTAGGTTATTTCTTCTTGTTATAATAATTTTCTCTCTATTATTACTTTAAATAATTCTATAATTAATATAAATAGCATTTATATTACTTCATAACTTTAATATTAGTAATATTATTGTTATTAATTGTTTTTATTAATAAAAAACAATTTTCACGCCTTTATTATTTGTTGGTAATAATAATACAGTGCTTTCAAATATATTAATTATCTTATATTAATATATTTATTTATTATATTATTTTTCATAATATAAATTATATTATTATTTTTATCCAATAATATAATTAGTTTTACGCCATGATTATAATAATTATTTTTATCTTATTTATTTTATTTATAAGGACATTCATAGTAAAATGAGTAAGATATTAGTAATTCTTACTTATTGTTTCATAGTCAAACCTTACATTTGGGGGCCTGGCTGTGATATTTACTCTGAAAGACCTTTAAAAATATTCTAACTGGGTTTATCCAATAATAAATTACAATTATAATCAGAAAATTATATAATAATTTTATATTTATTGATTTTAATTTCTATTGAGGCATTTGGAAAGCAATTGTACTGTATTACACATGGTTTTTCACATCCTTAGACTTGCAAGAACTTTCTTTGAGTGACTCTAGTAATTAAAAAAGATATCTTATAAATTAAAAATAATTTTATATTATAAATGAATTTTATAAAAAGAATCATATTCATTTTTTATTTTATCCTTTAAAAATAAAAACATAAAAAAAATAAAAAAATAATAATAAAAACCAATAAAAAAGTTATTTTTATTCATTTTAATTTCATTTCTTTATTTATTTTCATTTTCTTAAGATATAAAAGCAATTTTTATGTGGAAAATTGCCATATCTTATCAAAAATCACACTTCTTATATAAAAGACTTATATTTATTCGTCGTTTTTAGTGTTTGAAGACAATCCAACAGAGGGCAATCAAGCCACTGTTGAAATATTGGTGGAAGAAACTTGTCCAAGTTCTCCAACACCAATAATCACTAAGAAAAAGAAAGGTGAGAAATTGGACTTTCCAGGACCCACTATTCAGGACTCTGAAGGTGAGTACCTCATTTATAAATTTCCATAAGAAGAATTCCTGTTTTGAAATCCTCTTATTTCTTATTTCTTAAAACATGACTACCAGAAGAGGCTCCCAATACTCCATCCAATCAGATGGAGCTGGACTCAGAGGTAGAATTTATTCCTCAAAAGGGAAAAGGAAGGGCAATATCCCCAGTGGAACACAATCCACACAAGGAAGTGCCTTATCCAAAAGGCAAGCCCCAGAAATGCCCATGATATATGAACCAGACTTAGAACTAAGTATGAGTAACTCAAACAGGTACAAATCACATTCAGAAGGCTCAAATAGACATTTAAATGAGCCAGTGCAAACAGTACTACACAGTGTACAACAACAAGGACTGGGACATGTTGCCTCAAATACACCAAGGAGTGATGAACTCCTGGCACATCCTGAAACAGTTCCTCAAAGATGAGGAAATAGTGAGATACTCCAATGGATGGAATCCACTATCATCCAAACCTCAAATCAAAAAGATCAAGCAGTACCATGCCAAAAAGAAGGAGGAAACCAAGGAAGAAGCCCCAGTGGCTTCTACCAGCAAGCCCCAAGCCAACCCACTTCCCCAAGAAGGGAAGAAGAACAATAAGAACAATTGGAGAGAACCATGTTCCCCAAGCTACAGGAGTCCAAAAATTCAAAAGGATGCCATGGACAATGTTTTCAAAATGGCCAGAACCTTGATGGAATTCAAGGTCAAGGAATAACAATGAATGAGACAACCTCATTTCACAAAGAAATAACCTTGTCCAAAGATGTTGTAAATACTTTAACGGAATTTAAAAATAGTATATTACCTCTTAAAGGAATTAAAAACAGTTTATTATCATTACAAGAAATAAAAAATAACTTATCTTGTTTGGAAAATATTGTTATACAAAATAAAGAAGAAATTGACAACATTAAATTTATTGTTGAAAATAATAAACCAAAGATTTTAATTGAAAACACTCAAAATTTAATACAAGGACCACAAGAATTGTATAAATACATAGAAGATATCAAAGATAAAAATTTGGAAATCAATTATGACGTGAGTATTGAAAATCTCACAGAAAAATTAAACAAATCAAGTATTTCTGTAGAAAAATTTGAAGAAAAAACTTCGTCACACCAAAAATTACTTTTGGATCATGTGGAAAAAATTTATGAATTAAGAATGCATCTGAAAGATGACTTTTCAAGTGAAATAAGGCTTATCACTGAAAAAATGGATAACATTAATGAGGCTAACTCAAATATGCCAAAGTTATCAACCCCATTTCCTTACATAAGAAGCCCTGTTAAAGGAAAAGAGGAGATAACAAATCCATTCATAACAGATTTACATCACCAAGACAATAAACAAGTCTTAATTAAGGAAGCACCTCAATTAAAAGAATGGCCAACATTCACAATAGAAGGTGAATATGACCACATTTCATTTATCAAGAAAATTGACCTGCTACAAGGAGATTATGCCATACCAGATAAATTAATTACTTCAAGATTACATTCATTATTTGAAAAATCTGAAAAAAGATGGTATTATGGCATAATACAAACAAATGGCAAAAACACCTGGTCTTGGTGGGGACAAGAAATAATCACCAAGTGGGCTAATAATGCCTGGAGGTACAAGATAGAGAATGCATTTGAAAATCCTTTCTTTGACCCAGACAAAGACAAACCTTTAACTTGGTTCTTAAAAAAAGTTGAAAGAATAAATGCACTGTACCCAGAAGTGTCACAAAAGATGGTGCACATGAAAATACTTAAGAAATGTGGAAGAGACCTAGAACATACCCTAATAAGCAGGTGTATAGAGCAATGCTCCACAGAAGAGTATATCAATGCACTAGAGGACATAGTGACAAGAAAAAACATTGGCAGAACTTGGAAGAAATTGGAAATTAAAAGTCCAACTAAGCCATTTATCAAAAAAGATAAATCAAAAGAAGCTTTCAACCCCAATATATCCAGCAATAATGAGCAAAGAAGATTCCATAAATGTGGAGGTATTGGACACTTAGCCAATAACTGCCTCAAAAAGGCAAAGATGAATGGAATTTGTGGAAATAGAAAACCACAATGACAAAGAGGAGGAATCTGACTCTGAAAAAGAAACAGAAGAGTCAGAAAGTTCTGAAAGTGATGAAATTAATATAATTAATGCACAAATTAATAATATTTATATAATTTATGAAGTACTAGATGTTAACTCAAACTCACCACAAGCTGGAACATCTGACACAAACCCGACAAATGTACAAGATTCCAAAATGTACAGAACCAAACCTGCAAAAGGAATGGGATATACAGCTGGAAAATCAAATATAAGTATTGTTATGGTTAATAACCAAGAAGGAAAAGTGAACTTGGATACAGGATCATATTGTACCTGTGTTTGTAAAACTTATTTAAAAGCCATTGTTCCAGATTGGCAAGAAAAACTTATGCCAATACAAGGTTTCAAATTTAGTAGTGCAAGTGAGAGCATGAAGCCCCTTGGAATAATTGATTTAACACTCACTTTCCTCACCCCTCACAATGTGTCAGAATTAAAGTAGAGTTTTTAGTAATGGACAACTGTACTAGTAATCACTTCATACTTGGAAATGACTACTTGTCAATTTATGGTATAGATATCTCTAACCAAAAAGATAGATATTTTACCATAGGAGACAACAAAAGACAAAATTTTGGCTTCTTAAATAACAAAAAACAAATTACAGTTATTAATAATGAAGAGAAAAGTCCAGGGAAGGAGCTTTTCATATCTG
Source organism: Austropuccinia psidii (assembly GCA_023105745.1). Classification (NCBI taxonomy): domain Eukaryota; kingdom Fungi; phylum Basidiomycota; class Pucciniomycetes; order Pucciniales; family Sphaerophragmiaceae; genus Austropuccinia; species Austropuccinia psidii. The sequence continues at coordinate 62,044,209 of JALGQZ010000007.1, forward strand.
AACAACTCAAAGAGGTAGAATTCAATCAAGAATTAACAGAAAAAATGAAAGAAAAATTGATTGACCTCTTATTTAAGTACAAAAATGTCTTTTCAACTGACAAAGAGCCACTAGGTGCCATATTTGGGCATGAGGTGGACATAATCGTTAATTTAGAACAACCTTACCCACCTTTACTGAGGAGACCTGCTTACCCAGCTAGTCCAAGGCCTAGAGAAGCCTTGGAGGTACACATTAAAGAATCAATGAACCTTGGAGTATTAAGAGAAGTAGGATATAATGAACAGGTAGACGTCACTACACCTGTCATTATAGCTTGGCATAATGGAAAATGAAGAATGGTAGGAGGCTTCAGAGCGCTGAACACCTATACCATTCCAGACAGATATCCAATACCCAGAATCCATGAGACATTGACACAATTGTCACAAGCTAAGCTCATTACAGCCATGGATGCTTTAAAGGGTTTTCATAAAAATTTCTTAACAGACAATGCCAAGAAACTACTAAGGATAATAGTCCACTGTGGGATTTCTGAATACTTAAGAATGCCATTTGGTATAAAGAATGCACCTTCCCATTATCAAAGGATGATGAATACCATATTTCCTGAAGAATTATTAGAAGGATGGTTAATTATCTATATTGATGATATCATAGTTTGCTCAGAAGCTTGGTAAAATCACCTTACAAGACTAGAAAGGGTACTACAAAAAATAGTGCAAGTGAATATGAAAATTTCCTTGAAAAAGTGTCATTTTGCATATAGTGAACTAAAAGCACTGGGAAATGTTGTATCTGTACTTAGTCTGGGCATAGACAAGAAGAAAGTAGCAGAAGTACTACTTAAGCCAATTCCTCAAACCAAAAAATAAATGCAATCATTTCTAGGATTTGCTGGTTAGTATGGACATGATATAAAGGACTTTGCAAAAATTGCCAAATCCTTGTATAAGCTATGTGACCAACAAACAGTCTATGAAATGACAGAAGAAAGATTCAAGGCATATGAAGAATTGAAAAATTCCTTAACCAATGCCACATTTCTTCTAATGCCATATTGGAAACTACCCTTTAAACTTTACATTGATGCTTCTGGAGGACTAGGTGCTGCACTACACCAGACACAAATTATCAATGAGAAATGAGTGGAAGGACCAATTTGTTTTATTTCAATACAGATAAAGCCAGCAGAGGAAAGATATGGAGCAATCCAAATGGAATGCCTCTGCTTAGTGTGGGCTTTAGAAAAATTACATTATTACTTTGATGGAACAGTATTTGATGTGATTACAGATTGTAATGCTGTAAAATCCTTATTAAATATGAAAACTCCAAATAGACATATGCTGAGATGGCAAATTGCTTTCCAAGAATATAGAGGAAATATGACTATTGTTCATAAATCTTGTAATATTCATAAAAATGCAGATGGTCTTAGCAGATGGTCTCTAGCAAATACCCCTGACAATCCAGCATGGGTACCACAGGAAGAGCACCATATAGAAGGAATATCTGTTACAGAAATTGGCACAGAATTCTTTAACCAAGGTAAGGAGAGCTATAAGATAGACAAGAATTCCTATATCTTAAGCCAACTTCTAATGAAAGACTGCAAAGATGCATCACTTACATCAAAACTAGATGAAATATGGAAAAAGGCATATGATGAAGGAAGATTTCACCTCCTTGATGGAATCCTTTACCATAGAACAAAGAACACATGTGTTATGGCCTTAACAGAATAAACCCTGATAAACACTATCTTACATGAGTGTCATGATAGTGTTGCAGCTGGACATCTCTCAGAAGATAGAACACTAGGAAGGGTAAAAACCTGCTCTTGGTGGCCAAATTGGAAGAAAGATGTTGCAGAATACTGCAAAACCTGTGACAGACATCAAAAAGCCAACAGAGTCACAGGAAAGAAATTTGGAATGATGATCCAAATCCAAGAACCAAAACCCCCTTGGGAAATAGTTCATATGGATTGGGTAACAGCATTACCTCCAGGGGGAGACAGAGGTTATAATGCATGCCTAGTGTTAGTTGACAGATATAGCAAAACTCCCATGTTCCTACCATGTCAAAAGGATGACACAGCTATGGACACAGCCATAATGATATGGAATAAAGTCATCAGCCACACAGGCTTATTCCAAAATATCACCAGTGACAGAGACCCAAAAATCACTTCAGCATTATAGACAAATCTCCATAACTTGTTTGGGACAAAGTTATCATTCTCAACAGCTTACCATCCTCAAACTGATGGTTTAGCAGAAATAATGATACAAACCTCAGAGGACATGATCAGAATATTCTGTGGTTATGGACTAGAATTCAAAGATTCTGGGGGTTTTACCCATGATTGGTGTACACTAATACAAGCCCTTGAACTGGCATATAAAACATTAATCCATTCTTCTACTGGCAAAACACCAGCAATGCTAGAAAAAGGTTGGAATCCAAGACTTCCTTATGATACTCTCAAAAAGGACTTAGTAGATATACATCCAAAAGGAAGCAGTTTTAAGATAATGCTTGACAAAGCAAGACACCATGCAAATGGATGTATGCAAGATTCTTTCAAATATGCAAAAGAAAGATGGGATAAAAGTCATAAACCACCTGACTTCAAAATAGCAGACTTGGTCCTAGTATCAACCCTTAATTTTAATAACATAAAAGGCCCAAAGAAATTGGAAGATTCCTTTGCAGGACCATTTATGATAAAAGTACTTCATGGACCCAATGCTCTGCAATTGGAACTCACAGGTGAATTAATGCACAAACACCCAAATTTCCCTGTAAGTCTGATAAAACCTTACAGCTCAAGTGATACAGAACTATGTCCACTAAGAAATAAACCCCCACTTCAATTACCCCCCTTGGAAGAAGGAGAGGAAAAGAAAAGTTTGAAAATCCTTAAAGAAAGAAGGACAAGGAACAAAAAAGAAGGAGAATACCTTGTAAGGTATAGAAATTCAACTCAAGAAGATGAATGGCTACTTGAGAAAGATATAATAAAATGCTGATAAACTATTAAGAAGGTTCAGACATGAAAGAAAACCTAAAGAATAAAAAAATCAAGCATTATTGTGCTTCAAGACTAACAAAGTCTATTGAAGAGGTAGGACAGTGGATGATATCCTAATTACACATATCAGATTGTGGTACATTCTGTTTTAGTGGTAGGTAATGTGAAACTTTGAGATATGACCACATACCCAAAAAGGTCACAAGAAATATTTAAAATAATTATACCTTTAAAAATAATTACCTTAAAACCATAAAACTGCCATAAATAGGCATAAAACTTGGTTTAACCTAAAACCCAATTAATAAACATGTGAAAGAAATTACATCATTGGATTCCCCATGGTAGAATACACATATACCATTTTCATGGCATATCTGTAAAGTCAATATTTAATAAGTTATAAGTAATAAAACCCTATAAAAAACATGAATCCTTAATTATTTCAAATACCAATGAAACAACATATGTAATAAATTGTACAATTGGATTGCCCATAAAGCTATAAACATAAAATAATTAAGAAGCTAATGTCCAAAGTCAATACTTCAGGAGTTAAGCTGAATATATGCACTTTTTTGGTAAATGTATATATTGAAGGATTTTAGCTAATATCTTTTGAAATATACATGATAGAGTGATAAACCAAAAATAAAGTCGCCACGTACTTACTGTAGGAACACAGAAATTAACTTTATTTCACAAGCTACAAACAAGGTTAAAACCTGTAATGGATTATTGATTAAAATAAATAGAGCAGTTGACCACTTTGTTGTGAAAGTGGTCCAAACTTAAAAGGAAGTCAACAGTCAGACTCTACCAGTTCATTTGTTAAGAATGATCTATTTATTATTACAATATTCAAGGTATAACCCCTTGAAATCATGGTTTGAAGTTTGAATTATTGGATTTCAACAGAAAAGATCAGTTACAAGAAAAATCAGCAAAAATAGAGTTTTGATGATGTAATAGGGACATGCCAAGCTATCGGAATCCACTCTCAGAATAGCTGTAGTGTGTATAACCTAAACATTATTAATGATCAAAGTTTAAGCTTAAATTTGATCATTTAAGATCACTCAGTGTAGTCTTATTTTAAGTTTAACTATCATAGAAGTGATAAGACTGGTGAATACTATTAGAATATTATTAATACTAATCAAATACACAGATTTTAGGCTTCTTCCAAGCCTATGATGTCATCAAACCTAGAGTTATAGTGATAACTCTAAATAATGGCATAGTTATGAGGTAAGATGGTTTGATCATGATGTAATCATCACCAAACCTTAAAATATTGATCAATTCTAGTAGAAAGCATCAGTACACGTCTACTGGAAGCCTTCTGGACTCTAGGAGGGAGATATTTACTATAAATAGAGCTCTCTTTACTCTGTTTCCCCCTCAGATGCTTACAAAACACTAAAATATTTAAATCAAAAGTTAATTTCTTTATTCTTTATATATAAAACTCTTATATTATTAAAGACCAAAGATCATCTTATTATAATCATCATCTTTGACATGATTATTATATTTATTTCACTGTTTTGTTTAAAATTCTCTTAAAAACCTCAATTCCACATAAAATTAAGAATATTTGTAATTTCTCTTAAAATGTATTGCAAATGCAATTTAAAAAAGTTGTATTTACATTTTTTGGTGTAAACCTATTCCAAACTATTATATTAGGTACTAAAAGTAGATGATTTCTTCTTCTAATAATAATTTTCTCTCTATTATCACTTTAAATAATTCTATCATTAATATAAATAGTATTTATATTAATTCATAGCTTTAATATGAGTAAGATTATTGTTATTAATTGTTTTTTATTAATAAAAACAATTTTTTACGCCTTTATTATTTGTTGGTAACAATAATAAAGTGCTTTGAAATATATTAATTATCTTATATTAATATATTTATTTAGGGTGTTGGTAAAAACATGTAAGAGCTTACGTGTTTTGGCCATAAATTGGTAAAAACATGTAAGGGGTGCCCTGGGCCCATTTTTAATTAAAAATGAAACACAATTGGGCCTGTATTGGGCCAAAACATGCCCAAAAGAGGTTTTTTCCCCACAAAACCTCTCTAACTCTAAATTGTTTCAGATTTTTTTGCCCAGCCCCCCCCAAAGAAAAACAAGCCCAAACACCCCAATAATCCACATTATCCCCACCCCAAACCATTGGTTTTTTTTTGGAAAAACAGCATTAACAAAGCCATTTTGCAAAGCCTTTCACACTTTTTTTTCTTTTTTTCCCCCAAAGACTGCATTTTCCACCACAACAACCTGCTTTCAAGCCTCTCTTTATTTATTTTTTTACCTTCCCTCATCTATTAATCCCACATTTAAACCATTTTCTTTCACTCTTAACCACTTCTGTTCATTTTTCACACTTCTTTTCACCTCTTTTTCACATTTCGAAAAGTTCTTACCCCATTCCAAATCCCCCAATTCCCCCTTTTGTCACTTTTATACATATTTTTCATTAAAAAAATGCTTCAACCCCCCACTGAAGGTGACTTTCATACCCTTGAGCTTCTTTGGCAACATGTGCATAATGTTACCAGGGCTCAGGGGTATGCTGTGTCCACCTTGAGGTCCAATATAACCCACAACCAAATTGAAATATGTTGTGACAGGTCTGGCATCCCAAATCCCAACAAAAGCCCCTCGAAAACAGTCACCTCAAGAAAGCTTGACTGTCCTTTTAGACTTTATGCCAGGAAATATGCCAAGAGTACCACTTGGACGCTTAAAGTCAAAAATACTGAACATAGCCATGATGCCACTGAAAATATCTTGGCACATCCTGCTTTCAGGAAAATCAATGAGCAAGAAACATCCCAAATTGCTCAAACGTCTGAATCACTGCTCATGCCAAGGCAAATTCAGGCCCAACTATGCAGCCAGAGGGAGTCTGACAGGCCTGTAATCCTTCAAGACATTTACAACCAAGTCAAGAAAATCAAGAAAGACAAACTGCAAGGCAGAAGGCCCATTGATGCTCTTATTGACACTCTCAAAGAAGAAAATTTTGTTTGGTCCTCTGCAAGGGATTCTGAGGGAGACATTACCTCCTTGTTTTTTACTCACCCCCTTGCCATAAAACTTCTTCATGGCTTTCCTCATGTCATTCTTATGGATTTTACTTATAAAACCAATAAGTACAAAATGCCCCTTTTTCATATTGTTGGATTCAGCTCAACCAATAAGACCTTTTCTGGGGCTTTTTGTTTGATGAAGAATGAAAATGAACCTTCATATACTTGGGCATTCAATCAATACATAGAAAAGGTCCTCAACAACACCAATCTTGTTTCCCCTCCAGTTATTGTTATTGACAGGGATCTGGCCTTGAAAAACTCTATTAAGAAGCTCTTCCCAGACTCCAAAGTCATGCTATGCATTTGGCACATCAACAAGGATGTATCTGCTCATTGCATGAAGAAAATTGGTCATGGAACTGATTTTGAAAATTTTATGGGCCTTTGGAATCAAGCAATATACTTCTTCACTTTATTTCACTTTTTTTCATATTATTGTCTTTATTAATGACTTTGGGTTTCATTTCTTAGGTTATGTGTTCATCCACTGAAAAGTCTTTCAAAGACAACTGGAAGAAGCTTCAAAAGCAAGTCAAAAATCCTGAGGTCTTGCAGTATTTGGAAAATACCTGGCTTCCTCTAAAGGAGTATTATGTGCCAGCCTGGACCAACCACCATTGCCACCTGGGTGTGGGCTCCACCTCCAGAGTTGAAGGTGCCCATGCCATGTTTAAACTTTGGCTCCAAGAGTCCACTGGTACTATCCTGGAGGTAGTCAGGGCTCTCCACATGGCATTCAGAAAACAATTTATTTAAATAATCAACAGAACCTCCAAACAAATGATGTTCCATGTCAAGAATTTTCCTCCACACATATGTGCTCTCATTGGCAAGGTGTCTCATTATGCTCTTTAGATTGCCTTTGAAAATTTCAAAACAAAATTTCCTCCAAATGAAAAATGCACCAACAAATACAACAATTATAAAGGCATTCCTTGCAAGCATAAGACCCAAAAGGCATTTGCCAAGCTCCAAAGGCTTGAATTATCAGACTTCCATCCTCAATGGCATTTGAATTTGCCTGTGAGGGTTTTTTAGTTTCCTATTATTATTATTTTTCTTATTAACTGATTTTATTTGTCATATTCTTCTCAGGCTGGTTTTCAAGGTGATGATCAAAGTGTTGAAAAAGAAAGAAAGAATGAAGCCAAGAAAATATTTGAAGACATTGGGGAAGACCTGTTTCAAAGACCAATGGCAGAAGTCACTCCAATACTTCAACATCTTTGAGATTTTTTGACTGGAAAAGTCCCATTTGATCAAATTCCCAAGAGTCAAGAGAATGATCAATATTATGATGACCCTCTAGAATGCAAGAATATCCATGGAAGACCCCAAGGAGCCAAGAATAAAAACAAAAGAGAACCTTAAAGATTTGAAATTATTGAAATTCAATCCAAGAGAAGAGGAAGACCCCCATCAAAAGTGACCAGCACAACAACATCAAGATCCCAGTCAAATGTCCCCTCTCCAATTATGGAAGTGGACTCATCTGAAGATTCTGAAGATTTTGAGGACTCATTATCTAAATCCATTGGTTCATCAGATTCACTACCCTCAGAAACTGAATTAAATAAATCAGAATTAACCCTTAGAAGGTCCAGAAGATTAGCAATTGGAAGCAAAACATCACAAAGAAAATCACACATGCCTGTCACCGGTTTGAATATCTATGATTCAGTTGACTTGACCTGTGAGCATTGTCAAAGCAATTATCACACAAGCGATGAATGCTCCAAGCTGTTTGTGAGCTTCTGATTCTTTTTAATGTAATTTTCTGTTGTTTATTTTGATATTTAATCATTTTTTGAACTTATTTTATCAGATAACTGGCTCAGAAGACTTGCCCAAGTTTATATTGAAATACACCTTCAAGGCCATCAATGTCCAGGGTGATGGAAACTGTGGTTACAGAACAGTATCCCACTTCATTTACAAGACTCAAGATCAATGGGCTAATGTCAGAGGTTACTTGGCTGAAGAAATTCACCAAAATCAATACCTTTATGAAGCCATGAACACCTTAATTCCCTCAGTATCCTGTTATTTGGAAAGAATTGAATGGTATGAAAATGTTGGCCAGGCTCCAAAAAGCAAGTGGATGCCCATGCCTGACATGGGGGATCCAATTGCAAATAAGTATAAAAGACCAGTTTTCTTTTATTCCAAAGCCCAATCTTTTTCTTTTTTCCCTTATTTCTGTCCTCCAAATGATAACCCCCCCATTTTAATCTGCTTCTTGAATAGTTGTGCTCATTTTGTGCCTTTGGACATCATCATTTCTAAAGTTTATCCAGTCCCCCCATTACTGTGAACTGGGAGATTCATGCCCAAAAACAAGCCCTGGGGTGGGCTGATAAATTTAAGAAACACAGAATGTTGTCTTTGTCCAATCTTCCTCCCCCTCTCAGAAAAAACCCACTATTTTGGAGGTTGATTCTGATTGAATGCTTTTTGTATATACAATTTATGCCAATTATCCCCCTCCTCAGTCATATTTATTGCTTAAATCCCACCTCAGTCTCATTTTTTATCAAACATGTGGAACTTTTGTACTTGAAAATAGTCATATTACACACAAGAGAAAAAACAGTTAAAAAAACACTCATTGCGCCTTCACTTGTTGTCCCACCCAAAAAATTTTCCGAATTCATGAGCTTCTGGTTCTTTATTGTCCAGATTGAACCCTTTAATTTAAAAAAAAAATGAAGGAAATTCATAACTGGGAAGTTATTAAATTCAATTTTTAAAAATAGGCATATTTCAATGACGTGAAAAAACATTTGAAAAAAGAACCCTTTTTGCGCCTTAACTTGTCCCACCCAAAGAAATTCCCAAAATTATGGGATTCTGGTACTTTATTCTTCACATTGGACCCTTCATTTTAAAAAAAAAATGAAGGAAATTCATAAGTGGGAAGATATTCAATCAATTTTGAAAAAAAATATGCCATTTTTGCATATTGGCCAAATTGGCGAAATTTGGCAAAAAAAATTTTTTGAAAAATTTGTGCTTATTGACATGCCAAGTCGGGGAAAATATGGCATAAAAAAGGAATCCTCAAAACTGATCCTGAGAAAAATTTTTTGAAAAATAAGGTCACTTACATGTTTTTACCAATTTATGGTAAAAACATGTAAGGGCTTGTGTGTTTTTACTAAAAGCTTACGTGTGTTTACCAACACCCTTTATTTATTATATTATTTTTCATAATATAAACTATATTATTATATTTATTAAATAATATAATTATTTTTACGGCATAATTATAATAATTCTTTATTATTATAATTATTTTTATCTTATTTATTTTATTTATAAGGACATTCATAGTACAATAAGTAAAATATTAGTAAATTTTACTTATTGTTTCATAGTCAAACCTTACAAATACTCTTTCTTTGAGTAATAGCAATTTGGCTTGAGGTTCAAGAGTATAATCTGAGACTGATTCACCTCTTGATAATTGCTTGAGAATTTCCTTATAATCTTTGTCTTGCCATACTGCCTTCTGAATTTGATCAACTAAGTCTGAGAAAACTTCAGCTCTTATTGAGAAAAATCTTGACTATTTAATTTAATTTTGCTTGAGAACTTGATGAAAGTTTTGAGGATTCTTGCTGATGAAGTCCACCTCCTCTCTGGGTACACGTTGTCCCAATGTGACAAGCCATCTGGTAAAGTGGCCAGTCTGCCTGGGCAGTAAGTGATAGAAAAGTGAAATTCAGAAAGGGAAACTCTGCCCAACGGGCTTGATGGCGAGTAAGGACTTTGGAAGACATCAAATATTTAAGGGAAGAGTGGTCTGTCAAGACTTCAAAGGAATCAGAAAGAGAAAGTAGAAAAGCTCTTCAGTGCTTGAGAGACCAAAATATGCCAAGGAGTTCCTTGTCATGAATTTCATAGTTGAGCTCAGCTGGGAGGGGCTTGTGACTATCATATGCAATGGGATGCTTTCCTGAGTCATTCACCTGACTCAGTACAGCACCCAAGGCATAATAAGAAGCATTAGTCTCTACAATAGTTGCTAGAGAAGGATTGAAATGGGATAAGATAAGAGCAGTGGTGAAAGCTTCTTTCAGTATTTGAAACTGACTAAGAGCTTCCTCATTGAAAATGAAAGGGGAATCTTTCTTAAGAAGGGAAGTGAGAGCAGAGAGTTTTTTGTAATAATTTTTAATGAAATGACAATAGAAGTTGGCAAAGCCAAGAATAGATTGGAGTGCTTTGATCTTCTTTCTCTGAGGCCAGTTGAGGATTTTCTGAACCTTGGAAGAATCCATCTTTAGGGCTTCACTTGAAACAACATAGCCCAAGTATTCCACACTGGAGGCATGGAATACACACCTTGAGGCTTTGGCAAACAAAGTATTGTCCCTCAGTCTTTGGAGGACAGAGGCCACATGTTTGACATGTTCCTCCTCAGAGCTGGGGAGAACCATAATATCATCTAAGTAGACTACAACAAAAATATCCAAGAAATCTTCAAACATATCACTCACAAGATTCTGGAAAGAAGCAGGAGCATTGGTCAATCCAAATGGCATAACCAAATACTCATAACTACCATATTTAGTTCTAAAGGCAGTTAAGTGCTCATCCCCCTCTTTGATTCTCAAGATACTATAAGCACCACTCAAATCTATCTTGGAGAAGATAGTAGACCCTTTAAAAACGGTAAGGAGCTTATTCATTGGAGGAACAGGATACCTTTTCTTCTAAGTGCCAGAATTAAGTTTGTGGTAGTCAACACACAGACAAAGGCCACCATCCTTTTTCTTAACAAAAAGGATGGGTTCTCCTGTTGAATAGGAGCTTGGCCTGATGAAAGCCTTCCCTACATTCTCTGAATTGTAGGCCTGTAGTTTTTCTGACTCATTATTTGATAAAGAGTATATAACACCAACTGGAGGTATAAGACCCTCCAGTTTGATATGATGATCACAGGCACAGTGTGGAGGAAGTTTCTCTGCTTTTGCCTTGGAGAATCAATCCCAATATTGGTGATAAGCAGGAGGGACTACCTTCAGCACAGTTCCAATCTCCTCTGGCTCTTCCTCCTCATTCCACTCCTCCTCCAGGGAGGCATGAAAATATAAAGGAGGAAGGTCCATATCCCCTTGAAAGAGATGAAGTGAAGATATAGCAACATCTTCTCCAACATCTTTTATCTCTTTGAATACTTCATCTCTGGATGGAAGTAATGACTGAGAGGGAATGATGGAAGGGATATTTACAGAAGGAGGAAGGGAAGGTGTCCTAATTTCACCAACCAGAGCAACACTGGTGACAGCAGTGGCAAAGCCATTACTAGTAGAAGAAGTAATACCACTAGAGTCCTTATGACCAGAATTATAGGTGATCAATCCATTTTTCCAATAAATAATGGGATTAAAATGGCAAAAAAAATCATAGCCCAATATTAGGTCTTCTTCCTTGGGTAAATCTACAATAAAGAAATCCCATTCAAAGCGTGGGAATGAAGGCAAATCAAAAGCCCACTTGGTATAATGGGTGATGAAGAGGGAAGTGGATTCATTAGAATCCAAAATGAAAAGAGGAATCTGTCCAGGGAACTCTGACATTGTCAATGAGTACTTGAGAACAAAATTCTTTGCAATAAAAGAGTTTTTAGCACCAGAATCAATGAGAATACTATAAAAAAATATCAGAGAGAGAAGAGAAAATAAGACTTTTTAAACATTTCTTGACACTCGTATTCAGAGTGCACAATTGTGCTCTTGAAGCAAATAAGTGAGAGCCATTGAACACATCATGGTTCCCACTCAGGCTTTTCCCGGCTTGCTAGGGAAGCCTTTTGATTAACCCTTCCTATTTTCATGCCTCTTGAAGCATTTTTCAAATCGGTGCTTTCCACCACAATAGTTGCACAACCCTTCTTTAATCCTCCTCTCCTTTTCAGAACCAATTAATTTCTTTTCCTTAGTGAGGAGAGCAGCATGAGTCTTGTCTTTGGACACTTGTAAATTCTTCCCCTTCTTATTCTTCCTGTGATATGGCTTCTTTGATGATGAACTTTGAGGAGGCTTGGAGGAGTTGGATCCACTGATCGAAGGCTTCTTCTCTTGATGGCTACCCTTTTCCTTCTGCCTCTCATGGTACCTGGTATCTAATTCCAAAGTGATGTCCATCAGTTCTTGAATGTTATCAAAGTTTCCAGGGTGAGAAGCCAATTGGTCAAACAATCTTGATGTCAAGCCTCTTCTATACACATGAATATAGGCCCTTTCCCCCCAGTGTCCAATTCTTGAAATTAAGCTTCTGAAATCTGCTATGTACAAGGAAACCTGACCACTTTCTTTCATCCTAAGATTGTCTAGCTCTTGTTCAGCCTTCCTGACTTCATTGGGATCACCAAATAGAGTTAATAACTGAGTTTCAAATAACTGCCAGTTATTGAGAAGATAAGAAGGGTCTTCATTGTAGATATTTGAGAGGTAAGATTCAATCCATTTTCCAGATATACCCATGAGAAAAGAAGTTGAGTACAAAACCTTCTTCCTGTCAGAGAAGAAGTTTTCTGGGTCATTATGGAAAATTAATTGACAACATTGAATAAATACTCTCAATTTATAAGCTTTAGTACCATCAAATGAATCAGGTGCCTTCATTGATGGAGTCTTTAATTCTGGGGATTTGGAAGTGTCCCTTGGGGAAACTGCTTGAGTTAGTTGTCCCATGAATTGAGTCATCTGCTCCATCAATTTAAGAAAATTTGGTTAGAATGGGCTAGATTTTGAGCTTCAGAAGCCTCAGGGGCACCTTCCAAGTCACCTGCTACTTCAGTTTCTGCAGACTCCTCTTCCACAGAATCCTCCCCCTCTTTATCTTCAACTTCCCCTGATCTACTTCTAGGCCCTTGAGGAATGCTTGGATAGCTACCCAACAAGCCAAAGAATAATCTCTATCTTCTTGACTTCACACCTCCTCTTCTGGAGGGTGCTTTTCCTTCCATTGGTGGTCCTCTGTCCAAACTTGCACTCAGTTGATGAACTGATGGTGTGCGGTCAAGAGGAGCCCTTGCTGTAGGAGTGAGAACAGCTTTATGCCTTTGAGATCTTGTATTCTTGGCTGGAGGGCTATTCTGAACGGGCATTATTGAAAAAATAAAATAAAATTTGATGATACTTGAGAATGAAACAAGGCTTGACCAAATCAATCAAATGATAATCTTGATGAACTTGAGAAATCAATTAATAGTCTTGAAGTGAATCAATATGAATAAATCTTGAAGAAAGAAGGTGACAAAGTCAAATTCTTATGAATAATCAATTTCAATCAATAAGTCAAATCAAGTCAATCAATAAATAAAATAAAATCAATCAAGTCAATTCAAAATCAAATCAATTATGTCTTGAGGAATTCAATCAATATCTTCAAAAATCAATTCAATTTTTTGAGGAATCAACTTCAAATAAATAAATTAAATCAATCTTTAGGATAGCTCAGCTATCTTGAGGAATCAAATAAGCTCAATTAATTAAATCAAATCAGAATCTTGAGGTAAAGTCAATTTCTTGAATAATAAATCAATTAATCAATAAATCTTAAGAAATTTCAAAATGAAAACTCCTGAAACAATGAATCAATTAACCCTAGCTCCAATCAATTAAACCTGATAAAGAACCTGAATTCAGACAGAAAATGAAAATAAAATTTGATTGAGAATTAAGAAAATGAAATGGTCAGAAAAATTTAAGAAATGAGAAAGAGGATCAATTTTCATTTGAATGAAATGAGTGAGAGGAAAATTGATGAGAGGGAATGAAATCATAAAAATCATAAGATCATAAAAATAATAATTGATAATGAGAGAAATGAATAAGAATTAATGAAAGAAAAGAAGCAATTATTAGTTAATTCAAATAATGTCACAGGGGCCCTTCTAAATGAAGAGGGCCTGGCATTCAGTGAACAGACTTACTTATGGAGGGCTCAGAATAAATACTCAATTGATAAGAGTAATGAGAACAGAGAAATGAATTCCTAGTCATAAGATAATAAGAATTAAAAGATATGAGAGGAAACAAAAGCAACAATAAAGAGCCAACCACAAATAATCCTGTACCACTGTTTCAACCTTTTCAGAAAAGAGACAAGGATTAATAAAGGATATGGCCACCAGGACTCTACTGAACAGGTGAGGGAAGGCAAAGACTAACTTAATAATTAATAAAATGATATTTCTTCATGAGAAATGAAATAATATTAAATAATAAATCCAATATTTTAATTAACTGGGGGAAAAACCCCCAGGTGGGTGAAAGGGGGCTGGTATATGTGAAAAAGTGCCAGCCTGGAATTTGAGTGTTGAGAAACCATGATTTTATCATTGAAGAACCTGTATTGGTGTATCCAATACATTCAGTTGAATCAATACAGGTGTTTGCACCTGTATTGAGGGCAGGCCTGTATTTGGTGAATCCTGTATTTGGTTTCTGCCTGTATTGATCTGTATTGAGGTTTTGTCACATGGTGGAATTTGATCTACAAATTGCCAGTATTAAGTGGTCTTTCAACTGGTGGAATAGCCTTTTTGGCAAGAGTTCCCTTTGCTGAGGTCTGGCAGACAGCATTGTGACAATAAACTTGTTACCAACTTCATGGGTTCAATTCTGGTTGGAGAAAAGAGGAGGTCTCAATAAAACAACCAGAAATCACTGGGTTTTCCGCTCCATTGGCATACATGGGTTCCACCCCTTGGGGGTTCCTTGTAGGCTCCTGTTGTGACCAATGTAACTCCATGAGGGTGACATGGGTAATACCATCAGTTACATGCACTTTGGGACGCAGTGCCCTAAATGTGAACCTTTGAGATATGACCACATACCCAAAAAAAGGTCACAAGAAATATTTAAAATAATTATACATTAAAAAGAATTGCCTTAAAGCTACAAAAATACCATAAATTAGCATAAAACTTGGTTTAACTTAAAGACCAATGGATAAACATGTGAAATAAATTATACCATTGGATTCCCCATGGTAAGATACACATATATCATTTTTATGGCATATCTGTAAAGTCAATATTTAATAAGTTATAAGTAATAATACCTTATAAAAAACACAAATCCCTCTTTATTTTAAAGACCAATGGAACAACATGTGAAATAAATGGTACCATTGGATTCTTCATAAAAATCCACATATAAAATAATTAAGAAGCTCAGCTCCAAAGTCAATACTTAAAGAATTAACCTGAATATATGTACTTTTTGGGTCAACGCATATATTCAAGGATTTTAGCCAATATCTTTTCAAATATGCATGATAGAGTGATGAACCAAAAAACAAGTCATCACGTAATTACTGTAGTAATACATAAATTAAGTTAATTTCACAAGTTATAAACAAGGTTAAAACCTGTAAAGGATTATTGATTAAAATCAACAGAGCTGTTGACCACTTTGTTGTGAAAGTGGACCAAACTTAAAGAAACGTAGACCGTTGGATTCTACTAGGTCATTAGTGAGTAATGATGTCTTTTTTATTATAATATTCAAGGTATAAACCCTTGAAATCATGGTTTGAAGTTTAAAATATTAAATTTCAACAGAAAAGATGAGTTACAAGAAAAATCATCAAAAATAGAGTTTTGATGATGTAATAAAATGCTCTTGGCAGAATAGTGAGGTTATGCCAAGCTATTAGAATTCACTCTCTAAATTGCTGTAGCGTGTAAATCGTAAATGTAATCAACGATCAAAGTTTGAACTTAATTTGATCATTTGTGATCACTCACTGTAACCTTAAATTAAGTTTAACAGTCATATGAGCGATACAATTGGTGAATACTGTTAGTTTGTGATTAAAACTGATAAAATCCACAAATTTTGGGGTTCTTCCAAGCCTTTGACGTCATCAAACTTAGAGCTATAGTGATAACTCTAAATAATGGCGTAATAATGATGTAATATGGTTTGATCATGATGTAATCATCACCAAACCATAAAATATTGATCAATTCCAGTGGATATGATCGGTACACGTCTACTAGAAGCCTGTTGGACTCTAGGAGGGAGGTATTTACTATAAATAGAGCTCTTTTTACTCTGTTTTCCCCTCAGACGCATCAAAAACATTAAATTAATACAATTAAAAAGGTAATATCTTTATTCTTTATATATAAAAGTTTTATATTATTAGAGACCAAATATCATCTTATTATAATTATCAATTTTGAAGTGATTAAATCATTTATTTGATTGTTTTTGTTAAAAATCTCTCTAAAATCTCATTTCCATGTAAAAATCAATAATATTTGTAATTTTCTCTATTTTTTATTGTAAATACAATTTGAATAAGTTGTATTTACACTTTTTTGGCCTAAAATATCTCAAAATTATTATATTAAGTATTAAAAGGAGGTTATTTTCTCTTATTATAATAATATTCTCTTTATTATTCTTTTAATAATTCTTTAATTAATATAAATAGTATTTATATTAATTTATAACTTTAATATTGGTAATATTATTGTTATTAATTGTTTTTTATCAATAAAATACAATTTTTTACGCCTTTATTGTTTGTTTGTAACAATAATAAAGTGCCATTAAATATATTAATATATTTATTTTATAATATAAATAATATTATTATATTTATTTAATAATATAATTATTTTTATGCCATAATTATAATAATTCTTTATTATTATAATTAATTCTACTTATTTTTTCATAGTCCAACCTTACATTTGGGGGCCTGGCCGTGATATTTACTCTAAAAGACCTTTAAAAAGATTCTAATTGGGTTTATCCAATAATAAATTATAATTATAATCATAAAATTATATAATAATTTTATATTTATTGATTTTAAAAGCCATTGAGGCATTTGGAAAGCAATTGGACTGTCTTACACGTGGTTTTTCACATCCTTAGACTTGCAAAAACTTTCCTTGAGTGACTCTAGTGATTAAAAAAGATATTTTATAAATTAAAAATATTTTTATATTATGAATTAATTTTATAAAAGAATCATATTCATTTTATTTCATTCTTTAAAAATAAAAATATTAAAAACCAATAAAAAAGTTATTTTATTCATTTTAATTTCATTTCTTTAATTATTTTCATTTTTTTAATAAAAAAAAAGATATAAAAGCAATTTTTATGTGGAAAATTGCCATATCTTACCAAAAATAACACTTTCATATAAAAGACATATTTATTTGTCTTTTGTAGTGTTTGAAGACAATTTAACAGAGGAAAACCAAGCCACTGTTGAAAGATTGGTGGAAGAAGCTTGCCAAAGTTCTCCAACACCAATAATCACTAAGAAAAAGAAAGCCAAGAAATTGGGCTTTCCCGGACCCACTATTCAGGTCTCTGAAGGTGAGTACCTCATTTATAAATTGCCATAAGAAGAATTCCTGTTCTGAAATCCTCTTATTTCTTATTTTTCTTATAATATGACTACCAGAAGAGGCTCCCAATACTCCATCCAATCAGATGGAGCTGGACTCAGAGGTAGAATTGATTCCTCAAAAGGGAAAAGGAAGGGCAATATCCCCAGTGGAACAGAATACACACAAGGAAGTGCCTTATCCCAAAGGCAAGTCCCAGAAATGCCCATGATATCTGAACCTGAATTGGAACTAAGTATGAGTGACTCGAACAGGTACAAATCACATTCAGAAGGCTCAAATAGACATGTACATGAGCTAGTACAAACAGTACTACACAGTGTACAAGGACAAAGATTGGGAAATGTTGCCCCAAATACACCAAGGAGTGATGAACTCCTGGCACATCCTGAAACAGTTCCTCAAAGAGGAGAAAATAGTGAGATACTCCAATGGATGGAATCCACTGTCATCCAAACCTCAAATCAAAAATATCAAGGAGTACCATGCCAAAAAGAAGGGGGCAACCAAGGAAGAAGACCCAGTAGCTTCTACCAGCAAGCCCCAAGTCAACCCACTTCCCCAAGAAGGGAAGAAGAACAAGAAAAAGAATTGGAGAAAACCATATTCCCCAAGCTACAGGATCCCCAAAATCCAAAAAGATGCCATGTACAATGTCTTCAACATGGCTAGAACTTTGATGGAATTCAAAGACAAAGAGGAACAAAGAATGAGACAACCCCATTTCCCAAAGAAATAACCTTGTCTCCTGATGTTGTAAATACTTTAACAGAGCTTAAAAATAGTATTTTACCTCTTAAAGACATTAAAAATAGTTTTTTATCTTTCCAACAAATAAATAATACCTTATCATCTTTAACAAAACTTGTTGTACAAAATAAGAAAGAAATTGATAACATAAAATTTATGATTGAAAATAATAAACCAAAAGTATTAATTGACAATACTCAGAAGTTAATACAAGGACAACAAGAGTTGTAAAAATACATAAGTGGTATCAAAGAAAAAACTTTGACAATCAATTATGACGTAAGTATTGATAATCTTACAGAAGAATTGAACAAATTAAGCATTTCTGTAGAACAATTTGAAGAAAAGACTTCATCACACCAAAAATTACTTTTGGACCATGTGGAAAAGAGTGATGAAGCAAGAATGCATCCGAAAGATGACATTCAAAGTGAAATAAGGCTTATTACTGAAAAAATGGATAAAATTAATGAGCCTAACTTAAATATTCCAAAGTTATCAACACCATTTTCTCACATAAGAAGCCCTGTTAAACCTAAAGAGGAATTAACAAACCCAATCATAACATACTTGATTCACCAAGACAATAACCAAGTCTTAATGAAGGAAGCATCTCAATTTAAAGAATGGCCAACATTCACAAGACAAGGTGAATATGACCACATGTCATTCATAAAAACAATTGACATTCTGCAAGAAGATTATGCCATACCAGATGAATTAATCACTGCAAGATTACATTCATTGTTTGAAAAATCTGCAAAATGATGGTATTATGGCATAATACAAACAAATGGCAAAAACACCTGGTCTTGGTGGGAACAAGAAATAATCACCAAGTGGGCTAATAATGCCTGGAGGTACAAGATAGAGAATGCATTTGAAAATTCTTTCTTTGACCCAGAAAAAGACAAACCTTTAACTTGGCTCTTAAAACAAGTTGAAAGACTGAATGCATTGTACCCGGAAATGTCACCAAACATGGGGCACATGAAATACTTAAAAAATGTGGAGGAGAGCTAGAACATGCCCTAAGAAGCAGGTGTATAGAACCATGTTCTACTTAAGAGTATATCAATGCACTAGAAGACATAGTGACAAGAACAAAAATTGGCAGGACTTGGAAGAAACTGGACATTAAAAGTCCAAATGAACCATTTATCAAAAAAGATAAATCAAAAGAATCTTTCAAAACCAATACATCCAACAATAATGAGCAAAGAAAATGCCATAAATGTGGAGGTATTGGACACTTAGCCAACAATTGCCTCAAAAAGGCAAAGATTAATGAAATTGTGGAAACAGAAAACCACAATGATAAAGAGGAGGAATCTGACTCTGAAAAAGAGACAGAAGAATCAGAAAGCTCTGAAAATGATGAAATCAACATAATTAATGCACAAATTAATAATATTGATATAATTTATGAATTACTGTATGTTAACTCAAACTTACCACAAGTTGGGACATCTGACACAAACCTGACAAATATACAAGATGCCAAAATGTATAGAACCAAACCTGCAAGAGGAATGGGATATACAGCTGGAAAATAAAGTATAAGTATGGTTATGGTTGATAACCAAGAAGGAAAAGTTAACTTAGATACAGGAGCACATTGCACCTGTGTTGGTAAAAGTTATTTAAAAACCATTTTCCCAGACTGGCAAGAAAAACTTATGCCAATTCAAGGTGTCAAATTTAGTAGTGCAAGTGAGAGCATGAAGCCCCTTAGAATAATTGATTTAACACTAATTGTCCCTCATCCCTCACAATGTGTCAGAATTAAAGTAGAGTTTTTAGTAATGGACAACTGTACTAGTAATCACTTCATACTTGGAAATGATTACTTATCAATTTACGGTATAGATATCTCTAACCAAAAGGATAGATATTTTACCATAGGAGACAACAAAAGACAAACATTTGGCTTCTTAAATAACAAAAAACAAATCACAGTTATTAAGAATGAAGAAAAAATTCCAGAAAAGGAACTTTTTATATCTGAACAACTCAAAGAGGCAGAATTCAATCAAGAATTAACAGAAAAAATGAAAGAAAAGTTGATTAACCTCTTATTTAATTACAAAAATGCCTTTGCAACTGAAAAATAACCACTACGTTCCATAATTGGGCATGAAGTGGATACAATTCTCAATGTGGAAAAACCTTACCCACCTTTACTAAGGAGACGTGCTTACCCAGCTAGTCCAAGGGCTGGAGAAGCCCTGGAGGTACATATTAAAGAATTAATCGACCTTGGAGTATTAAGAAAGGTAAGACATAATGAACAGGTAGAAGTCACTACACCTGTCATTATAACTTGGCACAATGGAAAATCAAGGATAGTAGGAGACTTCAGACCCCTGAACACCTATACCATTCCAGACAGGTATCCAATACCCAGAATCCATGAGACATTGACACAATTGTCACAAGCTAAGTTCATTACAGCCATTGATGCCTTAAAGGATTTTCTTAAAAATGTCTTAACAGACAATGCCAAAAAACTAGTGAGGATAATAGATCACTGTGGAATTTTTGAATACTTAAGAATGCCATTTGGTATAAAAAATGCACCTTCCCATTATCAAAGAATGATGAATACCATATTTCCCAAAGAATTATCAGAAGGATGGTTAATTATCTATATTGATGATATCATAGTTTTCTCAGAAAGTTGGGAAAATCACATTACAAGACTAGAAAGGGCACTACAAAAAATAGTCGAAGTGAATATGAAAATTTCCTTGAAAAAGTGTCATTTTACATACAGTGAATTAAAAGGACTAGGAGATGTTGTATCTGGACTAAGTCTAGGCATAGACAAGAATAAAGTAGCAGCAGTACTACTTAAGCCAATGCCTCAAACCAAAAAAGAAATGCAATCATTTCTGGGATTTTCTGGTTACTATAGACAGCATATAAAGGACTTTGCAAAAATTTCTAAATCCTTGTACAAGCTATGTGACCAACAAACAGTCTATGAAATGACAGAAGAAAGATTCAAGGCATATGAAGAATTGAAAAATTCCTTAACAAATGCCCCATTTCTTCTAATGCCAGATTGGAAACTACCCTTCAAACTTTACATTGATGCTTGTGGAGAAGGACTGGGTGCTGCACCACACCAGACACAAATTATCAATGATGAATCAGTGGAAGGACCAATTTGTTTTATTTCAAGACACATAAAGCCAACAGAAGCAAGATATGGAGCAAGCCAAATGGAATGGCTCTGCTTAGTGTGGGCTTTAGAAAAATTACATTATTACTTGGATGGAACAGTATTTGATGTGATTACACACTGTAATGCTGTAAAATCTCTATTAAATATGAAAACTCCAAATAAACATATGCGGAGATGGCAAATTGCTATCCAAGAATATAGAGGAAATATGACTATTATTCATAAAAATGCAGATGGTCTTAGCAGATGGGCTCTAGCAAATACCCCTGACAATCCAGCATGGGTACCACAGGAAGAACACCATATAGAAGGGATATGTGTTAAAGACATTGGCACAGAATTCTTTAACCAAGTTAAAGAAAGCTATAAGATAGACAATAATTGCCATATTTTAAGCCAACTTCTAATAAAAGACTGCAAAGACTCATCACTTTCATCAAAACTAGATGAAACATGGAAAAAGGCATATGATGAAGGAAGATTCCACCTCCTTGATGGAATCCTTTACCATAGAACAAAACACACATGTGTTATGGCCTTAACAGATAGAACCCTGATAAACACTATTTTACATGAGTGTCATGATAGTTTTGCAGCTGGACACCTTTCAGAAGACAGAACACTAGAGAGGGTGAAAACCTGCTCTTGGTGGCCAAATTGGAAGAAAGAGGTTGTAGAATACTGCCAAACCTGTGACAGATGTCAAAAAGCCAACAGAGCCACAGGAAAGAAATTTGGAATGATGATCCAAATTCAACAACCAAAATCCCCTTGGTAAATAGTTCATATGGATTGAGTAACAGCATTACCTCCAGGAGGAGACAGAAGCTATAATGCATTCCTATTATTGGTTGACAGGTATAGCAAAACTCCCATGTTCCTACCATGTCATAAAGATGACACAGCTATGGACACAGCCATAATGATATGGAATAAAGTTATCAGCCATACAGGCTTATTCCAGAATATTATAAGTGATAGAGACCCAAAGTTCACTTCAGTATTATGGACAAATCTCCATAACTTGTTTGGGACAAATTTATCATTCTCAACAGCTTACCATCCTCAAACTGATGGTTTAGTGGAAAGAATGATACAGACCTTAGAGGAAATGATCAGAATATTCTGTGCTTATGGGCTAGAATTCAAAGATTCTGATGGTTTTTCCCATGATTGGTGTACACTAATACCAGCTCTTGAACTGTCATATAAAACATTAATCCATTCTTCTACTGGCAAAACACCAGCAATGCTAGAAAAAGGTTGGAATCCAAGACTTCCTTATCATACCCTCAAAAAGGACTTAGTGGATATACATCCAACAGCAAGCAGTTTTAAGATAATGCTTGACAAGGAAAGACACCATGCAAATAGATGCATGCAAGATTATTTCAAATATGCAAAAGAAAGATGGGATAAAAGTCATAAGCCACCTGATTTCAAAATAGGAGACTTGGTCCTAGTATCAACCCTTAATTTCAATAGCATAAAAGGCCCAAAGAAATTAAAAGATTCCTTTGCAGGACCATTTATGATAAAAGCACTTCATGGACCCAATGCTGTGCAATTGGAACTCACAGGTGAACTAATGAACAAACACCCAACTTTCCCTGTAAGTCTCATAAAACCTTACAGCTCAAGTGACAAGGAGTTATTTCCAATAAGAAATAAACTCCAACTTGAAATTCCCCCCTCGGAAGAAGGAGAGGAAAAGAAAATAGTAAAGGTCCTTAAAGAAATAAGGATAAGAAACAAAAAAGAAAGAGAATACCTTGTAAGGTATAGAAATTCAACTCAAGAAGATGAATGGCTACTTGAGAAAGATACAACAAATGCTGATAAGCTACTAAGAAGGTTCAGACATGAAAGAAAACCTGAAAAATAGAAAAGTTAAGCATCATTAAGCTTCAACACTAACAAAGTCTATTGAAGAGGTAGGACAGTGGATGATACCCTAATTACACATATCAGATTGTGGTACAATCTTTTTTGGTGGTAGTGAATGTGAACCTTTGAGATATGACCACATACCCAAAAACAGTCACAAGAAATATGTAAAATAATTATACATTAAAAATAATTGCCTTAAAGCTACAAAAATACCATAAATTGGAATAAAACTTGGTTTAACTTAAACCCCAATGAATAAAAATGTGAAATAAATTATACCATTGTATTCCCCATGGCAATATACACATATATCATTTTTATGGCATATCTGTAAAGTCAATATTCAATATGTTATAAGTAATGTTACCATATAAAAAACACAAATCCCTATTTATTTCAAAGCCCAATGAAGCAACATGTGAAAGAAATGGAACCATTGGATTCTCCATGAAATCCAAATATAAAACAATTAAGAAGCTAAGCTCCAAAGTAAATACTTAAAGAATTAACCTCAATATATGCACTTTTTGGGTCAACACATGTATTCAAGGAGTTGAGGCAATATTGTTTGAAATATGCATGATAGAGTGATGAACCAAAAATATAGTCATCACATAATTACGGTAGGAATACAGAAATGGACCTTACTTCACAAGTTATAAACAAGGTTAAAACCTGTAAAGGATTATTGATTAAAATCAACAGAGCTGTTGACCACTTTGTTGTGAAAGTGGTCCAAACTTAAGAAAAAGTAGACAGTTGGATTCTACTAGTTCATACGTGAAGAATGATGTATTTTTTATTATAATATTCAAGGAATAATCCCTTGAAATCATGGTTTGAAGTTTAAAATATTAAATTTTGACAGAAAAGATGAGTTACAAGAAAAATCATCAAAAATAGAGTTTTAATGATGTAATGAAGTTCTCTTGGAAGAATAATAGCGTTATTCCAAGCTTTTTTAATTCACTCTCTGAATTTCTGTAGCGTGTAAATCTTAAAAGTTATTAAGGATCAAAGTTGGAACTTAATTTGATCGTTTTTCATGACTCACTGTGACCTTAAACTACGTTTAACAGTCATATTGTGGTATTCCATACCTTTTTACCAGTTTCAAGAAATTTTTTGGAAATTAAAAGTTGGGAAATCAAGATCAAAAATGAATAATTCAGGAAATCACCACTCAAAGGACATGATTAAAATCACAAAAAAAACCCAGGAATAACATCAACAACAGGGAGGAAGGGAAGATTTTAGCATTCACAATTGAAATATTCAATATACTTCTATAATTAAATGAATAGGAGAGGAGTGCTAACTTATGGAATTATACAAGAAAACATAAATATAAGCCTTACAGAATCAACAATAGGCTTAATACATACAGAAACTCAAAATTACATAGGAAAAGTAACATTGTAACATCATATCCACTCTAAATCCATCAAGAAGATTATATTACCAAGAATTACAGTAACCAAATACAGTGCATGTGACACAAGGATCATATGACAGTATCCAATTCAACTCAATACATGAAAATCCACTAAAAACTTAAAAAAATTACACAACAATACAGGAGCCCAAATAAGACTTATGCAGGCCACATGCATAAGATCTGTACAGTACACAGCCTCAGGATCATCAAATACAACTCAATTCAATTTCAACTAGCTGCATGCAAGGGGAATACACTAAAACTATAAACCACACAGCAATTACAGTAATCAAGAATTAAAACTCAAGAAGATATCCCCACATTACACAGCATGATCACCTGGAACTAGATAAATCTTACAAACAAATTATACAGGGGCTTATTCACATGACACCACCTTCATCCTTAACTCACCAGCATTAATTCCTCAAGGCTATGCAAGCTGACTAAAGCAGTGCAAAAGAGAAGTCACCTGATATTTTTATCACAATCCCCACCAAGGAAAACATCTCAACCTTCATTTTGACCAAACAAATGGAAAGAATCTCTCAGTCATATGACACCATTCTCAATTTTACACACTAGCATTAATCTCTCAAGGCTGTGCAAGATTACTAATACAGTGTAGCAGATAGGTCATCTGACTTTTGTTACAAAAAATCTACACCAGCAAAATTACCTCAAGGGCAAGAATAACACTTTACATGGAGAGCCCATGGGTACTTCTCACAACATAAAAGGAGACCTCTCTCTCTCATTTTTTCTCCTCTTTCCTCATGCCAATAATTATATACCAAGAAGGAGAATAATTATTCATCCCTTACTAGTAGGTTAATCTAGATATTATTATTATTATTACATTACATTAAAAGTGATTTACATATAGCTGTAGTTAACAGTAGGTCTGCCTATATTATAAATTCATCTATTAGTGAAATACTCATACTCAACAAAGTATTTATATTAAACTCTTCTCACTAGAAGAAAATCCATATCACTATTATTATTATCACAAAATATATATTTAACATATTATCAAAATTATTTATCAATTACACTTATTTAAAATATCAAACAATATTATTATATTATCACTATTACTGAAATTTTTCTCATATTGAGCTATTATCCATTAAACAAAATACCTTCAACAAAGAAAACAACTTAAAATCACCACTCAGTACTATTATATCTATTATTTATCTACTCAATTATTATCTTATCATCTTGAAATCACCTACAATTTATTTATTTAAAGTTATTATTATTTTATCATTAGTCTGATTATTGAATAGGTCTGATAGAGACTGCTGAAAAGTCTTCTCTAGTTGTAAAGCCACAATCTTAAATATTGATTTGTGAGCTCTGTAGGGAGATTGTTTAGTATATTCAGAGGGGCAGCTAAAACACCATTAGCACCCTTGGTTACAGGATTAATTCAGCAATTCAAAACTGTTTACCTGTGATTTCCCCCTCAAGGACTGCCTTATCCAATCCCACACCAAAAGGAGTTCCACATCTGGTGTCCCAACAGTGGCAATTTCAACTTCAACATTCAACAATCAGTCAATCATCAATAAAAGAAGATAATCAAATCAACATAACTCACAAAATAATTATCATTATCAAGAATAAACCATCAACACTCTCATACAATCTGGAATCTGGAAACAAATCCCATTCCAAATCATCATCACCATCACAATCCTCAAATCAATCATACCATTTTTACTATCCAGTAAAAGAAGGAACACCAGAAAATCAAACACCCAAGGATATTGATTAACTTATTGCAACACCAAGAACAGAACAGAAGGAAAAGGAAGAATTAAGGAGATTTTTCTTCAAGTTAATTCAAGAAGCAAGGAAAAACAAGAGAAGTAAAAAAGAATTTAAAGGATCAGTTTATCAAGTAGAAATGAATCAACAATCAAAATCTGACTTACCACCATTACCTGAAGATACTGTAGAAGGACAGTATGCAGAAGAAAGTGAAGAGGAAGATCAAACAGTACAAATACAAAGTCTTATGAAGCAAATGCAAGATTTATTATTAACACAAAGTAAAAAGAAAGGAAAAAGAAGGGAACAAACATCTTACACACCTGGAGCCAGTCCAAGTGAACAAACATTACCAAGGCATGTTAGACCTGAAGACTCACCAATATCACCTACACCTGGACCAAGAGCAACCTCTACTCCAGCAACAGAACCAAGAGCTCAAAATATTCCAAGAAGAGTTTTTGTCACTACACCTAATAATCCAAGTCCATTACAGCAGAAGGTTCCAAGACAAGAAAGACCTGTGGTCAAAATTAAAGCAAAAGATTACAATCTAAATTTTGATGGAGAAGAAGTAGAGAAATTTATCAAGAAAGTGGAAAGAATAGCTCAAATTGAAGGAGCAACAGATGAAGACCTAGCAATGCAAATGGCATTTTGGACAACAAACCAAAAGGTGAGTGATGCAATTGAAGCTATGCCAGGCTATGAAGAAGGAAATTGGACACAGCTCAAGAAAGATCTCATAACAAAATGGGGAAGAGTTGAACCTGAAAGAAGATACAGAAAAGACTCACTGATCAAGCTTTTTTCTGAAACTCAAGAAGATGGAGGAATTGGTAGTCTATCACAATATAAAAAGTTTATGGGAGAATATGAAACTATTGTTACTTACTTATTAAGATACAGGTATATTCCTCAAGATAACATGTTCCATGAAGACTTATTTGATTGTCTTTCAGCTGATATTAAAGGAGCCATAAGTAAGGAAATGATCAAAGATAATGTTATGGTTAGAGCTGAAGATGGAGGATACCTTATACCACCTATGAAGATCCTCAAGAAGTACATTGAACAAGAATTGGAAGCCAGAATATTAGTAACCAAAACATTCTCATCATCAGGAGATATAGGAAGGAATGTTACTGAAAATAAAAATAAAGTTCATTTCAAGGAGGAGGCTTTCCCAGGAATGAATGAAGCTTTTAATAAAATGAAGGAAATTACTGAATCCCTCAAAGAGCAAAAAATGGAAACTAGAAAGCAGGCACAAGGGGAAAATGAAGATTTCAAGAAATTTATGACTCAACTAGAAGAATTGAAAAGTCTATCCAAACCTCCAATGGGTGGGGTTACCAATAATCAACTCAATAATCAACAGTTCAAACCAAGAAATGATTTACCCCCATTCTCACAAAGGCATGTTCCCTATGCACCAGCACAAAACATACCAAAACCTTATGTCAAATGTTACTACTGTCTGGAGGAAGGACATTCAGTTAACAGATGCAACCACCTCTTTGAAGATCAAAATAGAAAATGGGTCAGCAGACAAGGAGGTGGATTCTTATTTCCAAATTGGCAAAGAGTACCAACAGATGGCAAAATATCACCGAAGAAGTTAGTGGAAGAATTTGCAAAAGAACAAGAAGAACTTGCCAAGAAAAGGAAGGAAAATGAAGCTAAAGAATCAACACACCAACCAAAAGAAGTAAACCTAATACAAGTAAAGAAAAATGACATTTCAACAGCTATAGCCAAAATTGAAGATTGGGGAAGCTGGCAGCAACCAACTATATTATCAGCCAATGATCCATTTCTCAATAACTATGGATTAAGAAACACCAAACAAAGATCCTCAAGAAATGAGCAGCCAAGTCAAGAACCCATCAATTCATTACCAAAAACAATGGAAACACCACTCAAAAAGAAACCAAACATACCTGGAGCCTATATTGAAGATGAACATGGTATAGTGGAAAAAACAATTATTCCAACTAAATTCAAGAAACCTCAAGAGTTCAAAAGGGAAGAAGAAGTTAGCCAAGAAGAAAAAGAAAAACAGGATTCTAGAAAGAAGCAAGAATTGACTCAAAATACCATTAAAAACAAGGATATCAAGCAAGAACACACAGAATTTCAAGAGGTTATGAGTCAAATTATCAAAAAGGTTTTGGATCAGAAAATAAATCTCACCTTAGAACAAGTTCTTATCATGTCACCCAAGGTTATCAACCAGCTTGAAAATTTGACAACAGAAGAAAGAAACTCAATCAACTCACTTGATACAAAAGAAATTCAAACCAAACTCATAAACCAACATTTAGGAGATTATGAACAGCCCAAATTACATTATGCCTGTCCACTGGGATTTATGCAAGTATATTTGGGAGAAGATGGACATGAAATAATGGCATTAGTAGATACAGGATCAGAATTGAACATAATACCAGAAGATTCAGCAATAAAAGCAGGACTCACCACAAGATGTCTCAACATGAATTTAAGAGGAATTGGTGGTCACTGTACTTCAATAGTAGGATTAGCAGAATTTACCCCAATTACTCTAGTTACTGGGGAAGAAAGAAATATACACCTTTTTGTGGCAAGGGGAGCAGTACACACAGTATTGGGAAGGCCCTTCCTTGCAGACAACAACATCAGATTAGACTTTTCTCAACAAAAAGGGGAAATATTCAGTTATATAGAGCCAGATGGAAGAAGACTTTGCTTACCAATTTGTTCACCACAGAAAGTAGGATGGAGAGACAACCCACCAGCAGGCATGGAGGCCTGTGCATCTGCAACAGTGGAAGGATATAATGGTCTAAATATAGAAGATAAGGAAGGTTCTGGCAATATGGGAATTGATATCAAAGTTTTCAAAAATAAAGAGTCACCTCATGAAATTCCAACTTTGGCCAACACACATGTAGAAACTAAGACTTCACCTAAACACCTAACAGGAATTTTGGACTTAGAGAAACAAAATACCAGTAAAAATGAAAGTTCAATCAAGACTATCCATCAAGACTCCATAATAACAGAAGAACAGGGGGTCATAAAAACAGAATCCAACACAATTAGTCAAGCAGAATTCATTATGCAAGAGATACCTGGAATCACTCACAGAGACCCTGATTATAATCTAGTTACTAAGAAGAAATCCCTCAAAAGCAGATTATCACCCAAGAAATTAGTCAAATCAATATCCAAACTAATCAGGAAGGAAAAGGAGATTATTAAACATAAACTAAAACAAAGCTCAATACCACAAGAAATAGCCAGGACACCAATTGGATTTTCAAAAATATCCCAGGCAGAAGCTTCACACAAGCAGGACAGCAATTTTCAACCTTTTCCCTCAAATATGGAAAATATTGACCCAAGGCTTATTATTGAAAATAAAGATATTACCAAACAAAACCTAAAGAAGTCAAAAATTGAAATAAGAAAATCAGAACAAGAATTTTCAAAAGAACTCATTCAAGAACCAAAAGAAGAATCAGATATTTATCTTCCCAAAGAGAATAACCTATTTCATATTTATACACCCAATAAGGATCCAATATTCCTACAATATCCTCAACACTTTAAGGCTTTCCACCCAAGAAGAGAGTTGAATAAGGAAAATAAAGCTATCAAGCAAGTGGTAACTGTAGAAAAAGAAAGTGCAATTACCAAAAATGAAGATTCAATTAACTCAAGACCCAAAGATCCTACCAACATCAGTATTCAAGCAAAAGAACATGAACATAAAATAACTCACCATCATGGACACTCACCACAACATAAAAATTATCTTGGAAGAGAAAATAAAAATGACAAAAGGAACTTAGTCAAAGGGATAAGTCAAATATCTTATAAGAAGAAAAGAAGAAGGGCAAAACCATATGATAGGATTGCCCCAAATCAGAAATTATCCTCCAATTCACCATTACATTTGGCATACAGATATCAGGCTTCAATTCAAAATAAAAAAATTCTGCAACATAAAAAGGAAGAAAATAATTATTTCAGCACTCAAATAGGTCAAAATACAGAGGAAATGGACATTCATAAAAAGTTCACTTACCCAACAAACACAGAAGATTGTGTGGAAAACAAATCAGAGCCAAATGAAATATATAGGTCAAATTCTATATATCATTCAACCAATTCCAAAGAAGAATACTCCCCTACCCCACACCATCACTCTGACAAAGAAAATACCAATTTTAATCTGGGAATAAATTACTTTTCTTTGGACAAAGCCAAGGAAAGCCAAATGGACAAAAATGAAGAAATAAATGAAGAAATCAGTAACAGACAACAGAAACAGGATCAAAAAGATTTATCAAAACCAACAAATATGGAAGAAATTGAATCAGATGGAATTTTACTTACAGAAGACCAATTTCCCTGGGAAGGCTATACCAATTGGCAGCCCTTGAGGAATGAAAATTGCAACCTGGAACTGTACAAAATAACTCAACAAGATCATCAATGCTCAGTTCAGCATGTAAAGTGGCTAGAAGGAATAAAGAAAGCATCAAATAAACAAACAGAAAGTAATAAAAAGAAGAAGAAGACTAAGGAAGAAAAGGAGTATTTCTGGATTACTCAGAATAAGAAGATATGCCCAAATTTGCAAGCCCATTTGGCACACAGATATCAAGTTTCAACACAAAATAAGGACAGAGAAGAAAATAATAACAGAAATGAAAATACAAATTTTGAGAATTTGGGAAATAAAGAAGAGTTTCAAGATCAGTATCTCAATACAGAAAGAAGAAATGAACTTACAGCTAAGAAGGCCAAATTCAAGAAAGGTCTTGACAACAAATTATCATATTATCAATGACTTTTTTTATTATAATTAAACATGTTTCTTTATTATTTCATAAATTTTAGTCTTATTCTAGTATCAAATATCCATAAAAAAAAAAAAAAAAAAAAAAAAAAAAAAAAAAATAATATTATTATTATTTAAATTAAGTTAAACCTATTATTATTATATAAATTAAATTAAATTTATTATTATTATTTGAATTAAAAAAAAATATATTATTATCATTTATATTAAATTAATTTTATTATTTTTTATTTATATTAAATTAAATTTATTATTAAAAAAATAAAAATAAATAAATAAATAAATATCATTGTTCTTTATATTAAATTTAATTTATTATTATTATTACATTAAAAATATTATTATTATTTATTATTAAAATTAAAATTATTATTACTGATAAAATTAAATTAAATTTATTATGATTATTAAAAAAAAAAATTAAATTTATTATTATTATTAAAAAAATTAAATTAAATTTATTAAAATTATATTTTATTTTTTTTTATTTATGAATTACTATATATATATTTCTCTATTACATTTATACCTTCATGTATATGTATTGATCATTATTATTTTCTTGATTTATTTTATCTTATTTATTATTATTATCATTTTTTTTATACTCTAAATCATTGTATTATCATTTTCTTTAAAAAAAAGAAAAAGAAAAAAAAAAAAAAACAACAAAAACAAAAAAAAAAAAAAAAAAAATTATTTACCTTTTATTTTTTATTTATTTATTTATTTTTTTTTTTTTTTCTCTAAAAAAAGAAAATTAAGTTTTATTGTTTTCTAATCAAAAAAAAAAAAAAAAAAAAAAAAAAAAAAAAAGAAATAAAATAATAATAATAATAACAAAAAAAAAAAAAAAAAAAAAAAAAAAAAAAAAAAAAAAAAACAACAAACAAAAACAAAAAGAGAAAAAAAAAAACAAAAAAAAAAGCAAAAACGATTGATCGCGATGGAAAGAGAAGGGTTCAACACTGTACATCACACAAACACAAGAAACAAAAATTTAATGTTTTTTTTATTATTTTTTTTTATTTTTATTTATTTTATTTTTTTTAAAAACAAAAATAAATAATAATAAAAAATTATAAAAAAAAAAAAAAAAAAAAAGAAAGGATCGATCGCGATGAAAAAAAGAAAAGTACTATACAATACAGTACAGGGTAGAAGCTACAAAAACAAAAAAAAAATAGTACAATTTAGATTGAACAGTCAAGAAAAGAAACACCCGCGGCTAGAAAACAAAACCAAATACTTCAAATTTGAAGTATTCACACCCAGCTACTTCAAATTAGAAAAAAAAAAAAAAAAAAAATTCATCATCATTTAAATTAAATTATAAAATAATAATATTATTATTTATAATAAATTAGATGTATTTTTATTATTTAAATTAAAATAAAACTTATATCTATCATTCAAATTAATTCAAATTTATTATTATAAAAAAAAAAAAAAAGCAAAACAAAACAAAACAACACATCATTATTATAAAAGATGGAAAATAGGTCATAATTATTAAATGGAGAGGGGGGGTGCCCACCCATTTAATAATCATCAATGGGTTATAGTGTAGAGCTGTCATGAAGAGGATGACATGGGTATTAATTTTACTCAAGAACATATGGGGTCTCAATATTGTTAAATACAATAAAAGGAAAAACAACAAAACAAAACTCACCAAAATCAATCAACTTAGTAAAACAATAATACCAACCAAATTACTGCAAGAAAAGGTCCTAGATAAGACCTTGAACTATCTGGATAATTATTTTATCTTTTATCAATACCATTCAACAAAATCAACTCAAGAAAAGGTCCTAGATAAGACCTTAAACTGTCTGGATCATTATTTCATCATTCATCAAGACACTTCAACAAAATAATTACTTCAAGAAGAGGTCCTTGATAAGACCTTAAACTGTCTAAACCATTTTTTTATCAAAGAAAATTCAAGAACTCAATAAATGGTCCTTGATAAGACCTTAAACTGTCTAAATAATTTCTTTATAGTACTTATTCAAAATCAAGACTAAAGAAAAGGTCCTTATTATGACCTTAAAATTCCTCATCAACATTATTTTATGCTAATTACAGTCTCAGGACTAAAGCAGAGGTCCTGGATAAGACCTTAAACTGTACCAATTTCCTTTTTTATTATTATTCATTTATTTTATTTTATGGCAACACTGGTGGAAATATTTAATCAAGAT
This sequence comes from Austropuccinia psidii, assembly GCA_023105745.1. Taxonomy (NCBI): domain Eukaryota; kingdom Fungi; phylum Basidiomycota; class Pucciniomycetes; order Pucciniales; family Sphaerophragmiaceae; genus Austropuccinia; species Austropuccinia psidii. The sequence goes on from JALGQZ010000007.1 coordinate 62,077,870, forward strand.
AATTTATTAGTACCTAGAAGAATTTTATCAAATGGAGAGGGAAATAACCCTAGATCAGTATACATGATATGGGACAACATTAACATGGATAAACAAACAAAAAAGAAGAAACAACAGGGTACAAATCAAATATGAAGAAATGGAGATTACAAAATCAATATAACAAGCCATCAATGGAAATTATCAACTGAATTTATTGAAATAAAAATTTAAAGGAAGAAAATTTTCACTTATGAACCAGGATACTGTACTTGAAACTGGAATGCTGGGGACAGCATTAAATGGAGAGGGGGATGTGGTATTCCATACCTTTTTACCAGTTTCAAGAAATTTTTTGGAAATTAAAAGTTGGGAAATCAAGATCAAAAATGAATAATTCAGGAAATCACCACTCAAAGGACATGATTAAAATCACAAAAAAAACCCAGGAATAACATCAACATCAGGGAGGAAGGGAAGATTTTAGCATTCACAATTGAAATATTCAATATACTTCTATAATTAAATTAATAGGAGAGGAGTGCTATCTTATGGAATTATACAAGAAAACCTAAATATAAGCCTTACAGAATCAACAATAGGCTTAATACATACAGAAACTCAAAATTACATAGGAAAAGTAACATTGTAACATCATATCCACTCTAAATCCATCAAGAAGATTATATTACCAAGAATTACAGTAACCAAATACAGTGCATGTGACACAAGGATCATATGACAGTATCCAATTCAACTCAATACATGAAAATCCACTAAAAACTTAAAAAAATTACACAACAATACAGGAGCCCAAATAAGACTTATGCAGGCCACATGCATAAGATCTGTACAGTACACAGCCTCAGGATCATCAAATAAAACTCAATTCAATTTCAACTAGCTGCATGCAAGGGGAATACACTAAAACTATAAACCACACAGCAATTACAGTAATCAAGAATTAAAACTCAAGAAGATATCCCCACATTACACAGCATGATCACCTGGAACTAGATAAATCTTACAAACAAATTATACAGGGGCTTATTCACATGACACCACCTTCATCCTTAACTCACCAGCATTAATTCCTCAAGGCTATGCAAGCTGAATAAAGCAGTGCAAAAGAGAAGTCACCTGATATTTTTATCACAATCCCCACCAAGGAAAACATCTCAACCTTCATTTTGACCAAACAAATGGAAAAAATCTCTCAGTCATATGATACCATTCTCAATTTTACACACTAGCATTAATCTCTCAAGGCTGTGCAAGATTACTAATACAGTGTAGCAGATAGGTCATCTGACTTTTGTTACAAAAAATCTACACCAGCAAAATTACCTCAAGGGCAAGAATAACACTTTACATGGAGAGCCCATGGGTACTTCTCACAACATAAAAGGAGACCTCTCTCTCTCATTTTTTCTCCTCTTTCCTCATGCCAATAATTATATACCAAGAAGGAGAATAATTATTCATCCCTTACTAGTAGGTTAATCTAGAAATTATTATTATTATTACATTACATTAAAAGTGATTTATATATAGCTGTAGTTAACAGTAGGTCTGCCTATATTATAAATTCATCTATTAGTGAAACACTCATATTCAAAAAAAATATTTATATTATACTCTTCTCACTAGAAGAAAAATCTATATCATTATTATTATTATCACAAAATATATTTCTCATATTATCAAGATTATTTACCAACAACAACTATTTAAACTATCAAACAATATTATTAAATATTATTACTATTACTAAATTTTCTCATATTGAGCTATTATCCATTAAACAAAATACCTTCAGCAAAGAAAACAACTTAAAATCACCACTCAGTACTATTATATCTATTATTATCTACTCAATTATTATTTCATTATCTTGAAATCCCCTACAAATTTATTATTTAAAATTATTATTATTTTATCATTAGTCTGATTATTGAATAGGTCTGATAGAGACTTCTGAAAAGTCTTCTCTAGTTGTAAAGCCACAATCTTAAATATTGATTTGTGAGCTCTGTAGGGAGATTGTTTAGTATATTCAGAGGGGCAGCTAAAACACCATTAGCACCCTTGGTTACAGGATTATTTCAGCAATTCAAAACTGTTTACCTGTGATTTCCCCCTCAAGGACTGCCTTATCCAATCCCACACTAAAAGGAGTTCCACAATATTAGTGATAAAATTGGTTAATACTGTTAGTTTATGATTAAAACTGATTAAATCCACGAATCTTGGGGTTCTGCCAAGCCTTTGATGTCATCAAACTTAGAGTTATAGTGATAAATCTAAATAATGGTGTAATAATGATGTAATATGGTTTGATCATGATGTAATCATCACCAAAACTTAAAATATTGATCGATTCCAGTGGATATGATCAGTAAACGTCTACTAGAGGCCTGTTGGACTCTAGGAGGGAGGTATTTACTATAAATAGAGCTCTTTTTACTCTGTTTTCCCCTCAGACACATCAAAAACATTAAATTAATACAATTAAGAAGGTAATATCTTTATTCTTTATATATAAAACTTTTATATTATTAAAGACCAAAGATCATCTTATTATAATTATCAATTTTGAAGTGATTAAATCATTTATTTGATTGTTTTTGTTAAAAATCTCTCTAAAATCTCATTTCCATGTAAATATCAAGAATATTTGCAATTTTCTCTATTTTTTATTGTAAATACAATTTGGATAAGTTGTATTTACATTTTTTTTGGCGTAAAATATCTCAAAATTATAATATTAAGTATTAAAAGTAGGTTATTTTCTCTTATTATAATAATTTTCTCTTTATTATTCTTTTAATAATTCTTTAATTAATATAAATAGTATTTATATTAATTTATAACTTTAATATTGGTAATATTATTGTTATTAATTGTTTTTTATCAATAAAAAACAATTCTTTAAGCCTTTATTGTTTGTTTGTAACAATAATAAAGTGCCATTAAATATATTAATTATTTTATATTAATATATTTATTTTATTATATTATATTTTATAATATAAATAATATTATCATATTTATTTAATAATATAATTATTTTTACGCCATAATTATAATAATTCTTTATTATTATAACTATTTTTACCTTATTAATTTCATTTATAAGGACATTCATAGTACGATAAGTAAAATATTAGTAATTTTTACTTATTGTTTCATAGTCAAACCTTACACTAAGCCTGGGGGTACTGTCACATGGTGGAATGTGATCTACAACTTGCCAGTATTAATTGGTCTTTCAACCGCTTTAATAGCCTTTTCGGCAAGAGCTCCCTTTGCTGAGGTCTGGCAGACAGCATTGTGACAGGTTTGAAACTGTATTTGGCGAATCTTCCATGAAAATCCTTGCTGATTAGGTGTTGGAAGATTTCCCATTACTAATGAATGGTAATGCTCTATCTGTCTCCATGGCTGTGACCGGTTGGTGAGGTGGGAAATTGGCCAAAAGGGCCAAAGAGACATTCCATGCCATGAGTGGTTAGCTGGCCTAAGAGTGATAATATGTCCAATCGGCCATGCATTGATGGAGGCTTGATTTGCCGTAAACACCAATTGGGAGGGGGTTTTTCAGTGGTTGTGACACAAACATAAGTCAATTTCTATGGATAATTGGTGGAGTAATTAAGTAATTCTAAGGTATTCATTTTCTCTGTTTTAATAACCTTTTAAAAAGTTTATTCATTGCTTTTATGTTGTAGGAGCTCTAAAAGTTTCTCTAAAGCCTGTTGTGGGTTTATCATTTAGTTTATGACATGATCATAGGTGTTACTATCTCTGCTTATATTTCTGAGAATCAAATAAGAAAAAATATCAGGAGGCATGACTATGCCAATTCCTGCAATTTCAAGAAGTATGTTTGAGAATTCTTTAACATAATCTTCAATGTTTCCATTGAAGTGGAGGCATTTCCATCTAACCAAAGTTCTTCCCCTGGTGGTAACATTATGTGAAGAAAATGTTTTGTGTATTTTCGTTCATATTAGTTTAGTATTTTTAACTGTGTTAGAATTAACTAAAGTGACAATTATCTCAGGATGTAGTCTACTGAGAATGAGGTGCAATGCCTCAACTTTTAGATGATTCCAGTTACTGATAAAACAAGGATCAGTTGTTGGGGATAGTTCTGAGCTTTATACATCCCCTAATCTACAATAAGATAGCTTTTATGTTGATTGGGATGCTCCAAAGGGGGTATTTTCGGCCAGGTATGACAGGTATTTGATTAATATTATTTTCCCATCTTTCAAAAATGATTGTTCACTCTTATTAATGATGATTTTGAGCTGTTCAAGACTGTAAATATGTAAAATCTTAAAAAACTATGATTATAGTTGTCACAACCATGGCAATTCCATCCTTGGTTCTCCGTATGGCATATCAAGTCACAGTCCTTTTATGGCCAATTGGCCATATCCTTCACCAGTGGCCAATATGGCCATGTCATCATCTTATGGACCATTTATGGCCATTTGTCTTTTGGGGCCTTCATGGCCCTTCACCCCAATCCAGAACCCATAGCGGCAATTTTTGCCCAAATGGGTATTTCTGGTCATTTCCCTCAAAACAAGGGGAAATGGCCCAAATGGCTGTTTTTGGCCATTTGGGCTCATAATGCGCATTTGCACATTTTTGCGCATTTTGCACATTTGCGCACTTTTTGCGCACTTTGCACATTTGTGCAAGAGGGTTTTTCCCCAGTTAATTAATATATTTTGATTTTATTTTATCTTTATTTATCTTATCATTTTTGTTAAGTGAATACTGATATTATCAAGTCAGTCATTTAGCACCTTTTCTCTTTTTCTTTCTTTGCCTGTCAATGGATATTTGGTGGTCATATCCTTGCTAATTCCATTGTTCATTTTGGCATGTTGAAACAGTGATTAAGGACTTACTTGGTTGGCTCTTTGGCCCTTTGGCTTCTCTTTCCTCTCATTGCATCTCATCTTTGTACCTGCATATTTCTTAGAGGAATGTGTTCTTTTATTTTTATCTTCTTTATTCTTTGGAGTCTTCCAAGTGAGTTCCCTGATTGCTGAGTGCCAGGCCACTCTTGTATTTCTGTCCAAGAGCCCCTGTGACAATAGTATTAATTCAGTGAAACTGAAACAAAACATAGTAAAGTGAGAAATGGTTATGTACCTAAGAGTGCACAATAATAGTGATACTTCTAACAAGCCTCGTGCAACACATAATACAGCTCCTAACACAACTATCTAAATTAGATGGGTTAGTAGAGGAAAAATAACATAGAAAAAGTGAGGTATCAACCTAATGCTATGAAGAATACAAGTTCAAAATAAGAATAATCTAAGTACTATCTGGAATACCTTGGGAGTAAAACACTAGATAGTGAACATCAGAAATCACTATTACTGGAAGAACCAGTCAGAGGTAAGACAAACCACTAAGTCCAAGAGGAGTTTTTTTTACAATGGAGGGTGTTATTCAAGGTCAAATCATTATCTTTGTAAGAGGTACGTATTATCTTATCTCCATGGCATGGCATACTTGGGTTTGCTCTTAAGTACTCAATAATTGCTATTTTTTACTATAAGCGGAAATATTTAGTTTGTCATGGGCTGGGAGAGATCACATATCTTAATATCAAGCTCCTCGACACATTTCAAAAGCAAGAGTTGAGATCAGCCTTGATTTCCTCTTATGATAACTCCTTATACAATAGAACATGACTTGAAGGAAAACTTACTTTCAAATTGGAATTAGCATATCATGCATACTCAAAGGCAGGCCAGAGAGATATGAAAATAAAATGAAAGCATCCAACTAAAATAGACTGAAAATCACTTTTGAGTTCCTGAGGAGTAGGATTGTTTCTTTTGATATGTACAGAGTGTTAAGTTTTCAGACAAAAAAACTAAAACTTTATTTCAATATTTTGCTTGTATTTTTAGCACAGAGAACAAAAAAATAGAGTGTATATTATACCTAAAACAAAATCCTATAATATGAACTTAAAAACAACAATGGTAACATTTTCAGAACAAAGATGGATCACTAAAAGAATGAAGTGATCGTAAGTTAATATATGAATTCTTTATGTGTGAAGAGAATAGTCTTACCAGCCACACAAAATCAGAAAAAGAAGTGATAAAAAAAGGTGGGTAGATTACTATTTATTTATTATTTTGATTTTTTTATCTTTATCCTGAGGAAAGAAACATTATGCTATATATATTAACCAGAGATGAGTTTTTTTTAGTAAAAATAAAAAAAATAAGACTCAGAGACTGGGAATGAGAAGAATGTGCTGAGGATGTCGTGAGTAGAATTAATATTGAGGTTAGGTTTTGAATGATGAGTTTCGACAGTGAGATTTTTCACACAGAGCATTCAGTAAAACTTGGTTGTTGACAGCATCCAGAAAGGTTATGATACTTGAAGGATAATTGCTAATTTATAAAAGAGATGATTGATTAAAAATTAAATGCAGGAGCCAAGGAAGTTTGATCGAAGTGTTTGAATGAGAAAGGGTCGATTATGGCTTGAAACAAACCTGCACCAAAAAACCCGCCACAAACCTCACTGCTATCTGCTATACCGCACGGGGAAGCTGTTTAATTTTGTCGTTCCCCGCTTGAGCGAAATATGTCTCATCAGACATGGCTCAAAGTGTCCAATAAAATAACAGCTTCGAAATATAATATGACTCCCCAACGTTCCTTTGCTTCGCAAATGTCATCGGCTCAACCCGGATATACTCGAATATTATAGAAATATTTTTGAGCTTGGTCGGCGTTTAGTTTTTCAATCAGCCTGTACAAGCTGTTTTGACATTATAAGGTTGAGTGACTTACCTGCGGTGCATTGTTAGTCAAATTTTTTGAAATTTGTTTTGATAAGGTGTAAGGGATTGAATTTCTGTGTGGCATCGAGTAAAAAAAGTTATCATGAGGGGTGACGGGGCCTTGAATTTAACCATATAAGCCGTCCAATCTTCTTCCCCTTCTTCATGGGAGGAAATTTGGTTCATTAAATAGTGTTATCTTGACTCATTCAACAATAATCTGATCGCTATTAGGTAAGCTATTCAAGTTCCCAAGTGTTATTCTAAATATTTCCATCCCTGTTCTCTAATTCATGATACATTATCTCAATAGTCCAATTCCTTTTTAAGCGGGTATCGCTCTGATTACATATTCGTTTACCAGGTTGCAAGTATAATTAATTTCACACAAGGTAGGAAACTCAATAACGCCGTTTGAATCAGAAGAATATTTTTTCCAGTTGTTTTTGTTTTCCCTGCGTAAGAAAAATTACATATGCTCATCTACTTTGAGCGCAAAGATTCGTTTCCTAATTATCTTTATCTCTACTCAGTTTGACATTCATTAGCCTGCTATAAGGTATCAAGCCAAATAGTCAGTTTTTGTTATGGAGAGTAATTTTGCCAGGTATATGCTACTACTATATCTCATTTCATATCGTTCAAAAATGCTTCAGAAAACAAGATTAATCGTGTGCTTTTAATTGAAGGTTATCTATCCAGACGACTAATAGACAATCCAACGTCAGTATTTTTCCCTGTTTTAGAAGCAGAATTGGACCTTTGTAAGATTTGACTCACCTTCAGTTTCTCCGCCCACTGATCTCGAAAATTCGTAGGTTCCAAACGATGAATTACCCCGCCTATACCCCTCGTCAAAGTTTTCAAATAGCATACCCAGCAGTCTGGTATTGCTCCTCCTAGTCACGCAATTTATCCCCAGTTGCTTTGCAGCTTTCAGCGCGCAGCAGTCGTGTGGAGTTCCCCAGTGTACCAGGGTACCTATTGTGGCATGGGTAGGCGCGCATGAGTGGAGGTTACACTGCGAAAACAACCATATTTATAAATGGAAAAATTATTGGTATGGGCCAAAACCAGATAACTTTCAAGGTCCATGTTCCCAGTGTCACCCCGACGGGGACAAGTCTGTTGCAATTACCTCAACCGACGTCGGCATAAAAACTATTCCCGTTTGTACGTTCCACAAAGAGAAGATGGATCACCGAAACTCGGCTAGGTAGATTGAGTAAACTACGCTTTATCACTTTTACTATTTTTTCGTGGAATTATATTTAAAGCTATAATTGCCTTTATCACTCACCAGAAATTAGCTTAAAATCCTTCAAAGAAAAGTATAATGATTGCTTCCCTACAGTAATTTCATTGGGAAGATTTGTTGAGAAGAGCACTTCTTTTAGAGAGCTGAAATGAGACTAGAAATTCATAAAGAATGAAATAAAATAATGTCAAAGAATGAGACTAAGCACATGTATTTCATCAACAAAGAGTAAGATGATTTAAGAGGACAAAAAGCAATTAAGTACCTAAACAGTAGATAGCAAGAGGCTCAAATAGCTAAGTGGAATTATAATGACAGGACTAAGGCAACAATGCTCAAAGATCAAAAAATACTAATATAGATTGAGACTTCAGTTGGTCTTCTTATTTAATGCTGTTGAATTGAAGAGTACTTCACCTCATTCAGATACGGCTATTTCACTAATAGTGATAAAGGAAAGAGGGGAAAAAATAAAGAGATGGCGATGAGAAAGATTAGAGAGTAAATGAGAGTGGAGGAAAGGAAATATTTGAAGAGAAAAGAGAATTGAAAGGAAAGAATGAGAAAAAGGGATTAAAGTAAAGTAAGTAAAGGAGACAAGATTTTATCTTCAGGAGAGAAAGAAAGTTGAGTGGATTACGTGGTCCTGTGGTCATGTGCTATGATCTGTGCTTGGGGATCTTTTCTATTGTATAAAGTTTTGAGTTTGGTTTAAATGGCTAATTAGGCTTAGTTTTAATTATAATGGTTTAATATTCAACACATAAGAGAGACAAATAAGAAATGATTCTGTCTGGCAATGAAAGTTCACCAGTTATCCTGAGGTTGTTTTCAATATTTAGAAGGAAGGATGGATAACAAATGAGATCCTTCCTCTTAATAGAACCTCAAATTAATCCTTCTTTAAAAGATTCTCACTCAGTTACTTACCATTACCTCACTGTTAACCAGTGATACTAGCAGAACAGGTCAGCTGTACCCACTTGAAGCCCATTGAAAATTTTAACAAACCAAATTTGTGAGCCTTTTAGATATGACTAAATATCCAAAAAGCTCACAAAACAACTTTAAAATAATTATTTTAATAATAAGAATTACTATTATTATCTTGAAATAAGTAAAAATGCGATAAAAAAGGCATAAAACCTTGATTATCTCAGAAACCAATGAATAAAAATGTGACATAAGCTATACAATTGAATTTTTAATGAGAAACTACACATATAAAATTTGTATTTCATATCTGAAAATTAAATACTTACTGAGATAACCTGATTATATGCACTTTTATCATGAGCACATACATTCATGATTTTGAGCTCATATCTCTCACACTATGCATGATAAGGAGTTGAACCAAAGATGAAGTTACCATGTAACTAATGGAATAATACAGATATAAGCTTTATTTCACAAGCTATAAACAAAGGTATAACATACAATGGTTTATTAATCAAAATTAGAAATGCTGTTGACCACTTTGTTGTGAAATTGGTACAAACTTAGAGAAAGGATGTATTAAGATTCTACTAGTTCATTTATGAAGAATGATGTAATTTCTATCATTATATTGAAGGTAAAACCCCTTGAAATCATGTTTTGAAGTTTAAAATAGTAAATCTCAACAGAAAAGATGAGTTACAAGAAAAATCATCAAAAAATAGAGTTTTTATGATGTAATGCAATGCTCTTGGCAGCTTAATTATGACATGTTAGGCTATCAGAATCAACTATCTGATTGGCTATAGCTTGTTGTCACAGGGGATCTTATAAATGAAGAGGGCCTGGCACTCAGTGAACAGACTTACTTATGGAGGGCTCAGAATAAAATACTCAATTGATAAGAGTAATGAAATAAGAGGATAAATTCCTAGTCATAAAATAATAAGCATTAAAAGATATGAGAGAAAAACAAAAGCAATAATAAAGAGCCAACCACAAATAATCCTGTACCACTGTTTCAACCTGTTCAGAAAAGAGAAAAGGATTAATAAAGGATATGGCCACCAGGACTCTACTGAAAAGGTGAGGGAAGGCAAAGACTAACTTAATAATTAATAAAATAATATTTCTTCATGAGAAATAAAATAATATTAAATAATAAATCCAATATTTTAATTAACTGGGGGAAAAACCCCCAGGTGGGTGAAAGGGGGCTGGTATATGTGAAAAAGTGCCAGCCTGGTGTTTGAGTGTTGAGAAACCATGATTGTATGATTGAGAAGCCTGTATTTGAGATGTGAAACTGTATTGGTGTATCCAATACAGTTATTCGAATCAATACAGGTATTTGCGCCTGTATTGAGGAAAGGCCTGTATTTGGTGAATCCTGTATTTGGGTTTTGCCTCTATTGAGCTGTATTGAGGCTTGAAACTGTACTTGGTGAATCTTCCATGAAACCCCTTGCTGATTAGGTGTTGGAAGATTTTCCTTTAGTAATGAGTGGTAATGCCCTGCCTGTCTCCATGGCTGTGACATTATCCCCCTCTTGAAAGTGGTGAGCTCTGAGAACCATAAAAGTAATGACTCTTGATAAGATCAACTGATTTGTTCTTCCCCCCAATTCCCAATTTTCATCTCTCAAAGTGTGAGCCTGTGAGGTATGTTCAACACACCCATAAGGCCACAAATGATTTTATAAACAGTTAAATTTGTCTTAAACAGACTTTTTAATTGAATTTAAAATAAAAAATAATAAAAAATAAGTATAACTTTTTTTTGGATAAACAAAGTTATAATTATTATGTCATTTTTGGATTCTACACCAAAAATAACCTAGGGTACACCCATAGGGTGTTATACCCAAAACCACTTATTTTTTATGTTATTGGAAGATTTAAGAATCTCACAGTACCAATGTAACTTTTTTAACATTTTTTTTAAATTGTTAAATTTAAGCTTAATTAAGCTTAAATTTAAAGTTACATAAGGTTTATGCAACTTTACCAAAATTTTAGTTAAAATTAAGGTGTGGTGTATATTTACTGAATTGGCTAAGGATTTGCCATACAGAATGTAAATCCTGCGTGAGCTCAATTTAAAAGGGTTTAAGGCCATAGTATGGCTTTAAATAAATAAAAGGGCAAAATCCACGCAAAAAGGTGGGACAAAGGAAAAAGGCCAAATAGAGCTGGGGTACCCAACTTTTTGGATCTGCAATGATTCAATTAAGGTTGTCCACCTGTATTGGAGGATTTTCAACCTTATTTAAACTTTAAGATTAGACTTTGATCCAACCTTAAGGTTTAAACTGGTTTTATCCTAAATTGGACAGGAATTTCAAGCTGCCAAGAGGGTAAATCCCAATAAGCAGGCTTGGAATCAAGGTTTTAAGAACTGTCAAAGCTTAATCAAGCTTAAAAAGCTTAAATAAGCTTAAAACTTTAAGGTTTCAATCATCAAAACCTTATCAAAACTTAAGGTTTTGTGTGTATTGCTATTTTACGTGGAAAAATAGTAATAACTTCAAAAATTCATTAAAAATCCAAATCTTAATAGATTTGCTTGAAAATTTCACACAGCTTAGAATTTAATATTATCAATATATAAATTAAATTTTAAGTATCTTATATTAATAAGTTTCCTGGGTAATTAGCCTGGAAAATTACCTTTTTAATTAAGCTTAAAGAAAATTATGATTTCTTTAAAAATTAATTAAAAATTCAGTTTAAGAGATTTCTGCTTGAAACTCTGATTTTATGTTGTTCATGTGATGAACTTTAATATAAATAAACTTATTTTATATTAAAACTTAAAATAATTAAACTAAATGAGGATTAAAGTTACTTGGAGTTAAGAATAACACTGGTAACTTTAAATTGGAAGTAAAAATAAGTTGCCTTAAGTTAAGAACTTAATTTTTAAGCATGGTTTTTCAGTTTTGACCTGAGCACGCCCTCTACATCCATTATGAATCATGAGAGCTGCTCTGTAGACATAAAAAGAGTCTTTTCATCACTGTTTTTGTCCATAATTTCATAATCAATCCAATCATATTAGACATTTAAACAGGTAAAGTTTTATTAAATATAAAATCTTATTATTAAAAGTAATTCTTAAGTTATTTTTATTCTTTATTTATTAAATTAAAGAATTGAAGTCATAGAATTCAGATTATTGTTGTAATCATCTATAATAAATTTTATTATATAAAATTATCATCTTAAATATCTTCTAAAATCCACAAATTCCTCTCAAAAACTCTTTAATCATAAATTTTAGTATAAAAAGTTGTTTTATCTTTGATTTTATTGATTTTTGGCGTGTTTTTAACTTATAATCATTATTTAATATAATAACTGTTGTTTTATAACTTGTTGTATTAAATAAATATTATAAGTAAGTTTTCTTTAAAGTTCTATATTTTTTTTTATCTATTATTAGTTTTTTTTATAGAATTTTATTCTATAAAGAATTATTTCTGCACAGTGTGTGATTAATTCTTTTTATAAATAATATTTATATTATTTATAAGTGGTTAATATTCTTATTTTCCACGTGTAATTGTCTCATTAAGAGCTTTACACTTCTTATTGTTATAACTGTCAGTGACTATAACAATAATAGAATAATTATAATTTATTATAATTATTATATTTTTTTTTATTATTATATTATTATAATAATAATTAAATTTATTTTTTTATATAATTATTTTTAATAATTATATTTAAATTTGTGGTTATAATATTTCATTATATTATATTTTTCTACTGAGGACAGTCATAGTACTCTTGATATTGTTACTATTATCAAGAGTTTCATAGACAAACCTTACATTTGGGGGCCTGGACATGATTTTAAACCAATTTTTGGGACATAAATCATATTCTAGACCTTATTTTACTGTTTTTTGACGTAAAATTGCCATATTTGTCTTAATATTGGCTTTTTTGGGACTTATCCCTTATAAATAATCTTTATAATATTAATAAAGTTATTTTTTCTTAAGAATATTGTTTGAAACAATATACTATTGAGTGACTTGGAATAAATTTCTTTTGTCTAACCAGTGGCTTTTTCACATCACAGACTTGAAATTTATTCTTTGAGTTATTCTAGTATAAAGTGAATAATAAATATAATTTTGATTGATAACTTGTTAATTGCATAATTATTATTTCTTTAAAGAAAATAATAAATCAAATAAAAAATCTTTTAAAAAAAATAAAAATCTTTACTAAAAACATTTTTTCTTTTTATCTTAGACATTTTTCTTTATTTTTGACGTAATTTGCCATAAATTACATAAAAACAACTTTATTCAATAAGTTGAGTTATAAGTTATTTTTTATTGTTTAATAAAATAACTTATATTTTTAATTTCTCTAGTGTCTTCCATCAGAGGAAATTCTTCAGACTCTGAAGCCTCAGAGTCAAGTATTGAAATTCAAACCAGCCCAGTGCCAAGGGGTTTGATAACCAAAGAGCCCTTTAAAGGTCCTGCAGGTGAATTCAATCCATTTTTACTTTATTTTTTATCAAAATTGACGTGAAATGACTCCTACTAGAAGTGGAAGCAATTACTCCATCCAATCAAATGGATCTGGACCAGGACATTCCAGCCACAAATCCAAAAGGCAAGAATGTCCTCCCAGAGGAGAGGCACAAATGGAGGATGCCAGAACTTCCACCAGTTCCCAAAGGTTAGCCAGCACCTTTGAACCTCTTATTGAGAGTCCAGAAGCTGACATAACTGCTATTGCTGTTAGACCTGAACCATTTCCAACAGGCAACTGTGGAAATTTATCAATCCCAATGGAAAAACTGGTTCCTGGCGTCAAAACAACAAGAGTGGGAACTCCTTCCAAGTCTTTGGATAGGCACCATGAACCCTTATCTTCAAGTGAAGAAGTTCATGGGGCCAGAAAAGACAGAAGATCTTCTATTGGGTTGGACACCAATGTCTGTCAAAGGACAAGTCCAACAGATAAAAGCTTGGTTGAAAAACCAAAGCATGTTATCAGAAGACCAGAAGAAGAAGTTGGCCCAGGGCAAGGACAACAGCCAAGTGGAAGCTCCTCAAGCATCCACCAGCAAAAATCCGCCTCAACAAGTGCCAAACAAGCCCAAGCAAGCCCCAAAGACCAACCAGAAGGGCAAGCAAAAGGCAAAGGGAAAGGCAAAGCCCAAGTGGAACAAGCCCTACCCTCAGAATTACAGAATTCCAAAGAAGGAAAATACAGCCATGGACAATGTGTTCAATATGGCAAGAACTTTGATGGAATTCAAAAACAAGGAGGAGGAAAGATTGAACCAATCCTTTCCAAAGAAATAGACCCTGTAAAGCTTGTAACTTACTTTGAATCTTGTAATAAAGAAATTATGGCAAAATTTAAAGCATTTGATCATGTCCAACAAAAGCTGGGCAATGAGATAGTACAAGTTAAAGACCAAAAAAAGACCATTATTGGCCTTGAAAATGTTAATAAGGCAAATATTTTGTCTTTGACGCAAATTTGTGAAAGACTTGAGCATAAAGTTACCTTACTCAATCAACCAGATGAGAATTCAATTTCTTTTATAACTGGACAGTTAAGAGAATTGAAAATACAAGTTGAAAACTTGGAAAATTCAACTGGCCACAATGCAGCTCTTTTTCAAGAACAATTGGAAAAAAGTGATAAAGCAAGACTTGAATTGAAAGAAGATATTCAATCAAGTATTAATAATATATCACTAAAACATGAATTACCAAGGCAATCCACACCATTTCTTGACAGAAATGATCTTAACTTGAATAATGATTTACATCATACAATTTCAAGTAATGATGTGGAAACTGCTTGCAATTTCAAAGACATTCCAAAATTAGAAGAATGGCCAACCTTCAGTGGTGAAGGAGAATATAATCATATGGAATTTATGAAAACAATTGATATGTTCAAAGAAGACTTTAACATACCAGATGAATACATAAGTGCCAGATTACACTCATTATTTACCAAATCAGCTAAGAAATGGTATTATAAAATGAGACAAGACCATGGAAAACATTCCTGGCCTTGGTGGAAAGAACAAGTTATTTCCAAATGGGCAAATGATTCCTGGAGATTTAGAATGGAAAATTCTTTTGAGGAAGCCATTTTTAATATTGAGAGGGACAGGCCCATGACTTGGTTTCTTAAACAGAAGGACAGATTAACTGCCCTTCATCCTGATATGTCTGAACCAATGGTACATAAAAGGATATTAAGAAAGTGTGGTGGTGACCTTGAGCATGCTATAAGAAGCAGATGTATTGAGCCCTGCTCTACAGAAGATTATATCAATGCTATGGAGGATATCACTACTAGAACAAAAATTGGAAGAAATTGGTATAAACCCCCAATAGACAACAAGACTAGTGGGAAACCAATTTCAAAACCAAATAAACCACATGACAGACCTCCTTTGAAATGTCATAAATGTGGAAGCACATCTCATTTAGCAAACACTTGTCCAAAAAAGACAAGAGTCAATGAGATAAATGTTGAAAAAGTGGAAGACACAAAAGAAACTGATGTAACTTTACATGAAAGTGATTCTGAGCCTTCAGAAGAAGAAGAAGTATCAGAAGAACTTAGTATAGAAAATATTAATGTTTCTTTTGAGGTCACTGAGGTACATACTCACTTACCACAGTACAGTGATGAATGTATGGATCTCATACATGTGCAAGATGCCAAAATGCAAAAAACCAAACCTGCCAGAGGTAAAGGTTATACAGCTGGGTCATCTTGTATCACTAATATTGTGATAAATAACACAGAAGCCAAGATACATCTTGACTCAGGTGCTTTTTGCACTTGTGTTGGGAAAGATTACCTTGACAAAATTTATACCAATTGGCAAGACAAGTTGATGCCAATTGAAGGTGTAAAATTCAGCAGTGCTAGCCAGAATATGCATCCTTTGGGTATATTTGAAGCTGCAATAATATTTCCTCATCCTGCAGGAAGTATGAGATTGAAAGCTGAATTTGTTGTTATGAATAATTGTACTTCACAACACTTTATACTTGGAAATGATTATCTCAATATCTATGGTATTGATATTAATAATCATAAGGACAGATATTTCACTATAGGGGAAAATAAAAGGCAGAAATTTGCTTTTTCTCCAGAAAGAAAAGAAATTCCTGTCATTCAACAAGTAAAGAATGTTAATAAAGAAAGATTTGTGTCAGATCAATTAAGTGAAGCACAAATTAGTCCTGAATTAACACCAGAAATGAAGGAAGAACTTATTGAAATTTTATTTCAATATAGAGAAGCCTTTGCTTCTGCTAATGAACCACTTGGGGCTATAAAAGGCCATGAGGTGGACATTATGCTTAATGTGGAAAGGCCTTACCCGCCACTATTAAGAAGACCAGCTTACCCAGCTAGCCCTAGGGCTAGAGAAGCATTAGAAAGTCATATTAATGAACTAATGAAACTGGGAGTTCTTAGAAAAGTTGGACACAATGAGGAAGTTGAAGTCACAACTCCAGTAATCATTACTTGGCATAATGACAAGTCAAGGATGGTTGGTGATTTTAGAGCACTGAATACCTACACTATTCCAGACAGGTATCCAATCCCTAGAATTCATGAGACTTTGACTCAATTATCCAAAGCAAGATTTATTACTTCTATGGATGCTCTTAAAGGCTTCCATCAGAATGTTTTAACACCTCATGCAAGGAAATTATTGAGAATAATAGCTCATTGCGGTATTTATGAATATTTAAGGATGCCTTTTGGTATTAAAAATGCACCCTCTCATTATCAAAGAATGATGAATACCATATTCCCACATGAATTATCAGAGGGATGGTTAATCATTTATATTGATGACATTATCATTTGTTCAGAAACCTGGCAATCACATTTAGAGAGACTTTCATTAGTACTTAAGAAAATTCTACAAGTGAACATGAAAATTTCTCTTAAAAAATGTAATTTTGGGTTTCATGAGTTGAAAGCTCTGGGACATGTAGTATCAGGACTAAGCCTTGGTGTTGACAAAAACAAAGTGGCTGCAGTTTTACTGAAACAAATGCCCCAGAACAAAAAAGAGATGATGTCTTTCTTAGGATTTGCCAGCTATTACAGGCAACACCTTAAAGATTTTGCAATCCATGCCAGATCATTATACAGAATTTGTGATCAACAAACTGTTTTTGAAATGACACAGGAGAGAATTCAAGCATATGATAAAATCAAGTATGCCTTGACCAATGCACCATTATTATTGATGCCAGACTGGAAACTTCCTTTTAAGCTGTATATTGATGCATGTGGTGATGGTTTAGGAGCTGCTCTTCATCAAGTTCAAATTGTCAATGACAAACCTTATGAAGGTCCAGTTTGTTTTATTTCAAGACAAATTAAACCTACTGAGGCAAGATATGGAGCTAGCCAAATGGAGTGCCTTTGCCTTGTTTGGGCTCTGGAAAAACTTCATTATTATCTTGATGGTAGTGTGTTTGAAGTAATTACTGATTGTAATGCAGTGAAATCACTTCTTAACATGAAGACTCCGAACAGACACATGTTAAGATGGCAGATTGCTATACAGGAGTATAGAGGCAATATGACCATAGTACATAAAGCTGGAAATATTCATAAAAATGCTGATGGCTTAAGTAGATGGGCATTACCCAATACACCTGATAATCCTGCCTATGTTCCTACAAGTGCAGAACCTCAAATCCCAATTGAAGGAATTAATATCACAGATGTTGGAACAGAATTCTTTGAAGAGGTTAGAGAAAGCTACAAGCAAGATAAGAATTGTCATATTCTTACTGCTCTACTTGACAAAGATTGTAAAGATGTAGCCTTGGCTAATTCTCTGGATGATATTTGGAAAACATCTTATGATAATGGAAGATTTCATTTGTTTGATGGTATACTATATCATAGATCTAAACACACATGTGTCATGGTCCTATGTAGTAGAATGTTGATTAACAAAATACTACTAGAATGCCATGATAACATTTATTCTGGACATCTGTCTGAAGACAGAACAATGGAAAGAATTAAGACATGTGCCTGGTGGCCTTCTTGGAGAAAAGATGTCATTGAGTACTGTCATAGTTGTGATAGATGCCAGAAAGCCAATAAAGCTACTGGTAAAAGATTTGGTTTAATGATCCATATCCAAGAACCAAGTACCCCATGGGAAGTGGTTCACATGGATTGGGTAACTGCCTTACCACCTTCAGGTGATAAAAGTTACAATGCATGTCTTGTTATTGTGGACAGATATAGCAAAACACCAATCTTTTTACCATGTCATAAAGATGACACAGCTATGGATACAGCTCTTTTGATTTGGAACAGAGTCATATCCCATACTGGTCTCTTTAAAAATATCATTAGTGATAGAGACCCAAAATTCACATCAGCCTTATGGACTAATCTACATAAGCTTTTGGGTACAAAATTATCATTTTCAACAGCCTACCATCCACAAACAGATGGACTGGCAGAAAGAATGATTCAAACCCTTGAGGACATGATCAGAAGATTTTGTGCTTATGGACTGGAGTTTAAAG
This sequence comes from Austropuccinia psidii, assembly GCA_023105745.1. Classification (NCBI taxonomy): domain Eukaryota; kingdom Fungi; phylum Basidiomycota; class Pucciniomycetes; order Pucciniales; family Sphaerophragmiaceae; genus Austropuccinia; species Austropuccinia psidii. Next base: position 62,096,477 of record JALGQZ010000007.1, read on the forward strand.
ATTCTGATGGCTTTACCCATGATTGGTGTACTCTTATACCAGCATTGGAATTAGCCTACAAGACCTCCATCCATGCTTCAACAGGCAAGACTCCTGCAATGTTGGAAAAAGGATGGAACCCCAAACTTCCAATTGATACTTTGAAAAAGGATTTGATTGACATTCATCCAACTGCTTCAAGCTTTAAGCTGCTGCTTGATAAAGTGAGACATCATGCAAATCAAAGCATGAATGATGCCTTTGAATATGCTAAGCAGAAGTGGGATAAAAGTCATAAGACACCAGAATTCAAAGTAGGGGACTTAATACTAGTTTCAACCTTGAACTTTAATAATATTAAAGGTCCAAAGAAACTGAAAGATTCCTTTGCAGGACCATTTATTATTAAAGCCCTTCATGGGACAAATGCAGTACAAGTAGAACTGTCAGGAGAGTTAGGAAACAAACACCCAACTTTTCCTGTCAGTCTTGTAAAGCATTACACATCAAGTGATAAGGAATTATTTCCTTTAAGGAATGAAACACCCTTAGAAGTACCCCCACTTGAGCCAAGTGAGGAAAAGAAGGTACTGAAAGTCTTAAAAGAAAGAAGACTTAGGGGTAAAAATGAAAGAGAATACTTAGTCAGGTACAGAAATCCACAACATGAAGATGAGTGGATTGAAGAAAGTAAAATACCTGATTCCCAAAAGTTTCTCAGAAGATTCAGACATGAGAGAAGACCAATTGCTCAATAAAGTTTGAATTGTGTGCTTTACATACTTGAACAGTATAGGTAGAGAGGTTGGACAGTGGATTATACCCCCCCCAAATAACTTGGGGGTATACTACAAAAGAAAAATTGTGGTACAATTTTTTTTTTTGGTGGTAGGGAATGTGAGCCTGTGAGGTATGTTCAACACACCCATAAGGCCACAAATGATTTTATAAACAGTTAAATTTGTCTTAAACAGACTTTTTAATTGAATTTAAAATAAAAAATAATAAAAAATAAGTATAACTTTTTTTTGGATAAACAAAGTTATAATTATTATGTCATTTTTGGATTCTACACCAAAAATAACCTAGGGTACACCCATAGGGTGTTATACCCAAAACCACTTATTTTTTATGTTATTGGAAGATTTAAGAATCTCACAGTACCAATGTAACTTTTTTAACATTTTTTTTAAATTGTTAAATTTAAGCTTAATTAAGCTTAAATTTAAAGTTACATAAGGTTTATGCAACTTTACCAAAATTTTAGTTAAAATTAAGGTGTGGTGTATATTTACTGAATTGGCTAAGGATTTGCCATACAGAATGTAAATCCTGCGTGAGCTCAATTTAAAAGGGTTTAAGGCCATAGTATGGCTTTAAATAAATAAAAGGGCAAAATCCACGCAAAAAGGTGGGACAAAGGAAAAAGGCCAAATAGAGCTGGGGTACCCAACTTTTTGGATCTGCAATGATTCAATTAAGGTTGTCCACCTGTATTGGAGGATTTTCAACCTTATTTAAACTTTAAGATTAGACTTTGATCCAACCTTAAGGTTTAAACTGGTTTTATCCTAAATTGGACAGGAATTTCAAGCTGCCAAGAGGGTAAATCCCAATAAGCAGGCTTGGAATCAAGGTTTTAAGAACTGTCAAAGCTTAATCAAGCTTAAAAAGCTTAAATAAGCTTAAAACTTTAAGGTTTCAATCATCAAAACCTTATCAAAACTTAAGGTTTTGTGTGTATTGCTATTTTACGTGGAAAAATAGTAATAACTTCAAAAATTCATTAAAAATCCAAATCTTAATAGATTTGCTTGAAAATTTCACACAGCTTAGAATTTAATATTATCAATATATAAATTAAATTTTAAGTATCTTTTATTAATAAGTTTCCTGGGTAATTAGCCTGGAAAATTACCTTTTTAATTAAGCTTAAAGAAAATTATGATTTCTTTAAAAATTAATTAAAAATTCAGTTTAAGAGATTTCTGCTTGAAACTCTGAATTTATGTTGTTCATGTGATGAACTTTAATATAAATAAACTTATTTTATATTAAAACTTAAAATAATTAAACTAAATGAGGATTAAAGTTACTTGGAGTTAAGAATAACACTGGTAACTTTAAATTGGAAGTAAAAATAAGTTGCCTTAAGTTAAGAACTTAATTTTTAAGCATGGTTTTTCAGTTTTGACCTGAGCACGCCCTCTACATCCATTATGAATCATGAGAGCTGCTCTGTAGACATAAAAAGAGTCTTTTCATCACTGTTTTTGTCCATAATTTCATAATCAATCCAATCATATTAGACATTTAAACAGGTAAAGTTTTATTAAATATAAAATCTTATTATTAAAAGTAATTCTTAAGTTATTTTTATTCTTTATTTATTAAATTAAAGAATTGAAGTCATAGAATTCAGATTATTGTTGTAATCATCTATAATAAATTTTATTATATAAAATTATCATCTTAAATATCTTCTAAAATCCACAAATTCCTCTCAAAAGCTCTTTAATCATAAATTTTAGTATAAAAAGTTGTTTTATCTTTGATTTTATTGATTTTTGGCGTGTTTTTAACTTATAATCATTATTTAATATAATAACTGTTGTTTTATAACTTGTTGTATTAAATAAATATTATAAGTAAGTTTTCTTTAAAGTTCTATATTTTTTTTTATCTATTATTAGTTTTTTTTATAGAATTTTATTCTATAAAGAATTATTTCTGCACAGTGTGTGATTAATTCTTTTTATAAATAATATTTATATTATTTATAAGTGGTTAATATTCTTATTTTCCACGTGTAATTGTCTCATTAAGAGCTTTACACTTCTTATTGTTATAACTGTCAGTGACTATAACAATAATAGAATAATTATAATTTATTATAATTATTATATTTTTTTTTATTATTATATTATTATAATAATAATTAAATTTATTTTTTTATATAATTATTTTTAATAATTATATTTAAATTTGTGGTTATAATATTTCATTATATTATATTTTTCTACTGAGGACAGTCATAGTACTCTTGATATTGTTACTATTATCAAGAGTTTCATAGACAAACCTTACACAAAGTTCCTCTTCATAAATCATAATTTCAACCCCTTTCAGCTTCATAACTTGTAGATCCTTCTTCTTTGTCTTGATTCTGTTTCTTCTTCACTTCATAACTGTCTTCACTTCATCAATTTTTTCTTCTATTTCTTTGATCTTCTTCTCATTGCAGAGTTCTTCACTTATTTTGTCTTGAGTCCTCATGGCTCTTGATAAAAAGTGATTTCAGGTCCATGTCCTAAGAACCCACTGCCATTCCATCAAGTTGGTCTTCATTTGGAGGTTGGGCCAACTTGGCCTTTTTTCTTGCTTGGAACATTTCAGAAGTCCTTGAATTGTTCCCCAAAATTGTTGTTTTATGGTTTTTTTGGTCAAAATGGCCAAAATGCCCAAAATGCAAGATAATGAAGTTTTGGATGATTTTGATTGAAATTGGTGTTTTTGCCCTTTTTCACATGATTTGATGCTGAAATAGCCATAAATGCGCAAAATGCGCAAATATGCCCATATCATTCAAATGGCATATTTGATGAATAATTGAATAAAAATGAGTTTTTGAAGGTTTTGAAGAGAAATGACGCCAAAATGCGCAAAATGTGAAAATATGCCAATATGGTCAAAATGGCATATTTTGCTGAAGAATTGAATAAAACATACATTTCGATGTTTTGAAAAAGAATGAAGTCAAAAATGCGCAAAAGTGCACAAATGCATGAAAATGCCCGATTTGGCCTATGAAACAGTTTTTGATGATAATTTCTTCTATTTTCTTGTGCTTCACTCTGTTCTTGAAGTTCAAATTGCCATATTTGACTTGCTGACTTGGATTTTTCCATGATTTGCTTGGTCTTGACTTGAAGATGAGTTCAAGGCTGATTTGAAGAAATTTTGATGAGGGTTATCTGTAGCTGGTCTTTACCATTACTAGTGCTTTTCTCTTTGATTATTGAATGAATTGACTCCCCAAACATGATATGGGAGTGATGACTAATGCTTTTGAAACAAGAAATAAAAATAAAAATAAAACATACAAGTAAAAGAAAATGAAATAAAATAAAAATGATAAATAATTGAGAGAAAAAGAGAGTAAAGAAATAGAAGTAAGAAAACTTCTGAGGATTGATCTTCTTGTGGTGAGTTGCTTGATTTTGGCCATAATTTTTCCTGAAAAGATAAAACCAAACATTTGATGCTCACAGAGTGGCCAAGGTGTTGTTTTACAAGAAGTAGAACCCTCAGAGCTGCATACCAGAAGATGGAACTTACTTTCATAACTTCCACTCCCTACCAAGCATCATAACAGAATAGAAAACTTTGCCATAAATGAATTTGAGTTAAAGAATGTCTTGAATAATATTGAATGGCATAATTTGAAATACTATTTGTGAAAGAAAGAAAAAGAATAAAAAGGGAAAGGGAATTTGGCCATATCTTGATGAAAGGTGCAAATTTGAGGGTATTGATGTTGCAAGGCCTTCTAAACCTGTCCAAAGAAATTGAAAAGTGCTCACAAAGTGGCCAAGGTTATGCTTACAACATATTTGGGTAGAATACCCCCTTCAAGGTGCATGCCAGGAGATGAACTTACTTTCATAAACTCCAATCCCCACCAAGCACCATAAATCAAACTCTTGAGGCATTTGGGCCAGGATTTTCTGGATACAAAGTGTGAGAATCCTTGACAAGATCTGGGGAGTTGGTAGGGTTGGAAGCTGGTTCCCAAGTTGTTCTTTCTGGGTCTTCATTGAATCCTTTCCACTCCACTAGGTACCATAATGTACCTCTCTTGAGATTTGAGTCCAGAACCTGAGCCACTTCCCATTCTTCTTGCTCTTCCACTATTAATGGAGGCGGTGGCAATTGGTGTTGATTTGGGATAGCTGATTGCTTAACTGGTTCTAACAAGAACACATGGAATACAGGGTGAACTGACTTCCATTGTTGAGGTAACTTGAGGTGATATGCATGGCTTCCAATCTTCTTGAGAACTTCAAAGGGTCTGAACCATCTTTCTGAAAGCTTCTTGGTGGGTCTTGTTGTCTTTATGCTCTTGGAATCTAGCCATAATTTGTCCCCATGTTGGAAATCAGGTGGAATTGCTCTATTTCTATCTGCATACTTCTTAAAACGCTTTATTGCTGACTCTAATTCTTCTTTGACAACTTGCTGTACTGATTGGAGTTTTGTTGATAACTTTCCAGCAGGTGTATCTTTAGAAATGTGAATTGAGTCAAAGCTTGGATTTCTTCCATAAATGGTGAAAAATGGTGACTGTTTTGTTGATGAATGTTATGCATTATTATAGGCAAATTCAGCCAGAGGGAACCAGGTGTACCAGTCATCTTGATGGTAACTGACATACATCCAAAGATACTGTTCTATAATCTGTTTTACCCTCTCTTTCTGTCCATCTGTTTCAGGGTGAAAGGTAGTTGAAATATCTCCTGATATCTTGAGCTGCTGAAACAATTGAGTCCAAAATGATGAAACAAATAATGAACCTCTATCACTAACAATACTTATGGGAAGACCATGTTTGGAAAAGACATTACTAATGAAGATTTGAGCTAAGTCCAAAGCAGTGATTGTTGAATAAGTTGGAATAAATATTGCCATTTTCAAAAATCTGCCTACAACTACTAAAATTGAATCAAAGTTTCTTGAAAAAGACAATTGAGTGATAAAGTCCATTGATGCTGAATTCCAAGGACCAGATGGAATTTGAAGAGGCTTGAGTAATCCAAACTTCTCATGATGAATGTTCTTGTCTCCTGAACATTTCTAACATGAGGACACATAGTCCTTGATAATTTTATTCATGCCAGCCCAATCGAAATTCCTCTGGATGAGCTTGAGGGTCTTCTCCTGGCCAGGGTGGCCAGCCAATGGTGAGTCATGATGCATTTTGAGAATCTCCAATTGAAGTTCATGACTGCTTTGGATGACTACTCTTTCTTTGAATAATAACAATTTGGCTTGAGGTTCAAGAGTATAATCTGAGACTGATTCACCTCTTGATAATTGCTTGAGAATTTCCTTATAATCTTTGTCTTGCCATACTCCCTTCTGAATTTCATCCACTAAGTCTGAGAAAACTTCAGCTTTGATTAAGAAAACTCTTGACTCTTTAATTTCATTTTTCTTGAGAACTTGATGGAATCTTTGAGGATTCTTTCTGATGAAGTCCACCCCCTCTCTGGGTACACGTTGTCCCAACGTGACAAGGCATCTGGTAAAGTGGCCAGTCTTCCTGGGCGGTAAGTGATAGAAAAGTGAAATTCAGAAAGAGAAACTCAGCCCAACAGGCTTGACAGGGAGTAAGGACTTTGGAGGACATAAAATATTGAAGGGAAGAGTGGTCTGTCAAGACTTCAAAGGAATCGGAAAGAGAAAGAAGAAAGGCTCTCCAGCGCTTGAGAGCCCAAACTATGCCAAGGAGTTCCTTGTCATGAATTTCATAGTTGAGCTCAGCTGGGAGGAGCTTGCAACTATCAAATGCAATGGGGTGCTTTCTTGAGTCATTTACCTGACTCAGTACGGAACCCAAGGCATAATCATAAGCATCAGTCTCTACAATAGTTGGTAGAGAAATATTGAAATGGGATAGAATAGGAGCAGTGGTGAAAGCTTCTCTGAGTATTTGAAACTGACTAAGAGCTTCCTCATTGAAGATGAAAGTAGAATCTTTTTTAAGGAGGGGAGTGAGAGCAGAGATTTATTTGGAATAATGTTTAATGAAACAACAATAAAAGTTGGCAGAGCCAATGGAAGATTGGAGTGCTTTGATGTTCTTTGGCTGAGGCCATTTGAGGATTTGCTGAACTTTGGAAGAATCCATCTTGAGGCCTTCACTTGAAACAACATAGCTCAAGTATTCCACACTTGAGGCATGGAATCCACACTATGAGGCTTTGGCAAACAAATTATTGTCCCTCAGTCTTTGGAGGACAGAGGCCACATGTTTGACATGTTCCTCCTGAGAACTAGGGAAGACCATAATATCATCTAAGTATACTACAAAAAAAATATCCAAGAAATCTGCAAAAATATCATTCACAAGATTCTGGAATGAAGCAGGAGCATTGGTCAAACCAAATGGCATAACCAAATATTCATAACTACCATATTCAGCTCTGAAGGCAGTTAAGTGCTCATCCCCCTCTTTGATTCTCAATAGGTTATAAGCACCAAAAAAATCTATCTTAGAGAAGATAGTAGCACCGTTGAAGATGGTAATAAGCTGATTCATTGGAGGAACAGGATACCTGTTCTTCCTAGTGACAGCATTAAGTTTGTGGTAGTCAACACACAAACAAAGGCCACTATCCTTTTTCTTAACAAAAAGGACAGGTGCTCCTGTTGAAGAGGATCTTGGCCTGATGAAACCCTTCTCTACATTCTCTGAAATGTAGTCCCGCAGTGTTTCTGACTCATTCTTTGATAAAGAGTAGATAACACCAGCTGGAGGTAAAAGACCCTCCAGTTCAATATGGTGATCAAAGGCGCGGTGTGGAGGAAGTTTGTCTGCTTTCACCTTGGAGAATACATCCAAATATTTGTGATAAAGAGGAGGGACTACCTTCAGCACAGTTTCAATCTCTTCTGGCTCTTACTCCTCATTCCACTGCTCCTCCAGGGAGGCATGAAAAGATAAAGGAAGAAGGTCCATATCCCCTTGAAAGAGATGAAGTGAAGATATAGCCACATCTTCTCCAACATCTATTATCTCTTTGAAGACTTCATCTCTTAATGGAAGTAATGACTGAGAGGGAATGATGGAAGGGATATGGACAGAAGGAGGAAGGGATGGTGTCTTAAGCTCACCAACCAGAGCAACACTGTTGACAGCAGTGTCAAAGTCATTACTAGTAGAAGAAATAATACCACTAGAATCCTTATGACTAGAATCATAGGTGATCAATCCATTTTTCCAATCAATAATGGGATTAAAATGGTAAAGAAAATCATTTCCCAATATTAGGTCTGCTCCCTTGGGTGAATCTATGATAAAGAAATCCCATTCAAAGCTTGGGAATGAAGGCAAGTCAACAACCCACTTGGTATAATGGGTGATGAACAGGGAAGTGGATTCATTGGAATCCAAAATGAAAAGAGCAATCTTTTCAGGGATCTCTGACATGGTCAATGAGTACTTGAGAACAAAGTTCTTTGCAATAAAAGAGTTTTTAGCACCAGAATCAATGAGAATACTATAAAAATTATCAGAGAGAGAAGAGAAAATAAGAAATTTTAAAGGTATCTTGACACTAGTATTCAGAGTGCACAATTGTGCTCTTGAAGGAAATAGGTGAGAACCATTGAACACATCATGATTCCCACTCAGGCTTTTCCCTGCTTGCTAGGGAAGCTTTTTGATGACCCTTGCCTATTCTCAGGCCTCTTGAAGCATTTTTCAAATGGGTGCTTTCCACCACAATAATTGCAAAAGCCTTCTTTAATCCTCCTCTCCTTCTCAGAACCAATTAATTTGTTGTCCTTATTGAGGAGAGCAGCATGAGGCTTGTCTTTGGAAACTTGAAAATTCTTCCCCTTCTTATTATTCTTGTGATAAGGCTTCTTTGATGGTGAACTTTGAGGGGGCTTGGAGGCTTCCTCTCTTGATGACTACCCTCTTCCTTCTGCCTCTCATGGTATCTGGTATCTAATTCCAAAGTGATGTCCATGAGCTCTTGAAGGCTATCAAAGTTTCCAAGGTGAGAAGCCAATTGGTCCAACAATCTTGATGCCAAGCCTCTCCTATACACATGAATATAGGCCCTTGTCCCCCCAGTCTCCAATTCTTGACATTAAACTTCTTAAATCTGCTATGTACAAGGAAACATGCCCACTTTATTTCATCCTGAGATTGTCTAGCTCTTTTCCAGCTTTCCTGACTTCATTAGGATCACCAAACAGAGTGAATAACTGGGTTTCAAACAACTGCCAGTTATTGAGGAGATAAGAAGGGTCTTCATTGGAGATATTTTAGAGGTAAGGTTCAATCCATTTGCCAGCTCTACCAGTAAGAAAAGAAGTTGAGTACAGAACCTTCTTCCTGTCAGAGAAGAAGTTTGCTTGGTCATTATGGAAAATAAATTGACAAGATTGAATAAATCCTCTCAACTTATAAGCTTTAGTACCATCAAAAGAATCAGGTGCCTTCATTGATGGAGTCTTAAATGCTGGGGCTTTTGAAGTGTCCCTTGGGGCAACTGCTTGAGTGAGTTGACCCATGAATTCAGTCATCTGCTCCATCATTCTGAGAAAATTTGGTTCAGCTTGAGAGACAAGAGGTTGATTAGAAAGGGCTAGATTTGGAGCTTCAGAAGCCTCAGGGGCACCTGCCAAGGCAGCTGCTACTTCAGTTTCTTCAGACTCCTCCTCTTCCACAGACTCCTCCCCCTCTTCATCTTCAGCTTCCCCTAATCTGCTTCTAGGCCCTTGAGGAATGCTTTGATAGCCACCCAACAAGCCAGAGAATGATCTTGACCTTCTTGACTTCACACCTCATCTTCTGGAGGGTGCTGCTCCTTCCATTGGTGGTCCTCTGTCCAAGTTTGCACTCAGTTGATGAACTGTTGGTGTGCGGTCAAGAGGAGCCCTTGCTGTAGGAGTGAGAACAGCTTGATGTCTTTGAGATCTTGTATTCTTGGCTGGGGGGCTATGCTGAACTGGCATTATTGAAGAAAGAAACTAAAACTTGATGATACTTGAGAAAAACCAAGGCTTGACCAAAAACAATCAAATGAGAATCTTGATGAACTTGAGAAATCAATCAATAGTCTTGAAGTGAATCAATATTAATAAATCTTGAAGAGTGAAGATGACAAAGTCAAATTCTTATGAATAATCAATTTCAATGAATAAGTCAAATCAAGTCAATCAATCAATTAACCAAAATAATTCAACTCAATTCAAAATAAAATTAATTTTGTCTTGAGGAATTCAGTCAATATCTTCAAAAGTCAATTCAATTTTCTTGAAGAATCAAATTCAAATCAATCAATCAAATCAAATCTTGAGGATAAATAAGCTATCTTGAGGAATCAAATCAGATAAATCAATTAAATCAAATCAGAGTCTTAAGGTAAAGTCAATTTCTTCAATAATCAGATCAATCAATCAATAATTCTTGAGAATTTCAAATCAACAATGATAACCCCAATTAAATAAACTCCTTAAATGATGAATCAATTAATCCCAAATTCCAACTGATTAAACCTGATAAAAGAACCTGAATTCAGACAGTAAATGAAATAAAATTTGATTGAGAATTAAGAAGAAAATGAAATGGTCAACAAAATTTTGAAATGAGAAAGAGAATCAATTTTTATTTGAATGAAATGAATGAGATGAAAATTGTTGAGAGACAATGAAATCATAAGAATCATGAAATCATGAAAAAATCATAATTGAGAATGAGAGAAATGAATAAGAATGAATGAAATAAAAGAAGCAATTATGAGTTAATTAAAATAATGTCACAGGGGCCCTTCTAAATGAAGAGGGCCTGGCACTCTGTGAACAGACTTACCTATGGAGGGCTCAGAATAAAATACTCAATTGATAACAGTAATGAGATAAGAGAAATGAATTCCTAGTCATAAAAGAATAATCATTAAAAGATATGAGTGAAAAACAAAAGCAATAATAAAGAGCCAACCACAAATAAGCCTGTACTACTGTTTCAACCTGTTCAGAAAAGAGAAAAGGATTAATAAAGGATATGGCCACCAGGACTCTACTGAATAGGTGAGGGAAGGCAAAGATTAACTTAATAATTAATAAAATAATATTTCTCAATGAGAAATCAAATAATATTAAATAATAAATCCAATATTTTAAATAACTGGGGGAAAAACCCCCAGGTGGGTGAAAGGGGGCTGGTATATGTGAAAAAGTGCCAGCCTGGTGTTTGAGTGTTGAGAAACCATGATTGTATGATTGAGAAGCCTGTATTTGAGATGTGAAACTGTATTGGTGTATCCAATACAGTTATTCGAATCAATACAGGTATTTGCGCCTGTATTGAGGAAAGGCCTGTATTTGGGTTTTGCCTGTATTGAGCTGTATTGAGGTTTGAAACTTTATTTGATGAATCTTCCATGAAACCCCTTGCTGATTAGGTGTTGGAAGATTTTCCTTTAGTAATGAGTGGTAATTCCCTGCCTGTCTCCATGGCTGTGACACATGTATAAGCTAAAAGATATTAATGATCAAAGCTTAAGGATAAAATTTATCACTTATGATCATTCACTGTAAGGTTAATTTAGGTTTAATAGTTATTTAAGTGATGAAACTGTTGAATACTAATATATTATGATTAATACTAATAAAATCCACAAATATTAGGATTCTGCCAAGCCTATGTTGTCAGAAAACCTTGAGTTAAGGTGATAGCTCTAAATAATGGAATATTAATGAGATAATATGGCTTAAATTATGATTTAATAATCACTAAAATTTTAAATCCTGATCAATTTCAGTGGATACCATTAGTGCATGTCTACAAGAAGCCTTCTGGACTCTAGGAGGGAGGATTTTACTATATATAGAGCTCTTTTTACCTCCTATTCCTCCTCAGATGCATCAAAAACAATAAGAACCTAAAATCAAAAGGTAATATATTTATTATTTAGAAATATATCTATTATATTATAAAAGAAAAATATCATATTTATTATAAACACCAGGTTTGATGTGATTCACTCAATAGTTTGTTGCTTATGTTAAGAATTTCTCTAAAATCTTTAATTCCATGTAAAATCAAGAATATTTATAATTTCTTTTATTTTTATTTGTAAATAAAATTTAAATAAGTTTTATTTAAATTATTGTCAATAAATTTATTCAAAATTATTATATTAAGTGTTAGAAGTAGATTATTTTTCTCTTTCTATAATAATTTCCCTTTGTTATTTTTTTAATGATTCTTTTATCAATATAAAGATTATTTATAGGGTGTTGGTAATCCTATGTAAGCTTTGAGTAAAAGCACGTAAGGGCTTACATGTTTTTACTAAAAATGTGAAGGCCATTCATTTCAATTTTAATGGCCTTAACAATGAAATTTAGGGCATTGTTAATGTCATATATAGCCTTAAAACGTTCATAAATGGCATTGTTAATGTCATTTGTGGCCTTAACAATGCCATAAATGCCCTCAAAAATGGCATTAATGGCCTTAAAAATACCATCAATGCCATTGATGGAATTAATAATGCCATTTGTGGCATTAAAAATTCCATCTGTGGCATTAAAAGTGCCATTAATTGCATTAAAAATGCCATTTATTGCATTAAAAATGCCATTTATTGCATTAAAAATGCCATTTATAGAATTAATGATTCCCTTTATTGCATTGATAATGACATTTATGGCATTAATAATGACATTTATGGCATTAATAATGACATTTATGGCATTAATAATGACATTTATGGCATTAATAATGACATGTATGGCATTAATAATGACATGTATGGCATTAATAATGACATTTATGGCATTAATAATGACATTTATGGCATTAATAATGACATTTATGGCATTAATAATGACATTTATGGCATTAATAATGACATTTATGGCATTAATAATGACATTTATGGCATTAAGAATGACATTTATGGCATTAATAATGACATTTATGGCATTAATAATGACATTTATGGCATTAATAATGACATTTATGGCATTAATAATGACATTTATGGCATTAATAATGACATTTATGGCATTAATAATGACATTTATGGCATTAATAATGACATTTATGGCATTAATAATGACATTTATGGCATTAATAATGACATTTATGGCATTAATAATGACATTTATGGCATTAATAATGACATTTATGGCATTAATAATGACATTTATGGCATTAATAATGACATTTATGGCATTAATAATGACATTTATGGCATTAATAATGACATTTATGCATTAATAATGACATTTATGGCATTAATAATGACATTTATGGCATTAATAATGACATTTATGGCATTAATAATGACATTTATGGCATTAATAATGACATTTATGGCATTAATAATGACATTTATGGCATTAATAATGACATTTATGGCATTAATAATGACATTTATGGCATTGATAATGACATTTATGGCATTAATAATGACATTTATGGCATTAATAATGACATTTATGGCATTAATAATGACATTTATGGCATTAATAATGACATTTATGGCATTAATAATGACATTTATGGCATTAATGATGACATTTATGGCATTAATAATGACATTTATGGCATTAATAATGACATTTATGGCATTAATAATGACATTTATGGCATTAATAATGACATTTATGGCATTAATAATGACATTTATGGCATTAATAATGACATTTATGGCATTAATAATGACATTTATGGCATTAATAATGACATTTATGGCATTAATAATGACATTTATGGCATTAATAATGACATTTATGGCATTAATAATGACATTTATGGCATTAATAATGACATTTATGGCATTAATAATGACATTTATGGCATTAGCTAATAATGACATTTATGCATTAATAATGACATTTATGGCATTAATAATGACATTTATGGCATTAATAATGACATTTATGCATTAATAATGACATTATGCATTAATAATGACATTTATGGCATTAATAATGACATTTATGGCATTAATAATGACATTTATGGCATTAATAATGACATTTATGGCATTAATAATGACATTTATGGCATTAATAATGACATTTATGGCATTAATAATGACATTTATGGCATTAATAATGACATTTATGGCATTAATAATGACATTTATGGCATTAATAATGACATTTATGGCATTAATAATGACATTTATGGCATTAATAATGACATTTATGGCATTAATAATGACATTTATGGCATTAATAATGACATTTATGGCATTAATAATGACATTTATGGCATTAATAATGACATTTATGGCATTAATAATGACATTTATGGCATTAATAATGACATTTATGGCATTAATAATGACATTTATGGCATTAATAATGACATTTATGGCATTAATAATGACATTTATGGCATTAATAATGACATTTATGGCATTAATAATGACATTTATGGCATTAATAATGACATTTATGGCATTAATAATGACATTTATGGCATTAATAATGACATTTATGGCATTAATAATGACATTTATGGCATTAATAATGACATTTATGGCATTAATAATGACATTTATGGCATTAATAATGACATTTATGGCATTAATAATGACATTTATGGCATTAATAATGACATTTATGGCATTAATAATGACATTTATGGCATTAATAATGACATTTATGGCATTAATATAATGACATTTATGGCATTAATAATGACATTTATGGCATTAATAATGACATTTATGGCATTAATAATGACATTTATGGCATTAATAATGACATTTATGGCATTAATAATGGCATTTATGGCATTAATAATGACATTTATGGCATTAATAATGACATTTATGGCATTAATAATGACATTTATGGCATTAATAATGACATTTATGGCATTAATAATGACATTCATGGCATTAATAATGACATTTATGGCATTAATAATGACATTTATGGCATTAATAATGACATTTATGGCATTAATAATGACATTTATGGCATTAATAATGACATTTATGGCATTAATAATGACATTTATGGCATTAATAATGACATTTATGGCATTAATAATGACATTTATGGCATTAATAATGACATTTATGGCATTAATAATGACATTTATGGCATTAATAATGACATTTATGGCATTAATAATGACATTTATGGCATTAATAATGACATTTATGGCATTAATAATGACATTTATTGCATTAATAATGACATTTATGGCATTAATAATGACAGGTATGGCATTAATAATGACAGGTATGGCATTAATAATGACATTTATGGCATTAATACTGACATTTATGGCATTAATAAGGATATTTATGGCATTAATAATGACATTTATGGCATTAATAATGACATTTATGGAATTAATAAGACATTTATGAAATCAATAATGCGCTTTATTGCATTAATAACATTAATAGCCTTTAAAATGCCCTAAATAGCCATATGTCATTTAAAAACTACCCCTTATGTTTTTTTACCATACAATTACATGTTTTTACCAATTGATGGCAAAAACATGTAAGTGCTTATGTGGGTTTACCAACACCCTATTTATATCAATATATAGCTTTAATATTAGTAATACTATTGCTATAACTGTTTTCAATTATTAAAAAATAATTTCTTATGCCTTTATTATTTTTTTGTTACAATAATAAAGTAGAATAAATATATTAATTATCATATATTAATTTATTTTATTTTATCAATTTCTTTAATATATGATTTATATTATTGAAATCATTTAATAATATAAATATTTTACGCCATAATTATAATAATTCTTCATTATTATAATTCTTCTTTATCTTATTCATTACTTTAATGAGGACATTCAGAGTACAATAAGTAACATATTAGTAATATTTACTTATTGTTTCATAGTCAAACCTTACATTTGGGGGCCTGGCCATGATATTTACTTGAAAGACCTTTTGAAAAGATTCAAATTGGGTTTATTCAATAAAATTATAACTTTGATCAGAAAATTATTTAATAATATTATATTTATTTATTTTAAAAGCTATTGAGGCATTTGGAAAGCAATTGTACTGTCTTACACATGGTTTTTTACATCCTTAGGTTTTCAAGAACTTGCTTTGAGTGACTCTAGTTATTAAAAAAGAAATCTATAAATTAAAAAAAATTATGTTAGAATTTAAGTTTTGAAAGCAAAATATTAATTTTTATGTTTTCTTCAAACATAAAAGATATAAAAAATAATAAAAAATAATTTTTATTCATTTTTTTCACTTCTTTTATTAATTTCTCTTATTAAAAAAGATATAAAAGCTATTTTTATGGAGAAATTTCCATATATTCTCAAAAATAACATCTTTTATAAAAATACTTATATTTATTTGTCTTTTTCACTGTTTGCAGACAACCCAACAGAGGACAATTAGACCACTGTTCATAAATGGGTGGAAGAAACTTTTCAAAGCTCTCAATAACAAGTTTTTTATAAGAAAACAGAAGCTAAGAGATTACTTTTTCCAGGACCCACTGTCCAGGACTCTGAAGATGATTATCTCTCTTAAAATTACCATAAAAAGACTTTTTTTCCTGAAATCTTTTTATTTCTTATTTTTTCTAATATGACTACTAGAAGAGGCTCTCAATAATCTATCCAATCATATGTAGTTGGAATCACAAGTAGAAATGATCCCTCAAAAGGGCAAAGAAAGGGAAAATCCCCTGTGAAACAGAATCCACATAAGGAAGCGTCATATCCCAAAGGCAAGGGCCAGAAATGCCTATAACATCTGAACCAAAGTTGGAACTATGTAGGAGTAACTCCAACAGATAAAAATCACATTCCAAGGGCTCAGATAGACATACACATGAGCCAGTACAAGCAGTACTACATGGTGTAAAAGGACAAAGATTGAGAAATGTTGCCACAAATCTACCAAGAAAGGATGGACTGCTGGAACATCCTGAAAGGGTATCTCAAAGAGGAGGAAATAGTGAGTTACTCCAATGGATGGAATATACTATCATACAAACCTCAAGTCAAAAAGATAAATGACTGGCACAAAAAAAAGGGGGAGGCTGTGACAACCCCTATTCAGGGGTGAGGGAATTCAATCTTACTGTGAGCCTTAGAGGTATTTTCATATACCCAAAATACCACAAGCATAAATAAAATAAATTTATTTAAAGTCTTAAAATAAAAATAAAAATATAAATATGAATTTATATACAAAATCAAAAATTTAATTATAATATAAAAATAAAAATATGTTAAATTTGAAAATGGTAAAAACACCTTTTTACTTGAAAAAATTAAGTCAAAATAAATTTTCAACAAAATTACCCAAAATAAAATAATTTTGGAAAAAAGTTAGATAAAACTTATCATAACTTTATCTAACAAATAAAGAAAAATTATTTCACCATTGGATTCCTTATAAAAAATTGGGTGGGGTCACCTCTGAGTGAAATGTTTGTAACTCAACTCTAAATAATCTTAAGTTAAGTTTTTTTCTATTTTCTGTATAAAAATTGAAAATCCTCACAACTTTAATTTAATTCACATCACATGTAGTTTTAATCATCAATTTTTGTGTTAAAATTGAGGTGTTGTGTATAACTTAGAAGGTATGAGGAATTGAAATATTTTCAATTGAATTGTCAAAATGTGCGCGTGTATTACATAAGGGAACTTTGATTTAAATATGAGGTGTCAATTATTACAGTAGTGTACTGTAAAACTCAATTTGCTTACATATGTGAATTGTAAGTATAATACATGATGAGGAATTAAACAAAAAATAAAATTGGAAAGATTCAATTTGGGGGGGAAAAGGAACTTTAGCTCTAAGGCGGAGCCAGACCCCCAAAGTCCTTGCTGACGGGCATGAGATGTCAAAGTTCACACAAAAGTTTATTACTTTTGGCCTGGAATTGAGTCACAGGGTCTGTGACTCAATTGATGACAAGGTTTTGATACCAACCAGGGCAGTTTTAACTGTTGCCAAGAGCGTAAAACTACCATTAAGATGAAACAATCTTATTAAAAACAGGTTTAACTGGTTTATACGTCACTTAAACTCATTCTGACATGTTTTGAAGGCTCTAGGCCAGGTATTAATATAGTAATGGCTGACTTAAGGGTCTAAAATGGCTAAAACCGGCCCTTTTTTGGTCCAAACCAGGGTTCAATGATTTCATAATTGGTTTTTTTGTTTTCAGAGTGTTTTCCACGACTGAAAATAGTAAATGTTACTTTTGGAGTAAGAAAATTGATGGCTATAAAAGAATGTCTTCTTTGCCCCACTTTTCTCTGCACGTTAGAATCTTTTCCTCTTATAATTAGTTTAAACACTGTTAAACCAATCAATAAAAGATTCAAACCATCTTTTTTAAATCATTTTAAACCTTTTAACCACGTGAAAAATCATTATAATCATTGTTTGTAACTCTTATAATCATTTTTACCCCTGAACCACCCCAAAAGTGAATTAAAGCATCTTTCATTACTGTTAACTTTGTCACTTTGTTTCCAAATTCACTCTGGTCACTTTTGGGTGTGTTTTCTCTTTACTATTCTTTTTGAAGAATTGGTTCTTTAATGAATTTCTTGCAGTTCTTTTCTCAATTAGTTCCAATTGAAATTGCTCTTGAAGAAATTTCTTTTGTAGCCTTATATATCTATTGTAGAGTATTTTTGGATAAATCTTTATTGTTGGTAAAAAAATAAATTTTTATTATATCATTGTTTTATACTTATAAAGTTAAGTAAAAGGTGTGTTGTTTCTTTAGAAATACTATTTCTTACTATTTTTAAATTATTCTACCTTATACAAATTTTGAGGACAGGAAAAGGACTTGATATTTTATCAAAGCTTCATATCCACACCTTACATTTGGGGGCCCAGCCGTGATATTTTACCTGTTACATATTTTTTTACTCTTTTTTAATCCTTTTTCTTATATTTAAAAATTCAAAAAACATATAAAAAATACTTATAATTCAAAAAATCCATAAAAAAAAATTTTTTTTCATATTATAAGTGAGGCTTACATTTTTTTATTGCTTTTTTGAAATACCCTTTTTGTTTACTTAAGTTACTTGACTTTTTCATTGATTTTAGTGTTCTACAACATGGTAATACAAGAAAACATTGAAACAGCCTCAACAGTTACCAGCATCATTCCTGCCAATACTGTTAATTCTGACCATAATAGTACTGTTATTGTGACTCAGAATAATCAGCCTGAACCAATTTCTTCTGAATTGATCAACTTGCATATAGGTAATACTCTTCAGAAAGCTAAGAATTTGGCCAATAGTAAGTTTTCACATAAAATTACTATTTTAAAGCTTTTTAACAATAAAATATGCCTTCAACCAGATCAGGAGCAAGCTATAACCCCTGAAGCAGCTTCCAAAAGGGTCATAGACATGATTATGGCTGAAGCCAATAAGCTACAGAAGGGCAAGGGTCAGTTGATGACTTTCAAATTAATAAATTATGTCATTCTGAAGCTGAAAATACTGCTTTACCTTCAAAAAGAGCTGAAACCACCACAAGAAGCCTCAGTGGACATCTACAAAGACAGCCAGAAGGCTTACAACAATGCACTGCAGCACAAAGAGTACCAGATCCTTGAAGATCTGTGGAAAAACTGCATGAATTCTTACCTGACTGTGAGAAATTTCCTGGGCCATCCCAACACTTGCAAGTTACTCAATGGATGCCATCCATTGATGGAAAAGAATAACATGATGCTCTTAACAGCAGAATGGAGGAAAAATAACCCTCCACCACCCAAGCAAGTTCCAAAAATGGCCCCAGTGGCCAGCAGCAGTAATTCCAGCGTGAAAAAGCAGCCACAAGCTCAGAACAAGGGCAAAGGAAAGGCACCAGCCAAAAATCCTTACAGCCAGGGCTACAGGATGCCATGGAAAATGTATTTCAGATGGCCAGAACAATGATGGAACTACAAAAGAAGGAGGAAGCCAGATGAAAATATCAGAAATGATTTCTGATGTTTTTTTATTCTATCCCAGAATTGTATTAAGCTATAACTGAGGTAAAAAGTCATATTTCTGATAAAAATTCATCAATTTGTAACAAACTTAAAACAAATAACTTGAGTCTTAGCCAAATCAATAAAAAACTCATGTGTCTTGAAAACGTTTTAAGAACAATTAAACATCCAATAATGATAATTCTTTTGGGAATAAGATAAATGAACAATCTACCATTATTAAATAATTAACAAACAAATATTCTAAATTCAATATTGATGACATAATTGAAACAAGAATTAAGCAAGCCATAAATATTATCAAGACAGATAACAAGAAAATCCTTGATGACATTTCAAATTCATCTACTTAAGTAAAGGCATATACCATTTCCTTGAAAAAGTGTTTTGATGCTTCACAAGAAGAAGTATCAAAATTATTAATGAAATTGAATCAAGTCACTGCTGATAATACAAGACAGACAGAGTTATGGAAAGAACTGACAAATAAAGAAGGAATGTATAAAATTGAAGTAATCAATTTAATACAAGCCTCCCAACCTGCATACAGATATTACCAAAGGTGTAGCAACAGTAAAATGAATGATACTGAACAATACTGAAAACCTTACCAAGAATGTCTACACCTCTGAATCAAAATGAAGGCACACAAATTCCAAATCCACAGGTATTGTATTCTGATAATTAATAGTTAAAAAATGAATTTTCCACTTCTTTTCATAACTTGGAACCATCAATGGGCCAAGCACCTTTGAAAGAAGTACCAAAACTCAAAGAATGGCCTCACTTCAGTGGTGAAGGAGAATATGAAAATATGTAATTCATCAGAGGAATTGTCATGATTAAAGAACATTTTAAATTAACAGAAAGATTGGTAACAGAAAGATTTAACACCTTGTTTACCAGATCAGCTCACAGATGGTATATCAAATTAAGACAAGCACATGGACACCAAAGTTGGACTTGGTGGAAAACCCAAATTATCAACAAATAGGCCAATGATGCTCGGGGATTTAAAGTCAAAACAGCCTTTGAATCTGCCAAATTTAATGCTGATAAAGACAAAGCTTTACCATGGTTTTTCCAACAAAAAGACAGATTAACAGCATTATACCCTAAAATGTAAGAATTTATGATCCATAGAAAGATTCTGAGACAATGTGGAGGTGACTTAGAGCATGCTGTCAAAAGCAGGACTACTGAACAATCTTCAGCAGAGGATATTATCAATATATTAGAAGAAGTAACCACCAGAACCAAAATTTGTTCTAGTAGGGTGAATCTCAAAGCAAGGTTTAATACACCTTGGGAAGATTCTGTGGACAAAAATCCAAAAGAAAATTCTAATAATGCTAAATATAAACCTTTAGATATAATCACAAAGTGCCATATTTTCCAAAGCACCACCCACCTAGCCAATACATGTCCAAAAAGGGGAAAAATCAATGAAATTGACATTGAAAAAGAACCTGATGTTTAAAAAGACAATAATATTGAAGAAAATTCAGATGATAAGTCATCAATATTTTCTGAATCTTCAAAGGATATAGAAAATATTAATGCCACCTTTGACATCATGGAATCCTATTCCCACTTGCCACAATTAAGCAATGGTCAACTTGATTTGTCAAAAATTCAAGATGCACAACTTATGAAAACCAAACCAAACAGGGGTAAAGGTTGTACAGCTGGTAACTCCTGTATAACTGAAGTGGTAATTAATAAACAACCCACTCAACTTTTATTTGACCCAGGAGCCTTTTTCTCTTGTGTTGGAAAATCTTTTCTTAAGACTTGTGTACCAAATTTTGAAGACCACTTGTTACCAATTTATGGCATGAAATTCAATAGTGCAGTAATCCAATGAAAGGATTGGGAATTTTTGAGACCAATATCATATCCCCACATATTAATGGAAATTTAAGAATCACTGTTGAATTTTTGGTTATGGAAAATTTCTCTAGTACCAATTTTATATTGGGAAATGACTATTTGATCATTTATTGTAAGGTTTGTCTATGAAACTCTTGATAATAGTAGCAATATCAAGAGTACTATGACTTTCCTCAGTAGAAATATATAATATAACAAAATATTATAACCACAAATTTAAATATAATTATTAAAAATAATTATATAAAAAAATAAATTTAATCATTATTATAAAAATATAATAATAATAAAAATATAAGAATTATAATAAATTATAATTATTCTATTATTGCTATAGTCACTGACAATTATAACAATAAGAAGTGTAAAGATCTTAATGAGACAATTACATGTGGAAAATAAGAATATTAACCACTTATAAATAATGTAAATATTATTTATAAAATAATTAAAACACACAATGTGCAGAAATAATCTATATAGAATAAAAATTCTATATAAAAAAACTAATGCTAGATAAAAAAATATAGAACTTTAGAGAAAACTTACTTATAGTATTTATTTAATACAACAAGTGAAACAACAACAGTTATTATATTAAATAATAATTATAAGTTAAAAACACGCCAAAAATCAATATTTTTAAAGATCAAACAACTTTTTATAATAAAAATTATGATTAAAGAGTTTTTAAGAGGAATTTGTGGATTTTTAAAAGATATTTGAGATGATTAATTTTATATAATAAAATATATTATTGGTGATTACAACAATAATCTAAATTCTATGATTTCAATTCTTTAATTTTAATTAATAAAGAATAAAATAACTTAAGAATTACTTTGATAATAAGATTTTATATTTAATAAAACTTTACCTGTTTACATTTCTAATATGATTGGATTGATAATTGATGATGGACAAAAACAGTGATGAAAAGACTCTTTTTATGTCTTCAGAGCAGCTCTCATGATTCATGATGGATATAGAGGGCGTGCTCAGGTCAAAACTGAAAAACCATGCTTAAAAATAAAGTTCTTAACTTAAGTTAGCTTAATTTTAATTCCAATTTAAAGTTAACAGGGTTATTCTTAACTCCATGTAACTTTAATCCTCATTTAAACGAATTATTTTAAGTTTTTGATAAAAGAAAAACTTATTTATATTAAAGTTCATCACATGAACAACTTAAAAATAGAGTTTCAAGCAAAAATCTCATAAACTCAATTTTTAATTAATTTTTAAAGAAATTATAAATTTCTTTGCGTTTTAGTTAAAAGAGTAAATTTCCAGGCTAATTACCAAGGAAATTTATTTATTAAAGATACCTAAAATTTGATTCATATGTAGATAATATTAAATTGTAAGCTGTGTAAAACTTTCAAGAAAATCCATTAAGAATTGGATTTTGAATGAATTTTTGAAGTTATTGCTAATTTTCCACGTAAAATAGCAATACACACCAAATCTTAAGTTTTGATAAGGTTTTAATGCTTGAAGCCTTAAAATTTTAAGCTCAATTAAGCTTTGATAGTTCTTAAAACCTTGATTTCAAGCTTGCATATTGGCATTTACCCTCTGGCAGCTTAAAATTCCTGTCCAATTTGGGATAAAACCAGTTTTAAACCTTAAGGTTGGATCAAAGTCTAATCTTAAAGTTTAAATAAGGTTGAAAATTCTCCAATACAGGTGGACAACCTTAATCCTTGCAGATCCAAAAAGATGGGTACCCCAGCTCTATTTGGTCTTTTTTCTTTTTCCCACCTTTTTGCATGGATTTTGCCCTTTTATTTATTTAAAGCCATACTATGGCCTTAAATCCTTTTAAATTGAGCTCACGCAGGATTTACATTCTGTATGGCAAATCCTTAGCCAATTCAGTAAATATACACCACACCTCAATTTTAACTAAAATTTTGGTAAGTTTACATAAACCTTATGCAACTTTAAATTTAAGCTTATTTAAGCTTAAATTTAACAATTTTAAAAAAATGTCAAAAAATTTACATTAGTACTGTGAGATTCTTAAATCTTCTATTAACATAAGAAATAAGTGTTTTTGGGTATAACACCTTATGGATGTACCCTAGGTTATTTTTGGTGTAGAATCCAAAAAAGGACATAATATTTATAACTTTAAAAGCTGGGTACCCCAGCTCTATTTGGTCTTTTTCCTTTGTCCCACCTTTTTGCGTGGATTTTGCCCTTTTATTTATTTAAAGCCATACTATGGCCTTAAACCCTTTTAAATTGAGCTCACGCAGGATTTACATTCTGTATGGCAAATCCTTAGCCAATTCAGTAAATATACACCACACCTCAATTTTAACTAAAATTTTGGTAAGCTTGCATAAACCTTATGCAACTTTAAATTTAAGCTTATTTAAGCTTAAATTTAACAATTTTAAAAAAATGTTAAAAAAGTTACATTAGTACTGTGAGATTCTTAAATCTTCTATTAACATAAGAAATAAGTGTTTTTGGGTATAACACCTTATGGATGTACCCTAGGTTATTTTTGGTGTAGAATCCAAAAAGGACATAATATTTATAACTTTGTTTATCCAAAAAAAAGTTAAACATATTTTTTGTTCTTTTTTATTTTAAATTCAATTAAAAAGTCTGTTGAAGACAATTGTAACTGTGTATAAATTTATTTGTGGCCTTATGGGTATGTTATACATACCTCCAGGCTCACATTCCCTACCACCAAAAAATAAATTGTACCACAATTTTTCCTTGGTAGTATACCCCCAAGCTGTTTGGGGGGGTATAATCCACTGTCCAACCTCTCTACTTATACTTTTCTAAGTATGTAAAGCACACAATTCAAACTTTTCATTGAGCAATTGGTCTTCTCTCCTGTCTGAATCTTCTGAGAAACTTTTGGGAATCAGGTATTTTGTTTTCCACAATCCATTCATCTTCATTTTGTGTATTTGTATACCTGACTAAGTATTCTCTTTCATTTTTTCCCCTAAGTCTTCTTTCTTTCAAGACTTTTAGTACCTTTTTCTCCTCACTCTGATCTAGTGGGGGTACTTCTAAGGGTGTTTCATTTATCAAAGGAAATAATTCCTTATCACTTGAAGTGTAATGCTTTACTAGACTGACAGGGAAATTTGGATGTTTGTTTTCCAATTCTCCTGACAGTTCTACTTGTACTGCATTTGTCCCATGAAGGGCTTTAATAATAAATGGTCCTGCAAAGGAATCTTTTAATTTCTTTGGGCCTCTAATATCATTAAAGTTCAAGGTTGAAACTAGTATTAAGTCCCCTACTTTGAATTCTGGGGTCTTATGACTTTTATCCCATTTCTGTTTAGCAGATTCAAAGGCATCATTCATGCTTTGATTCGCATGATGTCTCACTTTATCAAGCAATAATTCAAAGCTTGAAGCAGTTGGATGAATATAAACCAGAGTTTGTTTTCAAAGTATCAATTGGGAGTTTGGGGTTCCGTCCTTTTTCCAACATTGCAGGAGTTTCCCCTTTTGAAGCATGGATTGAGGTCTTGTAGGTTAATTCCAATGCTGGTATAAGTCTACACCAATCATGGGTAAAGCCATCAGAATCTTTAAGCTCCAGGCAATAAGCACAAAATCTTCTGATCATGTCCTCAAGGGTTTCAATCATTCTTTCTTCCAGAACATCTGTTTGTGGATGGTAGGCTGTTGAGAATGATAGTTTTGTACCCAAAAGCTTATGTAAATTAGTCCATAAGGCTGATGTGAATTTTGGGTCTCTATCACTGATAATATCTTTAAAGAGACCAGTGTGGGATATGACTCTATTCCGACTCAAAAGAGCTGTATCCATAGCTGTGTCATATTTGTGACATGGTAAGAAGATTGGTGTTTTGCTATATCTGTCCACAATAACAAGACATGCATTGTCACTTTTATCACCTCCAGTTGGTAAGGCAGTTACCCAATCCATGTGAACCACTTCCCATGGGGTACTTGGTTCTTGAATATGGATCATTAAACCAAATCTTTTACCAGTAGCTTTATTGGCTTTCTGGCATCTATCACAACTGTGACAGTACTCAATGATATATTTTCTCCAAGATGGCCACCAGGCACATGTCTTAATTTTTTTCATAGTTCTGTCTTCAGACAGATGTCCAGAATATGTTAGCATGGCATTCTAGTAGTATGGTGTTAATTAACATTCTACTACATAGGACCATGACACATGTGTGTTTAGATCTATGATATAGTATACCATAAAACAAATGCAATCTCCCATTATCATAAGATGTTTTCCAAATATCATCCAGAGAATTAGCCAAGGCTACATCTTTGCAATCTTTGTCAAGTAGAGAAGTAAGAGTATGACAATTCTTATCTTGCTTATAGCTTTCTCTAACTTCATCAAAGAATTCTGTCCCAACATCTGTGATGTTAATTCCTTCAATTGGAATTTGAGGTTCTGCACTTGTAGGAACATGGGCAAGGTTATCAGGTGTATTTGGTAATGCCCATCTACTGTGAGCCTTAGAGGTAATTTCATATACCCAAAAGACCACAAATATAAAAAATAACATATTAATATAAATAAAATAAATTTATTTATATTATTAAAAATAAAAATATAAATATAAATATAGAATTATATTAAAAAAAAAAAATTTAATTATAATTTAAAAATAAAATTACTTTAAATTTTGTAAATATAAAATTACATTTATACTTAAAAAATTTAAGTAAAAATGAAATTTTAACAAAATTGTGAAAAAATAAATAAATTTGGAAAAAAGTTAAATAAAATTTATTATAACTTTTTATCCAATAAATAAACATATAAATTTTATTTCACCATTGGATTCCTCATAAAAAATCAGGTGGGGTCACCTCTGGGTGAAATTTTTGTAACTCAACTCTAAATAAGCTTAAATTAAGTTTTTAGTATTTTCAATACAAAAGTTGAAAATCCTCAAAACCTTAATTTAATTCACACCACATGTGGTATTAACCATCAATTTTTGTGTTAAAATTGAGGTGTTGTGTTTAGTTTAGAAGTTATGAGGAATTAAAGTATTTTCAATTGAATTCAATTGAAATGTCAAAATGTGCGCGTGTATTACATAAGTGAACTTTGATTTACATATGAGGTGTCAATTATTACTGTATTGTACTGTACAATGGAATTGAATTACATGTGTAAATTATAAGTATAATACATGATGAGGAATTAAAGGAAAAATAAATTGGAAAGATTAAATTTGGGGGGGAAAAGGAACTCCAGCTCTAAGGGGGAGCTAGACCCCCAAAATCCTTGCTGACAGGCGTGGGATGTCAAAATTCACGCAAAAGTTCATCACTTTTGGCCTGGAATTGAGTTACAGGGTCTGTGGACTCAATTGATGATGAGGTTTTGATACCAACTGGGGTAGTTTTAGCTGTTGCCAAGAGGGTAAAACTACCCTTAAGATAAAACCATCAGAGTAAAAACAGTTTTAACTGGCTTCTACGACTCTGACACACATTCTGACGTGTTTTGGAGGCTCTAGGCCTGGTATTGCTATAGTAATGGCTGATTTAAGGGTCTAAAATGGCTAAAAATGGCTAAAAATGGCTTAAACCAGCCCTTTTTGGTCTAAATCAGGGTTCAATGATGCCATAATTGGCTTTTCTGTTGTCAGACTGTTTGTCACGACTGACAAGAGTAAATTTTACTTTTGGAGTAAGAGAATTGATGGCTATAAAAGAATGTCTTCTTTGCCCCACTTTTCTCTTCATGTTAGAATCTTTTCCTTTTATTAATTAGTTTAAAACTGTTAAACCAATCAATCAAAGATTCCAACCACCACTTTTAAATCATTTTAATCCTTTTAACCACGTGAAAAAATCATTATAATCATTGTTTGTAACTCTTATAATCATTTTTACCCCTGAACCACCCCAAAAGTGAATTAAAGCATCTTTCATCACTGTTAACTTTGTCACTTTGTTTCCAAATTCACTCTGGTCACTTTTGGGCGTGTTTTCTCTTTAATATTCTTTTTAAAGACTTTGTTCTTTAATTAATTGCTTGCAGTTCTTTGCTCAATTAATTCCAATTGAAATTGCTCTTGAAGAAATTTCTTTTGTAGCCTTAAAATATCTCTTGTAGAGTATTTTTTGGATAAATCTTTATTGTTGGTAAAACAATAAACTTTTATATTATTGTTTTATACTAATAAAGTTATAAACAATAAAATTGGCGTGTTTTCTCTTAAAAATAATATTTCATACTATTTTTAACTGAATTTTACCTTATACAAATTTTGAGGACAGGAAAAGTACTTGATTTTTAATCAAAGTTTCATATCCACACCTTACATTTGGGGGCCCAGCCGTGATATTTTACCTGTGACATATTTTTTTACTCTTTTTAAATCTTTTTTCTTATATTGAAAAATTTAAAAACATATAAAAAATACTAATAATCCAAAAAAATCCTTAAAAAATAATTTTTTTCATATTATAAGTGAGGCTTATATTTTTATTTATTTTTTGAAATAACCTTTTTTTTACTTAATTAATTGGCTTTTTCATTAATTTTAGTGTCTGACAACGTGGTAAGACAAGAAAACATTGAAACAGCCTCAACAGTAACCAGCATTATCCCTGCCAGTACTGTTAATTCTGATCATAATAGTACTGTTATTGTGACTCAAAATAATCAACCTGAACCAATATCTTCTGAATTAATTAACTTGGATATAAGTAATACACTTCAGAAAGCCAAAAATTTGGCCAATAGTAAGTTTTTGACGTAAAAATACTATTTTAAGCCTTTTTTTTAACCATAATTATGCCTTCAACCAGGTCAGGAGCCAGCTACAACCCCTCAAGCAGCTCCCAAAAAGGTAATAGACGTGATTATGGCAGAGGCCAACCAGGTACAGAAGGAAAAGGGTCAGTTGATGACTTCCAAACAACTAAAATGGGTCATTCTGAAGCTGATAATACCATTTTACCTTCAAAAAGAGCTGACACCGCCACAACAAGCCTCTGTGGACATATACAAAGCCAGCCACAGTGCATACAACAATGCACTCCAATTCAAGGAGTACCAGATCCTTGCAGACCTGTGGAAGAATTGCATGAATTCTTACCTGACAGTAAGAAAATTCTTGGGCCATCCCAACACTTGCAAATTGCTCAATGGATGGCATCCATTGATGGAGAAGAAAAACATGATGCTTTTGACACTAGAATGGAGGAAAAACAACCCTCCACCAGCCAAACCAGTGCCAAAAACAGCCCCAGTGGCCAGCAGCAGCAATTCCAACGTGAAAAAACAGCCACAAACTCCAAACAAGGGCAAAGGGAAGGCACCAGCCCCAAAACCTTACAGCCAGGGCTACAGAATCCCAAAGATTCAGCAGGATGCCATGGAAAATGTATTTCAGATGGCCAGAACCATGATGGAATTACAGAAGAAGGAGGAAGCCAGATTAAGGTTCCAGAAATGATTTCTGACATATTTGATTCCATCCCAGAGTTGTATAATGCTATAAATGACGTGAAAAAACATCTTTCTGATAAAAATGACACCATTTGTAACAACATTAAAACAAACAACCTGAGTCTGTGCCAAATTAATGAAACACTTATGTGTTTTGAGAAAGTTTTGAGAAAAATTAAAAATTCCAATAATGATAATTCTTCTAACAATAAAATAAATGAACAATCTGCCATTATTAAAGAATTAACAGATAAATATTCTAAATTCAATATTGATGACATAATTGAAACAAGAATTAAACAAGCCATAAATATTATCAAGACAGATAACAAGAAAGTCCTTGATGACATTTCAAATTCATTTACTGAAGTAAAGACATATACCATTGCCTTGAAAAAGTGTTTTGATGCTTCACAAGAAGAAGTATCAAAATTATCAATGAAATTGAATCAAGTCACTGCTGATAATACAAGACAGACAGAGTTATGGCAAGAACTTACACATAAAGAAGACATGTATAAAATTGAAGTAATAAATTTAATACAAAGCTTCCAACATGAATACAGAAATTCCCAAAGGTGTAGCAACAGTAAAATGAATGACATTGAACAATTACTGAACACCTTACCAAGAATGTCTACACCTCTAAATCAAAATGAGGGCACAAGAATTTCAAATCCACAAGTATTGGATCCTGATAATTCACAATTAAAAAATGAATTATCCACTTCTTTTCATAACTTGGAACCATCAATGGGCCAAGCACTCTTGAAAGAAGTTCCAAAACTTAAAGAATGGCCTCACTTCAGTGGTGAAGGAGAGTATGACCATATGGAATTCATTAGAGGTATTGACATGATCAAAGAGGATTTTGAATTACCAGACAGATTGGTAACAGCCAGGTTTAACACCTTGTTTACCAGATCAGCTCACAGATGGTACATCAAAATAAGACAAGCACATGGACACCAGAGTTGGACTTGGTGGAAAACCCAAATCATCAACAAATGGGCAAATGATGCTTGGAGGTTCAAAGTTGAAACAGCCTTTGAATCTGCCAAATTTAATGCTGATAAAGACAAAGCTTTACCATGGTTTTGCCAACAAAAGGACAGATTAACAGCATTATATCCTGACATGTCAGAATTTATGATCCATAGAAAAATTCTGAGACAATGTGGAGGTGACTTAGAGCATGCTGTCAAAAGCAGGACTACTGAACAATCTTCAGCAGAGGATATTATCAATATACTAGAAGAAGTAACCACCAGAACCAAAATTGGTTCTAGTAGGGTGAATCTTAAAACAAGGTTTAATACACCTTGGAAAGATTCTGTGGACAAAAACCCCAAAGAAAATTCTAGTAATATTAAATATAAATCTGCAGATACAGTCAGAAAATGCCATATTTGCCAAAGCACCACCCATTTAGCCAATACATGTCCAAAAAGGGGGAAAATCAATGAAATTGACATTGAAAAAGAACCAGATGTTGAAAAAGAAGACATAATTGAAGACAATTCAGATGATAAGTCATCCATATTCTCTGAATCTTCAAAAGATATAGAAAATATCAATGCCACTTTTGACATCATGGAATCTTATTCCCACTTACCACAATTGAGCAATGGTCAAGTTGATTTATCAAAAGTTCAAGATGCAGAACTTATGAAGACAAAACCAAACAGAGGAAAAGGTTATACAGCTGGTAACTCCTGTATAACAGAAGTGGTGATTGACAACAAACCCACCAAACTTTTGCTTGACCCAGGAGCCTTCTGCTCTTGTGTTGGAAAATCTTTTCTTAAGACTTGTGTACCAAATTTTGAAGACCAATTGTTACCAATTGATGGTATAAAATTCAACAGTGCAAGTAACCCAATGAAAGCATTAGGAATCTTTGAGACCAATGTCATATTCCCACACATAAATGGGAATTTAAGGATCACAGTTGAATTTGTTGTTATGGAAAATTGCTCTAGTACCCATTTTATATTGGGAAATGACTATTTAATCATGTATGGGATAGATTTACATAATAACAAAGACAGATACTTTACAATTGGAGACAATAAGCGCCAGAAATTTGCCTTTTTACCCTTTAAAAGACAAATTACAGTAAACAAAGTATCACCAGTCAACTTAGAGTTAGAGAAATTCAAGTCTGAACAGTTAAATGAGGCTGAAATAAGCCTTCATCTGACTGATAAGCAAGAAAATGAACTTTCTTCCCTTTTGTATGACCACAGAGGAGCATTTGCTACAGACAAAGAACCCCTGGGAGCAATTATTGGTCATGAAGTTGACATCATTCTTAACATTGAGAGACCTTATCCACCACTCTTAAGAAGACCTGCTTATCCAGCAAGTCCAAAATCAAGAGAAGCTCTAGAAATTCATATCAAAGAACTTCTAGACCTTGGTGTAATAAGAAAAGTAGGCCACAATGAGGAAGTAGAAATAACTACACCAGTCATAGTGGCGTGGCATAATGGAAAATCCAGAATGGTTGGGGACTTTAGAGCTCTGAACACTTACACTGTTCCAGACAGATACCCAATACCAAAAATCCAAATTGCCCTTACTCAAATATCTCAAGCAGTGTATATAACCACTATGGATGCCCTTAAAGGATTCCATCAAAATGTAGTAACAGCAAGAGCAAGAACATACTTGAGAATTATTGTTCATTGTGGAGTGTATGAATACTTAAGGATGCCCTTTGGTATCAAAAATGCACCTTCACACTTCCAAAGAATGATGAATGAAATCTTCCCTGAAGAACTCTCAGAGGGATGGTTAATCATTTACATTGATGACATTATTATCTGTTCAAAGACTTGGGAGGAGCACATGTACAGATTATCAAGAGTTTTGACAAAAATCCAATCAGTAAACATGAAAATCTCCTTGAAGAAATGTCATTTTGGATTTAAAGAACTTAAGGCACTAGGACATGTTGTATCTGGTTTGTCCCTTGGAATTGATAAAAACAAAGTTGCAGCAGTATTGTTAAAACCCATGCCTCAGAATAAGAAGGAAATTCAGTCATTCTTAGGTTTTGCAGGATATTACAGGCAACACATTAAAGACTTTTCATCCATAGCAAGACCACTTTATAAGTTGTGTGACAAATACACAGTATTTGAGATGACTGTTGACAGAGTCAAAGCTTTTGAGTCTCTAAGAGAAGCATTGACCACTGCTCCACTCTTACTGATGCCAGACTTTAAATTGCCTTTCAAACTGTATATTGATGCATCAGGGGATGGACTAGGTGCTGCACTTCACCAAGTTCAGATCATAAATGACAAACCTGTAGAAGGACCAATATGTTTCATA
The DNA here is from genome assembly GCA_023105745.1 of Austropuccinia psidii. NCBI lineage: Eukaryota > Fungi > Basidiomycota > Pucciniomycetes > Pucciniales > Sphaerophragmiaceae > Austropuccinia > Austropuccinia psidii. Next base: position 62,128,911 of record JALGQZ010000007.1, read on the forward strand.
TCCAGGCAAATCAAACCAACTGAAGCCAGATATGGAGCAAGTCAAATGGAATGTCTATGCCTTGTCTGGGCCTTAGAGAAATTGAACTATTTCTTAGAGGGATGTGTTTTTGAAGTAATAACAGATTGTACAGCTGTGAAATCACTTTTGAACATGAAAACACCTAACAGACACATGCTCAGATGGCAAATAGCCATACAAGAATACAGAGGCAATATGACTATTGTTCATAAGGATGGGAATATTCATAAGAATGCAGATGGACTAAGCAGATGGCCATTACCAAATAACATTGATAATCCTGCTTATGTGCCAGAAGAAGCTTCACCACAAATTCCAATAGAAGGAATAAGTGTTACAGACTTGAACACCACCTTCTTTGAAGAAGTCAGAAGCAGCTACACTCAAGATACGAATTGTAGCATCTTATGCCAATTACTTAGCAAAGACTGTAAAGACAACTCTCTAATACATGCCTTGGATGAAGTATGGAGAAAATCTTATAATGAAGGGAGATTTCACCTACTGGATGGTATAATTTACCACAGAACCAAACACACATGTGTCATGACAGTTGTAGACAGGTCATTAATCAATCTTGTACTGAAAGAATGCCATGATAGTCCCTTTTCAGGACATCTTTCTGAGGACAGAACAAGAGAGAAAGTAAAGACCTGCATATGGTGGCCAATGTGGCAAAAAGATGTTTCAGAATATTGCAAAACCTGTGACAGATGCCAAAAGGCAAATAAATCCACTGGCAAAAGACTTGGAAATATGATGAAAATCCAAGAACCAAACAGACCTTGGGAAATTGTCCATATGGATTGGGTAACTGGCCTACCACCAGGAGGTGACAGGAGCTATAATGCTTGCCTAGTAATTGTGGACAGATTCAGTAAAACTCCAATCTTTTTACCATGTCACAAAGATGATACAGCCATGGATACAGCTCTTCTGATATGGAATAGAGTAGTGTCATGGACTGGGATATTTACAAATATCATCAGTGATAGAGATCCCAAATTCACCTCAGATCTATGGACAAATCTTCACCAATTATTTGGCACAAAACTGTCTTTCTCTACAGCCTACCACCCACAAACTGATGGTCTGGCTGAAAGAATGATCCAAACCTTAGAGGACATGGTGAGAGGATTTTGTGCATATGGCCTTGAATTCAAAGATTGTGATGGATTTACCCATGATTGGTGTACTCTGTTACCAGCACTGGAATTAGCATATAAAACATCAATCCATTCCAGTACCAATCAGACTCCTGCTATTCTAGAAAAAGGATGGAACCCCAAGTTACCCCAAGATTCCTTGAGGAAAGACTTAATTGAAATACATCCCACAGCTGCTAGCTTCAAAGGAATGCTAGACAAAGCTAGAAAGCATGCAGTGAGATGCATGGAGGACTCTTTTGCATATGCTAAAGACAAATGGGATAAATCTCATGCAACTCCAGATTTCAAAGTGGGGGACCTAGTTCTTGTATCCACCACTAACTTCAATAACATCAAAGGATGTAAAAAGTTAAAAGACTCCTTTGCAGGACCTTTTGTGATTAAGGCCCTCCATGGAGAAAATGCTGTTGAAGTAGAGTTATCTGAAGAACTTAACAATAAGCACCCTACATTTCCAGTAAGCTTGATAAAGCCATACAAATCTAGTGATGCTGAGAAATTTCCCTTGAGGAATAAGATTCCCCAAGTTATACCTCCTATTGAGACATCTGGTACTAAGAAAATAACCAAAGTTCTTAAAGAAAGGAAATTAAGAACCAAGAAAGTAAGGGAATACCTTGTTAGGTACAGTGACCCAACTTGTGAAGATGAATGGTTAGAAGAGAAAGATATACCAGAAGCCACAAAACTCCTGAGGAGATTCAGACACACTAGAAACACCAATATTACAAAGTAATATTCTTTTTTAGGGGGAGGGAATGTGAGCCTTAGAGGTAATTTCATATACCCAAAAGACCACAAATATAAAAAATAACATATTAATATAAATAAAATAAATTTATTTATATTATTAAAAATGAAAATATAAATATAAATATAAAATTATATTAAAAAAAAAAATTTAATTATAATTTAAAAATAAAATTACTTTAAATTTTGTAAATATAAAATTACATTTATACTTAAAAAATTTAAGTAAAAATGAAATTTTAACAAAATTGTGAAAAAATAAATAAATTTGGAAAAAAGTTAAATAAAATTTATTATAACTTTTTATCCAATAAATAAACATATAAATTTTATTTCACCATTGGATTCCTCATAAAAAATCAGGTGGGGTCACCTCTGGGTGAAATTTTTGTAACTCAACTCTAAATAAGCTTAAATTAAGTTTTTAGTATTTTCAATACAAAAGTTGAAAATCCTCAAAACCTTAATTGAATTCACACCACATGTGGTATTAACCATCAATTTTTGTGTTAAAATTGAGGTGTTGTGTTTAGTTTAGAAGTTATGAGGAATTAAAGTATTTTCAATTGAATTCAATTGAAATGTCAAAATGTGCGCGTGTATTACATAAGTGAACTTTGATTTACATATGAGGTGTCAATTATTACTGTATTGTACTGTACAATTGAATTGAATTACATGTGTAAATTATAAGTATAATACATGATGAGGAATTAAAGGAAAAATAAATTGGAAAGATTAAATTTGGGGGGGAAAAGGAACTCCAGCTCTAAGGGGGAGCTAGACCCCCAAAATCCTTGCTGACAGGCGTGGGATGTCAAAATTCACGCAAAAGTTCATCACTTTTGGCCTGGAATTGAGTTACAGGGTCTGTGGACTCAATTGATGATGAGGTTTTGATACCAACTGGGGTAGTTTTAGCTGTTGCCAAGAGGGTAAAACTACCCTTAAGATAAAACCATCAGAGTAAAAACAGTTTTAACTGGCTTCTACGACTCTGACACACATTCTGACGTGTTTTGGAGGCTCTAGGCCTGGTATTGCTATAGTAATGGCTGATTTAAGGGTCTAAAATGGCTAAAAATGGCTAAAAATGGCTTAAACCAGCCCTTTTTGGTCTAAATCAGGGTTCAATGATGCCATAATTGGCTTTTCTGTTGTCAGACTGTTTTTCACGACTGACAAGAGTAAATTTTACTTTTGGAGTAAGAGAATTGATGGCTATAAAAGAATGTCTTCTTTGCCCCACTTTTCTCTTCATGTTAGAATCTTTTCCTTTTATTAATTAGTTTAAAACTGTTAAACCAATCAATCAAAGATTCCAACCACCACTTTTAAATCATTTTAATCCTTTTAACCACGTTAAAAAATCATTATAATCATTGTTTGTAACTCTTATAATCATTTTTACCCCTGAACCACCCCAAAAGTGAATTAAAGCATCTTTCATCACTGTTAACTTTGTCACTTTGTTTCCAAATTCACTCTGGTCACTTTTGGGCGTGTTTTCTCTTTAATATTCTTTTTAAAGACTTTGTTCTTTAATTAATTGCTTGCAGTTCTTTGCTCAATTAATTCCAATTGAAATTGCTCTTGAAGAAATTTCTTTTGTAGCCTTAAAATATCTCTTGTAGAGTATTTTTTGGATAAATCTTTATTGTTGGTAAAACAATAAATTTTTATATTATTGTTTTATACTAATAAAGTTATAAACAATAAAATTGGCGTGTTTTCTCTTAAAAATAATATTTCATACTATTTTTAACTGAATTTTACCTTATACAAATTTTGAGGACAGGAAAAGTACTTGATTTTTGATCAAAGTTTCATATCCACACCTTACATCTACTTAAGCCATCAGCATTCTTATGAATATTTTCAGCTTTATGTACTATGGTCATATTGCCTCTATACTCCTGTATAGCAATCTGCCATCTTAACATGTGTCTGTTTGGAGTCTTCATGTTAAGAAGTGATTTTACTGCATTAAAATCAGTAATTACTTTAAACACACTACCATCAAGATAGTAATGAAGTTTTTCCAAAGCCCAAACAAGGCAAAGGCACTCCATTTGGCTAGCTCCATATCTTGCCTCAGTAGGTTTAATTTGTCTTGAAATAAAACAAATTGTACCTTCATAAGGTTTGTCATTGACAATTTGAACTTGATGAAGAGCAGCTCCTAAACCTTCACCACATGCATCAATATACAGCTTGAAAGGAAGTTTCCAGTCTGGCATCAATAATGATGGTGCATTGGTCAAGGCATACTTGATTTTATCATATGCTTGAATCCTCTCCTGTGTCATTTCAAAAACAGTTTGCTGATCACAAATTCTGTGTAATGATCTGGCATGGATTGCAAAATATTTAAGGTGTTGCCTGTAATAACTGGAAAACCCTAAAAAAGACATCATTTCTTTTTTGTTCTGGGGCATTTTTGTCAGTAAAACTGAATCCACTTTGTTTTTGTCAACACCAAGGCTGAGTCCTGAGACTACATGTCCTAGAGCCTTTAACTCATGAAACCTAAAATTACATTTCTTAAGGGATATTTTCATGTTCACTTGAAGAATTTTCTTAAGTACTAATGAAAGTCTCTCTAAATTTAATTGCCAGGTTTCTGAACAAATGATAATGTCATCAATATAAATGATTAACCATCCTTCTGACAATTCATGTGGGAAGATGGTGTTCATCATTCTCTGATAATGAGAGGGTGCATTTTTAATACCAAAAGGCATTCTCAAATATTCATAAATCCGACAATGAGCAATTATTCTCAATAATTTCCTAGCATGAGGTGTCAAAACATTTTGATGGAAGCCTTTAAGAGCATCCATGGAAGTAATGAATCTTGCTTTGGATAATTAAGTCAAAGTCTCATGAATTCTAGGGATTGGATACCTTTCTGGAATAGTATAGGTATTCAGTGCTCTAAAATCACCAACCATCCTTGACTTATCATTATGCCAAGTAATGATTACTGGGGTTGTGACTTCTACCTCCTCATTGTGTCCAGCTTTTCTAAGAGCTCCCAGTTTAATTAGTTCATTAATATTATTTTCTAATGCTTCTCTAGCCCTAGGGCTAGCTGGGTAAGCTGGTCTTCTTCATAGTGGCAGATAAGGCCTTTCCACATTAAGCATAATGTCCACTTCATGGCCTTTTATAGCCCCAAGTGGTTCATTATCTGAAGCAAAGGCTTCCCTGTATTGAAAGAAAATTTCAATCAGTTCTTCCTTCATTTCTAGAGTTAGTTCAGGACTAATTTGTGCTTCAATCAACTGACTTGACACAAATTTTTCCTTATTAACATTTTTTACTTGTTTAATGACAGTAATTTCTCTTTTTTCTAGAGGAAAAGCAAATTTTTGTCTTTTATTTTCCCCTCTAGTGAAATACTTGTCTTTATGATTATTAATATCAATACCATAAATATTGAGATAATCATTCCCAAGTATAAAGTGTTGTGAAGTACAATTATTCATGACAACAATTTCAACTTTCAATCTTATACTTCCTGCAGGATGAGGAAATATAATTGCTGCCTCAAATATACCCAAAGGGTGCATATTTTGGCTAGCACTGCTGAATGTTATTCCTTCAATTGGCATTAGTTTTTCTTGCCAATTGGTATAAACTTTGTAAAGATAATTCTTTCAAACACAAGTGCAAAAAGCACCTGAGCCAAGGTGTATCTTGGCTTCTGTGTTATTTATCACAATATTAGTGATACAAGATGAACCGGCTGTATAACCTTTACCTCTGGCAGGTTTGGTTTTTTGAATTTTAGTATCTTGCACATGTATGAGATCCATACATTCATCACTATACTGTGCTAAATGAGTGTGTACCTCAGTGACTTCAAAAGAAACATTAATGTTTTCTATACTAAGCTCCTCTGGTACTTCTTCTTCTTCTGAAGGCTCAGAATCACTTTCATGTAAAGATACATCAGTTGGTTCTTTTGTGTCTTCCACTTTTTCAACATTTATCTCATTGATTCTTGTCTTTTTTGGACAAGTGTTAGCTAAATGAGATGTACTTCCACATTTGTGACATTTCAAAGGAAGTCTGTCCTGTGGTGTATTTGGCTTTGAAATTGGTTTCCCATTAGTCTTGTTGTCTATTGGGGATTTGGACCAAGTTCTTCCATTTTTTGTTCTAGTACTGATGTCCTCCATAGCATTGATATAATCTTTTGTAGAGCAAGGCTCAATACATCTGCTTCTTATAGCATGCTCAAGGTCACCACCACACTTTCTTAATATCCTTTTATGTACCATTGTTTCAGACATATCAGGATGAAGGGCAGTTAACCTGTCCTTCTGTTTAAGAAACCAAGACATGGGCCTGTCCCTATCAATATTAAAAATGGCTTCTTCAAAAGAATTTTCCATTCTAACTCTCCAGGAATAATTTGCCCGTTTGGGAATAATTTGTTCTTTCCACCAAGGCCAAGAAAGTTTACCATGGTCTTGTCTCATTTTGTAATACCATTTCTTTGCTGATCTGGTAAATAATGAGTGTAATCTGGCACTTATGTATTCATCTGATATGTTAAAGTCTTCTTTAAACATATCAATTGTTTTCATAAATTACATATGATTATATTCTCCTTCACCATTGAAGGTTGGCCATTCCTCTAATTTTGGAATGTCTTTGAAATTGCAAGCAGTTTCCACCTCATTACTTGAAATGGTATGATGTAAATCATTAAGCACATTTCTGTCAAGAATTGGTGTGGATTGCCTTGGCAATTCATTTTTCAGTGATATATTATTAATACTTGATTGAATGTCCTCTCTCAATTCAAGTCTTGCCTTATCACCTTTTTCCAATTGTTCTTGGAAAAGAGCTGCATTGTGACCAGTTGAATTTTCCAAGTTTTGAACTTGTGTTTTCCATTCTCTTAACTGTCCAGTTCTAAAAGAAATTGAATTGTCATCTGGTTGATTGAGCAAAGTAACTTTAGACTCAATTCTTACACAAATTTGCATCAAAGACACAATATTGTCTTTATTAACATTTTCAAGGCCAATAATGGTCTTTTGTTGGTCTTTTACTTGTAATATCTCATTATCCAACTTTTGTTGGATATACTCAAATGTTTTAAGCTTTGTCATAATTTCTTTATTACAAGATTCAAATTTAGTTACAAGCTTAACAAGATCTATTTCTTTGGGAAGGATTGACTCAATCTTTCCTTCTCCTTGTTTTTGAATTCCATCAGAGTTCTTGCCATATTGAATACATTGTCCATGGCTGTCTTTTCTTTCTTTAGGATTCTTTAATTCTGTGGGTAAGGCTTGTTCCATTTGGGCTTTGCCTTTCCCTTTGCGTTTTGCTTGCCCTTCTGGTTGGTCTTTGGGGATTTCTTGGGCTTTCTTGGCACTTGTTGAGGCGGATTTTTGCTGGTGGATGCTTGGGGAGCTTCCACTTGGCGGTTTTCCTTGCCTTGGGCCAACTTCTTCTTCTGATCCTCTGATAACATGCTTTGGTTTTTCAACCAAGCTTTTATCTGTTGGACTTGTCCTTTGCAAGACATTGGTGTCCAACCCTTCAGAAGTTCTTCTGTCTTTTCTGGCCCCATGAACTTCTTCACTTGAAGATAAGAGCTCATTGTGCCTATTCAAAGACTTGGGAGAAGTTCCCACTCTTGCTGTTTGGCGGCCATAAACCAGTTCTTGTACTGACACTGGTAAATCTCCACTGCTGCCTGTTGGAAATGATTCAGGTCTAACAGCAATAGCAGTTATGTCAACTTCTGGACTCTCAATAAGAGGTTCAAAGGTGCTTGCTAACCTTTGGGAACTGGTGGAAGTTCTGGCATCCTCCATTTGTGCCTCTCCTCTGGGCTGACATTCTTGTCTTTTTGATTTATGACTGGAATGTCCTGGTCCAGATCCATTTGATTGGATGGAGTAATTACTTCCACTTCTAGTAGGAGTCATTGCACGTCAATTTTAAGAAAAAATAGACAAAGAATGGATTGAATTCACCTCCTGGACCTTCAAAGGGTTCTTTGGTTATTAAACCCCTTGGTGCTGGGATGGTTTGAATTTCAATACTAGACTCTGAGGCTTCAGAGTCTGAAGAGCTGTCTCTAATTGATGACACTAGAGAAAAATAAAAATATAAGTTATTTTCTCAAACAATAAAAATAACTTATAAACTCAACTTATTGAATAAAGTTGTTTTAATGTAATTTATGGCAAATTATGTCAAAAATAAATAAAAATGTCTAAGATAAAAGAAAAAATGTTTTTAGTAAAGATTTTTAATTTTTTTATTTTTTATTTGTTTTTTATTTTATTTGAAGAAATAATAATTATGCAATTAAAAAGTTTATTAATCAAAATTGTATTATTATTGACTTTATACTAGAATAACTCAAAGAATAAATTTCAAGTCTGTGATGTAAAAAAGCCACTAGTTAGACAAAAGAAATTTATTCCAAGTCACTCAATAGTATATTGTTTCAAACAATATTATTAAGAAAAAATAACTTTATTAATATTATAAAGATTATTTATAAGGGATAAGTCTCAAAAAAGCCAATATTAAGATAAATATGGCAATTTTACGTCAGCAAATAGTAAAATAAGGTCTATAATATTATTTATGTCCCAAAAATTGGTTAAAATCACGGCAAGGCCCCCAAATGTAAGGTTTGTCTATGAAACTCTTGATAATAGTAGCAAAATCAAGAGTACTATGACTATCCTCAGTAGAAATATATAATATAATGAAATATTAAAACCACAAATTTCAATATAATTATTAAAAAATAATTATATAAAAAAAAGGAATTTAATTATTATTATAGAAATATAATAATAATAAATTATAATTATTCTATTATTGTTATAGTCACTGACAGTTATAACAATAAGAAGTGTAAAGCTCTTAATGAGACAATTACACGTGGAAAATATGAATATTAACCACTTATAAATAATATGAATATTATTTATAAAATAATTAAACACACACTGTGCAGAAACAATTCTTATAAACTCAAAATTCTATAAAAAAAACTAATACTAGATAAAAAATATAGAACTTTAGAGAAAACTTACTTATAATATTTATTTAATACAACAAGTCAAACAACAACAGTTATTATATTAAATAATAATTCTAAGTTAAAAACACGCCAAAAATCAATAATCTCAAAGATAAAACAACTTTTTATAATAAAAATTATGATTCAAGAGTTTTTAAGAGGAATTTGTGGATTTTGAAAGATACTTAAGATGATTAATGTTTATATAATAAAATATATTATTGGTGATTACAACAATAATTCAAATTCTATCATTTCAATTCTTTAATTTTAAGTAATAAATAATAAAATAACTTATGAATTACTTCAATAATAAGATTTTATATTTAATAGAACTTTACCTGTTTAAATTTCTAATATGATTTGATTGATAATTAATGATGGACAAAAACAGTGATGAAAAGACTCTTTTTATGTCTTCAGAGCAGCTCTCATGATTCATAATGGATATAGAGGAATTTCTAAGGTCAAAACTGAAAGACCATGCTTAAAAATAAAGTTCTTAACTTAAGGTAACTTATTTTTAATTCCAATTTAAAGTTATCAGTGTTATTCTTAACTCCATGTAGCTTTAATCCTCACTTAAACTAATTATTTTAAGTTTTTAATATAAATAAACTTATTTATATTCAAGTTCATCACATGAATAATTTAAAAATATAGTTTCAAGCAGAAATCTCTTAAACTCAATTTTTCATTAATTTTTAAAGAAATTATAATTTTCTTTGAGTTTTAGTTAAAAGAGTAAATTTCCAGGCTAATTACCCAGGAAATTTATTTATTAAAGATACCTAAAATTTAATTCATATGTAGAGAATATTGAATTGTAGGCTGTGTGAAGCTTTCAAGCAAATCCATTAAGAATTGGATTTTTAATGGATTTTTGACGTTATTGTTTTTTTTCCACGTAAAATAGCCATACACACCAAACCTTAACTTTTGATAAGGTTTTAATGCTTGTAACCTTAAAGTTTTAAGCTTATTTAATCTTTGACAGTTCTTAAAACCTTGAGTTCAAGCCTTTATATTGGGATTTACCCTTTGGCAGCTTGAAATTCCTGTCTAAATTGGGATAAAATCAATTTAAACTCTAATGTTGGATCAAAGTCTAATCTTAAAGTTTAAATAAGGTTGAGAATCCTCCAATACAGGTGGACAACCTTAATTGAATCCTTGCAGATCCAAAAGGTTGGGTACCCCAGCTCTATTTGGTCTTTTTCCTTTGTCCCACCTTTTTGCGTGGATTTTGCCCTTTTATTTATTTAAAGCCAGACTATGGCCTTAAACCCTTTTAAATTGAGCTCACGCAGGACTTACATTCTGTATGGCAAATCCTTAGCCAATTCAGTAAATATACACAACACCTCAATTTTAACTAAAATTTTGGTAAGTTTGCATAAACCTTATGCAACTTTCAATTTAAGCTTATTTAAGGTTAAATTTAACAATTTTAAAAAAATATTAAAAAAGTTACATTAGTACTGTGAGATTCTTAAATCTTCTATTAACATAAGAAATAAGTGTTTTTGGGTATAACACCTTACGGATGTACCCTAGGTTATTTTTGGTGTAGAATCCAAAAAGGAAATAATATTTATAACTTTGCTTATCCAAAAAAAGGTTATACTTGTTTTGTGATTTTTTATTTTAAATTCAATTAAAAAGTCTGTTGAAGACAATTCTAACTGTGTATAAAGTTATTTGTGGCCTTATGGGTATGTTATACATACCTCACAGGCTCACATTAATCATGTATGGAATAGATTTACATAGCAAAAAATACAGATAATTTACTATTGAGGACAATAAGCGTCAGAAATTTTCCTTTTTACCATTTAAAAGACAAATTACAGTAAATCAAGTATCACCAGTCAACTTACAATTGGAAAAATTCAAATCTGAACAGTTAAATGAGGCTGAAATAAGCCTTCATCTGACTGATAAACAAGAAAATGAACTTTCTTCCCTTTTGTATTACCACAAAGGAGCATTTGCTTCAGACAAAGAACCTCTAGGAGCAATTATTGGTCATGAAGTTGACATCATTCTTAACATTGAGACACCTTATCCATCACTCTTAAGAAGACCTGCATATCCAGCAAGTCCAAAATCAAGAGTAGCTCTAGAAATTCATATCAAACAACTTCTGGACCTTGGTGTAATAAGAAAGGTAGGCCACAATGAAGAGGTAGAAATACCTACACCAGTCATAGTGGCATGGCATAATGGAAAATCTAGAATAGTTGGGGACTTTAGAGCTATGAACACTTACACTGTTCCAAACAGATACCCAATACCAAAAATCCAAATTGCCCTTACTCAAATATCTCAAGAAGTGTATATAACCACTATGGATGCCCTTAAGGGATTCCATCAAAATGTGGTGACACCAAGAGCAAGAAAATACTTGAGAATTATTGTTCATTGTGGAGTGTATGAATACTTGAGGATGCCCCTTGGTATCAAAAAAGCCCCTTCACACTTCCAAAGGATGATGAATAAAATCTTCCCTGAAGAACTCTCAGAGGGATGGTTAATCATTTACATTGATGACATTATTGGCTGTTCCAAAACTTGGGAGAAGCACATGTACAGATTGTCCAGAGTTTTGACAAAAATTCAATCAGTAAAAATAAACATCTCCTTGAATAAATGTCATTTGGGATTTAAAGAACTTAAAGCACTAGGACATGTTGTATCTGGTTTGTCCCTTGGAATTGACAAAAACAAAGTTGCAGCAGTATTGCTAAAACCCATGCCTCAGAACAAAAAGGAAATTCAGTCATTCTTAGGTTTTGCAGGATATTCCAGGCAACACATTACAGATTTTACATCCATAGCAAGACCACTTTATAAATTGTGTGACAAAGACACAGTATTCAAAATGACTGTTGACAGAGTCAAAGCCTCTGAGTCTCTAAGAGAAGCCTTGACCACTGCTCCACTCTTACTGATGCCAGACTTTAAATTGCCTTTCAAATTGTATGTTGATGCATCAGGGGATGGTCTGGGTGCTGCACTTCACCAAGTTCAGATCATAAATGACAAACCTGTAGAAGAACCCATATTTTTCATATCTAGGCAAATCAAACCAACTGAAGACATGTATGGGGCAAGTTGAATGGAATGTCTATGCCTTGTCTAGGGCTTAGAGAAATTGAACTACTTCTTAGAGGGATGTGTTTTTGAGGTGATAACAGATTGTAAAGCTGTCAAATCACTTTTAAAAATGAAAGCACCCAACAGAAATATGCTCAGATGGCAAATAGCCATACAAGAATACAGAGGCAATATGACTATTGGTCATAAGGATGTGAATATTCATAAGAATGCAGATGGACTAAGCAGATGGCCATTACCAAATAATATTGATAATCCTGCCTATGTTCCAGAAGAGGCTTCACCACAGATTCCAATAGAAGGAATAAGTGTTACAGACTTTAACACAACCTTCTTTGAAGAAGTAACACACAGTTACACTCAAGATACAAATTGTAGCATCTTGTGCCAATTACTTAACAAAGACTGTAAAGACAACTCTCTCATACATGCCTTGGATGAAGTATGGAAGAAATTTTATGATTAAGGAAGATTTCACCTACTGGATGGTATAATTTACCATAGAACCAAGCACACATGTGGCATGACAGTTTTAGACAGGTCATGAATCAATCTTGTACTGAAAGAATGCCATGACCACCCCTTCACAGGACATCTGTCTGAAGACAGAACTAGGTAAATAGTGAAAGCCTGTATATGGTGCCCAATGTGGCAGAAAGATGTTGCAGAGTATTACAAAACCTGTGACAGATGTCAAAAAGCCAATAAATCCACTGGAAAGAGACTTGGAAATATGATAAAAATCCAAGAACAAAGCAGACCTTGGGAAATTGTCCATATGGATTGGGTAACTGGCCTACCACCAGGAGGTGACAGAAGTTATAATGCTTCCCTAGTGATTGTGGACAGATTCAGTAAAACTCCAATCTTTTTACCATGCCACAAGGATGATATGACCATGGATACAGCTCTTCTGATATGGAATAGAGTAGTGTCATGGACTGGGATATTTACAAATATCATTAGTGACAGAGATCCCAAATTCACTTCAGCACTATGGACAAATCTTCACCAATTATTTGCCACTAAACTGTCTTTCTCTACAGCCTACCACCCACAAACTGATGGCCTGGCTGAAAGGATGATCCAAATCTTAGAGGACATGGTAAGAAGATTTTGTGCATATGGCCTTGAATTCAAAGATTATGATGAATTTACCCATAATTGGTGTACTCGGTTGCCAGCACTGGAATTAGCATATAAAACATCAATCCATGCCAGTACCAATCAAACTCCTGCTATTCTAGAAAAAGGATGGAACCCCAAATTACCCCAAGATTCCTTGAGGAAAGATTTAATTGAAATACATCCCACAGCTGCTAGCTTCAAAGGAATGCTAGATAAAGCTAGAAAGCATGCAGTAAGGTGCATGGAGGACTCTTTTGCATATGCTAAGGATAAATGGGATAAATCACATGCAACTCCATATTTCAAAGTGGGGGACTTAGTTCTTGTATCTTCCACTAACTTCAATAACATCAAAGGATTTAAAAGGCTGAAAGACTCCTTTGCAGGTGTAAGGTTTGACTATGAAACAATAAGGAAAAATTACTAATATTTTACTTATTGTACTATGATTTTCCTTATAAATGAAATAAATAAGATAAAAATAATTCTAATAATAAAGAATTATTATAGCTATGGCGTGAAAATAATTATATTATTCATAAAATGCAATAATATAATTTATATTATAAAATATAATATAATAAAATAAATATATTAATACAAAATAATTGATATATTCATAGGCACTTTATTATTGTTACCAACAAATAATAAAGGCGTAAAAAATTGTTTTTTATTAATAAAAAACAATTCATAACAATAATATTACTAATATTAAAGTTATAAATTAATATAAATACTATTTATATTAATTAAAGAATTATTAAAAGAATAATAGAGAGAAAATTATTATAATAAGAGAAAATAACCTACTTTTAATATTTGATATAATACTTTTGAGATATTTTATGCCAAATAATATAAATAAAACTTATCCAAATTGTATTTACAATAAAAAATAGAGAAAATTACAAATATTCTGGATTTTCACGTGGAAATGAGATTTTAGAAAAATTTTAACAAAAACAATTAAATAAATGATTTAATCACGTCAAAATTGATGATTATGATAAGATGATCTTTGGTCTTTGATAATATAAAAGTTTTATATATAGAGAATAAAGAAATTACCTTTTTATTGTATTGATTTAATGTTTTTGATGCGTCTGAGGGGAAAACAGAGTAAAAAGAGCTCTATTTATAGTAAATACCTCCCTCCTAGAGTACAACAGGCTTCTAGTAGACGTGTACTGATCATATCCACTGGGATTGATCAATATTTTAAGGTTTGGTGATGATCAAACCATACTACATTATTATTACGCCATTATTTAGAGTTATCACTATAACTCTAAGTTTGATGACGTCAAAGGCTTGGCAGAACCCCAAAATTCGTGTATTTTATTAGTTTTAATCATAAACTAATAGTATTCACCAATTTTGTCACTCATATGACTGATAAACCTAATTTAAGGTTACAGTGAGTGATCATAAATGATCAAATTAAGCTTAAGCTTTGATCCTTAATACCTTTTAAGATTTACACGCTAAAGCCATTCAGAGAGTGAATTCTAATAGCTTGGCATAACTCTATTATGCTGCCAAGAGAATTTCATTACATCATCAAAACTCTATTTTTGATTATTTTTCTTATAACTCATCTTTTCTGTTGAAATTTAATATTTTCAACTTCAAACTATGATTTCAAGGGGTTATACCTTGAATATTATAATAAAAAATACATCATTCTTTACGAATGAACTAGTAGAGTCCAACTGTCCCCTTTTTGTTTAAGTTTGGACCACTTTCACAACAAAGTGGTCAACAGCTCTGTTGATTTTAATCAATAATGCCTTACAGGTTTTAACCTTGTTTATAGCTTGTGAAATAAACTTCATTTCTGTATTTTTAAAGTAATTACGTGATGACTTTCTTTTTGGTTCATCACTCTATCATGCATAGTTCAAGAGATATTAGCTAAAATCCTTGAATATATGCATTGACGAAAAAAGTGCATATATTCAAGTTAATTCCTTAAGTATTGATTTTGAAGCTTAGCTTCTTAATTGTTTTATATGTGGATTTCCATGGAAACTCTACTGGTACCATTCATTTCACATGTTGGTTCATTGGTGTTTGAAATAAAGAAGGATTTGTGTATTTTATAAGGTATTATTACTTATAACTTATTAAATATTGACTTTACAGATATGCCATAAAAATGGTATATGTGTATTTTACCATGGGGAATCCAATGGTATAATTTATTTTACATGTTTATTCATTGGTTTTTAAGTTAAACCAAGTTTTATGCCAATTTATGGTATTTTTGTATTTTTAAAAGTACTTGTTTTTAATGTATAATTATATCAAATATTTTTTGTGACCTTTTTGGGGATGTGGTCATATCTCAAAATTTCACAGAAGGACCTTTTGTTATTAAGGCTCTCCATGGAGAAAATGCTGTTGAAGTAGAGTTATCTGAAGAACTTAGCAATAAGCATCCTACATTTCCAGTGAGCTTGATAAAGCCATATAAATCTGGTGATGCTGAAAAATTCCCCTTGGGGAATAAAGTTCCCCAAGTTATACCTCCTATTGAATCATCTGGTAGTAAGAAAATTACCAAAGTTCTCAAAGAAAGAAAGTCAAGAACCAACAAAGTAAGGGAATACCTTGTTAGGTACAGTGACCCAGCTTTTGAAGATGAATGGTTGCCAGAAAAAGGCATGCCTGAAGCTACTAAACCTCTCAGAAGGTTCAGACACACTAGAAATAACAATACTACAAAGTAATATTCTTTTTTAGGGGAGGGAATGTGAGCCTTAAAGGTATTTTCATATACCCAAAAGACTACAAAAGATAAATTAAGATATAAATATAAATAAAATAAATTTATTTATATTATAAAAATAAAAAATTTAAAATATAAACACAAATTTATATTTAAAAATCAAAACTTAATTATAACTTAAAAATAAAAATGAAAATAAAATTTAAAATTATGAAAATTCATTTTTACTTGTAAAAATTAAGTAAAAATGAATTTTTAATAAAAATATTGAAATTAAAATATTTTTTGGGGAAAATTTATATAAAATATATTATAACTTTTGATCCAATAAATGCACATATAAAAATTATTTCACAATTTGATTCCTCATAAAAAATTAGGTGGGGTCACCTCTGAGTGAAATTTTTGTAACTCAACTCTAAATAAGCTTAAATTAAGTTTTTAGTATTTTCTATACAAAAATTGAAAATCCTCACAACTTTAATCCAATTCACACCACATGTGGTGTTAACCATCAATTTCTGTGTTAAAATTGAGGTGTTGTGTTTAGTTTAGAAGTTATGAGGAATTGAAGTATTTTGAATTGAATTCAATTCAAATGTCAAAATGTGTGCATGTATTACATAAGTGAAGTTTGATTTACATATGAGGTATCAATTATTACTGTATTGTTCTGTACAATTCAATTGAATTACATATTTAAATTACAATTATAATAAATGATGAGGAATTAAAGGAAAAAATAAATTGGAAAGATTAAAATTGGGGGGGGAAAGGAGCTCTAGCTCTAAGGGGGGGCCAGACCCCCAAACTCCTTGCTGACAGGCATGGGATGTCAAAATTCACGCAAAAGTTCATCACTTTTGGCCTGGAATTGAGCTACAGGGTCTGTGGACTCAATTGATGATGAGGTTTTGATACCAACTGGGGTAGTTTTAGCTGTTGCCAAGAGGGTAAAACTACCCTTAAGACAAAACAATCATAGTATGAACAGTTTTAACTGGTTTCTACGTCTCTTACACACATTCTGACGTTTTTTGAAGGCTCTAGACCAGGTATTGCTATAGCAATGGCTGATTTAAGGGTCTAAAATGGCTAAAAATGGCTTAAACCAGCCCTTTTTTAGTCCAAACCAGGGTTCAATGATGCCATAATTACCTTTTCTGTTGTTGGACTGTTTTTTGCGACTGACAAAAGTAAATTTTACTTTTGGAGTAAGAAAATTGATGGCTATAAAAGAATGGCTTCTTTGCCCCACTTTTCTCTTCATGTTAGAATCTTTTCCTTTTATAATTAGTTTAAACACTGTTAAACCAATCAATAAAAGATTCCAACCACCTTTCATAAATCATTTTAAACCTTTTAACCACCTTAACAGATCATTATAATCATTTTTTGTAACTCTTATAATCATTTTTACCCCTGAACCACCCCAAAACTGAATTAAAGCATCTTTCATCACTGTAAGCTTTGTCACTTTGTTTCCAAATTCACTCTTATCACTTTTAAGCATGTTTTCTTTTTAATATTATTTTTAAAGACTTTTTCCTTGAATTAATTGCTTGCAGTTCTTTGCTCAATCAATTCCAATTGAAATTGCTCTTGAAGAAATTTCTTTTGTAGCCTTAAATATCTCTTGTAGAGTATTTTTGGATAAATATTTATTGTTGGTAAAACAATAAATCTTTATAATATTATTGTTTTATACTAATGAAGTTATAAACAATAAAATTGGCGTGTTTTCTCTTAAAAATAATATTTCTTACTATTTTTAATTGATTTTTACCTTATACAAATTTTGAGGACAGGAAAAGTACTTGATTTTTAATCAGAGTTTCATATCCACACCTTACAGTGATAGGCCTTTGCATTGATCTTGACATCTCATGCCTATCAGAAAGGATTTTTGGGGTCTGGCTCCCCCTTAGAGCTAGATTTCCTTTCCCCCCAAAAATTTAATCTTTCAATTTTTTTTCCCTTTAATTCCTTATCATGTATTATACTTACAATTTACATATGTAATTCAATTGAGTTTTAAAGTACAATACTGTAATAATTGACACCTCGTATGTAAATCAAATTTCACTAATGTAATATATGCGCACCTTTTGACAATTCAATTGAAAATACTTCAATTCCTCATAACTTTCAAAATATACATAACACCTCAATTTTAACACAAAAATTGATGATTAACACTACATGTGATGTGAATTAAATTAAGGTTTTGAGGATTCTCAATTTTTATACAGAAAATACAAAAAACTTAATTTAAGCTTATTTAGAGATGAGTTACAAAAATTTCACTCAGAGGTGACCCCACCTAATCTTTTATAAGAAATCCAATGGTGGAATGAATTTTATATATTTATTTGTTAGATAAAAAGTTATGATAAATTTTATTTAACTTTTTCCAAAACTCTTTTGTTTTGGGTAATGTTGTTGAAAATTCATTTTTACTTAATCCTTCCAAGTAAAAATGTGTTTTTACAATTTTCAAATTTAATGGATTTTTATTTTTAAATTCTAATTCAATTTTTGATTTTGTATATAAATTCAGATTTATATTTTAATTTCTCATTTTAATAATATGAATAAATTTATTTTATTTATGTTTGCATATTAATTTTTTGTTTGTGGTATTTTAGGTATATGAGAATTGTGAGCCTGCAAGAATGAAAAGAATTACATGCTACACAAACTCCAAACACTTTCATCAAATTTTGTTTGAATTATTTCAATTCATCTGTGTAAATTCACCTTTAATTTTGTTTTCTTCTATTTTTTGTTTACAAGTCACTCATTTAAGATTAGTTGTTATAGTGATCTTATTTACAAGTCACCCATTTATTTTTTCTAGTTATAGAAACATTGTTGCATCTTGTTTCTATAACACCCTTTTACCTTGTTGAGATAGTGACTTTGCTTTCATAACAACCACCTACTGTTTTTTTCATATATTGTTACTATAAAAATACCCTTTATGATAAAAAATGTATTAGTCTATTTGTGTTTCATTTTGATTTTGTACCTAAAGCATTTAAGAGGAGCATTCTGCTTGAGAATGATTCCTCAGAGCTCTTACCAAAATATATTTTTTACAATTAAAATTAATTACTTTTAATTTGGAAAATTTAGCGCTCTCACCTTTAAAGTGATTAAATTCACTCTTACAAATTATTACTACCATTGACGCTTAAATGCCAACAGTACTCTATTATAAACAAGAGTGACACATCTATTACTTATAATAATAGTATTCCACTACAAATTAGTTTGTTAAAATTACTAATAATTAGGCTGGAAGCCACGTTAGAGGCCCCAGGCTAACAAAAATACCTCTAAAGCTCACATCCCCTCGCCCTAAAAAAAGAATATTACTTTGTAATATTGTTATTTCTAGTATTTCTGAATCTTCTGAGAAGTTTGGTAGCTTCAGGTATGTCCTTTTCTTCCAACCGTTCATCTTCACAAGTTGGGTCACTGTACCTAACAAGGTATTCCTTTACTTTTTTGGGTCTTAATTTTCTTGCTTTAAGAACTTTGGTAATCTTCTTAAAACCAGATGTCTAAATAGGAGGTATAACTTGGGGAACTTTATTCCTCAAGGGGAACGTTTAAGCATCACTAGATTTATATGGCTTTATCAAGCTCACTGGAAATGTAGGGCTCTTATTACTAAGTTCTTCAGATAATTCTACTTCAACAGCATTTTCTCCATGGAGGGTTTCAATAACAAAAGGTCCTGCAAACGGGTCTTTGAGCTTTTTCCATCCTTTGATGTTATTGAAGTTGGTGGTGGATAATAGTACTAAATCCCCCACTTTGAAATCTGGAGTGGCATGTGATTTGTCCCATTTATCTTTAGCATATGCAAATGAGTCTTCCATGCATCTTACTGCATGTTTTCTAGCTCTGTATAGCATTCCTTTGAAGCTGGCAGCTGTAGGATGTTTTTAGGTGTAGATATGAAACTTTGATTAAAAATCAAGTACTTTTCCTGTCCTCAAAATTTGTATAAGGTAAAAATCAATTAAAAATAGTAAGACATATTATTTTTAAGAGAAAACACAGAAATTTCATTGTGAATAACTTTATTAGTATAAAACTATAATATTATAAAAATTTATCCAAAAATACTCTACAAGAGATATTTAAGGCTACAAAAGAAATTTCTTCAAGAGCAATTTCAATTGGAATTAATTGAGAAAAGGACTGCAAGCAATTAATTGAAGAGCAGAGTCTTTAAGAAGAATATTAAAGAAAAAACACGCCCAAGAGTGACCAGAGTGAATTTGGAAACAAAGTGACAAAGTTAACAGTGATGAAAGATGCTTTAATTCACTTTTGGGGTGGTTCAGGGGTAAAGAAAATGATTATAAGAGTTAAAAACAATGATTATAATGAGTTTTTCACGTGGTTAAAAGATTTAAGATGATTCAAGAAAAAGGTGGCTGGAATCTTTTATTGATTGGTTTAACAGTGTTTACACTAATTATAAAAGGAAAAGATTCTAACATCAAGAGAAAAGTGGGGCAAAGAAGCCATTCTTTTATAGCCATCAATTTTCTTACTCCAAAAGTAAAATTTACTTTTGTCAGTCGTGAAAAACAGTCTAACAACAGAAAAGGAAATTATGGCATCATTGAGTCCTGGTTTGGACTAAAAAAGGGCTGGTTTAAGCCATTTTTAGCCATTTTAGACCCTTAAATCAGCCATTACTATAGCAATACCTGGTCTAGAGCCTTCAAAAAACGTCAGAATGTGTGTAAGAGACGTAGAAACCAGTTAAAACTGTTCTTACTATGATTGTTTTGTCTTAAGGGTAGTTTTACCCTCTTGGCAACAGCTAAAACTACCCCAGTTGGTATCAAAACCTCATCATCAATTGAGTCCACAGACCCTGTAGCTCAATTCCAGGCCAAAAGTGATGAACTTTTGCGTGAATTTTGACATCCCATGCCTGTCAGAAAGGAGTTTGGGGGTCTGACCCCCCTTAGAGCTAGAGTTCCTTTTCCCCCCCAATTTTAATCTTTCCAATTTATTTTTTCCTTTAATTCCTCATCATGTATTATACTTATAATTTACATATGTAATTCAATTGAATTGTACAGTACAATACAGTAATAATTGATACCTCATATGTAAATCAAAGCTCACTTATGTAATACACACGCACATTTTGACATTTCAATTGAATTCAATTGAAAATACTTCAATTACTCATAACTTCTAAACTAAACACAACACCTCAATTTTAATGCAAAAATTGATGGTTAACACCCCATGTGGTGTGAATTAAATTAAAGTTTTGAGGATTTTCAATTTTTGTATAGAAAATACTAAAAACTTAATTTAAGCTTAGCTAGAGTTGAGTTACAAAAATTTCACTCAGAGGTGACCCCACCTGATTTTTTATGAGGAATCAAATGGTAAAATAATTCTTATATGTTTATTTATTGGATCAAAAGTTATAATATTTTTTACATAACTTTTAACCAAAAATATTTTATTTTCACAATTTTTATTAAAAATTCATTTCTTAATTTTTACAAGTAAAAATATAATTTCATAATTTTAAATTTTATTGTAATTTTATTTTTAAATTATAATTAAATTTTGATTTTTAAATATAAATTTCTATTTATATTTCAATTTTTATTTTTAAAATATAAATAAATTTATTTTATTTATATTTATGTCTTAATTTATGTTTTGTGGTCTTTTGGGTATATGAAAAATACCTCTAAGGCTCACATTCCCTCCCCCTAAAAAAGGAATATTACTTTGTAATATTGTTATTTCTAGTGTGCCTGAACCTTCAGAGAAGTTTAGTAGCTTCAGGTATGTCTTTTTCTGGAAACCATTCATCTTCACAAGTTGGGTCACTGTACCTAACAAGGTATTCCCTAACTTTGTTGGTTCTCAACTTTCTTTCTTTAAGAACTTTGGTAATTTTCTTACTTCCAGATGGCTCAACAGGAGGTATAGATTGGGGAATTTTATTCCTCAAGGGAAATTTTTCAGCATTACTAGATTTATATGGATTTACCAAGCTCACTGGAAATGTAGGATGCTTATTGCTAAGTCCTGCAGATAACTCTACTTCAACAGCATTTTCTCCATGGAGGCTCTTAATAACAAAAGGTCCTGCAAAGGAGTCTTTCAACTTCTTACATCCTTTGATGTTATTGAAGTTAGTGGTGGATACAAGAGCTAGGTCCCCCACTTTGAGAACTGGAGTTGCATGTGATTTATCCCATTTGTCTTTAGCATATGCAAAGGAGTCTTCCATGCACCTTACTGCATGCTTCCTAGCTTTTTCTAGCATTCCTTTGAAGCTAGCAGCTGTGGGATGTATTTCAATCAAATCTTTCCTCAAGGAATCTTGTTGGAATTTGGGGTTTCATCTTTTTTCTAGGATAGCAGGAGCTTGATTGGTACTGGCATGGATTGATGTTTTATATGCTAATTCCAGTGCTGGAAGCAGAGTACACCAATCATGGGTAAATCCATCACACTCTTTGAATTCAAGGCCATATGCACAAACTCTTCTCACCATTTCCTCTAAGGCTTGGATCATCCTTTCAGTCAGTCCATCAGTTTGTGGGTGGTAGGCTGTAGAGAAAGAAAGCTTAGTGCCAAATAATTGGTGAACATTTGTCCATAGTGCTGAAGTGAATTTGCAATCCCTATCACTAATGATATTTCTAAATATTCCAGTCCATGACACTACTCTATTCCATATCAGAAGAGCTGTATCCATGGCTGTATCATCTTTGTGACATGGTAAAAAGATTGGAGTTTTACCGAATCTGTCCACAATTACCAGGCAAGCATTATAACTTCTGTCACCTCCTGGTGGAAGGCCAGTTACCCCATCCATATGGACAATTTCCCAAGTTCTGCTTGGTTCTTGGATTTTCATCATATTTCCACGTCTCTTGCCAGTGTATTTCTTTTCCTTTTGGCATCTGTCACAGGTTTTGCAATACTCTGCAACATCTTTCTGCCACATTGACCACCATATGCAGGTCTTTACTTTCTCTCTTGTTCTGTCTTCAGACAGATGTCCTGAAAAGGGGCTATCATGGCATTATTTTAGTACAAGATTGATTAATGACCTGTCCACAACTGTCATGAGACATGTGTGCTTGGTCCTGTGGTAAATTATACCATCCAGTAGTTGAAATCTTCCTTCATCATAAGATTTTCTCCATACTTCATCCAAGGCATGTATTAGAGAGTTGTCTTTACAGTCTTTGTTAAGTAATTGGCATAAGATGCTACAATTCTTCTCTTGAGTGTAACTATTCCTGACTTCTTCAAAGAAGAAGGTTTTCAAGTCTGTAACACTTATTCCTTCTATTGGGATATGTGATGAAGCTTCTTCTGGCACATAAGCAGGATTATCAATATTATTTGGTAATGGCCATCTGCTTAGTCTATCTGCATTCTTATGAATATTCCCATCCTTATGAACAATAGTCATAGTGCCCCTGTATTCTTGTATGGCTATTTGCCATCTGAGCATCTGCCTGTTGGGTGTTTTCATGTTTAGAAGTGATTTGACAGCAGTACAATCTGTTATCACCTCAAAACCACATCCCTCTAAGAAGTAGTTCAATTTTTCCAAGGCCCAGACAAGGCATAGACATTCCGTTTGACTTGCTCCATATCTGGCTTCATTTGGCTTGATTTTCCTAGATATGAAACATATGGGTCCTTCTACAGGTTTGTCATTTATGATCTGAACTTGGTGAAGTGCAGCACCCAGCCCATCCCCTGATGCATCAATATACAATTTAAAAGGCAATTTAAAGTCTGGCATCAGTAAGAGTGGAGAAGTGGTCAAGGCTTCTCTTAGAGACTCAAAAGCTTTGACTCTGTCAACAGTCATTTCAAATACTGTGTCTTTGTCACACAATTTATAAAGTGGTCTTGCTATGGATGCAAAACCTAAGAATGACTGAATTTCTTTCTTTTTCTGAGGCATGGGTTTTAGAAATACTGCTGCAACTTTGTTTTTGTCAATTCCAAGGGACAAAACAGATACAACATGTCCTAGTGCTTTAAGTTCTTTAAATCCCAAATGACATTTATTCAAGGAGATTTTTATTTTTACTGATTGAATTTTTGTCAAAACTCTGGACAATCTGTACATGTGCTCCTCCCAAGTTTTGGAACAGCCAATAATGTCATCAATGTAAATGATTAACCATCCCTCTGAGAGTTCTTCAGGGAAGATTTCATTCATCATCCTTTGGAAGTGTGAAGGGGCTTTTTTGATACCAAGGGGCATCCTCAAGTATTCATACACTCCACAATGAACAATAATTCTCAAGTATTTTCTTGCTCTTGGTGTCACCACATTTTGATGGAATCCCTTAAGGGCATCCATAGTGGTTATATACACTGCTTGAGATATTTGAGTAAGGGCAATTTGGATTTTTGGTATTGGGTATCTGTTTGGAACAGTGTAAGTGTTCAGAGCTCTAAAGTCCCCAACTATTCTAGATTTTCCATTATGCCATGCCACTTTGACTGGTGTAGTTATTTCTACCTCTTCATTGTGGCCTACCTTTCTTATTACACCAAGGTCCAGAAGTTCTTTGATATGAATTTCTAGAGCTACTCTTGATTTTGGACTTGCTGGATATGCAGGTCTTCTTAAGAGTGGTGGATAAGGTGTCTCAATGTTAAGAATGATGTCAACTTCATGACCAATAATTGCTCCTAGAGGTTCTTTGTCTGGAGCAAATGCTCCTTTGTGGTCATACAAAAGGGAAGAAAGTTCATTTTCTTGTTTATCAGTCAGATGAAGGCTTATTTCAGCCTCCCCAACTGTTCAGATTTGAATTTTCCCAATTCTAAGTTGACTGGTGATACTTTATTCACTGTAATTTGTCTTCTAAATGGTAAAAAGGCAAATTTTTGGCGCTTATTGTCTCCAATAGTAAAGTATCTGTCTTTTTTGTTATGCAAATCTATCCCATACATGATTAAATAGTCATTTTCCAATATTAAATGGGTACTAGAGCAATTTTTCATAACAACAAATTCAATTGTGATTCTTAAATTCCCATCTATGTGTGAGAATATGATATTGGTCTCAAAAATTCCTAATGCTTTCATTGGATTACTTGCACTATTGAATTTTATATTATCAATTGGTAACAATTTTTCTTCAAAATTTGGTACACAAGTCTTAAGAAAAGATTTTCCAACACAAGAGCAGAAGGCTCCTGGGTCAAGCAAAAGTTTGGTGGGCTTGTTGTCAATCACCACTTCTGTTATACAGGAGTTACCAGCTGTATAACCTCTCCCTCTGTTTGGTTTTGTTTTCATAAGTTGTGCATCTTGAACTTTTGATAAATCAAGTTGACCATTGCTCAATTGTGGCAAGTGGGAATAAGATTTCATGATGTCAAAAGTGGAATTGATATTTTCTCTATCTTTTGAAGATTCAGAAAATATTGATGACTTATCATCTGAATTGTCTTCAATTATGTCATACTTTTCAACATCAGGTTCCTTTTCAATATCAATTTCATTCATTTTCCCCTTCTTTGGACATGTATTGGCCAAATGGGTGGTGCTTTGGCAAATATGGCACTTTCTGAATGTATCTGTGGATTTCTACTTAATATTATTAGAATTCTTTTGGAGTTTTTGTCCTCAAAATCATTCCAAGGTGTATTAAACCTTGCTTTGAGATTCACCCTACTAGAACCAATTTTGGTTCTGGTGGTTACTTTTTCTAATATATTGATAATATCCTCTGCTGAAGATTGTTCAGTAGTCCTGCTTTTGATAGCATGCTCTAAGTCACCTCCACATTGTCTCAGAATTTTTCTATGGATCATAAATTCTGACATGTCAGGATATAATGCTGTTAATCTGTGTTTTTGTTGGCAAAACCATGGTAAAGCTTTGTCTTTATCAGAATTAAATTTGGCAGATTCAAAGGCTGTTTCCACTTTAAACCTCCAAGCATCATTTGCCCATTTGTTAATGATTTGGGTTTTCCACCAAGTCCAACTCTGGTGTCCATGTGCTTGTCTTATTTTGATGTACCATCTGTGAGCTGATTTGGTAAACAAGGTGTTAAATCTGGCTGTTACCAATCTGTCTGGTAATTCAAAATCCTCTTTGATCATGTCAATACCTCTAATGAATTCCATATGGTCATACTCTCCTTCACCACTGAAGTGAGGCCATTCTTTGAGTTTTGGAACTTCTTTCAAGAGTGCTTGGCCCATTGATGGTTCCAAGTTATGGAAAGAAGTAGAAAATTCATCTTTTAACTGTGAAATTTCAATATCCAATACTCGTGGATAAGGAATTCTTGCTTCCTCATTTTGGTTCAGAGGTGTAGACATTCTTGGCAAGGTGTTTAGCAGTTGTTCAATATCATTCATTTTACTGTTGTTACACCTTTGTGAATTTCTTAATTCATGTTGTAAGCTTTTTATAGAGTCTATGAAGTTCTTTTTATGATCATCCTCTTTATATGTAAGCTCATTCCATAATTCTGTTTGTTTAGTATTATCAGATATAACTTCATTTAACTTTATTGTTAATTTTGATATTTCCTCTCTTGAGGTATCAAAATGCTTTTTCAAGGCAATGTATTTGTCTTTACTTCTGCAAATGATTTTGAAATATCATCAAGATATTTTTTATTATCTTCTTTGATAGTGTTCATGGCTTGTTTTATTCTTGTTTCAATTATGTCATCAATATTGAATTTAGAATATTTGTCTGTTAATTCTTTACTAATGGCAGATTGTTCATTTATCTTGATGCCAAAAGAATTATCATTATTGGAAGTTTTTATTGTTCTTAAAACTCTTTCAAAGCATTTCAGTGTATCATTTATTTGACTCAGACTCAAGTTATTTGTTTTAAGATTGTCACAAATTGATGTATTTTTATCAGAAAGATGGCTTTTTACGTCAGAAATAGCTTTATACAACTCTGGAATACAATCAAAAGTATCAGAAATCATTTTTGATATTTTAATCTTTCTTCCTCCTTCTTTTGTAATTCCATCATGGTTCTGGCCATCTGAAATACATTTTCCATGGCATCTTGTTGAATCTTTGGGATTCTGTAGCCCTGGATGTAAGGATTTGGGGCTGGTGCCTTCCCTTTGCCCCTGTTTGGAGTTTGTGGCTACTTTTTCACGTTAAAATTGCTGCTGCTGGCCACTGGGGCTGTTTTTGGCACTGGCTTGGGTGGTGGAGGGTTGTTTTTCCTCCATTCTAGTGTCAAAAGCATCATGTTTTTCTTCTCCATCAATGGATGCCATCCATTGAGCAATTTGCAAGTATTTGGATGGCCCAGGAATTTTCTCACAGTCAGGTAAGAATTCATGCAATTCTTTCACAGGTCTGCAAGGATCTGGTACTCTTTGAACTGAAGTGCATTGTTGTATGCACTGTGGCTGGCTTTGTATATGTCCACTGAGGCTTGTTGTGGCGGTTTCAGCTCTTTTTGAGGGTAAAATGGTATATTATCAGCTTCAGAATGACCCATTTTAGTTGTTTGGAAGTCATCAACTGACCCTTTTCCTTCTGTATCTGATTGGCCTCTGCCATAATCACGTCTATTACCTTTCTGGGAGCTGCTTGAGGGGTTATAGCTGGCTCCTGACATGGTTGAAGGCATAATTATGGTTAAAAAGGCTTAAAATAGTAATTTTACGTCAAAAAACTTACTATTGGCCAAATCTTTGGCTTTATGAAGAGTATTACATATTTCTAAGTTGACCAATTCAGAAGAAATTGGCTCTGGTTGAATATTCTGAGTCACAATAATAGTACTATTATGATCAGAATTAACAGTACTGGTAGGAATAATGCTGGTTACTGTTGAAGCTGTTTCAATGTTTTCTTGTCTTACCACGTTGTCAGACACTAAAGTTAATGAAAAAACCAATTAATTAAGTAAAAAAGAGAATATTTCAAAAAAGAAATGAAAATATAAGCCTCACTTATAATATGAAAAAAATTATTTTTTTGTATTGATTTTTTGAATTATAAGTATTTTTTATATGTTTTTAAATTTTTCAATATAAGAAAAAAATTTAAGAAGAGTAAAAAAATATGTCACAGGTAAAATATCATGGCTGGGCCCCCAAATGTTAAGGTGTGGATATGAAACTCTGACTAAAAATCAAGTACTTTTCCTGTCCTCAAAATTTGTATAAGGTAAAAATCAATTAAAAATAGTAAGACATATTATTTTTAAGAGAAAACACGCCAATTTTATTGTTTGTAACTTTATTAGTATAAAACAATAATATTTTACAGATTTATTGTTTTACCAACAATAAAAATGTATCCAAAAATACTCTACATGAGATATTTAAGGCTACAAAAGAAATTTCTTCAAGAGCAATTTCAATTGGAATTACTTGCGCAAAGGACTGCAAGAAATTAATTGGAGAGCAGAGTCTTTAAAAAGAATATCAAAGAAAAAACACGCCCAAAAGTGACCAGAGTGAATTTGGAAACAAAGTGACAAAGCTAACAGTGATGAAAGATGCTTTAATTCACTTTTGGAGTGGTTCAGGGGTAAAAAAAATGATTATAAGAGTTACAAACAATGATTTTAATGATTTCTTCACGTGGTTAAAAGGTTTAAGATGACTTAAGAAAAAGGTGGCTGGAATCTTTTATTGATTGGTTTAACAGTGTTTAAACTAATTATAAAAGGGAAAGATTCTAACATCAAGAGAAAAGTGGGGCAAAGAAGACATTCTTTTATAGAAATCAATTTTCTTACTCCAAAAGTAAGGTTTACTCTTGTCAGTCGTGAAAAACAGTCTGACAACAGAAAAGCCAATTATGGCATCATTGAACCCTGGTTTGGACTAAAAAAGGGCTGGTTTAAGCCATTTTAGACCCTTAAATCAGCCATTACTATAGCAATACCTGGTCTAGAGCCTTCAAAACACGTCAGAATGTGTGTAAGAGACGTAGAAACCAGTTAAAACTGTTCTTACTATGATTTTTTTATCTTAAGGGTAGTTTTACCCCCTTGGCAACAGCTAAAACTACCCCAGTTGGTATCAAAACCTCATCATCAATTGAGTCCACAGACCCTGTAACTCAATTCCAGGCCAAAAGTTATGAACTTTTGCCTGAATTTTGACATCCCACACCTGTCAGCAAGGATCTTGGGGGTCTGGCTCCCCCTTAGAGTTAGAGTTCCTTTTCCCCCCCAATTTTAATCCTTCCAATTTATTTTTTCCTTTAATTCCTCATCATGTATTATACTTATAATTTACATATGTAATTCAATTGAATTGTACAGTACAATACAGTAGTAATTGATACCTCATATGTAAATCAAAGTTCACTTATGTAGTACACACGCACATTTTGACATTTCAATTGAATTCAATTGAAAATAGTTTAATTCCTCATAACTTCTAAACTAAACACAACACCTCAATTGGAACACAAAAATTGATGGTTAACACCACATGTGGTGTGAATTAAATAAAAGTTTTGAGGATTTTCAATTTTTGTATTGAAAATACTAAAAACTTAATTTAGGCTTATTTAGAGTTGAGTTACAAAAATTTCACTCAGAGGTGACCCCACCTGATTTTTTATGAGGAATCAAATTGTGAAATAATTTTTATATGTTTATTTATTGGATAAAAAGCTATAATATATTTTACATAACTTTTTACCAAAAATATTTTATTTTCACAATTTTTATTAAAAATTCATTTTTACTTAATTTTTACAAGTAAAAATATAATTTCATAATTTTAAATTTTATTGTAATTTTATTTTTAAATTATAATTAAATTTTGATTTTTAAATATAAATTTGTATTTATATTTCAATTTTTATTTTTATAATATAAATAAATTTATTTTATTTATATTTGTGTCTTAATTTATCTTTTGTGGTCTTTTGGGTATATGAAAAATACCTCTAAGGCTCACAATCACTTTTGGCCTGAAATTGAGTCACAGGTTCTGTGACTCAATTGATGATGAGGTTTTGATACCAACCAGGGCAGTTTCAACTGTTTCCAAGAGGGTAAAGCTACCCTTAAGATAAAACAATCTTAGTAAAAACAGTTTTAACTGGTTTATACATCTCTTAAACTCATTCTAACGTGTTTTGAAGGCTCTAGGCCAGGTATTACTATAGTAATGTCTGATTTGAAGTTTTGAAAGGGTTGAAAATAGCAAAAAATGGCTAAAAGCAGCCCTTTTTGTCTAAACCAGGGTTCAATGATGCCATAATTGGCTTTTCTGTTGTCAGAAGAGAATTGATGGCTATAAAAGAATGTCTTCTTCGCCCCACTTTTCTCCTGATGTTAGAATCTTTTCCTTTTATAATTAGTTTAAACACTGTTAAACCAATCAATAAAAGATTCCAGCCACTTTTTTAAAAAATCATTTTTAACCTTTTAACCACATGAGAAAATAATTATAATCATTGTTTGTAACTTTTAAAATCATTTTTGCCCCTTGAACCACCCCAAATGTAAATTAAAGCATCTTTCATCACTTTTAACTTTGTCACTTTGTTTCCAAATTCGCTCTGGTCACTTTTGGGCGTGTTTTCCCTTTGAATATCTTCTTAAAGACTTTTTTCTTCAATAAATTCCTTGTAGTTCTTTGCTCAATTGATTTCAATTGAAATTGCTCTTGAAGAAATTTCTTTTATAGCCTTAAATATCTGTTGTAGAGTATTTTTGGATAATTCTTTATTGTTGGTAAAACAATGAATTTTAATTATATTATTGTTTTATACTTACAAAGTTAAAAACAATAAAATTGGCGTGTTTTCTCTTAAAAATACTATTTCATACTATTTTTAATCATTTCTTACCTTATACAAATTTTGAGGACAGGAAAAGTACTTCATTTTTGATCAAAGTTTCATGTCCACACCTTACAGTTGGTCCTGGAAATTGGGACTTCTGAGCTGGAATATACAGGCCTACCACCAATTGGAATGGGCTCTTCAACATTAGTCTGCCTGGCCACATCCCTCTGCCTATAACCAGTCACTGAATCAAGATATCAGTATCCATTCAAGCAAGAAAATCAATTCACTTACAAGAAGAATACCCTGAAGTGCCATCAAGAGTAGGATCCTCAGAAACTGGAAGCTTATTTCCAAAAGGCCCATCCTTTTTACTCCACAAGTACCTCATGAAGTTTGAAGCTTGTTTCCCAGTATACTGGCATGGCTGCTTCCCAATAAAGCAGTAGTGGAATTTTGAAGATCTGGGATTTTAATGTTCAAAACAATCTTTTCCCTTTGCCAAAAATTCAGTACTAGCATGACCAAGAACTTCAAATGCCTTGTAACTGTCAAAAGTTTGGGTGGGATCAAAATGACCAGAAGAAGCCATTGATGGTGAAGAAAATCAACTGGAAATGCCAGAACCATGCAGGACAGATGGTGGTGGCGCAGAAGGGGAAGATTCAGGGATTTCAGAAAGTTTGGAATTCATGACTAAGGAGTATGCAAGCAGAAGATTCAAAAGTCAGATCAAATCACTTCAAGTCTGAAGAAAATGCCCTCAAGGAAGTGGGGACCATAACTCAATGATGGCCCCCCCTCGAAGTCTTGAGGTGGTGAGTCCATGTCTCTTTTGGACTGAAGTCACCACCCAGGACCTCCCCTGAAACTTTGGGGAGGTCAGAAACTCTATGGTCCTGGACCATTCCAATGGGCCATCTTAATGGTCCCATGGAACCCCTCAAGCCCCCCAAAAATTTGGGCTCAGGGGTCAATTTTGGTCCTGGGGGTCTCCAATAGCCCCCACCCACCACAGATCATAGGACTACAAATCAGAAAAAATACCAAATTGATCCAAGAAATGCCCTAAAGCCAAAAAGACCAAAAATCACCATAGAAAGGACCATGACCCAAAATCAATGGTGGGGCCAATTGGGCCCAAACCCATTTTTGAGGCATTTTCAGGGACAATGGGGACAAGACCCCCCTTTTTGAAGACTTTTGAAGGGATTTCAATAGAGGAAAGAATGGCCAAAACATCAATTTGGCCCATTCACAATGAGGTATATGAACATATACTCATTGGCCATCAATTTTTGAGTAGAAGAGCTCTATGGCACTCATTTCGGGATACAACCCAAAGGCCATTACTTGAAGGGAAGGAAAGGACTGAATCCAAAGAAGAAGCATATTTTGAAGTTGAAGCACTTACTCAAGTTAAAAGAAGGGGGAAGATAACTCAAATCAAGTAGTTCAGTGAAGAAATGAAGAGGGGATTTTCAGGATAATGGTCAAGAGGGAATTAAGATTTAAAAGAACTTCTTTGAAAAGAAGTGGGGGGATATTGATATGCCACTCAACAGTGGCAGGGTATCATGGTGTTCAGGAACCCTCCAGTTTCAAGAGGGGGATACTGTAACAACCACTAATCAGGGTTAAGGGTATTCATGATTACACCCACTGAAACCCCTCAACCCAGCAAATCCACTGTGTGTATCAGCATTCAGCTTCAGAAATCTTCCTTTCTGAAACATGCATACAGTCTGGTTCATTAATACAGCCTGTCAATACTTGTACAGGTTGTAATAACCCAATACAGTTTGGATACACCATTTTCAAACTCTATGATCACTCAATACCACCACTCCTCTTGTGCAGATCCTCTAAATCCGTACAGGACCTGTATTGGCCAGACTCAATTTAATCATCAAATATTCTCATGAAAATTCTCTTCCTGTATCAGGGCTGGTGATTCTCACATATACCAGCCCCTCTTTCTCCCCCTGGGGACTTTTCCCCAGTTAATTAATTTAGTATATTCATCATTTCATAATTATTCTTATCCCTATTTTGGGTATTATGATTATTTGATTTTAAGTTAGTCTTAGCCTTTTTTCTTTTCTTTGCCTGTACAGTATGAGCTGGGTGACCATATCCTTATTAACCCTTCTCTTCCCATTCTGACAGAATGAAAAAGTGGACTTGAACTTGTTTGTGGTTGGCTATTCTATTCTTCCTCTTATTATTTGTTGCAGCTTTTCTTATCTTCTTTTATTTATTAATTCATCTCTTAACACTCTTCAGTGTACTCTTGTAAGGTGTGGATATGAAACTTTGATAAAATATCAAGTACTTTTCCTGTCCTCAAAATTTGTATAAGGTAAAATTGTTTAAAAATAGTAATAAGTAGTATTTTTAAAGAGAAAACACACCAAATTCATTGTTTTCAACTTTTGAAATATAAAACAATAATATAATAGAACTTTATTGTTTTACCAACAATAAAGATTTATTCAAAAATACTCCACAAGAGATATTTAAGGCTACAAAAGAAATTTCTTCAAGAGCAGTTTCAATTGGAATTAATGGAGCAAAGAACTACAAGCAATTAATTAAAGAACAAAGCTTCTAAAAAGATATTTGAAGAGTAAACACGCCCAAAGGTGACCAGATGATGTTTGAAACAAAGTGACAAAGTTAACAGTGATGAAAGATGCTTTAATTCACTTTTGGGGTGGTTCAAGGGGTAAAATTATTATAAGAGTTACAAACATTGATTATAATAATTTTTTCTCGTGATTAAAAGGTTCAAAATGTTTAAAAAAGAGTGGTTGGAATCTTTTATTGATTGGTTTAACAGTGTTTAAACTAATTATAAAATGAAAAGATTCTAACATGAAGAGAAAAGTGGGGCAAAGAAGACATTCCTTTATAGCCATCAATTTTCTTACTCCAAAAGTAAATTTTACTCTTTTCAGTCGTGCAAAACAGTATGACAACTGAAAAGCCCATTATGGAATCATTGAACCCTGGTTTAGACCAAAAAAGGGCTGGTTTAAGGCATTTTTTGCTATTTTTAGCCATTTTAGACCCTTAAATAAGCCATTACTATGGCAATACCTGTTCTAGAGCCTTCAGAACACGTCATAATGTGTGTTAGAGGCGTACAAACCAGTTAAAACTGTTTTTACTAACATTTCTTTGACTTAAGGGTAGTTTTACCCTCTTGGCAGCAGTTAAAACTACCCTGGTTGTTATCAAAACCTCATCATCAATTGAGTCACAGACCCTGTTACTCAATTCCAGGCCAAAATTAATGAACTTTTGCGTGTATTTTGACATCCCACGCCAGTCAGCAAGGATTTTGGGGGTCTAGCTCCCCTTAGAGTTAGAGTGTCTTTTCCCCCCCAGAATTAATCTTCCCAATTTATTTTTTTCTTTTGATTCCTCATCATGCAATACAATTATAGTTTACACATGTAATTCAATTGAGTTTTTAATTACAAATCTGTAATAATTGATACCTCATAGGTAAATTAAAGTTCACCTATGTAATACACATGCACATTTTGACATTGCAATTGAAAATACTTCAATACCTCATAACTTCTAAACTAAACACAACACTTCAATTTGAACACAAAAATTGATGGTTAACACCACATGTGGTGTGAATTAAGTTAAGGTTTTGAGGA
Organism: Austropuccinia psidii; assembly: GCA_023105745.1. Classification (NCBI taxonomy): domain Eukaryota; kingdom Fungi; phylum Basidiomycota; class Pucciniomycetes; order Pucciniales; family Sphaerophragmiaceae; genus Austropuccinia; species Austropuccinia psidii. The sequence goes on from JALGQZ010000007.1 coordinate 62,163,386, forward strand.
TTTTGATACTTTTTTACAAAAAATACTAAAAACTTAATTTAAGCTTATTTAGAGTTGAATTACAGAAATTTCATCCAGAAGTGACCCCACTTTATTTTTTATGAGGAATCCACTTGTGTGATAATTTCTTTATGTTTATTTATTGGATAAAAATTTATTATATATTTGATATGACTTCTTACCAAAAATATTTTGCTTTCATGATTTTTATTAAAAATTCATTTTTACTTGATTTTTACAAGCAAAAATGTATTTTCATAATTTTTAATTTTCTTGTAATCTTATTTTCAAATTATAATTAAATTTTGATTTGAAAATATGAATTTGTATTTATATTTCAATTTTTATTTTTATAATATAAATAAATTTATTTTACTTATATTTATATCTTAATTTATTATTTGTGGTCTTTTGGGTATATCAAAATACCTCTAAGGCTCACAACTCTTTTCTTACCATATCCTGAGCCCTCCATAGCTAAGTCCCAGTTTACTGAGTGCCAGGCCCTCTTCACTTAGAAGAGTCCCTGTGAAAGTTACAGACCTGAACACCACTTTCTTTGAGGGGGTAAGAAACAGTTATACTCATGATAGAAACTGTAGCATTTTATGCCAATTACTTACTAAGGACTGTAAAGACAATTCTTTGATACATACCTTAGATGAGATATTGAGCAAATCATATGATGAAGGAATTTTCAACTTACTGGATGGTATAATTTACCACAGAACTAACCATACATGTTTCATGACAGTTGTGGACAGGTCCTTAATTAATCTTGTACTTAAAGAATGCCATGACAGCCCTTTCTCAGGACATCCATCTGAGGACAGAACAAGAGAAAAATCAAAAACCTGCCTATGGTGGCCAATGTGGCAGAAGGATGTTTCAGAGTATTGCAAAACCTGTGACAGATGTCAAAAAGCCAATAAATCCACTTGCAAAAGACTTGGAAAATGATCAAGATCCAAGAGCCCAGCGGACCTTGGGAAATTGTCCATATGAACTGGGTAACTGGCCTGCCACTAGGGAGTGACAGAAGTTATAATTCTTGCCTAGTGATTTTTGACAGATTTAGTAAAACTCCGATCTTTCTATCATGTCACAAAGATGATACAGCCATGGATACAGCTCTTCTTATATGGAATAGAGTAGTATCATGGACTGGCATATTCACAAACATCATTAGTGACAGAGATCCCAAATTCACCTCAGCACTATGGACAAATCTTCACCAACTATTTGGGACAAAATTATCCTTCTCTACAGCCTACCACCCACAAACTGATGGTTTGGCTGAAAAGATGCTCCAGACCTTGGAGGATATGGTAAGAAGATTTTGTGCATATGGCCTTGAATTTAGGAATTGTGATGTATTTACCCATTATTTGTGTAATCTTCTACCAGAACTAGAATTAGAATATAAGACAGGAAAGAATTGGTTGAAATACATCTTACAGCTGCTAGCTTCAAAGGAAGGCTAGAAAAAGCTAGAAAACATGCAGTGAGGTGCATGGAAGACTCTTTTGCATATGCAAAGGACAAATGGGACAAGTCAAATGCCACTTCAGATTTCAAAGTGGGGGATTTATTCTTGTATCCACCACTAACTTTGATAACATCAAAGGATGTAAAAAGGTCAAATATTCCTTTGCAGGACCTTTTGTTATTAAGGCCCTGCATGGAGAAAATGCTGTTGAATTATAGTTATCTGAATAACTTAGCAATAAGCATCCTAAATTTCCAGTGAGCTTGATAAAGCCATGTAAATATAGTGATGCTGAAAAATTTCCTTTGAGGAATAAAGTTCCCCAAGGTATACCACCTATTTGATCATCTGGTATTAAAAAGATTACCAAAGTTCTCAAAGAAAGAAAGTTGAGAATCAATAAAGTAAGGGAAGAACATGTTAGGTACAGTGACCCAACTTGTGAAGATTAATGGTTAGCAGAAAAGGACATACCTGAAGCTACTAAACGTCTCAGAAGGCTCATACACACTAGAAATAACAATATTACAAATTAATATTCTTTTTTAGGGCTAGGGAATGTGAGCCTTAGAGGTATTTTTATATACCCTAAAGACCACAAATAACAAAATAAGATATAAATATAAATAAAACAAATTTATGTATATTATCAAAATAGAAATTTATATATCAAAATAAAAATTTAATTATAGTTTAAAATGAAAATTACATTAAATTTTAAAATTGTGAAAATGCATTTTCACTTGAAAAAATTAAGTAAAAATGAATTTTTAATAAAATTAATGGAATGAAAATATTTTTGGTAAAATGTTACATAAAATATATTATAGCTTTTTATCCAATAAATAAACTTCAGAAGATTACTTCACCATTAGATTCCTCATAAGATTTAAGGTGGGGTCACCTCTGGGTAAAAATTCTGTAACTCAACTCTAAATAAGCTTAAATTATTTTTTTAGCATTTTCTGTACAAAAGTTTGAAATCCTCAAAACCTTATAATTCACACCACATGCGGTGTTAACCATCAATTTTTGTGTTAAAATTGAGGTGTTGTGTGTAGTTTAGAAGCTATGAGGAATTAAAGTATTTTCAATTGAAATGTCAAAATGTGTGCGTGTATTACATAAGTGAACTGTAATTTGCATATGAGGTATCAATTATTAAATTTGGGTACTGTAAAACTCAATCAAATTGAATGGGTAAATTACAAATGTATTACATGATGAGGAATTAAAGAAATAATAAATTGGATAGATTAATTCTGGGGGGGAAAGGTAATCTAGCTCCAAGGGGGAGCCAGACCCCCAAAGTCCTTGCTGACAGGCATGGGATGTCAAAATACATGCAAAATCTCATCACTTTTGGCATGTGATTGAGTCACAGGATCTGTGACTCAATTGATGATGAGGTTTTGATACCAACCAGGGCAGTTTTGATTGTTGCGAAGAGGGTAAAACTACCCTTCAGTTAAAACAATCTTAGTAGAAACAGCTTTAACTGGTTTCTACGACTCTTAAACACATTCTGACGTGTTTTTAAGGCTCTAGACCAGGTATTACTATAGTAATGGCTGATTTAAGGGTTTAACAGGGTTAAAAATAGCAAAACCTGGCTAAAACCAGACCTTTTTTGGTCTAAACCAGGGTTCAATGATGCAATAATTGGCTTTTCTGTTGTCAGAGTGTTTTCCACGACTGAAAAGAGGAAATTTTACCTTTGGAGTAGGAAAATTGATGGCTATAAAAGAATGTCTTCTTTGCCCCACTTTTCTCTTCATGTTGGAATGTTTTCCTTTTATAATTAGTTTAAACACTCTTAAACCAATCAATAAAAGATTCCAACCACCCCTTTTATATAATTTTGAACCTTTTAACCACGTGAACAAATCATTATAATCATTTTTTGTAACTCTTATAGTCATTATTACCCCTTGAACCACCCCAAAAGTGAATTAAAGCATCTTTCATCACTGTTAGCTTTGTCACTTTGTTTCCAAATTCACTCTGGTCACTTTTGGGCATGTTTTCTCTTGGAATATCTTTTCAAATATGCTTTTCTTCAATTGATTTCTTGCAGTTCTTTTCTCAATTAATTCCAATTGAAATTACTCTTGAAGCAATTTCTTTTGTAGCCTTAAATATCTTTTGTAGAGTATTTTTGGATAAATTTTTATTGTTGGTAAAACAATAAATCTTTATAATATTATTGTTTTATACTTATAAAGTTAAAAAAAAGAAAATTGGCGTGTTTTCTCTTGAAAATACTATTTCATACTATTTTTTACTTACATTTCACCTTATACAAATTTTGAGGACAGGAAAAGTACTTGATTTTAAATCAAATTTTCATATCCACACCTTACAGGGTTGATAACTTTTGAATATCTAAGTTAGCCCCATGTTTTTATCCATTTTTTCAGTAATGAGTTTTATTTCACTTTGAATGTCATCTTTAAGATTCATTCTTGCTTTAGCACTTTTCTCCTCATGGTCTAGAAGTAATTTTTCATGTGATAAAGTCTTTTCTTCAAATCTTTCAACAGAAATACTTAATTTATTCATTTTTTCTTTCAGAATGTCAATACTCATTTTGTAATTGATCTTCAAAGTTTTTTCTTTGATATCTTCTATGTAATTATACAATATGGTTGTTCTTCTATTAATTTCTGAGTATTATCAATCAAGACTTTTTGTTTATTATTTTCAACCATAAATTTAATTCTTTCTATTTCTTTTTTGTTTTTTAATACAGTTTTTGTTCAAGATAATAAACTACTATTCATTTGTTGTAAATATAATAAACTATCTTTAATGTCCTTTAGAGTTAATATACTATTTTTTATTTCTGTTAAAGTATTTACAACATCAGCGGACAAAGTTATTTCTTTTGTAAATGGGTTTGTCTTGTTCTTTGTACCTCCTTTTCCTTGACTTTCATCAATGCTATGGCCATGTTTAAAACATTGTCAATGGAATTGTTTTGGATTCTTGGAATTTTGTAACTTGGGTAACATTTTTTCCTCCAATTCTTTTTCTTGCTCTTATTCCCTTCTTGGGGGAGTTGGTTGGCTGGCAGCTTGCTGGTAGAAGCTACTTGGGCTTCTCCCTTTCTTTCCTCTTTCTTTTTGTTGTGAAAATCCTGTATCTTTTTGAGTTGAGTTTTGGATGGTAGTGGATTCCATCTATTAGAGTATCTCACTATTTCTTCCTCTTTGAAAATTTTTTTCAGGATTTCACAGGAGTTCATCACTCCTTGGTGTATTTTTGGCGACATTTCCCAATTTTTTTCCTTTTACACCATGTAATACTGCTTTTACTGGCTCATGTATATGTCCATTTGAGACCTCTGAATGTGATTTGCATCTGTTGGAGTTACTCATACTTAGTTCCAACTCTGGCTCGGATATTATGGGCATTTCTGGGACTTGCTTGTGTGGATTCTGTTCCCATGGTGAGGTTTCACTTTCTTTCCCCTTTTAAGGAATCAATTCTACTTATGAGTCCCATATTCATCAGATTGGATAGAGTATTGCGATCCTCTTCTAGTAGTCATTTTAGAAAAAAAATCAAAACATTTCAGAAAAATAATAATAAAAAAAGATCTTTTTATGGCAGTTTTAAGAGAGGTACTCACCTTCAGAGTCCTGAATAGTGGGTCCTGGAAAAACTAATTTCTTAGCTTTTCATTTCTTACTTAAAATTGGCTTTGGAAAGCTTTTAGCAGTCTCTTCCACCAATCTTTTGACAGTGTTTTGGTTGTCCCCTGTTGGGTTATCTTCAAGTACTAAAAAGTGCAATTAAATATAAGTCTTTTTAGAAAAGTGTTATTCTTGAGAATATATGGCTATTTCCATGTAAAAATTTCTTTTATATCTTTTAAAATAAGAGAAATTCATAAAAGAAATGAATAAAAAGGAATAAAAATAATTTTTCATTATGTTTTCTATTTTTTTTATTTTTGAAGAATAAAATAAAAATTAATATGATTACTTGAAATTTTATTATAATATAAATTAATTTTTAATTTATGAATGTTTTTTCAATAACTAGAGTCACTAACAGGAATCTCTTGCAAGTCTAAGGGTGTGAAAACCCATGTGTAAGACAGTTCAATTCCTTTCCAAATTCCGCAATAGCTTTTAAAATGAATAAATATATAATTATTATATAACTTTATGATTATAAATATAATTTTTTATTGGATAAACTCAATTTGAATCTTTTTGAAAGTTCTTTTAAGTAAATATCACTTCCAGGCCCCCAAATGTAAGGTTTTAATATGAAACAATTAGTAAATATGACTAATATTTTACTTATTTTACTCTGAATATTCTTGTTAAAGTAATAAATAAGATAAAGAATAATTATTATAATTATGGCATAAAAATATTTTTATTATTTAAATAAATGAAATAATATAATAAAAATAAATATATTAATATTTAATAAATAATATATTTATGACAATTTAGGGTATTGGTAAAAACATGTAAGCAAATTGGTAAAAACACGTAATTTTATGGTAAAAACACGTAAGGAGTAGTTTTTGAATGAAATCTTGCTATTTATGGCATTTCTGATGCCATTAATGCAATAAAGGGAATTATTAATTCCATTAATGGCATTTTGAAGGCTATTAATAGCATTATTGATTCCATAAATTGCATTTTTAATGCCAAAAATAGCATTATTAATTCCATAAATTGCATTTTTAATGCCAAAAATGGCATTATTAATTCCATAAACTGCATTTTTAATGCCACAAATGGTAGTGTTAGTGCCATAAATGGCATTAATAATTCAATTTATGGAATAAATAATTTAAGGCCATTCATGCCATTTTTAAGGCCATTAATAATGGAATTAATGGCCTTGAAAATGCCATAAATGGCATTGCTAATGTCAATTTTTGGCCTTAACAATGCCACAAAGGTGATTGCCAATGCCATAAATGGCATTATTGATTCCATCAATGTAATTCTTAATGGCATTAATGGCATTATTAATTCCATCAATGGAGTTTTTAATTTCATTAATGGCATTATTAATTCCAGCAATGGAATTGTGAATTCCATTAATGGCATTATTAAGTCCATCAATGGAATTGTTAATGCCACTTATGGTATTGTTAAGGCCATTCATGCCATTGTTGAGGCCATTAATGGCATTTTCAAGGCCAAAAAAGACATTAACAATGCCATTTATGGCATTTTTAAAGCAATTCATTACATTGTTAATGGCCTTACAATGGCATGAATGGCCTTAACAATGCCATTGTTAAGGCCATTTATGACATTTTTCAATGCATAAATGCCATTTTTAAGGCCATAAAATTACATTTATGGCATTTTTTCAATACCAATTATGCCAATACAATGGCCATAATTGGCATCTATATGTCATTCTTGATGCCATTTTTGGCATTATTATGTCATTTGTGATGCCATTTATGGCACCTTTGATACTATAAATGGCACTTTTAATGCCACAAATGGGATTTCAACTTCCACTCCTCATAAATTACACTTTTAATTCAATCTATGTCATAAATGGAATTTTCAAGTTACATACAAACATGAACAAAAAACATAAAAAAGGGACTTTTTGGGCCTACAATTGTCCTGGCAAAAAAAATACCCAAATTTTGGGCTTCTGGTTTTTTATTCTTAAGATTTTGCCCTTCATTTTTAAAAAAAAATTGGAAATTCATAAGTGGGAACATATATAATGAATTTTTTTAAAAAAAATAGGCCATTTTGCCAAATTGGCCAAAAAAAATGAAAATATTTGTGGATATTGGAATCCCATGTCAGGAAAAATATTGCCAAAATAAATTGAAAAAAACCTCAACACAGATCCTGAGGAATTTCTTTTGAAAAATAAGGACACTTACATGTTTTTACCATAAACTTACGCGTTTTGGCCATAAATTTGTAAAGGCACATAAGTTTTTGGTAAAAACACATGAGTACTTATGTGTGTTTACCAACACCCACAATTTATTATTGTTACCAAAAAACAATAAATCTGTGAAAAAATGATATTCAATAATAAGAAACAATTTATGAAAATAATATTACCAATATTAAAGTTATGTATTAATATGAATACTATTTATATTACTAAAAGAATTATTAAAAATAATAATAAAGAGAAATTATTATAAAAAGAGGAAATAACCTACTTTTAACACTTAAGATATTAATTTTGAGTATATTTACGCCAAAATAATGTAAATACAGCTTATCTAAATTTTATACACAGGAAAAATAAAGATATTACAAAAGTTCTTGATTTTACATGGAATTCAAGATTTTAGAGAGAAATTTAACAAAAATGATTAAATAATTGTTTAATCACATCAATATTGATTATGATAATAAAGATTAACTTGAGTAATTGATATTATAATATAATTATATATATATAATAAAGTTATTACCTTTTTATTTATTAATTTAATTTTTTCAATGTGTCTGAGGGGGAAATAGAGGAAAAAGAGCTCTATTTATAGTAAAATACTCCCTCCTAGAGTACAGAAGGCTTCTAGTAGACGTTTAATTATGGTACCAACTTTAATTCATCAGTATTTTAAATTTTAGTGATTATTACATCATAATTCAACCATCTTATCTCATTATTATGCCATTATTTAGATTTATGACTATAACTCTAAATTTTTTGACATAATAGGACTTGCAGAATCCTGAACTTTGTATATTTTATTATTATTAATTATAATATAATAGTATTCACCAGTTTCATCACTTATATAACTGTTAATCTTAAAATAAGGTTACAGTGAGTGATCTCAAATGATCAATTTTAATCTTGAGCTTTGATCATTAATAAAGTTTGGGTTATAAACTGTAAAGTCATTCAGAGAGTTAAATCTGGTAGCTTAGAATGTCATTATTAAAATTCAAAGATCATTTCATTACATAATCAAAACTCTCTTTTTGATGATTTTTCTTGTAACTCATCTTTTCTGTCAAAATTTAATATTTTAAACTTCAAACCATGATTTCAAGAAGTTTTACCTTGAACATAATGAGAAGAGATACATCATTCTTTACATATGAGCTAGTAGAGCCTGTATATACACTTTGTTTTAATTTTGGCCCACTTTTGCAACAAAGTGGTCAACAACTATAACAATTTTCTTCAATAAACACTTACAAGTTATAACCTTGTTTATAGCTTGTCCAATAAAGTTTATATATGTATTCTGAAAGTAATTAAATAGTAACTTTAGTTTTGGTTTAACTCTATATCACTCTTATTTCAAGATATATTAGCTAAAATCTATGAATGTATGCACTGATCATAAAAGTGCATATACAAAGGTTATTTCCTTAAGCATTAACTTTACATATATGAAATAAAAATTTTATATGTGTAGTCTTTCATGGAGATTTCAATTGTGCAATTTATTTCAAATTTTGTTTCATTGGTTTCTGAGAAAAACAAAAATTTATGCCTTTTTATGGCATTTTTACTTATTACACAGTAAGTATTGTCTTTACAGATATGACATAAAAATTTTATATGTGTATTTTACCATGAGGAATAAAATGGTTTAATTTATTTCACATTTTTACTCATTAGCTTCTGAGTTAATCAACAATTTATTCCTATCTATGCCATTTTTACTTATTTTAAGATAATATTTTTAATTCTTATTATTAGAATAATTATTGTAAAGTTATTTTGTCACAATTTTTGATATGTGGTCATATCTCAAAGTCCCACAGAATTAATTTTTCTGCAACAAAGTGACAGGTGGTATTTTTTCCCTAGAAAATTTCCCAAAAATGATATTTCAATTGAAATGTATTGAAAAAAATAGGCATTTTTTGCAATATAAAAATTATGATTTTTTTATTTTGAAAAAAAAACAATAATTTCAGAGCTTTGATTTTGATTTTCAAAGAACAAAGGTTATTTCAAACTTAAATTGTGTTATTTTATATAGCAGAATGAAGGTTTGGGGATTTTGATTCTAAAATATTCTTTCAAGTTTAATCAAGGAAAATTGTCAATATAATATATATAATGGTAGTTATATAAATTCTTCTCTTTTAAAAAATATTTCCGTGAAAATTTTATTGATTTATTAAAAAACTATTTGAAAAAGGTAATAGAGCTGTACATTGATATTGGAAAGTTCTATTTAAAATTAAAAAGATAGAAGCTACTATTTTTTGATAAAATGAAATCTTAAAACTATATTGTTTCAAGAAATTTAGTTTCAAATTCAATCATAAATTTTTATTTTTTTCTCTAAATAATTCCTTTAATTTCTTTTTTTTGGAGAAAAAAATCAAACTGATCCAAAAAAATATTTTGTTTGCTTTTCAAAAAATAACTTTTTTAAAAAAATCCTATGTCAAAAAAATTTCTTTTGTTTCCTATATAAATTCTATTGGAAACAAAAGCAGATAAGATTATGGTTCCTCATCATAGTCAATATTTTGATTTCTAATTTATGAGAAACTTCCACTTTAAGTTGCTTAAATGATAAGTAATAAAATCAATTAACACCAAAATATTTTTTGCATAATATTTATTACATTGGATATTATATTGATTTGATTTGAAATCAAGTATTTTCGTGTAGCCTTAGTACGCAATTCAACTCACTATTTGGTTAAGAAGGGTAGTAAGCAAAATTTCATTCCTCACATGATAAATCGAAATACCCTTCAATTCCCAATCAATCCTTTTTCAATTTATTGGGTATCTATGACACAACATATCACCCTTTTTGATGTTGGAAAATTAGAAAGGAGGTGAATCATTTTCACCCTACTTTCCCCATAACTCCTTCATTTTTTCCATCTCCACTTTGGGTAATATGCTCTCCGCTGCTGTAAGCTTTAGATTTTCATTGGTTACCACATGATGACTGGTGAAACTCAAGAATTTTTGATAGGATTTCAGTTTTAGGATGATTTTTTATGATTATTGATAGTGAAGCTGGAGTTTGAGATTGTGGGAATGAAAAAGGTAAGAAGCATCCCTACTGAATGAAAATCTGAGTACGGAACTTACAAAGGAAAAAACAAACTTTGAGCAACAGCTTAATGATACTGGTACCACCAACAAGCCTATTCTAGGGCATCTGCCATAGGTGGTTGACCAGCCTTAGCCATACCTTGCAAAATGAATGTTCTTTGGGTGATTTGCCATGGCATTATTAATTTTTTATTAACGCAGGGTGTATGGCTCATCTCTAGTTGACAGTAAAACAATATTGAGCTATCAAATCGTGGGAGAATTTACATTTAATGCCTCAATTCAGGGCTTAATTCTCACGACACTGTAGTCACCTGTTGGGCAGCGGATATGCGGATGTGGTTCGACGCTTCACACGCCAGCAATTGATATATTGATACAAGCTTTTATTGTCCCGTGGGCGGTTGGGACAAGGTGACATGTGGGCCATACAGTGTACACCTCATGCTATTGCACTGTACAGCCTGCAAATTCTCCCGGTGAATGTATCCCGTACTAAATACTTTTTGAAAGGCTCAATATAAAATTTGCCCAAAAAGATCCCTTTTTATCCACTTTCACCTGAGCTGGAATAAGTTAAAGTATGATCCAAATAGGCAAAATGAGCCTCCAAGGCCACAAGTGGGATGGCTAGAGTCTGCCAGACTTGTCCAAAAGCCCAAAAGCTCCGAAGCCGGCGATACAGTGAGTATATCCGCGATGAGGGCCCTTGAAATTTTTTACTGTCTTTTTGAGAGAGTGGAATTAAATTAATACGATGGATCCAGGCCCAAGATTTGAGCCTTGAGTTGAGCCCGGATTTGAATTATGTCATAAAATAATTAGCGCTCAATTATTTAATTCGAGATCTATGGCGGTGGCGTGACCGAAGCCGACTGAATAGCCGCGAGTATGGGATTATGGAAGCCATCGAGATCGAGAGGCTTCTGCTTAGTCAGCAAATTTCTTTAAAATTTCAGAAAAAATTTCCAAAAAATCTATAAAATTCAACTTCTTCCATCCAAAATTTCCATTGGCGGGATACCGCTTCGCCATCGACCTGTCACCGCCATCGCCGTCATCGCCGCCGTCGATCAATAAGATCCCACCCACGAAGGATCCGCCAGGAGTCATTGCAAGCATTCAGCGAGCCATCACAGGATTTAATCTCCCGAATCGGCGCGTGCTGGTATGTGAGCACTGGCTGGTTGTCTCTTGTCGATAGATTGGACCACCATCAGACTAATTGCTTGGTTTGTTGGCAGCTTCTTGGATAATTCGTAGAATCTAGCAAAGCTAGTATGAACAACTTGCAATCTACGTCTTGTCATAATTCGATTTCTTCAATCTTTCCAGGTGGTCATCACCAATCTACTCCTCCATCGTCTTTCAATTTTAATCCTGCTGCTGCCTTCTCTCTTCCCTCCCTGAAAATTCAAGAAATTCAAGATTTACCCCCTTCATCTTCTAGCTCGTGTAGTCTAAACTGTATGTCATTCAATCAATTTCTCAAGGTTGCGTGCTAGAATCTGCCTTCAATTCTGACTGGTCCTCTAAAGCTCTCGATGCTCTTGCTCTGCTTGTAGAAATCGAAAAGCAAGCTGAAACTTATCTCACAGGTTCGGATGATGAAGTAGAAAACTCTCCCACCTATTCAATCAGTCACTCTGGCGATCATCTTGAAAATTTCAGACCATCTCAAAGAATCAAGCTGAATTCAATTCAAAATGTTAATATTAAAAACTCCAATCATCACTTAATCAATGCATCAAGTCAAGATAAACCTTATAAATGCGGCTTATGTCCAAAAAGTTTTACTAGAAATTATGATCTGTTGGTATACTTTTCATTTGATTCACCTTGCATTAATCACTTACCAACAAACTCTTTATATTCCTTCCCTAGTACTCGTCATAAATCTTCCCATCAAGATCAACGTCAACATGTTTGTAAAACTTGTGGCCGCTCATTTAATAGAAGAGATGCTCTATCTCGTCATAACCTTGTCAGGGGTTGTGGTAACCTAAGTCATACTAACCCCAATCGAATCAATTCACTTCCTACCGCTCCGTTTGTCATGTGCAAATTGGTTCAGTAATACTAATATGTTTCTAATTCCCCAAAAATCAAAAAATGTTGATTATTCGACAATCAATTCAATTCAATCATCGACTTTCCTTCTAACTTGGCTACGTAGTATTAGTTTCAAAAATCAGACTACTCACTACTCTGACCTCCTAACATTATTGTCATTTTGTAATTCGCGTCAAACTGCATTCTCAACTTGCATTCAACATTTCACTTTAATCCATTCTTATTCATTTGAATTTCTCACCTTTTTTAATCTTCTTTTTTAAATACTTTTGTCTTGGCTAAAATCTGGGATAAATTTAACACTTCATTCGATTTCCACTCCAATAAATTATTCAAAGCTTGAATTATTCATTGATTTTTATGATTATTTTGTTTAACTTGTTTTCTCAAACTACTAGACGTATTCAACCTTTTTCATTTCTTCAACATTAATTTATAATCTTTTGCTTGGCTTAAAGCTTGATCTTAAAACAACCCCAGTTCTCTTGTATACTATCATACACGTTTAGATTTATCTGTTGATAAGAAATAAAAATACATTTGCTTTTTGTGGGGCCTTAGACCCCATCTTCCGTGCCAATTCTTTGATTTTCTTCACCGCCGCATTTCATCCAACAATTTGCTAAATGACCCAAGTCTGAAAATCGCCAGTCTCGTGCCGATTGATCATGAAAATCTCGGCAGCTCACCTACCCAAATAAGCCAATTACCCACTGCCAATACATTGTCCCCGCCAAAGTTTGATCAGTTTTAGTTGCAGCATTAGGTGGGCTCAGTGTTTGACTGAAATGCCCCTGGGATATTACCAAATCCGACTGCCGGAGTCTAAAATCAGGCATACCGGATTTTGAAAGATCCCAGGGTAATACAGGGACGAGTGTAACCTCGAACTTTTTTGGAGGCAGAAGTTTTGATTTGTTGTTTGTGCATAAATTTTTTCAAAATCAAAAAAATAACAATCCCTTTTTTGTTGTCATTTTTTAAAAATCAACAAACCACGAAATTTATCTTGCTTGGATTTTTTTTCATTTTTTTAAGTTGTTAATTTGAGTCTTTTACATCAGAATTCATCATCACCTGGAATCATGCCAACAATCAGCAAGTTAAGAATTTTTCAAGGAACTGATTAAACAAAGGCATCAAATTACAGATGAATCTGTACTCACAAGGCTAGAAATGCTTATTGCTACTGAGGTACCAACAATTGGGTCTATACTATGTGATGATTGCCTAATGATGGCAAAGGTGATGAAATGGTTATTGAGCAATGAGGGTAGTATTGATTTGATGCTCTCAATGGTTTTAGCTAATTGGTAATTCACCTATTATGGCTATTCTCATTTGGAAATTTGCTTCACTTTCATTTTTTTAGCTATTTATCAGATTGCGGTCCATAGCATGTATGTGAGGAGTATAACCTACCATTGTTACTCAGAATGAGAGACATCAGCTTTAAGTGGTCAGGACTATTCAGGCTGGTTTTGTGCACCTTTAAAATTGGATCAACAATGACTTGGTTTTTCTTAATGACAGTGAATGTCATTAATTTGATATATACCTCCACTTGGCATTGATTGAACTTGTTATAAATGGGAACAGGGCCTCTTTTAGTCAATTTGAAAAAATTTGTTAAGTGAGCAAGGGTAGTGTAATAATGAGTTCATGAAGGGAAATTGGGGTTTCAAATATCTAAAGTGGCCCACTGGATCAAAACACCAAAATATATTTTTGCACATGGCTCATGAAGGTTTTCACAATTGCATTAGATTTTTGGATGGAACCACAATTGCTTTATTTCAGCTCCCAGGAGTGAATGGTGAGGTGTTTTGTTATTTCAAGAAATGATATCCATTAAAAATTCAATTGACTTGAAATAATTATAAGAAAGCTACTACCATTTTGGGTGGGTGGCTAGGTTCTTGCTGTGATAATACTATGTATAGGGAGATCAGTCTTTTTAATTGAGATGAAGGTTTATTTAATACAGGTCCATGATTTTTATCTCCAGAAGGCATTGATTATTACTGTGATAATTTTAATTTGTATGTTTGGTTTGTAAGCACACCTTCACCAAGCTGACATATACTTTGGGTATGCATTGTGTATCTTGTTATAATGGTAGACCTTCCAAAAATGATCACAACAAATCATTGAGTTTCTATATTGCAAAATTGCAGGTACATTTTGAACACTGCATAAGAATGTTGAAAATGCAATCTGTATTAGTCTAAAATCTACTTTTGATGTGAAATATGAAGAATATTAATGGGTGGAGTTAGTTTCATGTTGTTTTACACGGAATACTGATTGATGTGGGTGACTGTGAGGTTTTAATATGAACCCTGAATGTCATGATAGAAAGTAATAATAAGATTAAAAATAATTGTAATAATAACATATTATTATAATTATGGTTTAGAATATTTATATTATTTGAAAAGAATAATATAATATAATATAATATATTGATATACTTATGGAAATTTATTATTGTTACCAACACTTACTGAATGCATGAGAAATTGTTATTCTTCAATAAAAACAATTTATAACAATAATATTACAATATTAAAGTTATATATTAACATGCATAATATTTATATCAATAAAAGAATTATTGAAGAATGATAATAGAAAATAACCTCATTTTAACACTTAATAGAATAATTTTGATTAATTTTAAATATAAGAATGTAAATACAACTTATTTAAATTGTAGTTACAATAAAAGATAGAGAGAATTACAAATTTTAATATCTTTACCTGGATTGTAGGGAATTTAAGAGAGCTCAACAAATATAAGATAAGAATTTGGTCTTTCAAAATACAGTAGCTTTATACATAAAAGATAAAGAATATTACATTTTATTTAATGTTTTATTGAATTGGATGCATCTGTGAGCCTTAAAGGTATTTTAATATACCCAAAAGACCACAAATAATAAAAAATTGTACAATTATAAATAAGATAAATTTATTAATAACCAAATAAAAATATAAATATAAGATTCTTATAAATAATTATAATTTTAATTCTAATTTAAAATAAAAATTACTTGGGAATTTAAAATTGTGAAAACAAATTGTTACTTGAAAAAATTGAGTAAAAATAAATTTGCAACAAAAATACAAAAATTGAAATATTTTTGGAAGTAAGTTAAATAAGATTTACTATAAATTTTTATCCAACAAATAAAAATATGAAAATTATTTCACCATTGGACTTCTCATAAAAAACAAGGTGGGGTCACCTCTGGGTAAAATTTCTGTAACTCAACTCCAAATAAGCTTAAATTAAGTTTTTAGTATTTTCTGAACAAAAGTTGAAAATCCTCAATACCTTAAGTTGATTCACATCACATGTAGTGTTAAACATCAATTTTTGGGCTGAAATTGAGGTGTTGTGTGTAGTTTAGAAGCTATGAGGAATTGAAGTATTTTCAATTGAAATGTCAAAATGTGCATGTGTATTACATAAGTGAACTGTAATTTACATATGAGGTATAAATTATTACAGTTGTGTACTGTAAAAACTCAATTTAATTACATTTGTAAATTAAAAGTATAATACATGATGAGGAATTAAAGAAAAAATAAGTTGCAAAGATTGATTCTGGGGGGAAAAAGGAATCTTGGCTCTAAGGGGGAGCCAGATGCCCAAATTCCTTTCTGAAAGGTGTGAGATGTCAAAATCAACACAGAAGTTCATCACTTTTGGCCTGGAATTGAGTCACAAGGTCTGTGTCTCAATTGATGATGAGGTTTTGATACCAACCAGGGCAGTTTTAACTGTAGCCAAGAGGGTAAAACTACCCTTAAGTTAAAACAATCATAGTAAAAACAGTTTTAACTGGTTTTGACATCTCTTACACACATTCTGACATTTTTCAAAGGCTTAAAAACAGGTATTAATATAGCAATGGCTGAAAATAGCAAAAACTGACTAAAAACAAACCTTTTTTGGTCTAAATTAGGGTTCAATGATGCCATAATTGGCTTTTCAGTTTTCAGAGTGTTTTTCACTACTGAAAAGAGTAACTTTTACCTTTGGAGTCGGAAAATTGGTGGCTATAAAAGAATCTCTTCTTTTCCCCCTTTTTCTCTTCATGTTAGAATCTTTCCCTTTTACAGTCAGTTTAAACACTGTTAAACTAATCAATGAAAGATTCCAACCACCCTTTTCTTATCATTTAGAACCTTTTAACCACCTGAGAAAATCATTCTAATCATTTTTTGTAACTTTTATAATCATTATTATCCCTGAGCCACCCCATAAGTGAATTAAAGCATATTTCATCACTTTTACCTTTGTCACTTTGTTTCCAAATTCACTCTGGTCACTTTTGGGCATGTTTTATATTTATTAATCTATTTGAAGACTTACTTATATTAATTGCCTGAAATTTTTTGTGCAATTAATTCCAATTGAAATTGCTCTTGAAGAAATTCTTTTTGTAGCCTTAAATATCTCTTGTAGAGTATTTGTGGATAAATTTTTATTGTTGGGAAAACAATCAATCTTCATAATATTATTGTTCTATACTTATTAGGCTAGAAACAATAAATTTGGTGTGTTTTCTTTCAAAAATCATAACTCTTCATATTTTTAATCATATTTTTACCTTATACAAATTTTGAGGCCAGGAAAAGTACTTGATTTTTAATCAAAGTTTCACATCCACACCTTACATTTGGGGCCCAGCCATTATATTTTATCTTTGAAATAATTTTTTTACCTTTTTTAATCTTTTTCTTATATTGAAAAATTCAAAAATACATAAAAAAATACTTCTAATTACCAAAATTCAAAAAATAAGACTTTTTCATGTTATAAGTGAGGCTTTATTTTTTCATTTTGTCTTTTGAATTTTTTTTACCTAATTAATTGCTTTTTTTCATTAATTTGAGTGTCTGGAAGAGTGGTAAGATAAGAAAACATTGAAACTTCATCAACAGTAACTAGAATTATCCCTGAAAGTACTCTCAATTCTGAGAATAATAGTACTGTTATTATAGCTCAGAATAATAAACCAGAACCAATTCCTTCAGAATTAATCAATCTGGACATTAGTAATAATATTCAGAAAAAGCTAAGAATTTGGCCAATAGTAAGTTTTTTTGATGTGAAATCACTATTTTAAACTTTTTTAATCATAATTATGCCTTCAGCTAGATCAGGAGCCAGCTATAACCCCTCAAGCAGCTCCCAAAAAGGTTATAGACATGATTAAGGCAGAAGCCAATAAGCTACAGAAGGACAAGGGTCAGTTAATGAAAACAAAACTGAAAAATTATGCCATTCTGAAGCTGATAATACTGTTTTACCTTCAAACAGAGCAGACACCACCACAAGAAGCCTCAGTGCACATATACAAAGCCAGCCAGAAGGACTAAAACAATGCATTGCAGCACAAAGAGTACCAAATCCTTGAATATCTGTGGAAAAACTGCATGAACTCTTACCTGACTGTGAGAAATTCTCTGAGCCATCCCAACACTTACAAGTTACTCAATGGATGGCATCCATTGATGGAAAAGAAAAACATGATGCTTTTAACAGAAGAATGGAGGAAAAAAAACCCTCCACCACCCAAGCAAGTGTCAAAAACAGCCCCAATAGCCAGAAGAAGAAATTCTAACATGTAAAAGCAGCCACAAGCTCAGAACCAGGGAAAATTCAAGGCACCAGCCACAAAATCCTGCAGCCAGGGCTACAGAATCCCAAAGACTCAGCAGGATGCCACAGAAAATTTATTCCAGATGGCCAGAACAATGATGGAATTACAGAAAAAAGGAGGAAGCCAGACTAACATATCAGTAATGATTTTTGATATTCTGGATAGCATTCGAAGCTTGTAAACAGCTATAAATGACATAAAAAGTCATGTTTCTGATAAAAATTCATCAATTTGTAACAATCTTAAAAAAAATAGCTTAAGTCTGACCCAAATAAATTCAACACTTATGTGTTTTGAGAAAGGTTTAAGAGCAATTGAAAATTCTAATAATGAAAATTCATTTGTCCATAAGATGAATGAACAATCTACCATTATTAAAGAATTAAAAAACAAATATAAAATTCTAATAATATTAAGTATAAATCTGCAGATGCAATCAAAAAGTGCCACATTTTCCAAAACACCACACATTTAGCTAATACATGTCCCAGGAAGGCAAAAATAAATGAAATTGACATTGAGAAGGAACCTGAGGTTGAAAGAGATGATGTAATGAAAGATAATTCAGATGATAAATCATCAATATTTTCTGAATCATCAAAAGATATATAAAATATCAATTTCACATTTGACATAATGGAATCTTATTCCAACTTTCCACAATTGAGAAATGGTCAACTTGATTTGTCAAAAATTCAAGATGCACAACTTATGAAAACCAAACCAAACAGAGGTAAAGGTTATACAGATGTTAATTTCTGTATAACAGAAGTGGTAATTGATAAAAAACCCACTAAAATTCTACTTGACCAATGATCCTTCTGCTCTTTTTCTGGAAAATAATTTATTAAAACTTGTGTACCAAATTTTGAAGTTCAATTGTTCCCAATTGATGGCATAAAGCTCAACACTGCAAGTAATCCCATGAAAGCATTGGGCATATTTGAAACTACTCTCATATTTCCACATATAAATGGAAATTTAAGAATAACTGTTGAATTTATTTTATGGAAAACTGCTCTAGTACCAATTTTATATTAGGAAATGATTACTTAATCATGTATGGCATAGATTTACATAAAAATAAATAAAGATACTTTACTATTGGGGAAAATAAGCATCAAAAATTTGCATTTTTACCATTTAAAAGACAAATTAAATTAAGAAAAGTATCACCAGTAAGCTTAGAGTTTGAGAAATTCAAGTCTGAACAGTTTAATGAATCTTAAATAAGTCTTCATCTCACTGATAAACAAGAAAGTGAACTTTCTTCCCTTTTATATTACCCCAAAGAAGATTTTGCATCATAAAAAGAACCTTTGAGGGCAATTCTTGGACATGAGTTTGACATTATTCTTAATATTGATACACGATATCCACCAATCTTAGAAGGCCTGCATATCCAGAAAGCCCAAAATCTAGAGAAGCTCTGCAGCTTCATATTAAAGAGCTCCTAGACCTTGGTGCAATAAGGAAAGTTGGCAAAAATGGAGAAGTAGAAATAACTAGACCAGGAATAGTGGCATGGCATAATAGAAAGTCTAAAGTTCTTGGGGACTTTAGAGCTCTGAACACATACATTGTCCCAGACAGGTACCCAATATCAAAAATCCAAATTGCCCTTACCCAAATATCTCAAGCAGTGTGTAGAAGAACTATGGATTCCCTTAAGGG
The DNA here is from genome assembly GCA_023105745.1 of Austropuccinia psidii. Classification (NCBI taxonomy): domain Eukaryota; kingdom Fungi; phylum Basidiomycota; class Pucciniomycetes; order Pucciniales; family Sphaerophragmiaceae; genus Austropuccinia; species Austropuccinia psidii. The sequence continues at coordinate 62,183,318 of JALGQZ010000007.1, forward strand.
ATTTTATAAAAATGTTGTGACACCAAGAGAAAGAAAATAATTGAGAATTTGTAACAACCATCCATCAGGGGTAAGGGTATTCATTCATACACCCACTCAAACACCTCAAATCAGCAAATCCAGTATCTGCATCAGCAGTCAGTTTCAGCAATCTTCATTCTGAAACATGCATACAGCTTGGTACATCAATACAGCCTGTCAATACCTGTACAGGCTGGATTCACCCAATACAGTTACAATACACCAATATGGAACTGTATGATCACTCAAATACACCACACCTCTTGTACAGGTTCTGTACAGCTGTACAGGACCTGTATTGGCCAGACTCAATTCAATCATCAATTATTCTCATGAAAATTCTTCCTCTGGATCAGGGCTGGTGATTCTCACATATACCAGCCCCTCTTTCTCCCCCCTGGGGACTTTTCCCCAGTTAATTAATTTAGTTTATTTATTATTTTATAATTATTCTTATCCTTATTTGGGTATTATAATTATTTAATCTTAAGTTAGTCTTTGCATTTCTCTCTTCGCCTGTACAGTATGAGTTGGGTGGCCATATCCTTATTAACCCTTCTCTTTCCATTCTGACAGGTTGAAACAGTGGACTTGGACTTGTTTGTGGTTGGCTCTTCTATTCTTTTACTCTTATCTTTTGTTGCTGCTTTTTTCTTATATTTATTCTTTAGCAATTTATCTTTAACACTCTCAAGTGTATCTTTTTTTTATCTTATCTTTGAGCCCTCCATAAGTGAGTCCCAGTTTACTGAGTGCCAGGCCCTCTTCACTTCGAAGAGCCCCTGTGACATTAAATTAATTAACTCATATTTGATTCTTTCTTTTCATTCATTTATATTCATTTCCTCTCATTCATCAATTATGACCTTTTCATGATTTTATGATTTTTTATGATTTTCTATGATTTTTCTTTCTCTCATCAATTTTCATCTCATTCATTTCATTCTTATGAAAATTGATCCTTTTTTCCTTTCTTAATCATTGCTGACCATTTCATCACTTCATTTTATTTTTATCAATCAAATTTTTTCTGTGTTCTTATTCAGGTTTTATCTAGGGATTATTGATTGGTTTAATTGATTGGATTATTCATTGGGATTCATTTGGGTTATTGATTCAGGATTTATTGGATTTATTGACTTTGAACTCTCAAGATATTGATTGATCCTCAAGAATTGATTTTGATTATTGATTTGATTTGACTCATCAAGATATTGAATTGATTTCTGAAGATTTTGAACTGATTGATTGATTCCTCAAGACTTGATTTCATATTTAAGACACTTATTGATTGATTATTGATTGAATACTGATTGATTATTGATTTCCTCAAGATTATTGATATTTGATTGAATTGATTGTTGATTGATTGAATTTATTTGACTGTTGATTGAATTTGATTCCTCAAGATTTGAATTGATTCCTCAAGATTCATCAAGATTTATTGTGATTGATTTGGCCAAGCCTGATTATTCTTCTTAATACCATCAAGTTATTTTAATTCTTTTCATAATGCCAGTCCAGCATAGCCCCCCAGCAAAGAATACTAGATCCCAGAAAATTCCAGCTGTTCTCACTCCTACAGCAAGGGCTCCTCTTGACCGCACACCATCAGTTCATCAACTGAGTGCAAATTTGGACAGAGGACCACCAATGGAAGGAGCAGCACCCTCAAGAAGAGGTGGAATGAAATCTAGAAGATCAAGATCCTTTTCTGGACTTTTGGGTGGCTACCCTGGCATGTCTGAAGGTGCAAGAGCAAGATTAGGGGAAGTTGAAGATGAAGAGGGGGAAGAGTCTGTGGAAGAGGAAGATTCTGGGGAAACTGAAGTGGCAGATGCCTTGGCAAATGCTCCAGAGGTGCCTCAGGGTTCTAATCTAGCCCTTTCTAGTCAACCTCTTGTCTCTCAAACTGATCCAAGTCTCCTCAAGATGATGGAGCAGATGACTCAATTCATGGGACAACTCACTCAAGCAGTTGCCCCCAGGGACAATTCCAAAGCCCCTGCTTTCAAGACTCCATCCATGAAGGCACCTGATTCTTTTGATGGTACTCAAGCTCATAAGTTGAGAGGATTTATCCAATCCTGTCAACTAATTTTCCATAATGACCCAGCAAACTTCTTCTCTGACAGGAAGAAGGTTTTGTACTCAACTTCTTTTCTTACTGGTAGAGCTGGCAAATGGATTGAACCTTACCTCTCAAATATTTCCAATGAAGACCCTTCCTACCTCCTCAATAATTGGCCATTGTTTGAATCTCAATTATTCACTCTGTTTGGTGACCCCAAGGAAGTCAGGAAAGCTGAACAAGAGTTGGACAATTTGAGGATGAAGGAGAGTGGTCATGTATCCTTGTACATAGCAGATTTCAGAAGCTTAATGTCAAGAATTGGAGATTGGGGGGAAAGAGCTTATATCCATGTTTACAGAAGAGGATTGGCATCAAGATTATTGGATCAGTTGGCTTCTCACCCTGGAACTTTTGATACTCTTCAAGAACTTATGGATGTCACTCTAGAATTAGACACAAGATATCATGAGAGGCAAAAGGAAAAGGGTGGCAATCAAGAAAAGAAGCCTCCAGTCAGTGGATCCAATCAGTCTAGGCCTCCTCAAAACTCATTTCAAAAGAGGCCTCATCAGAAGAAGAATAAGAAGGGCAAGCAATTTCAATCTTCAAAGGACAAACCCCATGCTGCTCTCCTCAATAAGGACAATAAATTAATCGGTTCTGAAAAGGAGAGGAGGATTCAAGCAGGGTTGTGTACTTATTGTGGTGGCAAGCACCCAATTGAAAAATGCTTCAAGAGACCTCAGAACAAGCCTGGGTCATCATCAGGAGGCTTCCCTAGCAAGCAGGGAAAAGCCTGAGTGGGGATCATGATGTGTTCAATGGTTCTCACTTATTTCCTTCAAGAGCACAATTGTGCACTCTGAATACTAGTGTCAAGAAATCTTTAAAATTTCTTATTTTCTCTTCTGTCTCTGATATTTTTTATAGTATTCTCATTGATTCTGGTGCTACAAACTCTTTTATTGCAAAGAATTTTGTTCTCAAGTACTCATTGACTCTGTCAGAGCTCCCTGAAAAGATTCCTCTTTTCATTTTGGATTCTAATGAATCCCCTGCCTTGTTCATCACCCATTATACCAAGTGGGTAGCTGACTTGCCTTCCTTCCCAAGCTTTGAATGGGATTTCTTTATCATAGATTCACCCAAAGGAGAAGACCTGATATTGGGCTATGATTTCCTTTACCATTTCAATCCCATTATTGATTGGAAAAATGGATTGATCACCTATGATTCTAATCATAAGGATTCTAGTGGTATTATTCCTTCTACTAGTAATGACTTAGCCACTGCTGTCAACAGTGTTGCTGTGGCTGGTGAACTTAAGACACCTTCCATTCCTTCTTCTGTCCATATCCCTTCCATAATTCCCTCTCAGTCATTACTTCCATCAAGAGATGAAGTCTTCAAAGAGATAAAGGATGTTGGAGAAGATGTTGCCATATCTTCACTTCATCTCTTCCAAGGGGATATGGACCTTCCTCCCTTATCTTTTCATGCATCCCTGGAGGAGCAGTGGGATGAGGAGGAAGAGCCAGAAGAAATTGAAACTGTGCTGAAGGTTGTTCCTCCTGCTTATCACCAATATTTGGATGTATTCTCCAAGGTGAAAGCAGAGAAACTTCCTCCACACCGCACCTGTGATCACCATATCGAATTGGAGGGTCTTCTACCTCCAATTGGTGTTATCTACTCATTATCAAATCAAGAGTCAGAAACACTGCAGGCCTACATTTCAGAGAATGTAGAGAAAGGTTTCATTAGACCAAGCTCCTCTTCAACAGGAGCACATGTCCTTTTTGTCAAGAAAAAGGATGGAGGTCTTCGTTTGTGTGTTGACTACCGCAAACTCAATGCTGTCACTAGGAAGAACAGATACCCTGTTCCTCCTATGAACCAGCTTCTTACCGTATTCAACGGTTCCACTATCTTCTCCAAGATAGATTTGCGTGGTGCATATAACCTTCTGAGAATCAAAGAGGGGGATGAGCACTTAACTGCCTTTAGAACCAAATATGGCAGTTATGAGTATTTGGTCATGCCATTTGGTTTGACCAATGCTCCTGCTTCTTTCCAAAATCTAGTAAATGATATCTTTGCAGAATTTTTGGATGTGTTTGTTGTGGTTTATCTAGATGATATTATGGTCTTTTCCAGTTCTGAGGAGGAACATGTCAAACATGTGGCCTCTGTCCTCCAAAGACTGAGGGACAATAATCTGTTTGCCAAAGCCTCCAAGTGTGTATTCCATGCCTCAAGTGTGGAATACTTGGGCTATGTTGTTTCAAGTGATGGCCTCAAGATGGATTCTTGAAAAGTTCAGCAAATCCTCAATTGGCCTCAGCCCAGAAACATCAAGGCTCTTCAATCTTTTCTTGGCTTTGCCAATTTTTATCGACGTTTCATTAAGAATTATTCTAAAAAAATCACTTCTCTCACTTCCCTCCTTAAAAAAGATTCTCCTTTCATCTTCAATGAGGAAGCTCTTAGTCAGTTTCAAGCACTCAAAGAAGCTTTCACCTCTGCTCCTATCTTATCTCACTTTAATCCTTCTCTACCTACTATAGTAGAGACTGATGCTTCTGATTATGCATTAGGCGCCGTACTGAGTCAGGTGAATGACTCAGGAAAGCACCCCATTGCATTTGATAGTCGCAAGCTCTTACCAGCTGAGCTCAACTATGAAATTCATGACAAGGAACTCCTTGGCATAGTTTGGGCTCTCAAGCGCTGGAGAGCATTTCTTCTTTCTCTTTCCAATCCTTTTGAGGTCTTGACAGACCACTCTTCCTTGCAATATTTCATGTCTTCCAAAGTTCTTACTCGTCGTCAGGCCCGTTGGGCTGAATTTCTCTCAGAATTTCATTTCACTATCACTTACCGCCCAGGCAGGCTGGCCACTTTACCAGATGCCTTGTCACGTCGGGACGACGTGTACCCAGAGAGGGGGGTGGACTTCATCAGCAAGAATCCTCAGAATTTTCATCAAGTACTTAAGCAAGATGGAATTCAAGAGTCAAGATTCTTCTCAATCAAAGTGGAAATTTTCTCAGATTTAGTTGACAAGATTCAAAAAGAAGTATGGCAAGACAAAGACTATAAAGAAATACTCAAGAAACTAGCAAGAGGTGAATCAGTTCCAGATTATTCTCTTGAACCTCAAGCAAAGTTATTGTTATTCAAAGATAGAGTGGTAATCCCAAGCAATGAAGAACTTCAACTCAATATTCTTCAAAAGCGTCATGACTCACCATTGGCTGGCCATCCTGGCCAGGAGAAGACCCTCAAGCTCATCAAGAGGGATTTTTACTGGGCTGGCATGAATCAATTCATCAAGGACTATGTGTCCTCATGTCAGCAATGTTCAAGAAACAAGAACATTCATCACAAGAAGCTTGGATTACTCAAGCCTCTTTCAATTCCATCTGGTCCTTGGAATTCATTATCAATGGACTTTATCACTCAATTGCCACTGTCCAACAGCTTTGATTCAATTTTAGTAGTTGTGGACAGATTCTCAAAAATGGCAATCTTCATTCCAACTTATGGCACAATCACTGCTCTGGATTTATCTCAAATATTCATTAGTCATGTATTTTCCAAGCATGGACTCCCAGTCAGTATTGTCAGTGATAGAGGATCCTTATTTGTTTCATCATTCTGGACTCAATTGTGTCAGCAGCTCAAGATATCAAGAGATCTCTCAACTGCCTTTCACCCTGAAACAGATGGACAGACAGAGAGGGTAAATCAGATACTAGAACAGTACCTTCGGATGTATGTCAGCTATCATCAAGATGACTGGTACACCTGGCTCCCTCTGGCTGAATTTGCCTATAATAATGCAGAACATTCATCAACCAAGCAATCACCTTTTTTCACCATTTATGGAAGAAATCCCAGCTTTGACTCAATCCATATTTCTCAAGACTCACCTGCTGGAAAGTTATCAACAAAACTCCAATCAGTACAGCAAGTTGTCAAAGAAGAATTAGAGTCAGCAATAAGGAGATTCAAGAAGTATGCAGATAGAAATAGGGCAATTCCACCTGATTTCCAACCTGGGGACAAAGTATGGCTAGCTTCCAAGAACATCAAGACAACAAGACCCACCAAGAAGCTATCAGAAAGATGGTTGGGACCCTTTGAAGTTCTTAAGAAGATTGGCAGCCATGCATATCACCTCAAGCTGCCTCAGCAATGGAAGACAGTTCACCCTGTATTCCATGTGTCCTTATTAGAACCAGTCAAGCATTCAACTATCCCAAATCGTCATCAATTGCCGCCACCACCAGTTTTAGTGGAAGAGCAGGAAGAATGGGAAGTGGCTCAGGTTATGGACTCAAAACTCAAAAGAGGTAAATTATGGTATCTTGTAGAGTGGAGAGGATTCAGTGAAGACCCAGAAAGAACCACTTGGGAACCAGCTTCCAACCTTACCAACTCACCAGACCTTGTCAAGGATTTCCACTCATTGTATCCAGACAAGCCTGGTCCAAATACCTCAAGAGTTTGATTTTATGGTGCTTGGTGGGGAGAAGAAGTTATGAAAGTAAGTTCCTCTCCTGGCATGCACCTTTAAGGGGGTATTCTACCCATATGTTGCTGTAAGCATCACCTTGGCTACTTTCTGAGCACTTGTCAATTCTTTGGACAGGTTCAGGAAGCATACAACATCAATACCCTCCATTTGGACCTTATCAAGATATGGCCAAATGTTTCTTTCTTTCTTTATGTTTTCATTTTCTTTCTTTATTATCATTTCATTTTATGCCAATCATCATAATTCAAGAAATTCATTACTTCAAGTCATTTACGGCAATTCATTTCAGTAGTCATTTATGGCAATTTATTTCAGTCTTATGGTGCTTGGTGGGGAGTGGAAGTTATGAAAGTAAGTTCCATCTCCTGGTATGCATCCCTGAGGGTTCTACTTCTTGTAAAACATCACCTTGGCCACTCTGTGAGAATCAAATGCTTGGTTTTCATTTTTCAGACACTTTTTTGGCCAGAATCAAGCAACTCACCACAAGAAGGACCAACCATCAGGATTTTTTCTTTATCTCTTTCTTTACTCTCATTTTCTCTTATTATTTTTCTTTCTTTCTTTACTTGTATAATTTTCTTTCTTTTATTTCTCTAAAGCAGCAGCATCCCCTCCCCAAATCATGTATTGGGAGGTTCCATTATCTTTGTTATTTTTTATTTTTAGTATTTATAAGAGTGGGGATAGAAGCCAAAACAAACACAAACAAGGAAAAGGAAACTAGTTATCTCTACCCAAGTCATCAAAAGTTCTCTGGAAGTCATTTATCAACTCATCCTCATACCAGGCAAATTTTGCAGCCATCTCTTCAGAAGCAGTACCTGGAATAGTGCTGTCATTGGCATACATAATCACCTCTCTGCTATTTCTATCAACCCTCCTGAACAATCTGGCCACAGCATCTTGATTTTCACTAGCCGCGTTGGGATCTTCTCTGGTAACCCGGATAGGCCAACGTTCTCTTCTTTGGAAGACTTGGGCGGCAGGAAACGGCAAAGGGGATAATCCATCTCTTCTTCTGCTGGAGCTGGCCACAGGTTGGAGTTGACGGGAGGTGGTTATGGGTGAGTTTCTAGACTGTTGAACTGGTGATGGTCTTACTGCTGGATTCAAGGCAGGCCTGGTGGTATGGGAAGTAGTTGGTGAAGGAGGAGGAAGGGTTGTAGGAATGGAGGCAAGCATTGGTTGAAAGGTTCTTGGAGTACTGGGAATGACTTGACTTTGGAATCTGGTGTTGGCAAGAGGTTGAGAGGAGGAATTGCTGGATGGATGGCCACTTGAATGGGGAATAACTTGAACTTCTTCACCATCCAACTCATCACTTCCTTCAGCATCTGGATCTGATGGGGAATCAACAATTCTTCTTAGCTTCTTCACTACTTTCACCACTCCATCAGCATTGGTCCTTGAAATCGGAATTTCTGAGCTGTAGTGGATGGGCCTACCACCAATTGGAATGGACCCTCCAACATTAGTCCATCTGGCCACATCCCTCTGCCTGGAACCAGTCACTACATCAAGATATCAGCACCAATTCAATCAAAATATGCAAATCACTCACATTGAGAAAATCCAGAAGTGGCATCAGGGGTAGGCTCCTCAAGAATGGGGAATTCCTGCCCATAAGGCCCATCCTTCCTACTCCACAAGTGTCTCTTGACCCGGGAAAAAGTTGATCCGGTACGGCGGCATGGCTTCTTCCCAATAAAGCAGAAATGGAATTTTGAAGATCGAGGATTGTAATGTTGAAAGCAATCCTTACCCCTGGCCAAACACTCAGTACAGGCAGGATCAAGAACTTCAACTGCTCTGAACCCATCATATGTTTGGGAGGGGTCAAAATGGCCAGAAGACGCCATAGAAGGAGAAGACAATCGACTGAAGACGCCAGAACCATGAAGAATAGACGGTGGCGGTGCAGAAGGGGAAGATTCAGTGAGCTCAGTCAGTTTGGAACTCATAACTGAAGAATATGCAAGCAGAAGATTCAAGACGTCAGAATCAATCCACTCCATATCAAGAAAAAAGGAACTTGACTCAAGGAAATGGGGCCATAACTCAATTATGCCCCCCCCTCAAAGCCTCTAAGGTGAAGGTTCATACCCCTTTGGGGCTGAACTCATCACCCAGGGCCTCCCCTGCAACTTTGGGGAGGCCAGGATCTTGATGGTCCTGGACCCCATCAATGGGTCCAGGCCATGCAGGGTAAAAAATGGGTAAGGGCCATTCCTGGACCCCTTGGTCACCCTGGGTCCCCAGCAAATTTGGGCCCAGGGGCTCCATTTTGGTCCTGGGGGCCTCCAATAGCCCCCACGGACCGTGGACCGTGGACCGTAGGATCCCAAAGACTCAAAAAATCCAAAAAGGGCCAAAAATCAAGATATCAAAGTTTTTCACCAGAGCACCCAAAAAAGGCCCATAGGCCATAAAAAATCAAAGGCATCAAAATCCATCAGAGCAAAGGCCATAGCCCAAAGTGCCTTATAGGGCTGTTAAGGCCATCTCCATGGATTATGGGGACAAGACCCCTTGGAGGAATTTTTTTTTCAAATGTTTCAATTTTTCAATATTTTCCAGAGATTTAAGGCTTGCCCAATGAGTACACTTCATATACTCATTGGGCATCATTTTTTTGAGCACAAGAGCTCAGTGGTCCTTATTCTGGGATATATCCCAAGACCACACCCCAAGAGCATGGCTGATTGAATCAAAAGGAAAGAATGGCATATTCTGGAAGGAATACTCACTTAAGCTTGGAAAAAGGGGGGAATCAATTGAATTTGGCAGGGAAGAAGGAATGAAGGATTTTCAGGATAATGGTCAAGAGGAAAGAAAATTAAAAAGAAAATTTTTTGAAAAAAATGTGGGGATATTGAGATGCCACTCAACAGTGGCAGGGTATTATGGTGTTCAGGAGCCCACCAGTTTCAAGAGGGGGATACTGTAACAACCATCCATCAGGGGTAAGGGTATTCATTCATACACCCACTCAAACACCTCAAATCAGAAAATCCAGTATCTGCATCAGCAGTCAGTTTCAGCAATCTTCATTCTGAAACATGCATACAGCTTGGTACATCAATACAGCCTGTCAATACCTGTACAGGCTGGATTCACCCAATACAGTTTCAATACACCAATATGGAACTGTATGATCACTCAAATACACCACACCTCTTGTACAGGTTCTGTACAGCTGTACAGGACCTGTATTGGCCAGACTCAATTCAATCATCAATTATTCTCATGAAAATTCTTCCTCTGGATCAGGGCTGGTGATTCTCACATATACCAGCCCCTCTTTCTCCCCCCTGGGGACTTTTCCCCAGTTAATTAATTTAGTTTACTTATTATTTTATAATTATTCTTATCCTTATTTGGGTATTATAATTATTGAATCTTAAGTTAGTCTTTGCATTTCTCTCTTTGCCTGTACAGTATGAGTTGGGTGGCCATATCCTTATTAACCCTTCTCTTTCCATTCTGACAGGTTGAAACAGTGGACTTGGACTTGTTTGTGGTTGGCTCTTCTATTCTTTTACTCTTATCTTTTGTTGCTGCTTTTTTCTTATATTTATTCTTTAGAAATTTATCTTTAACACTCTCAAGTGTATCTTTTTTTTATCTTATCTTTGAGCCCTCCATAAGTGAGTCCCAGTTTACTGAGTGCCAGGCCCTCTTCACTTCGAAGAGCCCCTGTGACAGAATTATTGTCCAATGTGGGGTGTATGAATATTTGAGGATGCCTTTTGGTATCAAAAACACACCTTCACAATTCCAAACAATGATGAATGAAATTTTCCCTGAAGAGCTTTCAGAAGGATGGTTAATCATTTACATTGATTAAATTATTGTCTGTTCCAAGACTTGGGAGGAATACATATACAGATTATCTAGAGTTTTGGGAAAAATCAAACCTGTAAATATGAAAATTTCTTTGAAGAAATTTTATTTTGGATTTAAAAAACTCAAAGCCCTGGAACATGTAGTATCTGGTCTATCCCTTGAGATGACAAAAATATGTTTGCAGCAGTACTAGTGAAGCCTATGCCTCAGAACAAAAAATAAATTCAGTCATTATTGGGGTTTGCATGGTATTACAGGAAACATATTAAAGATTTTGCATCCATAGCAAAACCACTTTATAAATTATGTGACAAATACACAGTATTTGAGATTACTGTTGACAGAGCTAAAGCCTTTGAATCTTTAAGACAAGCCTTAACCACTTCTCCACTCTTACTGATTCCAGATTTTAAGCTTCCCTTCAAGCTTTACATTGATGCATCAGGGAATGAGCTGGGTGCTGTACTTCATCAAGTACAGATTATAAATGAAAAACCTATAGAAGGACCCATATGTCTCATATCTAGGCAGATCAAACCAACTTAAGCAAGATATGTGGAAAGTAAAATGGAGTTTTTATGCCTTGTCTGGGCCTTGGAAAAGCTTAATTACCTCGTGGAAGGATGTGTGTTGGAATTGATAACAGATTGTACCGCTGTTAAATCAATTTTAAACATGAAAACACCTAAAAGAAATATGCTCAGATAGCAAATGGCCATACAAAAGTATAGAGGTAATATGACTATTGTGTGCAAAGATGGGAATATTCACAAAAATGCAGATGGGCTAAGCAGATGGCCATTAACAAATAAAATTGATAATCCTTCTTATGTACCAGAGGAAGCTTCCCCATAGATCCCAATAAAAGGAATCAGTTTTACAGATCTGAAAACCACATTATTTGAAGAAGTAAGGAACAGTTATACTCAGGATAAGGACTTTAGTATCCTATTCAAATTACTTACTAAAAAACTGTAAAGATCACTACTTAATACATGACTTAGATGAAGTATGGAAGAAATCATATGATGAAGGTAGATTTCACTTACTGGATGGTATAATTTACCACAGAACTAAACACACATGCATAGAAAAAGTTGTGAACAGAGCCTTAGTCAATCTTTTACTGGAAGAATGCCATGACAGCCCCTTTTCAGGACACATATCTGAGGACAGAACAAAAAAAACATAAATACCTGTATTTGGTGGCCAATGTGGCAGATGGATGTTGCAGAGTATTGCAAAACCTGTGACAGATGTCAAAAAGCAAACAAATTAACTGGAAAAAGACTTGGAAATATGATCAAAATCCAAGAACCCAGCATACCATAAGAAATTGTCCATATGGATTGGGTAACTGGTCTACCAAAAGGCAGTGATGAAAGCTATAATTCATGCCTTGAGAGTGTTGACAGGTTTAGCAAGACTCCAATCTTTCTACCATGTCACAAAGATGATACAGAAATGGATAAGGCTTTTCTGATATAGAATAGAGTAGCTTCATGGACTGGAATATTCACAAACATAATTAGTGACAGAGATCTCATATTCACCTCAGCACTATGGACAAACCTTCACCAATCATCTGAAACAAAGGTATTGCTCTCTACAGCCTACAATGAACAAACTGATGGTCTGGCTGAAAGAATTATCCAAACTTTGGAAGAAATGGTCAGCAGATTTTGTGAATACCTCCTGGAATTCAAAGATTTTGATGGATTCACCCATTATTGGTGTACCCTTTTACCTGCACTAGAATTAGCATATGAAACATACATTAAGGCCAATACCAATATGACTCCTGCTATCCTAGAAAAAGGATGGAATCCCAGATTACCCCAATATTCCTTGAGGAAAGGTTTGGTTGAGTTACATCCCACAGAAGCTAGCTTCAAAGGAATGCTAGCGAAAGCTAGGAAGCATGCAATAAGGTTCTGGAGAACTCATTTGCATATGCCAAAGACAAGTGGGACGAATCACATGCAACCCCAGACTTCAAAGTGGGACATTTAGTAGTTTTATCTACCACTAACATCAACAAAGTCAAAAGATATAGGAAGCTCAAAGACTCCTTTGCAGGACCTTTTGTTCTTAAGACCCTCCATGAAAAAAATGCTGTTAAAGTAGAATTATCTGAGGAACTTAGTAACAAGCATCCTACATTTCCAGTAAGCTTAATAAAGGCATACAAATATGGTGATGCTGAATATCTCCCCTTGAGGAATAAAGCTCCCCAGTATATAACTTGTCTGGAATCACCTATTACTAAGAAAATCACCAAGGTTCACAAAGAAACAAAATTTAGGACCAAGAAAGTAAGGGAATACCTTGTCAGGTACAGTGACCCAACTTGTGAAGATGAGTGGTTGGCATAAAAAGACATACCTGAAGCTACCAAACTTCTCACAATATTCAGACACACTAGAAATAATAATATTACAAAGTAATAGCATTTTTTTAGGGGGAGGGAATGTGAGCCTTAGAGGTATTTTTATCTTCCCAAAAAACCAAAAATGATAAAAAATTATACAATAATAAATATAATGAGTTTATTAATAACAAAATCAAAATTTAAATATAAAATTCATATACAAAATTGAGATTTTAGTTATAATTGAAAATAAAAACTACTTAGGACTTTAAAATTGTGAAAAACAAATTTTTCTTGAAAAAATTGAGTAAAAATAAATTTTCAACAAAAATACAAAAATCAATTTTTTTTTGAAAAAGGTTAAATATAATTTATTATAGCTTTTTAACCAGAAAATAAACATATGGAATTTCTTTCACCATTGGACTACTCATAAAAAACAAGGTGGGGTCACCTCTGGGTAAAAATTCTGTAAACAACTCTAAATAAGCTTCAATTAAGTTTTTAGTATTTTCTGTACAAAAGTTGAAGATCCTCAAAACCTTCATTTGATTCACATCAAATGTGGTGTTAACAATCAATTTTTGTGTTAAAATAGAGGTGTTGTGTGTAGTTTAGAAGCTATGAGGAATTGAAGTATTTTCAACTGAAATGTCAAAATGTGTGCCTGTATTACATAAGTGAGCTTTAATTTACATACGAGGTATCAGTTGTTACAGTTGTGTACTGTAAAAACTCAATTGAATTACATATGTAAATTATAAGTATAATATATGATGAGTAATTAAAGAAAAAATTAATTGGAAAGATTGATTCTGGTGGAAAAAGTAATTTTGGCTCTAAGGGGGAGCCAAACACCCAAATTCCTTGTTCACAAGCATGAGATGTCAAAATACATGTGAAAATTCATCACTTTTGGCCTTGAATTGGGTCACAGGGTCTGTGTCTCAATTGATGATGAGGTTTTGATATCAACAGGGAAGTTTTGACTGTTGCCAAGAGGGTAAAACTAAAATTAAGTTAAAACAATAATAGTAAAGACAGTTTAAACTGGTTTCAACGTCTCTTACACACACTATGATGTGTTTTGAAGGCTTAAAGCCAGGTATTACTATAGGAATGGCTGCTTTAAGGGTCCAAAATGGCTAAAACCAGCCTATTTTTGGTCTAAACTAGGGTTCAATAATGCAATGATTGGATTTTCTGTTGTCAGAGTGTTTTTCACGACTTATAAGAGTAGATTTTACCTTTGGAGTAATAAAGTTGGTAGCTATGAAAGAATGTCTTCTTTTCCCCACTTTTCTCTTCATGTTAGAAGCTTTGTCTTTTCAAATTAGTTTAAACACTGTTAAGCCAATCAATAGAAGATTCCAACCACCCTTTTCTTATAATTTGAAACCTTCAAACGACGTGATATAATAATTATAATCATTGCTTGTAGCTCTTATAATTATTTTTACCCTCAACCACCCCATAAGTGAATTAAAGCATCTTTCATCACTTTTACCTTTGTCACTTTGTTTCCAAAATCACTGTGGTAACTTTTGGGAATGTTTCCTCTTTAATAATCTATTTAAGGACTTCTTAACCTATATTCATTACCTGGAGATTTTTGCTTAATTAATTCCAATTGCAATTGCGCTTGAAGAAATTTCTTTTGTAGCCTTAAATATGTCTTGTAGGGTATTTTTGGATAAATTTTTATTGTTAGGAAAACAATAAATCTTCATAATATTCTTGTTTTATACTTATAAAGTTAGAAACAATAAATTTGGAGGTTTTTCTTTTAAAAATCTTAATTCTTATTATTTTTAATCATATGTTTACCTTGTACAAATTTTGAGGACAGGAGAAGTACTTGATTTTTAATCAAAGTTTCATATCCACACCTTAAAATTGTTATGTAAATCTATTTCATACATGATTAAAGAATCATTCCCCAATATAAAATGGCTACTGGAAAAATTTTCTATAACCGCAAATTCAACATTTATTCTTGAATTTCCATAGATATGTGGAGATATGACAGTAGTTTCAAATCTGCCCAATGCTTTCATTGGATTCCCTGCACTGTTTAATTTTATGCCATCAATTGGTAATAATTGATCTTAAAAATTTGGCAAACAATTCTTAATAGAATATTTGCCAACACAAGAGCAGAAGGATCCTGGGTCAAGTAGAAGATTAGTGGGGCTGTTATTAATTACCCCTTCTGGTGTACAGGAATTACCAGCTGTATAGCCATTTACCCTGTTTTTCTTGGTTTTCATAAGCTGTGCATCTTGAAGATTTTACAAATCAAGTTGAATATTACTTATTTGTGGTAAACGGCTATAATATTCCATTATGTCAAATGTGAAATTGATATTTTCTATATATTTTGAAGATTCAGAAGATATTGATGATTTATCATCTGAATTGTCATCAGTTACATCTTCTTTTTCAACATAAGGTTCCTTCACAATGTAAATATCATTGATTTTTAGCCCTTTTGGAGATTTATTAGCTCAATGTGTTGTGATTTGGAAAATATGGCACTTTCTGATTATATCTGCAGATCTATACTTCATATTATTAGAATTTTGTTTGGGATTTCTGTCCACAGAATCTTTCCAAGGTGTATTAAATCTTGTTTTGAGATTCACCCTACTAGAACAAATTCTGGTTCTTCTGGTTACTTCTTCCAATATATTTATAATATCCTCTGTGGAAAATTGTTCAGTAGTCCTTCTTTTGACAGAATGCTCTAAGTCACCTCCACATTGTCTCAGAGTTTATCTGTGAATCATAAATTCTGACATGTAAGGATATAATGCTGTTAATCTGTCCTTCTGCTGGTAGAGACATGATAAAGCTTTGTCATTATAAGCATTGAATTTGAAATATTCAAATGATATTTCCACTTTGAATCTCCAAGAATCATTGGCCCATTTGGTAATAATCTGGTTTTTCAACCAAGTCCAACTTTGGTGTCCATGTGCTTGTCTTAAGTTGATATACCATCTATGGGCTGATCTGGTAAACAAGGTGTTAAATCTTGCTGTTACCAACCTGTCTGGTAATTCAAAATCTTCTTTAATCATTTCAATAACTTTGATGAATTCCATATTGCTATACTCTCCTTCACCACTGAAGTGAGACCATTCTTGTAGCTTTGGTACTTCTTTCATAAGTTCTTGGCCCATTATTGGTTCCAAGTTATGGAAAGAAGTGGAAAATTCATTTTTTCATTTTTAATTTTCTCAATCCAATACTTGTGGTTTGCAATTCTTGTACCCTCATTTTGATTTAGAGATGTAGACATTCATGGTAAGGTGTGCAGTAATTGTTTAATATCATTAATTTAACTGGTTCTACACCTTTGGGAATTTCTGAATTCATGTTGGAAGCCTTGTATTAAATTTATTCCTTCAATTTTATACATGTCTTCATTATTTTTTATTCTTGCCATAATTCTGTTTGTATAGTATTATAAGAAGTGACTTGATTCAATTTCATTGTTAATTTTGATACTTGCTCTTGTGAGGTGTCAAAACACTTTTTCAAAGAAATTGTATATATCTTTACTTCAGTAAATGAATTTGAAATGTAATAAAGGACTTTATTATAATATGCTTTGATAATATTGATGGCTTTATTTATTCTTTTTTCAATTATGTTATCAATATTGAATTTGGATTATTTATCTGTTAATTCTTCAATAATGGCAGATTTTTCATTCATTTTATTACCAAATTAATTGTAATTATTGGAAGTTTTAATTTTTCTTAAAGCTTTTTCAAAAAAAAATTTTTTTTCACTTATTTGGCTAAGACTTAAGTTATTTGTCTTCAAATTGTTACAAATTGATGCATTTTATCAGAAATATGACTTTTTATGTCATTTATAGCTATGTACAAGTTTGGAATACCATTCAGAATGTCAGAAATAATTTCTGATATTTCAATATGGCTTCCTCCTTTTTCTGTAATTCCATCATTGTTCTGGCCATTTGAAATACATTTTCTGTGGCATCCTTCTGAATCTTTGGGATTCTGTAGCCCTGGCGGTAGGTGTTTTGTGGCTGGTGCCTTGACTTTTCCCTTGTTCTGAGCTTGTGGATGATTTTTCATGTTAGAATTTCTGCTTCTGCCTATTGGGGCTATTTTTGGTACTTGGGTGGTGGAGGGTTGTTTTTCCTCCATTCTTCTGTTAAAAGCATCATGTTTTTCTTTCCCATCAATGGATAACATCCATTGAGTAACTTGAAAGTGTTGGGATGGCCAAGAAACTTTCTTAGAGTAAGGTAAGAATTCATGAAGTTTTTCCACAGATCTGCAAGGATCTGGTACTCTTTGTGCTGCAATGAATTGATGTAGGCCTTCTGGCTGGCTTTGTATATGTCCACAAAGGTTTTGTGTGGGGGTTTCAGCTCTTTTTTCAGAATGGCATAATTGGTAAGTTTGGGATTAATTTACTGACCCTTGTCCTCCTGTAATTGTGTGGATTCTGCCATAGTTATGTCTATAACCTTTTTTTTTTAAGGCATAATCATGATTAGAAAGCTGAAAAAAGTAATTTTACATCAAAAACATACTCTTGGCCAAATTCTTTGCTTTTGGAAGGGTATTACTTATGTCCAAGTTGAGTAATTTGGTAGAGATTGGCTCTGGTTGGTTATTCTGAGCTACAATAACAGTACTTACAGGTATCATGCTAGTTACTGTTGGTGCAGTTTTAACATTTTCTTGTCTTACCACATTTTCAGACACTAAAATTAGTGAAAAAAACAATTAAATAAGTAAAAAAAATGTTTTTCAAAAAGAGAAATGAAAAAATAAATCCTCACTTATAATATGAAAAGTTTTCATTTTTCATGAATTTTCGGATTAAAAATATTTTTTATGCATTCCTTATATTTTTCAATAGAAGAAAAAAAGAATAAAAAAGTAAAAAAAATATGTCACAGGTAAACTATCATGGGTGGGCCCCCAAATGTAAGGTGTGGATATGAAACTTTGATTAGAAATCAAGTACTTTGGCTGTCCTCAGAATCTGTGTAGGGTGTGGATATGAAAATTTGATTAAAAATCAAGTACTTTTCCTGTCCTCAAAATTTGTATAAGGTGAAATATAATTAAAAATAGTAAGAAATAGTATTTTTAAGAGAAAACACGCCAAATTTATTTTTCTTAACTTCATAAGTATAAAAGAATAATATTATGAAGATTTATTGTTTTACCAACAATAAAAGTTTATCCAAAAATACTCTACAAGAGATACTTAAGGCTACAAAAGAAATTTCTTCAAGAGCAATTTCAATTGGAATTAATTGAGCAAAGAACTGCAAGCAATTAATTAAAGAACAAAGTCTTCTAATAATATATTTAAATAGAAAACACTCCCAAAAGTGACCAGAGTGAATTTGGAAACAAAGTGACAAAGTTAAAAGTAATGAAAGATGCTTTAATTAACTTTTGGGGTGGTTCAAGGGGTAAAAATGATTATAAGAGTTACAAACAATGATTATAATGATTTTTTCACGTGTTTAAGAGGATTAAAATGATTTAAAAATGGTGGTTGGAATCTTTTGATTGATTGGTTTAACAGTGTTTAAACTAATTAATAAAAGGAAAAGATTCTAACATGAAGAGAAAAGTGGGGCAAAGAAGACATTCTTTTATAGCCATCAATTCTCTTACTCCAAAAGTAAAATTTACTCTTGTCAGTCGTGAAAAACAGTCTGACGACAGAAAAGCCAATTATGGCATCATTGAACCCTGGTTTAGACCAAAAAGGACTGGTTTAAGCCATTTTTAGCCATTTTTAGCCATTTTTGACCCTTAAATCAGCCATTACTATAGCAATACCAGGCCTAGAGCCTTAAAACACTTCAGAATGTGTGCCAGAGGCGTAGAAACCAGTTAAAACTGTTTTTACTATGATTGTTTTATCCTAAGGGTAGTTTTACCCTCTTGGACCTTGGAGCTAGAGCTCCTTTCCCCCTAGAGTTAATCTTTCCAATTTATTTTTTCTTTAATTCCTCATCATGTAATACACTTGTAGTTTACAGATACAATTCAATTGAGTTTTTACAGTATGCAACTGTAATAATTGAGACCTTATATGTAAATTACAGTTCACTTATGTAATACATGCACACATTTTGACATTTCAATTGAAAATACTTCAATTCCTCATAACTTTTAAACTACACACAACACCTCAATTTTAACACAAAAATTGTGGTGTCAATTAAATTCAGTTTTTGAGGATTTTCAACTTTTGTACAGAAAAATACTAAAAACTTAATTTAAACTTATTGAGAGTTGAGTTACAGAAATTTTACCCAGAGGTGACCTGTGAGCCTTAGAGGTAATTTCATATACCCCAAAGACCACAAATACAAAATTAACATATAAATATAAATAAAATGAATTTATTTATATTATTAAAATGAAAATTAAAATATAAATATAAAATTATATTCAAAATAAAAAAATTTAATTACAATTTAAAATTAAAATTACATTAAATTTTGGAATTATACAATTACATTTATACTTGAAAAAATTAAGTAAAAATGAATTTTTAACAAAATTGTAAAAAAAATAAATAAATTTGGAAAGAAGTTGAATAAAAATTATGATAAATTTTTATCCAATAAATAAAAATATAAAAATTATTTCACCATTGGATTCCTCATAAAAAATCAGGCGGGGTCACCTCTGAGTGAAATTCTTGTAACTCAACTCTAAATAAGCTTATATTAAGTTTTTTAGTATTTTCAATATAAAAGTTGAAAATACTCAAAACTTTAATTTAATTCACACCACATGTGGTGTTAACCATCAATTTTTGTGTTAAAATTGAGGTGTTGTGTTTAGCTTAGAAGTTATGAGGAATTGACATATTTTCAATTGAATTCAATTGAAATGTCAAAATGTGCACGTGTATTAAATAAGTGAACTTTGATTTACATATGAGGTATCAATTATTACTGTATTGTACTGTACAATTCAATTGAATTACATATGTAAATTATAAGTATAATACATGATGAGGAATTAGAGGAAAAATAAATTGGAAAGATTAAATTTGGGGGGGAAAAGGAACTCCAGCTGTAAGGGGGAGCTAGACCCCCAAAATCCTTGCTGAAAGGGGTGGGATGTCAAAATTCACGCAAAAATTCATCACTTTTGGCCTGGAATTGAGTTACAGGGTCTGTGGACTCAATTGATGATGAGGTTTTGATACCAACTGGGGTAGTTTTAGCTGTTGCCAAGAGGGTAAAATTACCCTTAAGATAAAACAATCATAGTAAAAACAGTTTTGAATGGTTTCTACGCCTCTGACACCAATTCTGACGTGTTTTGAAGGCTCTAGGCCTGGTATTGCTATAGTAATGGCTGATTTAAGGGTCTAAAATGGCTAAAAATGGCTTAAACCAGCCCTTTTTGGTCTAAACCAGGGTTCAATGATGCCATAATTGGCTTTTCTGTTGTCAGACTGTTTTTCACGACTGACAGGAGTAAATTTTACCTTTGGAGTAAGAGAATTGATGGCTATAAAAGAATGTCTTCTTTGCCCCACTTTCCTCTTCATGTTAGAATCTTTTCCTTTTATTAATTAGTTTAAACACTGTTAAACCAATCAATAAAAGATCCCAACCACCATTTTTAAAATCATTTTAATCCTTTTAACCACATGAAAAAAATCATTATAATCATTGTTTGTAACTTTTATAATGATTTTTACCCCTGAACCACCCCAAAAGTGAATTAAAGCATCTTTCATCACTGTAAACTTTGTCACTTTGTTTCCAAATTCACTCTGTTCACTTTTGGGTGTGTTTTCTCTTTAATATTCTTTTTAAATACTTTGCTCTTTAATTAATTGCTTGCAGTCCTTTTCTCAATTAATTCCAATTGGAATTGCTCTTGAAGAAATTTCTTTTGTAGCCTTAAAATATCTCTTGTAGAGTATTTTTTGGATAAATTTTTATTGTTGGTAAAACAATAAATTTTCATAATATTTATTGTTTTATACTAATAAAGTCATAAACAATAAAATTGGCGTGTTTTCTCTTAAAAATAATATTTCATACTATTTTTAATTGATTTTTACCTTATACAAATTTTGAGGAGAGCAAAAGTACTTGATTTTTAATCAAAGTTTCATATCCACACCTTACATGACCCCACCTTATTTTTCATGAGGAATCCAATGGTGAAGTAATTTTGTTAATTTTATTTATTGGATAAAAATTATAATATATTTTATGTAATGTTTTAAAAAGAATATTTTAATTTCATTGCTTTTATTAAAAATTCATTTTTACTTCATTTTTTCAAGTAAAAATGCATTTTCACAATTTCAAAAATTTAATGTAATTTTTTATTTTAAATTATAATTAAATTTTTATTTTGATATATCAATTTGTATTTATATTTTAATTTTCATTTTGATAATATAAATAAATTCATTTCATTTATATTTATATATCATTTTGTTATTTGTGGCCTTTTGGGTATATGTAAATACCTCTAAGGCTCACAATTTGTATAAGGTAAAATTGATTGAAAATAATAAGAATTGAGATTTTCAAGAGAAAATACTCCAATTTTATTGTGTTTAACTTTATAATTATAAAGAAATTATACTATAAAGATTTGTTGCCTTACCAACAATAAAACTTTGTCAAAAATACTCTACAAGAGATATTTAAGGCTAAAAAAGAAATTTCTTCAAGAGAAATTTCAATTGGAATTAATTGAGGAAAAAACTGCAGGCAGTTAATATAGGAAAAAGGTCTTTAAAAATACTATTAAAGAGAAAACATGCCCAAAATTGACCAGAGTGAATTTGGAAACAAAGTGACAAACTTAGAAGTGATGAAAGATGCTTTAATTCACTTATGGGGTGTTTCAGGGGTAAAAGTGATTATAAAAGTTACAAACAATGATTATAATAATTTTTTTCACGTGGTTAAAAGGTTTAGAATGATTCAAGAAAGGTGGTTGGAATTTTCTATTGATTAGTTTAACAGTGTTTCAAACTAATTATAAAAGCAAAAGATTATAACATGTAGAGAAAAGTAGTGCAAAGAAGACATTCTTTTGTAGCCACCAATGTTCTTTCTACAAAAGTAAGATTTAATATTGTAAGTTGGGAAAAACACTACAACAGAAAATCCAATCAAGGCATCATGGAACCCTGGTTTAGACCAAAAAGAGCTGGTTTTAGCCATTTTGGACCCTTAAATCAGCCATTGCTATAGTAATACCTGACTTTAAGCCTTCAAAACAAGTCAGAATGTGTTTAAGAGACGTCAAAAACAGTTAAAACTGTTTTTATGATGATTTTTTACCTTAAGGATAGCTTTACCCTCTTAGAAACAGTTAAAACTACCCATATTGTATCCAAACCTCATCATCAATTGAGATACAGACCCTGTGACTCGATTCCAGGCCAAAGGTGATGAACATTTGCATGTATTTTGACATCTCACTCCTTTCAGCAATGAATTTAGGGGTCTGGCTTCCCCTTAGAGCCAAGATTCCCTTTTTCCCCAGAATCAATCTTTCCAATTTATTTTTTCTTTAATCCCTCATCATGTATTATACTATTAACTTACATGTTTAATTCAATGATTTTTTTACATTACACAACTGTAACAACTGATACTTAATATTTAAATCAAGGTTCACTTTTGTAATACACATGCACAATTTGACATTTCAATTGAAAATACTTCAATTCCAAATAACTTCTAAGCTACACAAAACACCTCAATTTTAACACAAAATTGGATGGTTAAAACCACATGTGATGTGAATCAAGTGAAGGTTTTGAAGATTTTAAAATTTTTTACAGAAAATACTAAAAACTTAATTTAAGCTTATTTACAGCTGAGTTACAGAATTTTTATCCAGAGGTGACCCCACCTTCTTTTTAATCAGTAATCCAATGGTGAAATCATTTCCATATGTTTATTTATTGGATTAAAAGTTATAATAGCTTTTATCTAACTTTTTTACAAAAATATTTCAATTTTAATTCTTTTGTTAAAAATTCATTTTTACTTAATTTTTTCATGTAAAAATGTATTTTCAAAATTTTAATTTTTTCTATAAATTTCATATTTATATTTTAATTTTGTACTTTATAATATAAGTAAATTTCATTTATGTATAGTTGTATCATTCTTTTATTATTTGTGGTTTTTTGGGTATATAAAAATACCTCTAAGGCTCACAGTGACCAGTAAAGCCCATTATTTTACATGGCCACAAACAAATTACCATGTTGAAATTGGGTAAAGTGTGAATAAGCTAATTTCGTTGATCATTTTACACACACACTCACATGTCACAGGATCCAAAATGGCACAACTCAACTATCCTAATGTTGGAAGGGGACTAGGCCCATGAACCAAATGGGCCTCAGCATCACATTCCATCTATGACAGTTTGGATGTTCTTAAGTCACATGGGGATGGTCACATGCCCCTAGTGAGTCCTGTGTGCATTCAGGTTTCAAAAGATTACCCTTGCACATCCTCTTGCCTTTGTGTGCATTTGTCACACTGAGGCACCTGCACCCAAACCCACAACATTGTGCAGCTGGCTCCACCCATTTCACCCACAAATTCTTGATTTCCCTTGAAATTAGGCCCTCTTCAAGGTCTGCATATGAAAGTTTGATCAAAAATCAAGTCCTTTTCCTGTCCTCCAAATTTGTATAAGGTAAAGTGTATTTAAAAATAGTTAATTTTGAGAGTTTTCAGAGAAAACAGGCAGATCTATGGTCTTTAAATTTTTAGTATTAAAAAATAATATTATAAATATTGGTTTTCTTACCAAAAATATAACTTTATCCAAAAATACTCTACAAGAGATATTTAAGGCTACAAAAGAAATCTGTTCAAGAACAATTTCCATTGGAATTAATTGAGAAAATAACTGCAGGAAAGTCATATAAGAAAAACATCTTCAATAATATTATTAAGGATAAAACACACCCAGAAGTTTCCAGAGTGAGCTTGGTAGCTGTCAGCTTGTGACTCAAAACCAGAGCACAAGCATGACAGCCAAAATACCATAAACCAATGGTATAGCCAAGATACCACCAGAACATGGAGCTGAGCCAAATTAACTCAAAAGGTATCAAATGAAAGGGGAAACTCAACCATTTCCAAATATACAAGTCCCATCATCATAGGACAAAGAATAACAAAGCTATTCATGCTCAAAGTTATTGCTGAGCATAAACCTTAATTTTCACCTCTCATCTGGAATACAGAGTAAGAGGCTTAACCCCATCAAATGGGTATTCAGAATGAAGATCTAAGCCAGGGCTATCCAATGGTACCAGCCAAACTGAGCTAGCACCAGTATTACTGAAGTTATGACCAAATTCAGGCCAAATAAGGGTGAACAAAACATTCACCTCTCATCTAACTTCTACAGTTTTAGTGTGAGATACCTAAAGTGGGGTCTTTTTGGAAAGAGAAAAATCAGGGCTATCTGATGGTGTCATCCATTTCCTCATATCTCAACTAGAACAAAGGTTTTTGGGCAAACAAGCCCAATACAGCTTTTGCCTAAAACACGCATATGTACAATATATCTTGTACATGGGATACCTTTGCCATATTGAACTATAGCCATATCAATTGAGGTACCATTGTGTAGAAAGCATAGAGGGCTACACACTGAACCAACTTTGAGGTTGATATCTCAAGAGCTGACAAAGGTATGGCTGTTTTAAGGTCAAAATCCCACATTTTGGCCAATACAGCTTTACCATGGGATAATATCCCATAACCATGATTATGAGGTGTCAAAAAGACAAAGAAGCATGTTTATACTTCAATACCTCATAATTCAGTCAATACTGGGGTCCCATACAGTTTCTGTACAGCATTCTACGCGTCATACACGTCAGAAGAAGGCTATGTGGTCCCCAGATGAAAGATTTCACCCTGTATTGGTGAAACCTGCCCAGATGTGGTTTCAAAACAACATCTGAGCCCAATAAAGGCTATAAAGGCCTTTTTAAAACCACAAGCCTGTCTCAGAGAATGAAAATTCTTCACTTCCTATATGTGGAACGGTGTAGAAGCCTTTCCACCCCATTTCAGGATAAAAGGAGGGCTTTCACAGCCAGAAAGGCTTTCCACATCCTGATCTTAAATTCCTACGTAGTAAAACTGTAAAAAACAGTTATAATCTTGGAAAATAACCAGGTATAATTATAATCTTAATTATTGTAATCCAACAGGTAGAGCTGCACCCAGGGCTTTCAACAGTGCTCACCACCACTATTTCATAATAGTAAAACCCTTTAAATTTTATTATAAAATCTTTATTATCTATCAATACCTTTATTTTAAAACTTTTATCACGTGTCACAGTCACAGTTAAAGTTGTAAATAGCCTAATTACTACTTCTACATAGACTAAACCTGACATTTTGGGGGCCTGGCTGTGTTTTAAGCTTTTTTGGACCTTAAAAGTGAGTTTTTTCACTTATTTTCTCTATTTCTGACATTTTGTTTTATGTTTTTAGGCATAATTTATCTTAAATATATATATATTATATATTTCCTGGATTAATTTGTGTATACACCATTTTATACTCATATTATAAGAGTACCTGTCACGTGGCTAATAACCACAGGACATTCATTTTTGGCGTGTTTTACATATAAAAACACTTTAAGCCACTAATACAGTTCTTTTAATTAAATAAAGACACCTCTTACTGTAAAGCCAACAGTTGAGGCATGGTTGGGCATATTGTTAATTCAATTACCTTCTTATACACCACCTTTTACCAGATTATACTTGTTAATTACAAGTAATCTGTAAGATATTGGTATACAAACAGTATACCAAATATCTGTAAGCTGTATTTCTGACATGAAATTGTTATTTCAATTACACTGTCATTATACAAGGGCATATTGTAGTAATATACAAGCCCAGAGGCCATTATTAGACGTGCAAAGAGAGTTTTAAGAAGTCTTAACTGACATTAAGCCCTCTTTTCCTGTTTGATTCAGCGGAAGATAACTTCATACCACTTGAGACCCAGTCACAGGCCAACATACCAGTGACACCCTCAGAACCAGAGGGAAGCAAGGGCAAAGGAAAGAGGCACAGTGAAGGCCTGATTACAGCAAGGAAGTGGACACCTATTGCCACCAAGAAGAGTAGAAAGCCAAGAAATTCTGCTTCAATACAAGGTAAAAAATCCTTAACAGCTTGTACAGGGAAAATTACTATAATTAACCCAGTTGTAACCTCTAAAGGTAAATTGCCCAAATCAGCAGACAACAAATAGGTACAAGGCACAGTCAAAGGTAAATACCGTAAGAACATAAAGTTTTTGACTGCTTGCAAACACTGACATGTCACCTGTATACCTCAGAGACCTTGGCTTCCAAAGGAATCAACCAGAGGACAGAGAAGGATTGTCCAGAAACAGAAGACCTGGAAGAGGACACCTTGGACACAGTGGTGGATGGAAAAGCAATGAGGGAGATGTTATCAACCTTTCCATTCACACTCCATTTCAACAGTAACCTCAAACAAGAGGACTGGAAGGACATGGATCAAGTTCTTCAGCTCCACCAACTCCTCAAAGATTTATGTCAATGGAGCATGGACAACAAGAGGTTCAACCTGGAATCTCACTGGGAAGAACTTGGAGCAAGTTTCCAGAAGTTCTGTCTCAAAGAGATAGACTTCAAGGACCTTATGGTAATCACCAAAGGTTGGAATCCTACCAGGCAGTTCAGACTCCTGGAGGCAAGGGCAACCAGGATAAGGGAGAATCAAGCCCCTATCCAAGCTATAGAAGAACGGCTGACCCAGACAGGGCATACTCAGATTCCTTCAGGCTCACAAGGAGCAGGCCAAATCAGCTCTCCAGTGGCTTCACACCATTAAGAAACCAGCATATCAGTGGCCAAGAGTCACCATTCTTCACAATTCCAGCAAGTTTCCAGGAGAAGACAAGGAAACAAGGGCAAAAACAAGACCTCCTTCAACCAGAGGAAGAGAGAGTCAGACCCCATGATCCAGAAGCTGTTGGATTTGGTGAAAGAAGTGGACAAGAGCCAGAGGTAGTTGTAAATAACTCCAGAATAAGTAGTCCCATTAGTAGAAATATTACCCCTACTCATATTGAACATAATGTTGTCACACCTGAGAGTAGCTTAAACAGTGATGCACTGTTGTTACAAATGTCCAAATATGCTGAGAAAACTCAAAAGCAGTTTGCAGAACTTGAAGCAAGCCATGAGAGAATGAAAAAATTAACAGCCTCCATGGATAAAATTGTCAAAACTCTTGAAGAAGGACATGCTCAATTGAGCAAAGCCTCTGAAGAAACCAACAAAAGACTGAATATAGTCTTTGAAGAACAACACCACAGCAGAAGGGACAGGGATTGTCTGGACCAAGATATAAAAAAATTGTTTAATGTCTACCATAACATAAAGCCCCAACCACAAGGCCATGTTAAGGATAATCCATATCACCCAGATGACATCAAACCAGATGCCATGCTGGTAAATAAGGGAATATCTCCATCAAAATACCAGCATGGGGATAATATGTCTTATTCTGAGAAGGAGGCCTTGAAACAGCTTCCTGAGGACTCAAGCTGGCCCAAATTCTCTGGAACAGGAGAATATGATCATATGGAACTCATAGATTATATTGATGGAATCTTCATTGATGTAACAAGCAAACCAGATTACTGGATTACTGCTAGACTAAATACAGCATTTAAAGGTCATGCTAGTATATGGTACAAAGAAATGAAAGAAATCCATTGCAGAAGAAATGGGCCATGGTGGAAGAGTCAAATCATCCAAACGTACAGTAATGGTACTTGGATATGGCAAAAGACCATGTCATTTGACACTAACAAATACCCTGTGGACAAAGATCAATATGAGTGGTGTCTTAGACAGTCTATAAGACTTAAAGCCATTGATCCTCAGAGGAAAATCCAAATGAGGAATCACAAGATTCTGACACAACTGCCAGGAGAACTAGAGCATGCAGTAAAATGCAGATGCAACCAAAATTTCACTCTGGATGACATTTCTAATACCTTACAAGACATAAGGAAAAGAACTAATATAGGGTAATTTACCCCATGTAAGAGCAGTAGTTTCAAAGAGAAACAACCTTTCAGGGTAGAGTTTAAAGACAAACCCAAAGAAAGGGTGTCAGAAGTGGGAAAGAAGAGGAATTCTTGTCACAATTGTTGTTCAACAGACCACTATTCCAACAACTGTCTAAAGGCAAAGAAAAAAAGTCTATGCCATTGAGAAAGTCCCAGAGGAGGAATCCCCAACAGAGGATTCTGAATCAGACTCCATGGGTGATGCCATCAGACAACCATCTGATGATGACCAAGACCCAAGAGAAGAATTTCTAGTGGAATACCAAGAGGAAACCCCACTAGAAATTCAGGACATTCAGTTGGAAGCAGGGATGCCACAGGAAACTGCCAGAAAAACTTGTGCAAACATACACAAGATGCAAAAACACTCCTGGTTACACCACCCAAAGGGATGGCATATATACATGGAACAGCGACAAAGGTGACTGTTTGTATTGACAATGCTCAATATCCATTGATCATTGATAGTGGGGCACACTGCTCCATAGTGGCCAGAAATTATGTGGATAACCACTTCCCAAATTGGGAAAAACAGGTCTTGCCCACCAAGGCAAAGAACTTTAAAAGTGCTTCAGGGAAGATGACTTCTATTGAGACAATTATCAAAGAGATAATTATAACCCACAGGAAGGGTAATATCAGACTCAACACAGAGTTTGTAGTGCTTGATAATGCCCACATCCAAGGCTTCTTACTGGGAACAGATTAACAAAGGATGTATGGCATAGATATTTACAATAGTAAAAACAGGCACATTACCATTGGTACCAACAAGGAGAAGAAATTCTCACTTGATATATACCAAATCTCTACCCATAATCTACTGGAGGAGTTACTGAATGAATTCAGAGAGGGCCACCTTAACACTACCCTCACCAGTAAACAAGAACTAACTTTACTGAAGATGCTGAGGAAGAACAGACCAACATTTGCCATTGGTGAAGAGCCACTAGGCAAGATCAAAGGCCACAATAGAGAACTATATCTGGATGTGGAAAGACCTTATCCACCCATGCTCAGAAGACCTCCTTATCCAGCAAGTCTGGAAACCAGGAAAGAAATGGAAAAACATATCCATGAACTCCTGGACATGGATGTAATCAGAAAGATTGGACATAATGAAATAGTGGAAATAACCACTCCTGTCCTAATCACCTGGAATGATGGAAAGTCTAGACTGTGTGGAGACTTCAGAGCTCTGAACAACTACACAAAAGCAGACAGGTACCCTATACCTGAGATACATCATGCATTGGATAAACTGGCAACAGCCAAATACATAACCAAAATAGATTGTATGGAAGGTTCCCACCAAAATGGAGTCAAACCAAACTCCATGAAATTGCTCAGAATGATATGCCATATGGGCATATATGAGTATACCAGGATGACATTTGGCATCAAAGATGCACCAGCCCACTTCCAAAGGATGATGGACACAATATTTCAAGAAGAAATATTAGAAGGCTGGATGGTGGTATATATTGATGAAATCATTATATACTCAGAGACATGGGAAGACCATGTACAATAAATAGACAGAGTGCTAAGTAAATGTACGCCCATCAATTTAAAAATCTCACTGAAAAAGTGTAATTTGGGCCAACAAGAGCTACTAGCTCTAGGACATAAAGTCTCAGGTCTTAGTCTGGCAATTGACCAGAATAAAGCTGCAGCAGTACTGCAAAAGCCAGTACCAAACAGAATAAAAGAGATGCAATCTTTCCTTGGGTTTACTAGCTACTATAGAAACAATATCAAGAATTTTGCCCACATAACTAGTAGCTTATACAAGTTATGTTCAAAAGATGTAGTTTTTGAAATTACCAAGGAAAGGAGGGATGCATATGAGAGGATCAAATATGAACTCAAAAATGCACCTGTGCTCATATTGCCTGACTTTGAACTACCATTCAAGTTATACATAGATGCAGCACATAGCCAAGGCTGAGGAGAAGCCTTTCACCAAAGACAAATTGTAGATGGTGAACCAAGAGAGGGAGTAATATGTTACATCTCTAGGAAACTGAATGATTCAGAAGCCAGGTATGGGGCCACCCAGACTGAATGTCTATGCTTAGTCTGGGCTCTTGAAAAATTCCATTATTATCTGGATGGTGCAGTCTTTGAAGTCTACACAGACTGCACAGCGTTGAAGTCTTTACTGAACATGAAGACTACAAATACATACATGCTGAGATGGCAAATAGCCATCCAGGAGTATAGAGGGAATATGAACATAATATACAAAGAAGTTAAGAGTCATACCAATGCAGATGGCCTTGGCAGATGGCCACTGCATAATGTCAGGAGCAATCCAGCTTATGACCCTGAAGTTTCAGCCAAGATTCCTATCCATTTCATGGAAATAGTTAGGAGGAAGAACTTCAGATTCTCTGAATGGGCACCAGGAAGTGGTACCCTTGACAGTGGAGACACTTATTCAGAAGGAAAAGAAACTCCCATACTGGGAATAAGTTCCTCAGAACTGAAGAATGAACTTTTTGGTGCAGTACTGAAGTCTTATGCCAAACACAAACAGTGTGGCATATTACTGCAGCTCCTTCAACAAAAATACAGGAGTCCAGAACTGGA
Organism: Austropuccinia psidii; assembly: GCA_023105745.1. Lineage (NCBI taxonomy): Eukaryota > Fungi > Basidiomycota > Pucciniomycetes > Pucciniales > Sphaerophragmiaceae > Austropuccinia > Austropuccinia psidii. Next base: position 62,213,957 of record JALGQZ010000007.1, read on the forward strand.
ATCCCAGCTGGAAGAACCCTGGTTGAGGGCCTATAAGGATAACAAGTTCCTCCTTGTATATGGCCTGCTTTACCACAGAGAGAAGCAAAAACGTGCACTCACAGTGGTAGACAGAGACCACATCTCCTTGATCCTGCAGGGATTCCATGACTGCCCCTATATGGGACACATGAGTGAAGACAGGACGAAGGAGAGGGTAGAAAGCACAGCTTGGTGACCCAAGTGGGAACAAGAGTTGAGTGAATACATCAACACTTGTGAAATATGCCAAAAGGCAAATAGGAAACATGGGAAGAAGTATGGGTTACTTCAACATATAGAGGAACCCAAACACCCATGGCAAACCATCAATACGGACTGGCTCACAGGACTTGTCCCAGGGGGCAAAGAAAACTACAATGCCTGCTTAATCATAATTGATAGGTTCAGCAAGAGTATGAGGTGCCTGCAATGCCATAAACAGGACACAGCCATGGATACTGCTCTGCTATTCTGGAATAACATAATATCTACCTCTGGAGTTCCTAAGATCATCATTAGTGATAGGGACCCAAAATTCACATCTGAATTTTGGACCAAGTTGTATGACATGCTTGGCACCAAGATTGCATTTTCCACAGCTTACCATCCACAAACAGATGGCCTAGCTGAAAGGATGATCCAGGCAATGGAGGACATCCTTAGAAGGTTCTGTGCCTATGACATGGAATACAAGGACCATGAGGGATACACCCATGACTGGGTTACCCTTCTACCAGCTGTTCAACTGGCTTATAATACAAGTCAGCACTCTACCACAGGAAAACACCTGCACTTGTAGAGAAAGGGTGGAATCCTATGTTGCCTGTGGATCACTTGAAGAAGAATCTTCTGACCATCCACCCCACAGCCAAGGACTTCCATGACATGTGGAAGAGGGCTTGTGACACAGCTGCCAAATGCATAGCTGAGGAAAAAGAATATAATAAGCAGAGGTGGGACAAGACACACATAGAACCTGACTTTAAGGAAGGGGACCAGGTGCTAGTGTCTACACTAAACTTTAATAATCTTAAAGGACCCAAGAGGATGAGAGACTCCTTTGTAGGGCCCTTCACTATCATTAAGTTGATAGGGAAGAATGCAGTGGAAGTCAAACTTAAAGAGGAATTTTCCAGGAAGCACCCAGTCTTTCCAGTAAGTTTAGTGAAGCCATACTTCCAAACAGAGGAGGACAAATTCCCCTCCAGCAGGAAGAACCCTACACCATCAGAGATAGTGGAAGTGGAAGATTCCCCTCGACCTGTGAGTAAAATCATCAGGGCCAGGAAGATCAGACTTAATGGGAAGGATCAAAGACAATACTTAGTCAGATTCAAGAACCAAACAGCTGATAAGGACAAATGGTTGGCAGAAGATGCCATACCATATGGGAACCTTCATTTTAGGAGATTCAGAGCCTCTAGGAGGACTGAAGAGTCTCATTCATGATGAGCCTTTTTTTAGAGGGAGGGTATGTCACCCTGTGACTCAAAACCAGAGCACAAGCACAACAGCCAAAATACCATAAACCAATGGTATACCCAAGATACAACCAAAACATGGAGCTGAGCCAAATTAGCTCAAAATTTATCAAAGGAAAGGGGAAACTCACCCCTTTCCAAATATACAAGTCCCATTATCATTGGAAAAAGAATAGCAAAGTTATTCCTGCTCAAAGTTGTTAAGCATAAACCTTAATTTTAACCTCCCATCTGAAATACAGAGTAAAAGGCTTAACCCCATCAAATGGGTATTCAAAATTAAGCTCTAATTCAGGGAAATCTAATGATACCAGCCCAACTGAGCTAGCACCAGTATTACTGAAGTTATGACCAAGTTCAGGCCAAATAAGGGTGAACAAAACATTCACCTCTCATCTAACTTCTACAGTTTTAGTGTGAGATACCTGAAGTGGGGTCTTTTTGGAAAGAGCAAAATAAGGGATATCTGATGGTGTCATCCATTTCCTCATATCTCAACTAGAAGAAAAGCTATGGGGAAAACAAGCCCAATACAGCTTTTGTCTAAAACACACACATGTACAAAATATTTTGTACATGAGATACCTTTGCCATATTTAATGATAACCATATCAAATAAAGTACCATTGTGTATAGCACATACAGGGATCCACACTGAACCAATTCTGAGGTGGATATCTCAAGAAATGACAAAGTTATGGCTGTTTTAAGGTAGAAATCCCACATTTTGGCCAATACAGCTTTACCATGGGATAATATCCCATAACCATGATTATGAGGTGTCAAACAGACAAAGAAGCATGTCTACACTTCAATACCTCATAAGTAAGTCAATACTGGGGTCCCATACAGTTTCTATACAGCATCCTACGCGTCATACACGTCAGAAGAAGGCTATGTGGTCCCCAGATGAAAGGTTTCACCCTGTAGTGGTGAAAGCTGCCCAGATGTGGTTTCAAAACCACATCCAAGCCAAATACAGGCTATAAAGGCCTTTTTCAAACCACAAGCCTGTCTCAGAGAGTGAAAATTCTTCACTTCCTCTACGTGGAAAGGTCTAGTAGCCTTTCCACCCCATTTCAGGATAAAAGGCGTAAGATGTGACTATGAAGCTGATGATAATATTACTATTAATCAACAGTACTATGTCTGTTCTTATGAAATATAATACTAAAGTATTATTATAACCACAATTAAATAATTAATGAATTATTTCTTTCACATGTTAAACACTACTAGTGATTTTAACAGTGAGCAGTAATTGTCTACAAGAATCAATTACAAGAAGAATTTAATAATAAAAGCTTCTTTTATTAAAATGATAAAATTATTTTAAAATATAATTATCTTTTGCAAGAATATTTATAAGATAATTTTTGAAGAAAGCTAATTTTAGAGAAAAACGTTTAAGAATTAAAGATAAATGACTCACTTATACTCCAAAGAACTTATTGAAAGATATAAGTAGAGAAATTTGATGTAGAATTGTGGATTTAAGGCATCAAAATGATTTATAGCAGAATTACAACCATGTATAGTTGGATTCTATTATTCAAATTCTTTCTGATTGATTCTGAAAGAATTAAAACACTTAAGAATAGCTTAACTAATACTTACTTGTTTGTAAAAATGATATAAATGGATAATAAGATGATTTGATATGGAAAAAACAGGAAGAGAAGCATTGTTTAAGTCAACAAAAGCCCACAGAGGCAGCCATGAAGAAAAATGAAAAAGAAGTTAGTGAGAAAACAGTAAAACCTTTTGGATTATTGATTGCATCATCTGTTGTCATGTAAGATTATCATAATTACTTAATTGATGCTTTTACGTGACTACCAACCCCAATATGGCTATGAATAAAAGGAGTAACATCTGTAAATATTCTTTTATTACAAGATAATAATTTATTTCTCAAAGTTATCAATTTTATTTGCAATTTCATCACAGGTTGTAATTACTGTGAATTTTTGAAGATTAAGTGTTTCACATAGAATAGTCAAAAATTGACTGTATGTAAAACTTTGAATTTTACTAGTAAAACAATCATTCTTTTTGGTTGAATCATAGAGGATACAGTTATCCATTGGTCCTGAAGGTTTCAGAGAGATTAATTAAGAATTGTATTTTTAATGAATTTTTGAAGTTTTTACCTCATTTCTACGTAGAATTGCAAATATTAGTGTTTAACTGGTTGCTATGGGGTAAATCAATGGATACACGTCCAAAAAGTGTTTTGATTACTCTTTTGAAGCTTATCCATTGAAAGTCATTAATAATTGACATGGTTACAGCAGTTTAAGTAGCTCTTTACCTCCTTGGCACGTCAAAATAGCAGTTTATGTGCTATTTTCTTAAGATTTACAGTAGTTGTAACATGGTAACCAAGTTCCCAAAGTGTTTTAGTTTACTAATTGAGTCAAGATCAGCCATGGATCCAAGCTTTGGAGCTTTCCACACATCTGGGGCATCAGAAGTTGGGTACCCTGGCTCTCTTTGATGTCTTTTGTCCCCCTTGCCTATTTTTCATGTTGAAATAGAAAATTAATCTTCAAGTGAGATATCCACTATGGGTGTACAAAAAGTCCATGTAAGATTACCATGATATCAAGTGCCCAAAACATGCATATCACTATTCTTAGCATATATGTAACATGTGACTTCTCACATTCCCATTATTTTGGTGTGAAATTAAGAAAAACAAAACTTTTCATGGATCTTTTATGTGGTATTGAAGTATTTTCCATATTACCACCTCAAAGAGTTGATTTGAGCTTATTCACTCTATGGAGCTACCCTAGGTCAATTTTTGTGTAGAATCCAAATTGGGCCTTAAATCCATGGATTTACCTACTCAATAAGACGTTATTCATCTTTTCTGAAATCAAAAATGATGAATTTTGGATATATGCATGACTTATGAGTTATGCATAATTCAAAATATATTTTTAGGATAATTGTGGCCTATTTGGGTATGTAAAATATACCTCAAGGCTCACATTCCCTCCCACCAAAAAATAAAATCGTACTACAATTTTATCAATGGTATAAAGAATAAAAGCCCAAAAGGGGGTTAATGTTCACTGTCCAACCTCTTTTCATCATTCAGATCAAGTAATCTAAAGCACATTTATAGACATATTCAGGCTTGTGGCCTTCTTTCATGTCTAAATCTTCTTAAGAGTTTATGTGGTTCAGGTATTTATGATTCTGCCAGCAATTCATCTTCATGGACTCGATTCCTATATCTGACAAGATATTCTCTCTGATTCTTACCCCTAAGTCTCCTTTCTTTAATGAGTTTATTTATCTTTTTGTCTTCATTCTGTTCCACTGTTGGGTTCCTTAAAGGAAACAATTCTTTGTCAGCTGGTTCATAAGGCTTTATCAAGCTGACTGGAAAGGTGGGGTGTTAATTTTCCAATTCACCACTCAATTCCACTTGAACTGCATTGGTTCCATGTAAGGAAACAATAGCAAAAGGTCCTACATAAGAATCTTTAAGTTTCTTTGGGCCTTTGATATTGTTAAAATTCAAGGTTGAAACTAGAACTAAGTCCCCTACTTTGAAGTCTGGTACTTTATGACTCTTGTCCCACTTCTGTTTTGCATAATCAAAAGCATCATTAATACTTTGTTTTGCATGATGTTTTAATTTATCAAGCATCATCTTGAAGCTGGAAGCTGTAGGATTAATGTCAATCAAGTCTTCCCTCAGTGTGTCTGCTGGGAGTCTTGATTCCATCCTTTTTCTAACATAGCAGGAGTTTGTCCAGTGGAAGAATGGACTGATGTCTTATATGCCAATTCTAATGCAGGTATCAAAGTGCACCACTCATGGGTGAAGCCATCTGAGTATTTGAACTCTAATCAATAAGCACAGAATTACCTGATCATGTCTTCCAAAGTTTGAATAATTCTCTCTGTGAGCCCATCTGTCTGAGGGTGATATGCTGTAGAGAATGATAACTTAATCCCCAACAATCTATGAAGATTGGTCCAAAGTGCAGATGTGAACTTGAGATCTCTGTCACTTATGATATTATTAAATAATCCTGTATGAGAAATAACTCCACTCTATAGAAGAAGAGCTGTATCCATAGCAGTGTCATCTCTATGACATGGTAAGAATATGGGAGTTTTGCTATATCTGTCTACAGTGACTAAACAAGCATTATAGCTTCTGTCACCACTTGGAGGAAGTGTTGTCACCCAATCCATTTGAACAACTTCCCAAGGTGATTTTGGTTCTTGAATATGAATCAAAAGTCCAAATTTCTTGCCTGTACTCCTGTTTGCGTTTTGACATATGTCACAGGTATGGAAATATTCAGTGGTTTCCTTTCTCCAAGATGGCCACCATGCACAGTTTTTCACTTTTTCAAGTGTTATGTAATCATACAGGTGTCCAGAGTAGATCCTATCATTGCATTCATGAAGAATGGTATCGATAAGCAATCTGCTGCATAATTTCATTACAAAAGAATGTTTGGTTCTGTGGTAAATAATCCCATCAAACAAGTGAAATCTTTCTTCAGAATAGGAACTTTTCCAAACTTCATCCAGTGCATTGACTAGAGATGTATCTTTGCAGTATTTATATAATAAAGAAGTCAAGATATGGAAATTCTTGTCTTGCTTATAAGATTCTCTGACCTCTTCAAAGAATTCAGTCCCAATATAAGCTATATTAATCACCTCAATTGGAATATGTGGCTCAGCTTCCAAAGGTACATAAGCTAGTTTATCAGGAGGGTTGGCTAATGCCCACCTGTTCAGTCCATCAGCATTCTTGTCAATGTTTCCTGCTTTGTGAACTATAGTCATGTTTCCTCTATATTCCTGAATGGCTGTTTGCCATCTCAACATATGTCTGTTGGGAGTTTTCATGTTAAGAAGTGATTTCACTGCATTACAGTCAGTTAGAACTTCAGAATCACTGCCATCAAGATAATAGTGTAATTTCTCAAGTGCCCATACCAAACATAAGCACTCCATTTGGCTTGCACCATATCTGGCTTCTGTTGTTTTCAGTTGTCTTGAGATATATAAAACTGGTCCCTCTGTAGGTTTGTCATCAATAATTTGGACTTGATGTAGGGCTGCTCCTAATCCATCTCCACCTGCATCAATGTACAATTTCAAAGGAATATTCCAGTCAGGCATGAGGAGTAAAGGTGCTTCTGTAAGAGCTTTCTTTATCTTCTCATAAGCTTTAATTCTCTCCTGAGTCATCTCAAATACAGTCTGTTGATCACAGATTCTGTATAGTGACTTGGCTAGAATTGCAAAGTCTTTCAAGTGTTGCCTATAATAACTGGAAAATCCAAGAAAAGACATCATTTCTTTTTTATTGTGGGCTATTGGATTAAGTAACACTGCTTCTACTTTGTTTTTGTCAATACCCAAGCTCAAACAAGAAACAATATGTCCCATTGCTTTGAGTTCTTCAAAACCAAAATTGCATTTCTTAAGTGAAATTTGCATGTTCACTTCTGCAACTTTGTGAAGTACTCTTGCAAGTCTTTCAAGATGCAAAGACCATGAATCAGAACATATGATAATATCATCAATACAAATGATAAGCCATCCTTCAGACAATTCTGTGGGAAAGATGGTATTCATCACTCTTTGATAATGGGATGGAGCATTTTTAATGCCAAATGGCATTCTAAGATACTCATAAATACCACAGTGAGTGATAATGCTAAGTAATTTCTTAGCTTTAGTCATCAAAACATTTTGATGGAAGCCTTTCAATGCATCCATTGATGTTATATACTTGGCTTTAGAAAATTGAGTCAAGGTTTCTTGAATTCTAGGGATTGGATACCTATCTGGAACTGTGTAGGTATTCAAAGCTCTAAAATCTCCAACCATTCTTGACTTATCATTATGCCAAGCAATAATAACAGGTTTTGTCACTTCAACTTCCTCATTATGTCCTACTCTCCTTAGTACACCAAGTTGGATTAACTCTTGGATATGTTTCTCCAAGGCTTCTCTGGCTCTGGGACTGGCTGGATAAGCTGGTCTTCTAAGTACTTGGGGATATGGTCTGTCAATATTAAGAGTAATATCAACTTCATGTCCTCTTATAACACCTAATGGTTCATTATCAGAGGCAAATGCATTATTGTATGTGTATAACACATTAATAAGTTCATTCCTCATCTTTGGTGACAATGATGGATTAATTTGTGCTTCAACAAGTTGATTAGACACAAATTCCTCCTTATGAGTATCATTTTTAGAAGATACTATTGATATTTGTTTTGGAATATTGGAAAAAGCAAATTTTTGTCTTTTGTTATCCCCAATTGTGAAATATCTGTATTTATGGTTATTGATGTCAATACCATAAATATTTAAGTAATCATTTCCAAGAATGATATGCTGAGATGTGCAATTACCCATTACCACAATCTCATTTTTCATTCTCATACTTCCTGCTGGGTGTGGAATAAAAGAATAGTGTCTAATATACCCAAGGGGTACATATTGTTACTGGCACTACTAAACTGCACACCCTCTATTGGTAATAGATGGTTTTCTATTAAGGAAGTATAGCTTCTAAATACCTTTTGCCCACACAAGTGCAAAATGCCCCTGTATCCAAATTTACTTTGGCTTCAATATCACTCATCAAAACTGATGTGATACAAGATGCTCCAGCAGTGTAACCTTTACCTCTAGCAGGTTTTGTTTTACACATTCTGGCATCCTGGATATTGATCAGGTTTCAGCAATCCTCACTGTACTTTGGCAAATGGGTATGGACTTCTGTGACCTCAAAGAAAACTGTAATGTTTTCAATGGGATAGTCCTCCACTGGTGTATCCACAGAGATTGCAGAATCTTTATCAGATTCCTCTTTCTCTTCAGTGCACTGAAATTCTTCAATGACTTTAACTTCATTGATTTTTGTCTTTTTGGTGCAAGTGTTGGCTAAATGTGAAGTACTTCCACATTCATGACACTTAAAGACAGGTTTTTCTGGTCTTCTGTCCTCCCTGGGAATCTTTAAAACTATCTTAGATTCTATAGGGACTTTAGTCCAGGTTTTACCAATTCTTGTCCTGGCAATGATATCTTCCATTGCATTAATGTAGTCCTCTGTTGAACAGGGTTCCACAAATCTGCTTTTGATAGCATGTTCCAGTTCTCCTCCACACTTTCTTAATATTTTCATATCAATCATAGTGTCAGACATATCTGGGTGTAATGCAGATAATCTGTGTTTCTTCTTGAAGAACCAAGTAAGTGGCTTATCTTTCTCTAAGTTAAAAATGGCATTTTCAAAAGCATTTTCCATTTTAAACCTCCAAGAATTGTTGGCCCATTTGGTAATCACTTCAGACTTCCACCAAGACCAATCATGTTTCCCATGATGAATTCTCATCTTGTAATACCATTTCTTTGCAGTTCTGGTAAACAGAGAGTGTAATTTTCCCACTATGATTTCATCAGGTATATTAAAGTCTTCTTGTAACATATCAATAGTCCTGATGAACTCAATATGGTTGTATTCTCCTTCACCAGAGAATGTTAGCCATTCTTCCAATTTGGGAATATCTTTTTCAGAGATAACATTTTCTCCTAAGAATGGGGTCAAACTTCCTTTAACAGAAATATTTTCTCCAGTCAAAGGTGAAGAATGTCTTGGAATATGTGGTACGTAATTCTTATGAATTTGTTCTACAATTGCAATGATTTCATTCTTTACCTTTGGCCTTTCACTGTCACTATTTGCTAAATGTGTAGCAAACTGATTGGTATTTTCAACTATTTCCAAGACATGATCCTTTAGAATCTTAAGCTGATCATTTATTTTAAAAATGGAAAGATCTTCCATTTCATCATTCTGAACCTGACATGTACTTTCAATTCTGTTACATTTATTAATAATTGAATCAATTCTGGCATTTGCCAATTGATACTATTCAGTATATCTTTTGTCATTTCTTTTTAATTCAATTATGTCTGATATAAGTTTCTTTATCTTTGCATCAAATTTACCAAGGGCTACATGAATATCAGATTGAACAAGATGTATCTGATCTATTATCTCTTTGGAAAAGTTCTGTTCATCCTTTCCTGCTCTTTGGCTGTGAATTCCATCAAAGTCCTGGCCATGTTGAATATACTGCCCATGGCTGAAGGCTGTAATTTGGGGATCCTGTACCCTTGTGGGTAAGGTCTTTGCCAATTGGCTTTGCCTTTGCCCTTGCTTTGATGGTTCTTGGAAATATCTGCTTCTTCTGAGGTTCTTTGGGCTTGTCCTTGGACACTTTTGAAGCTGGTAGAAGCCACTGGGCTTTCTGTCTCCAAAGCTGGAGTCATTTCCAGTTCCTTCTTCTGGTCTATGGATAAAAGACTTTGGCTCTTCAGCCAATTCTTTATCTTTTTGACTTTGTCTTTGCAAGACAATGGGCTCCAGCCTCCTAAGAGCTCTATGGTCTTTTCCTGACCCAGAAAGCTCTTGATGTGTAAGTAGGAGTTCATGGCCCCCTGCCACAGGCTTGGGAATATTTCCCACTCCTCTTCTTTGGCTGCTCTGAACAAATTTTTGTATTGGAATTGATATATTTCTATTGCTGCCACTTGGAAATGGGTCAACCCTGGAAATATTATCATGAATCAGTTCAGGCTCAGAATTCACGTCAAAATCTGTGGGTACAGACCTTGGGAAATGGGGGGCAGCTCTGGCATACTCCAAATGTGTCTTTCTTGAGGAAGACTCAGCACTTCTGGATTTGGTCTTGCCTCTTCCTTGTCCACATCCATCTGGCTGGACTGAATAGTTTCTTCCATTTCTGTTATGCACCATTTTAACGTTGATTCAAAGATAAAAAGGCAAAATATAAGATAAAACACACACCTTTTGGTGGTAATTTATTCTTTTCTGAGCTAAATAAGGTGCCTCTTTTAGCAATTTGCACCTCAATACTTTCTTCAGATTCTGCTTCTGAAGATTCTGGGCTAGTGATATATCTTTTACTGAATCTGTTACCAGCTGCACAGTATTTGACTAAAGAAACCAGAAAAACTATAAAATAGAAAAAATATTTTTTTATACTTTTTTTAAAATATTTTTGAAGATTTTTTATAAGTCTTTATATTTTCAATATTAAAAAAATTATTCTTTTTAAAGAAAAAAATTAAAATTCAAGATTTTGAATGCAAATTAATTCAGAGTAACTCAAAGAATAATTTTATAAGTTTTTGGATGTGAAAAAGCCACGTGTAAAAACAGTATAAATTTAAACCAAATTCCTAAATGAAAAAGGTTTCCAAAACAATTCCAAAAATAAAAATTATTTCAACTTTAAAATGAAAGAAAAAAATATTATTAAATTAATATATTTTAGAACTTAAAAATATATTAATTAAGGGTACAAGGTTCAAAAAACACGGCCGGGCCCCCAAATGTAAGATTTGACTATGAAACTGATGATAATATTACTATTATGCAACAGTACTATGTCTGTTCTTATTAAATAAAATAATGAGATATTATTATAACCACAATTAGGTAATTGAAGAATTATTTATTTCACTTGTTGAACACTACTAGTGATTTCAAAAGTGAGCAGTAATTGTCTGCAAGAAGAATTTAATAATAAAAACTTCTTTTATTAAAATAATAAAATTATTTTAATATATAATTATCTTTTGCAATAATAATTATAAGATAATTCTTGAAGAAAACCAATTTTAGAGAAAAACGTTTAAGAATTAAAGATAAAGGACTCACTGATACTCCAAAGAGCTTATTGAAAGATATAAGTAGAGAAATTTGACGTAGAATTGTGGATTTAAGGGATAAAAATGATTCATAGCAGGATTAAAACAATATATAGTTGGATTCTATGATTTCACGTCTTTTTGATTGATTCTGAAAGAATTAAAACACTTAAGAATAGTTTAACTAATACTTACTTGTTGGTAACAATGATATAAATGGATAATAAGATGATTTGATATGGAAAAAACAGCAAGAGGAGGCGTCTTTTAAGTCAAATACAGCTCACAGAGACATGCCATGGAGAAAACTGAAAAACAAGTGAGTGAGGAAGCAATAAACCCTTTTGGATTATTTATTGCATCATCTGTTGTCATGTAAGATTATCATAATTACTTAATTGATGCTTTTATGTGACTACCAACCCCAATATGGTTAAGAATAAAAGGAGTAACATCTGTAAATCTTCTTTTATTCCAAAATAATCATTGCTTTCTGACAGTTATCAATGCTATTGGCAATTTCATCACAGGTTGTAATTACTGTGAATTTTTGAAGATTCAGTGTTTCACGTAGAATAGTCAAAAATGGACTGTAAGTAAAATGTTTAATTTTACTAGGAAACCCATAATTCTTTTTGGTTTTACCATAGATAGAGAAGTTATCCATTGGTCCTGAAGAGTTTAGAGAGATTGATTAAGAATTGTATTTTCAATGAATTTTTGAATTTTTTACCTCATTTCTATGTAGAATTGCAAATATCAGTGTTTAACTGGTTGCTATGAGGTAAATCAATGGATACAAGTCCAAAAAGGGTTTTAAGTAATCTTTTGGGTCTTATCCATGGAAAGTTATTAGTAATTGACATGGTTTCAGGAGTCTAAGTAGCTCTTTACTTCCTTGGCACGTCAAAATAGCAGGTTATTTGCTATTTTCTTAAGATTTACAGTAGTTGTAACATGGTAACCAAGTTCCCAAAGTGTTTTAGCTTACTAATTGGGCCAAGATCAGCCATGGATCCAGGCTTTGAAGCTGTCCACGCCTCTGAGGCTTCAGAAGTTGGGTACCCTGGCTCTCTTTGATGTCTTTTGTCCCCCTTGCCTATTTTTCATGTCAAAATAGAAAATTAAGCTTAAAGTGAGATATCCACTATGGGTGCACCAAAGGTACATGTAAGAATACCATGATATTAAGTGCCCAAAACATGCATAACACTATTCTTAGTGTATATGTAACATGGGATTTCCCACATTCTCATTATTTTGGCATGAAATTAAGAAAAACAAAAATTCTCAGGGATCTTTTATGTGGTATTTATGATGTGGTATTAAAGTATTTTCCATATTACCACCTCAAATAGTTGATTTGAGCTTATTCACTCTATGGAGCTACCCTAGGTGAATTTTTTGTGTAGAATCCAAATCTGGCTTTAAATCCATGGATTTACTTACTCAATGAAAAGTTATCCATTTTTTCTGAACTCAAAGATCATCAATTTTGGATATATGCATGACTTATGAGTTATGCATAATTCAAAACTGATTTTTAAGATAATTGTGGCCTTTTTGGGTATGTAAAATATACCTCAAGGCTCACAAAAGGAGGGCTTTTCACAGCCAGAAAGGCTTTCCACATCCTGCTCTTACATTCCTACCTAGTAAAACTATCAAAAACGGTTATACTCTTAGAAAATAACCAGGTATAATTATAATCTTAATTATTGTAGTCTTTATTATTGTCATCCAACAGGTAAAAATGCCCCCAGGGCTTTCAACAGTGCTCACCACCACTATTTCATAATAGCAAAGCCCTTTAAATTTTATTATAAAATCCTTATTCTCTATCAATACCTTTATTTTAAATCTTTTATCACGTGTCACAGTCACAATTAAAGTTTTAAATAGCCTAATTACTACTTCTACATAGACTCAACCTGACAGTAACAAACTGACAAAGTTAACAATGATGAAAGATGTTTTCATTCACTGATGGGGTGGTTAAAGGGTAAAAATGATATTAAAAGTTACAAACAATGATTATAGTGATTTTTTAACTTGGTTAAAAGGTTTAAATTCATATAAAATTGGTGTTTGGAATTTTTTATTGATTGGTTTAACAATGTTTAAACTAATTATAAAAGGAAAATATTCTAGCATGAAGAGAAAAGTGGGGCAAAGAAGACATTCCTTTCTAGCCTCCAATTTTCTTACTCAAAAAGTAAAGCTTACTGTTTCCAGTCATGAGAAATACTCTCACAAAGGTAAAGCGAATTATGGCATCATTTAACCATGAATGGGCTAGCTTTAAACACTTTAGTTTTTTTACAGACATTATAGACCCTTAAATAAGGCATTGCTATAGTAATACCTAGTTTCAATCCTTCAAAACATGTTATAATGTATTTAAGAGACGTAAAAACCAGTTAAAGCTGTTTTTACTTAAGGGTAGTTTTGCCCTCTTGGAAACAGTTACAACTACCATGGTTGGTATCAAAGCCTTAAAATTAATCGAGTCACAGACCTTCTGCCTGCATTCCAGGCCCAAATAGATGAAGTTTTGCTTGAAATTTACCATCCCACACTTGTCAGCAAGTAATTTGGGGGAGTCTAGCACCCTTAGAGCCAAGATTCTGTTCCCCTAGAATTAATGTTTCCAATTATTTTTTTGACTCCTCATCATGTATTATGCTTGAAATTTGAATATTTTATTAAATTGAGTTTTGACAGGAAGAAACTGTAATAATTGATACCTCATATGTAAATTAAAGTTCACATATGTAATACATGTGCACATTTTGAAATTTCAATTGAAAATACTTCAATGCCTCATATATTATTAACTACACACCACACCTCAATTTCAACACAAAAATTTATTGTTAACACCATATGTGGTGTCAATTAAATGACATCTTCAAGAATTTTCAATTGTAATACAGAAAATACTAAAAACTTAATTTAAGCTTATTTAGAGTTGAGTTACAGAACTGTCACCCAGATTTAATGCTGCCTCATTTTTACTGAGGAAGCCAATTTTGAAATAATTTTAATAAGTCTACTTATTGGATAAAGGTTTAAAATAATTTTTTATTTTTTTTTTCCAAAAATCTTTCAATTTTAATATTATTGTTGAAAATTTATTTTTACTTAATTTTTCCAATTAAAAGTGTGTTTTCACAATTTTAAATTTAACTGTGACTTTCATTTTATATTATAATAACATTTTTAAATTTTTATATAGATTTTATATTGATATTCTAACTTTTGTTTGTATAATATAAATAAATTTCTTTATTTAAAATTATAACATAACTATCTCCCTCCTTGATTCTTTTTTCTTCTTGAAAATCATTGTTGTCAATTGCCAGGGCCTGAATCTCAAAGTGAATGCCACCATCATGTTCAGCTTGAAAAATGATGTAAAATGGTTATATGAATGTGTAACTCCCACAAGGATTGGTCATATTTTCTTGAAACCTCTTCTTGCACCAGTTTCACTGATTTGCATATCCTGAAAAGGGGTCTTTAAGAGATGGGCCCAAATTTCCTTTTGAGGTCATTTGGGTGCTATATGACTGTTTTGGCCCCTTCCATACTTATGGAAAAACTTTGTTCCTATGAGTTTATGGCCATTTTGGGCAATTTGGGGTTTTTACGGCCTAGGGCTAGTATTCTGTGGTCCATATTCTGCAGTGGAAATTGAGGTCCCCCTGAACCCAAATTTGAAGGGCTTCCATGGGGTCAAGGAGCAAGAAATGGGTTCAATTGGCCCATATGACCTGGACTTGCAGAGAGAAGTCTAGTAGCACAGAAGAGGGACCTCTCAAGGATTGAAAGGGAGGTTCTGCCTTGCTGACTGGAGCCCCATATTGAGGACCTTGAGAGAGGGATAACTGGGTCATGGCTCCAGAGCCCTGATGATTTTCAGGACTTGATTGTATATCTGAAAATCTTGACTGTTTTGCCCCCATTAATCTAGAAATGAGTTCAAAACTCACTGAACTCACTGAATCTTCCCCTTCTGTGCCACCAAAATCTATCCTTTGTGGTTCTGGCATCTTCAGGAAGCTGGGATCACCTTGGTCAATGACCTCTTCAGGTCATTTTTATCCTTCCCAACTTTATAATGGGTACAAGGAAGTTGAAACTCTTGATACTGCTTATACAGAGTTCTTGAAGAAGGGAAGAAAGTGTTTCCAACAATATAAGCTCAGTTGTTCCAAGTGCCATCATTTATTTGTTGGGAAGAAGCCATTTTAGTGTTAAGGAGTTTGAATTTCCAACATCAGGCCGTATTTATGGAGAAAGAAGGATGGGACTTTTAGGAAAGATTTCCCAGTCTCTGAGGCCCCTACCCCTGATGGTACTTCAGGGCATTCTAACTTCAAGTGTTGTATTTTTCTTGGTTTGATGTTATAATGATGTCTTGTTTTAGTGACTGGATCCAGGCAGAGGGATGTGGCAAGGTGGAATAATTTTGGAGGGCCCATTTACTCCATATCAGAGGTCCTCATTTTCATTTTCAACAACCAAGGCTTGCAGAAGAGAATAAGAAAAATTGCCAATGAACCCACCAATATGGATGCTTAAGCTCGTGATGAATTGGATGGTGAAGAAGTTGAGGTGGTAAATCCTTCCATTTGCCATAACTCAATTACTTTGCCTTCCAAACCATCTTCCAACAGATTCTAAAGTCAATTCATTCCCAGTAACCCAAGAAATTTTCAGCCTGTCTTTTCCGCCATTCCTCCTACTTCACCAAATCCATCCACTGCCAGGTCTTCCCTGTCTTAAACACTCAGGCCATCTCTCATTACACAGCCCAGACAATAGCCAATGGTTACCTCCAAATAAATAAACCCTGTGGAAAGCTCCAGCAGAAGAAGAGAAGATCAAACAACTTTGCCATTCCCTTCCACTCAAGTATTTCAAAGAAGGGAGTGTTGGCCTGTCTGGTTCACCAGAGAAGATCCCAATATGGAAAATGAAGGACAAGATGCTGTGTCTAGGCTTTTTAGAAGGGTTTATAGAAATAGTAGGGAGGTCAGTGCATAAGTTAATGATAGCATGATACCTGGTACTAATTCTGAAGGGATGGTTTCTAAATTTTTTTGGTCTGAGCATGAGTTGATAGATTATTTTCAAAGAACTTTTGATTATTTTGGTATAGATAAATAGCTCATTGACCTTGTTTGTGATTGGTTTGTCATTTATGCCCACTGTTGTTTATACAGAATAAAAAATGGAACTTCCCAGTTCATGAAATGGGAGGGATGCTGCTTCTTTATGAATAAAATGAAACAAGAATTATAAAAGTAAAAAGAAAAGAAAATAAAAAGTGCAGAGAAAAAGAGAGTAATGGAAAAGAAAAATAAAGAAACTTCTGAGAGGTGCCCTTCTTGAGGTGAGCTGCTTGATTTTGGCCATAAACATTTCTGAAATATAAAACCAAGCATTTGATGCGCACAGAGTGGCCAATGTGTTGTTTGACAAGTAGAAACCCTCAGAGATGCATACCAGGTGATGGAACCTAATTTCATAACTTCCAGTCACCACCAAGAATCATAAAGGAACAGAAGCAAAGTTACCCATAAAATGACTCCATTTAATTAGTGTTTTTAATACTTATTAATGGCATAAATGAGAAAAGAAACAAAGAAAAGAACATTTAGGCTATATATTGATTAAAGGTCCAAACTTGAGGCTATTGGTGTTGCAAGGCCTTATTAGTTTGTCCAAAGAATTGAAAAGTGCTCAAGAGATGACCAGGGTGGTTCTTACACAAATTTTGGGAAGAATACTCCCTTAAAGGTGCATGCCAGGAGAGGAACTTACTGTCATATCTTCTACTCCCCACCAAGCACCATGAAATCAAACTCTTGAGGTATTTGGGACGGGCTTTTCAGGATACAAGGGGTGGAAGTCCTTGACAAGGTTTCATGAGTTGGTAAGGCTGGAAGCTGGTTCCTGAGTTTTTCTTTTGGGGTTTTCACTGAATCCTTTCCACTCTACAAGGTACCATAACTCACCACTTTTGAGTTTTGAGTCCAGAGCCTGGGTCACTTCCCATTCCTCTCACTCCTCCATTAAAAATGGTGCGGAAAATTGATGTCGGTTTGTAATAGTTGATTAATTTACTGGACATAAAAACAAAACATGGAATAAAGGGTGAACTTACTTTCATTGTTGCGGCAACTTGAGGTGATATGCATGGTTGCCAATCTTATTCAAGACTTCAAAGGGTCCAAACCATCTTTCTGAGAGCTTCTTGGTGGGTCTTGTAGTCTTGATGTTCTTTGAGGCTAGTCATACTTTGCTCCCAGGTTGGAAATCAGGTGGAATTGTCCTATTTATATCTGAATACTTCTTAAATTGCCTTATTGCTGATTGAAATTTTTCTTCTAACACTTGCTGTACTGATTGGAGTTTTGTTGATAAATTTCCAGAAGGTGTGTCTTGAAAAATATGAATTTAATCAAAGCTAGTATCTCCTCCATGAATGTTGAAAGAAGGAGATTGTTTTGTTGATGAATGTTCTGCATTAATATAGGCAAATTTAGCCAGAGGGAGCCACATTTGCAAGTCATTTTAATGGAAACTGAAATACATCCAAAGATACTTCTCTGGAATCTGATTTACACGCTTTGTCTTTCCATCTATTTTAGGATGGAAAGAATTTCAAAGATCTCTTAATATCTTGAGCTGCTGAAATAATTGAGTCCAGAATGATGAAACAAATAAGACTCCCCTATCACTGACAATACTGACTGGTATTCCATTCTTGGAAAAGACAAGGTTAATGAATATTTGAGATAGGTGCAGGGAAGTAACTGTTGAATAATTTGGAATGAATATAAGAATTTTTGAGAATCTTTCCACAACAACTAAAATTGAATCAAAGCTGTTGGACCCTGACAATTGAGTGATAAAGTCCACTGAGAAGGAATTTGAAGAGGCTTGAGTAATAAAAACTTCTTATAATGAATTTTCTTTTCTCTTACACATTACTGACATGAGGAAATGTATTTGTTGATAATCTGATTCATTCCAGCCCAATAAAAATACCTCTTGATAAGCTTGTGGGTCTTCTCCTTGCCAGGGCTGCCAGCCAATGGTGAGTTGTCAGCTGGAGTCTATGTTGAAGCAGTAATTAGGCTATTTACAACTAGAACTATGACTGTGAAACTTGGAAATAATTTCAAAAGAAGAGTTTTAATATTATATGATGGTTTATAATATAATAACAGCGTTCTACTATTTTAGAATAGTGGTGGTGAGTGCTATTGAGAACCCTGGGTGCAGCTTTATCTGTTGGGTTGCAATAATAAAAGACTACAATAATTAAGATATATAATTATACCTGATTATTAACCAAGAGTAAAACTGTTTTTGACAGTTTACTATGTAGGTTATTCAAGAGCAGGATGAGGAGACAATTCTGGCTGTGAAAAGCTTCCTTTTTATCCTGAAATGGGGTGGAAAGGGTGCTAGACCTTTCCACGTAGAGGAAGTGAAGATTTTTTCACTCTCTAGTACTGGCTTGTGGTTTTCAAACAGCCTGTATAACCTGTATTGGGCTCAGATGTGGTTTTGAAACCACATCTGCGCAGTTTTCACCAATACAGGGTGAAAATTTTCATCTGGGGACCTCACAGCCTGATTCTGACGTGTATGACGCATAGAATGCTGTACAGAAGCTGTATGGGACCCCAGTATTGACTGAAATATGAGTTATTGAAGTAAAAACAAGCTTCTTTGTCTATTTGACACCTCATATTCATGGTTATTGGATATTATCCCATGGTAAGCCTGTATTGGTCAGAATGTGGGATTTTGACCTTAAAACAGCTATAAATTTGTCAGTTCTTGAGATATCAACCTCACAAATGAACCAGTGTGTAGCCCTGTATGTGTTCTAAACAATGGTACCTTATTTGATATGGCTATCATTGAATTTGGCAAAGTTATGCCATGTACAAGATTTTTGTACATAGGCGTGATTTAGGCAAAAGCTGTATTGGGCTTGTTTTCCCCATAACTTCTGCTGTAGTTGAGATATGGGGAAGTAGATGAAACAATAAGATAGCCCTGATTGTGCTCTTTCCAAAAATACCCCACTTCAAGTATCTCACACTAAAACTGTAGGAGTTAGATGAGAGGTGAATGTTTTGTTCCCCCTTATTTGGCCTGAAATTGACCATAACTCCAGTAATATTGGTGTTAGCTCAGTTTGGCTGGTACCATCGGATAGCCCTGGCTTAGAGCTTCATTTGGAGTACCAATTTGATGGGGTTAAGCCTCTCCTTCTAGATTCTAGATGAGAGGTGAAAATTAAGGTTTCTGCTCAGCAATAACATTGTTATTCTTTGTCCTATGGTGATGGGACTTATATTTTCAGAAAAAGGTGAGTTTACTCTTTCTTTTGATACCTTTTGAGCTGATTCGGCTCAGCTCCATGTTTTGGTGTTATCTTGGCTATACCATTGGTTTATGGTATTTTGGGTGTCATGCTTGTGCTCTGGTTTTGAGTCACAGGCTGACATACCCTCCCTCTAAAAAAGGCTCATCATTGATAAGACTGTTCAGTCCGCCTAGAGGCTCTGAATATCCTTAGATGAAGGTTCCCATCTGGTATGGCATCTTCTGCCAACCATTTGTCTTTATCAGCTGTTTGGTGCTTGAATCTGACTAAGTATTGTCTTTGATCCTTTCCATTAAGTCTGATCTTCCTGGCCCTGATGATCCTACTCACAGGTCCTGGGGAGTCCTCCACTTCCACTATGTCAGGTGGTGTGGTGTTCTTCTTCCTGGAGGGGAATTTATCCTCCTCTGTTTGGAAGTATTGTTTGACCAAAATTACTGGGAAGACTGGGTGCTTGCTGGAAAATGCCTCTGTAAGTTTGACTTCCACTGCAATCTCTCCTATCAACCTAATGATAGTGAAAGGCCCTACAAATGAGTCCCTCATCTTCTTGGGTCCTTTAAGATTATTAAAGTTCAGTGTAGACACTAGCACCTGGTCCCCTTCCTTAAAGTCAGGTTCCATGTGTGTCTTGTCCCACCTCTGTTTATTATATTCTTTTGCCTCAGCCATGCATTTGGCAGCAATGTCACAAGCCCTCTTCCACATATCATGGAGGTCTTTGGCTGTGGGGTGGATGGTCAGAAGATTCTTCTTTAAGTGATCCACAGGAAACAGGTGATTCCACCCTTTTTCTACCACTGCAGGTGTTTTTCCTGTGGTAGAGTGCTGACTGGTATTATAAGCCAGTTGGACACCTGGTAGAAGGGTAACCCAGTCATGGGTGTATCCTTCATGGTCCTTGTATTCCATGCCATAGGCACAGAACCTTCTAAGGATGTCTTCCATAGTCTGGATCATCCTCTCAGCTAGGCCATCTGTTTGGGGATGGTAAGCTGTGGAAAAAGCAAGCTTGGTGCCAAGCATGTCATACAAGTTGGTCCAAAATTCAGATGTGAATTTTGGGTCCCTATCACTAATGATGATTTTAGGGACTCCACAGGTAGATATGATGTTATTCCAAAATAACAGGGCAGTATCCATGGCTGTTTCCTCTTTGTGGCATGGAAGACACCTCATGCTCT
Organism: Austropuccinia psidii; assembly: GCA_023105745.1. NCBI lineage: Eukaryota > Fungi > Basidiomycota > Pucciniomycetes > Pucciniales > Sphaerophragmiaceae > Austropuccinia > Austropuccinia psidii. The sequence continues at coordinate 62,234,809 of JALGQZ010000007.1, forward strand.
TGCTGAAGCTATCAACTATGATCAAGCAGGCGTTGTAGTTTTCTTTGCCTCCTGGGACAAGTCCTGTAACCCAGTCCATGTTGATGGTTTCTCATGGGTGTTTGGGTTCTTCTATATGTTGAAATAACCCATACATCTTCCCATGTTTCCTGTTTGCCTTTTGGCATCTTTCACAAGTGTTGATGTATTCTCCCAACTCTTGTTCCCACTTGGGCCACCAAGCTGTGCTTGCTACCCTTTCCTTGGTCCTGTCTTCACTCATGTGTCCCATATAGGGGCAGTCATGGAATTCCTGCAGGATAAAGGAGATGTGGTCTCTGTCTACCACTGTGAGTGCACTTGTGTGTTTCTCTCTGTGGTAGAGCAGGCCATCTATAAGGAAGAACTTGTTATCCTTATAGGCCCTCAACCAGGGTTTTTCCAGCTGGGATTCCAGATCTGGACTCCTGTATTTTTGTTGAAGGAGTTTCAGTAGTATGCCACACTGTTTGTGTTTGGCATAAGACTTCAGTACTGCACTCAAAAAATTCACTGTGCAGCTCAGAGGAACTTATTCCCAATATGGGAGTTTCTGTCCCCTCTGAATCAGTGTTTCCACTGTCAAGGGTACCACTTTCTGGTGCCCATTCAGAAAATATGAAGTTCTTTCTCCTATCTATTTCCATGAAGTGGATAGGGATTTTGGCTGAAACTTCAGGGTCATAAGCTGGATTGCTCTTGACATTATCCAGTGGCCATCTGAATTGGTATGACTTTTACCTTCTTTTTATATGATGGTCATGTTCCCTCTATAATCCTGGATGGCTATTTGCCATCTCAGCATGTGTCTATCTGTAGTCTTCATGTTCAGTAAAGACTTCAAGGCTGTGCAGTCTGTGTAGACTTCAAAGACTGCACCCTCTAGATAATAATGGAGTTTTTCTAGAGCCCAGACTAGACATAGACACTCAGTCTGGGTGGCCCCATACCTGGCTTCTGAATATTTCAGCTGCCTTGAGATGTAGAAAATTACTCCTTCTCTTGGTTCACTATCCACAATCTTTCTTTGGTGAAGGGCTCCTCCTAGGCCTTGACTGCATGCTGCATCTATGTATAACTTGAATTGCAGTTCAAAGTCAGGTAAGATGGGCACGGGTGCATTTGTGAGTTCATATTTGATCCTCTCATATGCATCCCTCCTTTCCTTGGTTATTTCAAAAACTACATCTTTTGAAAATAAATTGTATAAACTACTAGTTATGTGTGCAAAGGTTTTGATGTGGTTTCTATAGTAGCTAGAAAACCCAAGGAAGGATTGCATCTCTTTGTTGATTTTTGGTACTGGCTTTTGCAGTACTGCTGCAACTTTATTCTGGTCAATTGCCAGACTAAGACCTGAGACTTTATGTCCTAGAGCTAGTAGCTCTTGTTGGCCAAAATTACACTTTTTTAGTCAAATTTTCAGATTGATGGTTGTACATTTACTTATCACTCTGTCTATATATTGTACATGGTCTTCCCATGTTTCTGAGTATATGATGATATCATCAATATATACTACCATCCAGCCTTCCAATATTTCTTCTTGAAATATTGTGTCCATCATTCTTTGGAAGTGGGCTGGTGCATTTTTAATGCCAAATGGCATCCTGGTATACTCATATATGCCCATATGGCATATTATTCTGAGTAATTTAATGGAGTTCGGTTTAACTCCATTTTGGTGGAAGCCTTTCATACAATGCATTTTGGTTATGTATTTGGCTTTTTCCAATTTATCCAGGGCATGAGGTATCCTTGGTATAGGGTACCTGTCTGCTTTTGTGTAGTTATTCAGAGCTCTGAAGTCTCCAGACAATCTACACTTGCCATCATGCCAGGTGATTAGGACAGGAGTGGTTATTTCCACTATTTCATTGTGTCCAATCTTCCTGATGACTTCCATATCTAGGAGTTCATTGATATGTTTTTCAATTTCTTTCCTGCTTTCCAGACTTGCTGGGTAAGGAGGTCTCCTAAGCATGGGTGGATAAGGCCTTTCCACATCCAGATATAGTTCCATATCATGGCCTTTGATCTTGCCTAATGGTTCTTCACCAATGGCAAATGCTGGTCTGTTCTTTCTCAGCATCTTCAGTAAGCTTAGTGTTTCTTTACTGGTGAGGGTAGTGCTAAAGTGTCCCTCTCTGAATTCCTTCAGAAGTTCTGCTAGTGGATCTTGAGAAGATATCTGGTATATATCAAATGAAAATTTCTTTTCCTTGTTAACACCAATGGTGATGTGCCTATTTTTACTGTTGTAAATGTCTATGCCATACATCCTCTGGTAGTCTGTCCCCAGTAAAAACCCTTGGATGTGGGCATCATCAAGCACTACAAACTCTGGTTTGAGTCTGATATTACCCTTCCTGTGAGGTATAATTATCTCTTTGCTAATTTTCCCAATGGAAGTCATCTTCCATGATGCACTTTTAAAGTTATTTGCCTTAGTGGACAAGAGCTGTTTTTCCCAGTTTGGGAAGTGTGTATCCAGATAGTTTCTGGCCACTATGGAGCAGTGTGCTCCACTATCAATGATCAGTGGATGTTGAGCATTGTCAATACAAAAAGTCATTTTTGTGGCTGTCCCATGTATATATGCCATTCCTTTGGTTGGTGTAACCAGGAATGTTTGTGCATCTTGTGTGTGTTTGCACAAGTTTTTGTTAGCAGTGTCCTGTGGCATGCCTTCTTCCAACTGTATGTCCTGAATTTCTAGTGGGGTTTCCTCTTGGTATTCCACTAGAAATTCCTCTCTTGGGTCTTGATCATCATCAGATGGTTCTCTGATGGCATCACCCATGGAGTCTGATTCAGAATCCTCTGTTGGAGATTCTTCCTCTGGGACTTTCTCAATGGCATAGACTTTTTTCTTTGCCTTTGGACAGTTGTTGGCATAGTGGTCTGTTGAACCACAATTGTGACAAGGATTTCTCTTCTTTACCACTTCTGCCACTTTTTCTTTGGGTTTGTCTTTAAACTCTACCCTGAAAGGTTGTTTCTCTTTGAAACCACTGCTCTTATATGGGGTGAATTTCCCTATATTAGTCCTTTTCCTTATGTCTTGTAAGTTGTTGGCAATGTCATCTAGAGTGCAATTTTGGTCGCATCTGCATTTTACTGCATGCTCTAGTTCTCCTGGCAGCTGTGTCAGAAGCTTGTGATTCCTCATTTGGATTTTCATCTGAGGATCAATGGCTTTAATTCTTTTAGACTGTCTAAGACACCACTCATATGGATCTTTGTCCACTGAGTATTTGTCATTTTCAAATAACATTGTCTTCTGCCATATTCAAGTTCCATTACTGTACTTTTGATTGATTGGACTCTTCCACAATGGCTAGTTTCTTCTGCCATGGATTTTTTCATTTCTGTGTACCATATACTAGCATGACCTTTAAATGCAGTATTTAATCTAGCAGTAATCCAGTAGTCTGGTATGCTTGGTACATCAATGAAGAGTCCATCAATATAATCTATGAGTTCCATATGATCATATTCTCCTGATCCAGTAAATTTGGGCCAGCTTGAGGCCTCAGGAAGCTGTTTCAAGGCTTCCTTCTCTGAATAAGACATGCCATCCCCATCCTGGTATTGTGATGGAGAGCTTGCCTTATTCATCAACATGGCATCTTGTCTGATGTCATCTGGTTGATATGGATTATCCATAACTTGGCCTTGTGGATGGGGTTTCAAGTTATGGTAGACACTAAACAGTTTGTTTATGTCTTTATCCAGAAAATCCCTGTCCCTTTTGCTGTGGTGTTGTTCTTCAAAGACTAGATTCAGTCTTTTGTTGGTTTCTTCAGAGGCTTTGCTCAATTGAGCATATCCTTCTTGAAGATTCTTAACTATCTGTTCCAAGGAGGCTTGTATTTTTTTCATCCTCCCATGGCCAGCTTCAAGGTCTGTAAACTGCTTTGCAGATTGTTCAGCATATTGGGACATTTGTCACCACAGTGCATCACTGTTTAAGTTACTCTCAGGTGTGACAATGTTGTGTTCAATCTGAGTGGGGGTAATGTTTCTATTACTAGGACTACCGATTCTAGAGTGGTTTACAGCTACTTCTGGTTCTTGTGTACTTCTTTCACCAAATCTAGCAGCTTCTGGATCATAGGGTCTGACTCTTTCCTCCTCTGGTTGAAGGAGGTTTTGTTCTTGCCCTTGTTTCCTTGTCTTCTCCTGGAAACTTCCTGGAATTGTGAAGAATGGTGACTCTTTGCCACTGATCTGCTGGTTTCTGAATGGTGTGAAGCCACTGGAGAGCTGATTTGGCCTGCTCCTTGTGAGCCTGAAGGAATCTGAGTAGGCCCTGTCTGCGTTAACTGTTCTTCTATATCTTGGATAGTGGCTTGATTCTCCCTTATCCTCTGTACCCTTGCCTCCAGGAGTCTGAACTGCCTGGTAGGATTCCAACCTTTGGTGATTACCATAAGGTCTTTGAAGTCTATCTCTTTGAGACAGATCTTCTGGCAACTTGCTCCAAGGTCTGCCAAGTGACTTGCCAGGTTGAACCTTTTGTTATCCATGCTCCATTGAAATAAATATTTGAGGAGTTGGTGGAGCTGAAGAGCTTTATCCATATCCTTCCAGTCCTCTGGTTTGAGGGTCCTTTTTAATTGGAGTGTGAATGGCAGGGTTGATATTATCTCCCTCATTGTTTTGCCATCCACCACTGTGTCCAAGGTGTCCTCTTCCAGGTCTTCTGGTTCTGGACAAGCCTTCTCTGTCCTCTGGCTGGTTCCTTTGGAAGCCAAGGTCTCTGAGGTATACAGGTGACATATCAGTGTTTGCAAGCAGTCAAAAAATTTATGTTCTTAGGGTATTTACCTTTTACTGTGCCTTGTACAAATTTGTTATCTACTGATTTGGGCAGTTTGCCTTTGGAGGTTACAACTGGGTTAATAATTGTAATTTTTCCTGTACAAGTGGTCAAGGCTGGTTTACCTTGTATTTATGCAGAGTTTCGTGGTTTTCTACTCCTCTGAGTGGCTATTGGAGTCCACTTCTTGGCTGTGATGAGACCTTCACTGTGCCTCTTTCCTTTGCCCTTGCTGCCCTCTGGTTCTGAGGGTGTCACTGGTGTGTTGGCCTGTGACTGGGTCTCAAGTGGGATGTAATTTTCTTCCACTGAATCAAGGTAAGAAAAAGAGGGCTTATGTCAGTTAAGACTTCTCAAAAATGCTGGTTTTGCACATCTAAGATTGGCCTCTGGGCTTGTATGTTACTAAAATATGCCCTGTATAATGACAGTGTAATTGAATCAACAATTCCACGTCAGAATTACAGCTTTTGGTACCCTGTCACACTGTTTGTGGGCCCCTATCCCACAGATACAATTGTGGTTTTCAAGTGTAATCTGAATAAGTGGCTCTGTATAAGGGTAATTGAGTTAACAATACACTTAACCACGCCTCAACTGATGGTTTTTCAATCAGAGGTGTCCTTATTAAATGAAGAATACAGGACTTATTGATGGCTTATGTGTTTTTATATATAAACACGCCAAAAATAAAGGTTTTTTTGTGGGTATTAACCACATGGTAAGTACTCTTATAATATGAGTATTAAAGTAAAAATATATATAAAATATATATTTTTAAAAGAAAATATGCCTAAAAAGATAAAACAATTGTCAGAAAAGAAAGAATAAGAGAAAAAACTTGCTTATAAGGTCCAAAAAAAGTTTAAAACACCGCCAGGCCCCCAAAATGTCAGGATGAAACTATGATAAAGGTGTAAATGGACTAAGTACAGCTTTAACTATGTTTGTGACGTGGTAAAAATGGTTGAAAAAGATTTATAAGGGTTAAAGATAATTTAATTTAAGATTAAAATGGCTTTATTATATATAATATAGTGGTGGTGAGCGCTGTTGAAAGCCCTGGGTGCAGCTTTATCTGTTGGGTTACAATAATAAAAGACTACAATAATTAAGATTTATAATTATACCTGATTATTAAACAAGAGTAAAACTGTTTTTGGAGGTTTACTACGTAGGTTATTCAAGAGCAGGATGAGGAGACAATTCTGGCTGTGAAAAGCCTCCTTTTTATCGTGAAATGGGGTGGAAAGGGTGCTAGACCTTTCCATGTGGAGGAAGTGAAGATTTTTTCACTCTCTAGTACTGGCTTGTGGTTTGCAAACAGCCTGTATAACCTGTATTGGGCTCAGATGTGGTTTTGAAACCACATCTGCGCAGTTTTCACCAATAAAGGGTGAAAATTTTGATCTGGGGACCTCACAGCCTGATTCTGATGTGTATGACGCGTAGAATGCTGTACAGAAGCTGTATGGGACCCCAGTATTGACTGACATATGAGGTATTGAAGTAAAAACAAGCTTCTTTGTCTATTTGACACCTCATATTCATGGTTATTGGATATTATCCCATGGTAAGGCTGTATTGGTCAGAATGTGGGATTTTGACCTTAAAACAGCTATAAATTTGTCAGTTCTTGAGATATCAACCTCACAAATGAACCAGTGTGTAGCCCTGTATGTGTTCTAAACAATGGTACCTTATTTGATATGGCTATCATTGAATTTGGCAAAGTTATGCCATGTACAAGATTTTTGTACATAGGCCTGATTTAGGCAAAAAGCTGTATTGAGCTTGTTTGCCACATAACTTCTGCTGTAGTTGAGATATGGGGAAGTGGATGACACCATCAGATAGCCCTTATTGTGCTCTTTCCAAAAAGACCCCACTTCAAGTATCTCACACTAAAACTGTACAAGGTAGATGAGAGGTGAATGTTTTGTTCACCCTTACTTGGCCTGAAATTGACCATAACTCCAGTAATATTGGTGCTAGCTCAGTTTGGATGGTACCATTGGATAGCCCTGGCTTAGAGCTTCATTTTGAGTACCCATTTGATGGGGTTAAGCCTCTCCTTATAGATTTTAGATGAGAAGTTAAAATTAAGGTTTATGCTCAGAAATAACTTTGTTATTCTTTGTCCTATGGTGATGGGACTTATATTTTCAGAAGGAGGTGAGTTTCCTCTTTCTTTTGATACCTTTTGAGCTGATTTGGCTCAGCTCCATGTTTTGGTGGTATCTTGGCTATACCATTGGTTTATGGTATTTTGGCTGTCATGCTTGTGCTGTGGTTTTGAGTCACAGGCTGACATCCGTACCCAGGTAGTTATTATTGGTATTCATACTGAGCCATCCGGGAAGTAGTAGGATAGATAGTCGCTATTATTATATTCATAAATAACTTTGCAAAATTAAATTACAATCTATCTGATACAAAGCTAATATAAAATGGGTCAATCCTGGTTGTAAGTTTAGCTGAGCTGGGTACAGTCAAGGTGACCCCATCACTTGAGCCAAGACTGCGCTTCTCCACCCAGGCCTCACCAAAGTCTAATACCAAGCATTGTGCAAATTCAAATCTAAGAGGTACAGTGGGCTTAAAGTACACTGATGAGAAGAAACTCTTATTCAGTAAATTACATATATACTTATTAGTACGTAGCCACACCGGCTCTACTAAATTTTTACCCTGTGAAAGTATTTGGGAAATGTCAATGGGTTATAAAGCTCCTTTCGCTGAGAGTTTTCTCCAGTCATCTGAGCATATCATCAAACCATGCACCCCTGCCACACAGAATGCCACTAATATACCATAGCAAATTTGATTTATCCCAAGAGTCTTGTGAGACACCAAAAGATCTTTGAGGGCCTCTTTTTTTTGGAGCTCATGAGTTTGCCTTTCATGCCATACACTTTGGACTTTGTATGTGCATGTACAATGTTGTATGCAATCATCAAGTGGATTAATTTATCCATTAGATCCTCCAAGTTCTTGTTTGGCTTTTTTGATATCTCATTGTCAGCCCTGCCACCTTCAATGCTCAGCTGTGTTTCATGTTGCTTTGATTTACTCAAGCAGGAGGCTGGGTATTCCACTGCTCCCCATTCAAGTCCAAGAGGATAGGTTGAACTTGTTGTTGGTGCCACGTATGGTTTGGGTTCAATCACATTGTATGAGACTAAACTAATTAATTCAAAAATGACATTCTCCCAAAAATGCTTAATTGGATTAGAGGGGTAAAGAAGACTCTGAACCACTTTGAAGAAGGAGTGTTCAGACTGTGGGAGATTATCTGGAGGATTTCCTGATTCCTTCATCAATTTGAGATGCCAAATGTTATTATTAAAAAATTATTTGGTTTCTGTTTCCTTAAAAAAATGTAACCCTGTATATTGCAATGTATGTCACTTGAGTCATCAGCCAAATTATAATGTATCATTCACAAAGATAAAAATTACCTGAAATATCAAGCTCCTCAATCGAGGGAAACATTTTAAGCTCTCTGTTAGTGATCAACTTAATACCAATGGGAAGGAATGTATGAGCAACATTTGTGGGACAATTGTCCCATTGATTTTTGTAAATAATATTGATATTTTCAAGCCCCCTTTTCCATGATTCTTGAGTAATATTGAAATGATAATTCAAAATTTCTCCAAAATCTTCAATGCAGGATGAAAATGTGCCTTGAAAACTATTGGAGGTTGACACTTCAGGGTCAGGTTCAGGCATTATAACAGTAATATCCTCTTGACCCATTGTATCATCTTTAATTTCCCCCCTTTCTTGAAATGGTTGCATATATTTCAACAAGAGGCAGGAGGGTTTTAATCATAGCTTGCTTCATTGAGTATGGGGGGCTTTCAGTATGTGGAGGTTCATTATCAATATGGTCCACATCAACGTTGATCATGTAATCACCTGGATCCTGGGAATCTTTTGCACTTTAAAGGTACGGCATTATTTGTTGGTTTTTTTGGTGAAATTTATATTTGGTCTTTTTCCTAATCCTTTTCCTGGCACTCCAATTACTACTTGAGATCCTCCAACCTCCACACCTGCCCATATATTGTAAGAAGCCATTTTTAACATTTTTGTATTGCATTAGTAATGGACTTACAGTTAAAATCCATTTTGAGGAGGCTCATTGCTTCAGAAATCTTTTGACGTACATAATCAGGAATTTGACTATCATTTTGAATTCTTTCCAGCCTTGGGATTGTTTGAGACAAATTGTTCCTTGGATATAATTTCTACCTCTCCACTAAATATTACATCATCTTTCCCAGCTTATTCTGTTGGTGCACAAGGTTCAACAGTCTTTTCCTTCTCATAGCTTTTAAATTTGGTTTCTGAGGGCTTGGAGGCTGAGCTGAAATGAAGGCTATGACAAAAATATCAGGGTTGGAGATATTACAAATATTCAAGATAAATCTATGCTCACATTCTGGAAGAACTGGTGGATCTGGATTACTTTCATTTTCCAGGCTCTCTACTTCAATGCCTAACTCATGACTACTGACCATATCAGAGATTTCACTTCCACTCTCTGGGGCCAAAGCTTGTAGTTCATTGAATTCAGTTGAATTTCCTGGGGTTTGGGGCATAGACGAGGTAGTTTCTTGAGTAAAGAGATGCTGACAGGTTCATGGATAACATGATTGAAATTCTTTTAATGAAAGAATCAAAATTGACAAAAAAAGGCGGGAGTTCTGAAAGTGGTGGAAGTAAAATAAGTTTAAGATAATTGATTCTTTTTAGGTAATATCAATATTGGAAAATTTTGGAAAGTTTGAAAGAAGTTAAATATCAATTTAAATCAGTTCAATCGTTAGTGAATATTCTATAAAAGAGACATTTTAGAACCACAAGCTGACCAAGCAAGAACTGCCCATCAACAGCCTTGGAACCTTCCATCAATATCTATTGAACTTGTAATTGATTTGCAAAATATTCTTTGTCGGAAAGTTCAAGGAGGTGATGTGTTCAAAACTATTTCATCTCATTCAAATGAAATCACTTCCCTGTGAGAAATTGAATAAAGTTGACTAGTGATAAACCTACTAAAGTCAACTTTTGAACTATTCAATGCTCATGAGGTAAGGACTAAGCAAAGTGTTCCATTTGAATGATATAAAATAAAATGGTTTTCTTGCAAAAAAGAAGACACAATTCGGGTTTTAAATAGCCCGCTTATTAGTTTTTAGTTTGTGAGCCTCATGATTTAAGCCCTAACCACAACATTGTGAATATCCCCACCAATTTCCCCCCAGAACCTGTTGGCAGAGAAGGCCACTCAGCATCTTTCTGTGATTGCGTTAATTGTGTATGGCAACAAGCCACCATACCCTATGGGCCTAATATGCAAGCATAAGGATTGTAAGCAGTGGAGAGCATTAGGCAGGCGGGAGGAGGTGTCGGAGGTATATCCTGAGGGCGCTGCAGGTGTGTAAGGAGTGGTGAGGGCAGAGATGGGGGGCGGCTTTTGAGTGACTTCTTGAGTGTGTAAGCATGCTAAGGGTTGGAGAGGATCAGGCCGGTGTGAGGGCAGTGTTGGAGGCATGTCAGGAGGGCACTATGCGAGCATAAGCATGGTAAGCGGTGGAGAGCATTAGGCGGGTGGGTGGAGGCATAAGGAGGGTTGAGGGTAGTGTCAGAGGTATATCTTGAGGGCACTGCGGGAGCGTAAGGAGTGGTGAAGGCGGAGATGGGGGGCATTTTCACAGTCACATCTGGACGGCGTTGCGGGTGCGTAAGCATGCTAAGTGTCAAAGACTATTAGGCGGGGAGGTGGCAGCCAATTGATGGGTGAGAGTAGGAATGGTAAAGGAGTGAGATGGGGGAAGTATTCTAATGCACAAATATGAGAATTCCAAACTGCTGCCTTGAACCATAAGGTGTAATTACCCAAACCTTGCGAATAGTGTTGAATGGCTTTGGGCTTTGAGTGACATTCTCATGTGACACATTTGATTATTGACGTTGTCTTCACGCAGACATGACGTGTATGATTATTGATAAAAAGATTAATTAAAATTCTTTCAAATGTTAAATCAATGTTTCATTGCAGTTATTTGAAGCTATGGACCCAAAGATACTCTTAGAAATTTAATGATCAAGGTGTGTAGAAGAGTAAGGAATGACTAAATATTCCCCAATCGAATTTTCTCCCAGATTTAGTCAAATAATGCTCCAACCCAGCGAGTGAAGGTGATCTGGACAAAGTTTTGAGAAGAATCTTAAAGATGTTGAGCATAAGCTTCATCCAAAGCTCCAAATAAACCCCAAAACCCCACAAAAATATTCATATAAGCTGATTTGTGAAATGACATCTTCTGAATGAATCATATTTTCTTAAATAGAGAACATTGCAGAGGATTTTGTGCTGTATCTAAAAAAACATTTATTAATAAGATTAGGAAGTTCTGATTCATATTGGCCAATATTACTGATGATTTTATAATTAGTATGCTTATCAAAATTATAGATTTTTAATACAATATTGATTATTAAATTAAGATGTTGATGGAGATTTTTTTTTGCTCCCATTGCAAAAAATGATCCACTTTTAAGTTAATTATTACAAAATTTATCCAAAGCTTTTAGAATAGTGAGTACAATGATTATGATATTGAAATTCCTTTGATGAGAAAAAGTGACAAAAGAAAATTTTGAAAATTTATACACATTACTTTTGGGATTCTTTGCCTTAAAAATAGTATTTTTAATTTATCAAAACATAATTCATTATGAAATAATTGAAGGAATTGAAAGCCATATTTTCAGCTTGAGCTATTCCAATTTTAACGTAAATAAAAATATTCATAAAAGAAAAAAGTGAATAATCTCTCATTTTGCAATATTTATGTCTTTCATGAATAGGGGCCAAATCCATAGCTCTTAAGAGAAATGTTGAATTGAGGGTTAGTACCAAATTTGATCTTTAAAACATGGGGAAATTTATATGCAAATTTACTCTTGAAATATTAAATCCAGTTCCCACATTTCATGAATCATCCCAAAAATCCAAAAAAGAGCTACCGGAGAGAAACTTTTTATTCAAATTACCTTCTGGAAGACTGAAAAATTTAAGTAGTAAAATCTCCAGAGATCACACATTCTATTCAATTATCCAAATGTTTTTGTCAGTTATGGGATATATAACTTTTAACAAAATTCTTGAGGGTATGATATTTCTGAAGATCTTGCAGGAAAATTCTCAGAAGTATAGTAATTTCAAGATTTTAGTCTAAAGTAAGACATATTATTCCCAAAATATTTCAAATTTATCAACTAAGTGTGATTTTAAAGACAGATAATATTGACTATTAATTTTGGATCAATATATAGATATAAAAATAATCTAAGAGTATTTCTGAGGACAAGAATACAGATTTAAAATTTCATTAAGGTTAAATTAATTGAAGGGGTAAATTTAAAAGTTAGTATAAAGTACTTCAAAAAAATGAAGTTTCTGTCTCCAAATAGCACTAAAATGGTCTTGATAATTTTCCAAATAATTATCATATTGATACCATTGGTGTAATGGTAAATCCTCCTTTTTGAGAGGATTGATTCTGTTTTTTTAATCTTACACTACATCAGCCACATAAATTTACATTTATGCTTGCAATGAATTATTTCTCTCAAAGAGATATTCTTGATACACTTCAAATGATTCTAATCCATCATTAACTATCATAGTGGCAGATATGCTATGATTAGTAAAATTGAAAATAAAAAATGGCTGTGAAGTTGAGTTCAGATACTTATGTCACATGTATAACTGTCTTTGAGAAATTAACTATGTGATGATCTTATATTTGTATCATGAAGCCTGATTATCATTAAGATGATGACCTTTGTCAATAGACATTTTTCCTGATGCCAACCTTGATATTGAATTCCTACATTTTTATACTATGTGGAACTCAGTACATAAGCACATTTTGAATTAAATGATATTACATAACAATAAGTGAAATATACCAAATTATATCTGATTTTTAAAATTAATATTTTTAGAAAGCAATAGTCATTCCTGCCACTGTTCTTGTTGAAAATTTAATAGAAAACTATTGCCCAGTTTTTGGTGTAAAATGAGGAAGAAATATTAAGAAATTGACTCAATTCTGAATTTTCTACAAGAGTAGGATATAATAAATATTTTTCAAAATATTACCTTTATTATTAAGGAGGTAAGATTTAAGCATACATTCATATTCAGTATTTTCTATTGAGCCTTTGGGGTCTGTTGTGTGTTTTGAAATATTGTGAGAAACTATTTTTGACAAATAATAGGTCTAAGGCTATTCCTATCATGGGAAAAAAGGAATGACAGGTAAAAAAATACTGAGTTTTGGAAAATGCACAATAATATTTCTCCTCATTACTCAAAGAAAAAAAATTTAAATTTTTCAGATAGTATTAATAGAAAGCTGTATTCAGCAAATGTTTCTTTAGGAAAAATTTATTTTGAACATGAGGTTCACAAGTCATTTTTAAATTTACACTAAAATTGTTAAATAAGTGAGTAATATATGCGAACTAGTATGATGAGTACTTTGTTAAAGAGAAATATTTTTATCTCAAACCTTTTGAGTTAGGAATATCAAAATACTGTAAGCCAATTTTAAGCGAGGACCTATAAGATGGGCAATGTGATATGAGGTGAGAAAAAATGATATTCTGATATTGGGCCACATTCAAAGAGTTTTCTTTTGGGTTTCAAAGAGCCTTTTGGAATAGAAGAGTTCCCTTGAGTTCCAGAAGGTACATGATTAAATTCAACTTGCAGGAAGTCTTTATTAATCTTGAAGGTCTGGCTTGGAAGATGGCCAAACAAAAATAGCAGGTTAGAGCCTAGTATGAAGCAAGTTGGAAGCTGGGTTAGACATAGGTTGGACTTGCTACCCCTTCTGGCAAGGATATCTTTTTTTCATGGTGAATTCTGCTACTTTGTTTTTATCCTTGCCCAAGCTTAGTACAGATACAGCATGTGCTAGTGCTTTTATTTCACTATATACAATATAACACTCTTTCATGGAAATTTTCAAATTCAGTTGAACTATCTTTTGTAAGACTCCCTCTAGTCTGGTCAGGTGGTTTACCAAGGCTCTGAGAAAACTATAATATGATCAATTTATATTTTTAGCCATCCTTCTGATAATTATTCAGGAAACATGGTATTCATCATTCTTTGATAAGAGGATGCAGCATTTTGTATACCAAAACACATTTGTAGGTATTCATATATGCCACAATGAACTATTAAGCTTAGTAGTTTCCTGTCATTCTCTGTTAAGACATTTTGGTGAAAAAACCTTTAGAGAATTCACGGCTTTAATGAGCTAAGCCTGTGACAATTGTGTTAATGTCTCATGGACTTTCGGTATTGCATATCTATAAGGGATATTATAGGTATTTAGATCTCTAGAGTCCTGTAAAATCCTTAATTTCACATTATTCCAAGCTATAATGGCAGGTGTAGTGACCTCTACCTATTCATTATGTCCTAATTTCCATAACACCCCAACATCCATTGATTCATAATGTGTACCCCTAGGGCTTCTCTAGCTCTTGGGCTAGCTGAGTAAGCTGGTATTCTTGATAAAAGTGGATAAGGCTTTCTACATCAAGAATATTGGCTACCTCATGTCCAATGATAGCACCTAGTTTCTCTTTGTTGGTTGCAAATGCACTTTTGTATTTAAAGAAGAGATCAATCATCTCTTGTTTCATTTTTTCTGTTAATTCTTGATTTAATTCTGCTTGTGTGAGTTTTTCATTTATGAATAAATGTTTCTCTGGGCATGTCTCTTTATCTTATGACAGTAATTTGTCTTTTGTTGTTTAAAAAACCAAATTTCTGTCTTTTATTGTCTCCTATGGTGAAATATCTATATTTTTGCTTTGAAATATCTATAGCATATATTTACAAATAATCATTTCCAAGTATAAAATGGTCACTGGTACAGTTTTCCATTACTAGAAACTCTACTTTCACTTATATGCATTGGGAAGGGTGAGGAAATATCAGTGGTAAGTAAATTATTCCAAGGGGATTCATGCTTTCACTTGCACTAGTAAGCTTAATTCCTTATATTGGTGTAAGGTTTTCTTCCCAATCAGGTATAATCTTTTGTAAATAACGTTTACCAACACAGGTGCAGTTTGATCCAGTGTCCAGGTTTACTTTTTCCTCTTTGTTTTCTACCATAAAAATGATTATGTTTATTTTCTAGCTGTATATCCCATTCCTTTTGCAGGTTTGGCTCTATTCAGTTTGGCATCTTGTATATTTGTGAGGCTTTTATCAGATGCTTCAACTTGTGGTAAGCTTGAGTTTACATCTAGTACTTCATATATCAAATCAATATTATTAATTTGGGGAGTACATATATTGATTTCATCACTTTTGGAGGTGTCTAATTCTTCAGTGTTTTTTTCAGAATCAGATTATTATTCTTTGTCATTTTGGTCTTCTGTTTCCACAATTACATACATCTTTGCCTTTTCAAGACAATTATTGGCTAAGTTTCCAATACCACAAAATTTATGGCATTTCCTTTGCTAATGAGTGTTGGATTTATTGGGTTTAAAAGCTTGTTTTTGTGTGTCTTTCCTAATTAAGGGCTTATTTGAAATTTAAATATCCAATTTTTTCCATGTTCTTCCAATTTTGATCATTTTCACTACCTCTTATAGTGAATTGATATACTATTAATTCATCTGGTATTGCATATTCCTCTTGCAAAACGTCAATTGTTTTAATAAATGACGTATGGTCATATTCACCTTCACCTGTGAATTTTGGCAATTCTTTCAGTTGAGATTCTTCCTTCATTAAGACTTGATTGTTTTCTTCATGGATTAAGTCTGTTATGTAGGGATTTGTCATTTCCTCTATTGGTTTAATAGGAATTCTAATGTGAGAAAATGGGCTTTATAGCTTTGGCATATTTAAGTTATCCTCATTTATTTTAAACATTTTATCAGTAATAAGTCTTATTCCAATTAAAATGTCATATCCAAGATTCATTCTTGCTTCATCACTTTTTTCTACATGGTCTAGACATAATTTTTGGTATGATGAAGTTTTTTCTTCAAATCTTTCAAGTAAAGCTTGATTTATTTAATTTTTTGGTTAGATTATTAATAATAATGTCATAATTGATTTTATAAGCTTGTTATTCTGTATCTTTTATGTATTTATACAATTTCTTTTGCTCTTGTATTAATTTCTGAGAATTTTCAATTAAGACTTTTGGTTTATTATTGCCAAACATAACTTTAATGCTGTCTATTTCTTTTTTGTTTTGTACAAAACATTTTCTTAAAGATAATAAACTACTATTTATTACCTGCAAAGATAATAAATGTTTTTTCATGTCTTTTAGCAGTAATATACTATTCTTAATGTCTGTCAAAGTATTTAAAATATCGGGGGAAAAGTTATTTCTTTGGTAAATGGGGTTGTCTCATTCCTTGTTCCTTTTTGTCCTTTAATTCCATCAGGGATCTGGCCATGTTGAAGGCCTTGTTCATGGCATGTTTTTGGATTCTTGGAGTGCTTTAAGTTGGTGAATAGGGTTTCCTCAATTTATTTTTCTTTTTCTTCTTCCCTTGTTGGGGAGGTTGGATGGCTTGTGGCTTGCTGGTAGAAGCTACTGGGGCTTCTTCCTTGCTTGCCTTGATCTTTTTGTTGTTCCATACCTTTATCTTTTTTGATTTGAGTTTTGGATGATAGTGGATTCCATCCATTGGATTATCTCACTATTTTCTCCTCTTTGAGGAACCGTTTCAGGATTTTCCAGGAGGTAATCACTCCTTGGTGGATTTGTGGCAACATTTAACAATCTTTGTCCTTGTAAAATGTTTAATACTGCTTTTACTGGCTCATTTAAATGTCTATCTGAGGCCTTGGAATGTGATTTTTATCTGTTAGAGTTAATTGTACTTAATTCTAACTCTGGTTCAGAGATTATAGGCATTTCTGGGACTTGCCTTTGGTATATGGTACTTTCTTGTGTGGATTCTGTTCTACTGGGGATTTTTCCCTTTTGTGGGATCATTTCTATTTCTGAGTCCACCTCAACCTTTTTAGATGGAGCATTGGGATCCTCTTCTAGTACTAATATTAGATAAAATAAGAGATAAAAAGTCTTTTTATGGAAATTTTAAGAGAGGTACTCACCTTCAGATTCCTGAAAAGTGGGTCCTGGAAAAACTAATTTTTAAGCTTTTCTTTCCTTATTGACAACATGTGGTGGAGAGATTTGAAAAGCTTCTTTCACCAATCTCTAAAAAGTGGTCTGATTGTCCTCTTTTGGGTTGTCTAAAAACACTAAAAATGACAAATAAATATAAGTCTGTTTATAAAAAAGGTTTCATTTCTGAGAAGATATAGCAATTTCCATGTAAAAATATTTTTTATATCTTGTAAAATAAGTGAAATAAATAAAAAACAAATGAAAAGGAATAAAAATGATCTTTTATTATTTTGTGTTTTTATTTTTAAAGAACAAAATAAAAAATACTATGATTCTTTTTGAAATTGAATTATAAAATAAATTAATTTTGAATTTATGGATATCTTTTTTCATTAGTGGACTCACTCAAGGAATGTTCTTGAAAGTCAAAGGATATTAAGAACCATGTGTAAGACAGTGAAATTGATTTCCAAATGCCTCAAATGAACTTGAGTGTTGAAAAATATAGTAGAATTATATTGAAAGAATAAAGTTTGTACGCTTGGATATAATATTTTAATATTTTTAATGTGTATGAGGGGGAAATAGTGGTAAAAAGAGCTCTATATAGAGTAGAATTCTCTCTCCTATAGTCCAGAAGGCTTCTTGTAGACGTTTAATGATGGTATCCACTGTAATGTATCAGTACTTTAAGGTTTAGTGATGTTTCCATCATAATTAAACCATCTGATCTTGTTATTACACCATTATTTAGAGTTATCACTATAACTTTAAGCTGACTGACATCATAGGCTTAGAAGAAGGCTAAACTTTGTGAATTTTCTTAGTATAAATAATAATATACTAGTATCCACAAGTATTATCATTTATTCAAATTTCAAACTTACAATCAGATTACAATTAGTGATCATCAGTGATCATTTTTATGATTTAACTTTGATCACTAATACCTTTACAGTTATTCACTCTCAAGCCATTTTGAGAGTTAATTCTGATAGCTTGGCATTTACTTAATAATCTTCCAAGAGCAATTAATTACATAATGAAGACTGTATTTTGACAATTTTTGTTGTAACTCATCTTTTCTGTTGAAATTTACAATTTCAAACCTCAAACCATGATTTCAAGGGGTCATACCTTGCATATAATCATTTAAATTAAATATCAGAATCTGAATATATACTCTCTTTTAAGTTTTGACCACTTTCACAACAAAGTGGTGAACAGCTATTGATATTTTTCTCAATAAACCCTTTTAAGCCATTGTCAGCCTGTGACTCAAAACCAGAGCACAAGCATGACAGCCAAAATACCATAAACCAATGGTATAGCCAAGATACCACCAAAACATGGAGCTGAGCCAAATTAGCTCAAAAGGTATCAAAGGATAGAGGAAACCCACCTCTTTCTGAAAATATAAGTCCCATCACCATAGGACAAGAAATAACAAAGTTATTCCTGCTCAAAGTTATTGCTGAGCATAAACCTTAATTTTCACCTCTCATCTAAAATCTAGAAGGAGGGCTTAACCCCATGAAATGGGTATTCAAAATGAAGCTCTAAGCCAGGGCTAACGAATGGTCCCAGCCAAATTGAGCTAGCACCAATATTACTGGAGTTATGGTCAATTTCAGGCCAAATAAGGGTGAACAAAACATTCACCTCTCATCTAACTTCTACAGTTTTGGTGTGGGATACCTGAAGTGGGGTATCTTTAAAAAGAGCACAATCAGGGCTATCTGATGGTGCCATCCACTCCTTCATATATCAACTATAACAGAAGTTATGAGGCAAACAAGCTCAATACAGCTTTTTGCCCAAACCACACCTATGTACATGGGATAACTTTGCCATATTTCATGATAACCATACCAAATTGGGTACCATTGTGTAGAGCTCATACAGGGATATCCAATGAACCAATTTTTAGGTTGATATCTCAAAAACTGACAGAGCTATGGCTGGTTCAAGATCAAAATCCCACTTGCTGTCATATACAGCCTTACCATGGGATAATATCCCATAATCATGAATATGAGGTGTCAAATAGACGAAGAAGCATGCTTTTACTTCAATACCTCATATGTCAGCCAATACTGGGGTCCCATACAGCTTCTGTACAGCATTCTATGCGTCATACACGTCAGAATCAGGCTGTGAGGTCCCCAGATGAAAATTTTCACCCTGTATTGGTGAAAACCGCCCAGATGTGGTTTCAAAACCACATCTGAGCCCAATACAGGGTATACAGGCTGTTTGAAAACCACAAGCCTGTCCTGGAGAGTCAAAAATCTTCACTTCCTCTATGTGGAAAGGTCTAGCAGCCTTTCCACCCCAATTTCAGGATAAAAGGAGGGATTTTCACAGCCAAAATCATCTCCTCATCCTGCTCTTGAATAACCTACATAGTAAACTGTCAAAAACAGTTTTACTCTTGGTTAATAATCAGGTATAATTCTAAAATTAATTATTGTAGTCTTTTATTATTGTAACCCAACAGATAAAGCTGCACCCAGGGCTTTCAGCAGTGCTCACCACCACTATATCTCTATAGTAAAGCCCTTAAAATCTTAATTTAATCATCCATTATCAACTTTATTATCTTTTAACACCATTTTTACCGTGTCACAGTCATAGTTTTAGTTGTAAATAGCCTTATTACTTCTTCAACATAGACTCATCCTGACAGCCATAGCCTTGTTTATTCCTTTCCAAATAAAGTCTATATCTCTATTCTTACAGCTATTACCTGGTACCTTTATTTTTGGCTCAACTTCTTATCATGCATGTTTCAAGAGATATTAGCTAAAACCCATTAATATATGTGATAATCATAAAAGTGCATATATTCAGATTTTCTCAGTGAGTATTTACTTTTCAGCTATGGCAAATAACGTTATATGTGTCATATTTCATGGGGAATCCAATGGTGTAATTTGTTTCTTATGTTTATTAATTTTTTTTAGATAATCAAGGTTCTATGTGTTTTCATGGTATTTTTACTTATTTTAAAGTTACTTTGTCATATTTTTGGATATGTGTTTATGTCTCAAGGTCTCACAATGGAGAACAATGTTGAATCTTGAGTCTCAACTTTCTTGAGAACTTGATGAAAAGTTTGAGTATTCTTGCTGATGAAGTCCACCCCCCTCTCTGGGTACAAGTTTTCCCAATGTGAAAAAGTATCTGTTAAATTTTCCAGCCTTCCTGTAATATTTGACTATGAAACTGATGATAATATTACTATTAATTAACAGTACTATGTCTGTTCTTATTAAATATAATAATAAAATATTATTATGACCACAATTAAATAATTAAAGAATTATTTCTTTCACTTGTTAAACACTACTAGTGATTTTAACAGTGAGCAGTAATTGTCTACAAGAATCAATTACAAGAAGAATTTAATAATAAAAACTTCTTGTATTAAAATAATAAAATTATTTTAATAGATAATTATCTTTGCAAGAATAATTATAAGATAATTGTTGAAGAAAACTAATTTTTAGAGAAACACTTTAAGAATTAAAGATAAATGACTCACTTATACTCCAAAGAACTTATTTAAAGATATAAGTAGAGAAATTTGACGTAGACTTGTGGATTTTAAGGGATCAAAATGATTTATAGCAGGATTACAACAATGTATGGTTGAACTCTATGATTTCACGTCTTGCTGATTAATTCTGAAAGAATTAAAACACTTAAGAATAGTTTAACTAATACTTACTTGTTGGTAACAATGATATAAATGGATAATAAGATGATTTTTTTATGGAAAAAACAGCAAGATAAGGCCTCTTTTAAGTCAACAACAGCTCACAGAGGCCTTCCATGGAGCAAACAGAAAAACCAGTGAGTGAGAAAACAATAAACACTTTTGGATTATTGATTGAATCATCTGTTGTCACGTAAGATTATCATAATTACGTAATTGATGCTTTTACATGACTACCAACCCCGATATGGTTAAGAACAAAAGGAGTAACCTCTGTAAATCTTCTTTTATTACAAAAGAATCATTGATTTCTCAAAGGTATCAATGGTATTGGCAATTTAATCACAGGTTGTAACTACTGTGAATGTTTGAAGATTCAGTGTTTCATGTAGAATAGTCAAAAATGGACTGTAAGTAAAACCTTTAATTTTACTACTAAAGCTATACTTATTTCTGGTTGTGCCATAGATAAAGCAGTTCTCCATTGGTCCTGAAAGGTTTAGAGAGATTCATTAAGAATTGTATTTTTAATGAATTTTTGAAGATTTTACCTCAGTTCTACATAGAATTGCCAATATCAGTGTTTAACTGGTTGCTATGAGGTAAATCAATGGATACAAGCCGAAAAAGGGTTTTAATTAATCTTTTGGGGTTTATCCATGGCAATTCATTAAGAATTGACATGGTTACAGGAGTCTAAGTAGCTCTTTACCTCCTTGGCATGTCAAAATAGCAGGTTATTTGCTATTTTCTTAAGATTTACAGTAGTTGTAACATGGTAACCAAGTTCCCAAAAATTTTTAGTTTACTAATTGGGCCAAGATCAGTCATAGATCCAAGATTTGGAGCTGTCCACACCTCTGAGGCCTCAGAAGTTGGGTACCCTGGCTCTCTTTGATGTCTTTTGTCCCCCTTGCCTATTTTTTATGTCAAAATAGAATTTTAAGCTTCAAGTGAGATATCCAGTATGGGTGTACCAAAGGTGCATGTGGAATACCATAATATTAAGTGCTCAAAACATGCCTAACACTATTCTTAGTGTGTATGTAACATGGGATTTCTCACATTCCCATTATTTTGGTGTGAAATAGAGAAAAACAAAAAGTTTCATGGATCTTTTATGTGGTATTGATGATGTGGTATTGAAGTATTTTCCATATTACCACCTCAAAGAATTAATTTGAGCTTATTCACTCTATGGAGCTACCCTAGGTGAAGTTCTGTGTAGAATCCAAATCTGGCCTTAAATCCATGGATTTATGTACTCATTAAAAACTTATTCATCTTTTCTGAAATCAAAAAATGATGAATTTTGGATATATGTGTGACTTATGAGTTATGCATAATTCAAAGTTTATTTTTAAGATAATTGTGGCCTATTTGGGTATGTAAAATATACCTCAAGGCTCACACTGCCAGGGGGGTAAGTGATAGTTAAATGGGACTCAGAAAGAAATTCAGCCCAGCAGGCTTGATGACAAGTACTGAATTTGGAGGAAATGAAATATTTAAGGGAAGAATGGTCTATCAATACCTCAAAAGGATGAGAAAGAGAAAGGAGAAACACACTCCAGCCCTTGAAATACAAAACTATTCCAAGAGTTCCTTGTCATGATCTTAATAGTTGAGCTCAAATGGAAGAAGCGTGCAACTATCAAATGAAATGGGATGCTTTCCTAAGTCAATCACCTGACTCAGTACAGAAACCAAGGAATAATCAGAAGCATCAGTCTCTACAGTATCTGGTAGAGAAGGATTTAAATGAGAAAGGATAGGAGCAGTGGTGAAGGCATCTGTGAGTAATTGAAACTGGCTAAGAGCCTCCTCATTGAAAAACAAAGGAGAGACTCTCTTAAGGAGGGAAGTGAGAGCAGTCATTTTTTTGGAGTAATTTTTAATGAAACAACAATAGAAATTGGCAACACCAACAAATGAGTGAAGAGCTTTCATTTTCTTTGGATGAAGCCAATTAAGGATTTGGTGAACTTTTAAGGAATCCATCTTAAAACTTTCGCTTGAAACAACATAGCCCAAGTGTTCCACACTTCAGGCATGGAAGACACAATTTGAGGCTTTAGCAAACAGATTATTGTCCCTCAGCCTTTGGACGACAGAGGCCACATGATTGACATGTTTCTTCTCAGTGCTTGAGAAAACTATTATATCATCTAAAGAAAACATAACAAAAATTTCCAAGAAATCTGCAAAAGATTTAACTTACAAGATCCTGGAATGAAGCAGGATAATTGGTCAAGCCAAATGGAATAAAAAAGTATGCAGAAATACCATATTTGGTTCTGACAGCAGTTAAATGCTTATCCCCCTTTTTAACTATCAGGAGATTATAAGAACCACACAGCTCTATCTAGGGGAATATTGTGGAACTTTCAAATATGGTAAGGAGCTGGCTCATAGGAAGAACAGGATACCTGTTCTTCCTAGTGACAGCATTGAGTTTGTGGTAATCAACACACAAAACAAGGCAACCATCCTTTTTCTTAAAAAAAGGACAGGTGCACCTGTTGAAAAGGAGCTTGGCCTGATGAAACCTTTCTCTGAATTCTCTCAAATGTAGGCCTGCAGTGTTTCTGACTCATGATTTGATAGTGAGTAGATAACACCCACTCCAGGTAGGGACCCCTCCATTTTGATATGATGATCACAGGTTCCATGTGGAGGAAGGTTCTCTGCTTTGATCTTGGAGAATACATCAAAAGATTGGTGATAAGCAGGAGGGACTATCTTCAGCACAGTTTCAATTTATTCTGGCTCTTCCTCCTCCAGGGAGGCATGAAAAGATAAAGGAGGAAGGTCCACATCCCCTTGAAATAGCTGGAGTGAAGATATAGAAACATCTCCTCCAAAATCTTTAATCTATTTTCAGACTTCACCTGTGAGCCTTGAGGTATATTTTACATACTCAAATAGGCCACAATTATCTTGATAACCAATTCTGAACTATTTATAACCCATAAGTCATGCATATATTCAAAATTCATCATTTTTTATTTCAGAAAGCATGAAGAACGTTTTTGTGAGGAAGTAAATCTATAGCTTTAAGGCCAAATTGGGATTCTACACAAAAGATTTCACACCAAAATAATGGAAATTTGTGAAATCCCATGTTACATATACACTAAGAATAGTGTTATACATGTTTGTGGCACTTGAGATTATGGTATTCTTACATACAGATCTGGTACACCCATAGTGGATATCAGTCTTGAAGCCTAAATTACTATTTTTGACATGAAAATAGCTAAGGGGGACAAAAGACATCAAAGAGAGCCATGGTACCCAACTTCTGAGGCCTCTGAGGCATGGATAGCTCTAAAGCTTGGATCCATGGCTTATAATTTCCAAATGAGTATACTAAAGCCTTTTTGGAATATTGTTAGCAAGTCAAAATCTTATTAAATAATAAGAAAATTGCAAATAAGCTGTGATTTTGATGTGACAAGGAGTGAAAGAGAAACTTAGACTCCTGTAAACATGCCAATTCTTAATGATTTTCCATGGATAAACCTCAAAAGAGTAATCAAAACCCCTTTTTTACTAGTATCCATTGATTTACCTCATAGAAACCTACCATACTGTGCTATTTAAAATTCTATGTAGAAATGAGGTAAAAAATTCAAAAATTTATTAGAGATACAATTCTTAATTAATCCTTCTGAAACTTTCAGCAAAAATAGAGAATGGTATGAGTAATAAAAAACCCCAAAATAATTGTGGTTTCATAAGCAAAATTGAAAGTTTTATGTACACTCCATTTTTGATGATTCCACAGGAAACACTGAATCTTCAAAAATTCACAGAAAATACAACCCTGTGACAAAATTCCCAATGGAATTTATAGCTTTGAGAAATTAATTGGTATCTTGAAATGAAAGAATATTTACAGTTGCTTTTAAGGTTTGACTATGAAACAGTAAGTAAAAATTACTAATATTTCACTTATTGTACTCTGAATGTCCTTATAAATGAAACAAATAAGATAACAATAATTATAATAATGAAGATTTATTATAATTATGGCGTAAAAAGAAATATATTTTTAAATAAATAATAATATAATTCATATTATAAAAGAATAATTCAATAAATAAATGTATTAATATTCAATAATTAATATATTTATAAGTAATTTATTATTGTTACCAAAAAATAATAAAGGAAAAAAAAATGTTTTTATTAATAAAAAAGAATTAATAACAATAATATTACTAATATTAAGCTTAGATATTAATATAAACACTATTTATATTAATAAAAGAATTATTAAGAATTATAATAGAGAGAAATTATTATAATAAGAGAAAATAACCTACTTTGAACACTTATAATAATTTTGAAAGATTTTTACACCAAATAATGTAAATACAACTTATTTAAATTTTATTTACAAATATTCTTGATTTTACGTGAAAATAAGATTTTTAAGAGAACTATAACAAAAGCAATTGAGCAATTGGAGTAATCATGTCAATTTTGATGATTATAATAAAGATTACCTTTGGTCTTTGATGATATAAAAGATTTATATATAAAGAATAAATATTTTACCTTTTTATTTAATTATTATATTATATTTGATACGTCTGAGTGGGAAATAGAGTAAGAAGAGCTTCATTTATAGTAAATTCCTCCTTCCTAGAGTGCAAAAGTGTTCTAGTAGACGTGTACTGAGGGTATCCACTGGAATTTATCATTAATTTAAGGTTTAGTGATGATTACATCATAATTAAACCATCTTATCTCATAATTACACCATTATTTATACTTATCACTATAACTTTAAGTTGGATGACATCATAGGCTTGACAGAAACGTAAATGTTGCGGATTTTATAGGTTTTGATCATAAACTAATAGTATCATCAATTTTATCACTTATATGACTGTTGAACTTAATTTAGGATTACAGAGAGTGATCATAAATGATCAATTTTAAGCTTAAACCTTTATCATTAATAAATTTTCTTTTTAAGTGCTACAGCCATTCAGAGAGTGAATTCTGATAGCTTGGAATGTCATTATTGA
Source organism: Austropuccinia psidii (assembly GCA_023105745.1). Lineage (NCBI taxonomy): Eukaryota > Fungi > Basidiomycota > Pucciniomycetes > Pucciniales > Sphaerophragmiaceae > Austropuccinia > Austropuccinia psidii. The sequence goes on from JALGQZ010000007.1 coordinate 62,260,630, forward strand.
ACTTCCAAGAGCATTTCATTACATAATCAAAACTCTATTGTTGATGAATTTTCTTGTAATTGATCTTTTCTGTTGAAATTTACTATTTTAAACTTCAAAACATGATTTCAAATGGTTGTACCTTGAATATTCAGATAAAAAGTACATCATACTTCACATATCAACCATTATAGCCTGAATATCCACTTTAGTATAAGTTTGGACCACTTTCACAACAAAGTGGTCAACAGCTCTAGCAATTTTGTTCAGTAAACCATTACAAGTTATAACCTTGTTTGTAGCTTGTCAAAGAAAGTTCATATCTTTATTCTTACATTAATTAAATGGTAACTTGATTTTTGGTTTAACTCTCTATCAATTATATTTTAAGAGATATGAGCTAAAAACAATGAATATATGCATTGATCATAAAAGTGCATATATTCAGGTTATTTACTTAAATATTGAATTTACAAATATGGAGTAAAATTCTTATATGTGTAGTATTTCATGGGGAATGCAATAGTGTAATTTATTTCACATGTTGTTTCATTGGCTTCTGCGTTAAATAAGATTTTATGTCTTTTTCAGGTTATTCCTATCTATTATTCAGTAATTATTGACTTTACAGATATTCCATAAAAATGATATATGTGTATTTTACCATGAGGAATCTAATTATGTAATTTTTTTTACATGTTCACTAATCATATTCTGAGTTAATTCAATTTTTATGCCTATTTATGGCATTTTCACTGGCCTTAAGATAATTATTATAAAGTTTTTTTGTGACCTTTTTGGATATGTGAACATATCTCAAAGGCTCACATTGTTACTCTGTTTATTCTTAACCAGAAATGGGTTGGCAGTCATGCAAAAGCATTAATTAAGTAAATATGATAATCTTACATGACAACAAATGATGCAGTCATCAATCCAAAAAGTATTATTGTTTTGTCACTCACTGGCTTTTTCATTTTTCTCCATGGAACACCTCTGTGAGCTTTTGTTGACCTAAAAGAGGCTTCCTCTTTCTGCTTTTTCCAAACATCTTATTATCCAATTATATCTTTGTTACCAACAAGTATTAGTTCAATCTTTTCTTAAGTGTTTTATTCTTTCAGAATCAATCAGAAAGACATGAAATCATTGAAATCAACTATATATTGTTGTAATATTGTTATAAATCAGTTTTGATCCCTTAAATCCACAATTTATCTATCAAATGTCTCTACTATATTCTTTCCAAGGTTCATTGGTGTATTAGTAAGTGGTTTATAATTAATTCTTAAAGCTTTTCTCTAGTATTTGTTTTCTTCAAGAATTATATTTATGAATATTCTTGTGAAAGATAAATATATATTAAAATAGTTTTATTATTTTGGTAAAGAAGTTTTATTATTTAATTCTTCTTGTAATTGATTCTTGTAGAAAATTCATGCTTACTGTTATAATCACTAGTAGTGTATAACAAGTAAAATAAATAAATAAGTAAATAAGTATTTAATTGTGGTTATATTATTTTATTATTCTATTTCATAAGAAAAGTCAAATTATTGTTGACTAATATTAATATTATCAACAGTTTCATAGACACATCCTACATCATCTCTTGATGGAAGAAATGACTGAGAGAATTATGGGAGAATTGTGGGCAGAAAAATGAATGGAAGGTGTCATAAGCTCAACAAACCAGAGCAACACTGTTGACAAAAGTGGAAAATGCATTACTAGTAGGGGGAATAATACCACTAGAATCATAGGTGCTCAATCCATTTTTGCAATCAACAATGGGATTAAAATGATAAACCAAAATCATAGTCCAATGTGAGGCCCTCTCCCTTGGGGAAATCTATTACAAAGAATTCCCATTCAAAGCTTTGGAAGGAAGGCAAGTAAACAACCCACTTGGTATAATGGGTGATGATAAGGGAGGTGGATGTATTTAAATGCATAATGAAAGGAGGAATCTTTTCAGGGAGCTTGGAAATTGTCAATGAGTACTTTAACACAAAATTCTTTCCAAGAAATGAGTTTGTAGCACCAGAATAAATGAGAGTTCTATAATAAATATCAGAGACAGAAGAACAAATAAGAAATTTTAAATATTTCTTCACACTAGTATTAAAAGTGTACAATGGTGCTCTTGGAGGGAAAAAGTGAGAACCCTTGAACACATTATGATTCCCACTGAGGATTTTCCCTTCTTGTAAGGGAAGCCTCTTGATCACCCTGGCCTATTATGAGGTCTCTTGAAGCATTTTCGAGTTGGGTTATTTCCACCACAATGAGTGCATAAACCTTCTTTAATCCACCTCTCCTTTCCAGATCCAATTAATTCATTTTCCCTATTGAGGAGATCAGCATGAGGTGTATCCTTAGAAACTTGAAAATTATTCCCATTTTTGCCCTTCTTTTGAAGGGGCTTCTTGGAAGATGAATATTGAGGAGGCCTGAAGGAATTGGATCCAGTGACCAGAGGCTTCTTCTTTGTATGACTATAATTTTTCTTCTACCTCTCATGGTACCTGGCGTCTAGCTCCAAAGGAATATCCCTGAGTTCTTACAGGCTATCCAAATTACCAGGCTGAGAAGCCAAACGATCCCATAACCTTGATGCCAAGCCTCTTCTATAAAAATTAATATATGCCATATCTCCCAAATCCCCAATTCTTGACATTAAGCTTCTGAAATCAGAAATGGACAAAGAGACATGATGTCAGCTGGAGTCTATGTTGAAGCAGTAATAAGGCTATCTACAACTAGAAATATGACTGTGACACGTGGAAATAGATTAAAAATAAGATATTTAATTTAATATAATGGTTTATAATATAATAACAGGGTTCTACTACTGAAGAATAGTGGTGGTGAGCGCTATTGAGAACCCTGGGTGCAGTCTTACCAGTTGGATTACTATAATAAGAGCTACAATAGTTAAAATTATAATTATACCCTGATTATTACCCAAGAGTAAAACTGTTTTTGACAGTTTACTGCATAGGATATTCAAGAGAAGGATGAGCAAACAGTTCTGGCTGTGAAAAGCCTCCTTTTTATCCTGAAATGCGGTGGAAAGGGTGCTAGACCTTTCCACATAGAGGAAGTGAAGATTTTTCACCCTCTAGTACTGGCTTGTGCTTTGCAAACAGCCTGTATAGCCTTTATTGGGCTCAGATGTGGTTTTGAAACCACATCTGGGCAGTTTTCACCAATACACGGTGAAACGTTTCATCTGGGGACCTCACAGCTTGATTCTGACGTGTATGACACGTAGAATGCTGTACAGAAACTGTATGGGACCCCAGTATTGACTGACATATGAGGTATTGAAGTAAAAACAATCTTCTTTGTCTATTTGACACCTCATATTCATGGTTATGGGATATTATCCCATGGTAAGGCTGTATATGACAGCAGGTGGGAATCTGACCTTAAAACAGCCATAACGTTGTCAATTCTTGAGATATCAACCTCAACATTGGTTCAGTGTGTAGCCCTGTATGTGCTCTACACAATGGTACCTCATTTGATATGGGTATCATTAAATATTGCAAAGTTATCCCATGTACAAGATTTTTGTACATTTGCGTGGTATAGTGTCACAGGGGCTCTTCGAAGTGAAGAGGGCCTGGCACTCAGTAAACTGGGACTCACTTATGGAGGGCTCAAAGATATGGAAAGATGGAATACACTTAAGAGTGTAAGGAATGAACTACTATAATAAAAGATATGAGAAAAAAGCAGCAACAAAGAAATAAGAGTAAGAATAGAAGAACCAACCACAAACAAGTCCAAGTCCACTGTTTCCACCTGTCAGAATGGAAAGAGAAGGGTTAATAAGGATATGGCCACCCAACTCATACTGTACAGGCAAAGATAGAAAATGCAAAGACTAACTTAAAACTAAATAATTATAATACCCAAATATAAGGATAAGAATAATTATAAAATAATAAATAAACTAAATTAATTAACTGGGGAGAAGTCCCCAGGGGGGAGAAAGAGGGGCTGGTATATGTGAGAATCACCAGCCCTGATCCAGAGGAAGAATTTTCATGAGAATAATTGATGATTGAATTGAGTCTGGCCAATACAGGTCCTGTACAGCTGTACAGAACCTGTACAAGAGGTGTGGTGTATTTGAGTGATCATACAGTTTCATACTGGAGTATTGAGACTGTATTGGGTGAATCCAACCTGTACAGGTATTGACAGGCTGTATTGATGTACCAAACTGTATGCATGTTTCAGAATGAAGATTGCTGAAACTGAATGCTGATGCAGATACTGGATTTGCTGATTTGAGGTGTTTGAGTGGGTGTATCAATAAATACCCTTACCCCTGATGGATGCTTGTTACAGTATCCCCCCCTTGAAACTGGTGGGCTCCTGAACACCATAATACCCTGCCACTGTTGAGTGGCATCTCAATATCCCCACATTTTTTCAAAAAAATTCTTTTTAATTTTCTTTTCCTCTTGACCATTATCCTGAAAATCCTTCTTTACTTCTTCTCTGTCAATTCAATTGATTCCCCCCTTTTTTTTCAAGTTTGAGTAAGTATTCCACCTCGAAATATGCATTTCTTTTCTTCTGATTCAATCAACCATGCCCTTGGGATGTGGCCTTGGGATATATCCCAGAATAAGGGCCACTGAGCTCTTGTGCTCAAAAATGATGCCCAATGAGTATATGAAGTGTACTCATTGGGCAAGGCTTAATCCATGAGATCTTAAAAAATTTCCTCCAAGGGGTCTTGTCCCCATTGTCCAGGGATATGGCCTCAGACAGCCCTCCAAAGTGCTTTTGGGCTGTGGCCTCTACCCTGGTGAATCTTGATATAACTTGATTTTCATGGCCTTTTGGGCCTTTTTGGGTGCTTTGGTGAAATCAGTCATTTTATGATTTTTTGGCCATATTTGGCCTTTTTACGTCTTTGGGGTCCTACGGTCTGTGGACCGTATGCCGCGGTCTGCAGTGCGTGGCCGTGGTCCGCGGTCTGTGGGGGCTATTGGAGGCCCCCTGGGCCCAAATTTGCTGGGGACCCAGGGTGACCAAGGGGCCCAGAAATGGCCCAATTATAAATTTCACCATACATGGCCTGGACCCATTGATGGGGTCCAGGACCATCAAGATCCTGGCCTCCCCAAAGTTGCAGGGGAGGCCCTGGGTGATGAGTTCAGCCCCAAAGGGGTATGAACCTTCACCTTAGAGGCTTTGAGGGGGGGCATAATTGAGTTATGGCCCCATTTCCTTGAGGTCAAGTTCTTTTTCTTGATATGGAGTGGATTGATTCTGACCTCTTGAATCTTCTGCTTGCATATTCTTCAGTTATGAGTTCCAAACTGACTGAGCTCACTGAATCTTTGCCTTCTGCACCGCCACCGTCTGTTCTTCATGGTTCTGGCGTCTTCAGTCAATTGTCCTCCCCTTCCATGGCGTCTTCTGGCCATTTTGATCCCTCCCAAAACTATGATGGGTTCAGAGCAGTTGAAGTTCTTGATCCTGCCTGTACTGAATGTTTGGCCAAGGGTAAGGATTGCTTTCAACATTACAATCCTCGATCGTCAAAATGCCACTTTTGCTTTGTTGGGAAGAAGCCATGTCGTCGTACCGGATCAACTTTGTCCCAGGTCAGGAGACACTTATGGAGCAGGAAAGATAGGCCTTATGGGCAGGAATTCCCCATTCTTGAGGAACCTACCCCTGATGCAACTTCTGGAATTTCTCAATGTGAGTGATTTGCATATTTTGATTGAGTTGGTGCTGATATTTTAATGTAGTGACTGGTTCCAGGCAGAGGGATGTGGCCAGATGGACTAATGGTGGAGGGTCCATTCCAATCGGTGGTAGGCGCATACACTACAGCTCAGAAATCCCAATCTCAAGGACCAATGCTGATGGAGTGGTGAAAGTAGTGAAGAAACTAAGAAGAATTGTTGATTCCCCAACAGATCCAGATGCTGAAGGAAGTGATGAGTTGGATGGTGAAGAAGTTCAAGTTATTCCTCATTCAATTGGCCATCCATCCAGCAATTCCTCTTCTCAACCTCTTGCCAACACTAGATTCCAAAGCCAAGTTATTCCCAGCACTCCAAGAACCTTCCAACCAATGCTTGCTTCCATTCCTACAACCATTCCTCCTCCTTCACCAACTACTTCCCACACCACCAGGCCTGCCTTGAATCCAGAAGTAAGACCACCACCAGTTCAACAGTCGAGAAACTAACCCATAAACACCTTGCATCAACTCCAACCTGTGGCCAGCTCCAGCAGAAGAAGAGATGGATTGTCCCCTTTGCCGTTTCCTGCCGCTCAAGTTTTTCAAAGAAGAGAATGTTGGCCTATCCGGGTTACCAGAGAAGATCCCAACGCGGCTAGTGAAAGTCAAGATGCTGTGGCCAGATTGTTCAGGAGGGTTGATAGAAATAGCAGAGAGGTGATTATGTATTCCAATGACAGGACTATTCCAGGTACTGCTTCTGACGAGATGGCTGCAAAATTTGCCTGGTATGAAGATGAGTTGATAAATGATTTTCAGAGAACTTTTGATGATTTGGGTAGAGATAACTAGTTTTCCTTTTCCTTGTTTGTGTTTGGTTTGATTTCTATCCCCACTCTTATAAATACTAAAAAATGAAAAAATAATGGAACCTCCCAATACATGATTTGGAAGGGGATGCTGCTGCTTTAAAGAAATAAAAGAAAGAAAATTATACAAGTAAAGAAAGAAAGAAAAATAAAAGAATAAGAGAAAATGAGAGTAAAGAAAGAAATAAAGAAAAATCCTGATGGTTGGTCCTTCTTGTGGTGAGTTGCTTGATTCTGGCCAAAAAGTGTCTGAAAAATGAAAAACAAGCATTTGATGCTCACAGAGTGGCCAAGGTAATGTTTTACAAGAAGTAGAACCCTCAGGGATGCATACCAGGAGATGGAACTTACTTTCATAACTTCCACTCCCCACCAGGCACCATAAAATTGAAAAGAATTGCCATAAATGACTTCTGAGATGAATTGCCATAAATGATGTCTGAAAAGAATTGCTGTAAATGACTTGGTGTAATGAATGTCTTGAATTATGATGATTGGCATAAATGAAATGATAAATAAAATAGAAAGAAACATTTGGCCATATCTTGATAAGGTCCAAATCGGAGGGTATTGGTGTTGTATGCTTCCTGAACCTTTCCAAAGAATTGACAAGTGCTCACAGAGTGGCCAAGGTGATGCTTACAACAACACATGGGTAGAATACCCCCTTAAAGGTGCATGCCAGGAGAGGAACTTACTTTCATAACTTCTTCTCCCCACCAAGCACCATAATCAAACTCTTGAGGTATTTGGACCAGGCTTGTCTGGATACAATGAATGGAAATCCTTGACAAGATCTGGTGAGTTGGTAAGGTTTGAAGCTGGTTCCCAAGTGGTTCTTTCTGGTTCTTCACTGAATCCTTTCCACTCTACAAGATACCATAATTTACCTCTTTTGAGTTTTGAGTCCAGGACCTGAGCCACTTCCCATTCTTCTTGCTCCTCCACTAAAACTGGTGGTGGCGGCAATTGATGACGATTTGGGATAGTTGAATGCTTGACTGGCTCTAATAAGGACACATGAAATACAGGGTGAACTTTCTTCCATTGCTGAGGCAACTTGAGGTGATATGGATGGCTTCCAATCTTCTTCAGAACTTCAAAAGGTCCCAACCATATTTCTGATAACTTCTTGGTGGGTCTTGTTGTCTTGATGTTCTTGGAAGCTAGCCATACTTTGTCACCAGGTTGAAAATCAGGTGGAATTGCTCTATTTCTATCTGCATACTTCTTGAATCTCCTTATTGCTGACTCTAATTCTTCTTTGACAGCTTGCTGTATTGATTGGAGTTTTGTTGATAACTTTCCAGCAGGTGAGTCTTGAGAAATATGGATTGAGTCAAAGCTGGGATTTCTTCCATAAATGGTGAAAAAAGGTGATTGCTTGGTTGATGAGTGTTCTGCATGATTATAGGCAAATTCAGCCAGAGGGAGCCAGGTGTACCAGTCATCTTGATGATAGCTGACGTACATCCAAAGGTACTGTTCTAGTATCTGATTTACCCTCTCTGTCTGTCCATCTGTTTCAGGGTGAAAGGCAGTTGAAAGATCTCTTTATATCTTGAGCTGCTGACACAATTGAGTCCAAAATGATGAAGCAAATAAAGATCCTCTATCACTGACAATACTGACTGGAAGTCCATGCTTGGAAAATACATGACTAATGAAGATTTGAGCTAAGTCCAGAGCAGTGATTGTTCAATAAGTTGGAATAAAGATTGCCATTTTTGAGAATCTGTCCACAACTACTAAAATTGAATCAAAGGTGTTTGACAGTGTCAATTGAGTGATGAAGTCCATTGATATTGAATCCCAAGGACCAGACGGAATTGAAAGAGGCTTGAGTAATCCAAACTTCTTGTGATGGATGTTCTTGTTTCTTGAACATTGCTGACATGAGGACACATAGTCCTTGATGAATTGATTCATGCCAGCCCAATAAAAATCCCTCTTGATGAGCTTGAGGGTCTTCTCCTGGCCAGGATGGCCATCCAATGGTGAGTCATGACGCTTTTGAAGAATATTGAGTTGAAGTTATTCATTGCTTAGGATTACCACTCTATCTTTGAATAATAATAACTTGGATTGAGGTTCGAGAGAATAATCTGGAACTGATTCACCTCTTGCTAGTTGCTTGAGTATTTGTTTGTAGTCTTTTTCTTGCCATACTTCTTTTTGAATCTTGTCCACTAAATCTGAGAAAATCTCCACTTTGATTGAGAAGAATATTGACTCTTGAATTCCCTCTTGCTTAAGTACTTGATGAAAATTTTGAGGATTCTTGCTGATGAAGTCCACCCCCCTCTCTGGGTACACGTCGTCCCGACGTGACAAGGCATCTGGTAAAGTGGCCAGCCTGCCTGGGCAGTAAGTGATAGTGAAATGAAATTCTGAGAGAAATTCAGCCCAACGGGCCTGACGACGAGTAAGAACTTTGGAAGACATGAGATACTGCAAGGAATAGTGGTCTGTCAAGACCTCAAAAGGATTGGAAAGAGAAAGAAGAAATGCCCCCCAGCGCTTGAGAGCCCTAACTATGCCAAGGAGTTCCTTGTCATGAATTTCATAGTTGAGTTCAGCTGGTAAGAGCTTGCAACTATCAAATGCAATGGGATGCTTTCCTGAGTCATTCACCTGACTCAGTACGGCGCCCAATGCATAATCAGAAGTATCAGTCTCTACAATAGTAGGTAGAGATGGATTGAAATGGGATAAGATAGGAGCAGAGGTGAAAGCTTCTTTGAGTGCTTTAAACTGACTAAGAGCTTCCTCATTGAAGATAAAGGGAGAATCTTTTTTGAGAAGGGAAGTGAGAGAAGTGATTTTTTTGGAATAATTTTTAATGAAACAACGATAAAAATTGGCAAAGCCAAGAAAAGATTGAAGGGCCTTGATGTTTTTGGGCTGAGGCCAATTGAGGATTTGATGAACTTTTGAAGAATCCATCTTGAGGCCATCACTTGAAACAACATAGCCCAAGTATTCCACACTTGAGGCATGGAATACACACTTGGAGGCTTTGGCAAATAAATTATTTTCTCTGAGTCTTTGGAGGACAGAGGTCACATGTTTGACATGTTCTTCCTCAGAACTTGAGAATACCATAATATCATCTAGATAAACCACAACAAACACATCCAATAAATCTGCAAATATATCATTTACAAGATTCTGGAAAGAAGCAGGAGCATTGGTCAAACCAAATGGCATGACCAAATACTCATAACTACCATATTTGGTTCTAAAGGCAGTTAAGGGCTCATCCCCCTCTTTCATTCTCAGAAGGTTATATGCACCATGCAAATCTATCTTTGAGAAGATAGTGGAACCGTTGAATACGGTAAGAAGCTGGTTCATAGGAGGAACAGGGTATCTGTTCTTCCTAGTGACAGCATTGAGTTTGCGGTAGTCAACACACAAACGAAGACCTCCATCCCTTTTCTTGACAAAAAGGACAGGTGCTCCTGTTGAAGAGGAGCTTGGTCTAATGAAACCTTTATCTACATTCTCTGAAATGTAGGCCTGCAGTGTTTCTGACTCTTGATTTGATAATGAGTAGATAACACCAATTGGAGGTAGAAGACCCTCCAATTTGATATGGTGATCACAGGCGCGGTGTGGAGGAAGTTTCTCAGCTTTCACCTTGGAGAATACATCCAAATATGGTGATAAGCAGGAGGGACTACCTTCAACACAGTTTCAATTTCTTCTGGCTCTTCCTCCTCATCCCCCTGCTCCTCCAGGGATGCATGAAAAGATAAGGGAGGAAGGTCCATATCCCCTTGAAAGAGATGAAGTGAAGATATGGCAACATCTTCTCCAACATCCTTTATCTCTTTGAAGACTTAATCTCTTTATTGAAGTAATGACTGAGAGGGAATGATGGAGGGGGTATGGACAGAAGAAGGAAGGGAAGGTGTCTTAAGTTCACCAACCAGAGCAACACTGTTGACAGCAGTGGCTAAGTCATTACTAGTAGAAGGAATAATACCACTAGAATCCTTACGACTAGAATCATAGGTGATCAATCCATTTTTCCAATCAATAATGGGATTAAAATGGTAAAGGAAATCATAGCCCAATATCAGGTCTTCTCCCTTGGGTGAATCTATGATAAAGAAGTCCCATTTAAAGCTTGGGAAGGAAGGCAAGTCACCTACCCACTTGGTATAATGGGTGATGAACAAGGCAGGGGATTCATTAGAATGCAGAATGAAAAGAGGAATCTTTTCAGGGAGCTCTGACAGAGTCAATGAGTACTTGAGAACAAAATTCTTTGCAATAAAAGAGTTTGTAGCACCAGAATCAATGAGAATACTATAAAAAAATCAGAGACAGAAGAGAAAATAAGAAATTTTAAAGATTTCTTGACACTAGTATTCAGAGCACACAATTGTGCTCTTGAAGGAAACAAGTGAGAACCATTGAACACATCATGATTACCACTCAGGCTTTTCCCTGCTTGCTAGGGAAGCCTCTTGATGATGACCCAGGCTTGTTCTGAGGTCTCTTGAAGCATTTTTCAATTGGGTGCTTTCCACCACAATAAGTAAACAACCCCTCTTTAATCCTCCTCTCCTTTTCAGAACCGATTAATTTCTTGTCCTTGTTGAGGAGAGCAGCATGGGGCTTGTCCTTTGAAGATTGAAATTTCTTTCCCTTCTTATTCTTCTTCTGGTGAGGCCTCTTTGAAGATGAGTTTTTAGGAGGCCTAGATTGATTGGATCCAATGACTGGAGGCTTCTTCTCTTTATTGCCACCCTTTTATTTTTGCTTCTCATGATATCTTGTGTGTAATTCTAAAGTGACATCCATAATTTCTTGAAGAGTATCAAAATTTCCAGGGTGAGAATCCAACTGATCCAATAATCTTGATTCAAATCCTCTTCTGTAAACATGGATATAAGCTCTTTCCCCCCAATCTCCAATTCTGGACATTAAGATTCTGAAATCTGCAATGTACAAGGAAACATGACCACTCTCCTTCATCCTCAAATTGTCCAACTCTTGTTCAGCTTTCCTGACTTCATTGGGGTCACCAAACAGAGTGAATAATTTAGATTCAAATAATGGCCAATTATCAAGGAGATAGGAAGGGTCTTCATTTGAAATATTTGAGAGATAGGGTTCAATCCACTTTCCAGCTCTACCAGTGATAAAAGAAATTGAGTAAAGAACTTTCTTCCTGTCAGAGAAGAAATTTGCTGGATCATTATGGAAGATTAATTGACAGGATTGGATAAATCCTCTCAATTTATGAGCTTGGGTACCATCAAAAGAATCAGGTGCCTTCATGGATGGAGTCTTGAAAGCAGGGGATTTGGAATTATCCCTGGGAGCAACTGCTTGAGTGAGTTGCCCCATGAATTGAGTCATCTGCTCCATCATCTTGAGGAGACTTGGATCAGTTTGAGAGACAAGAGGTTGACTACAAAGGGCTAGATTAGAACCCTGAGGCACTTCTGGAGCATTTGCCAAGGCATCTGCCACTTCAGCTTCCCCAGAAACTTCCTCTTCCACAGACTCTTCCCCCTCTTCATCTTCAGCTTCCCTTTGTCTTGCTCTTGCACCTTCAGACATGCCAGGGTAGCCACCCAAAATTCCAGAGAAAGATCTTGATCTTCTAGATTTCATTCCACCTCTTCTTGAGGGTTCTGCTCCTTCCATTGGGGGTCCTCTGTCCAAGTTTGCACTCAGTTGATGAACTGATGGTGTGCGGTCAACAGGAGCCCTTGCTGTAGGAGTGAGAACAGCTTGAATTCTTTGGGATCTAGTATTTTTGGCTGGGGGACTATGCTGAACTGGCATTTTGAATCAAAATGAAATAAAACTTGATGGTATGAGAATAATAATCAGAACTGGGCAAAATCAATCACAATTAAAATCTTGATGAATCTTGAGGAATCCATTCAAATCTTGAGGTGAAATCAAATTCAGTCAATAATCAAATCAATTCAACAATCAACAATCAATTCAAATCAAATATCAATAATCTTGAGTAAATCAACAATCAATCAATATTCAATCAATAATCAATCAATCAATAAATCAGTGTCTTCAATATGAAATCAAGGTCTTTAGGAATCAATCAATCAATTTAAAATCTTCAGAAATCAATTCAATATCTTGATGAGTCAAAGTCAGTCAATAATCAAAACCAATTCTTGAGGATCAATAAAATATCTTGAGGATTCAAATTCAATCAATAATGAATCAGCTCTTGATGATCAATCAATATCTTGAGAAGTCAAAATCAATCAATCCAATCCAAATAAGAATCCTGAGCCGCTGAATCAATAATCCAATGAATCCAAATGAATAATCCAATCAATTAAACCAATAAATCAATCCTGAATAAGACCTGAATGAGAACACAGAAAAAATTGATTTGATAAAATGAAATGGTCAGCAATGATTAAGAAAGAAGAAAAATCAATTTCATATGAATTAAATGAATGAGATGAAATTGATGAGAGAGAAAAAATCATAATCATTAAAGATCATTAAATCATAAAAGAGATCTTAATTGATGAATGAGAGAAAATGAATTTAAATGAATGAAAAGAAAGAATCAAATATGAGTTAATTAATTTAATGTTACAGGGGCTCTTCAAAGTGAAGAGGGCCTGGCACTCAGTAAACTGGGACTAACTTATGGAGGGCTCAAAGATATGGAAAGATGGAATACACTTAAGAGTATAAGGAATGAATTACTATAATAAGAGATATGAGAAAAAAGCAGCAACAAAGAAATAAGAGTAAGAATAGAAGAGCCAACCACAAACAAGTCCAAGTCCACTGTTTCCACCTGTCAGAATGGAAAGAGAAGAGTTAATAAGGATATGGCCACCCAACTCATACTGTACAGGCGAAGAGAGAAAATGCAAAGACTAACTTAAAATTAAATAATTATAATACCCAAATATGAGGATAAGAAGAATTATAAGATAATAAATAAACTAAATTAATTAACTGGGGAGAAGTCCCCAGGGGGAGAAAGAGGGGCTGGTATATGTGAGAATCACCAGCCCTGATCCAGAGGAAGAATTTTCATGAGAATAATTGATGATTGAATTGAGTCTGGCCAATACAGGTCCTGTACAGCTGTACAGAGCCTGTACAAGAGGTGTGGTGTATTTGAGTGATCATACAGTTTCATACCGGAGTATTGAAACTGTATTGGGTGAATCCAACCTGTACAGGTATTGACAGGCTGTATTGATGTACCAAACTGTATGCATGTTTCAGAATGAAGATTGCTGAAACTGAATGCTGATGCAGATACTGGATTTGCTGATTTGAGGTGTTTGAGTGGGTGTATGAATGAATACCCTTACCCCTGATGGATGGTTGTTACATATAGGCAAAAAGCTGTATTGAGGTTATTTGCCCCATAACTCTTGTTCTAGTTGAGCTATGGGGAGATGTATGACATCATCAGATAGCACTGATTGTGCTCCTTTCAAAAAGAACCCACTTCAAGTATCTCACACTACAACTGTAGAAGTTAGATGAGAGGTGAATGTTTTGTTCACCCTCATTTGGCCTGAAATTGACCATAACTCCAGTAATATTGGTGCTAGCTCAGTTTGGCTGGTACCATTTAATAGCCCTGGCTTAGAGCTTCATTTTGAATACCCATTGGATGGGCTTAAGCCTCTCCTTCTAGATTTTAGATGAGAGGTGAAAATTAAGGTTTATGCTCAGCAATAACTTTGAGCAGGAATAACTTTGTTAATCTTTGTCCTATGGTCATGGGACTTATGTTTTCAGAAAGAGGTGAGTTTCCTCTTTTTTTTGATACCTTTTGAGCTTATTTGGCTCAACTCCATGTTTTGGTGGTATCTTGGCTATACCATTGGTTTATGGTATTTTGGGTGTCATGCTTGTGCTCTGGGTTTGAGTCACAGGCTGACACATGACCTCTTTCCTTCATAATCAGATTATCCAGCTATTGATCAGCTTTCCTGACTTCATTAGGGTCACCAAACAGAGTCAATAGCTGGATTTTAAACAACTACCAGTGATTGAGGAGATAGTATGAGTATTCATTGCAGATATTTGAGAGGTATGGTTCAATCCTTTTTCCAGCTCTACCAGTGACAAAATGAATTGAGTAAAGAACCTTCTTCTTGTCAGAGAAAAACTTTTCTGGGTCATCATGGAAGATTAATTTACAAGATTGGATAAATCTTCTCAATTTAAGGGCTTGAGTACCATCAAAAGAATTTGTTGCCTTCATGGATGGATTCTTGAATTGTTCCTGGGAGCAACTGCTTGAGTGAGCTGTCCCATGAATCGAGTCATTTTCTCCATCATCTTGAGAAAAGCTGGTTCCTCTTTAGAGATAAGAGATCAATTACAAAGTGGTAGATTTGGGGCCTCAGGACCTTCTGGGGACCTTCCAGGCATCTAAAACCTCAGTATCCTCAGACTATTCCTCTTCCACAGACTCCTCCCCCTCCTCATCTTCAGCTTCCGCTAATCTAATTATAAGCCCTTGAGAAATGGTGCATAGCCACCCAAAAAGCCAGGGAATGATATTGATCTTCTTTATTTAATACCTCCTCTGGAGGATGCTTCTTCTTCAATTGGTGGTCCTCTGTCTGAATTTGCACTCAGTTTATGAAATGATGGTGTGTGGTAAAGAGGAGCCCTTGCTCTAGGAGTGAGAACAGCTTAATTTCTTTGGGATCTTATATTATTGGCTCTTAGACTATTCTGAAAAGGGATTATTGAAGAATAAGTAAAAGAAAGTTGATGATACTTTGGGAAGAAAAAAATGACGCTTGATGAGGTCAAATCAATGAGAATCTTGAGGAATCAATCAAAATCTTGAGGTAAAATCAGTATTGTGAGAGACTTCAAATTAATGTCAATCAATCCAATAAAGTCAATTCATAATCAAAATCAATTATGTCCTGAGGAATTTAGTTAATAATTCAATATCTTCAAAAGTAAGTTTAATATCTTGAGGAATCAAATTCAAATCCATCAATCAAATCAAATATTGAGGATATATCAGCTATCTTGAGGGATCAAAATCAAATAAATCAATCAATAAAATCATAATCTTGAGGTGAAATGGATTTCTTGAAGAATAAAAATTAAGTCAATCAATCAAATCAAATCCTGAAATAGTGAATCAATTGTACTGATAATTCACAATCAATTAACCAATAATTCTTGAGGAATTCAAATAAATAAATAATGAGTCCAAATCCAATGAAAATCCTGAATCTCTGAATCAATTATGCAAATGATTTCCAATAAACTAAAACATGATTAAACCTGAATTCAGACAGAAAAAAATTTTAGATCTGATTAAGAATTAATAGTGAAGTGAAAAAGTCAGAAATTATTAAGAAATGATAAAAAAGGTCAACTTTCATATGAATAAAATGAATTAGATGAGAATTGATGAAAATCATAAAATCATAAAGGATCGTAAAGTCATAAAATAATGAGAAGTCATAATTGCTGTATGAGAGAGATGAACATAAAGTAATGAAAAGAAAGACACAACTCTGAGTTAGTTAATATAATGTTACAGGGGCTCTTCTAAGTGAGGAGGCTTGGGCACCAAGTAAACTGGAGCTCACTTATGGAGGGCTCAGAAGGAATAAGCTGGAGTACACTTAAGAGTGTAAAAAAGATAGAATTTATAATAAAATAAACATAAGAAGATGAGTAAAGAATAACAGAGAAAACCACAAACAAGTCCAATTCCACTGTTTAAACCTTTCAGAAAGAAAGAGAATGGTTAATAAGGATATGGCCACCACAGCTATACTGAACAGGTGAGGAAATGCAAAGACCAACTTCAACCAATAAATATAATCCTCCAAAATAAAAAATAAGAATATTTATTAAATAATAAGTAAATAAATTGATTCACTGGGGAAATTTCCCCAGGGGGAGAATGTGGGGCTGGTATATGTGAGAATCCATCAGCCCTGATCCAAAGAGTGAATTTTCTTGGGAGGAATCTTTATTTGAATTGATTTGGATAATAAATCCCCTGTTTGGATGTACAAGGGCTGTGCAGGAGGTGTGGTGGAGTTGTGTTATCATAAAGCTTCAGGCTTGTGAATCAAAAACCAAATTTGGTGAATCCAACCTGTACAAGTGTTGACAGGCTGTATTTATGAACCAAGCTGTATGCATGTTTCAGCAAGAAGATTTTCTGAAGCTGATTACTGATACACATACTGGATTTCTGGTTTGGTGAGTTTAAGTGGGTTCAAGGTTGAATATCCTACCCCTGATAGTGGCTATGACAGTCTCAAACACTTAGGAAATGTTTCTTCCATTATTTATTTTTGCTTCTGTTTTTAATTTAATTAAACAATCTTTTCAGTATAATTTTTTAGATTAAAGCAAATCAATAAAGATTAAATTTCATGAAAATCTCAAATAATAAAAACTTTTGATGATTAATACTTGATTACTAAGTAGAAATCTTTCAGAAACTCAGAAATAATTTTCACTTCCAAAAAGCACATATGTGATAATGAATTTTTGAAACCAAATGTATATTTCTCCAGAATTTAGTGGTATATTCCACCATTGATGAAATATTCTAATCATCTACCTGGATTAAATTTATATTTATCTCATTTATCTCAGATCCCTCATCCTTGGTATTAACATACTAATCAATTAATTTTTTAATCTTTTATTTCATTCTGCTTTGGAACTTCTGTTAGATATTATTTTAATTTCTTTTTCAGTTTTATTCTTATTTTGATATTATTAAATGATATATCCTGGCCTTGAATTGAAAGTTACTTTTATCTTGATGAAAATTTCTACTTCAAAGTACAAATTCTACCAAACTTTGAGAAAGCATGTCTAGTTTTCTGTAAAAATAAATATTTAATAATAATAAATTAGTATCTTATCAAAAATTTACATTTGGAATACCATATGTAATAGTATTCCCCAAAATCTCCCTTATAATCTAAGTATCAGGATAGGTTAAATTCAATCAGGTCTCCCATTACAACCTATTCAACGGAAAGAAGTTCCCAAAACATTTATTTATAGTAATAGAGCTTTGAAACACAGATACTAAGCACCAAGGGAGTTGAATTGCCATTTTTGAAACCAATGAGGGATCAACTACTAATTGAGCTAAGTGTTCATTGAAATTTGAACTGAATGTGAGGACTAATCCATTTCATGACCTTATTCTGATACCTGCCTAATGATTATATGAAGAAAATCAATCAAGTGATTGAATGAAAGAAATTTTCCAACATTCAAAAGATTACTTCATTTGTTCTTTTTAAAACTTTTGATTTCCCTCCTTTGCACTCAATGATGTAGTTATAGAAATTTCAAAGTCAAATAATATTATAATAAAAATTCATTATCAACAAAAAAAGGCAGTTTACACATTCTTAATACCCTTGAATATCTTTTACAAATTAATTCAAGTTCTCAGAAAAAAATCACACCATTCTATTCAAAAAGAAATACATTTCAACATATACATACCAAATTTTTTATCCAGAAGTGTACCCAAGTTAGCTTTTCATTCTGGAAATTATTCTTTGTTTTTTGATAATAACAATTTTTATAATTAGTTTTTGAATTGAATTTATTACTATTTTGTTGCATAATCTCCTTGACATATAAAGGTTATGTTCTATGCACACAAACATCAACTTATAGAAAACCTAAATGTTTTTTTGAAGGACTTCCTAAACAAAGAAGAACTTTGTTATAAAATATGAGTGCAAAGCTTAGCAATTTTTTATAAGGTAGGTTAAAAGCTGAACCTTGAAAATAGATTTTCATAAACTCTTTTTTACTCTTTTAAATTTACTACCATATTATCTAAAATTGAAATCACTCAATCTGTTGAGTGATCCAGTTCTCCTTCCAATTGGGAATTTAAGTTGTCAAAAGGTTATGTGAAAATATAAAAACTTTTTAGTTGTTACAGCTTACTAGGAACAAAATCTGAATTTTGTTTTCCTTGTGAAAATATCTTACTAATACCAAAAAAACCTCTGTCTAAACATTATAAATCTAGAATTTGTGTTTGTTTCTTGAACATTCCCTAAATAAAATAAGGATTTATGAACTTATTAATCCCATTGATATGACCTTCAATATTAAGAAGATAAACTACTTCTGTATTGAATCAATTTTTCTGCAAGATAAAGAAGAATCTGAGTTGTTTTTTCATTTTCTTACACAGCTTCCATCAACACTTACCTATTTATCAAAATAAAATATTTAAATTTACATATTTTGCATCATTCATTAATTGGGGAACCCAATTCTAAATATTTGATGGCCCCAAAAATTGATAAAATATTTTAAAAGTGTTCCCTGATTACTGGAATACAAATTTGATAAAACTGAACTATCACTGGAATACAATATAAGTGTAAGGTGTGGATACTAAAATTTGATTAAAAATCAAGGACTTTTCCTGTCCTCAAAATTTGGATGAGGTAAGATTTAATTAAAAATAGTAAGTTTTAAGAGTTTTAAGAGAAAAAATGCCAATTTATTGTCTTTAAATTTGTTAGTATAAATCAATAGTATTATAAAGATTTATTCTTTTACCAAAAATGAAAATTTATCCAAAAATACTCTACAAGATATATTTGAGTCTACAAAAGAAATTTCTTCAAGAGCAATTTAAATT
This sequence comes from Austropuccinia psidii, assembly GCA_023105745.1. Lineage (NCBI taxonomy): Eukaryota > Fungi > Basidiomycota > Pucciniomycetes > Pucciniales > Sphaerophragmiaceae > Austropuccinia > Austropuccinia psidii. The sequence continues at coordinate 62,279,870 of JALGQZ010000007.1, forward strand.
GGAATTAATTGAGAAAAAAACTGCAGGCATTTAATATAAGAACCGAGTCTTCAGAAATAATTTAAAAAAAAAACACATCCAACAGTGACCAGAGGGAATTTGGAAACAAAGTGAAAAAGTCTCAGCCACTTTTGGGGTGTTTCAAGTGTAAAAATGATTATACGAGTTACAAAAATCATTATAATGATCTTTTCACACGGTTAAAAGGTTTAAAATTATATGAAAAGGGTTGTTGTAATCTTTCATTGATTGGTTTAAAAGTGTTTAAACTAATGATAAAAGGAAAGGATTCTAACACAAGGAGAAAAGTTGAGAAAAGTAGACATTATTTGATAACCACCCATTTTCTTACTCCAAAAGTAAAATTTACTCTTGTCAGTTATGAGAAACACTCTCATTACAGAAAAGACAATTATGGCATTATTAAATCCTTCTTTGGATAAAAAGGGCTGGTTTTAGCCCTTTTCCCCTATTTTCAGTGATTTTAGTCCCTTAAATCAGCCATTGACATAGTAATACCTGGTTTCAAGCCTTCAAAACATGTCAGAATGTGTGTAGGAGACCTCAAAACCAGTGAAGACTTTTTTTAATAAGATTGTTTTAACTTAAGGGTAGTTTTACCCTCTTGGCAATAGTTAAAACTGCCCTGGTTGGTATCAAAACCTCGTCATCAATTGAGCCACAGACCCTGTGATTTAATTCCAGGGCAAAAGTGATGAAATTTTGCATGAATTTTGAAATTTAACGCCTGTCAGCAAGGAATTTGGGGGAGTCTGGCACCCTTGGAGCCAAGCTTCCTTTCTCCCCCACAGAATTAATCTTTCCAATTTCTTTTTCTATTAATTCCTCATCTCATATCATAGTACAAATTTACATATGTAATTCAATTGAAAAATTCTAGTACACAATTGTAATCATTGATTCCGCTTATGTCAATCTAAGTTCAGTTATGTAATACATGTGCAAATTTTGACATTTCAATTGAAAATACTTCAATTCCTCATAGTTTCTAAGCTACACACCACACCTCAATTTTAACACAAAAATTGATGGTTAACACCACATATGGTGTTAATTAATTCAAGGTTTTGAGGATTTTCATATTTTCATACATCAAATACTAAAACCTTGATTTAAGCTTATTTAGAGTTAAGTTACAGAATTTTCACTCAGGGGTGACCCCACTTGATTTTTTATGAGGAATCCAACACTCAGATGAATTTCATAAGTTTATTTGTTGGAAAACAAGTTATAATAATTTTTATTGCTTTTTTTCCAAAAATATTTTAATTTTAATATTTTTGTTCAAAATATATTTTTGCTTAATTTTTTCAAGTAAAAGTGTATTTTCACATTTTTAAATTTCAATATAATTTTAATATTAAATTATAATTAAATTTTTATTTTGTATATAAATTTTATATTTACACTTTAAATTTTCTTTGTATAATACAAATAAATTTATTTATTTATAATTACAACATAATTTTGTTATATGTGGTCTTTTGGGTATATAAAAATACCTCTAAGGCTCACAATAAGATACATGTGAGATTTGTATAGGAGCCCACATGTTGTCTCCAGAGTTGTTCCTGTATTGTCATATAGGTGATTAATACTTATTAATAACCTCCTCAGATCTTATATATGTCATTTTTGTGCTTATTGAAGAATCCCAACCAGAACTGAAACCATAAATTACTCATTTTAGTCAAACTTTTAGAATGAATATATGAATTTATGTTTCAAGAACCACGTATCAATTCACTCGCACCTCATTCAAACCTTTTACCAACAATTGATGATGAATATCTCCAATGGATTAAGTCATTGCTTGCTGTTCCTTGCCTTGTGGTTCATAAATATGTGCGATTATACAGTAAATCTACATTGATCGATTGAAAGAATTAAACAAATTAATTCAAATTGGCTCTGAGGTTGGCATCTTCCCACATCTTACTGAAACTATGAAAAACAAAACACATGGAAATATGCTGTTAGAAGTATTCCCTCCGCCTTTCTATTGAGCATGCCTCCTCAAACCATTGCTTTCAAAATGAATTTGGGCATAAAATCGAGGTGTGTTCACTCTATCTCTTGAATTGTGGCCAAAAATCATAATAACCCTCACACATTACCTTCTCAATACAAACTTACCCACGAATTTCTTTGTCTAGCGCCTCCAAGTGATATTCAAGCGAGCCTAATAAAACTCAGCTGAGCTAAGCGCCTCGAAAAGCTCAATGCGTTTGGAAAGTTTTCCTGACGAAGAGCTTGCAGAGTCCGATTTTTGGGGGCCAAGTTGCATTTCCAGGTGGGTAGGTACATGATCCTTGGGCGTCCTGAAATTCCAAATAATCCATCATGTTGGTGTGGGAATAGAATCTCGTCCGAGTTTCTCTTTCCGCTCCTATGCTCAGGGGACTGCTGTCGGAACTTACCGGCCATTCGGAAAGAAGGCATTCAGACAAAGGAAACCATTTTGAGGCACGCTAGTCAGGACTCAGGAGAAATTCAAGCTAAAAGCTTTGCTTAGGTGTTAGCTTATTCCGTTGAGTTTCTCCAATAGTTGCGAAAACTTTTCATTAACGCCTTCGTAACTTTCGCTGGTGCAGCACCCCGACAAGATACAGACCTGACATGGAATATGATACTAAAATGACTCTTGTCTTAATTGAACACATGGCTTTGGCACAAACGCGGGTCCGAAAGCATACTAGTTTGATGGGGATGCGATGGCGCTTGGTGCTTGTAGCCATGCAGAACATGCTAACTCAGACACTTTGCTCAAAAGGTCTCTTCATATAATGATACTCAGCCAAGGCACTTTTTTTGATACTATGGGATGAATGGAAATATTCCTAGCGACTGGAAAAATAAGCCATCAAAATCTTGAACCGTTCATCATAGTCCTTGTTCGAGACTTGTGATAGCAATCAAGGGTAATAACTGTGGACATGAGGGATTACCCGTATAGCTTGCACCAAAGCAGCAATCCCTACCATTGCCGGAAATTCTTTTTAGAGATTTTTATTTCCCCTAATTCAGGTCGGCTTCGAGGCTCCTGCATTCATAGGAGGAAATAGCGTACATTCTTATCAAAGAAATCTAAACCCCTCTCCTTTTGAGTATCACCGGGGCTCAAGCCGAGTTGGTGCTAAGTGGATATTTCATACAGGAGGTGTCAACTACAGACATATAAAACACACAGTACAGAGCATTATGGCTGAATTGATTGTTCAGCTTCAAGCAGACAACATTTGGATACCCTCCTCGTCTTGATATTCGAATAAGGATTTCCTTTCAAGTAGATATTGTAACAAGCGAGATAAATTCAGCTAGAAAGATGGGCCTGATAGAAATGCTGGCCAACGACCCCATCCTAAAAACGTTTTGGAGCCCTTGGGAAGAAGTCTTTTGCGAACAAGTCTCTCCGAAAGCGTTTCTTAATTGGATACCTCTCTTAATTCAGTGTGGCCTACTTTATCCTTACTTTGACCGTTTTTCGTCGATCCGATGGTTACGCCTCGCCATCATGCCTGTAAATGTGTATTGTGGCTTAAGATTCTCAGTTGGTTATTGCTACAAACCACTTTCCCGGCGGGCCACTTTGAATCTTATGCATGGCTGCTCAGGAATCGTGAACAGTATGAAAACATTAGAATGGGGTTTGGCCCGTAACTCTCATGAGGCTAAGTTGTGGAGGCGACCCGAATTCCCTCGGACGGATCCAAATGCTGTCGTATCGAAAGAGTCTGACGAGCCCAACATACAAGAGAGAGCACCATTCAAGCTGCGTGATTGGCTACTCTGGACGACTGAATTATGGACATCGTGAGTATGCTGACGCGTCATGTTCTAACCCAAGCTACTTCCCATTCACCACGTTTTCAGAATCAAATGGTCAGGTTTAACATTTTCTTTGGTGAACAGGCCTCGAGGATTTCAATACGGCTGGGGTGCGAGAGCATCACCCAACACTCGTAGCGCCGCGATGGTGCTCAAACGAATGTACAAAGTCAATGTGGCCCATGTTTTGACGACAACCTTTTCGCTCTTATGCCGTGAACACGGATCAGCAACCAAGGCACTTCACCATTTGGGTATCCCTAGCTTTATCGGGCTGACGCTACTCGCTGAGGGAATCTACACACTAGCATTTGGCTTTTACCTAGTCTCAATTACTGACTTGATTTATAGCTATCACACCCTCCTGGCCCACCTAATACATTACCTCAATAGCTTTTTTCACTTCCCGTCTTTCGTCTTGGAGTTTTTCGACTTGAAGTTGTACATACCATGGTATAATTATCCCCATTCCCCTACCTCCCTCACTCAGCTCTGGGGAAAAGCTTGGCATCAAAACTTCCGCAGGTGTTTTTTGTTTTGTGGGGGCCTTCCAGCCGGAAAAATCGCCAAGTTTGTTGGCTTTTCCTCCACTGCAGAGCGCCTGGCGATTCTTTGGGGAAGTTTCTTCATTAGTGGAATTATGCATGAGTTTGGTAAGCAAAAGAATCTGTTTCGTTATCCTTTTCTTCGTGCAAGTGTCTTTGAAGCCCTTTCACATGGCGTTTGGTATCATGAGGCTCTGTGTGGAGGACAAAAAGGATTTTATCTTCCTGGGTTCTGCCCTTGACAATGTGGCAAAGCATATTTGAATCACGCCTGCACTTTGATGACGAGAAGAAACTCCAATGAGACGTTTTGCCTCTATTTTGTCTTGGTTATGAAGGAAAAAGGAAGCTGTCATGCCTAAGAGTTCCCTGGAGCTCACTCTCTTACTCAACTTTTAATGAAATACTCACGAACTAAACAAGCCCTATATTCAGTACCAAGTCAATTGTAACAATTGTGATAAATTGGGCGATTAAGGCTTAACTGACTGTTTTTGCTTTCTCGACTGTCTTTCTCTACAACAATATATTATCCTTCAAACTGGAGCAGCAATTCATTTCATCGCTCGAAAGCCACACCCAAACCCTCACATTCTTTTTCATGAATTTCCAGGATCTTTTTTATATTTTTTTGTGCAGCCAATCGGAATCTTGATTGAGCCTTACGTCATTCCCTTCATACCAGGAGGTGGTTTGGTGTGGACATACCTGTTTACGCTACTTAGCGCAACTCCGTTCAGAACACAGTACCTCCTGGGATATCGCTTCTTGGACGCAAGCTATCCGGAAGTATCTTTTAAATGGTTCTTGACTTCCCTATTGATTCCCGGGTTTACTTCACGTGGCTAAAGGTTCGTGGACTCTTTTCATCGAATCTTGAGGCTACCACGCTTTTCAGTTTTCTTTGGATTCTTCATAATTTGGAATTTGTTGAAATGTATTATTTCTTGTGGGAACTTGACCAAGGCTTTTTCCGATGAGGGACTGCACGAATGATGTTGTCAAAATTAAAGCATCCACAATTGTCCCAGCAGAGTTTCTAAAAACTAGTCCAAAAGTTAAAGTTTGTAACGCGCGTTTCGCCACTTTTCAAGACGGTCCCCAAGCCGGATTAGCTATCGGGACAAATATGTTGAGATTCATGGCTTTATAAAAATCACTGCATTATAGTGACATATCAAGCTTTTCTGGGATCATTTTAAGATTTCTATTCCAGAGAGGTTTGGAAAAACCGTACATTTCATTTCTTGCAAGGACTATATGGGTCATGAAAATATTAGCATATTCACATATTATGTATGGTTTCTTTTATGTGCAAGCGTTTGAATTAATTTTTTCTTCAGTATAAATGATGAGCGGCTCAAACCACGCTCAAAGCACATAAACTAGTCCTAGCGATATCAACATTTATACTTGAATGGCTTAGCTAAAGGGTTGGACCAAGAAATTAAATACAAACCAACCCAGAAGCCTAAAAAACTGGTAAGAATTGAAAAATAAGCACAATTAAAACCAACCCACAAGGATAACAAACTGAGTGGAATAGTTCCAATATATTTATCAACCCGGCCTTTGTGCTATAAATTATATTTTGACCAGAAATGAGTTTATCAAAAAAATAGTATAACTCATTACTAAGCGAAATGAATCCTCCACATTAAGGAACATTGACACCTGGAAATGGTGATATAAGTGTTAATACACTTATAACCCTAAGTACATTGTGTAGGAACACACCTGATAGTGTGAGATGACAATGAATACAATAAAAGAAGCAGAATGGATTTCACAACAATAAGGCTAACCTGGAAATGGCAATATCAGTGTTAATATACTTATAAGTCTAAGTCAAACATGGAGGAACACACCTGATAGTGTGAGAAAATAGTGAGTATGATAAAAGAAGAAGAATGGATAGAGAAATAAAAAATATCACTAATAGTATTTATGTACATTTTGCTTCTATTATAGTTACTCTCAGCCTGAGTCACTGAGATATGTTACAAATCTCATACATTTCCTGCCATAATATATTGTTGACTACCTCTCTTGACACAGCATATACCCCTGACTGAGACTAGTTCTCAGTTTTTATTAGTTATGTCATTCAGCTCACTCCCAATTTCAATTCAAAAGTGACTGAATAGCAAATGTGTTTGAAACAATGGAGCATCTTGGTGAGAAAATATGCATGCATTTCTGTTGTATTAACATAAGCTAAGTCAAATATTTTATTCAAAATTTTTTCTCAAAGCCAATAACACCAAACATCAATATGCATAGTCCTATCCAATGCCCTGGGAATTTTGGATAGAGAACTTGAAGGCTGATTATCACCAAGAAGAGAGAGAAGAGACAGACAGTAAGAAAGCTTCATTCTTTTCCCACCATTGTATACCACCTTATACTCTGCTTTGGTAGAGGATGAGGAAACTGTATGTTGACACCGGGATTTCCAATGTATCAAGTTATCACCAAAAGAAAGTAGCAACCTGTCACAGCCACTAACCAGGGATAAGGGTGTTCAATCTTAAACCAACTCCAACCCAGAAAATCAGGAATCCAGCTTCAGAAAATCTTCTTTCTGAAACATGCATACAACCTGGTTCATCAAAACAGCCTCTCAACACATGTAAAGGTTGTATTCACCAAATAAAGTTTTGGATTCACAAGTCTGAAACTGTATGATCACTAAACTCTGCCACACCTCTTTTTACAGAACTTGTACATCCATACAGGGGCTTTATTATCCAAATCAATTCAAATCAAGATTCCTCTAAAGAAAATTCACTCTTTGGATAAGGGCTGGTGGATTCTCAAATATGCAAGCCTCTCTTTTCCCCCTGGGGGCCCTTTCCCCATTTAATTGATATATTTGATTTACTATTTAATAAATATTCTTATTCTTACTTTTGGAATATATTATTTATTATTATTAAGTTTCTCATTTCATTTACTCACCTGTTCAGTAGAGTTATGGTGGCCATATCATTCTTAACCCTTCTCTTTCTCTCTGACAGGTTGAACAACTGGACTTGGACTTTTCTGTGGTTGGCTCTTTTATCCTTTACTCTTATTCTTATTTTTTTCTGCTTGCTTATATTTACTTTCATTAGATATATCTTTCTTATTACACTATTCAGTGTATTCATTCTTATTTTATCTGAGACCTTCATATTTGAGTCCCAGTTTACTGAGTTCCAGGCCCTCCTCACTCAGAAGAGCCCCTGTGACATTACATTAATTAACTCCTAATTTCTTCTTTCTTTTTATTAATTTAATATTAATTTCTCTCAATCATCAATTAAGATATCTTCATTATTTTATTATTTTATAATTTCTAATCAGTTTTCATCTCATTCATTTTATTCATATGGAAATTGGCCTTCTTTCCCTTTTCTTCATGATTTCTGACCTTTTCCCTTTATTCTTAATTATTAAAACTCTGAATTTTCTTTTCTCTGTCTGAACTCAGGTGTTCTTCAGGCTTTGATTTATTGGAATTCATTGGGGTACTTGATTCAGAGATTCAGGATTTGTCACTTGATTTGATTTATTATTTGTTGATTTGAAATTCCTCAAGAATTGATTGGTTGAATTGTTATTGGGATTCCTTAAGAGATTGGTTGCACCTCAATATTTGGTTTATTTAATTGACTTGATTTTGATCCCACAACATAGCTGATTGATCCTTAAGATTTGATTTGACTGATTGATTTAGTTTTGTTGTTAAAGATATTAAATTGACTTTTGAATATGTAGACTGATTTACTGGTATCCTGTCACATGGTGGAATGTGATCTACAACTTTCCAGTATTAACCAGTCTTTCAAACAGTTTAATAGCCTTTTTTGCATGAGTTCCCTTTGTCAATGTCTGGCAGACAGAATTGTGACAATAAAAGGGTTACCAACGTCATGGATTTGATTCCTGTTGGAGACAAGGAGGGGTCTAAATCAAGAAAACAGAAATTTCTGTGTTATCCACTCTGTTGGTGTGCAAGGGTTTTTCCCCTTGGGGGTTCCTTGTAGGATCATGTTGTGACTAATGTAGCTCCATGAGGAGGGTATGGGTAATACCATCAGTTACATGCACATCAGGATGAAGTTCTCTAAACACAGGGTTACTATCACATGGTGGAATGTGATCTACAAAATTCCAGTATTAACTGGTCCTTCAACCGGTTTAATAGCCTCTTTGGCCTGTTTTCTCTTGTTGAGGTCTGGAAGGCAGCATGGCAATGCTGTCTGCCACACCTCAACAAAGGGAGCTTTTTCCAAAAAGGCTATCAAACCAGTTGAAAGATGAGTTAATACTGGCAAGCTGTATATAAAACTCCATCATTTGACATATCCTCAACACATAATTGATGTTGATTTTAAATTGGCTTGCTTGAATTGATTGATTGATTGATTGAAATTTATTTGAAGTTGCTCAATACATAGATTATTCTTAACATTTTGACTGTGTAATCATAATCCTTCAAGAATTATTCAAATTTATGTCAACTGAAGATTTTTGTTAATTCATAAAGATTATAATTTATTTTTACTTTTTCAAGCCTGATTTTTGTTCTAAAGTAACATCAGGTTTATTTCATTTATATTCCTCAGAATTCCTGTTCAGCATAGACCCCAACCAAGAATAGTAGATCCCAAAGAAGTCAAGCTTTTCTGAGTCCTATAGCAAAGGATTGTCACAGGGCATTTTCTAAGTGAAGGGGGCCTGGCACTCAGTAAACTGGGACTTCCTTATTGAAGGCTCAAGATATGGAAAATTGGAATACACTTAAGAGTGTAACAAGATGAAATTAGTAATAAAATAAGTATAAGAAAAAAGAAGCAACAAATAATAAGAGTAACAAATAAAAGAGCCATCCACAAACAAGTTCAAGAACACTTTTCAACCTGTCAGAAGGAAATAGAAGGGTTAATAAGGATAAGGCCACCAGAACTCATACAGTACATGCAAAGACTACCTTAAAATTAATAAATATAATAGCCAAGGTTAAGGGTAAGAGAATTCATAAAATAATAAATCCTCTAAATTACTTCACTGGGGAAAAGTCCCCAGGGGGGATAAAGAGGGTCTGGTATATGTGAGAATCACCATCTCTGATCCAGACAGAGAGTTTTCATGAGAGGAATTGATGATTGAATTGAGTATGGCCAATACAGGTCCTGAACAGCTGTGCAGGATCTGTACAAGAGGCTTTGTGGTATTGAGTGATCATACAGTTTCAGGATGGTGTATCCAAATTGTACATAAGTTGACAGGCTGTATTGATGAACCAGACTGTATGCATGCTTCAGAAAGAAAGTTTGCTGAAACTGATTGCTGATACACACAATGGATTGCTGGTTTGATGTAAGGTTTGACTATGAAACAATAAGTAAAAATTACTAATTTATTACTTATTGTACTCTGAATGTCCTTATAATTAAAATAAATAAGATTAGAATAATAATAATAATAAAGAAATATTATTACTATGGCGTAAAAATATTATATTATTAAATAAGTATAATAATATAAATTAATATTATATGAAATTATAATATTATAAATAATATATTAATATAAAATAATTAATATATTATAAAGCTCTTTATTATTGTTACCAACAAATAATAAAGGCGTAAAAAACTGTTTTTTATAAATAAAAAACAATTAATAACAATAATATTACTAATATTAAAGTTATATATTAATATAAATACTATTTATATTAATTAAGAATTATTAAGAATAATAATAAGGGAGAAATTATTATAATAAGATGAAATAACCTACTTTTAACACTTAAAATAATAATTTTGAGATATTTTATGCCAAAAGAATATAATACAACTTTTTCAAATTGTATTTACAATAAAAAATGAAGAAAATTACTAAATTTCTTCATTTTATGTGGAAATGAGTTTATAGAGAGATTTATAACAAAAACAATTAAAGAATTGATTTAATCACGTAAAAATAGTGATTAATATTAAGATGATCTTTGGTCTTTAATAATATAAGAGTTTTATATATAAAGAATAAAGAATTTACCTTTTATTTAATTGATTTAATGTTTTTGATGCGTCTGAGGGGAAAATAGAGTAAAAAGAGCTCTATTTATAGTAAATACCTCCCTCCTAGAGTTCAACAGGCTTCTAGTAGACGTGTACTGATCATATCCACTGGAATTGATCAATATTTTAAGTTTTGAGGGTGATTACATCATGATCAAACCATATTACATCATTATTACACCATTATTTAGAGTTATCACTATAACTCTAAGTTTGATGACATCAGAGGCTTGGCAGAACCCCAAATTTCGTGGATTTTATTAGTTTTAATCATAAACTAATAGTATTCACCAATTTTATCACTCTTAAGACTGTTAAACTTAATTTAAGGTTACAGTATGTGATCATAACAGCTCAATTTAAGCTCAAACTTTGATCCTCAATAACTTTTAAGGTTTTCATGCTACAGCAATTCAGAGAGTGAATTCTGATAGCCTGACGTAACCGTATTATGCTTCCAAGAGCTTTCCATTACATCATTAAAACTCTAATTTTGATGATTTTTCTTGTAACTCATCTTTTCTGTCGAAATTCAATATTTTAAACTTCAAACCTTGATTTCAGGGGGTTATACCCTGAATTTAATAATAAAAATTACGTCATTCTTCTCGAATAAACTAGTAGAATCCAACTGTATAATTTTTTGAAGTTTGGACTACTTTCACAACAAAGTGGTCAACAGCTCTGTTGATTTTTATCAATATTTCCTCATAAGTCTTAACCTTGTTTATAATTTGCAAAATAAAGTTCATATCTGTGTTCTTACAGTAATTACGTGGTAACTTTATTTTTGGTTCATCATTCTAGCATGTATAGTTTAGAAGATATTAGCTATGATCCCTGAATATATGTGTTGACCAAAAAAGTGCATATATTCAGGATAATTCCTTAAGTATTGATTTTGGGAATTAGCTTATTAATTGTTTTATATGTGGAATTTTGTGGGGAATCCACTGGTACAATTTATTTCACATGTTGTTTCATTAGTTTCTGAGATAAATAAGGTTTTATGGTTTTTATAAGGTATTATACCTTATAATTCCTTAAATATTGACTTTACAGATATGCCATAAAAGTGGTATATGTGTATTTTTCCATGGGGAATCCAATGGTATAATTTATTTTACATGTTGATTCATTGGTTTTTAAGTTAAACCAATTTATGGTATTTTTTGTATATTTAAGTAATTATTCTTAATGTATATTTATTCTAAGTAATTTTAATATAATTATATTAAAGTTATAATTATTCTGAGTCTTTTTTGTGACCTTATTGGGTATGTGGTCATATCTCAAAGGCTCACATTCCCTACCACCAAAAAAGATTGTACCACAATCTGATATGTGTGATTAGGGTATCATCCACTGTCCTACCTCTTCATTAGACTTTGTTAGTCTTGAAGCTCAATAATGCTTAACTTTTCTATTTTTCAGGCTTTCTTTCATGTCTGAACCTTCTTAGTAGTTTCTCAGCATTTGTTATATCTTTCTCAAGTAGCCATTCATCTTCTTGAGTTGAATTTCTATACCTTACAAGGTATTCCCTTTCTTTTTTGTTTCTTGTCCTTCTTTCTTTAAGGACTTTTATTATTTTCTTTTCTTCTCCTTCTTCCAAGGGTGGAATTTCAAGTGGGGGTTTATTTCTTAGTGGAAATAACTCCTTGTCACTTGAACTGTAAGGCTTTATTAGACTTACAGGGAAAGTTGGGTGTTTGTTCATTAGTTCACCTGTGAGTTCTAATTGCACAGCATTGGGTCCATGAAGTGCTTTTATCATAAATGGTCCTGCAAAGGAATCTTTCAATTTCTTTGGGCCTTTTATGTTATTGAAATTAAGGGTTGATACTAAAACCAAGTCTCCTATTTTGAAATCAGGTGGTTTATGACTTTTATCCCATCTTTCTTTTGCATATTTAAAAGAATCTTGCATGCATCTGTTTGCATGGTGTCTTGCTTTGTCAAGCATTATCTTGAAACTGCTTGCTGTTGGATGTATATCCACTAAGTCCTTTTTGAGGGTATCATAAGGAAGTCTTGGATTCCAACCTTTCTCTAGCATTGCTGGTGTTTTGCCAGTAGAAGAATGGATTGATGTCTTATATGCCAGTTCAAGTGCTGGTATTAGTGTACACCAATCATGGTAAAACCATCAGAATCTTTGAATTCTAGCCCATAAGCACAGAATCTTCTGATCATATCCTCTAGGGTCTGTATCATTCTTTCTGCTAGACCATCAGTTTGAGGATGATAAGCTGTTGAGAATGATAACTTTGTCCCAAACAAGTTATGGAGATTTGTCCATAATGCTGAAGTGAACTTTGGGTCTCTGTCACTTATAATATTTTGGAATAAGCCTGTGTGGCTAATGACTTTATTCCATATCATTATGGCTGTATCCATAGCTGTGATGAACTTAGCTTGTGACAATTGGGTTAATGTCTCATGGATTCTGGGTATTGGATATCTGTCTGGAATGGTAAAGGTATTCAGGGCTCTGAAGTCTCCTACCATCCTTGATTTTCCATTATGCCAAGTTATCATGACAGGTGTAGTAACTTCTACTTGTTCATTATGTCCAACCTTTCTTAATACTCCTAGGTCCATTAATTCTTTAATGTGCACCTCTAAGGCTTCTCTAGCTCTTGGACTGGCTGGATAAGCAGGTCTTCTTAATAAAGGTGGGTAAGGTTTTTCTACATTAAGAATTATATCCACTTCATGTCCAATTATGGCACCTAGTGGCTCTTTGTCAGTTGCAAAGGCATTTTTATACTTAAATAAGAGGTCAATCAATTTTTCTTTCATTTTTTCTGTTAATTCTTGATTGAATTCTGCCTCTTTGAGTTGTTCAGATATAAAAAGTTCTTTTTCTGGAATTTTTTCTTCATTCTTAATAACTGTTATTTGTTTTTTGTTATTTAAGAATCCAAATTTTTGTCTTTTGTTATCTCCTATGGTAAAATATCTATCCTTTTGGTTGGAGATATCTATACCATAGATTGATAAGTAGTCATTCCCAAGTATGAAATGATTACTGGTACAGTTGTCCATTACTACAAACTCTACTTTAATTCTGACACATTGTGAGGGATGAGGAAAAATTAGTGTTAAATCAATTATTCCAAGGGGCTTCATGCTCTCACTTGCACTACTAAATTTGACACCTTGTATTGGCATAAGTTTTTCTTGCCAGTCTGGGACAATGGTTTTTAAATAACTTTTGCCAACACAAGTGCAATATGCTCCTGTATCCAAGTTAACCTTTCCTTCTTGGTTATCAACCATAACAATACTAATACTTGATTTTCCAGCTGTATATCCCATTCCTCTTGCAGGTTTGGTTCTATACATTTTGGCATCTTGTATGTTTGTCAGATTTGTGTCAGATGTTCCAACTTGTGGCAAGTTTGAATTAACATCCAGTACTTCATAAATTATATCAATATTATTAATTTGTGCATTAATTATATTTATTTCATCACTTTCAGAGCTTTCTGACTCTTCTGTCTCTTTTTCAGAGTCAGATTCCTCTTCTTTGTCATTGTGGTTTTCTGTTTCCACAATTTCATTAATCTTTGCTTTTTTAAGGCAATTATTGGCTAAGTGTCCAATACCTCCACATTTATGGCATTTTCTTTGCTCATTATTGTTGGATGTATTGGGCTTAAAGGATTCTTTTGACTTATCTTTTTTGATAAATGGTTTATTTGGGCTTTTAATGTCCAATTTTTTCCAAGTCCTGCCAATTTTTGTTCTTGTCACTATATCCTCTAGTGCATTTATATACTCTTCTGTGGAGCATGGTTCTATACACCTGCTTCTTAGGGCATGTTCTAGTTCCCCTCCACATTTTTTAAGTATTTTCATATGCACCATTTTCTGTGACATTTCTGGGTACAGTGCATTAAGCCTTTCAACTTGTTTTAAGAACCAAGTTAAAGGTTTATCTTTCTCAGGGTCAAAGAAAGAGTTTTCAAATGCATTTTCTATCTTATACCTCCAGGCATCATTTGCCCACTTGGTGATTATTTCTTGTTTCCACCAAGACCAGGTATTTTTACCATTTGTTTGTCTTATGCCATAATACCATCTTTTTGCAGATTTCTCAAACAATGAATGTAATCTTGCAGTGATTAATTCATCTGGTATGGCATAGTCTTCTTGTAACATGTCAATTGTTTTAATAAATGACATGTGGTCATATTCACCTTCTCCTGTGAATGTTGGCCATTCCTTCAATTGAGGTGCTTCTTTCATTAAGACTTGGTTATTGTCTTGGCGACTCAAGTCTGTTATGAAAGGATTTGAAAATTCCTCTTTTGTTTTAACAGGGCTTCTTATATGAGAAAATGGTGTTGATAACTTTGGCATATTTAAATTAGCCTCATTAATTTTATCCATTTTTTCTGTAATAAGCCTTATTTCACTTTGAATATCATCTTTCAGATGCATTCTTGCTTCATCACTTTTTTCCACATGGTCCAAAAGTAATTTTTGGTGTGATGAAGTTTTATCTTCAAATTTCTCTACAGAAATACTTAATTTATTTAATTTTTCTGTAAGATTGTCAATACTCACATCATAATTGATTGTCAAAGTCTTGTCTTTGATATCTTTTATGTATTTATACAATTCTTGTTGTCCTTGTATTAATTTTTGAGTATTGTCAATTAAATTTTTTGGTTTATTATTTTCAACAATAAACTTAATGTTGTCAATTTCTTTCTTGTTTTGCACAACCATTTTTTTCAAAGAAGATAAATTGTTATTTATTTCTTGTAGTGACAATAAACTATCTTTAATTTCTTTTAGAGGTAATATACTGTTTTTAATTTCTGTTAAAGTATTTACAACATCTTTTGACAAGGTTATTTCTTTGGGAAATGAGGTTGTCTCATTCTTTGCTCTTCCTTGTCCTTGAATTCCATCAAGGTTCTGGCCATGTTGAAAACATTGTCTATGGCATCCTTTTGGATTCTTGGGATTCTGTAGCTTGGGGAATATGGTTTCCTCCAATGCTTTTTCTTGTTCTTCTTCCCTTCTTGGGGAAGTGGGTTGGCTTGAGGCTTGCTGGTAGAGGCTACTGGGGCTTCTTCCTTGGTTGCCTCTCTCTTTTTGGCATGATAATCCTTGATCTTTTTGATTTGAGGTTTGGATGACAGTGGATTCCATCCATTGGAGTATTTCACTATCTCCTCCTCTTTGAGGAACTTTTTCAGGATGTGCCAGGAGTTCATCACTCCTTGGTGTATTTGAGGCAACATTTCCCAATCTTTGTCCTTGTACACTGTGCAATACTGCTTGTACTGGCTCTTGTAGATGTCTATTTGAGCCCTCTGAATGTGATTTGTACCTATTTGAGTTACTCATACTTAGTTCCAATTCAGGCTCAGATATCATGGGCATTTCTGGGACTTGCCTTTGGGATAAGGCACTTCCTTGTGTGGATTCTGTTCCACTGGGGATATTGCCCTTTCTTTTCCCTTTTGAGGGATCAATTCTACCTCTGAGTCCAGCTCCATCTGATTGGATGGAGTATTGGGAACCTCTTCTGGTAGTCATAATTTAAAGAATAAGAAAAAATAAAAGTATTTTAGAATAAAATTCTTTTATGGCAATTTAAAGAGAGGTGCTCACCTTCAGAGTCTTGAATGGTGGGCCCTGGAAAGTCTAATTTCTTAGCTTTCTTTCTTTTGGTGATAACTGGTGTAGGAGAACTTTGGCAAGTTTCTTCCACCAATCTCTCAACAGTAGCTTGGTTGTCTTCTGTTGGGTTATCTTCAAACACTAAAAAAGACAAATAAATATAAGTCTTTTTTATAATAAGTGTTATTTTTGGCAAGATATGGCAATTTTCCACGTAGAAATTGCTTTTATATCTTTGAAAAATTGAAATAAATAAAGAAATGAATAAAAATGAATAAAAATAACTTTTTTATTGGTTTTTAATATTTTTTAATATTTTTTATATATTTTTTTATTTTTATTTTTTAAAGAATAAAATAAAAAATGAATATGATTCTTATAAAATTAAATTATAATAAAAATTATTTTTAATTTATAAAATATCTCTTTTAATCACTAGAGTCACTTAAAGAAAGTTCTTGCAAGTCTAAGGATGTGAAAAACCACGTGTAAGACAGTACAATTGCTTTCCAAATGCCTCAATAGCTTTTAAAATCAATAAAATATAAAATTATTATATGATCTTATGATTATAAATATAATTTATTATTGGATAAACCCAAATAGAATCTTTTTAAAGGTCTTTTAAGTAAATATCACAGCCAGGCCCCCAAATGTAAGGTTTGACTATGAAACAATAAGTAAAAATTACTAATTTATTACTTATTGTACTCTGAATGTCCTTATAATTAATATAAATAAGATTAGAATAATAATAATAATAAAGAAATATTATTACTATGGCGTAAAAATATTATATTATTAAATAAGTATAATAATATAAATTAATATTATATGAAATTATAATATTATAAATAATATATTAATATAAAATAATTAATATATTATAAAGCTCTTTATTATTGTTACCAACAAATAATAAAGGCGTAAAAAACTGTTTTTTATAAATAAAAAACAATTAATAACAATAATATTACTAATATTAAAGTTATATATTAATATAAATACTATTTATATTAATTAAGAATTATTAAGAATAATAATAAGGGAGAAATTATTATAATAAGATGAAATAACCTACTTTTAACACTTAAAATAATAATTTTGAGATATTTTACGCCAAAAGAATATAATACAACTTTTTCAAATTGTATTTACAATAAAAAATGAAGAAAATTACTAAATTTCTTGATTTTATGTGGAAATGAGTTTATAGAGAGATTTATAACAAAAACAATTAAAGAATTGATTTAATCACGTAAAAATAGTGATTAATATTAAGATGATCTTTGGTCTTTAATAATATGAAGTTTTATATATAAAGAATAAAGAATTTACCTTTTATTTAATTGATTTAATGTTTTTGATGCGTCTGAGGGGAAAATAGAGTAAAAAGAGCTCTATTTATAGTAAATACCTCCCTCCTAGAGTCCAACAGGCTTCTAGTAGACGTGTACTGATCATATCCACTGGAATTGATCAATATTTTAAGGTTTGAGGGTGATTACATCATGATCAAACCATATTACATCATTATTACACCATTATTTAGAGTTATCACTATAACTCTAAGTTTGATGACATCAGAGGCTTGGCAGAAACCCAAATTTCGTGGATTTTATTAGTTTTAATCATAAACTAATAGTATTCACCAATTTAATCACTCTTAAGACTGTTAAACTTAATTTAAGGTTACAGTATGTGATCATAACAGCTCAATTTAAGCTCAAACTTTGATCCTCAATAACTTTTAAGGTTTTCACGCTACAGCAATTCAGAGAGTGAATTCTGATAGCCTGACATAACCTTATTATGCTGCCAAGAGCTTTTCATTACATCATCAAAACTCTAATTTTGATGATTTTTCTTGTAACTCATCTTTTCTGTTGAAATTCAATATTTTAAACTTCAAACCTTGATTTCAGGGGGTTATACCCTGAATTTAATAATAAAAATTACGTCATTCTTCTCGAATAAACTAGTAGAATCCAACTGTATACTTTTTTTTAAGTTTGGACTACTTTCACAACAAAGTGGTCAACAGCTCTGTTGATTTTTATCAATATTTCCTCATAAGTCTTAACCTTGTTTATAATTTGCAAAATAAAGTTCATATCTGTGTTCTTACAGTAATTACGTGGTAACTTTATTTTTGGTTCATCATTCTAGCATGTATAGTTTAGAAGATATTAGCTATAATCCCTGAATATATGCATTGACCAAAAAAGTGCATATATTCAGGATAATTCCTTAAGTATTGATTTTGGGAATTAGCTTATTATTTGTTTTATATGTGGAATTTTGTGGGGAATCCACTGGTACAATTTATTTCACATGTTGTTTCATTAGTTTCTGAGATAAATAAGGTTTTATGGTTTTTATAAGGTATTATACCTTATAATTCCTTAAATATTGACTTTACAGATATGCCATAAAAGTGGTATATGTGTATTTTTCCATGGGGAATCCAATGGTATAATTTATTTTACATGTTGATTCATTGGTTTTTAAGTTAAACCAATTTTTATACCAATTTATGGTATTTTTTGTATATTTAAGTAATTATTCTTAATGTATATTTATTCTAAGTAATTTTAATATAATTATATTAAAGTTATAATTATTCTGAGTCTTTTTTGTGACCTTATTGGGTATGTGGTCATATCTCAAAGGCTCACATTTGAGGTGTTTGAGTGGGTTTAAGAATGAATACCCTTACCCCTGACTAGTGGTTGTTACAGTATCCCCCTCTTGAAACTAGTGGGCTCCTGAACACAATAATACCCTGCCACTGTTGAGTGGCATCTCAATATCCCCACATTTTTTCTACAAATTTTTCTTTTAAATTTCTTTTCCTACTGACTATTATCCCAAAACTCTTCTCCTCCCCTCATTGTGTCCTTAATTAACTTGTCTTATTCCCCTTTTTTTTCTTGAGTAAGTCCTTTTCAAGTTTCAAATTATGCTTTTCTTTAAATTCAATCAGCCATTTTACTTTCATTATTGAGCCTTGGGTTGTATCCCAAAAGAAAGGCCACCAAGCTCTTCTGCTTAAAATCTGATTAATAATGAGTATATGATGTATAACTTATTAAGAATTGGCCAAATTGATCTTTGGGCCCTTTCTTGCCTTAATCATTATCATTTTGTTCTTCCCATAATTCCAAGGATGGGTCCTGTCCCCATTGTACTTGAAGATATGGCCTCAGAAATGGCCTTTGGCCCCATTCTGGGTCATATGGGTGCTTTTGGGTCCTTGCCATGTCTATGGCCATTCTTGAAATTTTTGGGTCTAGGCCCATTTTTGGCCCATTTGGGGCCAGGGTTATTTTTTTGTCTCTATGGTCCGTGGGGCTAGTGGAGTCCCCCTGGGCCAAAGCTTTCTGGGGTTTCAGGAGGTCCAAGGGACCAAAAATGTGGCCTTGGGGCAATTCTCACCTATATGGCCTGGACCCATTGAGAGGGGTCCAGGACAATCAATAGGATGAACTACCCCATATTTGAAGGGGAGGTCCTTGATTGATGATTGGGGCCCAAGAGGGCCTTGGAGCCCCACATTGAGGAGCTTGAGGGGTCCATAAATTGAGCTATGGCACCACACACTTGATGATTTTTCACGCTTGATGTGCATAATCTGACACCTTGAATTCTTCTTCTTGCATAATCTTTAGTCATGAGTTTCAAACTGACTGAACTCACTGAATCTTCCCTTTCTGTGCCTCCAATGTCTGTTCTTTGTGGTTCTGGCATTCTCAGTGAATTGAGTTCACCTTGTTCAATGGCTCTTATGGACACTTTGATCCTTCTCAAACCTATGATGGCGACAAAGCAGCTAAAGTCTTTATTCCTGCTTGTACTGAATTTTTTATGAAAGGAAAGGAGTGCTTCCAAAATTTCAATCCAAAATCTTCAAAATTCCATTTTTGTTTTTTTGGAAAGAAGCCATGATGCTGTCCAGGAATGGAGGCTTTCAAAATTAAGAGATAATTGTGGAGCAAGAAAGATGGGAGTTTTGGGAAAGTGTTCCCAGTTTCTGAGGCCGCTACTCCTGATGGTACTTTAGGATATTCTAACTATGAGTGTGGTGATTGTCTTGATTGATTTTGACACTGATATTTGGTATTAGTGACTGGTTCTGAGAAGAGAGAGGTGGCTAGGTGGACCAATGTTGGAGGGCCCATCCAAGTTGGTTGTAGGCCAATTTATTCCAGCTCAGAAGTTGCCATCTCAATTATCAATACAAAAGGAGTGGTGAAAATAATAACACAAATTGCTGATTCCCCACCCAATCCTGATGCTGACAGTAGTGGTGAACTGGATGGTGAAGAAGTTGAAGTGGTACTTAACTCTACTGGACACCATTCCAGTACTTCACCTTCCCAACCTGCTCCAAAAAGATTCCAAAGTCAACTAGTACCCAGTACCCCCAGAAATTTCCAACCAGTGCTTTCCACCATTCCATCCACCATTCCTCCTCATTTTCCGAGTCCTTCCTTGGTTCTAACATTGAGACCATCACCAATTCCTCAGCCCAAAAATTCCCCCATGGTCATCTCCCAACAACTCCAACCTGGGGACAGTTCCAGGAGAACAATATAATACCAATAGCCTTTGCTGTTTAATGCCGCCCAAGGTTTTCAGAGAAGGGAATGTTGGCCTATCCAGGTTACCAGAGAGGATCCAAATATGGCAAGTGAAGGTCAAGATACTGTGGCCAGGTTATTCAGAAGAGTTGATAGGAAGGAATATCAGGGAGGTGATTGAGTATGCTAATAATAGGACTATTCCTGGTACTGCTTCTTAGGATATGGCTGAGAAATTTGCCTGGTATGAGGATGAATTGATTAATTAATCCCAAAGATCTTTTGATAAATTGGGTAGAGATAACTAGTTTCCTTTTTCATGTTTGTGTTTGGTTTGGCTTTTAGCCCCACTCTTACAGCTACTAAAATTAAAAAATTAAAAATTAAAAAACAAATGGAACCTCCCAATAACTGATACGGGAGGGGATGCTACTTCTTTATAAAGAAATACAAAGAAAACAAAATTATACAAGTAAATAAAGAAAAGAACTTAGGAGAAAAGAGAGTAAAGAAAGAGAAATAAAGAAATTCCTGAGGCTTGTCCTTCATGTGATGAGTTTCTTGATTTTGGCCATGAATTTTCTGATATATAAAAACCAAGAATTAAATTCTCACAGAGTGGCCAAGGTGATTTTTTACAAGAAGTAGAACACTCGGGGATGCATACCAGGAGATGGAACTTACTTTCATAACTTGCATTCCCCACCAAGCACCATAAAACAGATAACTTTGCCATAAATGACTTTGAGGTAATTAATTTCTTGAATAATGATAATGGAATAAGTTGGAAACAGAACAAATAAGAAAAAGAAAAGAAGAAATTTTACCATATCTTGAGGAAAGGTCCAAATTTGATGAGATTGATGTTTCAAGGCTTTCTGAATCTGTCCAAAGAATTGAAAATTTCTCACAAAGTGGGCAAGGAGATTCTTAAAACAAAATTTGCATAGAATACCCCCTTGAAGGTGCATGCCAGGAGAAAAACTTACTTTCATAAAATCCAATCACCACCAAGCACCATCAAATCAAACTCTTGAGGTATTTGGGCCAGGCTTGTAAGGATACAATTAATGGAAATTATGGATCAGGTCTGGTGAGTTGGTAAGGTTGGAAGCTGATTCCCAAGTTGTTCTTTCTGGGTCTTCTCTGAATGGTTTCCACTCTACAAGATACCATAATTTACCTCTTTTGAGTTTTGAGTCCAGAACCTTAGCCACTTCCCATTCTTCTTACTGCTCAGCTAGAACTTGTGGTCCTGGAAATTGATTTAAATTTGGAATAATTGACTGCTTGACTGGATCTAATAATTACACATGGAATACATGGTGAACTGACTTCCATTTCAAAGGCAACTTGAGGTGATATTCATGGCTTCCAATCTTCAAGACTTAAAAGGGTCCCAACCATCTTTCTGAAAGCGTCTTGGTGAGTCTTGTAGTCTTCCTATTGTTGGAGGATAGCCATAATTTGTCCCCAGGTTGGAAATCAGGCAAAACTGTCCTATTTCTATCTGCATACTTCTTAAATTGCCTTATTGCTGACTCTAATTCCTTTTTGACTAATTTATGTACTGATTGGAGTTTTGTTGATAACATTCCAGTAGGTGAGTCTTGAGAAATATGAATTGAGTTAAAGCTGGGATTTCTTCCATAAATGGGGAAAAAAGGTGATTACTTTGTTGATGAGTTTTCTGGATTATTGGAGGCAATTTCAGCCAGAGGGAGCCAGGTGTGACAGTCATCTGGATGGTAACTGACATACATCCAAAGAGACTGCTCTAGAATCTGATTTACCCTCTCTTTCTTTCCATCTGTTTCAGGATGAAAAGTAGTTTTAAAATCTCTTGATATCTTGAGCTTCTTAAATAAATTGGTCCAGAATGATGAAACAAATAAACATACTCTATCACTAACAATACTGGCTGGAAGACAATTTTTGGAAAAGACATGGCTAATGAAGATTTGTGCTGGGTCCACGGAAGTGATTGTTACATAAGCTGGAATGAAGATTGCCATTTTGGAGAATCTGCGCACAACTACTCAAATTAAATCAAAGTTGTTTGAAAAGGGAAATTGAGTATAAAGTCCATTAATAGTAAATTCCAAGGACCAGATGGAATTTGAAGAGGCTTGAGTAATCTAAACTTCTTATGATGAATTTTCTTGTTTCTTGAAAATTGCTAACATGAGGCCAGATAGTCTTTAATAAAGTGATTCATGTGATTCCAATAAAAATCCCTCTTGATGAGCTTGAGGGTCTTCTCCAGCCAGGATGGCGCGCCAATGGTGAGTTATGACACGTTTGAAGAATATTTAGTTAAATTTATTCATTTCTTTGGATTACCACTCTATCTTTGAATAAAAATAACTGGCCTGAGGTTAAAGAGAATAATCTGAAACTGATCCACCTCTTGCCAGTTGCTTGAGTAATTCCTTATAGTCTTTGTCTTGCCATACTTCTTTTTGAATCTGTCAAACTATGTCTCAGAATATTTCAACCTTGATTGAGAAGAATCTTGACTCTTGAACTCCATCTTGTTTAATTACTTGATGAAACCTTTCAGTATTCTTTCTGATGAAGTTCACCCCCCTCTCTGGGTACACATTTTCCCAATGTAACAAGGCATCTGGTAAATTGGCCAGCGCGCCAAGGTGGTAAGTGATAGTGAATTGAAACTCAGAAAGTAATTCAGCCCAATGGTCCCAAAGACAAGTAAGAACTTTGGAAGACATGAGATAATGGAGAGAAGAATGGTCTGTAAAGTCCTCAAAAGGATTGGAATGAGAAAGAAGAAAAGCCCTCAAGCACTTGAGAGCCCAAAATATGCCAAGGAGTTCCTTGTAATGTATTTCATAGTTAAGCTCAGATGGGGGAAGCTTGCAACTATCAAATGCAATGATATGCTTTCCTGAGTCATTAAAATGACTCAGTACAGCACCTATGGCATAATCCAAAGCATCAGTCTCTAAAATAGCTGCTAAAGAAGGATTGAAGTGAGAAAGGATAGGAGCAGTGGTGAAGGCTTCTTTAAGTATTTGGAACTTACAAAGAGATTCCTCATTGAAGATAAAAGGAGAGTCTTCTCTGAGGATGGAAGTGAGAGAAGTGATTTTTTTAGACTTATTTGTAATGAAACAATGATAGAAATTGGTAAAGCCAAGAAAAGATTGAAGAGCTTTGGTCTTCTTGGGCTGAGGCCAATTGAGGATTTTCTCAACTTTTGAAGAATCCATCTTGAGGCCATCACTTGAAAAAACATAAACCAAGTATTGCACACTTGAGGCATGGAATACACACTTTGAGGCTTTGTAAATCACATTATTGTCACTAAGTTTCCGGAGAACAGAGGCAATATGTTTGACATGTTCCTCCTCAGAACTAGAAAAGACCATAATATCATCTCAATAAACTACAACAAAAATATCCAATCAATCTTCAAATTTATCATTTACAAGATTTTGGAAAGAAGAAGAGGCATTGGTAAGGCCAAATGAAATAACCAAAAACTCATAACTACCATATTTGGTTCTAAATGAAGCTAAGTGACCATCCCCCTCTTGGATTTTCAGGAGAGTATATGCACCACACAGGTATATCTTGGAGAATATAGTGGAACCATTGAATATGGTAAGAAGCTGGTTCATAGGAGGAACAGGATACCCATTCTTTCTAGTGACAAAATTAAGTTTGTGGTAGTCAACACACAAACAAAGGCCATTATCCTTTGTCGTAACAAAAAAAATGAGTGCTCCTGTTGAAGAGCAGCTTTACCTTATAAAACCTTTGTCTACATTGTCTGAAATGTAGGCCCACAGTGTTTCTGACTATTTCTTTGATAATGAGTAGATAGCACCAACTGGAGGTAGAAGACCCTCCAGTATAATATCATGATCACAGGCACCGTGTGGAGGAAGTTTTGCTTCTTTCAACTTGGAGAATACATCCAAATTTTGATTATAAGCAGGAGGGATTACCTTCAACACAGTTTCAATTCATTCTGGCTCTTCCTCCTCATACCACTGCTCCTCTGGGAGGCATGAAAAGATAAAGGAGGAAGGTCCATATCCCCTTGAAAGAGATGGAGTGAAGATATAGCAAAATTTGCACCAACATCCTTTATCTCCCTGAATACTTAATCTCTTTATTGAAGTAATTACTGCGAGGTCATGATGGAAGGGATATGAACAGAAGTAGGAAGGGAAGGTGTCTTAAGTTCACCAACCAGAGCAACACTTTTTGTAAGGTTTGACTATGAAACAATAAGTAAAAATTACTAATTTATTACTTATTGTACTCTGAATGTCCTTATGAATTGAATAAGTAATATTAAAAATATAATAATAATAAATAATTATTATTATTATGGCGTAAAATAATTATATTATTAAATAAATATAATAATATAACTTATATTATGAAAATATAATATAATAAATAAATATATTAATATAAAATAATTAATATATCTAAAAAGCTCTTTATTATTGTTACCAACAAATAATAAAGGCGTAAAAAATTGCTTTTTATTAATAAAAAACAATCAATAAAAATAATATTACTAATATTAAAGTTATGAATTAATATAAATACTATTTATATTAATTAAAGAATTATTAAGAGAGTAATAATAGAGAATTTATTATAATAAGAGAAAATAACCTACTTTTAACACTTAATATAATAATTTTGAAATATTTTACGCCAAAAAATATAAATACAACTTTTTCAAATTGTATTTACAATAAAAATAAAGAAAATTACAAATTATTCTGGATTTTAACGTGGAAATGAGTTTTTAAAGAGATTTTTAGCAAAAACAATTAAATAAATGATTTAATCACGTCAAAATAGATGATTACAACAAGGTGGTCTTTGGTCTTTAATAATATAATAGTTTTATATATAAAGAATAAAGAAATTACCTTTGATTTAATTGATTTAATGTTTTTGATGCGTCTGAGGGGAAAATAGAGTAAAAAGAGCTCTATTTATAGTAAATACCTCCCTCCTAGAGTCCAACAGGCTTCTAGTAGACGTGTACTGATCATACCCACTGGAAATGATCAATATTTTAAGGTTTGGAGAAGATTACATCATTATTACTCCATTATTTAGAGTTATCACTATAACTCTAAGTTTGATGACTTCAGAGGCTTGGCAGAACCCAAAATTTCATGGATTTTATTAGTTTTAATCATAAACTAATAGTATTCACCAATTGTATCACTCTTAAGACTGTTAAACTTAAATTAAGGCTACTGTGAGTGATCATAACTGTATCACATGGTGGAATGTGATCTACAACTTGCCAGTATTAATCGGTCTTTCAACCGGTTTAATAGCCTTTTCGGCAAGAGTTCCCTTTGCTGAGGTCTGGCAGACAGAATTGTGACAATAAACTGGTTTCCAACGTCATGGGTTCAATTCCGGTTGGAGACAAGTGGTGGTCTCAATCAAACAACCAGAAATCGCTGGGTTTTCCGCTCCATTGGCGTACAAAGGTTCCGCCCCTTGGGGGTTCCTTGTAGGCTCCTGTTGTGACTAATGTAACTCCATGAGGGAGACATGGGTAATACCATCAGTTACATGCACTTCGGGACGCAGTGCCCTAAACCCGGGGGTACTGTCACATGGTGGAATGTGATCTACAACTGCCAGTATTAATCGGTCTTTCAACCAGTTTCATAGCCTTTTCGGCAAGAGTTCCCTTTGCTGAGGTCTGGCAGACAGCATTGTGACAAACTGCTCAAATTAAGCTCAAACTTTGATCCTCAATAACTTTTAAGATTTACACACTAAAGCAATTCAGAGAGTGAATTCTGATAGCCTGGCATAACCTTATTATTCTGCCAAGAGCCTTTCATTACATCATCAAAACTCTAATTTTGATGATTTTTCTTATAACTCATCTTTTCTGTCGAAATTCAATATTTTAAACTACAAACCTTGATTTCAGGGGGTTATAACCTGAATTTAATAATACAAATTACATCATTTTTCACGAATGAACTAGTAGAATCCAACTGTTTACTTTTTTTTAAGTTTGGAATACTTTCACAACAAAGTGGTCAACAGCTCTGTTGATTTTTATCAATATTTCATCATAGGTTTTAACCTTGTTTATAATTTGTAAAATAAAGTTCATATCTGTGTTTTTACAGTAATTACGTGGTAACTTTATTTTTGGTTCATCATTCTATCATGTATAGTTTAGGAGATATTAGCTATGATCCTTGAATATATGCGTTGACCAAAAAAGTGCATATATTCAGGTTAATTCCTTAAGTATTAACTTTGGAAATTAGCTTATTAATTGTTTTATGTGTGGAGTTTTGTGGGGAATCCATTGGTTCAATTTATTTCACATGTTGTCCCATTAGTTCTTGAGATAAATAAGGTTTTATGGGTTTTATAAGGTATTATACCTTATAATTCATTGAATATTGACTTTACAGATATGCTATAAAAATGGTATATGTGTATTTTACCATGGGAAATCCAGTGGTATAATTTATTTTACATGTTTATTCATTGGCTTTTAAGTTAAACCAATTTTTGTACCAATTTATGGTATTTTTTGTATATTTAAGTAATTATTTTTAATGTATAATTATTCTAAGTAATTTTAATATAATTATATTAAAGGTATAATTATTCTGAGTCTTTTTTGTGACCTTATTGGGTATGTGGTCATATCTCAAAGGCTCACACTTTTGACAGGAGTGGCAAATTCATTACTAGTAAAAGAATCAATACCACTAGAATCCTTATGACTCAAATAATAGGTGATAAATCCATTTTTCCAATCAATAATGGCATTAAAATGGTATAGGAAATCATAGCCTAATAGCAGGTATTCTCCCTTGGGTGAATTGACAATAAAAAAGTCCCATTAAAAGATTGGGAAGGAAGGAAAGTCAGCTACCCACTTGGTATAATGGGTGATGAACAAGGCAGGGGATTCATTTGAATTCAGAACAAAAAAGGAATCTTTTCATGGAGCTTGGACCCAGTAAATGAATGCTTGAGAGCAAAATTCTTTGCAATAAAAGACGTTTTAGCACCAGAATCCATGAGAATACTACAAAAAATATCAGAGACAGCAGAAAAAATGAGAAATTTTATAGATTTCTTGACACTAGTATTCAGAGAAAACTATTGTGCTCTTGAGTGAAATAAGTGAGACACATTGAACACATCATGATTCAAACCAAGTCTTTTCCCTGTTTGGTAGGGAGCCCTCCTGATGATCCAGGCTTGTTCTGAGATCTCTTGTAGAATTTTTCAATTTGGTGTTTTCCACCACAATAAGCTAATAAGCATTCTTCAAGCCTCCTCTCCTTTTCACAACCAATTAATTTACTGTCCTTATTGAGGAGATCAGCATGCGGCTTGTCCTTTGCAACTTGAGATTGCTTTCCCTTCTTGTTCTTTTGGTGAAGCCTTTTGGAATATGAGCCTTGAGGAGGCCTTGAGGAGTTGGATCCAGAGACAGGAGGCTTCTTTTCTTGATTTCCACCCTTTTCCTTCTCCCTCTCATGGTATCTGGTATGTGAGCCTTGAGGTATATTTTACATACCCAAATAGGCCACAATTATCTTAAAAAGAAATTTTGAATTATACATAACTCATAAATCATGCATATATTCAAAATTCATCATCTTGATTTCAGAAAAGATGAATAACTTTTTATTGAGTAAGTAAATCCATGGATTTAAGGCCAGATTTGGATCCTACACAGAAATTCACCTAGGGTAGCTCCATAGAGTGAATAAGCTCAAATTAACTCTTTGAGGTGGTAAAATG
The DNA here is from genome assembly GCA_023105745.1 of Austropuccinia psidii. NCBI lineage: Eukaryota > Fungi > Basidiomycota > Pucciniomycetes > Pucciniales > Sphaerophragmiaceae > Austropuccinia > Austropuccinia psidii. Next base: position 62,308,373 of record JALGQZ010000007.1, read on the forward strand.
AAAAAATACTTCAATACCACATCATCAATACCACATAAAAGATCCGTGAAAATTTTTGTTTTTCTTAATTTCACGCCAAAATAATGGGAAAGTGAGAAATCCCATGTTACATATACACTAAGAATAGTGTTATGCATGTTTTGAGCACTTAATATCATGGTATTCTTACATGGAGTTTGGTACACCCATAGTGGATATCTCACTTTAATCTTAAATTACTATTTTGACATAAAAAATAGGTGGGGGGACAAAAGACATCAAAGAGAGCCAGGGTACCCAACTTCTGAGGACTCAGAGGCGTAGATAGCTCCAAAGCTTGGTTCCATGGCTGATCTTGACCCAATTGGTAAACTAAACCTCTTTGGGAACTTGGTTACCATGTCACAACTACTGTAAATCTTAAGAAAATAGCAAATAACCTGCTATTTTGACATGCCAAGGAGGTAAAGAGCTACTTAGACTCCTGTAACCACGTTAATTCTTAATGAATTTCCATGGATAAACCCCAAAAGAGTAACTAAAACCCTTTTTGGACTTGTATCCATTGATTTACCTCATAGCAACCAGTGAAACACTGATATTTGCAATTCTACGTAGGAATGAGGTAAAAACTTCAAAAATTCATTAAAAATAAAATTCTTAATGAATCTTTCTGAAGCTTTCAGGACCAATGGAGACCTGTATTATCTATTGTAAAACCAAAAAGAATTACAGTTTTACTAATAAAATTAAAAGTTTTACTTACAGTGCCTTTTTGACCATTTTACGTGAAACTCTGAATCTTCAAAAATTCACAGTAATTAAAGCCTGTGATGAAATTGGCAATAACATTGATAACTTTGAGAAATCAATGATTATTTTGGAATGAAAGAAGATTTACAGATGTTACTCCTTTTATTCTTAACCATATTGGGGTTGGTAGCCACGTAAAAGCATCAATTAAGTAATTATGATAATCTTACGTGACAACATATGATGCAATCATTAATCCGAAAAGGTTTATTGTTTTCTCACTCACTGGTTTTTCAGTTTGCTCCATGGCACGCCTTTGTGAGCTGTTGTTGACTTAAAAGAAGCTTCTTCTTGCTGTTTTTTCCACATCATCGTCATCTTATGAATCATTTATATCAATATTACCAACAAGTAAGTATTAGTTAAAACTTTTCTTAAGTGTTTCATTCTTTCAGAATCAATCAGAAAGACGTGAAATAATAGAAATCAACTATATATTGTTGTAATACATTTATAAATTCATTTTGATCCTCTAAATCCACAATTCTATGTCAAATCTCTCTATCTTATCTTTCAATAAGCTCTTTGGAATATTAGTGAGTGATTTATCTTTAATTCTTAAAGTTTTTCTCTAAAATTAGTTTTCTTCAAGAATTATCATTATAATTATTCTTGCAAAAGATAATTATATATTAAAATAATTTTATTATTTTAATAAAGAAGTTTTTATTATTAAATTCTTCTTGTAATTGATTCTAGTAGACAATTACTTACTCACTGTTAAAATCACTAGTAGTGCTTAACACGTGAAAGAAATGATTCTTTAATTATTTAATTGTGGTTATAATAATAACTTATTATTATATTTCATAAGAACAGACATAGTACTGTTGATTAATAGTAATCTTATCATCAGTTTCATAGTCACATCTTACATTTGGGGGCCTGGCCGTGTTTTTTGAACCTTGTACCCTTAATTAATATATTTTTAAGCTCTAAAGTATATTAATTTAATAATTTTTTTCTTTCATTTTAAAGTTAAAATAATTATTATTTTTGAAATTGTTTTGGAAATCTTTTTCATTGAGGAATTTGGTTTAATTTTATACTGTTTTTACACATGGCTTTTTCACATCCAAAAACTTATAAAATTATTCTTTGAGTTACTCTGAATTAATTTTCAACCAAAATCTTAAATTTTAATTTTTTTCTTGAAAAAGAATAATTTTTTTAATATTAAAAAAATATAAAACTTATAAAAAATCTTTAAAAATATTTTAAAAAAAAGTATAAAAAATAATTTTTTCTCTTTTATAATTTTTTTCTAGTGTCTTTAATCAAATACTGTGCAGCTGGCAACAGACTCAGTAAAAGATATATCACTAGTCCAGAATCTTCAGAAGCAGAATCTGAAGAAAGTATTGAGGTGCAAATTGCTAAAAGAGGCACCTTATTTAACTCAGAAAAGGCTAAATCACCACCAAAAGGTGTGTATTTTATCTTATATTTTCACTTTTATCTTTAAATTGACGTGAAAATGGTGCATACCAGAAATGGAAGCAACTATTCAGTCCAACCAGATGGATGTGGACAAGGAAGAATCAAGACCAAATCCAGAAGTGCCAAATATTCCACAAGAAAGACACATCTGGAGGATGCCAGAGTTGCCCCCCATTCCCCAAGGTCTGTACCAACAGATTTTGATGTAAATTCTGAGCCTGAACTAATTCATGATATTATTTCCAGGGCTGAACCATTTACAAGTGGCAGCAATAGAAATATATCAATGCCAGTACAAAAATTGGTTAAGAGCAGCCAAAGAAGAGGAGTGGGAAATATGCCCAAGCCTTTGGCAGGGGGCCTTGAACTCCTACTTACACATCAAGAGCTTTCTGGGTCAGGAGAAGACCATAGAACTCTTAGGAGGATGGAGCCCCCTGTCTTGCAAAGACAAGGTCAAAAAGATAAAGAATTGGTTGAAGAACCAAAGTCTTTTATCTATAGACCAGAAGAAAGAGTTGGAAATGACTCCAGCTTTGGAAACAGAGGCACCAGTGGCGTCTACCAGCTCCAAACCAGCTCCAGAAGCGTCCAAGGACAAGCCCAAGGGACCTCAGAAGAAGAAAGGTCCCAAGAACCATGAAGGCAAAGGAAAAGGCAAAGCCAATTGGCACAGACCTTACCCACAAGGGTACAGGATCCCCAAATTGGAGCCTTCAGCCGTGGACAGTGTCTTCAATATGGCCAGGACTCTTATGGAATTCAAAGCCAAGGAGCAGGAAAGGATGAACAGAAACTTTCCACGCAAATAATTGGTGTACAAACTAGTATTAATGTAGAAATTGGTAAACTTGATAAAAAGTTAACTAAAATTGCATCAGATATAGCTGAATTAAAGAAAAATGATAAAACATACATTGAATTGCACCAAGTGACACATGCCAGACTTGACTCAATTACCAATTCTTGCAAAAGAATTGAAAACATGTGCCAAGTTCAGCATGATGAGATGGAAGAACTTTCCATTTTTAAAGTGAATAATCAACTTACAATTTTACAAGACCAAGTCTCAAAAATAGTTGAGAATACCAACCAATTTGCTATACACTTAGCAAAAAGTGACAGTGAAAGGCAGAAGTTGAAGAATGAAATAATTGCAAGTGTGGAACAAATTCATAAGAATCATGAACCACATATGCCAAGACATTCTACACCTTTAACTGAAGAAAAATTTTCTGTTAAAGAAAGTCTCACCCCATTCTTGGGAGAGAATGCCAACTCTGCAAGAGATATTCCCAAAATAGAAGAATGGCCAACATTCTCTGGTGAAGGAGAATACAACCTTATTGAATTCATCAGAACTATTGATATGTTGCAAGAAGACTTTAATATACCTGATGAAATAATAGTGGGAAAATTACACTGTTTGTTTACCAGAACTGCAAAGAAATGGTATTACAAAATAAGGATTGATCATGGTAAACATGATTGGTCTTGGTGGAAATCTGAAATGATTACAAAATGGGCCAATAATTCTTGGAGGTTTAAAATAGAAAATGCCTTTGAAAATGCCATTTTGAACTCAGAGAAAGATAAACCACTTACTTGGTTCTTCAAGCAAAAAGACAGATTATCTGCTTTACAACCAGATATGTCTGACACCATGATTAATATGAAAATATTAAGAAAGTGTGGAGGAGAATTGGAACATGCTATCAAAAGCAGATGTGTAGAACCCTGTTCAACAGAAGACTACATTAATGCTATGGAAGATATCATTACCAGAACAAGAATTGGTAAAACTTGGTCTAAAATCCCAACAGAATCCAAGATGACCTCTAAGATTCCCAGAGAGGATAAGAGACCAGAAAGACCTGTCTTAAAGTGTCATAAATGTGGAGGCACTTCACATTTAGCCAACACTTGCACAAAAAAGACAAAAATCAATGAAGTTCAAGTCATTGAAGAAATTCAGTGTACTGAAGAGAAAGGAGAGTCTGATCAAGATTCTGCAGTCTCTGAAGATACACCAGTAGAGGACTATCCCATTGAAAACATCACAGCTTTCTTTGAGGTCACAGAATTCCACACCCACTTGCCACAGTACAGTGAGGATTGCTGCAACCTGACCAATATCCAAGATGCCAGAATGTGTAAAACAAAACCTGCTAGAGGAAAGGGTTATACTGCTGGAGCATCCTGTATCACATCAGTCTTGATGAGTGATATTGAAGCCAAAGTAAATTTGGATACAGGGGCATTTTGCACTTGTGTGGGCAAAGATTATCTCCAAATTATACTTCCTGGATGGAAGAGCCATCTGTTACCAATAGAAGGTGTACAATTTAGTAGTGCCAGTAACAATATGTACTCCTTGGGTATATTAGACACTAATCTTGTATTCCCACATCAAGCAGGAAGTGTAAGGATGAAAATTGAAATTGTTGTAATTGATAATTGCACATCTCAGCACATCATTCTCGGAAATGATTACTTGAATATCTATGGTATTGACATCAATAACCATAAAGACAGATATTTCACAATTGGGGAGAACAAAAGACAAAAATTTGCTTTTTCCAATATGCCAAAACAAATATCTGTGGTATCTTCTGTCAAAGATACTTATAAAGATGAATTTGTGTCTAATCAACTTGGTGAAGCACAGATTAATCCATCTTTGTCACCAAAAATGAGGAATGAACTTATTGACATGTTATACACATACAATACTGCATTTGCCTCTGATAATGAACCATTAGGTGCTATAAGAGGACATGAAGTTGATATTACTCTTAATATTGACAGACCATATCCCCCAGTACTTAGAAGACCAGCTTATCCAGCCAGTCCCAGAGCTAGAGAAGCCTTGGAGAAACATATCCAAGAGTCAATTCAACTTGGTGTACTAAGGAAAGTAGGCCATAATGAGGAAGTTGAGGTGACAACACCTGTTATCATTGCTTGGCATAATGATAAGTCAAGAATGGTTGCAGATTTCAGAGCATTGAATACCTACACAGTTCCAGATAGGTATCCAATCCCTAGAATGCAAGAAAACTTGACTCAATTATCCAAAGCCAAGTATATAACATCAATAGATGCATTGAAAGGCTTCCATCAAAATGTTTTGACGCCTAAAGCTAAGAAATTACTTAGAATCATCACTCACTGTGGTATTTTTGAGTATCTTAGAATGCCATTTGGCATTAAAAATGCTCCATCTCATTATCAAAGAATGATGAATACCATCTTCCCCACATAATTGTCTGAGGGATGGCTTATCATTTATATTGAACTTCACAAAGTTTCAGAAGTGAATATGAAAATTTCACTTAAGAAATGCAACTTTGGTTTTGAAGAACTTAAAGCATTAGGACATGTTGTTTCTGGTTTAAGCTTGGGTATTGACAAAAATAAAGTGGCAGCAGTACTGCTTAACCCAATACCCCAGAATAAAAAAGAAATGATGTCTTTTCTTGGATTTGCTAGTTACTATAGGCAGCATTTAAAAGACTTTGCAATTCTAGCCAAATCACTCTATAGAATCTGTGATCAACAGACTGTATTTAAGATGACACAGGAAAGAATTAAAGCCTATGAGAAGATAAGGAGAGCCCTTACAGAAGCACCTTTACTCCTCATGCCTGACTGGAATATTCCTTTTAAGTTGTACATTGATGCATGTGGAGATGGATTAGGGGCAGCCCTACATCAAGTCCAAATTGTTGATGACAAACCTACAGAAGGACCAGTTTGTTATATCTCAAGACAGATCAAACCAACAGAAGCCAGATATGGTGCAAGCCAAATGGAGTGCTTATGTTTGGTATGGGCACTTGAGAAATTACACTATTACCTTGATGGCAGTGTTTCTGAAGTGATAACTGACTGTAATGCAGTAAAATCACTTCTTAACATGAAAACTCCCAACAGACATATGTTGAGATGGCAAATAGCTATTCAAGAATATAGGGGAAACATGACTATAGTTCATAAAGCAGGAAACATTCACAAGAATGCTGATGGACTTAGTAGATGGGCTTTAGGCAACACTCCTGATAACCCAGCTTATGTACCTTTGGAAGCTGAACCACAGATTCCAATTGAAGGAATCAACATAACTGATATTGGAACTGAATTCTTTGAGGAGGTCAGAGAATCTTATAAACAAGACAAGAATTGCCATATCTTGACTTCTTTATTAGATAAAGACTGCAAAGATACATCTTTAGTTAATGCACTTGATGAAGTTTGGAAGAATTCCTATTCTGAAGGAAGATTTCACTTGTTTGATGGAATAATTTACCACAGAACAAAACATTCTTGTGTTATGACATTGTGCAGTAGATTACTTATCAATACCATTCTTCATGAATGTCATGACAGTATCTACTCTGGACACCTGTCAGAAGACAGAACACTTGAAAAAGTGAAGAACTGTGCATGGTGGCCATCTTGGAGAAGAGAAACCATTGAATATTGCCATACCTGTGACAGATGCCAAAAAGCAAACAGGAGTACAGGCAAGAAATTTGGATTAATGGTCCATATTCAAGAACCAAAATCCCCTTGGGAAGTGGTTCACATGGATTGGGTCACAGCACTTCCTCCAAGTGGTGACAGAAGTTATAATGCTTGTTTAGTCATTGTAGACAGATATAGCAAAACTCCCATATTCTTACCATGTCATAAAGATGACACTGCTATGGATACAGCTCTTCTTTTATGGAGTAGAGTTATTTCTCATACAGGATTATTTAAGAATATCATAAGTGACAGAGATCCCAAGTTCACATCTGCACTTTGGACCAATCTTCATAGATTGTTTGGGACTAAGCTATCATTCTCTACAGCATATCACCTTCAAACAGATGGGCTAGCAGAGAGGATGATTCAGACTTTAGAAGACATGGTCAGGAGATTTTGTGCTTATGGATTAGAATTCAAAGACTCAGATGGCTTTACCCATGACTGGTGCACTCTGATATCTGCACTAGAATTGGCATACAAGACATCAGTCCATTCTTCCACAGGACAAACTCCTGCTATTTTAGAAAAAGGATGGAATCCAAGACTCCCAGCAGACACACTGAGGAAAGACTTGATTGACATTCATCCTACAGCTTCCAGCTTCAAGATAATGCTTGATAAAGTAAAACACCACGCAAAACAAAGTATGGATGATGCTTTTGATTATGCAAAACAGAAGTGGGACAAGAGTCATAAAGTACCAGACTTCAAAGTAGGGGACTTCATTTTAGTTTCAACTTTGAATTTTAATAATATCAAAGGCCCAAAGAAACTTAAAGATACTTATGTAGGACCTTTTTTTATTGTTGCTTTACATGAAACCAATGCAGTTCAAGTGGAATTGAGTGGTGAATTGGAAGATAAACACCCCACATTTCCAGTCAGCTTGATAAAGCCTTATCAACCAGCTGACAAAGAATTGTTTCCTTTAAGAAACCCAACTCCTTTAACTGTACCACTTGTGGAACAGAATGAAGACAAAAAGATAAAGAAAGTCATTAAAGAAAGGAGACTTAGGGGTAAAAATCAAAGAGAATATCTTGTCAGATATAGAAATGCAGTACATGAAGATGAATGGATGGCAGAATCAGAAATACCTGACTCAGATAAACTCTTAAGAAGATTTAGACATGAAAGAAGGCCACAAGCCTGAATATGTCTATAAATGTGCTTTAAATTACTTGATCTGAGTAATGTAAAGATGTTGGACAGTGAACATTAACCCCCTTTGGGGCCTTATTCTTTTATCACTAATAAAATTGTGGTACAATTTTATTTTTTTGTGGGAGGCAATGTGAGCCTTGAGGTATATTTTACATACCCAAATAGGCCACAATTATCTTAAAAAGAAATTTTGAGTTATACATAACTCATAAATCATGCATATATTCAAAATTCATCATTTTTGATTTCAGAAAAGATGAATCACTTTTTATTGAGTAAGTAAATCCATGGATTTAAGGCCAGATTTGGATTCAACACAAAAATTCACCTAGGGTAGCGCCATAGAGTGAATAAGCTCAAATTAACTCTTTGAGGTGGTAAAATGGAAAATACTTCAATACCACATCATTAATACCACATAAAAGATCCGTGAAAAGTTTTGTTTTTCTTAATTTCACGCCAAAATAATGGGAAAGTGAGAAATCCCATGTTACATATACACTAAGAATAGTGTTATGCATGTTTTGAGCACTTAGTTTAATGATATTCTTACATGGACTTTTGGTACACCCATAGTGGATATCTCACTTTAAGCTTAAATTACTATTTTGACATAAAAAATAGGCAAGGGGGACAAAAGACATCAAAGAGAGCCAGGGTACCCAACTTCTAAGGACTCAGAGGCGTGGATAGCTCCAAAGCTTGGTTTCATGGCTGATCTTGACCCAATTGGTAAACTAAACCTCTTTGGGAACTTGGTTACCATGTCACAACTACTGTAAATCTTAAGAAAATAGCAAATAACCTGCTATTTTGACGTGCCAAGGAGGTAAAGAGCTACTTAGACTCCTGTAACCACGTCAATTCTTAATGAATTTCCATGGATAAACCCCAAAAGAGTAATTAAAACCCTTTTTGGACTTGTATCCATTGATTTACCTCATAGCAACCAGTGAAACACTGATATTTGCAATTCTATGTAGGAATGAGGTAAAAACTTCAAAAATTCATTAAGAATACAATTCTTAATGAATATTTCTGAAATGCTCAGGACCAAATGAGACCTGTATTATCTATTGTAAAGCCAAAAAGAATTAAAGTTTTACTAATAAAATTAAAAGTTTTACTTACAGTCCATTTTTGACCATTCTACGTGAAACTCTGAATCTTCAAAAATTCACAGTAATTAAAACCTGTGATGAAATTGGCAATAACATTGATAACTTTGAGAAATCAATGATTATTTTGGAATGAAAGAAGATTTACAGATGTTACTCCTTTTATTCTTAACCATATTGGGGTTGGTAGCCACATAAAAGCATCAATTAAGTAATTATGATAATCTTACGTGACAACATATGATGCAATCATTAATCCGAAAAGGTTTATTGTTTTCTCACTCACTCGTTTTTCAGTTTGCTCCATGGCACGCCTCTGTGAGCTGTTGTTGACTTAAAAGAAGCTCCTTCTTTCTGTTTTTTCCACATCATTGTCATCTTATTAATCATTTATATCAATATTACCAACAAGTAAGTATTAGTTAAAACTTTTCTTAAGTGTTTTATTCTTTCAGAATAAATCAGAAAGACGTGAAATCATAGAAATCAGCTATATATTGTTGTAATACATTTATAAATTCATTTTGATCCTCTAAATCCACAATTCTATGTCAAATCTCTCTATCTTATCTTTCAATAAGCTCTTTGGAATATTAGTGAGTGATTTATCTTTAATTCTTAAAGTTTTTCTCTAAAATTAGTTTTCTTCAAGAATTATCATTATAATTATTCTTTCAAAAGATAATTATATATTAAAATAATTTTATTATTTTAATAAAGAAGTTTTTATTATTAAATTCCTCTTGTAATTGATTCTAGTAGACAATTACTTACTCACTGTTAAAATCACTAGTAGTGCTTAACATGTGAAAGAAATGATTCTTTAATTATTTAATTGTGGTTATAATAATATTTTATTATTATATTTCATAAGAACAGACATAGTACTGTTGATTAATAGTAATCTTATCATCAGTTTCATAGTCACATCTTACATGGTATCTAATTCCAAAATAATATCCATGAGTTTTTAAAGAGTATCAAAGGTGCTAGGGTCAGAAGCCAACTGATCCAATAATCCTGATGCCAATCCTCTTCTGTAAGCATGAATATATGCCCTTTTCCCCAATCTCCAATTCTGGAAATTAAACTTCTGAAATAAGCAATGTACAAAGAAATATGCCCACTTTCCTTCATCCTCAAATTTTACAGCTCTGGTTCAGCTTTCCTAACATCATTAGGGTCACCAAAGAGAGTGAGTAATTGGGTTGCAAACAATTTTGAATTATTGAGGACATAGGAAGGATTTTCATTGGAAATATTTGAGGGGTAGGGTTAGATGCATTTTCCAACTTTCCCAGTGAGAAGATAATTTGATTAAAGAACTTTCTTCCTGTCAGAGAAGAACTTGGCTGGGTCATTATGGAATATCAATTGGCAGGATTGGATAAATCCCCTCAATTTGTGGGCTTGAGCACCCTAAAAAGAATAAGGTTTCTCCATTGATGGAGTCTTGAATTCAGGGGTTTTGGAATTGTCCCTGTGAGCAACTTGTTCAGTGAGTGTGAGCCTTAGAGGTATTTTCATATACCCAAAAGACCACAAATAAAAAAATAAGATATAAATATAAATAAAATAAAAATTATAATATAAATAAAAATTTATATACAAAAATAAAAATTGTGAATTAAAATGAAAATTACATTAAATTGGAAAATTGTGAAATTGCATTTTTACTTGAAAAAATTAAGAAAAAATGTATTTTTAAAAAAAATTATGAAATTAAAATATTTGGTAAAAGTTGACATAAAATATATTATAAGCTTCTATCCAATAAATAAACTTAAGAAAATTACTTCACCATTGGATCCCTCATAAAAATCAAGGTGGGGTCACCTTTGGGTAAAATTTCTGTAACTCAACTCTAAATAAGCTTAAATTGAGTTTTAGTAGTTTCTGTACAAAAGTTAAAGATCCTCAAAACCTTAATTTAATTCAGAACACATGTGGTGTTCAAAATCAATTTTTGTGTTAAAATTGAGGTGTTGTGTGTAGTTTAGAAGCTATGAGGAATTGAAGTATTTTCAATTGAAATGTCAAAATGTGCACATGTATTACATAAGTGAACTGTAATTTACATATGAGTTCTAAATTATTACAGTTTTGTACTGTAAAGCTCAATTGTATTGTATGTGTAGATTACAAGTGTATCACATGATGAGAAATTAGAGAAAAAATAAATTGGAAAGATTAATTCTGGGGGGGAAAGGTACTCTAGCTCCAAGGGGGAGCCAGACCCCCAAATTCTATTCTGACAGGTGTGGGATGTCAAAATACACCCAAAAGCTCATCACTTTTGGGCTGGGGTTGAGTCACAGGGTCTGTGACTTAATTGATGATGAGTTTTTGATACCAACCAGGGCAGTTTTAACTGTTGCAAAGAGGGTAAAACTACCCTTAAGTTAAAACAATCTTGGTAAAAACAGTTTTAACTAGTTTCCACGTCTCTTAAACACATTCTGACATGTTTTCAGGCTGTAGACCAGGTATTACTATGGTAATGGCTGATTTAGTGGTCTAAAAGGGCTGAAACCAGTCCTTTTTAGGTCTAAACCAGGGTTCAATGATGCCATAATTGGCTTTTCTGTTGGCAAAGTGTTTTCCATGACTGACAAGAGCAAATTTTACTTTTGGAGTAAGAAAATTGATGGCTATAAGAGAATGTCTTCTTTGCCCCACTGTGAGCCTTGGAGGTATTTTCATATACCCAAAACAGCACAAATGACAAAATAAGATATAAATATAAATAAAATAAATTTACTTATATAATCATAATAAAAATTGAAATATAAATACAAATTTCTATACAAAAGTAAAAATTTAATTATAATTTAAAATGCAAATTACATTAAATTTTAAAATTGTGAAATTGCATCTTTACTTAAAAAAATTAAGTAAAAATGAATTTTTAATAAAATTAATTAAATTAAAATATTTTTGGTAAAAGGTTATATAAAATATATTCTAAATTTTCATCCAATAAATAAATGTTAGAAAATTACTTCACCATTGGATTCCTCATAAAAAATAAGGTGGGGTCACCTCTGGGTAAAATTTCTGTCACTCAACTCTAAATAATCTTGAATTAAGTTTTTAGTATTTTCTATACAAAAGTTGAAAATACTCAAAAGCTCAATTTAATTCAAACCACATGTGGTGTTAACCATCAATTTTTGTGTCAAAATTGAGGTTTTGTGTGTAGTGTAGAATTTATGAGGAATTGAAGTATTTTCAATTGAAATGTCAAAATGTGCATGTGTATTACATAAGTGAACTGTAATTCACATATGAGGTATAAATTATTACAGTTGTGTACTGTAAAACTCAATTGAGTTTTATGTGTAAATTACAAGTATATTACATGATGGGGAATTAAAGAAAAAATAAATTGGAAACATTAATTCTGGGGGGAAAAGGTACTCTAGCTCCAAGGGGAAGCTAGAACCCCAAAGTCCTTGTGGAAAGGCGTGGGATGTCAAAATACACTCAAATGCTCATCAATTGTGGCCTTGAATTGAGTCACAGGGTGTGTGACTCAATTGATGATGAGGATTTGATACCAACCAGGGCAGTTTTAACTGTTTCCAAGAGGGTAAAACTACCCTTAAGTTAACACAATCTGATTAAAAACAGATTTAACTAGTTTCTATGTCTCTTACACAACTTCTGATGTACTGAAGGCTCTAGACCAGGTATTACTACAGTAATTGCTGATTTAAGGGTCTAAAATGGCTAAAAGCAGCCCTTTTTTGGTCTAAACCAGGGTTCAATGATGCCATAATTGGCTTTTCTGTTGTCAGAGTGTTTTCCACGGCTGACAAAACTAGATTTTACTTTGGGAGTAAGCAAATTGATTTCTATAGAAGAATGTCTTCTTTGCCCCACTATTCTCTTCATTTTAGAATCTTTTCCTTTAATAATTAGTTTAAACACTGTTAAACCAATCAATCAAAGATTCCGACCACCCATTCCATATCATTTTAAACTTTTTAAACACGTGAAAAAATTATTATAATCATTGTTTATAACTCTCATAATCATTTTTACCCCTGAACCACCCCAAAAGGGAATTAAAGCATCTTTCATCACTGTTAACTTTGTCACTTTGTTTCCAAACTCACTCTGGTCACTTTTGGGTGTGTTTTCTCTTTAAATATCTTTCTAAAGACTTTTTCATTTAATTAATTGCTTGCAGTTCTTTGCTCAATTAATTCCAATTGAAATTGCTCTTGAAGAAATTTCTTTTGTAGCCTTAAATATCTCTTGTAGAGTATTTTTGTATAAATTTTTATTTTTGGTAAAACAATAAATCTTTATAATATTATTGTTTTATAATTATAAAGTTAAAAACAATAAGATTGGCATGTTTCCTCTTAAAAATACTATTTCATACTCTTTTTTAATTATATTTTACCTTATACAAATTTTGAGGACATGAAAAGTACTTGATCTTTAATCAAAGATTAATATCAACATCTTACATTTGGGGGCCCAGCTGTGATATTTTGCCTGTGACATAATTTTTTACTCTTTTTAAATCTTTTTTCTTATATTGAAGAATTTAAAAGCATGTAAAAAATACTTATAATTAAAAATAAATAACCTTTTTCATATTATAAGTGAGGCTTTATTTTTTTCATTTATCTCTTGGAAAAACAATTTTTTACTTAATCAATTGGTTTTTTCATTAATTTTAGTTCCTGAAAACATGGTAAGACAAGAAAATATTGAAACAGCCTCAACAGTAACAAGCATTATTCCTGCAAGTACTGTGAATTATGACCATAATATTACAGTTATTATAACTCAGAATAATCAACCTGAACCAATTTCTTCTGAATTAATTAACTTAGACATAAGTAAAACCCTTCAGAAAGCAAAGAATTTGGCCAATAGTAAGTTTTTTGACGTAAAAATACTATTTCCAAGCCTTTTAACCATAAAATATGCATTCAACCAGATCAGGAGCCAGCTATAACCCCTCAAGCACTCCCAAAAAGGTCATAGACGTGATTATGGCAGAAGCTAATCAGTTACAGAGGGACAAGGGCCAGTTGATGACCTCCAAATTAATAAATTATGTCATTCTGAAGCTGATAATACTATTTTACCTTCAAACAGAGCTGAAACCGCCACACAAAGCCTCAGTGGACATATACAAAGCCAGCCAGAAGGCTTACAACAATGCATTGCAGCACAAAGAGTACCAGATCCTTGTAGATCTGTGAAAAAACTGCAGGAATTCTTACCTGACTGTGAGAAAACTCCTGGGCCATCCCAACACTTGCAAGTTTCTTCATGGATGGCATCCATCGATGGAAAAGAAGAACATGATGCTTTTAACAGCAGAATGGAGGAAAATCAACCCTCCACCATCCAAGCAAGTGCCAAAAACAGCACCAGTAGCCACTAGCAGCAATTCCAATGTGAAAAAGCAGTCACAACCTCAAAACAAGGGCAAAGGCAAGGCACAAGCCACAAAACCTTACAGCAAGGGCTACAGAATCCCAAAGATTTAGAAGGATGCCATGGAGAATGTATTTCAGATGGTCAGAGCAATGATGAAATTACAGAAAAAGGAGGAAGCCAGATTAAAATATCAGGAATGATTTCTGACATTTTTGATTCCATCCCAGAGTTTTATGAAGCTATAAATGACGTAAAAACTCATGTTTCTGATAAAAATTCATCCATTTGTAACAATCTTAAAACAAAAAACTTAAGTCTGAGCCAAATAAATGAAACACTTATGTGTTTTGAGAACGTTTTAAGAACAATTAAAATTTCTAATAATGAAAATTCTTATGGCAATAAGATAAATGAACAATCTGCCCTTATTACAGAATTAACAGAAAAATATTCTAAATCCAATATTAATTACATAATTGAAACAAGAATAAAACAAGCCATAAGTACTATCAAAGAGGAGAATAAAAGTGTTCTTGAGAATATTTCAAAATTATTTACTGAAGTAAAGACATATACAATTGTGTTGAAAAAGTGTTTTGCCACATCACAAGAGGAAATATCATAATTAACAATGAAGTTGAATCAGATCACCTCTGATAATACTAGACAAACAGAACTATGGCAAGAATTAACAAAAACAAAAGATAATCATAAAACTAATGTAATAAATCAAATACAAATTTTACAACATGAATCCAGAAATTTCCAAAGGTGTAACAATAGTAAAATGAATGATATTGAACAATTACTTCACACCTTACGAAGAATGTTTACACCTTTTAATCAGAATGAGGGCACAAGAATTCCAAATCCACAAGTATTGAAGGTTGAAAACTCACAGTTAAAAAATGAATTTTCCAGTTCTTTTCATAACTTGGAACCATCAATGGGACAGTCATTTCTAAAGGAAGTACCAAAACTTAAAGAATGGCCTCAATTCAGTGGTGAAGGAGAATATTACCATATGGAATTCATCAGAGGTATTAACATGATTAAAAAGAATTTTTAATTTCCAGAAAGATTGGCAACAGCAAGATTTAACACCTTGTTCACCGGATAAGCTCATAGATGGTATATCAAATTAAGACAAGCACATGAACACCAAAGTTGGACTTGGTGGAAAACCCAAATTATCAACAAAAGGGCCAATAATTCTTGGAGGTTTAAAGTGGAAACAGCCTTTGAATATGCCAAATTTAATTCTGATAAAGACAAAGATTTACAATGGTTTTGCCAACAAAAAGACAGATTGACAGCATTTTATCCTGACATGTCAGGATTTATGAACCACAGACGCCACAGAAAAAAGTTGGGGACTTGCATACAGGTCCTTTACAGTATCTTCAGATTATGTCTGAGTATATCTCTGGAAGTATCCCTAGTTTAACTCACATTCATTGTATTCTGACCCTTTTACTACCCCTTTAATTTTTATTAATATTTTCCCAACTAAATATATACACTGGCAAAAAACATAGGTAATGAATCTTATTCAATTTCTGGATTGTGAGAACATTGAAATTCCCTCATGATGCTTATAGTTAGTAGAATAATCTTCAAATTCTCTCATCAATTGAGTTCCTTAAAATTCACTTCACAAATGCTTGTGGATTTTGAAAGTTCATCCAGCTATATGGGGAGTCTTGAAAAGCAATTCTTTGATACTTGTATTGTTGATTGTGTCTTTGATCTTATTGTCATTCCGCTTCCTTGATTCTTGAATTTCTTTTATTTTAATTTATCTTTCATGTTGGCTTAAAGAATGAGAATAACTTAAGAATTAAGAAATTTTATTTACCAGAATGCTTGTTTTCAGATGAATCAAAAATTAGGCTTGAATTGATTTCGCACAATGATAATCATAAGTAATGATGAATTTGAAAATTATAATGGTAATTTATTTGAGGGAATCCTGTCCAAATTTAAATTAAAAATGGGTGTTCCTCCTTAAAATTATGAATATTTCAGAAAAAAAAGATCCAATAATTTTATAATAAGTAAAATACCTCTCCTTGAGTGATGATTATCATCATGGAAATTGGGAAAAATTATTGGAAAGGATGTTTCCATAAAAATTAATCTTAATTTATTAGAATAATGTTTCAAAATAAAAAATTAATAAGTAAACAGAATAAAATAAACTTGAAGCTCTTCAAATAGTGAGTCAATCGCCTTCAACATTATTTAATGAATACTTTTGAAATTAGATTCTTGGGAATTTCTGCAAAGGAAAATAAAAAAAGTATAGGAATAGTTTGATGAATGAAAAAAAGTTGGAAACGGGTTGCATGGGCCACAACTGAAAAATTTTGTTCAGTGCTGGATATATCTTAAAGGGAACTCCACATTTGGAAAGGAACTTGTTTCCTCATAGATAATTTCTTTTAAAATCAAAATCCAAGGATTTGGGACAACAGTCATAAGAAATTTAATCTATCTGAAAGTTTGGAATACATTTATGTCCATTAATAAACTAAGCTTCAAAATATAATTCATTTTTTACACTATTAAGAAAAATTCAGGGGCTAAATATTTAGCTTATCAAAATCACTTACAAAATCCCCGGGGGTCTTTCTACTATATAACCCATGCAATCCTATCATTTAGGTTCCATTTGTCCTAAAAAAACTATATCACACTGATATATTAAATTTTCATTTTAACAATTTACAGTATGATTTCAATATTTTGTCTTGGGTTTTTTATTATTCAAATTGAAAGAAAAATCAATATTGAACAATCATTTCCAACCTCTCTGAGCTCAGTAATATTCAGAAGAGTATTTAATTCTATTCATATACTATTAGAATCTGACTTGAGTCATTGTGGGAGCCTTAATTCTTTCCAGAGTTTCCATCTGGGTCCACTGCTTGATATTTTTGGAGGAGTGGCTGAAGGCTTGAGTCCTGAAACATATGAAAAATACAAAAACAATAATAAAGGGCTTTTTATATATTCTTTCATAAATTTCAAGAATAAAGATAGAAATATCTTATTACATGGATGTGTTTTTGTGGATAAAGGGAATATTTTACAAACAAGAGAGTCCTTCAAGAATGCAAACATGGCTCTGAGACATATTTGAAACTATAGCTCACCTTTATTTATTGATATTCCTCAAGATTGTGATCTTTATCAAGCTTCCAACAATAAAAGTTTAACTAGTTCTGTTATTTCAATACGTGATTGTCAAACCAATCTTTCATTGCACCAAATCCAGGGTATTTCCTTTCTCTTAAATATTGAAAATAATATGGAAAACATTTGCAAAAACCTATGGAAACATTCAGATAACTTCTGGATTAAGAAAGTGTTTTCTAATGCTGTTGAAAATGGGCTGATACCACAAGATATTGTGTGCAAGAGTAGGGGTGGAATATTGGCTGATTATATGGGACTTGGAAAATTGTTGACAGCTTTATGTTTGATTAAAAAAACACAAAATGAAGCATTAAAGTACTCAGAAATATCTAAGGGCCATGTCCCAGCTACTTTGATCATTGTACCACTTTCTACTTTGCATAGCTGGGAGAATGAAATAACACTACATTGTCATAATGGTAGCTTACCATATTCAATATTCCATGGTTAAAATTGTAATTTCATTTCATTCCGAAATTTGAAGCAGAATGCAGTTATCATCACCACATATTATGTTATTGCTGGCTATAACGTTGATGATGTTCATGGGATGAGAATAAATCCTCTTGTGGTGAATTGGTTCAGAATAGTGTTGGATGAAGCACAGTAAGCTTCTCTTTGGGATTCTTGGATAAAAAAGTACTGAAATTTTTACATAAATTAGCTACATGAAGGAACAATCTACTCATCGAGCATTCAAAATATTGAATTTGAAATCTGAAAGAAAGTTATTCCTTACAGGAACACCATTACAAAAAAATCTTTGGGATATTCATAGTCTGTTGAGGTTCTTACAAGTAGAACCATGGAATATCAAGCCTTTATGGGAAAATTGCATAATAAAAAAAGATCATCTGGGAATCAAATGGCAATCCAATAATTACAGCTTATAATGCAAACACTCACCTTGAGAAGATTGAAAGCCAACCTACTGGATCTTCCCAAGAAAGTGCAACATAGAGTTGGAATTGAGATCTATGAGCCATGGAAAAAACTTTATTTCAAAAAGCATGAAGAGTTTAGTGCATTGTATGGAAAGCAGAGGTACAAAGCAGCTCAATGGGATTCATGAGAATTTTTCTCCAGATTATCAGATTTGAGGCAGCTTTGCAATCATCCAGCACTAATAGTGTGCACCTTAGAGGTATTTTCATATACCCAAAGGACCACAAATGATAAATTAAGATACAAATATAAATAAAATAAATTTATTTATATTATCAAAATAAAAATTGAAATATAAATACAAATTTATCTTTAAAAATCAAAATTTCATTATAATTTAAAAATAAAATTAAAATAAAATTTAAAATTATGAAATTACATTTTTACTTGTAAAAATTAAGTAAAAATGAATTTTAATGAAAATTGTGAAGTTAAAATATTTTTGGTAAAAAGTTATATGAAATATTATATAACTTTTTATCCAATGAATAAACATAAAGAAATTATCACACCATTGGATTCCTCATAAAAAAGAAAGTGGGGTCACCTCTGGATGAAATTTCTGTAACTCAACTCTAAATAAGCTTAAATTAAGTTTTTAGTATTTTCTGTACAAAAGTTGAAAATCCTGAAAACCTTAATTTAATTCACACCAAATGTGTTTTTAACCATCAATTTTTGTGTTAGAATTGAGGTGTTGTGTTTAGTTTAGAAGTTATGAGGAATTGAAGTATTTTCAATTGAATTCAATTGAAATGTCAAAATGTGTGTGTTTATTACATAAGTGAACTTTAATGTACATATGAGGTAACGATTATTACAGATTTGTAATGAAAAACTCAATTGAATTACATATGTAAATTATAATTGTATTACATGATGAGGAATCAAAGAAAAAATAAATTTGAAAGATTAATTCTGGGGGGGAAAGACATTCTAGCTCTAAGGGGGAGCTAGACCCCCAAAGTCCTTGCTGACTGGCGTGGTATTTAAAAATCCATGCAAAAGTTCATTACGTTTGGCATGGAATTGAGTCACAGGGTCTGTGACTCAATTGATGATGAGGTTTTGATACCAACCAGGGTAGGTTTAACTGCTGCCAAGAGGGTAAAACTACCCTTAAGTTGAAATTTTTTGGTAAAAACAGTTTTAAATGGTTTCTATGCCTCTTACATATATTCTGACGCTCTTTCAAGTCTCTAGACCAGGTATTGCTATAGTAATGGCTGATTTAAGGGTCTAAAATGGCTAAAAATAGTAAAAAATCGCTTAAACCAGCCCTTTTTTGGCCTAAACCAGGGTTCAATGATGCCATAATTGGCTTTTCTGTTTTCAGAATATTTTTCACGACTGACAATAGTAATGTTACCTTTGGGAGTAAGAAAATTGATGGCTATAAAAGAATTTCTTCTTTGCCCCACTTTACTCTTCATGTTAGAATCTTTTCCTTTTATAATTAGTTTAAACACTGTTAAACCAATCAATAAAAAGATTCCAACCACCCATTTTGTGAGCCTTGAGGTATATTTTACATACCCAAAGAGACCACAATTATCTTAAAAAGAAATTTTGAATTATGCATAACTCATAAGTCATGCATCTATCCAAAATTCATCATTTTTGATTTCAGAAAAGATGAATAACTTTTTATTGAGTAAGTAAATCCATGGATTTAAGGCCAGATTTGAATTCTACACAAAAATTCACCTAGGGTAGCTCCATAGAGTGAATAAGCTCAAATTAACTCTTTGAGGTGGTAAAATGGAAAATACTGCAATACCACATAAAAGATTGGTGAAAATTTTTGTTTTTCTTAATTTCATGCCAAAATAATGTGAAAGTGAGAAATCCCATGTTACATATACACTAAGAATAGTTTTATGCATGTTTTGAGCACTCAATATCATGGTATTCTTACATGGACTTTTGGTACACCCATAGTGGATATCTCACTTTAAGCTTAAATTTCTATTTTGACATAAAAAATAAGCAAAGGGCACAAAAGACATCAAAGAGAGCCAGGGTACCCAACTTCTGAGGCCTCACAGGCGTGGACAGCTCCAAAACTTGTATTCATGGCTGATCTTGGCGTAATTGGTAAGATAGAACCTTTTGCGAACTTGGTTACCATGTTACCACTACTGTAAATGTTAAGAAAATAGCAAATAACCTGCTATTTTGACGTGCCAAGGAGGTAAAAAGCTACTTAGACTCCTGTAACCATGTAAATAGTTATTTATTTTCCATGTATAAACCCCAAAAGAGTAATTAAAACTCTTTTTGGACTTGTATCCATTGATTTACCTCATAGCAACCAGTGAAACACTGATATTTGCAATTCTACATAGAAATGAGGTAAAAAATTCAAAAATTCATTAAAAATACAATTCTTAATGAATCTTTCTGAAATGCTCAGGACCAATGGAGAACTGTATTATCTATCGTACAACAGAAAAGAATTACAGTTTTACTAGTAAAATTGAAAGTTTTACCTACAGTCCATTTTTGACTATTCTACGTGAAACTCTGAATCTTCAAAAATTCACAGTAATTAAAACCTGTGATGAAATTGGCAATAACATTGATAACTTTGAGAAATCAATGATTCTTTTTGAATGAAAGAAGATTTACAGATTTTACTCCTTTTATTCTTAACCATATTGGGGTTGGTAGTCACATAAAAGCTTCAATTAAGTAATTATGATAATCGTACGTGACCACAGATGATGCAATCAATAATCAAAAAGGGTTTATTGTTTTCTCACTCACTGGTTTTTCAGTTTTCTCCATGGCACGCCTCTGTGAGCTGTTTTTGACTTAAAAGAGGCCTCCTCTTGCTGTTTTTTCCACATCATCATCTTATTATCATTTAAATCATTATTACCAACAAGTGAGTATTAGTTATAGCTATTCTTAAGTGTTTTAAATCTTTCAAAATCAATCAGAAAGACCTGAAATCATAGAATCCAACAATATATTGTTGTAATACTGTTATAAATTCATTTTGATCCTTAAAATCCACAATTCTACATCAAATCTCTTCATCTTATCTTTCAATAAGTTCTTTGGAATATTAGTGAGTGATTTATTTTTAATTCTTAAAGTTTTTCTCTAAAATTAGTTTTCTTCAAGAATTATCATTATAATTATTCTTGGAAAAGATAATTATATATTAAAATAATATTATTACTTTAATAAAAGAAGTTTTATTATTAAAATCTTCTTGTAATTGATTCTTGTAGACAATTAATTGCTCACTGTTAAGATTACTAGTAGTTTTTAACACGTGAAAGAAATAATTCTTTAATTATTTTATTGTGGTTATAATAACATTTTGTTATTATATTTCATAAGAACAGACATAGTACTGTTGATTAATAGTAATATTATCATCAGTTTCATAGACACATCTTACACATTTCATATCATTTCAAACTTTTTAAACACGTGAAAAATTATTATAATCATTGTTTATACCTTTCATAATCATTTTTACCCCTGAACCACCCCAAAAGTGAATTAAAGCATCTTTCATCACTGTTAACTTTGTCACTTTGTTTCCAAACTCACTCTGGTCACTTTTGGGTGTGTTTTCTCTTTAAATATCTTTCTAAGGACTTTGTTCTTTCATTAATTGCTTGCAGCTCTTCTCTCAATTAATTGCAATTGAAATTTCTCTTGAAGAAATTTCTTTTCTAGCCTTAAATATCTCTTGTAAAGTATTTTTGGATAAATCTTTATTGTTGGTAAAACAATAAATTTTTATTCAATTATGGTTTTCCATTTAAAAAATTTAAAAACAATAAAATTAGCATGTTTTCCCTTTAAAAATACTATTTCTTGCTATTTTTAAAATAATTCCACCTTATACAAATTTTGAGGACAGGAAAAGTACTTGATATTTTATCAAAGTTTCATATCCACACCTTAAAAATAGAAAGGCAAGAAGGGGGAAGGAGATATACCTGGAAAGAAGGATCCAAAGTGGTGCATCTTGTTAGCCATCTCAAAGAGGTTTTTCAGAAGGAGCCAGGCTTAAGACATCCCAAAGCAGCTGTTTTTTCAGAATACAAAAGGTTTCTTGAGATGTGAGCTCAAATCCTTCTACTACCTGTCACTTGAATGATTTTATTGATCAAATATTGTAAAAAGTATGCAAATTCCACTGGATGAAAGTGGAATATCCAATTTGATGATGCATGAAATGCTCAAAAATGATCAAAGGATAAAAATCCTTGAAGAATTCAGAAAAAATCTAAAATCTCAAGTTCTTCTTACAACAAAAGGCACATGTGGTGTTGGTATTGATCTTAGATGTGCTGAAAATGTCTACATAATGGTAAGACAGTATTTAGATACACTTGAAGCTTAATCTAATATTATTCCAATTATTTAAATTGGGAACCAGGTTGGAACCCTTCAACTGATGATCAAGCAGTTGATAGGCTTTACCAGCTAGGGCAAAAGAAAGAAGTTCATGTATTTCATTATATAGCTTTTGGTAGTATTGAGGTGAATATTCAGCAAGTTAGAAGGAAGAAACAGAAGCTTCAGATTTAAGATAGTTTATACTCAACCAATATTTATCTTTCTTAGTAGCTAAACAATTTTTATTTCATTTCAGGTTGATCATTGGACATTTAGGTACTGTGGATCTTGAATTGGAGAAATCGATTGTGGAAACAATAGAAAAATCATGAATTATTTTTTTAGGTTTCAGATAGATGAAGTAAATGATGAATATCTATACATGGCTTTGATTGTAACATTAGCTTCTCCTCATTAGTAAGCTTGGAAATATAATCATTTGAATAAAGAATTTCTGGAAGTCCATTTGGAACTTTCGCTTCTCTCTCAAAAATACCACTTTGTACTCTTCTACTTTCCAAGACATTTGAAATTCTATTGAATTTTCTTTTTAATTAATAAGGAATCTAATTGTAAGGTTTGTCTACAGAACTCTTGATAATAGTAACAATATCAAGAGTACTGTGACTTTCCTCAGTAGAAAAATATAATATAATAAAATATTATAACCACAAATTTTAATATAATTATCAAAAATAATTATATAAAATTAATAAATTTAGGGTATTGGTAAAAACACGTAAGAGCTTACGTGTTTTTACTAAAAACTTACGTGTTTTTACCATCAATTGGTGAAAACACCTAATTTTATGGTAAAAACATGTAAGGGATGGTTTTTAAATGAAATATGGCTATTTATGGCATTTACGATGCCATTAATGCCATTTGTGGAATTAAAAATGCCATTTGTGGCATTAAAAATTCCATTTATGGCATTATCAATGAAATATTTCTGATGCCATTAATGCCATTTATGGAATCAACAATGCCATAAAAAATGGCATTAACAGTGCCATAAATGGCATTCACAGTGCCATAAATGATATGAACAGTGCCATAAATGGCATTAACAGTGCCATAAATGGCATTCACAGTGCCATAAATGGCATTAACAGTGCCATAAATGGCATTAACAGTACCATAAATGGCATTAACAATGCCATTAATGGCATTAACAATGCCATAAATGGCATTAACAATGCCATTAATGGCATTAACAATGCCATAAATGGCATTAACAGTGCCATAAATGGCATTAACAGTGCCATAAATGGCATTAAGAGTGCCATAAATGGCATTAACAATGCCATTAATGGCATTAACAGTGCTATAAATGGCATTAACAGTGTCATAAATGGCATTAAAAGTGCCATTAATGGCCTTATAAATGAAATATTATTGATGCCATTAATGCCATTTGTGGCATCAAAAATGCAACATTTCTGATGCCATTAATGCCATAAATGGCATTAATAATGCCATAAATGGCATTAATAATGCCACATTAACGATGCCATTAATGGCCTTACTAATACCATGAATGGCATTATCAATGCAATAAATGGCATTATTAATTCCATTTATGTAATGCCACAAATGGAATTTTTGATTCCATACATGGCATTTTTGATGCCATTTATGTTATAGTTAAGGCCATTAATTCCATTTTAAGGCCAATGTTAAGGCCATTGATGCCATTTTTAAGGCCATTTATGGCATTTTTAAATGCATAAATGGCATTGTCAAGGCCATTAAATTCAATTTATGGCATTTCTGTAATGCCATTTATGACAATTTTCTGGCCATAAATGGCATCTGTATGTCATTCTTGATGCCATTTATGGCATTATTATGTCATTAGTGATGCCATTTATGGTACTTTTGATGTGACAAATGGCACTGTTAATGCCAAAAATCAGATTTTAACTTCCACTCATCATAAATTAAATTTTGAATTCAATTTATGTCATAAATGACATTTTCAATTTAATTACAAACATGAACAAAAAAACATAAAAAAACATGGACTTTTTGGGCCTACAAATGTTCTTGCAAAAAAAATACCAAAATGTTGGGCTTCTGGTTTATTATTCTCAACATTCTCACCTTCATTTTTAAAAAAAATATTGAAGTTCATAAGTGGGAACATTTTTAATGAATTTTTTCAAAAAAATGGGCCATTTTACCAAATTGCCCAAAATAGAAAAATTGGGCAAAAAAAAATTGAAAAAATTTGGGGACCTTCACATCCCATGTTGGAAAAAAAATGGCAAAAAAAACTTTAAAAAATTCTCAAAAATGAGCCTGAGGAATTTTTATAAAAAAATTAGGTTACTTACGTGTTTTTGCCATAATTTGGGAAAAACACATAAGGGCTTACGTGTCTTTACTAAAAGATTATGTGTGTTTACCAACACCCTGAATTTAATCATTATTATAAAATATAATAATTATAATGAATTAGAATTATTCTATTGTTGTTAAAGTGTGAACCTTTGAGATATGACCACATACCCAAAAAGGTCACAAGAAATATTTTATATAATTATAAGTACCTTAAAAACTATAAAAATAACATAAATTGGTAAAAAATTTGGTTTAACTTAAAACCCAATGAATCAAAATGGGAAATAAATTACCCCATTGGATTCCCCATGGTAAAATACACATATGCCATTTTTATGGCATATCTGTAAAGTCAATATTTAATAAGTTATAAGTAATAATACCTTATAAAAGCCACAAATTCTTATTTATTTCAAACCTAATGAAACAACATGTGAAATAAACTGTACGATTGAATTCTCCATAAATATCCACACATAAAACAATTAATAAGCTAAGCTTCAAAACCAATACTTAAGGAATTAACCTGAATATATGCACTTTTTTGGTCAATGCATATATTCAAGGAATTTAGCTAATATCTCTTGAATTATACATGATATAGTGATGAACCAAATGTAAATTCATCACATAATTACAGTAGGAACACAGATATGAAGTTTATTTCACAAGTTATAAACAAGTTTAAAATCTGTAAGGAATTATTGATTAAAATGAACAGAGCTGTTGACCACTTTGTTGTGAAAGTGGTCCAAACTTAAAAATAAGTAGACAGTTGGATTTTACTAGTTCATTCGTGAATAATGATGTTTTTTTATTATAATATTCAAGGTATAACCCCTTGAAATCAGAGTTTGAAGTTTAAAATATTAAATTTCGACAGAAAAGATGAGTTACAAGAAAAATCATCAAAAATAGAGTTTTGATGATGTAATTAAATGCTCTTGGAAGCATAATAAGGTTATTCCAAGCTATCAGAATTCACTCTCTGAATTGCTGTAGCGTGTAAATCTTAAAAGTTTTAAAGGATCAAAGTTTGAGCTTAATTTGATCATTTATGATCACACACTGTAACCTTAAATTAGGTTTAACATTCATATAAGTGTTAAAATTGGGGAATACTATTAGTTTATGATTAAAACTAATAAAATCCACGAAATTTGGGGTTCTGCCAAGCCTTTGACATCATCAGACTTAGAGTTAAAGTGATAACTCTAAATAATGGCATAATAGTGATGTAATGAGGTTTGATCATGTTGTAATCACCACCAAACCTTAAAATATTGATAAATTCCAGTGGATATGATCAGTACACATCTACTAGAAGCCTGTTGGACTTTAGGAGGGAGATATTTACTATAAATAGAGCTCTTTCTGCTCTGTTTTCCCATTAGACACATCAAAAACATTAAATAAATACAAACAAAAAGGTAATATCTTTCTTCTTTATATATAAAACTTTTATATTATTAAAGACCAAAGCTCATCTTTATTATAATTATCAATTTTGACTTGATTAAATCATTTGTTTAACTGTTTTTGTTAAAAATCTCTCTAAAACTCATTTCCACGTAAAAAATCAAGAATATTTGTAATTTCTCCATTTTTTATTGTAAATACAATTTTTATAAGTTTTATTTACATGTTTTGGCGTAAAATATCTCAAAATTATTATATTAAGTGTTAAAAGTAGGTTATTTTCTCTTATATTGATAATTTTCTCTATATTATTCTTTTAATAATTCTTTAGTTAATATAAATAGTATTTATATTAATTTATAGCTTTAATATTAGTAATATTATTGTTATTAATTGTTTTTTATTAATAAAAAACAATTTTTTACGCCTTTATTATTTGTTTGCAACAATAATAAAGTGCTTTTAAATATATTAATCATTTTATATTAATATGTTTATTTTATTATATTATCTTTTATAATATAAATTATATTATTATATTTTTATTAATAATATAATTATTTTTACGCCATAATTATAATAATTCTTCATTATTATAATTATTTTTATCTTATTTATTTCATTCATAAGGAAATTCATAGTACAATAAGTAAAATATTAGTAATCTTTACTTATTGTTTCATAGTCAAACCTTATAAAAAGACCTTTAAAAAGATTCTAATTGGGCTTATCCAATAATAAATTATACTTATAATCATAAAATTATATAATAATTTTATATTTATTGATTTTAAAAGCTATTGAGGCATTTGGAAAGCAATTGTACTGTCTTACACGTGGTTTTTCACATCCTTAGACTTGCAAAAACTTTCTTTGAGTGACTCTAGTGATTAAAAAAGATATTTTTTAAATTCAAAATAATTTTATATTATAAATTAATTTAAAAAGAATCATATTCATTTTTATTTTATTCTCTAAAAATAAAAAACACAAAAAATAATAAAAATATTAAAAACCAATAAAGAAGTTATTATATTCTTTTTAATTTTGTTTCTTTAATTATTTTCATTTTTTTCCATAAAAAAAAGATATAAAAGCAATTTTTACGTGGAAAATTGCCATATCTTACCAAAAATAACACTTTTATATAAAAGACTTATATTTCTTTGTCTTTTTTAGTGTTCGAAGACAACCCAACAGAGGATAACTGAACCACTTTTGATAGATTGGTGGAAGAAACTTGTCAAAGTTCTCCAACACCAATAATTTCCAAAAGAAAGAAAGCCAAGAAATTGGACTTTCCAGGACCCACCATTCAAGAATCTGAAGGTGAGTACCTCATTTATAAGTTGTCATAAGAAAATTCCTGTTCTGAAATCCTCTTATTTCTTATTCTTCTTATAATATGACTACCAGAAGAGGCTCCCAATACTCCATCCAATCAGATGGAGCTGGACTCAGAGGTAGAATTGATTCCTCAAAAGGGAAAAGAGAGGGCAATATCCCCAGTGGAACAGAATCCACACAAGGAAGTTCCCTATCCCAAAGGCAAGTCCCTGAAATGCCCATGATATCTGAGCCTGAATTGGAACTAAGTATGAGTGACTAAAACAGGTACAAATCACATTCAGAGGGCTCAAATAGACATCTACATGAGCCAGTACAAACAGTACTACACAGTATAAAAGGACAAAGATTGGGAAATGTTGCCTCAAATACACCAAGGAGTGATGAACTCCTGGCACATCCTGAAAAAGTTCCTCAAAGAGGAGTAAATAGTGAGATACTCCAATGGATGGAATCCACTATCATCCAAACCTCAAATCAAAAAGATCAAGGAGTATCATGCCAAAAAGAAGGAGGCAACCAAGGAAGAAGCCCCAGTAGCTTCTACCAGCAAGCCTCAAGTCAACCCACTTCCCCAAGAAGGGAAGAAGAAAAAGAAAAAGAATTGGAGAAAACCATATTCCCCAAGCTACAGGATCCCCAAGATCCAAAAAGATGCCATGGACGATGTCTTCAACATGGCCAGAACTTTGATGGAATTCAAAGACAAAGAGGAACAAAGAATGAGACAACCCCATTTCCCAAAGAAATAACCTTGTCTCCTGATGTTGTAAATACTTTAACAGAGCTTAAAAATAGTATCTTACCTCTTAAAGACATTAAAAATAGTTTATTATCTTTCCAAGAAACAAATAACAGTTTATCATCTTTTACAAAACTTGTTGTACAAAATAAGCAAGAAATTGATAACATAAAATTTATGATTGAAAATAATAAACCAAAAGTATTAATTGATGATTGTCACATGGTGGAATGTGATCTACAACTTGCCAGTATTAATCGGTCTTTCAACCGGTTTAATAGCCTTTCACAGTCTGCAATTAGGTGCAGTTTTCCAAAAAACCATGCACAGTTGTTTTCAACCATGTGCAGCCTCTTTTCTAAATAGATTACAGTACACTCGACTGTATTTGTTATGTAATTTACACTACAATTTACAAAACTGTGCGTAATGATTTACAGTACTGTACACTGTAAATGAAGTACATATGTATTAATGAGCAGTACAGTATAGTAATTTTCTTTGGTGAGCCAAAACAAAGGAGAAAACAGTTTTTCACTTTCTTTGAGTTTTTCCCATTCATCACTTTACGATACCATTCTCATGTGCACTTTTCCAAAATTTGGTTTGTTGAAGATGAAAAGGTCAGTTTGCTTCAGTTTTTCTTTTCATTGTTTTCCACTATTAGCTTTTATTTGTAATGATTGGTTTCAAATCACTCATTCTACTGTTTTTTAAATCCGATTATTCCACCATAAGCAAAATATTGTCGTTTCTGGTACTGCTAGCTTCAAATATGAATCAAAATGACTATCCAGCTTCATCACCCTCCCGAACAAGCTCTGTAGTAAACACCCTCTTAGACCCAATGATAGTCTCAGAGCTTCAAAAAAATCTATCTCAAAAGGATCAAGTAATTTCGCACCTCCTTGAAAGAGTTCAAGCTATGGAGTTGCAAATTCAAAACAAAACCTCAACTGAAAACACAAAGTCGTCAAACATGAACTCTGAAACAAGATCGACTGGGCCCAGTGAAAAAAAGGAGAAGCAAGTTTCTTCAATCAAAAACTCACAAAAATCAAACACGTCTAAGAACAGCTATTTGAGAAAGAGGAGAACCATCAAAGACCATGCCCATAAAAAAAAGAATGATAGATCAAAAACAAAACATCCGCTTCAGATGACTAATGAAGATTATCCTTCTGGATTTGAAAATACAAAAGTAGGCATCAAAAGGATTCATACATTGTTTTGATATGAGATACTTATGTAATTTTATTATAGGACGCACTTCAAACACATGTAAAACTACTTTGGGGGCTAGTTACCCAACATGCTGTCCCGATTGCTCCAGATCCTACTGAGCTTAACGAGTTTTCTCAACGCTTTTCCAATTCTGATCAAATTGAAGTCGCCATTTCAAATGAAGGACCTTCCTTAGTCCCTGTTGATACAATCAAAACACTCCGTGAGGCTCGCAAGAAACGTATGAAAATTGGAAAGCATTTTTTGCATCTATCCGACTTTGCAATTCAATACGTTCGAAGTTCACTCGCTCGTTTGGGTATTCGTAGTTGGGCACCAAATCTTCTTGAGCCAGCTGACTCACTCTATAATGAAGCATGTCGTATCAGTGCTTTAAAGACTTTTCGACAGCTTGTTGTTGGTGGAACCTATCAGTTTATGAATGTGAACCTTCGATATGTCAATGACCTTGAGCTTCTGACAAAATCATATGACCATTATGCTCATTTCTACATGGAGGGTATTTTCAAAAAAGAGCAAAAACAAGCTGGGAAGCATCGTGCTGATACTGCAAGAAAAGCTCTACAAGAAGGCCGTATGAGAGTAAGTAAATTTTAGATTTTCAAACCTAGAAAGATACATACTAATTGAATAAAACTGCTTTCAGCTAAGAAATGAACGATACAAGTTTGCTATTAGCCAAGATTTTCCAAAGCGATACATCCAAATCCTGAAACCAATTCAGGCTCACAGTGATGAGGAATACATGGAGGAAAAAAATGTTTACATTGCCAAGAAGCTTCCTTTCCGATCCGAATCAGCAAATCAATTTATGCGCAAACTTGATTCAATCATTCAAAAAACATACAGTGAAGAAGGGCGGCGTGATCGGCATAGGCATTGAATACATATTAAGAATGCTCCAACTACATCATTTCCAAAGGCACCGAAGGGATTGCCAATTGATTTTTATGAAGTTCATTGGTTCAATGGAAAGCTTCCTTCACAACAAAGGATCTTGGCCGATGTTGGGACAATTGCATTCCTAAGAGATGCATCAAAGTCACTCGACTTCACTGACGAGGATGAGAAAATGGGAGACAAAAGATTTACAGACAAGAATTGGGATGAAGCGACCAAAAAATACAACTTGGATTTCTTAGTCCTACCCGATGACAAGTCCGATGAATCAAGGGACAGTGACAATACTGACTATGGTGAAAGTATTGATTTAGAATTTTTGGATGAAGATCAAAACAATTCTGCCAATGAAGATGAGCAGGAGGAATCTACACCAACAAAATATTCAAAAGGAAAGCACAAAGCCACTGAAGATAACTCTCAAGAATACAAGATGGAAATTGAAGATGAGTATGGGAGGTCAATGTTTGTGGGGGGACTCACAGAAAATGAGTGGAAGAATTGGCAGTAAATTAAATACTCGTTTCCATAATGTTATAAGTATAGCTGCTTTATATGACTGTTTTCATGATTTTTCAGTTATTTTATCAGGATTTTATACATGTGTTTGTTGTACTTGGCGTTAAAATATACCTCAAAAAAATGTATATAGTTTTGTGATTGAATAGTTTTATCCCTTACAAATATTTTCTCAACCGTAGTGTTTTGTAATTGAATCTTCATCAAGGATTTTTATCCTGATTTCTCCCTCATGTTACAACACATTATCAGAAGTATTTCAAAACTAAATCAGAAAAATATGTCCAAGTTCAGTTTTAGCAACTCATTGTAGCAGAAAGCAAGCGAATATATCAAGAAAAAGAATATTCTATTTAAAATGACATGAAGAAGATAAAAAAACGAAAATATCAGTAATCGATGTCAAAATCCATCAAGTCTTGTTGAAAAAAAAGATTGTCAGAGATCGTTGAAAGAGGCCGTAACAGGTAAGTTGGAGATTTTTGGCCTAGGCTCCATGAAGGCAGTAGACGATAAGGAACTGGCATTACAACATCACTTGCAACAATAAACCCATCTTGAAGCATCTTTACCTGAACAACATTCAACTTTTTCAAGATACGACTCAAATGATTATCCATGGTAACCAGTATAGCAGATTTGATTTTTATCACAATCAAATCAACATCTCCAATTAGCTGAAACACATCAGAAACCTTACCGTAAGCTTACTTCCCTTCCTTTTTATACTCTATAACATCATTTGGCTTGTTTTTTGATACTTTGAATCCATTCTCCACACATATTGATTTCACATTGATTGCATGATTGGTTAGAACATTCGCGTTTTCTGGATGAGGGAAACAATGATATGCCCTCAAATTAGGTATCGATTGTTGGCAAAAGCTCAGTATGTCTTCATATGCTTGATCCTCAATAATGAATGTATTATTGGATTTTTTTTTCTTTTCTTCATTTCCAGAACTTAATTGATGTTTTGCTTCTAGTCTCTGAAGTTGGCAAAATCGATTCATTATTGAAACACCAACATGCTCTAGTTTTAGATCATAAAGAATTATTATAAATAAATACTCAAGAAATAAAAGAACATTTCACATACTTGGAGTCGAATTCTTCTTAAAATTTTGCAAGATACCAACCAAGCGTTCACCTGCAAACTCAGAGACACCAGACAAAGGTCCCCACCATCGCATTTGCTCAGGTATGTGGAGTGCATAATGGTGGTTAGGAAGTATTTTTATATTTGAAAAGATTCTTCTTGACGTTTCTGTGTAGTTTCTATATTCCTCTTCAAATATCTGACAATATTCTTCATTAACCCTCTTAGAACTGATGATGTTTGTGCATTGAACCAGGGAGCTGAAATTATCGAGCAAACATTCATGTTGTATTAGGTCCTCATCAAACGTTTCGATTTTTACGATGCTGTCAACAAAAGTCAATGGCAAGTGAATTGAAAACAGGGAGTGCCACTTGCTTGCTTTGAGCTTTCCATTCCGAGCTTCACCTAAGCCTTTTGGCATACGAGTTAGTCCACTTGGTACTAGAACCTGCGAAACCGAGGAAAGTATTTCTTTTTTCACTGCATTTGTCAATGCTTGAATTGTTGATCCACTTCATTCATTATTTTCTGATGTTTCTGTTGATTCTTCAGTCAAGTCACCTCCGATCAAAGTCTGAAAATCATTTTTTGATATCTTGTTCATCCCCCAGCGATACCAAAAATGATGCTGTAAGATTCCTTCATACCAAGCACAACATCCTTTGAAGGATCCCAGTAAGGTAAGCGATTGAGCTCTGACCATCTGACTCCTGTCTTTTTAACTAGAATTTCGCGTTGACGGATTGCTTTTTCATTGCACCATCTTACTGATAGTCCTAGTGTATCATTTTTATTTCTTTTCCTACCAATATTAACCTTCTCAAGATCTTTTCTGATTACTTCACACCAAGAACAAGGCCGATGGGCTGAATGGGATGCAAATCCAGACACCTTGTGAGTAGCAACAATGTCTCCAATTAATGCTGCTAATATTATTCTGATATTTCTTCCATTTGGAATCTGAAATGTTTGAATATTTATTGTCTGATCTAGTTTGAGTAGTTCATCTACTAAAGGCTTCAAAATATTGTTGATCGTGCTTGTGTTTGGTTGGTTGGGTGCTGGAATGAGACCTGCAAGGTAAGTAAATTGGGGCTTGTATTGCATTGTTGGAGGCAAGTTGAGACATGTCAGGGCAAGAACTCCTAATGACACCTGTTTTCCAGAAATCTTGTTGCCGAGGGGATTAAACCAATCGACAAATAGACTGAAGTTTAACTGAAGGTTTGAAGAATTTTCATTTCAAGGTTCATTCTTTGATATAGATTGCAGAAAAGCATTGGAATGATTGTAATCAATTATTTCAAAAGCATTTGAATTCAATTTTTCTTGCCATTCATCGATAGATGATTCAACCCCTGGTAAACATAAGAGCCATTTTAACCACTCTGTAAACCTCTGACTAACAAAGATGCTTCTTGGGTTTGTCCGATGGGATATATTGCGTTGACAAGTCTCAAGTCGCTGCTGCAAGGCTCTTGGAATCTCTTCCCATGATGGAAACACTATTGGATTAAACAAATCTTCTCCACATGCTAATGAGTCTGGTGTAGCTCGATATCCACATTCACCTGGTGCTATCTCGATTTCATACAGTGAATAACAAGATTGACAGCAAACGTGGTATTCAAATTTTGCAAGAAGCTTTAGGCGCCTAGTAATTGTTTGAATGTCTTTTGGAATCGTTTTCTCTATCTCAATTCCTTGTGGGAGTTGACGACAATTCTTTACAATGTAAATAATGTAACGAATTGCTTTTTGACATTTGTCTTGACTGATCCCACAAATTAGGTACAACCACGCTATAAAAAAAAGGATAAAATCTTCTAAAAAGAACATCTGTCATTTTTAAAAGCAATTTCAAATTTCCAAAAATAGCTAAACAACTTACATTTTTCTATAGAGTTGGGCTTATAAACATGGTCTGATGACTCATTTGAGTCGCTTGAATAGTTTTCACTTTCAGCTTGCCTCGGTTTAGATCCTTTTACTAAGTCTGGAAAGTTTTCAAGAAAAATTGGAAATCTTGATTCTTCTGCATTTTCATTGACTCGTGCAGAATTTTTAGCCCAATGCTTCCGGCTAGTGCTGGGATGCATATAAAGACCCCTCTGTTTGACACCAGCTTCATTGGTGAAAGTGTTATTGCTGCAAATTGGACAAGTGCACAGCACTTTTTGTGTGCTCATTTTCTAACCTATCTATGTGTATGAAAAAAAAAACTTATGAGGAAAGGATGAAATCTTTGTGTAAAAAAATGGTATGAAAAAAGATAACAATTTCTTTTTCAAAGCATAATGGTTGCTTCGCGAAAATTTATCAAACACAATCCTATGAAAGGGCTCCAGCATAAACTCAGCCTAGTCGCTTTCAAATTTAAGGGAGCCTCATTGCTCATCAACGATTTTCAAACAAAAATTTATCTATTTGATTGCACAAAAACATCTTGCTAAATGTGAAAAATTAATTATTGCGACAAAGGCATATTTTACCACATTGCAACTACGTACTACTAGTGTAAGCTCAGCCTTGGAGTCGCTTCTGGTGCTTTTTTAAAAAACATCGTCGGGAAACAGCACATTCTTTTGTAAAAAACAACAGCTGTTAGAAGACAAATTACTGTACTGTACTGCTCATTAATACATACTTCATTTACAGTACAGTACTATAAATTTTTACGCACAGTGTTGTAAATTGTAGTGTAAATTACATAACAAATACAGTCAAGTGTACTGTAATCTGTTTAGGCTGCACATGGTTGAAAACAACTGTGCATGGTTTTTTGGGAAACTGCACCTAATTGCAGACTGTGTTTTCGGCAAGAGTTCCCTTTTCTGAGGTCTGGCAGACAGCATTGTGACAATAAACCGGTTACCAACGTCATGGGTTCGATTCCGGTTGGAGACAAGAGGAGGTCTCAATCAAACAACCAGAAATCGCTGGGTTTTCCGCTCCATTGGCGTACAAGGGTTCTGCCCCTTGGGGGTTCCTTGTAGGCTCCTGTTGTGACTAATGTAACTCCATGAGGATGACATGGGTAATACCATCAGTTACATGCACTTCGGGACGCAGTGCCCTAAACCCAGGGGTACTGTCACATGGTGGAATGTGATCTACAACTTGCCAGTATTAATCGGTCTTTCAACCGGTTTAATAGCCTTTTCGGCAAGAGTTCCCTTTTCTGAGGTCTGGCAGACAGCATTGTGACAATGATACTCAGAGATTAATACAAGGACAACAAGAGTTGTATAAATACATAAGTGATATCAAAGAAAAAACTTTGACAATCAATTATGACGTGAGTATTGATAATCTTACAGAAAAATTAAGCAAATTAAGTATTTCTGTAGAAAGATTTGAAGAAAAGGCTTCATCACACCAAAAGTTACTTTTGGACCATGTGGAAAAGTGTCAGCCTGTGACTCAAAACAGAGCACCAGCAGGACATCCAACATACCATAAGTAATGGTATGAGGAGTATTGGACAAATATAGCCAATACAAGTAAACTATAAGGAGGAAACCTCCTCAAATATAATAAGAAAGGACAAAGATATGCCCTATCAAAGATAAGACCAAATAAGAAAAAACTCTTATTCTAGCCTCTAATCTAACTTATACATATTTCATGAAACCCCAACCAGAATGGTTTCTTTCTTGAAGCTCTAAGGTAGAGCTATACAATGGTATCATCTATTCATCTGTAGCACTCCTAAATCAGGAGATACCATTATACCACCTTTTTTCCACCAACAACCCCTCAAAGGTGTAGGAGGGCTTGTACAAAACTGTACAAACGTACAGCCAAATTGAAAGTCTGAGTGAGAGCTTTAATTTGAGATACCTTAGACCCCTCTATCTTCCAAATTGACAAAGGGATCTTGGTTTAAAGGTTTACATCTCAAAATACAGGATTTCTGAAACTAACCATATAAAGAAACCCCTGTATTTTTGGAATATATTCATACAGCTGTAAAGTGTTGTATATCAAACTGTATATCTAATCAAGCCCTACAATACTGTATCATTGGAATACAGATATCTTCTAAATTGGAGAAGATATCTGGCTTGGAAGGTTTTGAAGCCTCATATTGATGTACAAAAATACATCCAAAAACTTAAAGTCTCTATAGCTTTTGCTATCTTAGAGAAGGGTAAGCATGAAGCATATCAAATTGAAGAGCTCATTAAGCCCTTCAATTCTGTGCTCTTGGATTCTTGATATCTCAAAAACTGACTAAGATATCTTGGTTGGAAGTATTTTGACTAATACTGGTCTGTACCAAACCTGTACCAACCAGTACTGGCTTGATACTTAAAATAATGGTTGTTTAAAGCTTAAACCTGCCCAGAATAACTAATATTAGTCATCCAGACACTCTGGACACTTCAAAATGGTTCTGACGTGGCCTGTGAAGAGTTTTTTCACCCTGTATTGATCCAGAAACATCATTTGTGGTCCAAAAACCACAATTCTGACTATGCTGATGTCAGAATTGATGGTACAGAACCACAACCCAGCCTCCAGAGTGCAAATCTTCACTCTGTAGAAGTGTGAAGAGCCTACCAGTCTTTCACAGTCCTCAGAGGAGATAAAAGCAGGTCTTTCCTCACTGGAAAAGACTCATCTTATAATGAATTAACATCCTTACGTAGTAAAACTGTCTTATACCAGTAGTACTCTTAGGATTATATTGATATAATTAAAATAATTAATTATTGTAGTGATTTTCACAGTAAATTGATATTAAATCAATGCAACCCAGGCTCTCAATAGATTCATCACCACTGTTATCATATTACAGTAGAACCTGTTTACTATTATTAAAATTTGTTTTTTGTGTGTCACAGTCATAGTGCTAGCTTGTATTTACTATTTTTACGCTACTACATAGACTCACCCTAACATTTTGGGGGCCTGGCCGTTGTTTTAACCTATTCTGGACCTAGTTTGGCGATTTTTGGATCATTTTTACTATTTTTGAAGGTTTTTTACTATAAAAGTCAGTACAATTTCGAGTTTTTTTTCATTTTTAAACTAATTTTCATCTCTTATATTTTAAAAATATAATATATATTTTTTATATATTATATTTTATCAAAATATATTAAATAATATATTTTTTTTATTTTTGAGTATTTATACTCTTCAAAGCTTTAAATTGCAATTTTCACGAAAATTAATAATAATAAGTAATTATTGTTAACTTCTCAAACTTATTTTTATATACAAATAGTATATTTAAATAGAAAGTATAATTAATTTTTACCAAATTGTGTAAAATTAATTTAAATCATAATATTTATTGTAAACCAACAATAAATATTTAAATAATAATTTTATTATTATTTCAATTCTTTAATATTCAAATTGAATATTATTGAAGAAGAATCCTTTCTACTCAAGTTGAGGAAAAATTCATCAATTTTTTTTTTTTTTTTTTTATAAAAAATAAAAAAGAATAAAAATAAATAAATAAATGAATTTTAATAATAATAAGTAATTATTATTAACTTCTCAAACTTATTTTTATATACAAATAGTATATTTAAATAGAAAGTATAATTAATTTTTACCAAATTGTGTAAAACTAATTTAAAATCATAATATTTATTGTAAACCAACAATAAATATTTAAATAATAATTTTATTATTATTTCAATTCTTTAATATTCAAATTGAATATTATTGAAGAAGAATCCTTTCTACTCAAGTTGAGGAAAAATTCATCAATTTTTTTTTAAATAAAAAAAACAAAAAAAAACAAATAAATAAATAAATTTTAATAATAATAAGTCATTATTATCGATTTTTCCACAAAATAATAATAATAATTAGTAATTATTATTAAATTTTTCAAACATATTTTCATATAAAAATAGTATATTCAAATAAAAATATAATTATTTTTTTCACTTTGTGTAAAATTTAGTTTGAATTAAAATATTTATTGGGAAACCAGCAATAAATATTTGAATAATAAGTTCATCATTATTCTAATTCTTTAATATTGAAGATCAATATTATTTAATACAATCTGTTCTTTCTCAAACTGAGGAGGAAACTGATTGGAATTTGTTATATTTGATAAATAATCAAATAACAACAAAAGAAAACTTAATCATACAACAAAATTATTGTATGATTAAGATATAGACCCTTTTCTTTCCTCTAAAGAAAGAAAAATTGTAACTATTAACAGTTGATTTTTCCATTTCAATAAGTAAATAACTTATCAATAATATTCAAGTTTAATAATATAAACTTTTAATATTAAATACTTTACTTATAAAAATAAGTGAAACAAAACTGTTATTCCTTCAAAAAATAAAAAATAAAATAATAATAATAATAAATAATTAAAACTCAAATATCAAACCAAACTCAGAAGAAATAACAGTAAGGAATTGGAAATTTTGTTTATTCAAATTGAATTACAAACCTTCTCCATTTTCTTTCAAAGTTGAAAAAATACATTCCATTTGAGACAAAATCACAGTGAAATTCATCTGTACCAGCCTCAAAGACAAGGAGGCAGTACCAACTCCCAAGCAAATTGCCAAAGAGTATAAAGCAGAAATAAGTCCAAGGGCCTTTTAAAGGTAAAGAAACCTTGGAAAATACAGAATTTTTGTCTTTTGTCATTTTTTAACATGACAACTCCATCTCTAAGAGATCTTGGATACCCAAGAAATCAGCCAGAAATCTGGCAAAGAAGAAACAGAGGGAGAAGGCCACCCCCTTCTGGATCAAATAACCAACAAAGGACTTATTATCAGGAAACTCCTGCTCAAAGTCCCACCCCAAACCAAATTCAGCCCAGTCCAACAAACAAATTGGACAGATGCAGGGAAAAGAACTCATATTCATGTACTCCTCAAAGACTTTCCCACATGGAGTATGGACAACAAAACCTTAACCATGGGAGTATCATGGGAAGAA
Organism: Austropuccinia psidii; assembly: GCA_023105745.1. Taxonomy (NCBI): domain Eukaryota; kingdom Fungi; phylum Basidiomycota; class Pucciniomycetes; order Pucciniales; family Sphaerophragmiaceae; genus Austropuccinia; species Austropuccinia psidii. The sequence goes on from JALGQZ010000007.1 coordinate 62,347,905, forward strand.
ATTGGAATAATGAGGCAAAAAATATGAGTCAATCTTATTACTTGCCAAAAGATTCTGGAAGAAATGAAAAGTTGGAATCTCAACAGCCATTTCATACTCTCAGAAGAGACTTGAATCAGAGGGAATCAAACAGAAATCCAAGCCATAGAGAATTCTTGGCATATGGAAGAGCCCAATCTGATTCAGGAACACCAAGGCATGGAAGAAGAAATTCCATCTTTCCCACATCAGTCCAACAGCTACAGGACTTGAAATCCAAAGGACAATATTTCCAGGACTCTCCAGTCATCCCTGGTGGTTTTCAGCAGAGGACATGGAGCCCTAGTAGAAAACAAGAATTCTTTCAGGAAGGAGAAGATAGAATCAGATCCTTTGATGAAACAATGAATAAAATTAGTCCAAGAGGAACACAAATCCTCAAAGACACTGTACCTACCAATAGTGTTAGCTCAGAATCAATTGATCCTCAGCTTAAGCCTATTGATGACAAAATACCCCCTCAAAAATTTGAAACCACAGATTCCAGAGGTAGTAGTTTCATATGGTCCAACATGGGTAAATTCATGGATTGGACATATGATCATTTTCAAGAAGTGACTTCAGAAATGAAAACACTCAAGGAAGAAAATTCCTTCCAAGAAACAGTCATAGAAGACTTGAACACAAATCTATCCAGAATCTGGGCAGAATTTGAAACTAAAAACAAACAGTTGAGCTCAATACTAGAGGAACAACAAGCTGTGAGAAGGGATTTAAGAAATATCCAATATCAACAGGAAATCCTGGAAAAAGAAGTGGATTTTCTCTATAAAAAAGAGGGAAAAGAAGATAATTTCTTCCCTCAAACAGCTCAAGATGATAAACCAATCACCAAATTAAAAGAGGAAGAATCAGAAAACCAAGCGCCTGAATCCCAGGATCCAAAGTTAAGATCTGAGTCTATTTACCAAGATGGTGAGAACCTCAGTTACTCTGAGAAACAAGCATTGAAGCAATTACCTGATGTGGTAAATTGGCCTAAATTCTCAGGAATTGGAGAATATGATCATATGGAGCTTATTGATTATATTAATAGACTTTTTGTTGATGTACCAAAGATACAAGACTACTGGATCACCACAAGACTCAACACTGCATTCAGAGGCCATGCAAATATATGGTACACTGAAATGAAAGAGATACATGGTAGGCAAAGCTGGCCATGGTGGAGAAACCAAATAATACAAAAGTACAGCAATGGTACTTGGATTTGGCAAAAAACCCTCTCTTTTGAGAGTGACAGATACTCTACAGAAAAAGACCCTTATGAATGGTGTCTTAAACAAACCAAAAGACTCAAATCTATTGATCCAAACATGACAATAGAGATGAGAAACCATAAGATTCTGACAAAACTTCCAGGAGACTTAGAACATGCAGTAAAGTGCAGATGCAGCAAAATAAGCAGCATTGATGACATAGCAAATGTCATACAAGATGTCAGAAAAAAGACATCAATTGGCAGTAGTTCACCCTATAGGTCACATGATAGCAGAGAAAAACCAAAGATACTCATGGAAAAAGACCTCAAACCTACTAATGGTGAAGAAGCACCAAGGAGAAGGAACACATGCCATAACTGTGGATCACCTGACCACTATGCAAATAATTGTCCCAAGGGAAAAAAGAAAATATTTGCAATAGAGGAAGAGTCAGTAGAAGAACACATGGAGTACAAATCTGACTCTGACAGCATGAAAAATGGGCTAAGACAGGATTCAGACAGTGGATCAGAGCCTATTGAACAATATTTATTAGAGTATGAGGATGAGAAAACAGAATCAGTCCTAGGAAACTCTTTGAAACCAGAACTCATTCAACCCAAAAATGGTGAAGACAGAAGTGGCAGAACCATTGATGCTAAAGAGTATTTGGAAGTACCCAAAACTGGTATGGCCTTTATTCATGGAGAAAAATCAAAGCTTGATGTGTACATTGAAAATGAAAAGCATCCTTTGATTTTTGACACAGGAACAAATTGCTCAGTAGTAGCCAAAGAATACTTGGACAGACACTTTCCAATGTGGAATGCAGAGATACTTTTAACAAAATCAAGAATCTTTGAAAGTGCTGCAGGCAAAATGAAGTCACTTGGAATAATCCAAAAAATAATTATAATACCACATAAAATGGGAAACCTCAGATTACACATTGAATTTGTGGTACTTGAAAATGCTAAGTTTGATGGATTTTTAATGGGTACAGAGTACCATAGAATCTATGGCATAAGCATACATAATTCCCTAGAGAGTTACTTGATAATTGGGCGAGAAAAACAAAGAAAGTTCTACTTTGAAACTGACAACCCCAATCAAATAAAAAGATATTCCAATAGGGATTATTTAACACAAAGAAGGAATAAACCACCAGAAAAAGACCAATGGGTAAAGCTGGATCATGTTTCAGATAAATATTCTTTTTTGAAAGGATCAAGAGCCTCCATAAGCACGAAAGAGTCTCATCAATGATGAGCCTTTTTTGGAGGGAGGGTATGTCAGCCTGTGACTCAAAACAGAGCACCAGCATGACATCCAACATACCATAAGTAATGGTATGAGGAGTATTGGACAAATATAGCCAATACAAGTAAACCATAAAGAGGAAACCTCCTCAAATATAATAAGAAAGGACAAAGATATGCCCTATCAAAGATAAGACCAAATAAGAAAAAACTCTTATTCTAGCCTCTAATCTAACTTATACATATTTCATGAAACCCCAACCAGAATGGTTTCTTTCTTGAAGCTCTAAGGTAGAGCTATACAATGGTATCATCTATTCATTTGTAGCACTCCTAAATCAGGAGATACCATTATACCACCTTTTTTCCACCAACAACCCCTCAAAGGTGTAGGAGGGCTTGTACAAAACTGTACAAAAGTACAGCCAAATTGAAGGTCTGAGTGAGAGCTTTAATTTGAGATACCTTAGACCCCTCTATCTTCCAAATTGACAAAGGGATCTTGGTTTAAAGGTTTACATCTCAAAATACAGGATTTCTGAAACTAACCATATAAAGAAACCCCTGTATCTTTGGAATATATTCATACAGCTGTAAAGTGTTGTATATCAAACTGTATATCTAATCAAGCCCTACAATACTGTATCATTGGAATACAGATATCTTCTAAATTGGAGAAGATATCTGGCTTGGAAGGTTTTGAAGCCTCATACTGATGTACAAAAATACATCCAAAAACTTAAAGTCTCTATAGCTTTTTCTATCTTAGAGAAGGGTAAGCATGAAGCATATCAAATTGAAGAGCTCATTAAGCCCTTCAATTCTGTGCTCTTGGATTCTTGATATCTCAAAAACTGACTAAGATATCTTGGTTGGAAGTATTTTGACTAATACTGGTCTGTACCAAACCTGTACCAACCAGTACTGGCTTGATACTTAAAATAATGGTTGTTTAAAGCTTAAACCCGCCCAGAATGACTAATATTAGTCATCCAGACACTCTGGAAACGTCACAATGGTGCTGACGTGGCCTGTGAAGAGTTTTTTCACCCTGTATTGATCCAGAAAGATCATTTGTGGTCCAAAAACCACAATTCTGACTATGCTGATGTCAGAATTGATGGTACAGAACCACAACCCAGCCTCCAGAGTGAAAACTTTCACTCTGTAGACGTGTGAAGAGCCTACCAGTCTTTCACAGTCCTCAGAGGAGATAAAAGCAGGTCTTTCCTCACTGGAAAAGACTCATCTTATAATGAATTAACATCCTTACGTAGTAAAACTGTTTTATACCAGTAGTACTCTTAGGATTATATTGATATAATTAGAATAATTAATTATTGTAGTGATTTTCACAGTTAATTGATATTAAATCATTGCAACCCAGGTTCTCAATAGATTCATCACCACTGTTATCATATTACAGTAGAACCTGTTTACTATTATTAAAATTTATTTTTTGTGTGTCACAGTCATAGTGCTAGCTTGTATTTACTATGTTTAAGCTACTACATAGACTCACCCTGACAAAAAGAGTGATGAAGCAAGAATGCATCTGAAAGATGACATTCAACGTGAAATAAGGCTTATTACTGAAAAACTGGATAAAATTAATGAGGCTAATTTAAATATGCCAAAGTTATCAACACCATTTTCTCACTTAAGAAGCCCTGTTAAACCCAAAGAGGAATTAGAAAATCCATTCATAACAGACTTGAGTCACCAAGATAATAGCTAAGTCTTAATGAAGGAAGCACCTCAATTGAAAGAATGGCCAATGTTCACAGGAGAAGGTGAATATGACCACATGTCATTTATCAAAAAAATTTACATGCTACAAGAGGATCATTCCATAACAGATGAATTAATCACTGCAAGATTACATTCATTGTTTGAAAAATCTGAAAAAAGATGGTATTATAGCATAAGGCAAAAAAATGGCAAAAATACCCAGTCTTGGTGGAAACAAGAAATAATCACCAAGTGGGCTAATGATGCCTGGAGGTACAAAATAGAAAATGCATTTGAAAATTGTTTCTTTGACCCAGACAAAGACAAACCTTTAACTTGGTTCTTGAAACAAGTTGAAAGACTTAATGTATTGTACCCAGAAATGTAACAAAAAATGGTGCATATGAAAATACTCAAGAAATGTGGAGGAGAGCTAGAACATGCCCTAAGAAGCAGATGTATAGAACCATGCTCTACAGAAGAGTATATTAATGCACTAGAAGACATAGTGACAAGAACAAAAATTGGCAGGACTTGGAAGAAATTGGACATTAACAGCCCAAATAAACCATTTATCAAAAAAGATAAATCAAAACAGTCCTTCAAGCCCAATACATCCAACAATAATGAGCAAAGAAAATGCTATAGATGTGGAAGTATTGGACACTTAGCCAATAATTGCCTTAAAAAGGCAAAGATTAATGAAATTGTGGAAACAGAAAACCACAATGACAAAGAAGAGGAATCTGACTCTGAAAAAGAGTCAGAAGAGTCAGAAAGCTCTGAAAGTGATGAAATCAATATAATTAATGCACAAATTAATAATATTGATATGATTTATGAATTACAGGATGTTAACTCAAGCTTACCACAAGTTGAGACATCTGACACAAACCTGACAAACATACAAGATGCCAAAATGTATAGGACCAAACCTTCAAGAGGAATGGGATATACAGCTGGAAAATCAAGTATAAGTATTGTTATGGTTGATAACCAAGAAGGAAAAGTTAACTTAGACACAGGACATATTGCACCTGTGTTGGTAAAAGTTATTTAAAAACCATTGTCCCAGACTGGCAAGAAAAACTTATGCCAATACAAGGTGTCAAATTTAGTAGTGCAAGTGAGAGCATGAAGCCCCTTGGAATAATTGATTTAACACTAATTTTTCCTCATCCCTCACAATGTGTCAGAATCAAAGTAGAGTTTGTAGTAATGGACAACTGTACTAGTAATCACTTCATACTTGGAAATGATTACTTATCAATTTATGGTATCGATATCTCCAACCAAAAAGATAGATATTTTACCATAGGAGAAAACAAGAGGCAAAAGTTTGGCTTCTTAAATAACAAAAAACAAATCACAGTTATTAATAATGAAGAAAAAATTCCAGAAAAGGAACCTTTTATATCTGAACAAGTTAAAGAGGCAGAATTTAATCAAGAATTAACAGAAAAAATGAAAGAAAAATTGATTGATCTCTTATTTAAGTATAAAAATGCCTTTGCAACTGACAAACAGCCACTAGGTGCCATAATTGGACATGAAGTGGATATAATTCTTAATGTGGAAAAACCTTACCCACCTCTACTAAGAAGACCTGCTTACCCAGCTAGTCCAAGGGCTAGGGAAGCCTTAGAGGTACACATTAAAGAATTAATAGACCTTGGAGTATTAAGAAAGGTAGGGCATAATGAACAGGTAGAAGTCACTACACCTGTCATTATAACTTGGCATAATGGAAAATCAAGGATGGTAGGAGACTTCAGAGCTCTGAACACCTATACCATTCCAGACAGGTATCCAATACCCAGGATCCATGAGACATTGACACAACTGTCACAAGCTAACTTCATCACAGCTGGGGATGCCTTAAAGGGTTTTCATCAAAATGTCTTAACAGACAATGCCAAAAAACTACTGAGGATAATAGTCCACTGTGGAATTTTTGAATACTTAAGAATGCCATTTGACATAAAAAAATGCACCTTCCCATTATCAAAGAATAATGAATACCATATTTCCTGAAGAATTATCAGAAGGATGGTGAATCATCTATATTGATGATATTATGGTTTGCTCAGAAACATGGGAAAGTCACCTTACAAGACTGGAAAAGGTACTACAAAAAATAGTCTGAGTGAATATGAAAATTTCCTTGAAAAAGTGTCATTTTGCATACAGTGAATTAAAGGCACTAGGACATGTGGTATCTGGACTTAGTCTAGGCATAGACAAGAAGAAAGTAGCAGCAGTACTACTTAAGCCAATGCCTCAAACCAAAAAAGAATTCCAATCATTTCTAGGATTTGCTGCTTACTAAAGACGGCATATAAAGGACTTTGCAAAAATTTCTAAATCCTTGTATAAGCTATGTGACCAACAAACAGTCTATGAAATGACAGAAGAAAGAGTCAAGGCATATGAGGAATTGAAAAACTCCTTAACAAATGCCCCATTTCTTCTAATGCCAGATTGGAAACTACCCTTCAAACTTGACATTGGTGCTTGTGGAGAGGGACTGGGTGCTGCACTACACCAAACACAAATTATCAATGATAAACCAGTGGAAGGACCAATTTGTTTTATTTGAAGACAGATAAAGCCAACAGAAGTAAGATATGGAGCAAGCCAAATGGAATGCCTCTGCTTATTTTGGGTTTAGAAAAATTACATTACTATTTGGATGGAACAGTATTTGATGTGATTACAGACTGTAATGCTGTAAAATCTCTATTAAGTATGAAAACCCCAAATAGACATATGCTGAGATGGCAAATTGGTATCCAAGAATATAGAGGAAATATTACTATTGTTCATAAATCTGGAAAAATTCATAAAAATGCAGATGGCTTTAGCAGATGGGCTCTAGCAAATACCCCTGACAATCCAGCATGGGTACCACAAGAAGAACACCATATAGAAGGAATATGTGTTACAGACATTGGCACAGAATTCTTCAACCAAGTTAAATAAAGCTATAAGATAGACAAAAATTGCCATATCTTAAGCCAACTTCTAATGAAAGACTCCAAAGACCCATCACTTTCATCAAAACTAGATGAAATATGGAAAAAGGCATATGATGAGGGAATATTCCACCTGCTTGATGGAATCCTTTACCATAGAACAAAACACACATGTGTTATGGCCTTAACAGATAGAACCCTGATAAACACTATTTTACATGAGTGTCATGATAGTGTTGCAGCTGGACACCTTTCAGAAGACAGAACACTAGAGAGGGTGAAAACCTTCTCTTGGTGGCCAAATTGGAAGAAAGATGTTATAGAATACTGCCAAACCTGTGACAGATGTCAAAAAGCCAACAGAGCCACAGGAAAGAAATTTGGAATGATGATCCAAATCCAAGAACCAAAATCCCCTTGGGAAATAGTTCATATGGATTGGGTAACAGCATTACCTCCAGGGGGAGACAGAAGCTATAATGCATGCCTAGTATTGGTTGACAGGTATAGCAAAACTCCCATGTTCCTACCATTTCATAAAGATGACACAGCTATGGACACATCCATAATGATATGGAATAAATTTATTAGCCATACAGGCGTATTCCAGAATATTATAAGTGACAGAGACCCAAAGTTCACTTCAGCATTATGGACAAATCTCCATAACTTGTTTGGGACAAAGTTATCATTCTCAACAGCTTACCATCCTCAAGCTGATGGTTTAGGAGGAAGAATGATACAGACCTTAGAGGACATGATCAGAAGATTGTGTGCTTATGAGCTAGAATTAAAAGATTCTGATGGTTTTACCCATGATTGATGTACACTAATACCAGCTCTTGAACTGGCATATAAGACATCAATCCATTCTTCTACTGGAAAAGCACCAGCAATGCTAGAAAAAGGTTGGAATCCAAGACTTCCTTATGATACCCTCAAAAAGGACTTAGTGGATATACATCCAACAGCAAGCAGCTTTAAGATAATGCTTGACAAGGCAAGACACCATGCAAACAGATGTATGCAAGATTCTTTTGAATATGCAAAAGAAAGATTGGATAAAAATCATAAGCCACCTGACTTCACAATAGGAGACTTGGTCCTAGTATCAACCCTTAATTTCAATAACATAAAAGGTCCAAAGAAAACAACAGACTCCTTTGCAGGACCATTAATGATAAAAGCACTTCATGGACCCAATGCCGTGCAATTGGAACTCACAGGTGAACTAATGAACAAACACCCAACTTTCCCTGTAAGTCTGATAAAACCTTAGAGTCCAAGTGACAAGGAGTTATTTCCACTAAGAAACAAATCCCCACTTGAAATTCCCCCCTTGGAAGAAGGAGAGGAAAAGAAAATAGTAAAAGTCCTTAAAGAAAGAAGGACAAGAAACAAAAAAGAAAGGGAATACCTTGTAAGGTATAGAAATTCAACTCAAGAATATGAATGGCTACTTGAGAAAGATATAACAAATGCTGATAAACTACTAAGAAGGTTCAGACATGAAAGAAAACCTGAAAAATAGCAAAGTTAAGCATTATTAAGCTTCAAGACTAACAAAGTCTATTAAAGAGGTAGGACAGTGGATGATACCCTAATTACACATATCAGATTGTGGTACAATCTTTTGTGGTGGTAGGGAATGTGAACCTTTGAGATATGACCACATACCCAAAAAGGTCACAAGAAATATTTTATATAATTATAAGTACCTTAAAAACTATAAAAATACCATAAATTGGTACAAAATTTGGTTTAACTTGAAACAAAAATGAATAAACATGTGAAATAAATTACACCATTGGATTCCCCATGGTAAAATACACATATACCATTTTTATGGCATATCTGTAAAGTCAATATTTAATAAGTTATAAGTAATAATACCTTATAAAAACCACAAATCCTTATTTATTTCAAAACCTAATGAAACAAAATGTGAAAGAAATGGTACCATTGGATTCTTCATAAGACTCCACACATAAAACAATTAATAAGCTAAGCTTCAAAACCAATACTTAAGGAATTAACCTGATTATATGCACCTTTTTGGTTAACGCATATATTCAAGGATTTTAGCTAATATCTCTTGATATTACATGTGAGAGTGATGAACCAAAAATAAGATCATCACATAAATACTGTAGGAACACAGATATGAAGTTTATTTCACAAGTCATAAACAAGGTTAAAATCTGTAAGGAATTATTGATTAAAATCAACAGAGCTGTTGACCACTTTGTTGTGAAAGTGGTCCAAACTTAAAAATAAGTAGAAAGTTGGATTCTACTAGTTCATTGGTGAAGAATGATGTATTTTTTACTATAATATTCAAGGTATAACCCCTTGAAATCATAGTTTGAAGTTTAAAATATTAAATTTCAATAGAAAAGATGAGTTACAAGAAAAATCATCATAAATAGAGTTTTGATGATGTAATGAAATGCTCTTGGCAGAATAATAGCGTTATTCCAAGCTATCAGAATTCACTCTCTGAATTTATGTAGCGTTTAAATCTTAAAAGCTATTAAGGATCAAAGTTTGAGCTTAATTTGATCATTTATGATCACACACTGTAGCCTTAAATTAGGTTTAACAGTCATATAAGTGTTAAAATTGGTGAATACTATTAGTTTATGATTCAAACTAATAAAATCCACGAAATTTGGGGTTCTTCCAAGCCTTTGACGTCATCAGACTTAGAGTTATAGTGATAACTCTAAATAATGGCGTAATAGTGATGTAATGACGTTTGATCATGATGTAATCACCACCAAACCTTGAAGTATTGATCAATTCCAGTGGATATTATCAGTACACGTCTACTAGAAGCCTGTTGGACTCTAGGAGGGAGGTATTTACTATAAATAGAGCTCTTTCTGCTCTGTTTTCCCCTCAGACACATCAAAAACATTAAATAAATACAAACAAAAAGGTAATATCTTTATTCTTTATATATAAAACTTTTATATTATTAAAGACCAAAGTTCATCTTTATTATAATTATCAATTTTGACGTGATTAAATCATTTGTTTAACTGTACTTGTTAAAACTCTCTAAAACTCATTTCCACGTAAAAAATCAAGAATATTTGTAATTTCTCTATTTTTTATTGTAAATACAATTTGTATAAGTTGTATTTACATCATTTGGTGTAAAATATCTCAAAATTATTATATTGAGTGTTAAAAGTAGGTTATTTTCTCTTATATTAATAATTTTCTCTATATTATTCTTTTAATAATTCTTTAATTAATATAAATAGTATTTATATTAATTTATAGCTTTAATATTAGTAATATTATTGTTATTAATTGTTTTTTATTAATAAAAAACAATTTTTTACGCCTTTATTATTTGTTTGTAACAATAATAAAGTGCTTTTAAATATATTAATTATTTTATATTAATATATTTATTTTATTATATTATATTTTATAATATAAATTATATTATTATATTTTTATTAATAATATAATTATTTTTACGCCATAACTATAATAATTCTTTATTATTATAATTATTTTTATCTTATTTATTTCATTCATAAGGACATTCATAGTACATTAAGTAAAATATTAGTAATTTTTACTTATTGTTTCATAGTCAAACCTTACATAAAGTCATTTAGAATTATAACAATAAGAAGTGTAAAGCTCTTAATGATACAATTACATGTGGAAAATATAAATATTTAGCCACTTATAAATAATATAAATATTATTTTTAAAAGAATTAAAGCACACACTGTGCAGAAATAATTCTTATACAAAAATTCCACATAAGAAAACTAATAATAGACAAAAAGGATATGGATTTCGAGAGAAAACTTACTTATAATATTTATTTAATACAACAAGTCAAACAAAAACAGTTAGTATATTAAATAATAATTATAAGTGAAAAAAACGCCAAATATCAATATTTTAAAAGATAAAACAATTTTTTATAATAAAAAATATGATTAAAGAGTTTTGAGAGGAATTTGGGGATTTTAAAAGATATTTTAAAGACAATAATCTTATAAATTGAAATATACTATAGATCATTACAAAAATAATCTAATTTATATGATTTCAATTCTTCAATTTAAGATTCATAAAGAATAAAATGCTTGAGAAAAGTTCAAATAATAAGACTTTATATATAATAAAACTTTACCTGTTTAAATGTCTAATATAATTGGATTGATAATGATGATGGACAAAAAGAGTGATAAAAAGACTCTTTTTATGTCTACAGAGGAACTCTCATGATTCATAATGAATATAGAGGGCATGCTCAGGTCAAACTGAAAAAGCATGCTTAAAAAGAAAGTTCTTAACTTAAGGCAACTTATTTTTAATTCCAATCCAAAGTTACCAGTGTTATTCTTAGCTCCAAGTAACTTTAATCCTCATTTAAACTAATTATTTTAAGTTTTAACATAAAATAAGTTTATTTATATTAAAGTTCATCACATGAAAAACTTAAAAATAGATTTTCAAGCAGAAATCTCTTAAACTCAATTTTTAATTGATTTTTTAAAGAAATTATAGTTTTCTATGAGCTTAATTAAAAGAGTAAATTTCCAGGCAAATTACCCAAGAAATTTATTTAAAAAAGATACTCAAAATTTGATTTATAAATATATAATATTCAATTGTAAGCTGTGTGAAATTTTCAAGCAAATCCATTCATAATGGGATTTTTAATGAATTTTTGAAGTTATTGCTATTTTTCCATGTAAAATAGCAATAGACACCAAATTTTACATGCTTTTAACCTCAAGGGTTTGAGCTTATTTAATCTTTTTGAGTTTAATTAACTTTTTACAGTTCTTAAAAACTTAATTTCAAGCCTGCATATAGGGAGTTACCCTGTGGAAGCTTGAAATTCCTGTCCAATTTGGGATAAAACAAGTTTAAACTTGAAGGTTGGATCAAAGTCTAATCTTAAAGTTTAAATAAGGTTGATAATCCTCCAATACAGGTGGACAACCTTAATTGAATCCTTGCAGATCCAAAGAGTTGGGTACCCCAGCTCTATTTGGTCTTTTTCCTTTGTCCCACCTTTTTGCGTGGATTTTGCCCTTTTATTTATTTAAAGCCATACTATGGCTTTAAACCCTTTTAAATTGAGCCCACACAGGATTTACATCATGTATGGCAAATCCTTAGCCAATTCAGTAAATATACACAACACCTCAATTTTAACTAAAATTTTGGTAAGTTTGCGTAAACCTTATGAAACGTTAAATTTAAGCTTATTTAAGCTTAAATTTAACAATTTTAAAAAAATGTTAAAAAAGTTACATTAGTACTGTGAGTTTCTTAAATCTTCCAATAACATAAGAAATAAGTATTTTTGGGAGTAAGACCCTATGGGTGTACCCTAGGTTATTTTTGGTGTAGAATTGTGAGCCTTGAGGTATATTTTACATACCCAAATAGGCCACAATTATCTTAAAAAGAAATTTTGAATTATACATAACTCATAAATCATGAATATATTCAAAATTCATCATTCTTGATTTCAGAAAAGATGAATAACTTTTTATTGAGTAAGTAAATCCATGGATTTAAGGCCAGATTTGGATTCTACGCAAACATTCACCTAGGGTAGCTCCATAGAGTGAATAAGCTCAAATTAACTCTTTGAGGTGGTAATATGGAAAATACTTCAACACCACATCATTAATACCACATAAAAGATCCATGAAAATTGTTGTTTTTCTTGATTTTACACCAAAATAATGGGAAAGTGAGAAATCCCATGTTACATATACAGTAAGAATAGTGTTATACATGTTTTGAGCACTTAATATTATGGTATTCTTACATGCACGTTTGGTACACCCATAGTGGATATCTCACTTGAAGCTTAAAATTCTATTTTGACGTGAAAAATAAGCAAGGGGGACAAAAGACATCAAAGAGAGCAAGGGTACCCAACTTCTGAGGCCCCAGAGGTGTGGATAGCTCCAAAGCTTGGTTCCATGGCTGATCTTGACCCAATTGGTAAACTAAACCTCTTTGGGAACTTGGTTACCAAGTTACAACTACTGTAAAACACCAGAAAATAGCAAATAACCTGCTATTTTGACGTGCCAAGGAGGTAAAGAGCTACTTACACTCCTGTAACCATGTCAATTACTAATGACTTTCCATGGATAAACCCCAAAAGAGTAATTAAAACCCTTTTTGGACTTGTATCCATTGATTTACCTCATAGCAACCAGTCAAACACTGATATTTGCAATTCTACGTAGAAGTGAGGTAAAAACTTCAAAAATTCATTAAAAATACCATTCTTAATTAATCTTTCTGAAGCTTTCAGGACCAATGGAGAACTGCATTATCTATGGTACAACCAAAAAGAATTACAGTTTTACTAGTAAAATTAAAAGTTTTACTTACAGTCCATTTTTGGTTATTCTACGTGAAACACTGAATCTTAAAAAATTCACAGTAAATACAACCTGTGATGAAATTGTCAATAACATTGTTAACTTTGGGAAATCAATGATTACTTTGGAATAAAATAAGATTTACAAATGTTACTCCTTTTATTCTTAACCATATTGAGGTTGGTAGTCGCATAAAGGCATCAATTAAGTAATTATGCTAATCTTACGTGACAACAGATGATGCAATCAATAATCCAAAAGGGATTATTGCTTTCTCACTCACCGTTTTTTTAGTTTGTTCCATGGCACACCCTTGTGAGCTGTTGTTGACTTAAAAGAGGCTTTCTCTTGCTGTTTTTTCCGTATCATCATCTTATTTTCATTTTATATCATTGTTACCAACAAGTAAGTATTAGTTAAACTATTCTTAGGTGTTTTAAATATTTCAGAATCAATCAGAAAGACGTGAAATCATAGATTCCAACTATATATTGTTGTAATCCTGCTATAATTGATTTTGATCTCTTAAATCCACAATTCTACGTCAAATTTCTCTCTTTTTATCTATCAATAAGTTCTTTGGAGTATTAGTGAGTCATTTATCTTTAATTATTAAAGTTTTTCTCTAGTAATAGTTTTCTTCAAGGATTAGCTTTATAATTATTCTTGCAAAAGATAATTATATATTAAAATAATTTATTATTTTAATAAAAGAAGTTTTTATTATTAAATTCTTCTTGTAATTGATTCTTGTAGACAATGACTTGCTCACTGTTAAAATCACTAGTAGTGCTTAACACATGAAAGAAATAATTATTTAATTATTTAATTGTGGCTATAATAATATTTTATTATTATATTTCATAAGAACAGACATAGTACTGTTGATTAATAGTAATATTATCATCAGTTTCATAGTCACATCTTACATTTGGGGGCCTGGCCGTGTTTTTTGAACCTTGTACCCTTAATTAATATATTTTTAAGTTCTAAAATATATTAATTTAATATTTTTTTTCTTCAATTTAAAGAAAAAATTATTTTTATTTTTGAAATTGTCTTAAAATCTTATTTCATTGAGGAATTTGGTTTAATTTTGTACTGTTTTTACACGTGGCTTTTTCACATCCAAAAACTTATAAAATTATTCTTTGAGTTACTCTGACTTAATTTTTTTTAATCAAATTCTTAAATTTTAATACTTTTTTCTTTGAAAAGAATATTTTTTTTAATATCAAAAAAAATAATAAAAATTATAAAAAATCTTTTAAAATATCTTGAATCATAAAAAATAATTTCTTTTATCATATTTTCTCTTTAAGTGTCTTTAGTCAAATACTATGCAGCTGGCAACAGACTCAGTAAAAGATACATCACTAGTCCTGAATCTTCAGAAGCAGAATCTGAAGAAAGTATTGAGGTGCAAATTGCTAAAAGAGGCACCTTATTTAACTCAGAAAAGAATAAATTACCACCAAAAGGTGTGTTTTTATCCTTAAATTGACTTAAAAATGGTGCATAACAGAAATGGAAGCAACTATTCAGTCCAACCAGATGGATGTGGACAAGGAAGAGGCAAGACCAAATCCAGAAGTGCCAAATCTTCCACAAGAAAGACACATCTGGAGGATGCCAGAGTTGCCCCCCATTCCCCAATGTAAGGTTTGACTATGAAACAATAAGTAAAAATTACTAATTTATTACTTATTGTACTCTGAATGTCCTTATAGTTGAAATAAATAAGATTGAAATAATAATAATAATAAAGAAATATTATTATTATGGCGTAAAAATATTATATTATTAAATAAATATAATAATATAATTAATATTATATGAAATTATAATATTATAGATAATATATTAATATAAAATAATTAATATATTATAAAGCTCTTTATTATTGTTACCAACAAATAATAAAGGCGTAAAAAATTGTTTTTTATTAATAAAAAACAATTAATAACAATAATATTACTAATATTAAAGTTATGAATTAATATAAATACTATTTATATTAATTAAAGAATTATTAAAAGAGTAATAATAGAGAAATTATTATAATAAGAGAAAATAACCTACTTTTAACACTTAATATAATAATTTTGAAGTATTTTACGCCAAAAAATATAAATACAACCTTTTCAAATTGTATTTACAATAAAAATAAAGAAAATTACAAATTATTCTGGATTTTTACGTGGAAATGAGTTATTAGAGAGATTTTTTAACAAAAACAATTAAACAAATGATTTAATCACGTCAAAAGAGTTGATTATAGCAAGGTGGTATTTGGTCTTTAATAATATAACAGTTTTATATATAAAGAATAAAGAAATTACCTTTGATTTAATTGATTTAATGTTTTTGATGCGTCTGAGGGGAAAATAGAGTAAAAAGAGCTCTATTTATAGTAAATACCTCCCTCCTAGAGTCCAACAGGCTTCTAGTAGACGTGTACTGATCATACCCACTGGAAATGATCAATATTTTAAGGTTTGAGGGTGATTACATCATGATCAAACCATATTACATCATTATTACACCATTATTTAGAGTTATCACTATAACTCTAAGTTTGATGACATCAGAGGCTTGGCAGAACCCCAAATTTCGTGGATTTTATTAGTTTTAATCATAAACTAATAGTATTCACCAATTTAATCACTCTTAAGACTGTTAAACTTAATTTAAGGTTACAGTATGTGATCATAACAGCTCAATTTAAGCTCAAACTTTGATCCTCAATAACTTTTAAGGTTTTCACGCTACAGCAATTCAGAGAGTGAATTCTGATAGCCTGACATAACCTTATTATGCTGCCAAGAGCTTTTCATTACATCATCAAAACTCTAATTTTGATGATTTTTCTTGTAACTCATCTTTTCTGTCGAAATTCAATATTTTAAACTTCAAACCTTGATTTCAGGGGGTTATACCCTGAATTTAATAATAAAAATTACGTCATTCTTCTCGAATAAACTAGTAGAATCCAACTGTATACTTTTTTTTAAGTTTGGACTACTTTCACAACAAAGTGGTCAACAGCTCTGTTGATTTTCATCAATATTTCCTCATAAGTCTTAACCTTGTTTATAATTTGCAAAATAAAGTTCATATCTGTGCTCTTACAGTAATTACGTGGGAACTTTATTTTTGGTTCATCATTCTAGCATGTATAGTTTAGAAGATATTAGCTATGATCACTGAATATATGCGTTGACCAAAAAAGTGCATATATTCAGGATAATTCCTTAAGTATTGATTTTGGGAATTAGCTTATTAATTGTTTTATATGTGGATTTTTGTGGGGAATCCACTGGTACAATTTATTTCACATGTTGTTTCATTAGTTTCTGAGATAAATAAGGTTTTATGGTTTTTATAAGGTATTATACCCTATAATTCCTTAAATATTGACTTTACAGATATGCCATAAAAATGGTATATGTGTATTTTTCCATGGGGAATCTAATGGTATAATTTATTTCACATGTTCATTCATTGGTTTTTAAGTTAAACCAATTTTAGTACCAATTTATGGTATTTTTTGTATATTTGAGTAATTATTTTTAGTGTATAATTATTCTAATTAATTTTAATATAATTCTATTAAAGGTATAATTATTCTGAGTATTTTTTGTGACCTTATTGGGTATGTGGTCATATCTCAAAGGCTCACACCCAAGGTCTGTACCAACAGATTTTGACGTGAATTCTGGGCCTGAACTAATTCATGATATTATTTCCAGGGCTAAACCATTTTCAAGTGGCAGAAATAGAAATATATCAATGTCAGTACAAGAATTGGTTCAGAGCAGCCAAAGAGGAGGAGTGGGAAATCTGCCCAAGCCTTTGGCAGGGGGCCATGAACTCCTACTTACACATCAAGAGCTTTCTGGGTCAGGAGAAGACCATAGAACTCTTAGGAGGATGGAGCCCCCTGTCTTGCAAAGACAAGGTCAAAAAGATAAAGAATTGGTTGAAGAACCAAAGTCTTTTATCTATAGACCAGAAGAAAGAGTTGCAAATGACTCCCGCTTTGGAAACAGAGGCACCAGTGGTGTCTACCAGCTCCAAACCAGCTCCAGAAGCGTCCAAGGACAAGCCCAAGGGACCTCAGAAGAAGCAGAAAGGTCCCAAGAACCATCAAGGCAAAGGAAAAGGCAAAGCCAATTGGCACAGACCTTACCCACAAGGGTACAGGATCCCCAAATTGGAGCCTTCAGCCGTGGACAGTGTCTTCAATATGGCCAGGACTCTGATGGAATTCACAGCCAAAGAGCAGGAAAGGATGAACAGAAACTTTCCACAGAAATAATTGTTTTACAGACTAGTATTAATGTAGAAATTGGTAAACTTGATGGAAAGTTAACTAAAATTGCATCAGATATAGTTGAATTAAAGAAAAATGACAAGAAATACATTGAATTGAGCCAAGTAACAAATGCCAAACTTGACTCAATTACCAATTCTTGCAATAGAATTGAAAACATGTGCCAAGTTCAGCATGATGAGATGGAAGATCTTTCCATTTTTAAAATGAATGATCAACTTATGACTCTGCAAGACCATGTCTTGAAGATAGTTGGGAATACCAATCAATTTGATATACACTTAGCAAAAAGTGACAGTGAAAGGCAGAAGTTGAAGAATGAAATAATTGCAAGTGTGGAACAAATCCATAAGAATCATGAACCCCATATGCCAAGACATTCTACACCTTTCACTAAAGAAAAACGTTCTGTTAAAGAAAGTCTCACCCCATTCTTGGGAGAAAATGCCTACTCTGCAAGAGATATTCCCAAAATAGAAGAATGGCCAACATTCTCTGGTGAAGGAGAATACAACCATATTGAATTCATCAGGACTATTGATATGTTGCAAGAAGACTTTAATATAACTGATGAAATCATAGTGGGAAAATTACATTGTCTGTTTACCAGAACTGCAAAGAAATGGTATTACAAAATGAGGATTGATCATGGTAAACATGATTGGTCTTGGTGGAAATCTGAAGTGATTACCAAATGGGCCAACAATTCTTGGAGGTTTAAAATTGAAAATGCCTTTGAAAGTGCCATTTTTAACTCAGAGAAAGATAAACCACTTACTTGGTTCTTCAAACAAAAAGACAGATTATCTGCTTTACAGCCAGATATGTCTGACACTATGATTAATATAAAAATATTAAGAAAGTGTGGAGGAGAATTGGAACATGCTATAAAAAGCATATGTGTGGAACCCTGTTCAACAGAACACTACATTAATGCTATGGAAGATATCATTGCCAGAACAAGAATTGGTAAAATTTGGTCTAAAATGCCAGCAGAATCCAAGATGACCTCTAAGATTCCCAGGGAGAATAAGAGACCAGAAAAACCTGTCTTAAAGTGTCATAAATGTGGAAGCACTTCACATTTAGCCAACACTTGCACAAAAAAGACAAAAATCAATGAAGTTCAAGTCATTGAAGAAGTTCAGTACTCTGCAGAGAAGGAAGAATCTGATCAAGATTCTGCAATTTCTAAAGATACACCAGTGGAGGACTATCCCATTTAAAACATTACAGCTTTCTTTGAAGTCACTGAAGTCCATACCCACTTGCCCCAGTATAGTGAAGATTGCTACAACCTTATTAATGTTCAGGATGCCAGAATGTGTAAAACCAAACCTGCTAAAGGAAAAGGTTATACTGCTGGAGCATCTTGTATCACATCAATTCTGATGAATAATGTTGAATCCAAAGTCAATTTGGATACAGGAGCATTTTGCACTTGTGTAGGCAAAGATTATCTGCAAGCTATACTTACTGAATGGAAAAACCATCTATTACCAATAGAAGGTGTACAATTCAGTAGTGCCAGTACCAATATGTACCCTTTGGGTATATTAAACACTATTCTTGTATTTCCCCATCCAACAGGAAGTATAAGAATGAAAACTGAGGTTGTAGTAATGGACAACTGCACATCTCAACATATCATTCTTGGAAATGATTACCTAAGTATTTATGGTATTGACATCAATAACCATAAAGACAGATATTTCACAATTGGGGATAACAAAAGACAGAAATTTGCCTTTTCCAATATACCAAAGCAAATATCAGTAGTATCTTCTGAGAAGGATACTTATAAGGAAGAATTTGTGTCCACACAACTTGTTGAAGCACAAATTAATCCATCATTGTCACCAAAAATGAAGAATGAACTTATTGACGTGTTATACACATACAATACTGCATTTGCCTCTGATAATGAACCATTAGGTGTTATAAGAGGACATGAAGTTGATATTACTGTTAATATTGACAGACCATATCCACAAGTACTTAGAAGACCAGCTTATCCAGCCAGTCTCAGAGCCAGAGAAGCCTTGGAGAAACATATCCAAGAGTCAATTCAACTTGGTGTACTAAGGAAAGTAGGCCATAATGAGGAAGTTGAAGTGACAAAACCTGTTATTATTGCTTGGCATAATGATAAGTCAAGAATGGTTGGAGATTTTAGGGCTTTGAATACCTACACAGTTCCAGATAGGTATCCAATCCCTAGAATTCAAGAAACCTTGACTCAATTGTCTAAAGCCAAGTATATAACATCAATAGATGCATTGAAAGGCTTCCATCAAAATGTTTTGATGCCTAAAGCTAAGAAATTACTTAGAATTATCACTCACTGTGGTATTTTTGAGTATCTTAGAATGCCATTTGGCATTAAAAATGCTTCATCTCATTATCAAAGAATGATGAATACCATCTTCCCCACAGAATTGTCTGAAGGATGGTTTATCATTTATATTGATGATATTATCATATGTTCTGACTCATGGTCTTTGCACCTTTAAAGACTTGAAAAAGTACTTCACAAAGTTGCAGAAGTGAATATGAAAATTTCACTTAAGAAATGCAACTTTGGTTTTGAAGAACGTAAAGCATTAGGACATGTTGTTTCTGGTTTAAGCTTGGGTATCGACAAGAATAAAGTGGCAGCAGTGCTACTTAAGCCAATACCCCAGAATAAGAAAGAAATGATGTCTTTTCTTGGATTTGCTAGTTACTATAGGCAACATTTAAAAGACTTTGCAATTCTAGCCAAATCACTCTATAGAATCTGTGATCAACAGACTGTATTTGAGATGACACAGGAGAGAATTAAAGCTTATGAGAATATAAAGAAAGGCCTTACAGAAGCATCTTTACTCCTCATGCCTGACTGGAATATTCCTTTTAAGTTGTCCATTGATGCTTGTGGAGATGGATTAGGGGCAGCCCTGCATCAAGTCCAAATTATTGATGACAAACCTACAGAAGGACCAGTTTGTTATATCTCAAGGGAAATCAAACCAACAGAAGCCAGATATGGTGCAAGCCAAATGGAGTGCTTATGTTTGGTATGGGCACTTGAGAAATTACACTATTACCTTGATGGCAGTGTTTTTGAAGTGATAACTGACTGTAATGCAGTGAAATCACTTCTTAACATGAAAACTCCCAACAGACATATGTTGAGATGGCAAATAGCTATTCAAGAATATAGAGGAAACATGACTATAGCTCATAAAGCAGGAAACATTAACAAGAATGCTGATGGACTTAGTAGATGGGCTTTAGCCAACACTCCTGATAACCCAGCTTATGTACCTTTGGAAGCTGAGCCACAGATTCCAATTGAAGGAATTAATATAACTGATATTGGGACTGAATTCTTTGAGGAGGTCAGAGAATCTTATAAGCAAGACAAGAATTGCCATATCTTGACTTCTTTATTAGATAGAGACTGCAAAGATACATATTTGGTCAATGCATTAGATGAATTTTGGAGAAATTCCTATTCTGAAGGGAGATTTCACTTGTTTAATGGGATTATTTACCACAGAACCAAACATTCTTGTGTTATGACATTGTGCAGTAGATTACTTATCAATACCATTCTTCATGAATGTCATGATAGTATCTACGCTGGACACCTGTCAGAAGACAGAACACTTGAAAAAGTGAAGAACTGTGCATGGTGGCCATCTTGGAGAAAAGAAACCATTGAATATTGCCATACCTGTTACAGATGCCAAAAAGCAAACAGGAGTACAGGCAAGAAATTTGGACTTATGATCCATATTCAAGAACCAAAATCCCCATGGGACGTTGTTCACATGGATTGGGTCACAACACTTCCTCCAAGTGGTGACAGAAGTTATAATGCTTGTTTAGTCATAGTAGACAGATATAGCAAAACTCCCATATTCTTACCATGTCATAAAGATGACACTTCTATGGATACAGCTCTTCTTTTATGGAGTAGAGTTATTTCTCATACAGGATTATTTAAGAATATCATAAGTGACAGAGATCCTCAATTCACATCTGCACTTTGGACCAATCTTCATAGATTTTTTGGGACTAAGTTATCATTCTCTACAGCATACCACCCTCAAACAGATGGGCTGGCAGAGAGGATGATTCAGACTTTAGAAGACATGATCAGGAGATTCTGTGCTTATGGATTGGAATTCAAAGACTCAGATGGCTTTACCCATGACTGGTGCACTCTGATACCTGCATTAGAATTGGCATATAAGACATCAGTCCATTCTTCCACAGGACAAACTGCTGCTATGTTAGACAAAGGATGGAATCCAAGACTCCCAGCAGACACACTGAGGAAAGACTTGATTGACATTCATCCTACAGCTTCCAGCTTCAAACTAATGCTTGATAAAGTAAGACTTCAAGAAAAACAAAGTATGGATGATGCTTTTAATTATGCAAAACAGAAGTGGGACAAGAGTCATAAAGTACCGGACTTCAAAGTAGGGGACTTAGTTTTAGTTTCAACCTTGAATTTTAATAATATCAAAGGCCCAAAGAAACTTAAAGATTCTTATGTAGGACCTTTTGTTATTGTTGTTTTACATGGAACCAATGCAGTTCAAGTGGAATTGAGTGGTGAATTGGAAAATAAACACCCCACCTTTCCAGTAAGCTTGATTAAGCCTTATCAACCAGCTGATAAACAATTGTTTCCTTCAAGAAACCCAACTCCTTTAACTGTACCACCTGTGGAACAGAATGAAGACAAAAAGATAAAGAAAGTCATTAAAGAAAGGAGACTTAGGGGTAAACATCAGAGAGAATATCTTGTCAGATATAGAAATCCAGTACATGAAGATGAATGGATGGCAGAATCAGAAATACCTGACTCAGATAAACTCTTAAGAAGATTTAGACATGAAAGAAGGCCACAAGCCTGAATATGTCTATAAATGTGCTTTAAATTACTTGATCTGAAAGATGTAAAGAGGTTGGACAGTGGAAATTAACCCCCTTTGGGGCCTTATTATTTTATCACTAATAAAATTGTAGTACAATTGTAAGGTTTGTCTATGAAACTCTTGATAATAGTAACAATATCAAGAGTACTATGACTGTCCTCAGTAGAAAAATATAATATAATAAAATATTACAACCACAAATTTAAATATAATTATTAAAAATAATTATATGAAAAATAATTTGATTATTATTATGATAATATAATAATAAAAAAATAATAATAATTATAATAAATTATAATTATTCTATTATTGTTATAGTCACTGACAGTTATAACAATAAGACGTGTAAAGCTCTTAATGAGACAATTACACGTGGAAAATATGAATATTAACCACTTATAAATAATATAAATATTATTTACAAAAAGAATTAAACACACACTGTTCAGAAATAATTCTTTTAGAATAAAAATTCTATATAAAAAAACTAATATTTAGATAAAAAAAATATAGAATTTTAAAGAAAACTTGATTTTAAGATTTATTTAATACAACAAGTCTAATACAACACTTATTATACTAAATAAAGGTTATAAGTTAAAAACACGTCAAAAATCAATAAATTTAAAGATAAAACAGCTTTTTATAATATAAATTATGATTAAAGAGTTTTTGAGAGGAATTTGTGGATTTTAAAAGATATTTAAAATGATAATTTTATATAATAAAATATATTATTGGTGATTACAACAATAATCTAAATTCTATGACTTCAATTCTTTAATTTTAATAAATAAAAAATAAAAATAACTTAAGAATTACTTTAATAATAAGATTTTATATTTAATAAAACTTTACCTGTTTAAATTTCTAATATGATTGGATTGATAATGAATGATGGACAAAAACAGTGATGAAAAGACTCTTTTTATGTCTTCAGAGCAGCTCTCATGATTCATAATGGATGTAGAGGGCGTGCTCAGGTCAAAACTGAAAAACCATGCTTAAAAATAAAGTTCTTAATTTAAGGCAACTTATTTTTACTTCCAATTCAAAGTTACCAGTGTTATTCTTAACTCCAAGTAACTTTAATCCTCATTTAGTTTAACTATTTTAAGTTTTAATATAAAATAAGGCTATTTATATTAAAGTTCATCACATGAACAACTTAAAATTAGAGTTTCAAGCAAAAATCTCTTAAACTCAATTTTTAATTAATTTTTAAAGAAATCATAAATTTCTTTGAGTTTAATTAAAAGAGTAAATTTCCAGGCTAATTACCCAGGAAATTTATTTATAAAAGATACTTAAAATTTAATTTATATATTGATAATGTTAAATTCTAAGTTGTGTGAAATTTTCAAGCAAATCCATTAAGAATTGGATTTTTAATGAATTTTTGAAGTTATTGCTATTTTTCCACGTAAAATAGCAAAACACACCAAACCTTAAGTTTTGATAAGGTTTTAATGCTTGAAACTTTAAAGTTTTAAGCTTATTTAAGGTTTTTAAGCTTAATTAAGCTCTGATAGTTCTTAAAACCTTGATTTCAAGCCTGCATATTGGGATTTACCCTTTGGCAGCTTGAAATTCCTGTCCAATTTGGGATAAAACCAGTTTAAACCTTAAGGTTGGATCAAAGTCTAATCTTAAAGTTTAAATAAGGTTGAAAATCCTTCAATACAGGTGGACAACCTTAATTGAATCCTTGCAGATCCAAAAAGTTGGGTACCCCAGCCCTATTTGGTCTTTTTCCTTTGTCCACCTTTCTGCGTGGATTTTGCCCTTTTATTTATTTAAAGCCATACTATGGCCTTAAACCCTTTTAAATTGAGCTCACGCAGGATTTACATTCTGTATGGCAAATCCTTAGCCAATTCAGTAAATATACACCACACCTCAATTTTAACTAAAATTTTGGTAAGTTTGCATAAACCTCATGCAACTTTAAATTTAAGCTTAATTAAGCTTAAATTTAACAATTTTAAAAAAATGTTAAAAAAGTTACATTGGTACTGTGAGATTCTTAAATCTTCCAATAACATAAAAAATAAGTGGTTTTGGGTATAACATCCAATGGGTGTACCCTAGGTTATTTTTGGTGTAGAATCCAAAAATGACATAATATTTGTAACTTTGTTTATCCAAAAAAAAGTTATACTTATTTTTTATTATTTTTTATTTTAAATTCAGCTAGAAAGTCTGTTTAAGACAAAATTAACTGTTTATAAAATCATTTGTGGCCTTATGGGTATGTCATACATACCTCACAGGCTCACATTCCCTACCACCAAAAAAAAAATTGTACCACAATTTTTCTTTTGTAGTGTACCCCCAAGTTATTTGGGGGGGATATAATCCACTGTCCAACCTCTCTACCTATACTCGAAGTATGTAAAGCACACAATTCAAGCTTTTTATTGAGCAATTGGTCTTCTCTCATGTCTGAATCTTCTGAGAAACTTTTGGGAATCAGGTATTTTGTTTTCTACAATCCACTCATCTTCATGTTGTGGATTTTTATACCTGACCAAGTATTCTCTTTCATTTTTTCCCCTAAGTCTTCTTTCTTTCAAGACTTCCAGTACCTTTTTCTCCTCACTTAGGTCCAGTGGGGGTACTTCTAAGGGTGTTTCATTTCTTAAAGGAAATGATTCCTTGTCACTTGAAGTGTAATGCTTTACTAGACTGACAGGAAATTTTGGATGTTTATTTTCCAGTTCTCCTGACAGTTCTACTTGTACTGCATTTGTCCCATGAAGGGCTTTAATAATAAATGGTCCTGCAAAGGAATCTTTCAATTTCTTTGGACCTTTAATATCATTAAAGTTCAAGGTTGAAACTAGTATTAAGTCCCCTACTTTGAATTCTGGGGTCTTATTACTTTTATCCCATTTCTGCTTAGCATATTCAAAGGCGTCATTTATGCTTTGATTTGCATGATGCCTTACTTTATCAAGCAATAGCTTAAAGCTTGAAGCAGTTGGATAAATGTCAACCAGATCTTTCTTCAAAGTATCAACTGGAAGTTTGGGGTTCCATCCTTTCTCCAACATTTCAGGGGTCTTGCCTGTTGAAGAATGGATGGAGGTCTTGTAGGCTAATTCCAATGCTGGTATAAGAGTACACCAATAATGGGTAAAGCCATCAGAATCTTTAAACTCCAGGCCATAAGCACAAAATCTTCTGATCATGTCCTCAAGGGTTTGACTCATTCTTTCTGCTAACCCATCTGTTTGTGGATGGTATGCTGTTGAGAATGATAATTTTGTACCCAAAAGCCTATGTAAATTAGTCCATAAGGCTGATGTAAATTTTGGGTCTCTGTCACTAATGATGTTTTTAAAGAGACCAGTATGGGATATTACTCTATTCCAGATTAAAATATCTGTATCCATAGCTGTTTCATCTTTGTGACATGGTAAAAAGATTGGTGTTTTGCTATATCTGTCTACAATAACAAGACATGCATTGTAACGTTTATCACATCCAGGTGGTAATGCAGTTACCCAATCCATGTGAACCACTTCCCATGGGGTACTGCGTTCTTGGATATGGATCATCAGACCAAATCTTTTACCAGTAGCTTTATTGGCTTTCTGGAATCTATCACAACTATGACAGTACTCAATGACATCTTTTCTCCAAGATGGCCACCAGGCACATGTCTTAATTCTTTCCATTGTTCTGTCTTCAGACAGATGTCCAGGATATATGTTATCATGGCATTCTAGTAGTATTGTGTTAATCAACATTCTACTACATAGGACCATGACACATGTGTGTTTGGATCTATGATATAGTATACCATCAAACAAATGGAATCTTCCATTATCATAAGATGTTTTCCAAATATCATCCAGAGAATTAGCCAATGCTGCATCTTTACAATCTTTGTCAAGTAGGGCAGTAAGAATATGATAATTCTTATCTTGCTTGTAGCTTTCCCTAACTTCTTCAAAGAATTCTGTTCCAACATCTTTGATATTAATTCCTTCAATTGGAATTTAAGGTTCTGCACTTGTAGGAACATAGGCAGGATTATCAGGTGTATTTGGTAATGCCCATCTACTCAAGCCATCAGCATTCTTATGAATATTTCCAGCTTTATGTACTATGGTCATATTGCCTCTATACTCCTGTATAGCAATCTGCCATCTTAACATGTGTCTGTTTGGAGTCTTCATGTTAAGAAGTGATTTAACTGCATTACAATCAGTAATTACTTCAAACACACTACCATCAAGATAGTAATGAAGCTTTTCCAGAGCCCAAACAAGGCAAAGGCACTCCATTTGGCTAGCTCCATATCTGGCCTCAGTAGGTTTAATTTGTCTTGAAATGAAACAAATTGGACCTTCATAGGGTTTGTCATTGACAATTTGAACTTGATGAAGAGCAGCTCCTAAACCATCACCACATGCATCAATATACAGCTTGAAAGGAATTTTCCAATCTGGCATCAATAATAATGGTGCATTGGTCAAGGCATGCTTGATTTTATCATATGCTTGAATTCTCTCCTGTGTCATTTCAAAAACAGTTTGTTGATCACAAATTCTGTATAATGATCTGGCATGGATTGCAAAATCTTTAAGGTGTTGCCTGTAATAACTGGCAAACCCTAAGAAAGACATCATTTCTTTTTTGTTCTGGGGCATTTGTTTCAGTAAAACTGCAGCCACTTTGTTTTTATCAACGCCAAGGCTTAGTCCTGAGACTACATGTCCTAGATCTTTTAGCTCATGAAACCCAAAATTACATTTTTTAAGAGAAATTTTCATGTTCACTTGTAGAATTTTCTTAAGTACTAATGAAAGTCTCTCTAAATGTAATTTCCAGGTTTCTGAACAAATGATAATGTCATCAATATAAATGATTAACCATCCCTCTGATAATTCATATGGGAAGATAGTATTCATTATTCTTTGGTAATGAGAGGGTGCATTTTTAATACCAAAAGGCATCCTCAAATACTCATGAATACCACAATGAGCAATTATTCTCAATAATTTCCTAGCATGAGGTGTCAAAACATTCTGGTGAAAGCCTTTTAGAGCATCCATAGAAGTGATGAATCTTTCTTTGGATAATTGAGTCAAAGTCTCATGAATTCTAGGGATTGGATACCTGTCTGGAATAGTATAGGTATTCAGTGCTCTAAAATCACCAACCATCCTTGACTTATCATTATGCCAAGTAATGATTACTGGAGTTGTGACTTCAACTTCCTCATTGTGTCCAACTTTTCTAAGAACTCCCAGTTTCATTAGTTCATTAATATGATTTTCTAATGCTTCTCTAGCCCTAGGGCTAGCTGGGTAAGCTGGTCTTCTTAATAGTGGCGGATAAGGCCTTTCCACATTAAGCATAATGTCCACTTCATTGCCTTTTATAGACCCAAGTGATTCATTATCAGAAGCAAAGGCTTCTCTATATTGAAATAAAACTTCAATAAGTTCTTCCTTCATTTCTGGTGTTAATTCAGGACTAATTTGTGCTTCACTTAGCTGATCTGACACAAATTTTTCTTTTTTAACATTCTTTACTTGTTGAATGACAGTAATTTCTTTTCTCTCTAGAGAAAAAGCAAATTTTTGCCTTTTATTTTCCCCTATAGTGAAATACCTGTCCTTATGATTATTAATATCAATACCATAGATATTGAGATAATCATTTCCAAGTATAAACTGTTGTGAAGTACAATTGTTCATAACAACAAATTCAGCTTTCAATCTTATACTCCCTGCTGGATGAGGAAATATTATTGCTGCTTCAAATATACCCAAAGGGTGCATGTTCTTGCTAGCACTGCTGAATTTTACACCTTCAATTGGCATCAACTTGTCTTGCCAATTGGTATAAATTTTGTCAAGATAATCTTTTCCAACACAAGTGCAAAAAGCACCTGAGTCAAGATGTATCTTGGCTTCTGTGTTATTTATCACAATATTAGTGATACAAGATGACCAAGCTGTATAACCTTTACCTCTAGCAGGTTTGGTTTTTTGCATTTTGGCATCTTGCACATGTATGAGATCCATACATTCATCACTGTACTGTGGTAAGTGAGTATGTACCTCAGTGACCTCAAAAGAAACATTAATATTTTCTATACCAAGTTGTTCTGATGCTTCTTCTTCTTCTGAAGGCTCAGAATCACTTTCATGTAAAGATACATCAGTTTCTTTTGTTTCTTCCACTTTTTTCAACATTTATCTCATTGACTGTTGTCTTTTTTGGACAAGTGTTTGCTAAATGAGATGTACTTCCACATTTATGACATTTCAAAGGAGGTCTGTCATGTGGTTTATTTGGTTTTAAAATTGGTTTCCCACTAGTCTTGTTGTCTACTGGGGGTTTATACCAATTTCTTCCAATTTTTGTTCTAGTAGTTATATCCTCCATACCATTGATATAATCTTCTGTAGAGCAAGGCTCAATACATCTGCTTCTTATAGCATGCTCAAGGTCACCTCCACACTTTCTTAATATCCTTTTATGTACCATTGGTTCAGACATATCAGGATGAAGGGCAGTTAATCTGTCCTTCTGTTTAAGAAACCAAGTCATGGGCCTGTCCCTTTCAATATTAAAAATGGCTTCTTCAAAAGAATTTTCCATTCTAAATCTCCAGGAATCATCTGCCCATTTCGAAATAACTTGTTCTTTCCACCAAGGCCAAGAATGTTTACCATGGTCTTGTCTCATTTTATAATACCATTTCTTTGCTGATTTGGTAAATAATGAGTGTAATCTGGCACTTATGTATTCATCTGGTATGTTAAAGTCTTCTTTGAACATATCAATTTTTTTCATAAATTCCATATGATTATATTCTCCTTCACCACTGAAGGTTGGCCATTCCTCTAATCTTGGAATGTCCTTATAATTGCAAGCAGTTTCCACCTCATGACATGAAAATGTATGATGTAAATCATTATTCAAGTTAAGGACATTTCTGTCAAGAATTGGTGTTGATTGCCTTGGCAATTAATTTTTTAGTGATATATTATTAATACTTGACTGAATGTCTTCTTTCAATTCAAGTCTTGCTTTATCACTTTTTTCTAATTGTTCTTGAAAAAGAGCTGCATTGTGACCAGTTGAATTTTCCAAGTTTTGTACTTGTATTTTCAATTCTTTTAGCTGTCCAGTTATAAAAGAAATTGAATGTTCATCTGGTTGATTGAGTAAGGTAACTTTAAACTCAAGTCTTTCACAAATTTGTGTCAAAGACAAAATATTTGCCTTATTAACATTTTCAAGGCCAATTATGGTCTTTTGTTGGTCTTTTACTTGTAATATTTCATTACCCAATTTCTGTTGGACATGATCAAATGCTTTAAATTTTGCCATAATTTCTTTATTACAAGATTCAAAGTAAGTTACAAGTTTTACAAGATCTACTTCTTTTGAAAGGATTGGTTCAATCTTTCCTCCTCCTTGTTTTTGAATTCCATCAAAGTTCTTGCCATATTGAACACATTGTCCATGGCTGTCTTTTCCTTCTTTGGGATTCTGTAATTCTGAGGGTAAGGTTTGTTCCACTTGGGCTTTGCCTTTCCCTTTTCCTTTTGCTTGCCCTTCTGGTTGGTCTTTGGGGCTTGCTTGGGCTTGTTTGGCACTTGTTGAGGCGGATTTTTGCTGGTGGATGCTTGAGGAGCTTCCACTGGGCTGTTGTCCTTGCCTTGAGCCAATTTCTTCTTCTGATCCTCTGACAACATGCTTTGGTTTTTCAACCAAGCTTTGATCTGTTGGACTTGTCCTTTGACAGACATTGGTGTCCAACCCAGCAGAAGATCTTCTGTCTTTTCTGGCCCCATGAACTTCTTCACTTGAAGATAAGAGTTCATGGTGCCTATCCAAAGACTTGGGAGGAGTTCCCACTCTTGTTGTTTTGACGCCAGGAACCAGTTTTTCCATTGGGATTGATAAATTTCCACAGCTGCCTGTTGGAAATGGTTCAGGTCTAACAGCAATTGTAAGGTTTGACTATGAAACAATAAGTAAAAATTACCAATTTATTACTTATTGTACTCTGAATGTCCTTATAATTGAAATAAATAAGATTAAAATAATAATAATAATAAAGAAATATTATTATTATGGCGTAAAAATATTATATTATTAAATAAATATAATAATAGAATTAATATTATATAAAATTATAATATTGTAAATAATATATTAATATAAAATAATTAATATATTATAAAGCTCTTTATTATTGTTACCAACAAATAATAAAGGCGTAAAAAACTGTTTTTTATAAATAAAAAACAATTAATAACAATAATATTACCAATATTAAAGTTATATATTAATATAAATACTATTTATATTAATTAAGAATTATTAAGAGTAATAATAAGAGAGAAATTATTATAATAAGATGAAATAACCTACTTTTAACACTTAAAATAATAATTTGGAGATATTTTACGCCAAAAGAATATAATACAGCTTTTTCAAATTGTAGTTACAATAAAAATAAAGAAAATTTACTAAATTTCTTGATTTTACGTGAAAATGAGTTTATAGAGAGATTTATGACAAAAACAATTAAAGAATTGATTTAATCACACAAAAGTAGTGATTAATAGTAAGATGGTCTTTGGTCTTTAATAATATAAGAGTTTTATATATAAAGAATAAAGAAATTACCTTTTATTTAATTGATTTAATGTTTTTGATGCGTCTGAGGGGTAAATAGAGTAAAAAGAGCTCTATTTATAGTAAATACCTCCCTCCTAGAGTCCAGCAGGCTTCTAGTAGACGTGTACTGATCATATCCACTGGAATTGATCAATATTTTAAGGTTTGGAGATGATTACATCATTATCAAACCATATTACATCATTATTACACCATTATTTAGAGTTATCACTATAACTCTAACGTTGATGACATCAGAGGCTTGGCAGAACCCCAAATTTCGTGGATTTTATTAGTTTTAATCATAAACTAATAGTATTCACAAATTGTATCACTCTTAAGACTGTTAAACTTAAATTAAGGTTACAGTGTGTGATCATAACTGCTCAAATTAAGCTCAAACTTTGATCCTCAAAATAATTTAAGATTTATACGCTACAGCAATTCAGAGAGTGAGTTCTGATAGCCTGGCATAACCGTATTATGCTGCCAAGAGCTTTTCATTACATCATCAAAACTCTAATTTTGATGATTTTTATTGTAACTCATCTTTTCTGTCGAAATTCAATATTTTAAACTTCAAACCTTGATTTCAGGGGGTTATACCCTGAATTTAATGATAAACATTACATCATTCTTCACGAATGAGCTATTAGAATCCAACTGTATGCTTTTTTTTAAGTTTGGAGCACTTTCACAACAAAGTGGTCAACAGCTCTGTTGATTTTTATCAATATTTCATCATAGGTTTTAACCTTGTTTATAATTTGGAAAATAAAGTTCATATCTGTGTTCTTACAGTAATTACGTGGTAACTTTCTTTTTGGTTCATCATTCTATCATGTATAGTTTAGAAGATATTAGCTATGATCCTTGAATATATGCGTTGACCAAAAAAGTGCATATATTCAGGTTAATTCCTTAAGTATTAACATTGGAAATTAGCTTATTAATTGTTTTATGTGTGGACCTTCATGGGGAATCCACTGGTACAATTTATTTTACATGTTGTTTCATTAGTTCTTGAGATAAATAAGGTTTTATGGTTTTTATAAGGTATTATACCTTATAATTCCTTAAATATTGACTTTACAGATATGCCATAAAAATGGTATATGTGTATTTTTCCATGGGGAATCCAATATTATAATTTATTTTACATGTTGATTCATTGGTTTTTAAGTTAAACCAATTTTTGTACCAATTTATGGTATTTTTTGTATATTTAAGTAATTATTCTTAATGTATAATTATTCTAAGTAATTTTAATATAATTATATTAACGGTATAATTATTCTGAGTCTTTTTTGTGACCTTATTGGGTATGTGGTCATATCTCAAAGGTTCACATTCCCTACCACCAAAAAAGATTGTACCACAATCTGATATGTGTGATTAGGATATCATCCACTGTCCTACCTCTTCATTAGACTTTGTTAGTCTTGAAGCTCAATAATGCTTAACTTTTCTATTTTTCAGGCTTTCTTTCATGTCTGAACCTTCTTAGTAGTTTATCAGCATTTGTTATATCTTTCTCAAGTAGCCATTCATCTTCTTGAGTTGAATTTCTATACCTTACAAGGTATTCCCTTTCTTTTTTGTTTCATGTCCTTCTTTCTTTAAGGACTTTTAGTATTTTCTTTTCTTCTCCTTCTTCCAAGGGGGGAA
Organism: Austropuccinia psidii; assembly: GCA_023105745.1. Classification (NCBI taxonomy): domain Eukaryota; kingdom Fungi; phylum Basidiomycota; class Pucciniomycetes; order Pucciniales; family Sphaerophragmiaceae; genus Austropuccinia; species Austropuccinia psidii. The sequence continues at coordinate 62,381,108 of JALGQZ010000007.1, forward strand.
TCTCAAGTGGGGGTTTATTTCTTAGTGGAAATAACTCCTTTTCACTTGAACTGTAAGTTTTTATTAGACTTACAGGGAAAGTTGGGTGTTTGTTCATTAGTTCACCTGTGAGTTCTAATTGCACAGCATTGGGTCCATGAAGTGCTTTTATCATAAATGGTCCTGCAAAGGAATCTTTCAATTTCTTTGGGCCTTTTATGTTATTGAAATTAAGGGTTGATACTAAAACCAAGTCTCCTATTTTGAAATCAGGTGGCTTATGACTTTTATCCCATCTTTCTTTTGCATATTTAAAAGAATCTTGCATGCATCTGTTTGCATGGTGTCTTGCTTTGTCAAGCATTATCTTGAAACTGCTTGCTGTTGGATGTATATCCACTAAGTCCTTTTTGATGGTATCATAAAGAAGTCTTGGATTCCAACCTTTCTCTAGCATTGCTGGTGTTTTGCCAGTAGAAGAGTGTATTGATGTCTTATATGCCAGTTCAAGTGCTGGTATTAATGTACACCAATCATGGGTAAAACCATCAGAATCTTTGAATTCTAGCCCATAAGCACAGAATCTTCTGATCATATTCTCTAGGGTCTGTATCATTCTTTCTGCTAGACCATCAGTTTGAGGATGATAAGCTGTTGAGAATGATAACTTTGTCCCAAACAAGTTATGGAGATTTGTCCATAATGCTGAAGTGAACTTTGGGTCTCTGTCACTTATAATATTTTGGAATAAGCCTGTGTGGCTAATGACTTTATTCCATATCATTATGGCTGTATCCATAGATGTGTCATCTTTATGACATGGTAAGAACATGGGAGCTTTACTGTACCTGTCAACTAACACTAGGCATGCATTATAACTCCTGTCTCCTCCTGGAGGTAAGGCTGTTACCAATCCATATGAACTATTTCCCATGGGGATTTTGGTTCTTGGATTTGGATCATCATTCCAAATTTCTTTCCTGTGGCTCTGTTGGCTTTTTGACATCTGTCACAGGTTTGGCAGTATTCTGCAACATCTTTCTTCCAATTTGGCCACCAAGAGCAGATTTTCACCCTCTCTAGTGTCCTATCATCTGAGAGATGTCCAGATGCAACACTATCATGACACTCATGTAAAATAGTGTTTATTAGTGTTCTGTCTGTTAAGGCCATAACACATGTGTGTTTTGTTCTATGGTAAAGGATTCCATCAAGGAGGTGAAATCTTCCTTCATCATATGCCTTTTTCCATATTTAATCTAGTTTTCATGAAAGTGATGGATCTTTGCAGTCTTTCATTAGAAGTTGGCTTAAGATATGGCAATTTTTGTCTGTCTTATAGCTTTCTTTAACTTGGTTAAAGAATTCTGTGCCAATGTCTGTAACACATATTCCTTCTATATGGTGCTCTTCTTGTGGTACCCATGCTGGATTGTCAGGGGTATTTGCTAGAGCCCATCTGCTAAGACCATCTGCATTTTTATGAATATTTCCAGATTTATGAACAATAGTCATATTTCCTCTATATTCTTGGATAGCAATTTGCCATCTCAGCATATGTCTATTTGGAGTCTTCATATTTAATAGTGATTTCACAGCATTACAGTCTGTGATTACATCAAATACTGTGCCATCCAAATAATAATGCAGTTTTTCTAAAGCCCACATTAGGCATAAGCATTCCATTTGGCTTGCTCCATACCTTGCTTCTGTTGGCTTTATCTGCCTTGAAATGAAACAAATTGGTCCTTCGACTGGTTTATCATTGATAATTTGTGTTTGGTGAAGTGTAGCACCTAGTCCTTCTCCACAAGCATCAATGTACAGTTTGAAGGGTAGTTTCCAATCTGGCATCAGAAGAAATGGGGAATTTGTTAAGGAATTTTTCAATTCTTCATATGCCTTGACTCTTTCTTCTGTCATCTCATAGACTGTTTGTTGGTCACATAGCTTATACAAGGATTTAGCAATCTTTGCAAAGTCTTTTATATGCTGTCTATAGTAACCAGCAAATCCTAGAAATGATTGCATTTCTTTTTTGGTTTGAGGCATTGGTTTAAGTAGTACTGCTGCTACTTTATTTTTGTCTATGCCTAGACTAAGGCCAGATACTACATGTCCTAGTGCCTTTAATTCACTATATGCAAAATGACATTTTTTCAAGGAAATTTTCATATTCACTTGGACTATTTTTTGCAGTACCCTTTCTAGTCTTGTGAGGTGATTTTCCCAAGTTTCTGAGCAAACTATGATATCATCAATATAGATAATTAACCATCCTTCTGATAATTCTTCAGGGAATATGGTATTCATCATTCTTTGATAATGGGAAGGTGCATTTTTTATTCCAAATGGCATTCTTAAGTATTCAAAAATTCCACAATGGACTATTATTCTTAGTAGTTTCTTGGAATTGTCTGTTAAAACATTTTGATGAAAACCCTTAGGAGCATCCATAGCTGTGATGAACTTAGCTTGTGCCAATTGGGTTAATGTTGGATGGATTCTTGGTATTGGATATCTGTCTGGAATGGTATAGGTGTTCAGGGCTCTGAAGTCTCCTACCATCCTTGATTTTCCATTATGCCAAGTTATAATGATAGGTGTAGTAACTTCTACTTGTTCATTATGTCCAACCTTTCTTAATACTCCAAGGTCCATTAATTCTTTAATGTGCACCTCTAAGGCTTCTCTAGCTCTTGGACTGGCTGGATAAGCAGGTCTTCTAAATAAAGGTGGGTAAGGCTTTTCTACATTAAGAATTATATCCACTTCATGTCCAATTATGGCCTCTAGTGGCTCTTTGTCAGTTGCAAAGGCATTTTTATACTTAAATAAGAGGTCAATCAATTTTTCTTTCATTTTTTATGTTAATTCTTGATTGAGTTCTGCCTCTTTAAGGTGTTCAGATATAAAAAGTTCTTTTTCTGGAATTTTTTCTTCCTTCTTAATAACTGTGATTTGTTTTTTGTTATTTAAGATGCCAAACTTTTGTCTTTTGTTATCTCCTATGGTAAAATATCTGTCTTTTTGGTTGGAGATATCTATACCATAGATTGATAAGTAGTCATTCCCAAGTATGAAATGATTACTACTACAGTTGTCCATTACTACAAACTCTACTTTAGTTCTGACACATTGTGAGGGATGAGGAAAAATTAGTGTTCAATCAATTATTCCAAGGGGCTTCATGCTCTCACTTGCACTACTAAATTTGACACCTTGTATTGGCATAAGTTTTTCTTGCCAGTCTGGGACAATGGTTTTTAAATAACTTTTGCCAACACAAGTGCAATATGCTCCTGTATCCAAGTTAACCTTTCCTTCTTGGTTATCAACCATAACAATACTTATACTTGATTTTCCAGCTGTATATCCCATTCCTCTTGCAGGTTTGGTTCTATACATTTTGGCATCTTGTATGTTTGTCAGATTTGTGTCAGATGTTCCAACTTGTGGCAAGTTTGAATTAACATCCAGTACTTCATAAATTATGTCAATATTATTAATTTGTGCATTAATTATATTGATTTCATCACTTTCAGAGCTTTCTGACTCTTCTGTCTCTCTTTCAGAGTCAGATTCCTCTTCTTTGTCATTGTGGTTTTCCATTTCCACAATTTCATTAATCTTTGCTTTTTTAAGGCAATTATTGGCTAAGTGTCCAATACCTCCACATTTATGGCATTTTCTTTGCTCATTATTGTTGGATGTATTGGGCTTAAAGGATTCTTTTGATTTATCTTTTTTGATAAATGGCTTATTTGGGCTTTTAATGTCCAATTTTTTCCAAGTCCTGCCATTTTTTGTTCTTGTCACTATATCTTCTAGTGCATTTATATACTCTTCTGTGGAGCATGGTTCTATACATCTGCTTCTTAGGGCATGTTCTAGTTCCCCCCACATTTTTTAAGTATTTTCATATGCACCATCTTCTGTGACATTTCTGGGTACAGTGCATTAAGCCTTTCAACTTGTTTCAAGAACGAAGGTAAAGGTTTGTCTTTCTCTGGGTCAAAGAAAGAGTTTTCAAATTCATTTTCTATTTTATACCTCCAGGCATCATTTGCCCATTTGGTGATTATTTCTTGTTTCCACCAAGACCAGGTATTTTTACCATTTGTTTGTCTTATGCCATAATACCATCTTTTTGCAGATTTCTCAAACAGTGAATGTAATCTTGCAGGGATTAATTCATCTGGTATGGCATAGTCTTCTTGTAACATGTCAATTGTTTTAATAAATGAAATGTGGTCATATTCACCTTCTCCTGTGAATGTTGGCCATTCCTTCAATTGAGGTGCTTCCTTCATTAAGACTTGGTTATTATCTTGGTGACTCAAGTCTGTTATGAAAGGATTTGATAATTCCTCTTTTGTTTTAACAGGGCTTCTTATATGAGAAAATGGAGTTGATAACTTTGGCATATTTAAATTAGCCTCATTAATTTTATCCATTTTTTCAGTAATAAGCCTTATTTCACTTTGAATATCATCTTTCAGATGCATTCTTGCTTCATCACTTTTTTCCACATGGTCCAAAAGTAATTTTTGGTGTGATGAAGTCTTTTCTTCAAATTTTTCTACAGAAATACTTAATTTATTTAATTTTTCTGTAAGATTGTCAATACCCACATCATAATTGATTGTCAAAGTCTTGTCTTTGATATCTTTTTATGTATTTATACAATTCTTGTTGCCCTTGTATTAATTTTTGAGTATTGGCAATTAAATTCTTTGGTTTATTATTTTCAACAATAAACTTAATGTTGTCAATTTCTTTCTTGTTTTGCACAACAATTTTTGTTAAAGAAGATAAATTGTTATTTATTTCTTGTAGTGATAATAAACTGTCTTTAATTTCTTTTAGAGGTAATATACTATTTTTAATTTCTGTTAAAGTATTTACAACATCTTTGGACAAGATCATTTCTTTAGGAAATGAGGTTGTCTCATTCTTTGCTCTTCCTTGTCCTTGAATTCCATCAAGGTTCTGGCCATGTTGAAAACATTGTCCATGGCATCCTTTTGGATTCTTGGGATTCTGTAGCTTGGGGAATATGGTTTCTTCCAATGCTTTTTCTTGTTCTTCTTCCCTTCTTGGGGAAGTGGGTTGGCTTGGGGCTTGCTGGTAGAAGCTACTGGGGCTTCTTCCTTGGTTGCCTCCCTCTTTTTGGCATGGTAGTCCTTGATTTTTTTGATTTGAGGTTTGGATGACAGTGGATTCCATCCATTGGAGTATTTAACTATCTCCTCCTCTTTAAGGAACTTTTTCAGGATGTGCCAGGAGTTCATCACTCCTTGGTGTATTTGAGGCAACATTTCCCAATCTTTGTCCTTGTACACTGTGCAATACTGCTTGTACTGGCTCATGTAGATGTCTATTTGAGCCCTCTGAATGTGATTTGTACCTGTTTGAGTTACTCATACTTAGTTCTAATTCAGGCTCAGATATCATGGGCATTTCTGGGACTTGCCTTTGGGATAAGGCACTTCCTTGTGTGGATTCTGTTCCACTGGGGATATTGCCCTTTCTTTTCCCTTTTGAGGGATCAATTCTACCTCTGAGTCCAGCTCCATCTGATTGGATGGGTATTGGGAACCTCTTCTGGTAGTCATAATTAAAGAATAAGAAAAAATAAAAGTATTTTAGAATAAAATTCTTTTATGGCAATTTAAAAAGAGGTGCTCACCTTCAGAGTCTTGAATGGTGGGTCCTGGAAAGTCTAATTTCTTAGCTTTCTTTCTTTTGGTGATAACTGGTGTTGGAGAACTTTGACAAGTTTCCTCCACCAACCTCTCAACAGTAGCTTGGTTGTCTTCTGTTGGGTTATCTTCAAACACTAAAAAAGACAAATAAATATAAGTCTTTTTATAAGAAGTGTTATTTTTGGCAAGATATGGCAATTTTCCACGTAGAAATTGCTTTTATATCTTTAAAAACTTGAAATGAAGAAAGAAATGAAGAAAATGAATAAAAATAACTTTTTTATTGGTTTTTAATATTTTTTAATATTTTTTTTTTATTTTTTTTTATTTTTATTTTTAAGGAATAAAATAAAAATTAATATGATTCTTTATAAAATTAAATTATAATAGAAATTATTTTTAATTAATAAATTATCTTTTTTAATCACTAGAGTCACTCAAAGAAAGTTCTTGCAAGTCTAAGCATGTGAAAAACCACGTGTAAGACAGTACAATTGCTTTCCAAATGCCTCAATAGCTTTTAAAATCAATAAAATATAAAATTATTATATAATTTTATGATTATAAATATAATTTATTATTGGATAAACCCAATTAGAATCTTTTTAAAGGTCTTTTAAGTAAATATCACGGCCAGGCCCCCAAATGTAAGGTTTGACTATGAAACAATAAGTAAAAATTACTAATTTATTACTTATTGTACTCTGAATGTCCTTATAATTGAAATAAATAAGATTAAAATAATAATAATAATAAAGAAATATTATTATTATGGCGTAAAAATATTATATTATTAAATAAATATAATAATAGAATTAATATTATATAAAATTATAATATTGTAAATAATATATTAATATAAAATAATTAATATATTATAAAGCTCTTTATTATTGTTACCAACAAATAATAAAGGCGTAAGAAACTGTTTTTTATAAATAAAAAACAATTAATAACAATAATATTACCAATATTAAAGTTATATATTAATATAAATACTATATATTAATTAAGAATTATTAAGAGTAATAATAAGAGAGAAATTATTATAATAAGATGAAATAACCTACTTTTAACACTTAAAATAATAATTTGGAGATATTTTACGCCAAAAAAATATAATACAACTTTTTCAAATTGTAGTTACAATAAAAATAAAGAAAATTTACTAAATTTCTTGATTTTACGCGGAAATGAGTTTATAGAGAGATTTATGACAAAAAAAATTAAAGAATTGATTTAATCACACAAAAGTAGTGATTAATAATAAGATGGTCTTTGGTCTTTAATAATATAAGAGTTTTATATATAAAGAATAAAGAAATTACCTTTTATTTAATTGATTTAATGTTTTTGATGTGTCTGAGGGGTAAATAGAGTAAAAAGAGCTCTATTTATAGTAAATACCTCCCTCCTAGAGTCCAGCAGGCTTCTAGTAGACGTGTACTGATCATATCCACTGGAATTGATCAATATTTTAAGGTTTGGAGATGATTACATCATTATCAAACCATATTACATCATTATTACACCATTATTTAGAGTTATCACTATAACTCTAAAGTTGATGACATCAGAGGCTTGGCAGAACCCCAAATTTCGTGGATTTTATTAGTTTTAATCATAAACTAATAGTATTCACAAATTGTATCACTCTTAAGACTGTTAAACTTAAATTAAGGTTACAGTGTGTGATCATAACTGCTCAAATTAAGCTCAAACTTTGATCCTCAATAACGTTTAAGATTTACACGCTACAGCAATTCAGAGAGTGAATTATGATAGCCTGGCATAACCGTATTATGCTTCCAAAAGATTTTCATTACATCATCAAAACTCTAATTTTGATGATTTTTATTGTAACTCATCTTTTCTGTTGAAACTCAATATTTTAAACTTCAAACCTTGATTTCAGGGGGTTATACCCTGAATTTAATAATAAAAATTACATCATTCTTCACGAATGAGCTAGTACAATCCAACTGTATACTTTTTTTTAAGTTTGGAGCACTTTCACAACAAAGTGGTCAACAGCTCTGTTGATTTTTATCAATAATTCATCATAGGTTTCAACCTTGCTTATAATTTGTAGAATAAATTTCATATCTGTGTTCCTAAAGTAATTACGTGGTAACTTTATTTTTGGTTCATCATTCTATCATGTATAGTTTAGAAGATATTAGCTATGATCCTTGAATATATGCGTTGACCAAAAAGTGCATATATTCAGGTTAATTCCTTAAGTATTAACATTGGAAATTAGCTTATTAATTGTTTTATGTGTGGATGCTTATGGGGAATCCACTGGTACAATTTATTTCACATGTTGATTCATTAGTTCTTGCGATAAATAAGGTTTTATGGTTTTTATAAGGTATTATACCTTATAATTCCTTAAATATTGACTTTACAGATATCCCATAAAAATGGTATATGTGTATTTTTCCATGGGGAATCCAATGATATAGTTTATTTTACATGTTGATTCATTGGTTTTTAAGTTAAACCAATTTTTGTACCAATATATGGTATTTTTTGTATATTTAAGTAATTATTCTTAATGTATAATTATTCTAAGTAATTTTAATATAATTATATTAAGGGTATAATTATTCTGAGTCTTTTTTGTGACCTTATTGGGTATGTGGTCATATCTCAAAGGTTCACAGCAATAGCAGTTATGTCAGCTTCTGGACTCTCAATAAGAGGTTCAAAGGTGCTGGCTAACCTTTGGGAACTGGTGGAAGTTCTGGCATCCTCCATTTGTGCCTCTCCTCTGGGAGGACATTCTTGCCTTTTGGATTTGTGGCTGGAATGTCCTGGTCCAGATCCATTTGATTGGATGGAGTAGTTGCTTCCACTTCTAGTAGGAGTCATTTCACGTCAATTTTAGTAAAAAATAGAGTAAAATTGAATTGAATTCACCTGCAGGACCTTTAAAGGGCTCTTTGGTTATTTAACCCCTTGGTGCTTGGCTGGTTTGAATCTCAATGCTGGACTCTGAGGCTTCAGAGTCTGAAGAACCTTCTCTGATTGAAGACACTAGAGAAAATTAAAAATATAAGTTATTTTATCAAATAATAAAAATAACTTATAAACTCAACTTATTAAATAAAGTTGTTTTAATGTAATTTTATGGCAAATTACGTCAAAAATAAAGAAAAATGTCTAAGATAAAAGAAAAAATATTTTTAGTAAAGATTTTTTTTATTTTATTTATTATTTTCTTTAAAGAAATAATAATTATGCAATTAACAAGTTAATTAATCAAAATTGTAGTATTATTCACTTTATACTAGAATAACTCAAAGAGTAAATTTCAAGTCTGTGATGTGAAGAAGCCACTAGTTAGACAAAAGAAATTTATTCCAAGTCACTCAATAGTATATTGTTTGAAACAATATTCTTAAGAAAAAAATAACTTTATTCATATTATAAAGATTATTTATAAGGGATAAGTCCCAAAAAAGCAAATATTAAAACAAATATGGCAATTTTACGTCAAAAAACAGTAAAATAAGGTCTAGAATATGATTTATGTCCCAAAAATTGGTTTAAAATCACGGCCAGGCCCCCAAATGTAAGGTTTGTCTATGAAACTCTTGATAATAGTAACAATATCAAGAGTACTATGACTGTCCTCAGTAGAAAAATATAATATAATAAAATATTACAACCACAAATTTAAATATAACTATTAAAAATAATTATATGAAAAATAATTTGATTATTATTATGATAATATAATAATAAAAAAATAATAATAATTATAATAAATTATAATTATTCTATTATTGTTATAGTCACTGACAGTTATAACAATAAGACGTGTAAAGCTCTTAATGAGACAATTACACGTGGAAAATATGAATATTAACCACTTATAAATAATATAAATATTATTTACAAAAAGAATTAAACACACACTGTTCAGAAATAATTCTTTTAGAATAAAAATTCTATATAAAAAAACTAATATTTAGATAAAAAAAATATAGAATTTTAAAGAAAACTTGATTTTAAGATTTATTTAATACAACAAGTCTAATACAACACTTATTATACTAAATAAAGGTTATAAGTTAAAAACACGTCAAAAATCAAGAAATTTAAAGATAAAACAGCTTTTTATAATATAAATTATGATTAAAGAGTTTTTGAGAGGAATTTGTGGATTTTAAAAGATATTTAAAATGATAATTTTATATAATAAAATATATTATTGGTGATTACAACAATAATCTAAATTCTATGACTTCAATTCTTTAATTTTAATAAATAAAAAATAAAAAGAACTTAAGAATTACTTTAATAATAAGATTTTATATTTAATAAAACTTTACCTGTTTAAATTTCTAATATGATTGGATTGATAATGAATGATGGACAAAAACAGTGATGAAAAGACTCTTTTTATGTCTTCAGAGCAGCTCTCATGATTCATAATGGATGTAGAGGGCGTGCTCAGGTCAAAACTGAAAAACCATGCTTAAAAATGAAGTTCTTAACTTAAGGCAACTTATTTTTACTTCCAATTTAAAGTTACCAGTGTTATTCTTAACTCCAAGTAACTTTAATCATCATTTAGTTTAACTATTTTAAGTTTGAATATAAAATAAGGCTATTTATATTAAGGTTCATCACATGAAAAACTTAAAATTAGAGTTTCAAGCAAAAATCTCTTAAACTCAATTTTTAAAGAAATCATAAGTTTCTTTGAGTTTAATTAAAAGAGTAAATTTCCAGGCTAATTACCCAGAAAATTTATTTATAAAAGATACTTAAAATTTAATTTATATATTGATAATGGTAAATTCTAAGTTGTGTGAAATTTTCAAGCAAATCCATTAAGAATCGGATTTTTAATGAATTTTTGAAGTTATTGCTATTTTTCCACGTAAAATAGCAAAACACACCAAACCTTAAGTTTTGATAAGGTTTTAATGCTTGAAACTTTAAAGTTTTAAGCTTATTTAAGGTTTTTAAGCTTAATTAAGCTCTGATAGTTCTTAAAACCTTGATTTCAAGCCTGCATATTGGGATTTACCCTTTGGCAGCTTGAAATTCCTGTCCAATTTGGGATAAAACCAGTTTAAACCTTAAGGTTGGATCAAAGTCTAATCTTAAAGTTTAAATAAGGTTGAAAATCCTTCAATACAGGTGGACAACCTTAATTGAATCCTTGCAGATCCAAAAAGTTGGGTACCCCAGCCCTATTTGGTCTTTTTCCTTTGTCCCACCTTTCTGCGTGGATTTTGCCCTTTTGTTTATTTAAAGCCATACTATGGCCTTAAACCCTTTTAAATTGAGCTCACGCAGGATTTACATTCTGTATGGCAAATCCTTAGCCAATTCAGTAAATATACACCACACCTCAATTTTAACTAAAATTTTGGTAAGTTTGCATAAACCTTATGCAACTTTAAATTTAAGCTTAATTAAGCTTAAATTTAACAATTTTAAAAAAATGTTAAAAAAGTTACATTGGTACTGTGAGATTCTTAAATCTTCCAATAACATAAAAAATAAGTGGTTTTGGGTATAACACCCAATGGGTGTACCCTAGGCTATTTTTGGTGTAGAATCCAAAAATGACATAATATTTATAACTTTGTTTATCCAAAAAAAAGTTATACTTATTTTTTATTATTTTTCATTTTAAATTCAACTAAAAAGTCTGTTTAAGACAAAATTAACTGTTTATAAAATCATTTGTGGCCTTATGGGTATGTCATACATACCTCACAGGCTCACAACAATTTTATTTTTTGGTGGGAGGGAATGTGAGCCTTGAGGTATATTTTACATACCCAAATAGGCCACGTTTATCTTAAAAAGTAATTTTGAATTATAAATAGCTCATAGATCATGCATATATTCAAAATTCATCATTCTTGATTTCAGAAAAGATGAATGACTTTTTATTGAGTAAGTAAATCCATGGATTTAAGGCCAGATTTAAATTCTACACAAAACTTCACCTAGGGTAGCTCCATAGAGTGAATAAGCTCAAATTAACTCTTTGAGGTGGTAAAATGGAAAATACTTCAATACCACATCATCAATACCACATAAAAGATCCTTGAAAATTTTTGTTTTTCTTAATTTCACACCAAAATAATGGGAAAGTGAGAAATCCCATGTTACATATACACTAAGAATAGTGTGATGCATTTTTTGAGTACTTAATATTATGGTATTCCTACATGGACTTTTGGTACACCCATAGTGGATATCTCACTTTAAGCTTAAATTACTATTTTGACGTAAAAAATAGGCGAGGGGGACAAAAGACATCAAAGAGAGCCAGGGTACCCAACTTCTGAGGACTCAGAGGCGTAGATAGCTCCAAAGCTTGGTTCCATGGCTGATCTTGACCCAATTGGTAAACTAAACCTCTTTGGGAACTTGGTTACCATGTCACAACTACTGTAAATCTTAAGAAAATAGCAAATAACCTGCTATTTTGACGTGCCAAGGAGGTAAAGAGCTACTTGGACTCCTGTAACCACGTCAATTCTTAATGACTTTTCATGGATAAACCCCAAAAGAGTAATTCAAACCCTTTTTGCACTTATATCCATTGATTTACCTCATAGCAACCAGTGAAACACTGATATTTGCAATTCTACGTAGAAATGAGGTAAAAACGTCAAAAATTCATTAAAAATACAACTCTTGATGAATCCTTCTGAAACTTTCAGGACCAATGGAGAACTGTATTATATATGGTACAACCAAAAAGAATTACAGGTTTACTAGTAAAACTAAAAGCTTTACTTACAGTCCATTTTTTGACCATTCTACGTTAAACACTGAATCTTCAAAAATTCACAGTAAGTAAAACCTGTGATGAAATTGGCAATAACATTGATAACTTTGAGAAATCAATGATTATTTTGGAATAAAAGAAGATTTACAGATGTTACTCCTTTTATCCTTAACCATATTGGGGTTGGTAGTCACGTAAAAGCATCAATTAAGTAATTATGATAATCTTACGCTACAACGGATGATGCAATCATTAATCCAAAAAAGTTTTATTGTTTTCTCACTCAATGGTTTTTCAGTTTGCTCCATGGCACGCCTCTGTGAGCTGTTGTTGACTTAAAAGAAGCCTCTTCTTGCTGTTTTTTCCATATCATCATCATCTTATTAATCATTTATATCAGTATTACCAACAAGTAAGTATTAGTTAAAACTTTTCTTAAGTGTTTTATTCTTTCAGAACCAATCAGAAGGACGTGAAATCATTGAAATCAACTATATATTGCTGTAATACATTTATAAATTCATTATGATCCTCTAAATCCACAATTATACGTCAAATCTCTCTATCTTATCTTTCAATAAGCTCTTTGGAATATTAGTGAGTGATTTATCTTTAATTCTTAAAGTTTTTCTCTAAAAATAGTTTTCTTCAAGAATTATCATTATAATTATTCTTGCAAAAGATAATTATATATTGAAATAATTTTATTATTTTAATAAAAGAAGTTTTTATTATTAAATTCTTCTTGTAATTGATTCTTGTAGACAATTACTTACTCACTGTTAAAATCACTAGTAGTGCCTAACACGTGAAAGAAATAATTCTTTAATTATTTAATTGTGGTTATATTAATATTTTATTATTATATTTCATAAGAACAGACATAGTACTGTTGATTAATAGTAATATTATCATCAGTTTCATAGTCACATCTTACATTTGGGGGCCTGGCCGTGTTTTTTGAACCTTGTACCCTTAATTAATATATTTTTAAGTTCTAAAATATATTAATTTAATATTTTTTTTCTTCAATTTAAAGAAAAAATTATTTTTATTTTTGAAATTGTCTTAAAATCTTATTTCATTGAGGAATTTGGTTTAATTTTGTACTGTTTTTACACATGGCTTTCTCACATCCAAAAACTTATAAAATTATTCTTTGAGTTACTCTGACTTATTTTTTTTTTCAAATTCTTAAATTTTAATACCTTTTTCTTTGAAATGATTTTTTTTTAATATCAAAAAATAATAAAACTTATAAAAAATCTTTTAAAAATATCTTAAATCATAAAAATAATTTCTTTTATCATATTTTCTCTTTAAGTGTCTTTAATCAAATACTGTGCAGCTGGCAACAGACTCAGTAAAAGATACATCAATAGTCGTGAATCTTCAGAAGCAGAATCTGAAGAAAGTATTGAGGTGCAAATTGCTAAAAGAGGCACCTTATCTAACTCAGAAAAGGCTAAATTCCCACCAAAAGGTGTGTATTTTATCTTATATTTTCACTTTTTATCCTTAAACATTGACGTGAAAATGGTGCATACCAGAAATGAAAGCAACTATTCAGTCCAACCAGATGGATGTGGACAAGGAAGAGGCAAGACCAAATCCAGAAGTGCCAAATTTTCCACAAGAAAGACACATCTGGAGGATGCCAGAGTTGCCCCCCATTCCCCAAGGTCTGTACCAACAGATTTTGATGTGAATTCTGAGCCTGAACTAATTCATGATATTATTTCCAAGGCTGAACCATTTTCAAGTGGCAGAAATAGAAATATATCAATGCCAGTACAAGAATTGGTTCAGAGCAGCCAAAGAAGAGGAGTGGGAAATATGCCCAAGCCTTTGGCAGGGGGCCATGAACTCCTACTTACACATCAAGAGCTTTCTGGGTCAGGAGAAGACCATAGAACTCTTAGGAGGATGGAGCCCCCTGTCTTGCAAAGACAAGGTCAAAAAGATAAAGAATTGGTTGAAGAACCAAAGTCTTTTATCTATAGACCAGAAGAAAGAGTTGGAAATGACTCCAGCTTTGGAAACAGAGGCACCAGTGGCGTCTACCAGCTCCAAACCAGCTCCAGAAGCGTCCAAGGTCAAGCCCAAGGGACCTCAGAAGAAGCAGAAAGGTCCCAAGAACCATCAAGGCAAAGGAAAAGGCAAAGCCAATTGGCACAGACCTTACCCACAAGGGTACAGGATCCCCAAATTGGAGCCTTCAGCCGTGGACAGTGTCTTCAATATGGCCAGAACTCTGATGGAATTCACAGCCAAGGAGCAGGAAAGGATGAACAGAAACTTTCCACGCAAATAATTGGTGTACAGACTAGTATTAATGTAGAAATTGGTAAACTTGATAGAAAGTTAACTAAAATTGCATCAGATATAGCTGAATTAAAGAAAAATGACAAGACATACATTGAATTGCACCAAGTGACACAGGCCAGACTTGACTCAATTACCAATTCTTGCAAAAGAATTGAAAACATGTGCCAAGTTCAGCATGATGAGATGGAAGAACTTTCCACTTTTAAGGTGAATAATCAACTTACAACTTTACAAGACCAAGTCTTAAAAATAGTTGAGAATACCAACCAATTTGCTATACACTTAGCAAAAAGTGACAGTGAAAGGCATAAGTTGAAGAATGAAATAATTGCAAGTGTGGAACAAATTCATAAGAATCATGAACCACATATGCCAAGACATTCTACACCTTTAACTGAAGAAAAACATTCTGTTAAGGAAAGTCTAACCCCATTCTTGGGAGAAAATGCCTACTCTGCAAGAGATATTCCCAAAATAGAAGAATGGCCAACATTCTCTGGTGAAGGAGAATATAACCATATTGAATTCATCAGGACTATTGATATGTTGCAAGAAGACTTTAATATACCTGATGAAATCATAGTGGGAAAATTACACTGTCTGTTTACCAGAACTGCAAAGAAATGGTATTACAAAATGAGGATTGATCATGGTAAACATGATTGGTCTTGGTGGAAATCTGAAATAATTATCAAATGGGCCAACAATTCTTGGAGGTTTAAAATAGAAAATTCCTTTGAAAGTGCCATTTTTAACTCAGAGAAAGATAAACCACTTACTTGGTTCTTCAAGCAAAAAGACAGATTATCTGCCTTACAACCAGATATGTCTGACACTATGATTAATATGAAAATATTAAGAAAGTGTGGAGGAGAATTGGAACATGCTATCAAAAGCAGATGTGTAGAACCCTGTTCAAAAGAAGACTACATTAATGCTATGGAAGATATCATTGCCACAACAAGAGTTGGTAAAACTTGGTCTAAAATCCCAACAGAATCCAAGATGACCTCTAAGATTCCCAAAGAGGATAAGAGACCAGAAAAACCTGTCTTAAAGTGTCATCAATGTGGAAGCACTTCACATTGAGCCAACCCTTGCACAAAAAAGACAAAAATCAATGGAGTTCAAATCATTGAAGAGATTCAGTGTACTGAAGAGAAGGAAGAATCTGATCAACATTCTGCAGTCTCTGAAGATACACCAGTAGAGGACTATCCCTTTGAAAACATCACAGCTTTCTTTGAGGTCACAGAAGTCCATACCCACTTGCCACAGTACAGTGAGGATTGCTGCAACCTGACCAATATCCAAGATGCCAGAATGTGTAAAACAAAACCTGCTAGAGGAAAGGGTTATACTGCTGGAGCATTCAGTATCACATCAGTTTTGATGAGTGATATTGAAGCCAAAGTAAATTTGGATACAGGGGCATTTTGCACTTGTGTGGGCAAAGATTATCTCCAAATTATACTTCCTGGATGGAAGAGCCATCTGTTACCAATAGAAGGTGTACAATTTAGTAGTGCCAGTAACAATATGTACCCCTTGGGTATATTAGACACTAATCTTGTATTGCCACACCCAGCAGGAAGTGTAAGGATGAAAACTGAAATTGTTGTAATGGATAATTGCGCATCTCAGCACATCATTCTTCAAAATAATTACTTGAATGTCTATGGTATTGACATCAATAACCATAAAGACAGATATTTCACAATTGGGGATAAGAAAAGACAAAAATTTGCCTTTTCCAATATGCCAAAACAAATATCTGTGGTATCTTCTGTCAAACATACTTATAAAGATGAATTTGTGTCTAATCAACTTGTTGAAGCACAGATTAATCCATCTTTGTCACCAAAAATGAAGAATGAACTTATTGACGTGTTATACACATACAATACTGCATTTGCCTCTGATAATGAACCATTAGGTGCTATAAGAGGACATGAATTTCATATCACTCTTAATATTGACAGACCATATCCCCCAGTACTTAGAATACCAGCTTATTCAGCCAGTCCCAGAGCTAGGGAAGCCTTGGAGAAACATATCCAAGAGTTAATTCAACTTGGTGTACTAAGGAAAGTAGGCCATAATGAGGAGGTTGACGTGACAACACCTGTTATCATTGCTTGGCATAATGATAAGTCAATAATGGTTGGAGATTTTAGAGCTTTGAATACCTACACAGTTCCAGATAGGTATCCAATCCCTAGAATCCAAGAAACCTTGACTCAATTGTCTAAAGCCAAGTATATAACATCAATGGATGCATTGAAAGGCTTCCATCAAAATGTTTTGACGCCTAAGGCTAAGAAACTACTTAGAATTATCACTCACTGTGTTATTTTTGAATATCTTAGGATGCCATTTGGCATTAAAAATGCTCCATCTCATTATCAAAGAATGATGAAGACCATCTTCCCCAAAGAATAGTCTGAAGGATGGCTTATCATTTATATTGATGATATTATCATATGTTCTGACTCATGGTCTTTACACCTTGAAAGACTTGCAAGAGTACTTCACAAAGTTGGAGAAGTGAATATGAAAATTTCACTTAAGAAATGCATCTTTGGTTTTGAAGAACTCAAAGCATTAGGACATGTTGTTTCTGGTTTAAGCTTGGGTATTGACAAAAATAAAGTGGCAGCAGTACTGCTTAACCCAATACCCCAGAATAAAAAAGAAATGATGTGTTTTCTTGGATTTGCTAGTTACTATAGGCAACATTTAAAAGACTTTGCAATTCTGGCCAAATCACTCTATAGAATCCGTGATCAACAGACTGTATTTGGGATGACAGAGGAGAGAATTAAAGCTTATGAGAAGATAAAGAAAGCACTTACAGAAGCACCTTTACTCCTCATGCCTGACTGGAATATTCCTTTTAAGTTGTACATTGATGCATGTGGAGATGGATTGGGGGCAGCCCTACATCAAGTCCAAATTATTGATGACAAACCTACAGAAGGACCAGTTTGTTATATCTCCAGGCAAATCAACCCAACAGAAGCAAGAGATGGTGCAAGCCAAATGGAGTGCTTATGTTTGGTATGGGCACTTGAGAAATTACACTATTAACTTGATGGCAGTGTTTTTGAAGTGATAACTGACTGTAATGCAGTAAAATCACTTCTTAACATGAAAACTCCCAACAGACATATGTTGAGATGGCAAATAGCTATTCAAGAATATAGAGGAAACATGACTATAGTTCATAAAGCAGGAAACATTCACAAGAATGCTGATGGACTTAGTAGATGGGCTTGAGCCAACACTCCTGATATCCCAGCTTATGTACCTTTGGAAGCTGAACCACAGATTCCAATTGAAGGAATTAACATAACTGATATTGGAACTGAATTCTTTGAGGAGGTCAGAGAATCTTATAAACAAGACAAGAATTGCCATATCTTGACTTCTTTATTAGATAAATACTGCAAAGATACATCTTTAGTTAATGCACTTGATGAAGTTTGGAAAAATTCCTATTCTGAAGGAAGATTTCACTTGTTTGATGGAATCATTTACCACAGAACAAAACATTCTTGTGTTATGGCATTGTGCAGTAGATTACTTATCAATACAATTCTTCATGAATGTCATGATAGTATCTACTCTGGACACCTCTCAGAGAATAGAACACTTGAAAAAGTGAAAAACTGTGCATAGTGGCCATCTTGGAGAAGAGAAACCATTGAATATTGCCATACCTGTGACAGATGCCAAAAATCAAACAGGAGTACAGGCAAGAAATTTGGACTTATGATCCATATTCAAGAACCAAAATCACCTTGGGAAGTTGTTCACATGGATTGGGTCACAGCACTTCCTCAAAGTGGTGAAAAAAGCTATAATGCTTGTTTAGTCATTGTAGACAGATATAGCCAAACTCCCAAATTCTTACCATGTCATAAAGATAACAATGATTTGGATACAGCTCTTCTTCTATGGAGTAGAGTTATTTCTCACACAGGATTATTTAAGAATATCATAAGTGACAGAGATCCCAAGTTCACATCTGCACTTTGGACCAATCTTCATAGATTGTTTGGGACTAAGTTATCGTTCTCTACAGCATATCACCCTCAAACAGATGGGCTAGCAGAGAGGATGATTCAGACTTTAGAAGACATGATCAGGAGATTCTGTGCTTATGGATTAGAATTCAAAGACTCAGATGGCTTTACCCATGACTGGTGCACTCTGATACCTGCATTAGAATTGGCATATAAGACATCAGTCCATTCTTCCACAGGATAAACTCCTGCTATGTTGGAAAAAGGATGGAATCCAAGACTCCCAGCAGACACACTGAGGAAAGACTTGATTGACATTCATCCTACAGCTTCCAGCTTCAAGATAATGCTTGATAAAGTAAAACACCATGCAAAACAAAGTATGTATTATTCTTTTGATTATGCAAAACAGAAGTGGGACAAGAGTCATAAAGTACCAGACTTCAAAGTATGGGACTTAGTTTTAGTTTCAACCTTGAATTTTAATAATATCAAAGGCCCAAAGAAACTTAAAGATTCTTATGTAGGACCTTTTGTTTTTGTTGCTTTACATGGAACCAATGCAGTTCAAGTGGAATCGAGTGGTGAATTGGAAAATAAACACCCCACCTTTCCAGTCAGCTTGATAAAGCCTTATCAACCAACTGACAAAGAATTGTTTCCTTTAAGAAACCCAACTCCTTTAACTGTACCACCTGTGGACCAGAATGAAGACAAAAAGCTAAAGAAAGTCATTAAGGAAAGGAGACTTAGGGGTAAAAATCAGAGAGAATATCTTGTCAGATATAGAAATCCAGTACATGAAGATGAATGGATGGCAGAATCAGAAATACCTGACTCAGATAAACTCTTAAGAACATTTAGACATGAAAGAAGGCCACAAGCGTGAATATGTCTATAAATGTGCTTTAAATTACTTGATCTGAGTGATGTAAAGAGGTTGGACAGTGGACATTAACCCCCTTTGGGGCCTTATTATTTTATCACTAATAAAATTGTAGTACAATTTTATTTTTTGGTGGGAGGGAATGTGAGCCTTGAGGTATATTTTACATACCCAAATAGGCCACAATTATCTTAAAAAGAAATTTTGAATTATACATAAATCATAAATCATGCATATATTCAAAATTCATCATTTTTGATTTCAGAAAAGATGAATAACTTTTTATTGAGTAAGTAAATCCATGGATTTAAGGCCAGATTTGGATTCTACACAAAAATTAACCCAGGGTAGGTCCATAGAGTGAATAAGCTCAAATTAAGTCTTTGAGGTGGTAAAATGGAAAATACTTCAATACCACATCATCAATACCACATAAAGATCCTTGAAAATTTTTGTTTTTCTTAATTTCACGCCAAAATAATGGGAAAGTGAGAAATCCCATGTTATATATACACTAAGAATAGTGTTATGCATGTTTTGAGCACTTAATATCATGGTATTCTTACATGGACTTTTGGTACACCCATAGTGGATACCTCACTTTAAGCTTAAATTACTATTTTGACGTAAAAAATAGGCAAGGGGGACAAAAGACATCAAAGAGAGCCAGGGTACCCAACTTCTGAGGACTCAGAGGCGTGGATAGCTCCAAAGCTTGGTTCCATGGCTGATCTTTACCCAATTGGTAAACTAAACCTCTTTGGGAACTTGGTTACCATGTCACAACTACTGTAAATCTTAAGAAAATAGCAAATAACCTGCTATTTTGACGTGCCAAGAAGGTAAAGAGCTACTTAGACTCCTGTAACCACGTCAATTCCTAATGACTTTTCATGGATAAACCCCATAAGAGTAATTAAAACCCTTTTTGTACTTATATCTATTGATTTACCTCATAGCAACCAGTGAAACACTGATATTTGCAATTCTACGTAGAAATGAGGTAAAAACTTCAAAAATTCATTAAAAATACAATTGTTAATGAATCCTTCTGAAACTTTCAGGACCAATGGAGAACTGTATTATCTATGGTACAACCAAAAAGAATCACAGTTTTACTTGTAAAACTAAAAGCGTTACTTACAGTCCATTTTTTGACCATTCTATGTGAAACACTGAATCTTCAAAAATCCACAGTAATTAAAACCTGTGATGAAATTGGCAATAACATTGATAACTTTGAGAAATCAATGATTATTTTGGACTAAAATAAGATTTACAGATGTTACTCCTTTTATTCTTAACCATATTGGGGTTGGTAGTCACGTAAAAGCATCAATTAAGTAATTATGATAATCTTACGTGACAACAGATGATGCAATCAATAATCCAAAAGGGTTTATTGTTTTCTCACTCACTGGTTTTTCAGTTTGCTCCATGGCACACCTCTGTGAGCTGTTGTTGACTTAAAAGAAGCCTCTTCTTGCTTTTTTTTCCGTATCATCATCATCTTATTAATCATTTATATCAGTATTACCAACAAGTAAGTATTAGTTAAAACTTTTCTTAAGTGTTTTATTCTTTCAGAACCAATCAGAAAGACGTGAAATCATAAAAATCAACTATATACTGTTGTAATACATTTATAAATTCATTTTGATCCTCTGAATCCACAATTATACGTCAAATCTCTCTATCTTATCTTTCAATAAGCTCTTTGGAATATTAGTGAGTGATTTATCTTTAATTCTTAAAGTTTTTCTCTAAAAATAGTTTTCTTCAAGAATTATCATTATAATTATTCTTGCAAAAGATAATTATATATTAAAATAATTTTATTATTAAATTCTTCTGGTAATTGATTATTGTAGACAATTACTTACTCACTGTTAAAATCACTAGTAGTGCTTAACACGTGAAAGAAATAATTCTTTAATTATTTAATTGTGGTTATAATAATATTTTATTATTATATTTCATAAGACCAGACATAGTACTGTTGATTAATAGTAATATTATCATCAGTTTCATAGTCACATCTTACAAAAAGGACCCAAAGGGGGTTAATTTCCACTGTCCAACCTTGTACATTACTCAGATCAAGTCATTTAAAGCACATTTTATAGACATATGCAGCCTTGTGGCCTTCTTTCATGTCTAAATCTTCTTAAGAGTTTATCTGAGTCAGGTATTTCTGATTCTGCCAGCCATTCATCTTCATGTACTGAAATTCTATATCTGACAAAATATTCTATTTGATGTTTACCCCTAAGTCTCCTTTCTTTAATGACTTTCTTTATCTTTCTGTATTCATTCTGTTCCACTTGTGGTACAGTTAAAGGAGTTGGGTTCCTTGAAGGAAACAATTCTTTATAAGCTGGTTCATAAGGATTTATCAAGCTGACTGGAAAATTGGGGTGTTTATTTTCCAATTCACATCTAAATTCCACTTAAACTGCATTGGTTCCATGTAAGGCAACAATAACAAAAGGTCCTACATAAGAATCTTTAATTTTCTTTTGACCTTTGATATCATTAAAATTCAAGGTTGAAAAGAGAAATGAATCCCCTACTTTGAAGTCTGGTACTTTATGACTCTTGTCCCACTTCTGTTTTGCATAGTCAAAAGCTGCATTCATACTTTGTTTTTCATGATGTTTCACTTTATCAAGGATTAACTTGAATCTGGAAGCTGTGGAATTAATTTCAATCAAGTCTTTCCTCAGTGTGTCTGCTGGGAGTCTTGGATTCCATCCTTTTTCTAACACAGCAGGAGTTTTACCTGTGGAAGAATAGACTGATGTCTTATATGCCAATCATAATCCAGGTATAAGAGTGCACCAGTCATGGGTAAAGCCATCTGATTCTTTGAGTTCTAACCCATAAGCACAAATTCTCCTGATCATATCTTCTACATTTTGAATCATCCTCTCTGCTAGCCCATCTGTTTGAGGGTGATATGCTGTAGAGAATGATACATTAGTCCCAAACAATCTATGAATATTGGTCCAAAGTGCAGATGTGAGTTTGGGATCTCTGTCACTTATGATATTCTTAAATAATCCTGTATGAGAAATAACTCTACTCCATAGAAGAAGAGCTGTATCCAAATCATTGTTATCTTTATGACATGGTAAGAATATGGGAGTTTTGCTATATCTGTCTACAATGACTAAACAAGCATTATAGCTATTGTCACCACTTTGAGGAAGTGCTGTGACCCAGTCCATGTGAACAACTTCCCAAGGTGATTTTGGTTCTTGAATATGGATCATAAGTCCAAAGTTCTTGCCTGTACTCCTGTTTGATTTTTGGCATCTGTCACAGGTATGGCAATATTCAATGGTTATCTTCTCCAAGATGGCCACCATGCACAGTTTTTCACTTTTTCAAGTTTTCTGTCCTCTGACAGGTGTCCAGAGTATATGCTATCATGGCATTCATGAAGAATGGTATTGATAAGCAATCTGCTACATAATGTTGTCACACAGGAATGTTTGGTTCTATGGTAAATAATCCCATCAAACAAGTGAAATCTTCCTTCAGAATAGGAATTTTTAAAAACTTCATCCAGTGCATTGACTAGAGATGTATCTTTGGAGTCTTTATCTAATAAAGAAGTCAAGATATGGCAATTCATGTCTGGCTTATAAGATTCTCTGACTTCTTCAAAGAATTCAGTCCCAATATCAGTTATGTTAATTCTTTCAATTTGAATCTG
The DNA here is from genome assembly GCA_023105745.1 of Austropuccinia psidii. NCBI lineage: Eukaryota > Fungi > Basidiomycota > Pucciniomycetes > Pucciniales > Sphaerophragmiaceae > Austropuccinia > Austropuccinia psidii. The sequence goes on from JALGQZ010000007.1 coordinate 62,404,530, forward strand.
TGGTTCTGCTTCCAAAGGTACATAAGCTGGGTTATCAGGAGTGTTGGCTAGTGCCCACCTACTAAGTCCATCAGCATTCTTGTGAATTTTTCCTGCTTTATGAACTATAGTCATGTTTCCTCTATATTCTTGAAAAGCAATTTGCCATCTCAACATATGTCTGTTGGAAGTTTTCATGTTAAGAAGTGATTTCACAGCATTACAGTCAGTTATCACTACAAAAACACTGCCATCAAGATAATAGTGTAATTTCTCAAGTGCCCATACCAAATATAAGCACTCCATTTGGCTTGCACCATATCTGGCTTCTGTTGGTTTGATCTGTCTTAAGATTTAACAAACTGGTCCTTGTGTAGGTTTTTCATCAATAATTTGCACTTGATTTAGGGCTTCTCCTAATCCATCGCCACATGCATCAATGTACAATTCAAAAGGAATTTTCCAGTCAGGAATGAGGAGTAAAGGTGCTTCTGTAAGAGCTTTCTTTATCTTCTCATAAGATTTAATTCTCTCCTGTGTCATCTCAAATACAGTCTGTTGATCACAGATTCTCTATAGTGACTTGGCTAGAATTGAAAAGTCTTTCAAGTGTTGCCTATAATAACTGGCAAATCCAAGAAAAGACACCATTTCTTTTTTATTCTGGGGTATTGGCTTAAGTAACACTGCTGCTACTTTGTTTTGGTAAATACCCAAGCATAAACCAGAAACAACATTTCCTAATGGTTTGAGTTCTTCAAAACCAAAATTGCATTTCTTGAGTGAAACTTTCATATTCACCTCTGCAAATTTGTGAAGTACTCTTGCAAGTCCTTCAAGGTGCAAAGACCATGAATAAGAACATATGATAATATCATCAATATAAATGATACGCCATCCTTCAGATAATTCTGTGGGAAAGATGGTATTCCTCATTCTTGGATAATGGGATGGAGCATTCTTATTGCCAAATGGTATTCTAAGATACTCATAAATACCACAGTGAGTGATAATGCTCAGTAATTTCTTAGCTTTAGGCATCAAAACATTTTGATCAAAGCTTTTCACTGCATCCATTGATGTTATATATTGGCTTTAGAAAATTGAGTCAAGGTTTCTTGAATTCTAGGGATTGGATACCTATCTGGAACTGTGGAAGTATTCAATGCTCTGAAATCTTGAACCATTCTTGACTTATCATTATGCCAAGCAATAATAACAGGTTTTGTCACTTCAACTTCCTCATTATGTCCTACTCTCCTTAGTACACCAAGTTGGATTAACTCTTGGATATGTTTCTCCAAGGCTTCTCTAGCTCTGGGACTGGCTGGATAAGCTGTTCTTCTAAGTACTGGAGGATATGGTCTGTTAATATTAAGATTAATATCAACTTCATGTCCTTTTATAGCACCTCATGGTTCATTATCAGAGGCAAACACATTATTGTATGTGTATAACACATCAATAAGTTCATTCCTCATCTTTGGTGACAAAGATGGATTAATTTGTGCTTCAACAAGCTGATTAGACACAAATTTATCTTTATCAGTATTCTTAACAGAAGATACTACAGATATTTGTTTTGGTATATTGGAAAAAGCAAATTTCTGTCTCTTGTTATCCCCAATTGTGAAATATCTGTCTTTATTGTTATTGATGTCAATACCATAAATATTCAAGTAATCATTTCCAAGAATGATGTGCTGAGATGTGCAATTATTCATTACTACTATCTCTGTCTTCATTCTTATACTTCCTGAAGGGTGTGGGAACACAATATTAGTGTCCAATATGCCCAAAGGGTTCGTATTGTTACTGGCACTACTAAATTGTACACCTTCTATTAATAATAGGTGGTTTTCCCATCCAGGAAATATAACTTGGAGATAATCTTTGCCTACACAAGTGCCGAATTCCCCTGTATCCGAATTTACTTTGGCTTCGATATCATTCATCAGAATTGATGTGATACAAGATGCTCCAGCAGTATAACCCTTACCTCTAGCAGGTTTGGTCTTACACATCCTGGCATCCTGGATATTGATCAGGTTGCAGCAATCCTCACTGTACTGTGGAAAGTGGGTATGGACTTCCGTGACCTCAAAGAAAGCTGTAATGTTTTCAATGGGATAGTCCTCCACTGGTGTATCCTAAGAGACCGCAGAATCTTCATCAGATTCCTCTTTCTCTTCAGTACACTAAATTGCTTCAATGACCTGAATTTCATTGATTTTTGTCTTTTTGGTACAAGTGTTGGCTAGATTTGAAGTTCTTCCACATTAATGACACTTCAAGACAGGTCTTTCTGTTCTTTTATCCTCTCTGGGAATATTTGGGACTATTTTAGATTCCATAGGGATTCTAGCCAAAGTTTTACCAATTCTTGTTTTGGTACTGTAAGGTTTGACTATGAAACAATAAGTAAAAATTACTAATATTTTACTTATTGTACTATGAATGTCCTTATGAATGAAATAAATAAGATAAAATGAATTGTAATAATAATGAATTATTATAATTATGGCGTAAAAATAATTATATTATTAATAAAATATAATAATATAATTTATATTATAAAATATAATATAATAAAATAAATATATTAATAAAAAAAATTAACATATTTAATAGCAGTTTATTATTGTTACAAACAAATAATAAAGGCGTAAAAAATTGTTTTTTATTAATGAAAAACAGTTAATACCAATAATATTACCAATATTAAAGTCATAAATTAATATAAATACTATTTGTATTAATTAAAGAATTATTAAAAGAATAATATAGAGAAAATTATTAATATAAGAGGAAATAACCTACTTTTAACACTTAATATAATAATTTTGAGATATTGTATGCCAAATAATGTAAATACAACTTATACAAATTGTATTTACAATAAAAAATAGAGAAATTACAAATATTCTTGATTTCTTACGTGGAAATGAGTTTTAGAGAGATTTTTAACAAAAACAATTAAACAAATCATTTAATCACGTCAAAAATGATGATTATAATAAAGATGAACTTTTGTGTTTAATAATGTAAAAGTTTTATATATAAAGAATAAAGATATTACCTTTTTGTTTGTATTTATTTAATGTTTTTGATGTGTCTGAGGGGAAAACAGAGCAGAAAGAGCTCTATTTATAGTAAATACCTCCCTCCCAGAGTGCAACAGGCTTCTAGTAGACGTGTACTGATCATATCCACTTGAATTGATCAATAATTTAAGGTTTGGTGGTGATTACAACATGATCAAACCTCATTACATCACTATTATGCCATTATTTAGAGTTATCACTTTAACTCTAAGTCTGATGATGTCAAAGGCTTGGCAGAACCCCAAATTTCGTGGATTTTATTAGTTTTAATCATAAACTGATAGTATTCACCAATTTTAACACTTATATGACCGTTAAACTTAATTTAAGGTTACAGTATGTGATCATAAATGATCAAATTAAGCTCAAACTTTGATCCTTGAGAACTTTTAAGATTTACACGCTACAGCAATTCAGAGAGTGAATTCTGATAGCTTGGCATAACCTTATTATTCTTCGAAGAGCATTTCATTACATCATCAAAACTCTACTTTTGATGATTTTTCTTGTAACTCATCTTTTCTGTTGAAATTCAATATTTTAAACTTTAAACTATGATTTCAAGGGGTTATACCTTGAATATTTTAATAAGAAATACATCATTCTTCACGAATAAACTAGTAGAATCCAAATTTCTACTTATTTTTAAGTTTGGACCACTTTCACAACAAAGTGGTCAACAGCTCTGTTGATTTTAATTAATAATTCCTTACATATTTTAACCTTGTTTATAACTTGTGAAATAAACTTCATATCTGTGTTCCTACTGTAATTACGTGATGACTTTATTTTTGATTAATCACTCTATCATGTATAATTCAAGCGATATTAGCTAAACTCCTTGAATATATGCGTTGACCAAAAAAATGCATATAATCAGGTTAATTCCTTAAGTATTGGTTTTGAAGCTTAGCTTATCAATTGTTTTATGTGTGGCCTTTTATGAAGAATCCAATTGTACCATTTATTTTACATGTTGTTTCATTAGGCGTTGAAATAAATAAGGATTTGTGGTTTTTATAAGGTATTATTACTTATAACTTATTAAATATTGACTTTACAGATATGCCATAAAAATGGTATATGTGTATTTTACCATGGGGAAACCAATGGTGTAATTCATTTCACATGTTTATTCATTGGTTCTTAAGTTAAACCAAATTTTGTACCAATTTATGGTATTTCTATAGTTTTTAAGGTACTTATAATTATATAAAATATTTCTTGTGACCTTTTTGGGTATGTGGTCATATCTCAAAGGTTCACATTCCCTACCACCAAAAATAATTGTACCACAATCTGATATGTGTAATTAGGGTATGATCCACTGTCCTACCTCTTCAATAGACCTTGTTAGTCTTGAAGCTCAATAATGCTTAACCTTTCAATTTTTCAGGTTTTCTTTCATGTCTGAAACTTCTTAGTAGTTTATCAGCATTTGTTATATCTTTCTCAAGTAGCCATTAATCTTCTTGAGTTGAATTTCTATACAGTACTAGGTATTCCCTTTCTTTTTTGTTTCTTCTCCTTCTTTCTTTAAGGACTTTTATGTCACAGGGGCTCTTCGAAGGGAAGAGGGCCTGGCACTCAGTAAACTGGGACTCACTTATGGAGGCCTCAAAGATATGGTAAGAAGGAACACACTGAAGAGTGTTAAAGATAAATTGCTAAAAGAATAAATATAAGAAAAGCAGCAACAATAAATAAGAGTAAGAAATAGAGGAGCCAACCACAAACAAGTCCAAGTCCACTGTTTCAACCTGTCAGAATGGAAAGAGAAGGGTTAATAAGGATATGGCCACCCAACTTATACTGTACAGGCAAAGAGAGAAAAGGCAAAGACTAACTTAAAATTAAATAATTATAATACCCAATTATAAGGATAAGAATAATTATAAAATAATAAATAAACTAAATTAATTAACTGGGGAAAAGTCCCCAGGGGGGAGAAAGAGGGGCTGGTATATGTGAGAATCACCAGCCCTGATCCAGAGGAAGAATTTTCATGAGAATAATTGATAATTGAATTGAGTCTGGCCAATACAGGTCCTGTACAAGAGGTGTGGTGTATTTGAATGATCATACAGTTCCATATTGGTGTGTTGAAACTGTATTGGGTGACTCCAACCTGTACAGGTATTGACAGGCTGTATTGATGTACCAAGCTGTATGCATGTTTCAGAATGAAGATTGCTGAAACTGAATGCTGATGCAGATACTGGATTTGCTGATTTGGCGTGTTGTGGATGGTTGTTACAGTATCCCCCTCTTGAAACTGGTGGGCTCCTGAACACCATAATACCCTGCCACTGTTGAGTGGCATCTCATTATCCCCACATTTTTTCAAAAAAAAATTCTTTTTAATTTTCTTTTCCTCTTGACCATTATCCTGAAAATCCTTCATTACTCCTTCCCTGTCAAATTCAATTGATTCCCCCCTTTTCCAAGTTTGAGTAAGTATTCCACTTCAAAAATATGCATTTCTTGTCTTCTGATTCAATCAACCATGCCCTTGAGATGTGGCCTTGGGATATATCCAAGAATAAGGACCACTGAGCTCTTGTGCTCAAAAAATGATGCCCAATGAGTATATGAAGTGTACTCATTGGGCAAGGCTTAATCCATTGAAAAATTAAAAAAAAATTCCTCCAAGGGGTCTTGTGCCCATTACCCATGGAAATGGCCTCAACAGCCCTCCAAAGTGTTTTTTGGGCTGTGGCCTTTACCCTGATGATTCTTGACATCTCTTGATTTTTATGGCCTTTTGGGCCTTTTGGATGTTTTGGTGAACTTAGGTCTTCCTTTGATTTTTTGGCCATAATTGGCCTTCTTATGCCTTTGAGGTCCTACAGTCCGCGGGCCGTACACCGCGGTCTGTGGGCCGTGGACCGTACGCCGCGGTCTGTGGGGGTTGATGGAGGCCCCCTGCGCCCAAATTTGCTGGGGACCCAGGGTGACCAAGGGGCCCAGAAATGGCCCAAGCATAAAATTCACCATGCATGGCCTGGACCCATTGATGGGGTCCAGGACCATCAAGATCCTGGCCTCCCCAAAGTTGGAGGGGAGGCCCTGGGTGATGAGTTCAGCCCCAAAGGGGTATGAACCTTCACCTTAGAGGCTTTGAGGGGGGGCATAATTGAGTTATGGCCCCATTTCCTTGAGGCCAAATTCTTTTTTTCTTGATATGGAGTGGATTAATTCTGACGTCTTGAATCTTCTGCTTGCATATTCTTCAGTTATGAGTTCCAAACTGACTGAACTCACTGAATCTTCCCCTTCTGCACCGCCACCGTCTGTTCTTCATGGTTCTGGCGTCTTCAGTTGATTGTCCTCCCTTTCCATGGCGTCTTCTGGCCATTTTGATCCCTTCCAAACATATGATGGGTTCAGAGCAGTTGAAGTTCTTGATCCTTCCTGTACTGAGTGTTTGGCCAAGGGAAAGGATTTCTTTTAACACTACAATCCTCAATCATCAAAATGCCATTTTTGCTTTGTTGGGAAGAAGCCATGCGGCCATACCGGATCAACTTTGTCCAAGGTCAGGAGGCACTTATGGAGCAGGAAAGATGGGCCTTATGGGCAGGAATTCCCCATTCTTGAGGAGCCTACCCCTGATGCAACTTCTGGATTTTCTCAATGTGAGTGATCTGCATATCATGATTGAATTGGTGCTGATATCTTGATGTAGTGACTGGTTCCAGGCAGAGGGATGTGGCCAGATGGACTAATGTTGGAGGGTCCATTCCAATCAGTGGTAGGCCCATCCACTACAGCTCAGAAATCCCAATTTCAAGGACCAATGCTGATGGAGTGGTGAAAGTAGTGAAGAAACTAAGAGGAATTGTTGATTCCCCAACATATCCAGATGCTGAAGGAAGTGATGAGTTGGATGGTGAAGAAGTTCAAGTTATTCCTCATTCAATTGTCCATCCATCCAGCAATTCCTCTTCTCAACCTCTTGCCAACACCAGATTCCAAAGTCAAGTCATTCCCAGCACTCCAAGAACCTTCCAACCAATGCTTTCTTCCATTCCTACAGCCCTTCCTCCTCCTTCACCAACTACTTCCCACACCACCAGGCCTGCCTTGAATCCAGCAGTAAGACCATCCCCAGTTCAACAGCCCAGGAACTCACCCATAAACACCTCCCGTCAACTCTAACCTGTGGCCAGCTCCAGCAGAAGAAGAGATGGATTTTCCCCTCTGCCGTTTCCTGCCGCTCAAGTTTTTCAAAGAAGAGAACGTTGGCCTATCTGGGTTACCAGAGAAGATCCCAACGCGGCTAGTGAAAGTCAAGATGCTGTGTCCAGATTGTTCAGGAGGGTTGATAGGAATAGAAGAGAGGTGATTATGTATGCCAATGACAGGACTATTCCAGGTACTGCTTCTGAAGAGATGGCTGCAAAATTTGCCTGGTATGAAGATGAGTCAATGAATGATTTCTAGAGAACTTTTGATGATTTGGGTAGAGATAACTAGTTTACTTTTCCTTGTTTGTGTTTGGTTTGCCTTCTATCCCCACTCTTATAAATACTAAAAAATGAAAAAAAAATGGAACCTCCCAATACATGATTTGGGAGGGGATGCTGCTGCTTTAAGAAATAAAAGAAGAAAATTATACAAGTAAATAAAGAAAGAAAAATCAAAGAATAAGAAAAAATGAGAGTAAAGAAAGAAATAAAGAAAAAGTCCTGATGGTTGGTCCTTCTTGTGGTGAGTTGCTTGATTCTGGCCAAAAAGTGTCTGAAAAATGAAAACCAAGCATTTGATGCTCACAGAGTGTCCAAGGTCATGTTTTACAAGAAGTAGAACCCTCAGGGATGCATACCAGGAGATGGAACTTACTTTAATAACTTCCACTCCCCACCAAGCACCATAGAATTGAAAAAGATTGCCATAAATGACTTCTGAGATGAATTTCCATAAATGACTTCTGAAAAGAATTGCCGTCAATGACTTGAAGTAATGAATGTATTGAATTATGATGATTGGCATAATTGAAATGATCAATGAAAAGAGAGAAAGGAATATTTGGCCATATCTTGATAAGGTCCAAATCGGGGGGTATTGGTATTGTATGCTTCCTGAACCTGTCCAAAGAAATGACAAGTGCTCACAAAGTGGCCAAGGTGATGCTTACAACAACATATGGGTAGAATACCCCCTTAAAGGTGCATGCCAGGAGAGGAACTTACTTTCATAACGTCTTCTCCCCACCAAGCACCATAAATCAAACTCTTGAGGTATTTGGACCAGGCTTGTCTGGATACAATGAGTAGAAGTCCTTGACAAGATCTGGTGAGTTGGTAAGGTTTGAAGCTGGTTCCCAAGTGGTTCTTTCTGGGTCTTCACTGACTCCTTTCCACTCTACAAGATACCATAATTTATCTCTTTTGAGTTTTGAGTCCAGAACCTGAGCCACTTCCCATTCTTCTTGCTGCTCAACTAAAACTGGTGGTGGCGGCAATTGATGACAATTTGGGATAGTTGAATGCTTGACTGGTTCTAATAAGGACACATGGAATACAGGGTGAACTGTCTTCCATTGCTGAGGCAACTTGAGGTGATATGCATGGCTGCCAATCTTCTTCAGAACTTCAAAAGGTCCCAACCATCTTTCTGATAATTCCTTGGTGGGTCTTGTTTTCTTGATGTTCTTGGAAGCTAGCCATACTTTGTCCCCAGGTTGGAAATCAGGTGGAATTGCTCTATTTCTATCTGCATACTTCTTGAATCTCCTTATTGCTGACTCTAATTCTTCTTTGACAACTTGCTGTACTGATTGGAGTTTTGTTGATAACTTTCCAGCAGGTGAGTCTTGAGAAATATGGATTGAGTCAAAGCTGGGATTTCTTCCATAAATGGTGAAAAAAGGTGATTGCTTGGTTGATGAATGTTCTGCATTATTATAGGCAAATTCTGCCAGAGGGAGCCAGGTTTACCAGTCATCTTGATGATAGCTGACATACATCCGAAGGTACCGTTCTAGTATCTGATTTACCCTCTCTGTCTGTCCATCTGTTTCAGGGTGAAAGGCATTTGAAAGATCTCTTGATATCTTGAGCTGCTGACACAATTGAGTCCAAAATGATGAAATAAATAAGGATCCTCTATCACTGACAATACTGACTGGAAGTCCATGCTTGGAAAATACATGACTAATGAAGATTTGAGCTAAATCCAGAGCAGTGATTGTGCCATAAGTTGGAATGAAGATTTGCATTTTTGAGAATTTGTCCACAACTACTAAAATTGAATCAAAGCTGTTTGACAGTGGCAATTGAGTGATGAAGTCCATTGATAATGAATTCCAAGGACCAGACGGAATTAAAAGACGCTTGAGTAATCCAAACTTCTTGTGATGAATGTTCTTGTTTCTTGAACATTGCTGACATGAGGACACATAGTCCTTGATGAATTGATTCATGCCAGCCCAATAAAAATCCCTCTTGATGAGCTTGAGGGTCTTCTCCTGCCAGGATGGCCAGCCAATGGTGAGTCATGACGCTTTTGAAGAATATTGAGTTGAAGTTCTTCATTGCTTGGAATTACCACTCTATCTTTGAATAATAATAACTTGGCTTGAGGTTCAAGAGAATAATCTGGAACTGATTCACCTCTTGCTAGTTGCTTGAGTATTTCTTTATAGTCTTTGTCTTGCCATACTTCTTTTTGAATCTTGTCCACTAAATCTGAGAAAATTTCAACTTTGATTGAGAAGAATCTTGACTCTTGAATTCCATCTTGCTTAAGTACTTGATGAAAATTATGAGGATTCTTGCTGATGAAGTCCACCCCCCTCTCTGGGTACACGTCGTCCCGACGTGACAAGGCATCTGGTAAAGTGGCCAGCCTGCCTGGGCGGTAAGTGATAGTGAAATGAAATTCTGAGAGAAATTCAGCCCAACGGGCCTGACGACAAGTAAGAACTTGGGAAGACATGAAATACTGCAAGGAAGAGTGGTCTGTCAAGACCTCAAAAGGATTGGAAAGAGAAAGAAGAAATGCCCTCCAGCGCTTGAGAGCCCAAACTATGCCAAGGAGTTCCTTGTCATGAATTTCATAGTTGAGTTCAGCTGGTAAGAGCTTGCAACTATCAATTGCAATGGGATGCTTTCCAAAGTCATTCACCTGACTCAGTACGGTGCCCAATGCATCATCAGAAGCATCAGTCTATACAATAGTAGGTAGAGATGGATTGAAATGGGATAAGATAGGAGCAGAGGTGAAAGCTTCTTTGAGTGCTTGAAACTGACTAAGAGCTTCCTTGTTGAAGATGAAAGGAGAAGCTTTTTTGAGAAGGGAAGTGAGAGAATTGATTTTTTTGGAATAATTTTTAATGAAACGCCGATGAAAATTGGCAAAGCCAATAAAGGATTGAAGAGCCTTGATGTTTTTGGGCTGAGGCCAATTGAGGATTTGCTGAACTCTTGAAGAATCCATCTTGAGGCCATCACTTGAAACAACATAGCCCAAGTATTCCACACTTGAGGCATGGAATACACACTTGGAGGCTTTGGCAAACAGATTATTGTCCCTCAGTCTTTGGAGGACAGAGGCCACATGTTTGACATGTTCCTCCTCAGAACTCGAAAAGACCATAATATCATCTAGATAAACCACAACAAACACATCCAAAAAATCTGCAAAGATATCATTTACTAGATTTTGGAAAGAAGCAGGAGCATTGGTCAAACCAAATGGCATGACCAAATACTCATAACTGCCATATTTGGTTTTAAAGGCAGTTAAGTGCTCATCCCCCTCTTTGATTCTCAGAAGGTTATATGCACCACGCAAATCTATCTTGGAGAAGATAGTGGAACCGTTGAATACGGTAAGAAGCTGGTTCATAGGAGGAGCAGGGTTTCTGTTCTTCCTAGTGACCGCATTGAGTTTGCGGTAGTCAACACACAAACGAAGACCTCCATCCTTTTTCTTGACAAAAAGGACAGGTGCTCCTGTTGAAGAGGAGCTTGGTCTAATGAAACCTTTCTCTACATTCTCTGAAATGTAGGCCCGCAGTGTTTCTGACTCTTGATTTGATAATGAGTAGATAAAACCAATTGGAGGAAGAAGACCCTCCAATTCGATATGGTGATCACAGGCGCGGTGTGGAGGAAGTTTCTCTGCTTTCACCTTGGAGAATACATCCAAATATTGGTGATAAGCAGGAGGAACAACCTTCAACACAGTTTCAATTTCTTCTGGCTCTTCCTCCCCATCCCACTGCTCCTCCAGGGATGCATGAAAAGATAAGGGAGGAAGTTTTATATCCCCTTGAAAGAGATGAAGTGAAGATATGGCAACATCTTCTCCAACATCCTTTATCTCTTTGAAGACTTCATCTCTTGATGGAAGTAATGACTGAGAGGGAATAATGGAAGGGATATGGACAGAAGAAGGAAGGGAAGGTGTCTTAAGTTCACCAACCAGAGCAACACTGTTGACAGCAGTGGCTAAGTCATTACTAGTAGAAGGAATAATACCACTAGAATCCTTATGACTAGAATCATAGGTGATCAATCCATTTTTCCAATCAATAACAGGATTAAAATGGTAAAGGAAATCATAGCCCAATATCAGGTCTTCTCCCTTGGGTGAATCTATGATAAAGAAGTCCCATTCAAAGCTTGGGAATGAAGGCAAGTCAACTACACACTTGGTATAATGGGTGATGAACAAGGCAGGGGATTCATTAGAATCCAAAATGAAAAGAGGAATCTTTTCAGGGAGCTCTGACAGAGTCAATTAGTACTTGAGAACAAAATTCTTTTAAATAAATGAGTTTGTAGCACCAGAATCAATGAGAATACTATAAAAAATATCAGAGACAGAAGAGAAAATAAGAAATTTTAAAGATTTCTTGACACTAGTATTCAGAGTGCACAATTGTGCTCTTGAAGGAAATAAGTGAGAACCATTGAACACATCATGATTCCCACTCAGGATTTTCCCTGCTTGCTAGGGAAGCCTCTTGATGATGACCCAGGCTTGTTCTGAGGTCTCTTGAAGCATTTTTCAATTGGGTGCTTTCCACCACAATAAGTACACAACCCCTCTTTAATCCTCCTCTCCTTTTCAGAACCAATTAATTTATTGTCCTTATTGAGGAGAGCAGCATGGGGCTTGTCCTTTGAAGCTTGAAATTGCTTGCCCTTCTTGTTCTTCTTCTGGTGAGACCTCTTTGAAGATTAGTTTTGAGGAGGCCTAGATTGATTGGATCCAATGACTGGAGGCTTCTTCTCTTGATTGCCACCCTTTTCCTTTTGCCTCTCATGATATCTTGTGTCTAATTCTAAGGTGACATCCATAAGTTCTTGAAGAGTATCAAAAGCTCCAGGGTGAGAAGCCAACTGGTCCAATAATCTTGATTCCAATCCTCTTCTGTAAACATGGATATAAGCTCTTTCCCCCCAATCTCCAATTCTTGACATTAAGCTTCTGAAATCGCAATGTACAAGGAAACATGACCACTTTCCTTCATCCTCAAATTGTCCAACTCTTGTTCAGCTTTCCTGACTTCATTGGGATCACCAAACAGAGTGAATAATTGAGATTCAAATAATGGCCAATTATTGAGGAGGTAGGAAGGGTCTTCATTGGAAATATTTGAGAGATAGGGTTCAATCCACTTTCCAGCTCTACCAGTGAGAAAAGAAGTTGATTAAAGAACTTTCTTCCTGTCAGAGAAGAAATTTGCTGGATCATTATGGAAGATTAATTGACAGGATTGGATAAATCCTCTAAATTTATGAGCTTGAGTACCATCAAAAGAATCAGGTGCCTTCATGGATGGAGTCTTGAAATCAGGGGCTTTAGAATTGTCCCTGGGAGAAACTGCTTGAGTGAGCTGCCCCATGAATTGAGTCATCTGCTCCATCATCTTGAGGAGACTTGGATCAGTTTGAGAGACAAGAGGTTGACTAGAAAGGGCTAGATTAGAGCCCTGAGGCACCTCTGGAGCATTTGCCAAGGCATCTGCCACTTCAGTTTCCCCAGAATCTTCCTCTTCCACAGACTCTTCCCCCTCTTCATCTTCAACTTCCCCTTGTCTTGCTCTTGCACCTTCAGACATGCCAGGGTAGCCACCCAAAAGTCCAGAGAAAGATCTTGATCTTCTAGATTTCATTGCACCTCTTCTTGAGGGTGCTGCTCCTTCCATTGGTGGTCCTCTGTCCAAATTTGCACCCATTTGATGAACTGATGGTGTGCGGTCAAGAGGAGCCCTTGCTGTAGGAGTGAGAACAGCTTGAATTCTTTGGGATCTAGTATTTTTGGCTGGGGGACTATGCTGAACTGGCATTTTGAATAAAATGAAATAAAACTTGATGATACTTTGAATAAAATAAGGCTTGACCAAACCAATCAAATGAGAATCTGGATGAACTTGAGAAATCAATCAATAGTCTTGAAGTGAATCAATATGAATAAATCTTGAAGAGTGAAGATGACAAAGTCAAATTCTTATGAACAATCAATTTCAATCAATAAGTCAAATCAAGTCAATCAAAATCAAATCAATTAAGTCTTGAGGATTTCAATCAATATCTTCAAAAATCAATTCAATTCTCTTGAGGAATCAAATTCAAATCAATAAATCAAATCAAATCTTGAGGATAAATCAGCTATCTTGAGGAATCAAATCAAGTCAATCAATCAAATCAATCAAAGTCAAATCAAAGTCTTGAGGTGAAATCAATGTCTTGAGGAATCAATCAATAAATTTGAGAAATTTCAAAACCAAAATCACTGAATACCCCAAATCAATAAAAATCCCTGAATGATGAATCAATTAACCCAAATAATTCCACTCAAATAACCTGATAAAAACCTGAATTCAGACAAAAAGAGAAATGAGAGTGATAAAGAATAAAATGAAATGGTCAGCAAAATGTTTGAAATGAGAAAAAGAATCAATTTTCATTTTGAATGAAATGAATGAGATGAAAATTGATGAGAGAGAAAAATCATAAAAAATCATAAAAATCATAAAATCATGAAAAGGTCATGATTGAAGAATGAGAGAAATGAGTAAAATGAATGAAAGAAAGAATCAAATATGAGCTAATTAATTTAATGTCACAGGGGCTCTTTGAAGGGAAGAGGGCCTGGCACTCAGTAAACTGGGACTCACTTATGGAGGGCTCAAAGATATGGTAAGAAGGAATACACTGAAGAGTGTTAAAGATAAATTGCTAAAAGAATAAATATAAGAAAAGGAGCAACAATAAATAAGAGTAAGAAATAGAAGAGTCAACCACAAACAAGTCCAAGTCCACTGTTTCAACCTGTCAGAATGGAAAGAGAAGGGTTAATAAGGATATGGCCACCCAACTCATATTGTACAGGCGAAGAGAGAAAAGGCAAAGACTAACTTAAAATTAAATAATTATAATACCCAATTATAAGGATAAGAATAATTATAAAATAATAAATAAACTAAATTAATTAACTGGGGAAAGGTCCCCAGGGGGGAGAAAGAGGGGCTGGTATATGTGAGAATCACCAGCCCTGATCCAGAGGAAGAATTTTCATGAGAATAATTGATGATTGAATTGAGTCTGGCCAATACAGGTCCTGTACAAGAGGTGTGGTGTATTTGAGTGATCATACAGTTCCATATTGGTGTATTGAAACTGTATTGGGTGAATCCAACCTGTACAGGTATTGACAGGCTGTATTGATGTACCAAGCTGTATGCATGTTTCAGAATGAATATTGCTGAAACTGAATGCTGATGCAGATACTGGATTTTCTGATTTGGGGTGTTTGAGTGGGTGTATGAATGAATACCCTTACCCCTGATGGATGGTTGTCACATTTTACTATTTTCTTTTCCTCTCCTTCTTCCAAGGGGGGAGTTTCAAGTGGGGGTTTATTTCTTAGTGGAAATAACTCCTTGTCACTTGAACTGTAAGGCTTTATCAGGATTACAGGGAAAGTTGGGTGTTTGTTCATTAGTTCACCTGTGAGTTCCAATTGCACAGCATTGGGTCCATGAAGTGCTTTTATCATAAATGGTCCTGCAAAGGAATCTTTCAATTTCTTTGGACCTTTTATGTTATTGAAGTTAAGGGTTGATACTAGGACAAAGTCTCCTATTTTGAAGTCAGGTGGCTTATGACTTTTATCTCATCTTTCTTTTGCATATTTGAAAGAATCTTGCATACATCTGTTTGCATGGTGTCTTGCTTTGTCAAGCATTATCTTAAAGCTGCTTTCTGTTGGATGTATATCCACTAAGTCCTTTTTGAGGATATCATAAGGAAGTCTTGGATTCCAACCTTTTTCTAGCATTGCTGGTGTTTTGCCAGTAGAGGAATGGATTGATGTTTTATATGCCAGCTCAAGAGCTGGTATTAGTGTACACCAATCATGGGTAAAACCATCAGAATCTTTAAATTCTAGCCCATAAGCACAGAATCTTCTGATCATGTCCTCTAAGGTCTGTATCATTCTTTCTGCGAAACCATCAGTTTGAGGATGGTAAGCTGTTGAGAATGATAACTTTGTCCCAAACAAGTTATGGAGATTTGTCCATAGTGCTGAAGTGAACTTTGGGTCTCTGTCACTTATAATATTCTGGAATAAGCCTGTATGGCTAATAACTTTATTCCATATGATTATGGCTGTGTCCATAGCTGTGCCATCTTTATGACATGGTAGGAACATGGGATTTTTCTATACCTGTCAACCAGTACTAGGCATGCATTATAGCTTCTGTCTCCTCCTGGAGGTAATGCTGTTACCCAATCCATATGAACTATTTCCCAAGGGGATTTTGGTTCTTGGATTTGGATCATCATTCCAAATTTCTTTCCTGTGGCTCTGTTGGCTTTTTGACATCTGTCACAGGTTTGGCAGTATTCTATAATATCCTTCTTCCAATTTGGCCACCAAGAGCAGGTTTTCACCCTCTCTAGTATTCTGTCTTCTGAAAGGTGTCCAACTGCAACACTATCATGACACTCATGTAGAATAGTGTTTATCAGGGTTCTATCTGTTAAGGCCATAACACATGTGTGTTTTGTTCTATGGTAAAGGATTCCATCAAGGAGGTGGAATCTTCCCTCATCATATGCCTTTTTCCATATTTCATCTAGTTTTGATGAAAGTGATGGGTCTTTGCAGTCTTTCATTAGAAGTTGGCTTAAGATATGGCAATTTTTGTCTATCTTATAGCTTTCTTCAACTTGGTTGAAGAATTCTATTCCAATGTCTGTGACACATATTCCTTCTATAAGGTGTTCTTCTTGTGGTACCCATGCTGGATTGTAAGGGGTATTTGCTAGAGCCCATCTGCTAAGACCATCTGCATTTTTGTGAATATTACCAGATTTATGAACAATAGTCATATTTCCTCTATATTCTTGGATAGCAATTTGCCATCTCAGCATATGTCTATTTGGAGTTTTCATATTTAATAGAGATTTTACAGAATTACAGTCTGTAATCATATCAAATACTGTTCCATCCAAATAGTAATGTAATTTTTCTAAAGCCCACACTAAGCAGAGGCATTCCATTTGTCTTGCTCCATATCTTGCTTCTGTTGGCTTTATCTGTCTTGAAATAAAACAAATTGGTCCTTCCACTGGTTTATCATTGATAATTTGTGTCTGATGTAGTGCAGCACCCAGTCCTTCTCCACAAGCATCAATGTAAAGCTTGAAGGGTAGTTTCCAATCTATAATTAGAAGAAATGGGCCATTTGTTAAGGAATTTTTCAATTCCTCATATGCCTTGACTCTTTCTTCTGTCATTTCATAGACTGTTTGTTGGTCACATAGCTTATACAAGGATTTAGCAATTTTTGCAAAGTCCTTTATATGCTGTCTATAGTAACCAGCAAATCCTAGAAATGATTTCATTTATTTTTTGGTTTGAGGCATTGGTTTAAGCAGTACTGCTGCTACTTTATTCTTGTCTATGCCTAGACTAAGTCCAGATAAAACATGTCCTAGTGCTTTTAGTTCACTGTATGCAAAATGACACTTTTTCAAGGAAATTTTCATATTCACTTGGGCTATTTTTTGTAGTACCCTTTCTAGTCTTGTAAGGTGATTTTCCCAAGTTTCTGAGCAAACTATGATATCATCAATATAGATGATTAACCATCATTCTGATAATTCTTCAGGAAATATGGTATTCATCATTCTTTGATAATGGGAAGGTGCATTTTTTATGCCAAATGGCATCCTTAAGTATTCAAAAATTCCACAGTGGACAATTATCGTTAGTAGTTTTTTGGCATTGTCTGTTAAGACATTTTGATGAAAGCCCTTTAATGCATCCATGCCTGTGATGAACTTAGCCTGTGACAGTTGTGTCAATGTCTCATGGATCCTGGGTATTGGATACCTGTCTGGAATGGTATAGGTTTTCAGAGCTCTGAAGTCTCCTACCATCCTTGATTTTCCATTATTCCAAGCTATAATGACAGGTGTAGTGACTTCTACCTGTTCATTATGTCCTACCTTTAATACTCCAAGGTCCATTAATTCTTTAATGTGTACCTCTAAGGCTTCTCTAGCCCTTGGACTAGCTGGGTAAGCAGGTCTTCTTAGTAGAGGTGGGTAAGGCTTTTCCACATTAAGAACTATATCCACTTCATGTCCAATTATGGCACCTAGTGGCTCTTTGTCAGTTGCAAAGGCATTTTTATACTCAAATAAGAGGTCAATCAATTTTTCTTTCATTTTTTCTGTTAATTCTTGATTGAATTCTTCCTCTTTAAGTTCTTCAGATATAAAAAGTTCCTTTTCTGGAAAATTTTTTTCATTCTTAATAACTGTGATTTGTTCTTTGTTATTTAAGATGCCAAACGTTTGCCTTTTGTTTTCTCCTATGGTAAAATATCCATCTTTTTGGTTGGAGATATCTATACCATAAATTGATAAGTAATCATTTTCAAGTATGAAGTGATTACTAGTACAGTTGTCCATTACTAAAAACTCTACATTGATTCTGACACATTGTGAGGAATGAGGAAAAATTAGTGTTAAATCAATTATTCCAAGGGGCTTCATGCTCTCACTTGCACTACTAAATTTGACACCTTGTATTGGCATAAGTTTATCTTGCCAGTCTGGGACAATGGTTTTTAAATAACTTCTACCAACACAGGTGCAATATGCTCCTGTGTCTAAGTTAACTTTTCCTTCTTGTTTATCAACCATAACAATACTTATACTTGATTTTCTAGCTGTATATCCCATTCCTCTTGCAGGTTTGGTCCTATACATTTTAGCATCTTGTATGTTTGTCAGGTTTGTGTCAGATGTCCCAACTTGTGGTAAGTTTGAGTTAACATCCAGTACTTCATAAATTATATCAATATTATTAATTTTGGCATTAATTATATTGATTTAATCACTTTCAGAGTTTTCTGACTCTTCTGTCTCCTTTTCAGAGTCAGATTCCTCTTCTTTGTCATTGTGGTTTTCTGTTTCCACAATTTCATTAATCTTTGCCTTTTTAAGGCAATTATTGGCTAAGTGTCCAATACCTCCACATTTATGGCATTTTCTTTTCTCATTATTGTTGGATGTATTGGGCTTGAAGGATTCTTTTGATTTATCTTTTTTGATAAATGGTTTATTTGGGCTTTTAATGTCCAATTTCTTCCAAGTCCTGCCAATTTTTGTTCTTGTCACTATGTCTTCTAGTGCATTAATATACTCTTCTGTGAAGCATGGTTCTATACATCTGCTTCTTAGGGCATGTTCTAGCTCTCCTCCACATTTCTTGAGTATTTTCATATGCACCATTTTTTGTGACATTTCTGGGTACAATGCATTAAGTCTTTCAGCTTGTTTCAAGAACCAAGTTAAAGGTTTGTCTTTGTCTGGGTCAAAGAAAGAATTTTCAAATGCATTTTCTATTTTGTACCTCCAGGCATCATTAGCCCACTTGGTGATTATTTCTTGTTTCCACCAAGACCAGGTATTTTTGTCATTTGTTTGCCTTATGCCATAATACCATCTTTTTGAAGATTTTTCAAACAATGAATGTAATCTTGCAGTGATTAATTCATCTGTTATGGCATAATCCTCTTGTAGCATGTCAATTGTTTTGATAAATGAAATGTGGTCATATTCACCTTCTCCTGTGAATGTTGGCCATTCTTTCAATTGAGGTGCTTCCTTCATTAAGACTTGGTTATTATCTTTGTGACTCAAGTCTTATATGAATTGATTTGTTAATTCCTCTTTTGGTTTAACAGCGCTTATTATGTGATAAAATGGTGTTGATAACTTTGGCATATTTAAATTAGCCTCATTAATTTTATCCATTTTTTCAGTAATAAGCCTTATTTCACTTTGAATGTCATCTTTCAGATGAATTCTTGCTTCATCACTCTTTTCCACATGGTCCAAAAGTAACTTTTGGTGTGATGAAGTTTTTTCTTCAAATTTTTCTCCAGAAATACTTAATTTGTTTAATTTCTCTGTAAGATTGTCAATACTCACGTCATAATTGATTGTCAAAGTTTTTTCTTTGATATCACTTATGTATTTATACAACTCTTGTTGTCCTTGTATCAATTTTTGAGTATTTTCAATTAATACTTTTGGTTTATTATTTTCAATCATAAATTTTATGTTATCAATTTCTTTCTTATTTTGTACAACAAGTTTTGTTAAGGATGATAAACTGTTATTTATTTCTTGGAAAGATAATAAACTATTTTTAATGTCTTTAAGAGGTAAGATACTACTTTTTAGCTCTGTTAAAGTATTTACAACATCAGGAGACAAGGTTATTTCTTTGGGAAATGGGGTGTCTCATTCTTTGTTCCTCTTTGTCTTTGAATTCCATCAAAGTTCTGGCCATGTTGAAGACATTGTCCATCTCATTGTTTTGGATCTTGGGGATCCTGTAGCTTGGGTAATATGGTTTTCTCCAATTATTTTTCTTGTTCTTCTTCCCTTCTTGGGGAAGTGGGTTGACTTGGGGCTTGCTGGTAGAAGCTACTGGGGCTTCTTCCTTGGTTGCCTCCTTCTTTTTGGCATGATACTCCTTGATCTTTTTGATTTGAGGCTTGGATGATAGTGGATTCCATCCATTGGAGTATCTCACTATTTCCTTCTCTTTGAGGAACCTTTTCAGGATGTGCCAGGAGTTCATCACTCCTTGGTGTATTTGAGGCAGCATTTCCCAATCTTTGTCCTTGTATACTGTGTAGTACTGTTTGTACTGGCTCATGTAGATGTCTATTTGAGCCCTCTGAATGTGATTTGTACCTGTTTGAGTCACTCATACTTAGTTCCAATTCAGGTTAAGATATCATGGGCATTTCAGGGACTTGCCTTTGGGATAAGGCACTTCCTTGTGTGGATTCTGTTCCACTGGGGATATTGCCCTTTCTTTTCCCTTTTGAGGAATCAATTCTACCTCTGAGTCCAGCTCCATCTGATTCGATGGAGTATTGGGAGCCTCTTCTGGTAGTCATATTATAAGAAGAATAATAAATAAGAGGATTTCAGAACAGGAATTTTCTTATGGCAACTTATAAATGAGGTACTCACCTTCAGAGTCTTGAATGGTGGGTCCGGGAAAGTCCAATTTCTTGGCTTTCTTTCTTTTGGAAATTATTGGTGTTGGAGAACTTTGACAAGTTTCTTCCACCAATCTTTCAACAGTGGTTTGGTTATCCTCTGTTGGGTTGTCTTCAAACACTAAAAAAGACAAATAAATATAAGTCTTTTATATAAAAGTGTTATTTTTGGTAAGATATGGCAATTTTCCACGTAAAAATTGCTTTTTTATATCTTTTTTTTGTAGAAAAAAATTGAAAATAATTAAAGAAATGAAATTAAAAAGAATAAAATAACTTTTTTATTGGTTTGTAATATTTTTATTATTTTTTATGTTTTTATTTTTAAAGAATAAACAAAAATGAATTTGATTCTTTTTATAAAATTAATTTATAATATAAAATTATTTTTAATTTTTAAAATATCTTTTTTAATCACTAGAGTCACTCAAAGAAAGTTTTTGCAAGTCTAAGGATGTGAAAAACCACGTGTATGACAGTACAATTGCTTTCCAAATGCCTCAATAGCTTTTAAAATCAATAAATATAAAATTATTATATAATTTTATGATTATAAGTATAATTTATTATTGGATAAGCCCAATTAGAATCTTTTTAAAGGTCTTTTAGAGTAAATATCACGGCCAGGCCCCCAAATATAAGGTTTGACTATGAAAAAATAAGTAAAAATTACTAATATTTTACTTATTGTACTATGAATTTCCTTATAAATGAGATAAATAAGATAGAAATAATTATGATAATTATGGCGTAAAAAAAATTATATTAATAAAATATAATAATATAGTTTATATTATAAAATATAATATAATAAAATAAATATATTAATATAAGATAATTAATATATTTAATAGCGCTTCATTATTGTTACAAACAAGTAATTAAGTTGTAAAAAATTCTTTTTTATTAATAAAAAACAATTAATAACAATAATATTACCAATATTAAAGTTATAAATTAATATAAGCACTTTTTGTATTAATTAAAGAATTAATAAAAGAATAATATAGATAAAATTATTAATATAAGAGAAAATAACCTACTTTTAACACTTGATATAATACTTTTGAGATATTTTATGCCAAATAATGTAAATACACCTTATACAAATTGTATTTACAGTAAAAAATAGAGATATTACCAATATTCTTGATTTTTTACGTGGAAATGAGTTTTAGAGAGATTTTTAACAAAAACAATTAAACAAATGATTTAATCACGTCAAAAATGATGATTATAATAAAGATGAGCTTTGGTCTTTAATAATATAAAAGTTTTATATATAAAGAATAAAGATATTACCTTTTTGTTTGTATTAATTTAATGTTTTTGATGTGTCTGAGGGGAAAACAGAGCAGAAAGAGCTCTATTTATAGTAAATACCTCCCTCCTAAAGTCCAACAGGCTTCTAGTAGACGTTTACTGATCATATTCACTGGAATTGATTAATATTTTAAGGTTTGGTGGTGATTACATCATGATCAAACCTCATTACATCACTATTATGCCATTATTTAGAGTTATCACTATAACTCTAAGTCTGATGACGTCAAAGGCTTGGCAGAACCCCAAATTTCGTGGATTTTATTAGTTTTAATCATAAACTAATAGTATTCACAAGTTCTAACACTTATATGACTGTTAAACTTAATTTAAGGTTACAGTATGTGATCATAAATGATCAAATTAAGCTCAAACTTTGATCCTTAAGAGCTTATAAGATTTACACGCTAAAGCAATTAAGAGAGTGAATTCTGATATCTTGGCATAACCTTATTATTCTTTCAAGAGCATTTCATTACATCATCAAAACCCTATTTTTGATGATTTTTCTTGTAACTCATCTTTTCTGTTGAAATTTAATATTTTAAACTTTAAACTATGATTTCAAGGGGTTATACCTTGAATATTATAATACAAAATACATCATTCTTCACGAATGAACTAGTAGAATCCAACTGTCTACTTATTTTTAAGTTTGGACCACTCTCACAACAAAGTGGTCAACAGCTCTGTTGATTTTAATCAATAATTCCTTACAGATTTTAACCTTGTTTATTACTTGTGAAATAAACTTCATATCTGTGTTTCTACTGTAATTACGTGATGACTTAATTTTTGGTTAATCACTCTATCATGTATAATTCAAGAGATATTCGCTAAAATCCTTGAATATATGTGTTGACCAAAAAAGTGCATATATTCAGGTTAATTCCTTAAGCATTGGTTTTGAAGCTTAGCTTATTAATTGTTTTATGTGTGGCCTTTTATGAAGAATCCAATGGTACCATTTATTTTACATGTTGTTTCATTATGCGTTGAAATAAATAAGGATTTGTGGTTTTTATAAGGTATTATTACTTATAACTTATTAAATATTGACTTTACAGATATGCCATAAAAATGGTATATGTGTATTTTACCATGGGGAATTCAATGGTTTAACTTATTTCACATGTTTACTCATTGGTTTTTAAGTTAAACCAAATTTTTTACCAATTTATGGTATTTTTATAGTTTTTAAGGTACTTATAATTATATAAAATATTTCTTGTGACCTTTTTGGGTATGTGGTCATATCTCAAAGGCTCACAGGTACTCATATCTTCCATTGCTTTAATGTAGTCCTCTGTTGAACAAGTTTCTACACATCTGCTCTTGATAGCATGTTCCAGTTCTCCTCCACACTTTCTTAATATTTTCATATTAATCATAGTGTCAGAAATATCTGGGTGTAAAGCAGATAATCTGTCTTTTTGCTTGAAGAACCAAGTAAGCAGTTTATCTTTTTCTGAGTTAAAAATGGCACTTTCAAAATCATTTTCCATTTTAAACCTCCAAGAATTATTGGCCAATTTGGTAATCACTTCAGATTTCCACCAAGACCAATCATGTTTCCCATGATCTACTCTCATCTTGTAATACCATTTCTTTGCAGTCATGGTAAACAGACAGTGTAATTTACCCACTATGATTTCATCAGTTATATTAAAGTCTTCTTGTAACATATCAATAGTCCTGATGAACTCAATATGGTTGTATTCTCCTTCACCAGAGAATGTTGGCCATTCTTCCAATTTCGGAATATCTTTAACAGAGACAACATTTTCTCCTAAAAGTGGGGTAAAGCTTCCTTCAACAGAACATTTTTCTTCAGTCAAAGGTGTAGAATGTGTTTGCATATGTGGTTCATAATTCTTATGAATTTGTTCCACATTTGCGATGATTTCATTCTTTAACTTCTGCCTTTCACTGTCACTTTTTGCTAAATGTGTAGCAAATTGATTGGTATTCTCAGCTATTTCTAAGATATGATCTTTTAGAATTTTAAGTTTATCATTAATGTTAAAAATGGAAAGATCTCCCATTTCATTATTTTGACATTTACTCTCAATACTGTCACATGTATTGATGATGAAATCAAGTCTTACATTTTCCAATTGATACCATTCATTATTCTTCTTGTCATTTCTTTTCAATTCACTGATATCTGATGTAATTTTATTTTTCTTTGCAACAAATTTACCAAGTTCTACATCAATAGTACTTTTTACAAAATGTATTTGTTGTATTATTTGCGTGGAAAGGTTCTGTTCACCCTGTCCTGCTCCTTGGCTGTGAATTCCATCAGAGTTCTGGCCATGTTGAATACACTGTCCATGGCTGAAGGCTCCAATTTGGGGATCCTGTGCCAATTGGCTTTGCCATTGCCCTTGCCTTGATGGTTCTTGGGACCTCTCTGCTTCTTCTGAGGTCTCTTGGGCTTGTCCTTGGCCACTTCTGGAGCTTGTTTGGGGCTGGTAGACGCCACTGGGACCTGTGTCTCCAAATCTGGAGTCATTTCCAACTCTTTCTTCTGGTCTATGCATAAAAGACTTTGGTTCTTCAACCAATTCTTTATCTTTTTGACCTTGTCTTTGCAATATAATGGGCTCCAACCTCGTAAGAGTTTTATGGTCTTCTCCTCACCCAGAAATCTCTTGATTTGTAAGTAAGATTTCCTGGCCCCCTGCCAAAGGCTTGGGCATATTTCCCACTCTTCTTCTTTGGCTGCTCTGAACCACTGTTTGTACTGGCATTGAAATATTTCTATTGCTGCCACCTGAAAATTGTTCAGCCCTGAAAATATTATCATGAATCAGTTTAGGATCAATATTCACATCAAAATCTGTGGGTACAGACCTTGGGGAATGGGGGGCAACTCTGGCATCCTCCAAATGTGTCTTTCTTGAGGAAGACTTGGCACTTCTGGATTTGGTCTTGCCTCTTCCTTGTCCACATCCATCTGGTTGGACTGAATAGTTGCTTCCATTTCTGGTATGCACAATTTTCACGTCAATTTAAAGATAAAAAGTGAAA
This sequence comes from Austropuccinia psidii, assembly GCA_023105745.1. Lineage (NCBI taxonomy): Eukaryota > Fungi > Basidiomycota > Pucciniomycetes > Pucciniales > Sphaerophragmiaceae > Austropuccinia > Austropuccinia psidii. The sequence continues at coordinate 62,429,535 of JALGQZ010000007.1, forward strand.
ATATAAGATAAAACACACATCTTTTGGTGGAAATTTATTCTTTTCTGAGTTAAATAAGGTGCCTTTTTTAGCAATGTGCACCTCAATACTGTCTTCAGATTCTGGACTAGTGATATATCCTTTACTGAGTCTGTTTCCAGCTGCACAGTATTTGATTAAAGACACTAGAAAAAAGTTATAAAAGAGAAAAAAAAAATTTATACTTTTTGAAATATTTTGAAAGATTTTTTATAAGTTTTATATTTTTTAATATTAAAAAAAATTATTCTTTTTAAAGAAAAAAAATTAAAATTTAAAAACTTGAATCAAAATTAATTCAGAGTAACTCAAAGAATAATTTTATAAGTTTTTGGGTGTGAAAAAGCCACGTGTAAAAACAATGGAAAATTCAACCAAATTCCTCAATGAAAAGTATTTTAAGACAATTTCAAAAATAAAAATTTATTTTAACTTCAAATTGAAAGAAAAAATTATTAAATTAATATATTTTAGAGCTTAAAAATATGTCAATCAATTGCAATAGGTTTAAAAGACATGGCCAAGCCTCCAAATATAAGATATGGGTAGGTATGGTAGTTTTTAGAACAAAAAATGAAGTCTAGAATATGATTAAAGCCAGCTCTATGGATACAATCACTGCCAGGCCCCCAAATGTAAAATGTGACTATGAAACTGATGATAATATTACTATTAATCAACAGTACTATGTCTGTTCTTATGAAATATAATAATAAATTATTATTATAAGCACAATTAAATAATTAAAGAATTATGTCTTTCACGTGTCAAACATTATTAGTGATTTTAACAGTGAGCAGTAATTGTCTACAAGAATCAATTACAAGAATTTAATAATAAAAACTTCTTTTATTAAAATAACAAAATTATTTTAATATATAATTATCTTTTGCAAGAATAATTATGAAGATAATTCTTCAAGAGAACTAATTTTAGAGAAAAATTTTAAGAGTTAAAGATAAATGACTCACTTATACTCCAAAGGACTTATTGAAAGATATAAGTAGAGAAATTTGACATAGAATTGTGGATTTAAGGGATCAAAATGATTTATAGCAGGATTAAAACAATATATAGTTGGATTCTATGATTTAATATCTTTCTGATTGATTCTGAAAGAATTGAAACACTTGAGAATAGCTTAACTAATACTTACTTGTTGGTAACAATGATATAAATGGATAATAAGATTATTCTTGGAAAAAACAGCAAGAGGAGGCCTCTTTTAAGTCAACAACAGGTCACAGAGGCATGCCATGGAGCGAACTGAAAAACCAGTGAGTGAGAAAACAATAAACTCTTTTGGATTATTGCTTGCATCATCCGTTGTCACGTAAGATTATCATAATTACTTAATTGATGCTTTTATGTGACTACCAGCCCAAATATGGTTAAGAATAAAAGGAGTAACACCTGTAGATCTTCTTTTATTCCAAAATAATCATTTATTTCTCAAAGCTATCAATGTTATTGGTAATTTTATCACATTTTGTATTTACTGTGAATTTTTGAAGATTCAGTGTTTCACATGGAATAATCAAAAATGGACTGTAAGTAAAGCTTTTAATTTTACCAGTAAATCTATAATTCTTGTTTGTTGAACCATAGGTAATACAGTTCTCCATTGTTCCTGAAAGCTTCAGAGAGATTCATTAAGAATTGTTTTTTTAATGAATTTTTGAAGTTTTTACCTCTTTTGTATGTAGAATTGGAAATATCAGTGCTTAGCTGGTTTCTATGAGGTAAATTAATGGATACAAGTCCAAAGAGGGTCTTAATTACTGTTTTGTGGTCTATCCATGGAGAGTCATTAAGAATTGACATGGTTACAGGAGTTGAAGTAGCTTCTTACCTCCTTAGCACGTCAAAATAGCAGGTTATTTGCTATTTTCTTATGATTTACTGTAGTTGTAACATGGTAACCAAGTTCACAAAGTGTTTTAGTTTACTAATTGGGCCCAGATCAGCCATGGAGTCAATCTTTGGAGCTATCCACGCCTCTGAGGCCTCAGAAGTTGGGGACCCTGGCTCTCTTTGATGTCTTTTGTCCCCCTTGCCTATTTTTCAAGTCAAAATAGAAATTTAAGCTTCAAGTGAGATATCCATTATGGGTGTACCAAAGGTAAATGTAGTAATACCATGATACTAAGTTCCCAAAACATGCATAACACTATTCTTAGTGTATTTGTAACATGGGATTTCTCACATTCCCATTATTTTGGCATGAAATTAAGAAAAACAAAGCTTTTCATGGATCTTTCATGTGGTATTGAATTATTTTCCATATTACCACGTCAAAGAGGTAATTTGAGCTTATTCACTCTATGGAGCTACCCTAGGTGAATTTTTGTGTAGAATCCAAATCTGGCCTTAAATCCATGGATTTACGTACTCAATAAAAGTTATTCATCTTTTCTGAAATCAAAAATGATTAAATTTGGATATATGCATGACTTATGAGTTATGCATAATTCAGAATTTTTTTTAAGATAATTGTGGCCTATTTGGGTATGTAAAATATACCTCAAGGGTCTCGCATGAAGACTACAAATAGACACGTGCTGAGATGGCAAATTGCCATCCAGGAGTATAGAGGGAATATGACAATCATATACAAAGAAGGTAAAATCCATACCAACGCAGATGGCCACTGGACAATGTCAAAAGCAATCCATCTTTTGACCCTGAAGTTGCAGCCAAGATCCCAATCCATTTCATGGAAATAGATAGGAAGAAGAACTTCATATTTTCTGAGTTGGCACCAGAAAGTGGTACCTTTGACAGTGGAAACACTGATTCAGAAGGAACAGAAACTCCCATACTGGGGATAAGCTCCTCAGAACTGCACAATGAATTTTTGAGTGCAGTACTAAAGTCATATGCCAAACACAAACAGTGTGGCATATTACTACAACTCCTTCAACAAAAATACAGGAGCCCAGACCTGGAATCCCAGCTGGAAGAACCCTGGTTGAGGGCCTACAAGGATAACAAGTTCTTCCTTGTAGATGGCCTGCTTTACCACAGAGAAAAGCATACAAGTGCACTCACAGTGGTAGACAGAGATCACATCTCCCTGATCCTGCAGGAATGCCATGACTGCCCCTATATAGGACACATGAGTGAAGACAGGACCAAAGAGAGGGTAGCAAGCACAGCTTGGTGGCCCAAGTGGGAACAAGAGTTGAGTGAATACATAAGCCCTTGTGAAAGATTCCAAAAGGAAAATAGGAAACATGGGAAGAAGTATGGGTTACTTCAACACATAGAAGAACCCTAACACCCATGGGAAACCATCAATATGGACTGGGTCACAGGACTTGTCCCAGGAGGCAAAGAAAACTACAATGCCTGTTTAATCATAGTTGATAGGTTCAGCAAGAGTATGAGGTTCCTGCCATGCCATAAAGAGGACACAGCCATGGATACTTCTCTGCTATTCTGGACTAACATCATATCTACCTGTGGAGTCCCTAAGATCATTCTTAGCGATAGGGACCCAAAATTCACATCTGAATTTTGGACCGCCTTGTATGACATGCTTGGCACCAAGCTTACATTTTCCACAGCTTACCATCCACAAACAGATGGCCTAGCTGAAAGGATGATCCAGACAATGGAGGACATCCTTAGAAGGTTCTGTGCCTATGGCATGGAATACAAGGACCATGACTGGGTTACCCTCCTATCAGCTGTCCAACTGGCTTATAATACAAGTCAGCACTCTACCACAGGAACAAAACCTGCACTGGTAGAGAAAGGGTGGAATCCCCTGTTGCCTGTGGATCACTTGAAGAAAAATCTTCTGATCATCCACCCCACAGCCAAAGACTTCCATGATATGTGGAAGAGGGCTTGTGATACAGCAGCCAGATGCATAGCTGAGGCCAAGGAATATAACCAGCAGAGGTGGGACAAGACACACATGGAACCTGACTTCAAGGAAGGAGACCAGGTGTTATTATCTACACTAAACTTTAATAATCTCAAAGGACCTAAGAAAATGGGAGACTCATTGGTAGGGCCCTTCACTATCATAAAATTGATAGGGAAAAATGCAGTGGAACTTAAACTCACAGAGGAATTTTCCAGGAAACACCCAGTCTTCCCAGTGAGCTTAGTCAAGCCATACTTCCAGACAGAGGAGGATAAATTCCCCTACAGGAAGAAGAACCCCACACCACCAGAAATAGTGGAAGTGGAAGACTCCCCTGGACCAGTGAGGAGAATCATCAAGGTCAGGAAAATCAGACTTAATGCCAAGGATCAGAGAGAGTACTTAGTCAGATTCAAGAACCAGACAGCTTATAAAGACAAATGGTTGGCAGAAGATGCCATACAAGATGGGAACCTTCATTTAAGGAGATTCAGAGCCTCTAGGAGGACTGAACAGTCCCATCAATTATGAGCCTTTGTTAGAGGATGGGTATGTAAGCCTGTGACTCAAAGCCAGAGCACAGGCATGAAAGTCAAATACCATAAACCAATGGTATTGTCACAACCACAAAGAAGGAGCCTCCCCCATTGGTGTTGTGGCAATCCAACCTGAGACCAAGTCGGGCCAATTGGCAACACCATATCTTTATGGCCAATTTGGTCCCCTCTGTTGCTCTATGGCCTATTGGCCATATCACTCTTCCCTGGCCAATTATGGCCCCAACCATCATTGGCCTCCTTGGCCAATTTCTATATCCTCAACCCCCCGGCCTCTATCTTTTTTTTGGGCCTGGGGGGTCTCTCTGTCTCCTAGGGGTTTTGGGTCCCCTAGCCCTTATCATTGGGTTTGGACCAACCCTTTGCATTAGGGGGTTCCTGGCCTAAATGGCCTTTTTCAGCCATTGAGGCCCCCTACAGCCTCCATGGTCCTGGGGCCAATAAGGCCCCTTTTGGCCTAATCCAATGAGGCCAAAAGGGGGAAGCCCATTAGCCCCCAAGGCCAGGTGGGTCCCAAACCACAAGTGGACCAACCTGAGCCAATTTTGGCGCCAAATCCCATCAAACCCAAAATGGCCATAAGACCCTCAGGACCCAATTTTGGCCAATAACCACCATGGACCAATTTTCAGCCCATGGCCTCTTCTAGCCACCAGAGGCCACCAGATCAGCTCAGCTCAATCTTTCCCCTCACCTTAAGGGGAATTTTTCCACTCCTCCATGCACCCTGTACTCAAGGTTGCAGGAGTGGTGCATATATGGTATTATATACCATTATGCACCATTTTTGCTCAGCGATTCAATTGTGACTTTTTCAGAACCCAATTCCATCTTTCCAAATCAAGGTTTCAATTTTGAAGGAGGACTTCTTAACTCATCAGTCTGGCAATCCATGGCGGCAATCAGAAGACCATTCAAAGATCCCAATCACCTGGCCTTTCAGGAGCTGGGTTGGCAATTCATTCAGGATTATTCCAAGGGGCCATTCTCAGATGTTATACATTCTTTCAAGCAGTTTTCAAGGCAACAAGTATTTCAATACTCCTTGGACAACTCAATTGGTCCATACAGGCAGCAATCAATCAACCTGTACGTACTTGGCCCAATTGGGCCGATTCATATTCCACTTTGGGAATTCAGTCACACAGCTCAAATTTCAAGATGGCCAGATTTGTATTGACCCAATTCAGACAATACAGCTGGTGACTCACCTTCCATGATCAGTCTTTCAGCTTTTCACATATACTGGCCACCTTTCAGCACCTCGGGACTTTTTCCGCAGTTAATTAATATATTGGATTTATTTTTACCTTTATTTTCTTTTACTGTATTAAAGTTGATACTGATAATCTTAAGTCAGTCATTCAGCACCTTTTCTCTTTTCTTCCTTGCCTGTCAGTGGATATTGGTGGTCATATCCTTTACTTATTCCATTTCCTTTTCTGGCAGGTTAGAACAGTGAATTGAGGATTCACTTGGTTGGCTTCTCTTGTTATCTTTGGCTTTTGGCTTCTTATCTTTTTCTTCTATCTTTGGAATACTTGTCTTTTCCCTTATTCTTCTTTAAAGAAATTTAATCTTTATTACTGCTTATATCCTTTGGAGCCCTCCAAGTGAGTTCTTGATTCCTGAGTGCCAGGCCACTTTTGCTTCCATAAGAGCCCCTGTGACATTATATTAATTAACTTATAATTTTTCTTCTTTTCATTCATTCTTATATTTTAATTCATTCATTTCATTTCATCAAAATTATGATTCTTTAATGGTTTATGAACTTATGATTTATTGAGCACCTCTCAAATTTCTCTCACTCATTTCTTCATTCTGAAATTTGAAAGCTGACCTATTTTTGTCTTTATCTCATTCTCATCTTCATTCAATTCATCAAATCCTTTGTATTCAGGCCCTCATTATTGAAATTCAAATTAATCTTTATTATCATTCAGACACGTCTTCACATCAAGATTCATATTTGATCTGTTCTTCAACAATTTTGATTTTTTCAAGAAGATTTCACTTGATTTTCATTTTGACTGATTGATTTGACATAAATTGACATTGATTCAAGATAATTGATTGACCTGAGGATTTTATTGATTTTGCTGACTTTCACATCAAGAAAATTGACTCACATTGATTTTGACCTCAAGAATTGATTGATTGATTGATATTTCTGCAAGATTTGAATTTGAATTGATTTGACATTTGATTTTGATTCATTGATTTATTGATTTTTCCTCAAGATTTGATTTTGATTTGAACTTCAATACTATTTCTGTTTTGCCTCAAGTTGTTTATTCAATAATGCCACTCCAACATTCACCTCCTGCAAGACAGACAAGATCTCAGGCCCAAGCTCAGGCTGTTATGACTCCTACTCCAAGAGCTCCTCTTGATGGGACCCTAGCAGTTTCACCACTGAAGGCCCATTTAGACAGAAGACCAATCAAGAAGGTAGAAGCACCATCCAGGAAGGAAGAAAGAGTGCCAAGAAGATCCAATTCTTTGTCAGGAGAAGTTGGCAGTTTTCCAGGTATGTCAAGGACTACCTTTAGAGGTCCACGTGAAGATGGTGAAGAGGAGGAGGATAATTCTGTGGAAGAGGAAGAGTCTGATGGCACTGAGGCTTCTCCTGCTCCTGTGGGAGCATCTGAAGGCACCAGAGGACCAACTCTGGCCCAGTCTTATCAGCCTGTCTCTCACCAGACTGAACCATCCTTATTGGCCATCATGCAGCAAATGACACAAATTATGGCCAATCTTCAAGCAGCTGCATCTTCTGAAGTTTCAAGACCACCAGCCTTCAAGACTTCATCTATGAAGGCGCAGGAATGTTTTGATGGGACTCAACCCTTCAAAGTCAGAAGTTTGATTCAGTCTTGTCAATTTATTCTTCACAATGACTTGGAAAATTTCTCTCAAGACAGAAAGAAAGTTCTTTATGCCACTTCATTTTTAGTTGGCAGGGCTGCAAAATGGATTGAGCCTTATCTTTCCAATATCACTAATCAAGACTCAACTTATCTTCTCAATTCATGGCAATTGTTTGAATCCCAACTCTTCACTTTATTTGGAGACCCAAATGAAGTTAGAAAAGCTGAAGCAGAGTTGGATGGCCTTATAATGAAAGAAGGTGGGCATGTTGCCTTATACATTGCCTATTTCAGGAGTTTGGTTTCAAGAATTGGAGATTGGGGTGAAAGGGCCCTTATTCATCATTTCAGGAAGGGTTTGCCCTCCAGGATTCTGGATCAATTGGCCTCCCATCTTACAAACATTGATTCTCTTCAAGACTTAATGGACATCAGCCTGGAACTTGATACCAGGTACCATGAGAGGCAAAAGGAGAAGAATCATAATCAATAGAAGAAGCCTGAAGCCTCAAATTCAAACTCTTCTCATCATCAAAATTCTTCAAGCTCAAGTCATAAGAAGAAGAATTTTCATTCTCAAAAGCGGGACAAGCCCCATTCTTCCTTGTTGAATAAGGACTTCAAGCTGAAAGGTTCTGAAAAAGAAAGAAGAATAAAGGAGGGCTTGTGTACTTATTGTGGTGGGAAGCATAGTCTTGAGTCTTGTTTCAAAAGGCCTCAAAACAAGCTTACCCAACCATCAGGCAGTTTTCCCAGCCAGGGAAAAGGCTGAGTGAAGATCATGTTGTGTTCAATGGTCTTCGCTGTTTTCCATCCAGAGCACAATTGTGCATCCTGAATACTTGTGTCAAGAGTTCTCTCAAATTCTTTGTTTTTTCTTCTTTTTCTGATGTTTTTTACAGTATTCTCATTGATTCTGGTGCTACACACTGATTTATTGCAAAGCAGTTTGTTCACAAGTACTCATTGACTACGTCAGAACTTCCAGAGAAGATTCCTCTTATCATTTTGGACTCCTCTGAGTCCCCTTCCTTATTTGTGACTCACCATACTAGATATATGGTTGAGCTCCCTTCCTTCCCAAGCTTGGAATGGGACTCTTTAGTCATTGATACTCCCAAGGGAGAAGACCTCATATTGGGCTTCGACTTTCTAAATCATTTTAATCCTTCTATTGATTGGGGGCAATGGCTGATCACCTTTAATGCTGATCATGAGGACTATTCGGATCCTTCTAAATCTTTGTGTAATGACTTTTCTTCTGCCAAATCATGTGAAGCTCTGGTTGGTGATTCTAGAACACCATCATTCCCATCTTCTGTCCATATTCCTTCCATAAACTCCCCTCAGTCATTACCATTATCTGGAGATGAAGTCTTCAAAGAGATTCAAGATGTTGGAGAAGATAATTCTGTATCTTCACTTCATCTCTTTCTTGGGAATATGGACTGCCCTCCTTCATCTTATAATGACTACCTGGAGGAGTTGTGGGATGAAGAGGAAGAGCCAGAAGAAATAGAAACTGTGATGAAGGTTCCTTCTGTTTATCACCAGTACTTGGATGTATTCTCCAAGGTGAAAGCAGAAAAACTTCCTCCTCACCGTGCCTGTGATCATCATATCGAGCTGGAGGGGTCTTTACCTCCAGTTGGGGTGATCTACTCTTTATCAAACCAAGAGTCAGATACACTAAGGGCCTAAATTTTAGAGAATGTAGAGAAACGTTTCATCCGGCCAAGCTCCTCTTCAACAGGAGCACCTGTCCTCTTTGTCAAAAAGAAGGATGGTGGCCTCCGTTTGTGTGTTAATTACTGCAAACTCAATGCTGTTAATAGGAAGAACAAGTATCCTGTTCCTCCTATGAATCAGCTTCTCAATGTTTTGAATTGTTCTTCTATCTTCTCCAAGATTGATTTGCATGGTGCATATAACCTGCTCAGAATCAAGGAGGGTGATGAACATTTGACATGATTCAGAACTAAATATGGCACTTATGAGTACTTGGTTATGCTATTTGGGCTCACCAATGCTCAGGCCTCTTTTCAGAATCTTGTCAATGATATTTTCCAAGATCTTCTTGGTGTTTATGTTGTGTTTTATTTGCATGAAATTATGGTCTTTTCCAAATCTGAGGAAGAACATGTCACTCATGCATCCACTGTTCTTTCCAGACTCAGAGCCAATAACCTTTTTTCTAAGGCTTAAAAGTGCCTATTTCATGTCTCTAGTGTAGAATACCTTGGTTATGTTGTTTCTTCTGAAGGCCTCAAGATGTACCAAGCAAAAGTCCAGCAGATTCTCAATTGGCCACCTCCAAGAAACCTCAAGGCTCTTCAATCATTCCTTGGCTCCCCAACTTCTACCGCCGTTTCATCAAGAATTATTCAAAGAATATTAGTTCACTCACCAGTTTCCTCAAGAAAGATTCCTGTTTACCCCTCAATGAGGAAGCTCTTAGTCAGTTTCACCAACTCAAAGCGGCCTTCACCACTGCTCCAGTCCTATCCCATTTCAATCCTTCTCTACCCACAATTGTAAAGACCGATGCATCCAATTATGCTTTGGATGCTGTACTGAGTCAGGTCTCTGACTCAGGAAAACATCCCATTGCATTAAACAGCCGCAATTTTATCCCAGCAGAGCTCAAATATGAGATTCATGACAAGGAACTCCTTGGAATAGTCTGGGCTCTCAAGCGCTTGAAAGCTTTTCATCTTTCTCTCTCTTCCCCTTTTGAAGTTCTCACCGATCATTCCTCTCTTCAGTACTTATTGTCTTCAAACGTTCTTACTCGCCATCAAGCCTGCTGGGCTGAATTCCTCTCTGAATTTCACTTCTCAATCACTCAGTGCCCTGGCCGCCTAGCTATTCTTCCAGATTCCTTATCACATCGGGACAACATTTATCTGGAGAGGGGGAGGATCTCATCAGCAATGATCCAATTAACCTTCATCAGCTCATCAAGGAGGATGAAGTCCAACCTTCAAGATATTTTGCAGTCAAGGTGGAATCCTTTTCAAATTTGATTGATTCAATTCAGAAGGCTCTATGGTAAGATTCTCAGTACAGAAGTATCCTTAAAGAATTGGGCAAAGGTAAATCCATTCAGGATTCTTCTCTTGATTCCTCTTCCCAACTTCTTGTCACAACCATGGCAATTCACCTCCTTGGATCTCCATATGGCATATCAATCCACAGGCCTTTTATGGCCAATTGGCCATATCCATCACCAGTGGCCAATATGGCCACATCATCATCTTATGGACCATTTATGGCCATTTGTCTTTTGGGGTATTCATGGCCCTTCACCTCAATTCAGAAGCCATAGCAGCAATTTATGACAAATGGGTATTCCTGGTCATTTCCCTCAAAACCAGGGGAAATGGCCCAAATGGCTGTTTTTGGCCATTTGGGCTCATTTAGACCAAAAAAGGGCTGGTTTAAGCCATTTCTTGCCATTTTTAGCCATTTTAGACCCTTAAATCAGCCATTACTATAGCAATACCTGGTCTAGAGCCTTCAAAACACGTCAGAATGTGTGTAAGAGGTGTAGAAAGCAGTTAAAACTGTTTTTACTAACATTGTTTTAGCTTAAGGGTAGTTTTACCCTCTTGGCAACAGTTAAAACTGCCCTGGTTGGTATCAAAACCTCATCATCAATTGAGTCACAGACCCTGTGACTCAATTCCAGGCCAAAAGTGATGAACTTTTGCATGAATTTTGACATCTCACGCCTGTCAGCAAGGATTTTGGGGGTCTGGCTCCCCCTTAGACCTAGAGTTCTTTTTCCCCCCCAATTTCAATCTTTCCAATTTATTTTTTCCTTTAATTCCTCATCATGTATTATATTTGTAATTTACATATGTAATTCAATTGAATTGTACAGTACAATACAGTAATAATTGATACCTCATATGTAAATCAAAGTTCACTTATGTAAGACATGCGCACATTTTGACATTTCAATTGAATTCAATTGAAAATACTTCAATTCCTCATAACTTCTAAACTAAACACAACACCTCAATTTTAACACAAAAATTGATGTTTAACACCACATGTGGTGTGAATTAAATTAATGTTTTGAGGATTTTCAACTTTTGTATTGAAAATACTAAAAACTTAATTTAAGCTTATTTAGAGTTGAGTGACAGAAATTTCATCCAGAGGTGACCCCACCTTATTTTCTATGAGGAATCCAATGGTGAGTAAATTTTTTATGTTTATTTATTGGATAACAGGTTATAATATATTTTATATAAATTTTTACCAAAAATATTTTAATTTCATAATTTTTATTAAAAATTCATTTTGACTTAATTTTTACAAGTAAAAATGAATTTTCATAATTTTAAATTTTATTGTAATTTTATTTTTAAATTATAATTAAATTTTGATTTTTATATATAAATTTGTATTTATATTTTTATTTTTATAATATAAATAAATTTACTTTATTTATATTTGTATTTCAATTTATTTTTTGTGGTCTTTTGGGTATATAAAAATACCTCTAAGGCTCACAGATTATCATAATTACTTAATTGAGGCTTTTATGTGATTAGAAACCCATCTATGGTTAAGAATAAAAGGAGTTACAATTTTGAACCTTCTTTTATTCCAAAATAATCATTGATTTATCTAATTTATCAATGTTATTAGAAATTTAATCACAGAATGTATTTTCTGTAAATTTTGAAAGATTCTGTGTTTCATGTGGAATCATCAAAAATGGACTGTAAGTAAAGCTTTTAATTTTACTTCTAAAAGTATAAGCATTTTGTTTTTTATATGAATTATACAGTTATTAATTTGTCCTCAGAGTTTCAGAAATATTTTTTAAGAATTGTATTTTTAATGAATTTTTGAAGTTTTTACCTCATTTCTACATAGAATTGCAAATAGCAGTATATGGCTGGTTGCTATGAGGTAAATCAATGGATACTAGTCCAAAAAGGGTTTTTCATTACTCTTTTGGGGTTTATTCATGGAAAGTCATTCAGAATTGACATGATTACAGGATTCTAAGTAGCTCTTTACCTCCTTGGCACATCAAAATAGCAGCTTATTTCCAATTATCTTATGATTTACTGAAGTGGTGACATGGTAACCAAGTTCCCAAAAGGTTTTCATTTACCAATGGGGCCAAGATCAGCCATGGAGCCAAGCTTTAGAGCTTGCCATGCCTCAGAGGCCTCAGAAGTTGGGTACCCTGGGTCTCTTTGATGTCTTTTGTCCCCTCTAGCTATTTTCATGTCAAAAATAGAGATTCAGGCTTAAAGACTGATATCCACTACGGGTGTACCAAAAGTGCATATAGGAATACCATAATATTAAGGGCCCAAAACATGCATAACACTATTCTTATTGTATATGTAATATGGGATTTCTCACATTCCCATTATTTTGGCATGAAATTGAGAAAAACAAAAATTTTCACAGATCTTTTATGTGGTATTGATGATGTGGTATTGAAATATTTTCCATATTACCACCTCAAAGAGGTAATTTGAGCTTATTCACTCTATGGAGCTACCCTAGGTGAAATTTTGTGTAGAATCCAAATCTGGCCTTCAATCCATGGATTTACTTACTCATAAAAAGTTATTCATATTTTCTGAAATCAAAAATGATGAATTTTGAATATATGCATTACTTATGGGTTATGCATAGTTCAGAATTTCTTTTTTAAGATAATTGTGGCCTATTTGCATATGTAAAGTATACCTCAAGTCTCACAATTCCTGTAACCAAGTTCATTCTTAATAATTTTTCAGGATAAATCCAAAAAATGTGAAAAAACCTTTTTGGGACTAGTATCCATGTGATGACCTCTTGGCAACCAGCTATCTCTATTCTATTTGTTTATATCATGTAGAAAATGAGCTAAAGCGTCAAACATTCATTCAAAATTCAACTATCAATTAATCCTTCTGAACCTTTCATGAACAATGAAGAAAGGTATAATCCACACCAAAACAAAAATCATTATTACTTCATAACTCAAATTCCAGGTTTTACTTGCAGTCCATTTTTGATGATTTCATGTGAAACACCAAATCTTTAAAATGTGCGTAAAATGCAACCTGTCATTAAATTTCCAATAAAATTGATATATTTGAGGAAACAATGTTATTATTGTATCAAAAAAATATTTACAGTTGTTACTCCTTCATTTCTTAAACATAAATGGGTTGTTGGTAGTCAGGTAAAATGCCTTAATTAAGTCATTATGATAATCTTAGGTTCTTACAAGTGATTTAATCATCAAACCCATTAAGTTTCATGCTTTCTCAAACAATGTTCTTTAATTTTTCTCCATGGCACACCTTTTTTGAGCTGTTTTATACTTATAAGAAGCCCACTAGTTCTGTTATTTCCGGATATGATCTTATCATTCAGCTTTAACATTAATACCCAGTAAGTATTAGTTAAGATTTCTCTTAAGTATTTTTATCATTCCTAACCAATCATAAATACATGAAATCAAATAATTATACTATTTTAAATATTATTTAACCATTAATTTTTCTATTACCATTATAAATGTATTATTGATCTCTCAAATCCAGATATCATCCATCAAATCACACTTCCAATTATTTTCAAGTTATTTATTTAGTATTAGTGAGGCTTTTGTTAAATTCTTAAATTTTCTCTCTAAGTTCTGTAGCTTTCTGCAAGAGTTTATTCTGATTTATTTTTCAAAAGATAATTTTTAATTATAATGTTTTCATATTATTTCAACAAGACTTTTTATTATCAATTATTGTTATAATTGATTCTATTAGACAATTACTTCTTACTATTATAATCACTAGTGGGGCATAAAAAGTAAAATAAATCATTAATAAATGAATCATTTATTTGTTTTTATAATAAGATTATTTATCCTATTTCATAAGAACATCCATAGTACTCTTGATCAATTGTAATATTATCAAGAGTCTCAGAGAAAAATGTTAAATCCATTTTCCAGTAATGACCCTAATCCAAGAAATACCACATTAATACCTTTAAGCTAAAGAACCCCCCTTAAATGTCTATAAGGGCTTGCAAAATACATTAAAAAAGGATCTCCCAATCAAAGACCCCAATGATAGACTTAATCTGATTTATGTTAGACATATGTATCACCAAATTAGGCTTAGAAAGCTTGGCTCAAAGTCTTTTCAACAAGATAGAGGATATCTGAAACTTAGTAATAGAAACAAACCCCTGTATCTTTACCATAATTCATACAGCTTTAATTTAAATCATATCAAACCTGAGATACTATTAATCTCTACAATGCTTCATAATTAAATTTCTTATATCTTTTAATTTGAAAGAGATATCTGGATTGGAAGCTTTTGAGGCCACATACTGTTGTACAAAAAATACATAAAAAAGCTTCAAACCCTTATATTTTCTGCTATTTTAGGGGGGGGTTAAAATAAAGAATACCAAATTAAAGTTCTAAGAAAGCCCATCAGCTCTTTTCTCTTGGATTCTGTATATCTCAAATACTGACTGAGATATCTGGCTTGGAATTTCTTTGAGCAATGCTGGTCTGTGCCAAACCTGTACCATCCAGTACAGGTTTAATACTTAAAATAATGTTAATTTAAAGCTTGAACCTACCCATAATGGATATTATCAGTCATTAAAAAGCTATTAATGTGTCAAGAAAGTTCTGATGTGGCATGTAGATATTTCTTCACCCTTTATTGACCCAAAATGATTTTTTGTGGTCTCTATACCATAATTCTGAATATACTGAGGTCAGAATTGATGGTATAGAGATAAAATTAGCTTCCAGAGTGAAATTATTCACACTTAAGGAACTTGAAGAGCTTAAAAGCCCCTCACAGCCCTCAAAAGGTATAAAGTATTCCTTTTCTCACTGTAAAAGGACCTCATCCTCTCATATTATTATTCTTACATGGTAGAAATTTCTTTTTAGCCTGTGACTCCAAACAGGGCACCAGAATGACAACCAAAATACCATAATTAATTGTATGAACAGTATTGAACAAACATATTAAATACAGGTATAATATATAGAGGAAAATTCCCAAACATAAACATACCTCAGGAGATACCATCTTACCACTTTTAGTTACTAAGAACACTTCAAAACTCTAAGAGGGGTTTTACAAAACTCTAAAAAAGTACAGCCAAATTCAATATCTGAATTGAAGCTTTAAATTGATATACTTTGATTAAAGGTTTAACAAATGAAATAAAGGTTTTCTGAAAATAACAATATAAAGAAAGCCATGTATTGTTGCCATATATTCATACATCTGTATAGTGAAGTATACCACATTGTAGAGCATACCAATCCATACAAGTCTGTATCATTCAAACTCTTATATCTTCTAAATTTCTGGAGATATCTGGCTTGGAAGTTTCTCAAGGCATATACCAATCTACAAAGTTAATGCAAAATACCTGAAACCCTTTTAACTTCTTCTATTTTTGAGAAGGGTTAAAGTAAATAATACCAAATTGAAGACCTCATAAATTCCTTAAATCCTATGGTATTACTTATATATCAAAAACTGACTTAGCTATATGGGCTTGAAAGCTTTCAACAAATACTGTTATGTACCAACCAGTACTGGCTTGGTACTTGAAATGGTTTTTTAAACCTTATACTCTCCCAGAATCAGTAATAATAGTCATCTAAACACTCTGGACATGTAATAACAGCTCTGAAGTTTCTTTTTAAGAGTTTTTCACCCTTTATTGATCCAAAATGATCATTTGTGGTGCCAGAATCACAATTCTGACTATGCTAATTTTAAAATGGATGGTACAAAACCACAATACAGCCTCCAGAGTAAAAATCTTCACTCTGAATATGTGTGAAGAGATTAACAGACCCTACAACACCCAAAAAGGATAAAAGAAGGCCTTTTCTCACTGGAACAGGACCTCATCATGATTAATTTAGAATTCTTATGTAGTAAAACTGTTAATAAACAGTAGTACTCTTGGAATTATAGTGATCAAATCATAGTATTAATTGGTATATTTTATTGCCATAGTTAGTAGATATTCAACAGCTGACACCAAGACCCTCAGTAGATTTTCCACCACCATTAATCATAAAATTAGGGTCTTATTTATTATTTTTTTAATTATTTTGCTGTGTCACAGTCATAGTACCAGCTTTTATTCAATATTTTTTAGCTGTTACATAGACTCACCCCCAAATGTCTCAGAGCAGTGGTACCCTTAGAATAACTTTGATATAATTAAAAAAATATTTATTTCATTAATTAATATTGTTTAATGCTATTCAATTTCTGAAATAAAGGTTCTCAGTATATTAATCACCGCTGTTATCATATAACAGTAGAACCTGTTTTTTTGTTAAACCTTATCTGTGTTACAGTCATAGTGCTAGCTTCTATTTACTATTTTTGAAGCTACTAAATAGACTCACCCTGACACAAATTCAAATTAGCTTTCCTCAGATCTCACATGCAAAATAGAACTCGTTTCATAGATAATATCCAAGCTTCAGCTGAAAGAGCTAAGGAATACTCATTTATCAGCTTTCTCACCCTCATTTTATTCCAATTTTATACCAAAAAAATATATAATTCAATCAGTTCTATTTTGGCTCATCTGATCCTTAAATACCTTTTTACAAATATATAATAAATTAAGCTTTCAAATTATTTGAACAGGCCAAAATTATCAAAATGAGTCATACAAGTAATTTATTGGCAAGAAAGCCACTGCATATATAAATAAGCTTATATAAAGATATCTATTATTTGCATAAGTCAGAACTATCCTATGAATCATCCATATTCAAAATTTAAAATCTCAGTAGGATTTTTGCTTTCTACCTTGAGATTATTAAAAAATAAAATCCCTTAATTTAGAAATGAAAAATCATCATCTTTTCTTCATTTGTAAATATATTTTCCATAAGCTACCAAAATAATTTATAAGAATTTCTCAGATGCAATTCTGGGAAATATTTATTCAAAGAAAATTACATTTCAATAAGATTTTTATGAAGGTGAAATTTATCAAATCAGAAATAACCAATTTATTTTTCATTTCTAAATGAATTATATTTCTATAATGAGACAGAAAAAGGAGATATGTATCTTGAGGCTCAATTCACACTTTTAACAATTTCAATTAAAGATTGATGTTAAGCTTCTTATAAATTCTAGAAAATTATTGAATCATTAAAATATCTGTCCTTTTGGTGAATGCACTCCAAAAAAAACAAAGCTGCAATCCTTATATGATTCATTAATCATTTCCTCATAAATGGGAGGAATCAGTTATTTGTAAGCTTGAGAAAGCATTCAAAACTTTGATTTGTTTTTAGTCAATATTGTTTGATATAAAAATTAACATAAATCAGAAATTTGAATTTTCTTTTCCAATGCAGGAATGAATATTTGAGAATTTTGACCAAACACTTGTATTAAGCCAATTAAATTGAAAGCGTGTGGCTTTTATTTATTCCAAAGCTTCTATTTTATGTATTAAAAACTGTATTCAATCTTTCCTCCATGTCATTTTCCAAATACAACACCTGCTTTCAGGTGTAGCCACTTTGCTAAGGATGATTTTGGTAATATAATAATCTTTTCAAAACAATGATTAAGTGTTTTTGGTTTTCATTTTATATAGCTTATTATATTTTATAATTATTAATTTTATAGCTTTAATTTTCAAGTATCCCAAAATTTAACCTTGTCATTATAATAATTTCTCTTGATTATGTAGATTTTAGAGGACATTAATTTTACACTGGTCTCATTTGAGTAGTTGTTTCATACACAAGCTTTACAAATTTCACTCTTCAAAATAATCCAAAACATTTAAAACAAAATCAGTTTTATTTAAAGTGGCTCCAATTATTTTTGGGGGGGATGAAGTACTAATAAATTAAAAATATATCTTTTAGTTGATTAATCAATTTAATAAATACTTAATGAATAATTTAACAAAAAAATGGTAAAACTCTTATTACCACTTTGTGGATATTTCAAGAACATCTTTCAAGTATTATGAAAAAGAACATGACCAAAGATTTCTCAAGAATCTATATTTGACTCCCACTTCTCTAAAAAAAGTAAACATTTTAAAACTATCATCAAATATCCATGATTTTCTGGATTCAAAATATCAAGAGTTTTTGATGAAAATTGGAGATAGATCTCAGATATCAAGAAATATGAACAGAAATTCCCAATACTTTGAGCTTTGGTTTTATAAAAAAAAGATTTTCATTCAAACTCCTTTTCTGAAATTTGAAGAAAGGTATAATTATGAAGGTTTCTTTAACAAAAAGGTCATTTTAACCTCATTGAATTTATCAGTTAACCAAATCAACAAAGAAGAATATTTCATAACCTTATTGGATGATGATTCGAAAAATGCTATTTTGTACTGAATTTTTGAACTAATTCACAATTTTAGGACCTTTACCAAATTACTGAAAGCTCAAAAAGCATCCCAATAATCCTTATGTGAGATATGCTTGAATTTGATGCAATTAGGAATAAATATTATGAAGGCTAAAACAGCCTCTTCTGGAAAATAGCTAGTTAAATTAGCATACATTCCATGTAGTCCATTATTATCTGAGACAAAATAATCAACATTACCACTCCATATGACATAATTAATTTCCAATCCAACTAGAATTTCACTTAACATTGAATGAGTCTCAAGCTAAAACTGTGAGAATGGTTGGACTTCTTCTTTAAGAGAAAGTATTCTCACACATTGAGAAAATTTACTTTTCAATTTCACAAAGTAGATCAAGAGTTATAACAAAGCTCATGGTTACACACAAGAAGAAAATTATTGCAAATTTAGAAACAATAAATGTTGTATTCAAGAGGGTCTTTATGAATTTGTTATAAATAAAAATATGTTTGATTTAATTTTACATCTAGAATACTCATCTGTCTAATTGTCTGTGTTTCATTTAAATGTTTTTTTCTGATATAGCATTATTTTAAGAAAGGAAAGTATGTTTAAGGCTAATTGGAATTTATTTCATGTTTTTTTTTTTAATTTATTACCTAAGCTAAAATAAAATTACTATGTTTTTTTTTTCAAATTAAAAATTTTAAGCCTTTTTCTTCATTCAAGAATTGGTGTGCAAGAAATAATTAAAAAACTAAAATTCTTTAATGAAATTTTTGAGTTAACATTTTATTTCATTTTCTGAAGAGGTTTTTAAAAATTGAGCCAAAATCAATTTCGGATTGGGCGTAAGTCTTACTTCTAGTAAATAGTTTTTGCATTCCTTTTCAAGAATATTCAACATTGTAAAATTTTTGTGATTTATTCATTTATTTCATATGAGCTTATGGAATTCCTATCGCACAAAGGTTGTCACAATAGACTTCAGTTTATTATCAAAACTCCACTTAAAAGGCTGAATTTTATATACTCGTCATACTTTTCAATCAAATATGAGATTCATCAACGCTTTAAGATTCAAGTACCTGGATTTTGAGCTCTGTGTTTGACTCCAAACTACTTTTCTTGCCTCGGCTCTTTACTTTACAACTTCTTTCGACACTTTTGCTAAGCTATGGCCACATAAAAGCTTGTATAATGATAATCTATTAGCATTATTTGCATTGCATGAAAAACACAATTGAATTGGTATCTTATCTCAAAATTCCTGAAAATTTTTACATTGAATAAATCAACAATTATTTCCTCAGTTATTTGAACCTTAGTCCCAGAAACTTGTGACCACGTGATGGTGGCATAGAAGACTTGAGTGGCCTTCGAAAGACAAAATTTTCATCATGTCCAACACTTGAATTGCTGCAGCTTTTTTCAGGGAAATCAATTCCTTGCTGACAAAAGTGGAAATCATCGGTCAATGTAGTCTTATTTGTTTTACACTCCGAAGAGAGTGTCCTTTGGTGTTTTGAAGCCGAAGGTTCTCTTGATAGTTTGAATACTCGCACGGTTTTTTTTAAGTCGTTCGCAACAGAGGTTGTGCGGCCAAACCGTGCATTCAAGTCAGATGAGCTAGGTTCATTGACCCTATATTGGGGTGGATTCTCAGCCTCGGGCAGGTTCAGAGAGAAACTAGGGCCAAAAAAAGCTTGTAGATTTTTCCGTCGATGAACATGACGAGAATCACCTGAGTTGAGATTGAGCTTGTTTTCACTTTCTAAGGCTTCGTTCGAAGAAGCCTTGACGATAATTGGGAGGGGCGCACTGAGGCGTTGAACCTCATCCAAGGAGGAAACTGAACTCGGAATATTTAGTTTTTGAAATGTGACGCTGCTTCCGGGATTGAGATCCAATGAGGCCAGGGGGAGAACCCGACCAGGGGTATTTAGTGAATTCGGTATTTTGACTTTCTCTGAGCTTTGTTTGCGTTTATCTTGAATCTTCTTGGAGGGATCAGAGCCTGAAACCGAGGGGGCTGAAATGTTTGAGCGGAGAGTTTTTTGAGTGGACAAATTAGGATTGGCTGCATGACTTGATTCAAAAGCGCTCAACGCTTCCTTAAGTTTGTCAACAAAAGATAAGGGCACAGGCTCTGTAGGCGGAATTTTTTGCCACTGGTTAAGTAGATGGGTCAAGGACAGAGATGAGACAGAATCAGTGTGATGTAAAAAATGGTCATGTGTAGATTGAGTAGGGTTGGAAGACCTCATGGTCGAATGTGGAAATAGGTTTCCGGATTCTTGGTTAATCACGTCAGCAAAAGAGTGAAACGATTGGGATGTTTCATATGAGTTTTTTGAGATATTGGGGCCAAACTCATGAGGCTCTCTTGATTGATCATGGGGGGGGTACTTTTGCAATGAAGTCTCCTCCGAGCTATCATTATCAATTTCGGGTAGATAAGAGGGACTAGAGATCATCATCCTACGTTGATTGGTTTGATTATATGCTGGACAGTCAGTTGGGTTGTGTGGTGAGTCATGAATAAGTTTTGGACTGGTAAATGAAAGCCATCGGGTGATTTTCTTGTTGAGTTGGGCCGCACCGTCATCAATTGAAGCAACAGGCTGAACGGGTAATGGATCATAAATCTGAGAGGCTGATCCAAAGGTATCATCAAGATTGAATTTGGGACGTGGGTTGTTAGCAATGGTTGGAAGATCACCTTGATCGGTGACGTTATCCAAAATAGATTCTTCGGAATTTTGGTCGAAAAAATCGTCCTCCATAAAGTCTGAGGTGTTGGAAGAGAGCCTAAATGCGCTTCCAGAAAAGGGATTAGCGAAAGAAACCAAGTCCTGAACAAAGGATGTAACAGTGGAGGAAGCTGAAGGTGGCTGATTAGTGGCGGGAGAGGACCTGGGAGCTTGCTGATCTGCGCTGGATGGACGGGCAAGAGAGCACAAACGATGGTTGTGACTGGATTGATGGAATTGCTTAGATCTCAGTTGGGAAGAGCTGGTAGAGTGTTCCAAAGTCACATGAAGAGAGTTGACAGCTTGATTTGACTGGAAGGATGATTTGCCAGGACGATCGCTGCCGGCGCCGACAGAGTCGAGCTTCCTAGGATCTTTGTCTGGGCTCATTCAGACGCTAGGGTAGTTTCCAAAGGGCAAATTTCTGTCAACGAACCAAACAAGAATCAATATCAAGAAATCAACCGAGGTCCAAATGCAAAAGGAAGAAAGATGAGAGATATACATAACCCGACAGCAGCTTAGCTCGGCAGAGGACGATGCCCCACGGAATCGGTAACAAAGACGAAAAGGAGAAAAGTTTGAGGACGCAGAAGTAAAGGACTCAATCGATTCCCGGGGACAAGGAGTTATAACTATTGACTAGTATCAAAAATATTTGATGTGAGAAAATCGGATGGGAAGAAGACAATCCGCGAACGGAGTTCGAAGATGGGCAGAATGCTGAGGTATATATATTCTGAATGAGGCCTTGATGGGTAAATCTATGTCTCTCAAGTTCCAACTGAGCGCCGGCTGATCAATCCAGGGAACGAATCCCCAGCCAAGGACGACAAGCTATTCAAGCGAATCCCAACGCGGAGGAAGCGTGAGAATGTAATGACAGAAAATCAAGAGGCAGCTAAGCCTCAAGTCGAGGGTTTTCTGCTCCAAGGAAGAATCCTCCACGAGGACGAAGGGCATGAGAAACCAAGACGATTTGAAATCATGAATCGACAGCGAGGACGCTTTCTCCCCAGATATCCGGAGCAGCAGTGGTTGGGACGCCTGGCCGACGATGGGGATGATGGAGCCCATGCCCACGGCGCAGCTGAATCCCTGAGCTAGTTCAATCTGGGCAACGGCCTTAGCGGTGATCTGATCATGAAGCCCAGGCTGAATGGAGCAGCTGATCAGACTCTCAGAGCATGCTTGAGAAATCGTCGGATTCGTTAGTGCTTTTTGACGGCGAGCTGAGCCCGAGAGCCGTGCCAGCGCCAACTTGCGATCCGGCATCTGGCATTCGGCATGAGCCATACCGATCCGGCTCAGCTACGATGGAAATGCCGAGAGCGGCCGACGAGACCGGGCTCCAGGACAAGGGGACGCTCCGAAGCAGCATCTCTCAACTTCTCGTCCCAGCCGTGCCAGGCTGCACTGGTAGCACATCTTCCCTTCCCACACCCATCCGGGCTCCTTGGCGCGGGCGATGATGGATGACTCAAGTCTCCGACCACCTCAGATGAGGGGCGCTCGATGGCCTCCATGGGATTTGAGGACCATGCTCAGCAGCGATGGCCGCAAGATGCCATGCAATCACTAGGCTCAGCGCTCGGGCTGCCGTCGATGTGCCTCCGTCACTGTCTGCCCTGCGCGCCTGTCGACGTCAGCGGCGCCAATCCAGTCAGCACGCATCAACTCAATCCCAGCACGCGCTCAAGGCGTCACATACTCTGATCAGGGTCACCACGGCCATGACATCCTCACGTGCTCTACAGATGGCCCAACCCAATTCCAACATGCCATATCAGCTGTAACCGAAAAGCTGGTCGGCCAAAAGGGCTCTTCGTACATGAAATTCTCAAGAAACGCTTTCAAGTAATCTGGGAATTCGGTTCGCCCCATGCAGGGCGCTCGCCCACGTTGCAAGTGGCGACATCACCATTGCCAGAGATTTTGCTTAGACGCGCGTTTCAAGCCGTCCTGGGGTGGGGCTTTGGCGTTTTTCAAGCTCCTCTGGATTCTGGAAACAAATGATTCCAGTACAGTAAATTGCTTTCACAAACTAGAAATAGTGCAAAGATTGGGTCTTATTGGTGTACTGTACAAAGTCCGGTCGATGCACACAAGCCAAACACCAAACTCATCTCTTCCTTGCACAAAACATTTTCATGGCTCTGAAACCTCAAGGTTAAAAGCCAATCAGGTCAAAGGACTCATCACTTGCGCTGTCTCTGGAAGCAAAGGTCTCGGGTCTTTCTCTAATCTGATTTTGATTTAATATTGCACACCATACATATTCAAAAAGTGGCTCTAATGCTTATAAATGGCAACTATATACATTTCTAATGTTAAGTAATCTAGCTGAGAAAACATGTATTTACAATTGGGTAGGGGATGGTTTTGGGATTGAGATTGATAATCACAAATAACATCTTCATAATGTGAATTCATCAATTACAGAGATATGATAAAATCACAATCCATGGGATAGATTCATACCTTCTTGCCTTATTTGAGAGCCACAGGAGTACAATTTGAAGAAACTAACCATCTGACTGTTGAATAAATTTTAAAGTATAGGTATATCAAAATTTAGAATAATATTAAAAAAATAGATAGGTAAAACTCATACATACAGAAATTTAGAATAACAGAAATATATATATTTATACTTGTCATGATTAAAGATAGAAAAAAATATTGGGTTTCTTTTGAGTAATAAATCCAAATGATTTTTTATAGGAGAAAATTAGTTTGAACTTTATTGATAATAATAATAAAAAGTATCTTGAAAATGAAAGGATTTCAAAAAAATTGTTTTATATTGAGGAAATATTTATTAAATATACTATATAGTTTTTACAATATAAAACTTAATAAATAAATATTTAATTATAATAAAGATGTTATAATTTGATTGAGTTTTTTTGTTGATAATTTCTTTTTGGTTTCATAGTAAAGAATAATTTCAAAGATCAATAGAAAAATTGTTGAGTCTATAAAGGAATCAAAAAAGATGAAAATTGAGAATCTTTGGTTTTCCAAGTTTTGTTCTGAATCACATGAAAGGTAATTAAAACTCTTTTTGGTATCTGTCCAATATGGTAAGCTCTGGCCTGGCCAAAACATGTCGGTGGATGAATGTTATATACAATTTTTTACCTACCCAAGCCTATATGATATGGGTTAGATATAGACATCTGCTAACCCAGTATTTATGCATCAGGAAAGTTTTATTCATTGTGCTTAATATTGTTTTTTTGTATAAAAAACAGCTAAACTTATTTTACTTTTTAAAGTAATTCTAGGACACAATAAACCATAGCAAGCCAAAAAAATGAAATAATAATTATAATAAACAAAATTTTCATGCAAAATTTTGGGATCAAAAAAGTCATAAATTGAAGGTTGTTTCCAAAAATTTTATTAGAAAAAAAATTCTATCCTACAGTTTGTCACAGGGCCTCTTCTAAATGAAGAGAGCCTGGCACTCAGTGAACAGACTTACTTATGAAGGGCTAAAGGGAAGAACTCAAAAGATAAGAGCAATAAGATAGAAGGTAAAATTCCTACTGATAAAGAGTGAAAACTAAAAGACATGAAATAAGAACCAAAAGCAATAACAAAAAGCCAACCACAAATAATCCTGAATCACTGTTTCAACCTGTTCCTAAAAGAGAAAAGGATTAATAAGTATATGACCACCAGGACTCTACTGAACAGGTGAGGGAAGGCTAAGACTAACTTAATAATTAATAAAATAATACCTCTGAGTAAGAAATAAAATAATATTAATAAATAAATTAGATATTTTAATTAACTGGGGGAAAAACCCCCTGGTGGGTGAAAAGGGGGCTGGTATATGTGAAAAAGTACCAGCTTGGAGTTTGAGTGTTGAGAACCCATGACTGTATGATGGAGGAATATGTATTTGAGATTTAAACCTGTATTGGTGTATCCAATGCAGGTATTTGAACCTGTATTGAGGACAGGCCTGTATTTGTGTTTTTCCTGTATTGAGCTGTATTGAGGTTTGAAACTGTATTTGGTGGATCTTTGATGAAACCCCCGTGTTGATTAGGTGTTGGAAGATCTTCAATTGGTAATGATTGGTAATGCCCTGACCTGTCTCCATGGCTGTGACATTATCCCCCTCTTGAAAGTGGTGAGCTCTGAGAACCATAAGATGAAGTGAATCTTGATGAGGTCAATTAAAAAAACATTTTTCCCCCCAATTGCCCAATTTTCATCCCTTATAATTCCTCTTCATCAATCATAACTCCAAAAAATTTTTTATATTCATAACTTGTAGGTCCCTTTGCTTTGAATTGATTCTGATTCTTCTCTTCTTCTCTGAAAATATTTTTTCCTTCTTCTTCTTCTGTGATATTTTTTTTCTTCTTCTCATTCCAGTGTTCTTCATCCAACTTGTCTTGAGTCCTCATGGCTCATGAGAAGTGGATGACTTCAGCTTTATGTCCTAAGAACACTCTTCCATTGAAATTTTTTTCTTCATTCTGAAATTGGGCTCCAAATTGGCCCCTTCTTGATTGTGGACAATCTCAGAAGTCCATTGAATTTTCCCCATTTTTTGTGTTTTCTGGTTTTTTTTTGGCCAATTTGGCCAAAATGCACAATTATGATATTATGAAAGAATTTCAATAATTTGATGAAGTTTTGATCAAAGATGTCTGAATTGATAATTTTGATGGCTTTGAAGAAGTAATATCCAGAAATGTGCAGATTTGTGCAAAGTTCACAAGAATGTGCAAAATGTACAAATATGCCAATATACATGGAAATGGCATATTTGATCAAACTTTGAATGAAATGAAGTTTTGGAAGGTTTTGAAGCAGAATTAGCCAAAATGAGGGAAAGTGCGCAAATGCACCAATTAGCCCTCTTTCTCTGATTTTTGATGTTTTGAAGGCCTTTCAGATGATTTGAAGTGATTATGCGCAAAATTTGCAAATGCATAAAAAAAGCCAATTTGGCCAATGAAACAGCTTTTATTGATAATTTCTTCCATTTTATTGTGCTTCACTCCATTCTTTAAGTTCAAATTGCCATAATTGACTTGTTGACTTGGATTTTTCCATGATTTGCTTGGTCTTGGCTTTGAATCTTGACTTCAAGATGAATTCAAAGCTGAATTTAATTTTTCACTCAAATCACTCTGATTATCCACCTTCTGTACTTTATGGTTCTGGTGTCTTTGATAACTTGAGGAAGCTTTCTGAAGAGAGTATGGCCCCTAGAGAGATTTATGACATTAATAAAACATATGATGGTTTTAAATCTGTTAGAGTTATTTAGCCACCCTGCATCAATTGTCAGAGGAAGGGGGTCCCTTGTGTTGAATATGCTACTGCTAGGTTGGCCAGGTGCCAATTCTGCAACCATAGGAAAAGAAATTGCTCTCAGGCCAACCATAGATTACCAGACAATTGCAGAAGATGTTGGAGCAGCATCAAGAAGGGTGGAAGATTTGGATTGGAAGCTCCTGTTGATGAACCTCCAATTTCTGATGCCACCTCTGGCCACTCCAATTGTGAGTTGATTGATCAAGGAATTGCTGAGTTACTGACTTCTATGGTTTTATTTTCTTCTGCTTCAGTAACTGGATACAGAATGAGAGGTGTTCAACAACGGACTAACACCAGCAGTTCCTGGGCCAACACTGGAGGACCCAACCCCCACCAAGGAAAACCCATTGGAGTAGCCCCAGAAGCTTCTATTTTGGTCACAAGAAAGAATGGGAGACTTGGAAAATTGAAAAGAAATTTGGTGGTTCAAGATAAAATTGATACTGATTCTGAAGGCAGTGATGAGATTGATGAGGAGAACTTGAAATTACTACTACCATCCCAAAAACAATAATCCAATCCACCTCATTATCCCCAGTCCCAGCCAGTACCACCATCCATGAAGTGATCAGGTCCCCCCAACCACCTCAACCTCCAATCAGATCCCCAACCAGGCCATCCACACTTGCCTATACCTCCATCAATATTCAACCACCTATGGCAAGCACTTCTAGAGACCCAATGTCTCCAGAACCTGAATCAATCTTTGACCACCGTCAAAGCTGGAATATCACTGGAAATTTCACTGATCAAAAGAGGGTTAATAAGAAGGTGGTCACATCCCTATTTGCAGAGGTTTTTGTGGATAAAGCTATGAAGAGTGCTATTCCAGGTGAACCCACTATGGCTTTGGCCATTGAGGAAGTTGCTTCTGAGGATGCCTTGGTTGTTAAATTTAGAGAAGGCTTGAAGAAATTTTGATGAGGATTTTCTGTAGTTGGTATTTATCATTACTAGTGCTTTGCTCTTTGATTATTAAATAAATTGACTCCATAAAAAATATATAGGAGTGATTACTGATGCTTTTGAAACAATTAATAAAAAATAAAATAATACAAGTAAAAGAAATAAAATAAAATGAAAAGAAAGAATTGAGAGAAAAGAGAGTAAATAAAAGAAAAGAAAGAAAATTCTGTGGATTGATCTTCTTGTGGTGAGTTGCTTGATTTTGGCCATAATCTTTCTGAAAAGATAAAACCAAACATTTTATGCTCACAGAGTGGCCAAGGTGTTGTCTTACAAGAGTTAGAAACCTCAGAGGTGCATACCAGCAGATGGAACTTACTTTCATAACTTCCACTCCCCACCAAGCATCATAAAATAATAGAAAACTTTTCCATAAATGAATTTGAGCTAAGGAATGTCTTTAATAATAGTGAATGGAGTAATTTGGAATAATAAAATATTAGAGAAAAAGAAAATAAAAAAGAAAAGACAGAATTTGGCCATATCTTGATGAAAGGTCCAGACTCAAGGGTATTCATGTTGCAAGGCCTTCTACACCTGTCCAAAGAGACTGAAAAGTTCTCACAAAGTGGCAAAGGTGATTCTTACAAAATATTTGGGTAGAATACCCCCTTAAAGGTGCATGCCAGGAGAGGAATATACTTTCATAACCTCTAATCCCCACCAAGCACAATGAATCAAACTCTTGAGGTATTTGCGCCAGGCTTGTCAGGATACAAAGTGTGGAAATCCTTGACAAGATCTGGGAAGTTGGTAAGGTTGGAAGCTGGTGCCCAAGTTGTTCTTTCTGGGTCTTTATTGAATCCCTTCCATTCAACAAGGTACCATAATATACCTCTCTTGAGTTTTGAGTCCAGAACCTGAGCCACTTCCCATTCTTCTTGCTCTTCCACTATGACTGGTGGTTGTGGAAATTAATGTAAATTTGGGATAGTTGATTGCTTCACTGGTCCTAACCAGGACACATGGAAGACAGGGTGAACTTACTTCAATTGTTGAGGCAACTTGAGGTGATATGCATGGCTGAAAATCTTTTTCAGAACTTCAAAGGGTACCAGCCATCTGTAACAACCATCCATCAGGGGTAAGGGTATTCATTCATACACCCACTCAAACACCTCAAATCAGCAAATCCAGTATCTGCATCAGCATTCAGTTTCAGCAATCTTCATTCTGAAACATGCATACAGTTTGGTACATCAATACAGCCTGTCAATACCTGTACAGGTTGGATTCACCCAATACAGTTTCAATACACAAGTATGAAACTGTATGATCACTCAAATACACCACACCACTTGTACAGGCTCTTTACAGCTGTACAGGACCTGTATTGGCCAGACTCAATTCAATCATCATTTATTCTCATGAAAATTCTTCCTCTGGATCAGGGCTGGTGATTCTCACATATACCAGCCCCTCTTTCTCCCCCTGGGGACTTTTCCCCAGTTAATTAATTTAGTTTATTTATTATTTTATAATTATTCTTATCCTTATTTTGGGTATTATAATTATTTAATTTTAAGTTAGTCTTTGCATTTTCTTTCTTTGCCTGTACAGTATGAGTTGGGTGGCCATATCCTTATTAACCCTTCTCTTTCCATTCTGACAGGTTGAAAAAGTGGACTTGGACTTGTTTGTGGTTGGCTCTTCTATTTCTTATTCTTATTTCTTTGTTGCTGCTTTTCTCATTTCTTTTATTATAGTAATTCATTCCTTACACTCTCAGTGGCTTTAATCTTTCCATATCCTTGAGCCCTCCATAAGTGAGTCCCAGTTTACTGAGTGCTAGGCCCTCTTCACTGAGAAGAGCCCCTGTGACATTAAATTAATTAGCTCATATTTGATTCCTTCTTTTCATTCATTTATATTAATTTCTCTCATTCATCAATTATGATCTTTTTATGACTTAATGATCTTTAATGATTATGATTTTTCTCTCTAATCAATTTCATCTCATTCATTTCATTCATATGAAATTGATTCTTCTTCTTTCTTAATAATTGCTGACCATTTCATTTACTTCATTTCATTTTATCAAATCAAATTTTTTCTGTGTTCTTATTCAGGTCTTATTCAGGATTGATTATTGGTTTAATTGAATGGATTATTTAATTGGGATTCATTGGGTTATTGATTCAGCGGCTCAGGATTCTTATTTGGATTGATTGATTTTGACTTCTCAAGATATTGATTGATCCTCAAGAGCTGATTTTGATTATTGATTGAATTTGAATCCTCAAGATATTTTATTGATCCTCAAGAATTGATTTGAATTATTGACTGATTTTGACTCATCAAGATATTGAATTGATTTCTGAAGACTTTAAATTGATTGATTGGTTCCTCAAGACCTTGATTTCATATTGAAGACACTGATTTATTGATTGATTGATTATTGATTGAATATTGATTGATGGTTGACTTTGTCAAGATTATTGATATTTGATTTGAATTGATTGTTGATTGTTGAAATGATTTGACTGTTGACTGAATTTGATTTCACCTCAAGATTTGAATTGATTCCTCAAGATTCATCAAGATTTTATTGTGATTGATTTGGCCGAGTTTTGATCTCTGTTCTCATACCATCAAGTTTATTTCATTTTATTCAAAATGCCAGTTCAGCATAGCCCCCCAGCCAAAAATACTAGATCCCAAAGAATTCAAGCTGTTCTCACTCCTACAGCAAGGGCTCCTCTTGACCGCACACCCCCAGTTCATCAACTGAGTGAAAACTTGGACAGAGGACCACCAATGGAAGTAGCAGCACCCTCAAGAAGAGGTGGAATGAAATCTAGAAGATCAAGATCTTTCTCTGGACTTTTGGGTGGCTACCCTGGCATGTCTGAAGGTGCAAGAGCAAGACAAGGGGAAGTTGAAGATGAAGAGGGGGAAGAGTCTGTGGAAGAGGAAGATTCTGGGGAAACTGAAGTGGCAGATGCCTTGGCAAATTCTCCAGAGGTGCCTCAGGGTTCTAATCTAGCCCTTTCTAGTCAACCTCTTGTCTCTCAAACTGATCCAAGTCTCCTCAAGATGATGGAGCAGATGACTCAATTCATGGGGCAACTCACTCAAGCAGTTGCTCCCAGGGACAATTCTAAAGCCCCTGATTTCAAGACTCCATCCATGAAGGCACCTGATTCTTTTGATGGTACTCAAGCTCATAAATTGAGAGGATTTATCCAATCCTGTCAATTAATCTTCCATAATGATCCAGCAAATTTCTTCTCTGATAGGAAGAAAGTTCTTTAATCAACTTCTTTTCTCACTGGTAGAGCTGGAGAGTGGATTGAACCCTATCTCTCAAATATTTCCAATGAAGACCCTTCCTACCTCCTCAATAATTGGCCATTATTTGAATCTCAATTATTCACTCTGTTTGGTGACCCCAATGAAGTCAGGAAAGCTGAACAAGAGTTGGACAATTTGAGGATGAAGGAGAGTGGTCATGTTTCCTTGTACATTGCAGATTTCAGAAGCTTAATTTCAAGAATTGGAGATTGGGGGGAAAGAGCTTATATCCATGTTTACAGAAGAGGATTGGCATCAAGATTATTGGATCAGCTGGCTTCTCACCCTGGAACTTTTGACACTCTTCAAGAACTTATGGATGTCACTTTAGAATTAGACACAAGATATCATGAGAGGCAAAAAGAAAAGGGTGGCAATCAAGAAAAGAAGCCTCCAGTAATTGGATCCAATCAATCTAGGCCTCCTCAAAACTCATCTTCAAAGAGGTTTTACCAGAAGAAGAACAAGAAGGGCAAGCAATTTCAATCTTCAAAGGACAAGCCCCATGCCGCTATCCTCAATAAGGACAATAAATTAATTGGTTCTGAAAAGGAGAGGAGGATCAAAGAGGGGTTGTGTACTTATTGTGGTGGAAAGCACCCAATTGAAAAATGCTTCAAGAGACCTCAGAACAAGCCTGGGTCATCATCAAGAAGCTTCCCTAGCAAGCAGGGAAAAGCCTGAGTGGGAATCATGATGTGTTCAATGGTTCTCACTTATTTCCTTCAAGAGCACAATTGTGCACTCTGAATACTAGTGTCAAGAAATCTTTAAAATTTCTTATTTTCTCTTCTGTCTCTGATATTTTTTATAGTATTCTCATTGATTCTGGTACTACAAACTCTTTTGTTGCAAAGAATTTTGTTCTCAAGTACTCATTGACTCTGTCAGAGCTCCCTGAAAAGATTCCTCTTTTCATTTTGGATTCTAATGAATCCCCTGCCTTGTTCATAACCCATTATACCAAGTGGGTAGATGACTTGCCTTCCTTCCCAAGCTTTGAATGGGACTTCTTTATCATAGATTCACCCAAGGGAGAAGACCTGATATTGGGCGATGATTTCCTTTACCATTTTAATCCCATTATTGATTGGAAAAATGGATTGATCACCTATGATTCTAGTCATAAGGATATCAGTGGTATTATTCCTTCTACTAGTAATGACTTAGCCACTGCTGTCAACAGTGTTGCTCTGGTTGGTGAACTTAAGACACCTTCCCTTCCTTCTTCTGTCCATATCCCTTCCATCATTCCCTCTCAGTCATTACTTCCATTAAGAGATGAAGTCTTAAAAGAGATGAAGGATGTTGGAGAAGATGTTGCCATATCTTCACTTCATCTCTTTCAAGGCGATATGGACCTTCCTCCCTTATCTTTTCATGCATCCCTGGAGGAGCAGTGGGATGAGGAGGAAGAGCCAGAAGAAATTGAAACTGTGTTGAAGGTAGTCCCTCCTGCTTATCACCAATATTTGGATGTATTCTCCAAGGTGAAAGCAGAGAAACTTCCTCCACACCGCGCCTGTGATCACCATATTGAATCAGAGGGTCTTCTACCTCCAATTGGTGTTATCTACTCATTATCAAATCAAGAGTCAGAAACACTGCGGGCCTACATTTCAGAGAATGTAGAGAAAGGTTTCATAAGACCAAGCTCCTCTTCAACAGGAGCACCTGTCCTTTTTGTCAAGAAAAAGGATGGAGTTTTTGGTTTGTGTGTTGACTACTGCAAACTCAATGCTGTCCCTAGGAAGAACAGATACCCTGTCCCTCCTATGAACCAGCTCCTTACCGTATTCAATGGTTCCATTATCTTCTCCAAGATAGATTTGCATGGTGCATATAACCTTCTCAGAATCAAAGAGGGGGATGAGCACTTAACTGCCTTCAGAACCAAGTATGGTAGTTATGAGTATTTGGTCATGCCATTTGGTTTGACCAATGCTCCTGCTTCTTTCCAGAATCTTGTAAATGATATATTTGAAGATTTCTTGGATGTGTTTGTTGTGGTTTATCTAGATGATATTATGGTATTCTCAAGTTCTGAGGAAGAACATGTCAAACATGTGAACTCTGTCCTCCAAAGACTCAGAGAAGATAGTTTATTTGCCAAAGCCTCCAAGTGTGTATTCCATGCCTCAAGTGTGGAATACTTGGGCTATGTTGTTTCAAGTAATGGCCTCAAGATGGATTCTTCAAAAGTTCAGCAAATTCTCCATTGGCCTCAGCCCAAAAGCATCAAGGCCCTTCAATCTTTTCGTGGCTTTGCCAATTTTTATCGTTGTTTCATTAAAAATTATTCCAAAAAAATCACTTCTCTCACTTCCCTTCTCAAAAAAGATTCTCCCTTTATCTTCAATGAGGAAGCTCTTAGTCAGTTTCAAGCACTCAAAGAAGCTTTCACCTCTGCTCCTATCTTATCCCATTCAAATCCATCTCTACCAACTATTGTAGAGACTGATGCTTCTGATTATGCATTGGGCGCCGTACTGAGTCAGGTGAATGACTCAGGAAAGCATCCCATTGAATTTGATAGTAGCAAGCTCTTACCAGCCAAACTCAACTATGAAATTCATGACAAGGAACTCCTTGGCATAGTTTGGGCTCTCAAGCGCTGGAGAGAATTTCTTCTTTCTCTTTCCAATTCTTTTGAGGTCTTGAAAGACCACTCTTCCTTGCAGTATTTCATGTCTTCCAAAGTTCTTACTCGTCGACAGGCCCGTTGGGCTGAATTTCTCTCAGAATTTCACTTCACTATCACTTACTGCCCAGGCAGGCTGGCCACTTTACCAGATGCCTTGTCACATCGGGACAACGTGTACCCAGAGGGGGGGGTGGACTTCATCAGCAAGAATCCTCAAAATTTTCATCAAGTACTTAAGCAAGATGGAATTCAAGAGTCAAGATTCTTCTCAATCAAAGTGGAGATTTTCTCAGATTTAGTAGACAAGATTCAAAAAGAAGTATGGCAAGACAAAGACTATAAAGAGCTACTCAAGCAACTAGCAAGAGGTGAATCAGTTCCAAATTATTCTCTTGAACCACAAGCCAAGTTATTATTATTCAAAGATAGAGTGGTAATCCCAAGCAATGAAGAACTTCAACTCATTATTCTTCAAAAGTGTCATGACTCACCATTGGCTGGCCATCCTGGCTGGGAGAAGACCCTCAAGCTAATCAAGAGGGATTTTTATTGCGCTGGCATGAATCAATTCATCAAGGACTATGTGTCCTCATGTCAGCAATGTTCAAGAAACAAGAACATTCATCAAAAGAAGTTTGGATTACTCAAGCCTCTTTCAATTCCGTCTGGTCCTTGGAATTCATTATCGATGGACTTCATCACTCAATTGCCACTGTCAAACAACTTTGATTCAATTTTAGTAGTTGTGGACAGATTCTCAAAAATGGCAATCTTCATTCCAGCTTATGAAACAATCACTGCTCTGGACTTAGCTCAAATCTTCATTAGTCATGTATTTTCCAAGCATGGCCTTCCAGTCAGCATTATTAGTGATAGAGGATCTTTATTCGTTTCATCATTTTGCGCTCAATTGTGTCAGAAGCTCAATATATCAAGAGATCCTTCAACTGCCTTTCACCCTGAAACAGATGGACAGACAGAGAGGGTAAATCAGATACTAGAACAGTACCTTTGGATGTATGTCAGCTATCATCAAGATGACTGGTACACCTGGCTCCCTCTGGCTGAATTTGCCTAAAATAATGCAGAACATTAATCAACCAAGCAATCACCTTTTTTCACCATTTATGGAAGAAATCCCAGCCTTGACTCAATCCATATTTCTCAAGACTCACCTGCTGGAAAGTTATCAACAAAACTCCAATCAGTATGGCAAGTTGTCAAAGAAGAATTAGAGTCAGCAATAAGGAGATTCAAGAAGTATGCAGATAGAAATAGAGAAATTCCACCTGATTTCCAACCTGGGGACAAAGTATGGCTAGCTTCCAAGAACATCAAGACAACAAGACCCACAAAGAAGTTATCAGAAAGATGGTTGGGACCTTTTGAAGTTCTGAAGATTGGCAGTCATGCATATCACCTCAAGTTGCCTCAGCAATGGAAGACAGTTCACCCTGTATTCCATGTGTCCTTATTAGAACCAGTCAAGCATTGTACTATCCCAAATCGTCATCAATTGCTGCCACCTCCAGTTTTAGTGGAGGAGTGAGAAGAATGGGAAGTGGCTCAGGTTCTGGACTCAAAACTCAAAAGAGTTCAATTATGGTATCATGTAGAGTGGAAAGGATTCAGTGAAGACCCAGAAAGAACCACTTGGCAACCAGCTCCAAACCTTACCAACTCACCAGATCTTGTCAAGGATTTCCCTTCATTGTATCCAGACAAGCCTGGTCCAAATACCTCAAGAGTTTGAATTATGGTGCTTGGCGGGGAGAAGAAGTTATGAAAGTAAGTTCCTCTCCTGGCATGCACCTTTAAGGGGGTATTCTACCCATATGTTATTGTAAGCATCACCTTGGCCACTTTGTGAGCACCTGTCAATTCTTTGGACAGGGTTAGGAAGCATACAACACCAATACCCTCCGATTTGGACCTTATCAAGATATGGCCAAATGTTTCTTTCTCTTTCATTTATCATTTCTTTATGCCAATCTTCATAATTCAAGACATTCATTACTTCAAGTCATTTACGGCAATTCTTTTCAGAAGTCATTTATGGCAATTCTTTTCAATTTTATGGTGCTTGGTGGGGAGTGGAAGTTATGAAAGTAAGTTCCATCTCCTGGTATGCATCCCTGAGGGTTCTACTTCTTGTAAAACATTACCTTGGCCACTCTGTGAGCATCAAATGCTTGGTTTTCATTTTCCAGACACTTTTTGGCCAGAATCAAGCAACTCACCACAAGAAGGACCAACCATCAGGATTTTTTCTTTATTTCTTTCTTTACTCTCATTTTCTCTTATTCTTTTATTTTTTTTTCTTTCTTTCTTTACTTGTATAATTTTCTTTCTTTTATTTCTTTAAAGCAGCAGCATCCCCTCCCAAATCATGTATTGGGAGGTTCCATTATTTTTTCATTTTTTAGTATTTACAAGAGTGGGGGTAGAAGCCAAACTAAACACAAACAAGGAAAAGGAAAACTAGTTATCTCTACCCAAATCATCAAAAGTTCTCTGGAAATCATTTATCAACTCATCTTCATACCAGGCAAATTTTGCAGCCATCTCTTCAGAAGCAGTACCTGGAATAGTCCTGTCATTGGCATACATAATCACCTCTCTGCTATTTCTATCAACCCTCCTGAACAACCTGGCCACAGCATCTTGAATTTCACTAGCCGTGTTGGGATCTTCTCTGGTAACCCGGATAGGCCAACGTTCTCTTCTTTGAAAAACTTGGGCGGCAGGAAACGGCAAAGGGGACAATCCATCCCCTCTTCTGCTGGAGCTGGCCACAGGTTGGAGTTGACGGGAGGTGTTTATGGGTGAATTTCTGGACTGTTGAGCTGGTGATGGTCTTACTTCTGGATTCAAGGCAGGCCTGGTGGTGTGGGAAGTAGTTGGTGAAGGAGGAGGAAGGGTTGTAGGAATGGAAGCAAGCATTGGTTGGAAGGTTCTTGGAGTGCTGGGAATAACTTGACTTTGGAATCTAGTGTTGGCAAGAGGTTGAGAAGAGGAATTTCTGGATGGATGGCCAATTGAATGAGGAATAACTTGAACTTCTTCACCATCCAACTAATCACTTCCTCCAGCATCTGGATCTGTTGGGGAATCAACAATTCTTCTAAGTTTCTTCACTACTTTCACCACTCCATCAGCATTGGTCCTTGAGATTGGGATTTCTGAGCTGTAGTGTATGGGCCTACCACCAATTGGAATGGACCCTCCAACATTAGTCCACCTGGCCACATCCCTCTGCCTGGAACCAGTCACTAAATCATAATATCAGCACCAATTCAATCAAAATATGCAAATCACTCACATTGAGAAAATCCAGAAGTCGCATCAGGGGTAGGTTCCTCAAGAATGGGGAATTCCTGCCCATAAGGCCCATCTTTCCTGCTCCATAAGTGTCTCCTGACCTGGGACAAAGTTGATCCGGTACGACGACATGGCTTCTTCCCAACAAAGCAAAAGTGGCATTTTGACAATCGAGGATTGTAATTTTGAAAGATTTCCTTACCCCTGGCCAAACATTCAGTACAGGCAGGAGCAAGAACTTCAACTGCTCTGAACCCATCATAGGTTTGTGAGGGGTCAAAATGGCCAGAAGATGCCATGGAAGGGGAGGACAATTGACTGAAGATGCCAGAACCATGAAGAACAGATGGTGGCGGTACAGAAGGAGAAGATTCAGTGAGCTCAGTCAGTTTGGAACTCATAACTGAAGAATATGCAAGCGGAAGATTCAAGATGTCAGAATCAATCCACTCCATATCAAGAAAAAGAATTTGACCTCAAGGAAATGGGGGCCATAACTCAATTATGCCCCCCCTCAAAGCCTCTAAGGTGAAGGTTCATACCCCTTTGGGGCTGAACTCATCACCCAGGGCCTCCCCTGCAACTTTGGGGAAGCCAGGATCTTGATAGTCCTGGACCCCATCAATGGGTCCAGGCCATGTATGGTGAAAGTGATATTTGGGCCATTTCTGGGCCCAGGGGGCATCCAATAACCCCCACGGACCGCAGACCGCAGACTGCAGACTACGACCTACGGCCCACGGACCGCGGCGTACGGCCCGCGGACCGTAGGACCCCAAAGAAGCAAAAAGGCCAAATATGGCCAAAAATCAAAAAAAAATACCCAAGTTCACCAAAACACCCAAAAGGCCCAAAAGGCCATAAAATTCAAGAGGTATCAAGGTTTCCTCAGGGGAGAGGCCACAGCCCAAAAGCACTTTGGAGGGCTGTTTGAGGCCATTTCCATGGACAATGGGGACAAGACCCCTGGAGGAAAATGTTTTAAGAATTCATTGGATTAAGCCTTTCCCAATGAGTACACTTTGTATACTCATTGGGCATCATTTTTTGAGCACAAGAGCTCAGTGGCCCTTATTCTGGGATATATCCCAAGGCCACATTCCAAGGGCATGGTTGATTGATTCAGTAGAAAAAAAATGCATATTCTGAAGTGGAATACTTACTCAAACTTGGAAAAAAAAGGGGGAATCAATTGAGTTTGACAGAGAAGGAGTGAAGAAGGATTTTCAGGATAATGGCCAAGATGAAAAGAAAATTAAAAAGAAATTTTTTTAAAAAAATGTGGGGATATTGAGATGCCACTCCACAGTGGCAGGGTATTATGGTGTTCAGGAGCCCACCAGCTTCAAGAGGGGGATACTGTAACAACCATCCATCAGGGGTAAGGGTATTCATTCATACACCCACTCAAACACCTCAAATCAGCAAATCCAGTATCTGTATCAGCATTCAGTTTCAGCAATCTTCATTCTAAAACATGCATACATTTTGCTACATCAATACAGCCTGTCAATACCTGTACAGGTTGGATTCACCCAATACAGTTTCAATACACCAGTATGAAACTGTATGATCACTCAAATACACCACACCTCTTGTACAGGCTCTGTACAGCTGTACAGGACCTGTATTGGCCAGACTCAATTCAATCATCATTTATTCTCATGAAAATTCTTCCTCTGGATCAGGGCTGGTGATTCTCACATATACCAGCCCCTCTTTCTCCCCCTGGGGACTTTTCCCCAGTTAATTAATTTAGTTTATTTATTATTTTATAATTATTCTTATCCTTATTTTGGGTATTATTATTATTTAATTTTAATTTAGTCTTTGCATTTTCTTTCTTTGCCTGTACAGTATGAGTTGGGTGGCCATATCCTTATTAACCCTTCTCTTTCCATTCTGACAGGTTGAAAAAGTGGACTTGGACTTGTTTGTGGTTGGCTCTTCTATTTCTTATTCTTATTTCTTTGTTGCTGCTTTTCTCATTTCTTTTATTATAGTAATTCATTCCTTACACTCTCAAGTGTCTTTAATCTTTCCATATCCTTGAGCCCTCCATAAGTGAGTCCCAGTTTACTGAGAGCCAGGCCCTCTTCACTTTGAAGAGCCCCTGTGACACCATCTTTCTGAGAGTTTCTTGTTGGGTATTTTTGTCTTTATGCTTTTGGAAGCTAGCCATACTTGGTCCCCAGGTTAAAAATCAGGTGGAATTTCCCTATTTCTATCTGCATACTTCTTAAAACACTTTATTTCTGACTCCAATTATTCTTTGAAAACTTACTGTACTGATTGGAGCTTTGTTGATAACTTTCCAGAAGGTGTATCTTGAGAAATGTGAATTGAGTCAAAGCTGGGATTTCTTCCATAAATGGTGAAAAAAGGTGACTTTTTTGTTGATGAATGTTCTGCATTATTATAGGGAAATTAAGCCAGAGGGAGCCAGGTGTGCTAGTCATCTTGATGGTAGCTGACATACATCCAAAGATAATGTTCTAGAATCTGATTTACCCTCTCTTTCTGTCCATCTGTTTCAGGTTGAAAGGAAGTTGAAATATCTCTTGATATCTTGAGCTTCTGACATAATTGAGTCCAAAATGATGAAACAAATAAAGAACCTCTATCAGTAACAATACTGGTTGGAAGACCATGTTTGGAAAAGACATGACTAATAAAGATTTGAGCCAAGTCAAAAGCAGTGATTGTTGAGCAAGCTGGAATAAAGATTTCAATTTTTGAGAATCTGTCTACAACTACTAAAATTTAATCAAAGCTGCTTAACAGAGGCAATTTAGTAATAAAGTCCATTGATAATGAATTTCACGGACCAGATGGAATTTGAAGAGGCTTGAGTAAACCAAACTTCTTATGGTGATTGTTGTTGTTTCTTGAACATTTCTGACATGAGGAAACATAGTCCTTGATAATTTGATTCATGCCAGCCCAATAAAAATCCCTCTTCACGAGCTTGAGGGTATTCTCCTGACCAGGGTGGACAGCCAACAGTGAGTCATGATGCTTTTGAAGGATATCCAATTGAAGTTCATGATTGCTTGAGATGACTGCTCTATCTTTGAATAATAAAAATTTGGCTTGAGGTTCAAGAGAATAATATGAGAATTATTCACCTCTTGCTAATTTCTTGAGAATTTCCTTATAATCTTTGTCTTGCCATACTGCCTTCTGAATTTGATCAAATAAATCTGAGAAAAATCTTGGATCTTTAATTTCATTTTTCTTGAGAACTTGATTAAAATATTGAGGATTCTTGCTGATGAAGTACAGCCCCTCTCTGGGTAGACATTGTCCTAACATGATAAGGAATCTGGTAAAGTGGCCAGTCAGCCTGGGTGGTAAGTGATAGAAAAGGGAAATTCAGAGAGAAACTCTTCTCAATGGGCTTGACAAAAAGTAAGGACTTTGGAAGACATATAATATTGAAGGGAAGGGTGGTCTGTAAAGAATTCAAAGGAATCAGAAAGGCTCTCCAGCCCTTGAGAGACCAAACTATGCCAAGGAGTTCCTTTTCATGAATTTCATAGTTGAGCTCAGCTGGGAGGAGCTTGCAACTATCAAATGCAATGGGATTCTTTCCTGAGTAACTCACCTGACTCAGTACAGAACCCAAGGTATAATCATACGCATCAGTCTCTACAATAGTAGGTAGAGAAGGATTGAAATGTGATGGGATAGGAGAAGTGGTTAAGGCTTCTTCGAGTATTTGAAACTGAATAAGAGCTTCCTCATTGCATATGAAGGGAGAATCTTTTTAAGGAGGGAAGTGAGAGAAGAGATTTTTTTTGGAATAATTTTTAATGAAACAATGATAGATGTTGGAAAAGGCAAGGAAAGATTGAAATTCCTTGATGTTCTTTGGCTGAGGCCAATTGAGGATTTTCTGAAATTTGGAAGCATCTATCTTGAGGCAATCACTTGAAAAACATGGTCCAAGTATTCCACACTTGAGGTATGAAATACACACTTTGAGGCTTTAGCAAACAAACTATTGTCCCTCAGTCCTTGGAGGACAGAGGCAACATGTTTGACATGTTCCTCCTCAGAACTAGAGAAGACCATAATATCAACTAAGTAGACCAAATTTTTTTTTTCCAAAATATCTGCAAAGATATCATTCACAAGATTGTGGAATGACACAGGAGCATTAGTCAAGCCAAATGGCATAACCAAATACTCATAGCCACCATATTTAGCTCTAAAGGCAGTTAAGTGCTCATCCCCCTCTTTGATTCTCAAGAGATTATAAGCACCATGCAAATATATCTTGGAGAAGATAGTAGAACCATTAAAGACGGTAAGAAGCTGATCCATTGGAGGAACAGGATACCTGTTTGCCCTAGTGACAGCATTAAGTTTGGGTAGTCAACACACAAACAAAGGCCACCATCCCTTTTATTCACAAGAAGGACAGGTGCTCCTGTTGAAGAGGAGCTTGGCCTGATAGAACCTTTCTCTACATTCTCTGAAATATTTTGCCATGGTGTTTCTGACTCATGCTTTGAGAAACATTAGATAACACCAACTGGAGGTAGAAGACCCTCCAGTTTGATATGATGATCACAGGCAAGGTGTGGAGGAAGTTTCTCTGCTTTCACCTCGGAGAATACATCCAAATATTGGTGATAAGCAGGAGGGACTACCTTAAGCACAGTTTAAATATCTTCTGGCTCTTCCTCCTCATCCCACTTCTGCTTCAGGGAGGCTTGAAAAGATAAAGGAGGAAGGTCCATATCCCCTTGAAAGAGATGAAGTGAAGATATAGCAACATCTTCTCCAACATCTTTTATCTCTTTGAAGACTTCATCTCTTGATGGAAGGGATATGGACAGAAGGAAGAAGGAAAGGTGTCTTAAGTTCACCAACCAGAGATCTTAAGTTCACCAACCAGAGAAACAATGTTTACAGCATTGGCAAAGGAATTACTAGTAGAAGAAGTAATACCACTAGAATACTTATGACTAGAATCATAGGTTATCAATCCATTTTTACAATCAATAATGGGATTAAAATGGTAATGAAATCATAGCCCAATATTAGGTCTTCTCCCTTGGTAACAAAGGCCACCATCCCTTTTCTTAACAAGAAGGACAGGTGCTCTTGTTGAAGAGGAGCTTGGCCTGATAAAAACTTTCTCTACATTCTCTGATATGTTTTGCCATAGTGTTTCAGACTCATGCTTTGATAAAGATTAGATAAAACCAACTGGAGGTAGAAGACCCTCCAGTTTGATATGATGATCACAGGCATGGTGTGGAGGACGTTTCTCTGCTTTCACCTTGGAGAATACATCCAAATATTGGTGATAAGAAGGAGGGACTACCTTCAGAAAAGTTTCAATATCTTCTGGCTCTTCCTCCTCATCCCACTGCTGCTTCAGGGAGGCATTAAAAGATAAAGGAGGAAGGTCCATATCCCTTGAAGGAGATGAAGTGAAGATATAGAAACATCTTCTCCAAAATCTTTTATCTGTTTAAAGACTTCATCTCTTGATGGAAGGGATATGGACAGAAGGAAGAAGGAAAGGTGTCTTAAGTTCACCAACCAGAGAAACAATGTTGACAGCAGTGGCAAAGTCATTACTAGTAGAAGAAATTATACCACTAGAATCCTTATGACTAGAGTCATAGGTGATCAATCCATTTTTCAAATCAATAATGGGATTGAAATGGTAATGAAATCATAGCCCAATATTGGGTCTTCTCCCTTGGGTGAATCTATGATAAAGAAATCCCATTCAAAACTTAGGAATGAAGGGAAGTCAACAACCCACTTGGTATAATGGGTGATGAACAGGGAAGTGGATGAATTGGAATCCAAAATTAAAAGAGAAATATTTTCAGGGAGCTCTGACATGGTCAATGAGTACTTGAGAGCAAAATTCTTTCCCATAAAAGAGTTTTCAGCACAAGAATCAATGAGAATATTATAAAAAATATCAGAGAAAGAAGAGAAAATAAGAAATTTTAAAGATTTCTTGATACTAGTATTCAGAGTACACAATTGTGCTCGAAGGAAATAAGTGAGAACCATAGAAACACCATGATCCCCACTCAGGCTTTTCTCTGCTTTTTAGGGAAGCCTCTTGACAACCCTTGCCTATTTTCAGGCCTTCTGAAGAATTTTTCAATTGGGTGCTGTGAACCTTTGAGATATGACCACATACCCAAAAAGGTCACAAGAAATATTTAATATAATTATACATTAAAAATAAGTACTTTTAAAATACAAAAATACCATAAATTGACATAAAACTTGGTTTAACTTAAAAACCAATGAATAAAAATGTGAAATAAATGATACCATTGGATTCCCCATGGTAAAATACACATATACCATTTTTATGGCATATCTGTAAAGTCAATATTTAATAAGTTATAAGGAATAATACCTTATAAAATACACAAATTCCTATTTATTTCAAACGCCAATGGGACAACATGAAAAATAAATGGTACCAGTGGATTCTCCATAAAAATTCACATATAAAACAATTAAGAAGCTAAGCTTCAAACTCAATACTTAAGGAATTAACCTGAATATATGCACTTTTTTGGTCAGCGCATATATTCAGGGATTTTAGCTAATATCTCTTGAATTATACACGATAGAGTGATGAACCAAAAATAAAGTCATCTCTTAATTACTGTAGAAATACAGAAATGAAGTTTGTTTCACAAGTTATAAACAAGGTTAAAACCTGTAAGGAATTATTGATTAAAATCAACAGAGCTGTTGACCACTTTGTTGTGAAAGTAGTCCAAACTTAAAAAAAAGTGGACAGTTGGATTCTAATATTTCATTCGTGAAGAAGGATGTATTTCCATTTATAATATTCAAGGTATAACCCCTTGAAATCATAGTTTGAAGTTTAAAATATTAAATTTTGACAGAAAAGATGAGTTACAAGAAAAATCATCAAAAATAGAGTTTTGATGATGTAATGAAATTCTCTTGGAAGAATAATATGGTTATGCCAAGCATTTAGAATTCACTCTCTGAATGGCTGTAGTGTGTAAATCCTCAACGTTATTAAGGATCAAAGTTTGCGCTTAATTTGATCATTTATGATCACTCATTTTAACCTTAAATTAAGTTTAACAGTCATATGAGTGATAAAATTTGTGAATAATATCAGTTTATGATTAAAACTAATAAAATCCACGAATTTTGGGGTTCTTCCAAGTCTTTGACGTCATCAAACTCAGAGTTATAGTGATAACTCTAAATAATGGTGTAATAATGATGTAATATGGTTTGATCATGATGTAATCATCACCAAACCTTAAAGTATTAATCAATCCCAGTGGATATGATCAATAAACGTCTCCTAGAAGGCTGTTGGACTCTAGGAGGGAGGTATTTACTATAAATAGAGCTCTTTTTACTCTGTTTTCCCCTCAGACGCATCAAAAACATTAAATCAATACAATAAAAAGGTAATTTCTTTATTCTTTATATATAAAACTCTTATATTATCAAAGACCAAAGATCATCTTATTATAATCATCAATTTTGACATGATTACACCA
Organism: Austropuccinia psidii; assembly: GCA_023105745.1. NCBI lineage: Eukaryota > Fungi > Basidiomycota > Pucciniomycetes > Pucciniales > Sphaerophragmiaceae > Austropuccinia > Austropuccinia psidii. The sequence goes on from JALGQZ010000007.1 coordinate 62,474,131, forward strand.
TTTATTTAATTGTTTTTGTTAAAAATCTCTCTAAAATCTCATTTCCACGTAAAAATCAAGAATATTTGTAATTTCTCTATTTTTTATTGTAAATACAATTTGGATAAGTTGTCTTTATATTATTTGGTGCAAAATATCTCAAAATTATTATATTAAGTATTAAAAGTAGGTTATTTTCTCTTATTATAATAATTTTCTCTCTACTATTCTTTTAATAATACTTTAATTAATATAAATAGTATTTATATTAATTTATAACTTCAATATTGGTAATATTATTTTTATTAATTTTTTTTATTAATAAAACCAATTTTTTATGCCTTTATTATTTTTTTGCAACAATAATAAAGTGCCTTTGAATATATTAATTATTTTATATTAATATATTTATTTTATTATATTATATTTTATAATATAAGTTATATTCTTATATTTTATTAATAATATAATTATTTTTACGCCATAATTATAATAATCCTTTATTATTATAATTATTTTTATCTCATTTATTTCATTTATAAGGACATTCATAGTACAATAAGTAAAATATTAGTAATTTTTACTTATTGTTTCATAGTCAAACCTTACATTTGGGGGCCTGCCTGTGATATTTACTCTAAAAGACCTTTAAAAAAAATATTCTAATTGGGCTTATCCAATAATAAATCATATTTATAATCATAAAATTATATAATAATTTTATATTTATTGATTTTGAAAGCTATTGAGGCATTTGGAAAGCAATTGTACTGTCTTACACATGGTCTTTCACATCCTTAGACTTGCAAAAACTTTCTTTGAGTGACTCTAGTGATTGAAAAAGATATTTTATAAATTAAAAATAATTTTATATTATAAATTAATTTGATAAAAGAATCATATTCATTTTTATTTTATCCTTTAAAAATAAAAACTTAAAAAAAAAATAATAAAAATATTAAAACCAATAAAAAAGTTATTTTATTCATTTTAATTCCATTTCTTTAATTATTCTCATTTTTGTTTTTAAAAAAAAAGGTATCAAAGCAATTTTTACGTGGAAAATTGCCATATCTTACCAAAAATAACACTTTTATATAAAAGACTTCTATTTATTTGTCTTTCTTAGTGTTTGAAGACAACCCAACAGAGGATAACCAAACCACTGTTGAAAAATTGGTGGAAGAAACTTGTCAAAGTTCTCCAACACCAATAATCACTAAGAAAAAGAAAGCCAAGATATTGGACTTTCCAGGACCCACTATTCAGGACTCTGAAGGTGAGTACCTCATTTATAAATTGCCATAAGAGTATTTCTGTTCTAAAATCATCTTATTTCTTATTTTTCTGATAATATGACTACCAGAAGAGGCTCCCAATACTCCATCCAATCAGATGGAGCTGGACTCAGAGGTAGAATTGATTCCTCAAAAGGGAAAAGGAAGGGCAATATCCCCAGTGGAACAGAATCCACACAAGGAAGTGCCTTATCCCAAAGGCAAGTCCCAGAAATGCCCATGATATCTGAACCTGAATTGGAACTAAGTATGAGTAACTCAAATAGGTACGAATCACATTCAGAGGGCTCAAATAGACATCTACATGAGCCAATACAAACAGTACTACACAGTGTACAAGGACAAAGATTGGGAAATGTTGCCTCAAATACACCAAGGAGTGATGAGCTCCTGGCACATCCTAAAGAAGTTCCTCAAAGAGGAGGAAATAGTGAGATACTCCAATGGATGGAATCCACTATCATCCAAACCTCAAATCAAAAAGATCAAGGAGTATCATACCAAAAAGAAGGAGGCAACCAAGGAAGAAGCCCCAGTAGCTTCTACCAGCAAGCCCCAAGTCAACCCACTTCCCCAAGAAGGGAAGAAGAACAAGAAAAAGAACTGGAGAAAACCATATTCCCCAAGTTACAGGATTCCCAAAATCCAAAAAAGATGCCATGGACAATGTCTTCAACATGGCCAGAAGTTTGATGGAATTCAAAGACAAAGAGGAAGAAAGAATGAGACAACCCCATTTCCCAAAAAAATAACCTTGTCATCTGATGTTGTAAATACTTTAACAGAGCCTAAAAATAGTATTTTACCTCTCAAAGACATTAAAAATAGTTTATTATCTTTACAAGAAATAAATATCAGCTTATCATCTTTAACAAAACTTTTTACACAAAATAAGAAAGAAATTGATAACATAAGATTTATGATTGAAAATAATAAACCAAAAGTATTAATTCACAATACTCAGAAATTAATACAAGGACAACAAGAGTTGTACAAATACATAAGTGATATCAAAGAAAAAACTTTGACAATCAATTATGATTTGAGTATTGATAATCTTACAGAAAAATTAAACAAATTAATTATTTCTGTGGAAAAATTTGAAGAAAAGACTTCATCACACCAAAAATTACTTTTGGACCATGTGGAAAAGAGTGATGAAGCAAGAATGCATCTGAAAGATGACATTCAAAGTGAAATAAGGCTTATTACTGAAAAAATGGATAAAATTAATGAGGCTAATTTTAATATGCCAAAGTTATCAACACCATTTTCTCACATAAGAAGCCCTGTTAAACCAAAAAGAGGAATTAACAAATCCATTCATAACAGACTTGAGTCACCAAGACAATAGCCAAGTCTTAATGAAGGAAGCACCTCAATTGAAAGAATGGCCAACATTCATAGGAGAAGGTGAATATGACCACATGTCATTTATCAAGACAATTGACATGCTACAAGAAGATTATGCCATACCAGATGAATTAATCACTGCAAGATTACATTCATTGTTTGAAAAATCTGCAAAAAGATGGTATTATGGTATAAGGCAAAAAAATGGCAAAAATACATGGTCTTGGTGGAAACAAGAAATAATCACCAAGTGGGCTAATGATGCCTGGAGGTACAAAATAGAAAATTCATTTGAAAATTCTTTCTTTGACCCAGACAAAAACAAACCTTTAACTTGGTTCTTAAAACAAGTTGAAAGACTTAATGCATTGTACCCAGAAATGTCACAAAAGATGGTGCATATGAAAATACTCAAGAAATGTGGAGAAGAGCTAGAACATGCCCTAAGAAGCAGGTGTATAGAACCATGCTCCACAGAAGAGTACATTAATGCACTAGAAGACATAGTGACAAGAACAAAAATTGGCAGGACTTGGAAGAAATTGGACACTAAAAGCCCAAATAAACCATTTATCAAAAAAGATAAATCAAAAGAGCCCTTCAAGCCCAATACATCCAACAATAATGAGCAAAGAAAATGCCATAAATGTGGAGGTATTGGACACTTAGCCAATAATTGCCTCAAAAAGGCAAAGATTAATGAAATTGTGGAAACAGAAATCCACAATGACAAAGAAGAGGAATCTGACTCTGAAAAAGAGACAGAAGAATCAGAAAGTTCTGAAAGTGATGAAATCAATATAATTAATGCACAAATTGATAATATTGATATAATCTATGAAGTACTGGATGTTAACTCAAACTGACCACAGGTTGCGACATCTGACAAAAACCTGACAAATATACAAGATGCCAAAATGTATAGGACCAAACCTGCAAGAGGAATGGGATATACAGCTGGAAAATCAAGTATAAGTATTGTTATGGTTGATAACCAAGAAGGAAAAGTTAACTTAGATACAGGAGCATATTGCACCTGTGTTGGTAAAAGTTATTTGAAAACCATTGTCCCAGACTAGCAAGAAAAACCTATGCCAATACAAGGTTTCAAATTTAGTAGTGCAAGTGAGAGCATGAAGCCCCTTGGAATAATTGATTTCACACTAATTTTTCCCCATCCCTCACAATGTGTCAGACTTAAAGTAGATTTTGTAGTAATTGAAAACTGTACCAGCAATCACTTCATATTTGGGAATGACTACTTATCAATTTAAGGTATAGATATCTCTAACCAAAAGGATAGATATTTTACCATAGGAGACAACAAAAGACAAAAGTTTGGCTTCTTAAACAACAAAAAACAAATCACAGTTATTAAGAATGAAGAAAAAATTCCAGAAAAGGAACTTTTTATATCTGAACAGCTTGTAGAGGCAGAATTCAATCATGAATTAACAGAAAAAATGAAAGAAAAATTGATTGACCTCTTATTTAAGTACAAAAATGCCTTTGCAACTGACAAAGAGCCACTAGGTGCCATAATTGGGCATGAGGTGGATATAATTCTTAATGTGGAAAACCTTACCCACCTTTACTAAGGAGACCTGCTTACCCAGCTAGTCCAAGGGCTAGGGAAGCCCTAGAGGTACACATTAAAGAATTAATAGACCTTGGAGTATTAAGAAAGGTAGGACATAATGAGCAGGTATAAGTCACTGCACCTGTCATTATAACTTGGAATAATGGAAAATCAAGGATGGTAGGAGACTTCAGAGCCCTGAAAAACTATACCATTCCAGACAGGTATCCAATACCCAGGATCCATGAGACATTGACCCAATTGTCACAAGCTAAGTTCATCACAGCCATGGATGCCCTAAAAGGTTTTCATCAAAATGTCTTAACAGAAAATGCCAAAAAACTACTGAGGATAATAGTCCACTGTGGAATTTTTGAATACTTAAGAATGCCATTTGTCATAAAAAAATTCACCTTCCCATTATCAAAGAATTATGAATACCATATTTCCTGAAGAATTATCAGAAGGATGGTTAATTATCTATATTGATGATATCATAGTTTTCTCAGAAACTTGGGAAAATCACTTTGCAAGACTAGAAAGGGTACTAGAAAAAATAGTCCAAGTGAATATGAAAATTTCCTTGAAAAAGTGTCATTTTGTATACAGTGAATTAAAAGCACTAGGACATGTGGTATCTGGACTTAGTCTAGGCATAGACAAGAATAAAGTAGCAGCAGTACTACTTAAACCAATGCCTCAAACCAAAAAAGAAATGCAATCATTTCTAGGATTTGCTGGTTATTATAGACAGCATATAAAGGACTTTGCAAAAATTGCTAAATCCTTGTATAAACTATGTGACCAACAAACAGTCTATGAAATGACAGAAGAAAGAGTCAAGGCATATGAAGAATTGAAAAATTCCTTAACAAATGCCCCATTTCTTCCAATGCCAGATGTCAGGGTGAGTCTATGTAGTAGCTAAAAGATAGTAAATACAAGCTAGTACTATGACTGTGACACGTCAAAATAAATAAAAATGGAATCTTCAGGTCCTACTGCTACGTGGTAACAGTGGTGATGAGTCTATTGAGGACCTGGGTTGCAATGCTCTAATATCTTTGACTGTAAAGAAACACTACAATAATTATATTCTAATTATATCTTAAATAATTCTAAGGACACTACTGATGAATAACAGTCTTGTCACGTAAGAATATTGGTAAGGTAAGATAAGATGATGGGTTTTCAAGGGAAAAACCCTTCTTTTTATATCTTTCAAGACTGTCAAGAGTTATTAACTCTTCACACGTCAGAGGAGTGAAAATTTTCACTCCAGTGGTCAGTCTGTGGTTCTGGATCCTCAATTCTGACGTCAATATAGACAGAATTGTGGTTTTGGAACCACAAATGATCATTCTGGATCAATACAGGGTGAAAAAACTTTTCACCTGCCACGTCAGCACTTGGATGACGTTGTTCTGGTGTCTGTATGATCAATATTAGTCATTCTGGGCGGGTTTAAGCTTTAAATAACCATTATTTTAAGTATCAAGACTGTACTGGTTGGTACAGGTTTGGTACAAACCAGTATTGGTCAAAATACTTCCAACCAAGATATCTCAGTCAGTTTTTGAGATATCAAGAAACCAAGAGCACAGAATTGAAGGGCTTAATGAGCTCTTCAATTTGGTATGCTTCATGTTTACCCTTCTTGCAAATAGCAAAAGTTATAAGGGTTTTAAGCTTTTGGATGTAATTTTGTACATCAGTATGAGGCTTCAAAACCTTCCATGCTAGATATCTTCTTCAATTTGGAAGATATCTGTATTCTGATGATACAGTTTTGTAGGGCTTGATTGGCTCTACAGTTTGGTATATTACACTGTACAGTTGTATGAGTGTATTCCAAAGATACAGGGTTTGTTTATTTTCTTATTTTCAGAATATCTGTATTTTGGTTATTAAACCTTTGAACCAACATCCCTCAGTCAATTTAAGAGATACAGAGGTCTAAGGTGTCTCAAATTAAAGCTATTGTTGAGATCTTTAATTTGGTTATATTTTTGTACAGTTTTGTACAAGCCCTCTTTGACTTTCAGGGGGACTTGGTTTTGAAAATGAGGTTATATGGTATCTCCAGTTGTAGTGGTGTTACAACAACATGGATAATATCATTGTGTAGCTCTCTATGTGAGCTTTAAGAAAAATAACATTTTGGTATAGGATAACTTAAATATGCATAAGTTAGATGAGAGGTGAAAATAAGGGTTTTGACTTGTTTATTCTCCTCTAGGTTTCCTTATTCTGTTTGGATAAGGTTGGTGTTTAATGTAAGAGGATTGTTTTCTCTTAATTATTACCTGTATTGACTATGTTTGTTCAATACTTGTCATACCATTATTTATGGTATGTTGGATGTCATGCTAGTGCTCTGTTTTGAGTAACAGGCTGACATACCCTCCCTCAAAAGAAGGCTCATCATTGATGAGACTCTTCAGCCCTCCTGGAGGCTCTGAATCTTCTGAGGTGTATTTGTCCATCTGGGATTTCTTTCTCAGTTAACCATTTGTCTTTATCTGCTGGTTGATTCTTAAATCTAACCAGGTATTGCCTGTTGTCTTTCCCATTAATTCTTATTTTCCTGGCTTTAATGATCTTTTTCACTGGTCCAGGTGAGTCATCTTCCTCTACCAATTTTTCATGGGTGACTGTCTTCTTTCTGTCATGGAATTTCTCCTCATCTGTCTGGTGATAAGGTTTGACCAGGCTCACAGGAAAAACTGGGTGTTTCCTAGAGAACTCTTTGGTCAGGTTGACTTCTACTGCATTCTTCCCTATTAATTTAATAATGGTGAATGGTCCTATGAATGAGTCTCTCATCTTCTTGGGTCCTCTTAGGTTGTTTAAGTTAAGAGTTGAGATTAGAACTTGGTCTCCTTCTTTGAAATCAGGTTCTTGGTGACTTTTATCATATCTCTGTTTGTTATATAATTTGGCTTCAGCCACACATTGCTCTGCTTTTTCACAGGCAGTCTTCCACATTGTGTGGAAGTCCTTAGCTGTGGGGTGTACTGAGAGGAGGTTCTTCTTCAAGTAGTCTACTGGAAGTAGTGGGTTCCATCCTTTCTCTAATGTGGCAGGGGATTTTCCTGTCACTGAGTGTACACTTGTGTTGTATGCCAATTGTACAGCTGGTAGGAGGGTTACCCAGTCATGGGTATATCCCTCATTGTCTTTATATTCCATGCCATATGCACAAAACCTCCTAATGATGTCTTCCAATGTTTGGATCATTCTTTCTGCTACACCATCTGTTTGTGGATGGTAAGCTGTAGAGAATGCTAGTTTGGTTCCCAGAATCTCATACAGATTAGTCCAAAATTCTGATGTGAATTTAGGATCTCTGTCACTAATTATAATTCTTGGGACTCCACAGTTTGCTATCACATTGTTCCAGAACAATATGGCTGTGTCCATTGCTGTGTCCTCTTTGTGACAGGGGAGACATCTGACACTCTTGCTGTACCTGTCTACTACCACTAGGCATGCATTAAAGCTGTATTTCCCTCCAGGGACCAGGCCTGTTACCCAATCCATGTTTATTATTTCCCAGGGGTGTTTGGGCTCCTCTATACTTTGGAGTAATCCATATCTTTTGCCATGAATTCTGTTGGCTTTCTGGCATCTGGTACAAGTGTTGGTGTATTCACTCAAGTCTTGTTCCCACTTTGGCCACCAAGCTGTGCTAAAGACTCTTTCTTTAGTTCTTTCTTCACTCATATGTCCCATGTATGGGCAATCATGGCATTCCTGTAGTATCAGGGAAATATGTTCTCTATTTATTATTACCAGGGCACTTGTGTGTTTTTCCCTATGGTATAGTAGATCATCTATCAGGAAAAATCTATCCTCTCTGAAGTTTTTGAGCCATGGCTCTTCCAATTGGCTTTCTAGTTCAGGACTCCTGTACTTTTGTTTTAATAGTTGTATCAATATACTACACTGTTTGTGTTTATTGTATGATGATTGTACTATGCTAAAGAACTCTGTGTTCAGATTAGAGGAGCTGATTCCCAGTATGGGTATCTCTTTGCTCTCTCCAAAGCTCTGTGCTGGGTTTGATGGATCATTCCCTAATGCCCAGTTTGATAGTTTGAAGTTCTTTCTCTTATTTATCTCCATGCATTGTATGGGTATTTTGGCCCCTTTTTCTGGGTCATATGCTGGATTCTCTTAGTCATTTTTCAGTGGCCACCTGCTGAGGCCATCTGCATTAGTATGACTTTTCCCTTCTTTATAGATGATAGTCATATTCCCTCTATATTCTTGTATGGCTATTTGCCACCTAAGCATGTGTCTGTTTGTTGTCTTCATGTTCAACAGTGATTTCAGGGCTGTGCAATCAGTAAAAACTTCAAATACTGCTCCTTCTAAGTAGTAATGGAGTTTCTCTAATGCCCATACCAAACAGAGACATTCTGTCTGAGTAGCTCCATATCTGGCTTCTGAGTCTTTTAGTTGTCTTGATATATAGCAAATTACTCCTTCTTTGGGTATTCCATCCACCAGTTGCCTCTGGTGTAGTGCTGCTCCTAGTCCTTGGCTACATGCTGCATCTATATATAGTTTGAATGGTAGTTCAAAATCAGGCATCATCAGCACAGGGGCATTGGTCAGTTCATGTTTGATCTTCTCAAATGCATCCCTTCTTTCTTTGGTGATTTCAAAGACTACATCTTTTGAGCACAGTTTGTATAGGCTACTAGTGATGTGTGCAAAGTTTTTAATGTGGCTTCTGTAGTAACTAGCAAAGCCCAAAAAAGATTGCATTTACTTAATGTTCTTTGGTACTGGTTTCTTCAGTACTGCAGCAACTTTATTTTGGTCTATGGCTAGACTTAAACCTGAAACTTTGTGTCCTAGGGCTAGCAGTTCTTTCTGTCCAAAGTTACATTTTTTAAGAGATATCTTCATGTTGATTGGTGTACATTTTCCCAATATTTTATCAATTTTCCTCACATGGTCTTCCCATGTTTCTGAGTATATTATGATATCATCAATGTACACTACCATCCACCCTTCCATTATTTCATCTTGAAATATGGTATCCATCATCCTCTGAAAATGGGCTGGTGCATTCTTAATGCCAAATGGCATTCTAGTATATTCATATATGCCCATATGGCATATAATTCTCAGCAATTTCATGGAATCTGGTTTCACTTCATTCTGGTGGAAACCTTTCATGCAATCCATTTTTGTAATAAACTTGGCTTTTGCTAGCTTATCTAGTGCATGTGGTATCCTTGGGATGGGGTACCTGTCTGCTTTGGTGTAATTATTCAAAGCCCTGAAGTCACCACATAGTCTGGATTTACCATCATGCCAAGTTATAAGGACTGGTGTAGTGACCTCTACTATCTCATTATGTCCTATTTTTCTTATTACCCCCATTTCTAGGAGTTCATTGATATGTTTCTCAATTTCTTTCCTAGTTTCCATGCTGGCTGGGTATGGTGGTCTCCTAAGCATAGGTGGATATGGTCTTTCTACATCCAGATATAATTCTATATCATGTCCTTTGATTTTTCCTAGTGGTTCATCTCCTATTGCAAAAGCTTCTCTATGTTTTCTCAATACTTTCAGTAAGTTGAGTTTCATTTTACTGGTGAGTTGAGTGCCATATTGAGCTTCTTTGAATTCTTCCACTAGTTCTTTCAAGGTGTTATCATTTGTTACATGATTTATGTCAAAGGAAATATTTTTGTCTTTGTTTGTACCTATGGTAAGATATCTGTTTTTACTATTGCAAATATCCATGCCATACATTCTTTGGTACTCTGTACCTAGTAAGAATCCTTGTACATGTGCATTTTCTAGAACTACAAATTCAGGTTCTAGTCTGATATTTCCTTTTTGGTGTGGGATAATTATCTCTTTGATTATTGTCCCCAGTGAGTGCATTTTGCCTGATGCACTTTTAAGGTTTCTAGCTTTTGTTGGGATTATCTCTTCTTCCCATTTGGGGAAGTGTTGTTTCAAGTATTCTTTTGCCATTATGGAGCAACTTGCTCCTGTGTCAATGATCATTGGGTGTTTATAGTTCTCAATGTAAACTGTCAATTTTGTAGGTGTTCCATGAATGAATCCCATCCCTCTATTTGGGGTTATCAGGAATGTTTGTGCATTCTGTGTGTGCTTACAGAGCTCTTTGTCTGTTGTTATTTGTGGTATTCCTGAATCCAATTCAATGTCTTGTATGTCAAGTGAACTTTCTTCAGTGCATTCCACTATGTATTCTTCCATGGTATCAGGTTCACTTTGTGATTCTGCTCTCATACCATTTCCCATGCTGTCAGAATCAGATTTTTCACCTGTTTGTTCTTCTTCTGATTCTTCATCAATTGCATATATTTTCTTTTTTGGTTTTGTGCAATTGTTGGCATAGTGGTCTGGTGATCCACAATTGTGGCACACATATTTCTTTTTTGGGGTTTCTTTCCCTTTTTCTTTGTTTGTCTCTTTAACTTCAGACCTCTTGTCTTTGAAGTTTGATTTATAGGATGTGTACCTTCCTATGGAGGTTTTCTTTCTCACATCTTGTATGACATTTGCTATGTCATCAATGCTGCTGATGTTGTTGCATCTGCATTTGACTGCATGTTCTAGATCTCCTGGCAATTTTGTCAGGAGTTTATGGTTTCTCATTTCTATTGTCATATTGGGATCAATAGCTTTTAGCCTCTTTGTTTGTTTGAGGCACCATTCATAAGGGTCTTTTTCTGTGGAGTATCTATCACTTTCAAAGGACATGGTCTTTTGCCAGATCCAACTACCATTACTATACTTTTGTATGATCTGGTTCCTCCACCATGGCCAGCTTTTCCTGCCATGTATTCCTTTCATCTCAGTGTACCATATGTTTGCATGGCCTCTGAAAGCTGTGTTAAGTCTTGTTGTGATCCAGTAGTCTGGTATCTTTGGGACATCAACAAAGAGTCCATCAATATAGTCAATGATCTCCATATGGTCATATTCCCCAATTCCTGAGAACTTTGGCCAGTTTGTTACTTCTGGTAACTGTTTTAGTGCCTGTTTCTCTGAATAGTTGAGATTTTCCCCATCTTGGTACCCTGACTCTGATCTTAACTTTGGAATCTGATATTCAGGCTCCTGGTCATAGTCTTTATCCTCTTCTTTCAATTTTGTAGAGGTAGTAGGTTGACCTTGTGTTGGAGGGTATTGATTGTCTTCTCTGTCATAGAGGTAATCAATTTCTTTGTCAAAGCTATCCTGCTGCTGCTGGATATTCCTCAGATCCCTCCTCACAGTTTGTTGTTCTTCTAGAATTGAATTCAACGGTCTGTTAGTTTTTTAAATTCTGTCCAAATTTTGGCCAGATTTGTATTTAAGTCTTTAATGACTGTTGCTTGGAAAGCATTTTCTTCTTTCAATGTTTCCAATTCTGTCCTCATTTTTCCTGAGGTCTCATATGTCCAATCCATGAATTGGGCCAATTTGGTCCATGTGAATTTGTTTTCAAACTCATGAGTGTGGATTGTATTTTCAGTCATTAATTCTGGGTCTATTGAGTCAGAACTATCAAAACTATTTGTAGGTACAACTATTTCTTGCTTTTGTGTACTTCTTGGACTAAGTCCATCAGCTTTTTCATCAATGGGTCTGCTTCTTTCTTCCTCTGGTTGAAAGAAGTTTTGTTTTTCCCTTGGGCTCCTTTTCTCCTGTTGGAAACTACCTGGAAGGGTTGGGGAGTCTTGGATGAAGTTTCCTTTGGCTTGTAGGGCCTGGAACTGCTGGATTGTTGTGGGGAAGATGAGACTTCTCCTTCCATTTCTGGGGGTACCTGAATCTGACTGGGCTCTTCCTTGTGCCAAGATCTCTCTATGGCTTGTATGGCTGCCTGGTTCTCTTTGATTCTGGTTGCTCTTTCTTCTAAGAGTTTGGAATTCTTGTTGGGATTCCAACCTTCCATTTCTGTCATAAGTTCCATCCAAGCCATTTGCTTGAGACAGATCTTCTGGGTTGTTATCCCCACTTCTGCCCATGATGCTGCCATAGTGAACATTTTGTTGTCCATGCTCCATGTGAAGAGGTCTCTCAGGAGTTTGTGTATTTGGAGGACCTTTTCTGCATCTGTCCAATCTCCTGGTTGGACTTCTGGGTTGAATTTGATTTGGAACAAGACCTTGGGCAGGAGTTCCCTGATGGTGAGTCCTTTGCTGGTCATTTGCTCCAGTTCTTCTTCCTCTGTGTCTTCTTGGCCAGTGTTCTGGTTGATTTCTTGGGAATCCAAGATCTCTAAGAAGTGGAGGTGTCATGTTAACAATGTTAAAAAATGACAGACAATAAAAAATGTTGTATTTTTCAAGGTTTATTTACCTTTAGCAGGCCCTTGTACAAATTTATGGTCTATACTCTTTGGCAATTTGCCTTTAGAGTTTACAACTGGGTTGATAACAGTGATTTTCTGTTTCTCAATCTGTTTTGGTGATCCAACTGGTTTTGTTGGAGCTTTTCTGGGTTTTTTGGCCCTTGGCATGGCTATTGGTGTCCAATCTTTTGAGTTGATTGTCACTTCACTGTGTCTTTTCTGCTTGCCCTTGGTTTTTGGCAGCACCTCTCTGTCTTCTGAGGCTGTCACAGATGGATTTCCTTGTGACTGGGTTTCTAATGGAATATAGTCTTTTTCCACTATTCAGAAAAGATATTTCAGATTGTATATCAGTATTTTATGATAAAACAAAATGATTATATTCAATTCTACTGTTATTTTTCGACATTTTTGAGGTTTTTTATGTTTTTTTTATTATTTTTATGTGTTTTTTATTGAAAAATAACAGTTTTTGAGTTTTTCACTTATGTTTTATAAGTGAAAACTGTAATATCCAAGTGTTTTGTGAATGATTCACTTGGATATTATTGTGTTTTTTTATATAAACACATCAAATTTATTAAATTATAATAAATTTGATTTGTTATTATAAATATTATAAATAATATTTATAATAACACTTGATATTAATTGAAAATATCAATTAATTACAAGTTTTTACGTCAATTTGAGTGATATCTTGTTTTAAAGGAAATATTTAATTAAAATATCCCTTATAAATAATAAAAAATTATTTTATTATTTAATATTTATTTATTATTTATTTATAAATTGTTTCTATATTAATTTTCACGCACTTTGGTGAAAAATAATAGTAAAATGAATAATATACTGTTTGTATATTATTATTTTTATTGAAATTTGAATAATACTGTTGTATTATTATCAAATTTCGTGGAAATTATTGCAATATAATAAAAAAGAGGATATGTACTCTTACTCTCAACAAAAAATATTTATAATATATATTTTTTGGAGGAAAAATTTGTATATATAGTATATGATTCTAAAAAAATAATGATAAAAATAAAAAAATTCGAAATTTTACTTACTTTTAGTAAAATACCTTTTAAATGACTGAATTTTACGCCTAATTCAGTTCAAACACGTCCAATAAGGTTGAAAAACCACGGCCAGGCCCCCAAAATGTCAGGGTGAGTCTATGTAGTAGCTAAAAAATAGTAAATACAAGCTAGTACTATGACTGTGACACGTCAAAATAAATAAAAATGGAATCTTCAGGTCCTACTGCTACGTGGTAACAGTGGTGATGAGTCTATTGAGGACCTGGGTTGCAATGCTCTAATATCTTTCACTGTAAAGAAACACTACAATAATTATATTCTAATTATATCTTAAATAATTCTAAGGACACTACTGATGAATAACAGTCTTGTCACGTAAGAATATTGGTAAGGTAAGATAAGATGATGGGTTTTCAAGGGAAAAACCCTTCTTTTTATATCTTTCAAGACTGTCAAGAGTTATTAACTCTTCACACGTCAGAGGAGTGAAAATTTTCACTCCAGTGGTCAGTCTGTGGTTCTGGATCCTCAATTCTGACGTCAATATAGACAGAATTGTGGTTTTGGAACCACAAATGATCATTCTGGATCAATACAGGGTGAAAAAACTTTTCACCTGCCACGTCAGCACTTGGATGACGTTGTTCTGGTGTCTGTATGATCAATATTAGTCATTCTGGGCGGGTTTAAGCTTTAAATAACCATTATTTTAAGTATCAAGACTGTACTGGTTGGTACAGGTTTGGTACAAACCAGTATTGGTCAAAATACTTCCAACCAAGATATCTCAGTCAGTTTTTGAGATATCAAGAAACCAAGAGCACAGAATTGAAGGGCTTAATGAGCTCTTCAATTTGGTATGCTTCATGTTTACCCTTCTTGCAAATAGCAAAAGTTATAAGGGTTTTAAGCTTTTGGATGTAATTTTGTACATCAGTATGAGGCTTCAAAACCTTCCATGCTAGATATCTTCTTCAATTTGAAAGATATCTGTATTCTGATGATACAGTTTTGTAGGGCTTGATTGGCTCTACAGTTTGGTATATTACACTGTACAGTTGTATGAGTGTATGCCAAAGATACAGGGTTTGTTTATTTTCTTATTTTCAGAATATCTGTATTTTGGTTATTAAACCTTTGAACCAACATCCCTCAGTCAATTTAAGAGATACAGAGGTCTAAGGTGTCTCAAATTAAAGCTATTGTTGAGATCTTTAATTTGGTTATATTTTTGTACAGTTTTGTACAAGCCCTCTTTGACTTTCAGGGGGACTTGGTTTTGAAAATGAGGTTATATGGTATCTCCAGTTGTAGTGGTGTTACAACAACATGGATGATATCATTGTGTAGCTCTCTATGTGAGCTTTAAGAAAAATAACATTTTGGTATAGGATAACTTAAATATGCATAAGTTAGATGAGAGGTGAAAATAAGGGTTTTGACTTGTTTATTCTCCTCTAGGTTTCCTTATTCTGTTTGGATAAGGTTGGTGTTTCATGTAAGAGGATTGTTTTCTCTTAATTATTACCTGTATTGACTATGTTTGTTCAATACTTGTCATACCATTATTTATGGTATGTTGGATGTCATGCTAGTGCTCTGTTTTGAGTCACAGGCTGACACCAGATTGGAAACTACCCTTCAAACTTTACATTGATGCTTGTGAAGAAGGACTGGGTGCTGCACTACACCAGACACAAATTATCAACGATAAACCAGTGGAAGGACCAATCTGTTTTCTTTCAAGACAGATAAAGCCAACAGAAGCAAGATATGGAGCAAGCCAAATGGAATGCCTCTGCTTAGTGTGGGCTTTAGAAAAATTACATTACTACTTGGATGGAACAGTATTTGATGTGATTACAGACTGTAATGCTGTAAAATCTCTGTTAAATATGAAAACTCCAAATAGACATATGCTGAGATGGAAAATTGCTACCCAAGAATATAGAGGAAATATGACTATTGTTCATAAATCTGGAAATATTCATAAAAATGCAGATGGTCTTAGCAGATGGGCTCTAGCAAATAACCCTGACAATCCAGCATGGGTACCACAAGAAGAATATCATATAGAAGGAATATGTGTTACAGACATTGGCACAGAATTCTTTAACCAAGCTAAGGAAAGCTATAAGATAGACAAAAATTACCATATCTTAAGCCAACTTCTAATGAAAGACTGCAAAGGCCCATCACTTTCATCAAAACTAGAGGAAACATGGAAAAAGGCATATGATGAAGGAAGATTCCACCTCCTTGATGGAATCCTTTACCATAGAACAAAACACACATGTGTTATGGCCTTAACAGATAGAACCCTGATAAACACTGTTTTACATGAGTGTCATGATAGTGTTGCAGCAGGACACCTTTCAGAAGACAGGACACTAGAGAGGGTAAAAACCTGCTCTTGGTGGCCAAATTGGAAGAAAGATGTTATAGAATACTGCCAAACCTGTGACAGATGTCAAAAAGCCAACAGAGCCACAGGAAAGAAATTTGGAATGATGATCCAAATTCAAGAACCAAAATCCCCTTGGGAAATAGTTCATATGGATTGGGAAACAGCATTACCTCCAGGAGGAGACAGAAGCTATAGTGCATGCCTAGTATTGGTTGACAGGTATAGAAAAACTCCCATGTTCCTACCATGTCATAAGGATGACACAGCTATAGACACAGCCATAATGATATGGAATAAGGTTATTAGCCATACAGGATTATTCCAAAATATTATAAGTGACAGAGACCCAAAGTTCACTTCAGAATTATGGACAAATCTCCATAACTTGTTTGGGACAAAGTTATCATTCTCAACAGCTTACCATCCCCAAACTGATGGTTTAGCAGAAAGAATGATACGGACCTTAGAGGACATGATCAGAAGATTCTGTGCTTATGGACTAGAATTCAAAGATTCTGATGGTTTTACCCATGATTGGTGTACACTAATACCAGCTCTTGAACTAGCATATAAGACATCAATCCATTCTTCTACTGGCAAAACACCAGCAATGCTAGAAAAAGGTTTGAATCCAAGACTTCCTTATGACACCCTCAAAAAGGACTTAGTGGATATACATCCAACAGCAAGCAGCTTTAAGATAATGCTTCACAAGGCAAGACACCATGCAAACAGATGTATGCAAGATTCTTTTAAATATGCAAAAGAAAGATGGGATTAAGGGCATAAGCCACCTGATTTCAAAATAGGAGACTTGGTCCTAGTATCAACCCTTAATTTCAATAACATAAAAGGCCCAAAGAAATTGAAAGAGTCCTTTGCAGAACAATTTATGATAAAAGAACTTCATGGACCCAATGCTGTGCAATTGGAACTCACAGGTGAACTAATGAACAAACACCCAACTTTCCCTGTAAGTCTGATAAAACCTTACAGTTCAAGTGACAAGGAGTTATTTACACTAAGAAATAAACCCCCACTTGAAATTCCCCCTTTGGAAGAAGGAGAGGAAAAGAAAATAGTAAAAGTCCTTAAAGAAAGAAGGACAAGAAACAAAAAAGAAAGAGAATACCTTGTAAGGTATAGAAATTCAACTCAAGAAGATGAATGGCTACTTGAGAAAGATATAACAAATGCTGATAAACTACTAAGAAGATTCAGACATGAAAGAAAGCCTGAAAAAGAAAAAAGTTAAGCATTATTGAGCTTCAAGACTAACAAAGTCTATTGAAGAGGTAGGACAGTAGATGATACCCTAATTAAACATATCAGATTGTGATACAATCTTTTTTTGGTGGTAGGGAATGTGAACCCTTGAGATATGACCACATACCCAAAAAGGTCACAAGAAATATTTAATATAATTATACATTAAAAATAAGTACTTTTAAAATACAAAAATACCATAAATTGACATAAAACTTGGTTTAACATAAAAACCAATGAATAAACATGTGAAATAAATTATGCCATTGGATTCCCCATGGTAAAATACACATATACCATTTTTATGGCATATCTGTAAAGTCAATATTTATAAGTTATAAGTAATAATACCTTATAAAATACACAAATCCTTATTCATTTCAAACGCCAATGAGACAAAATGTGATGTAAATGGTACCAGTGGATTCTCCATAAAATTTCACATATAAAACAATTAAGAAGCTAAGCTTCAAACTCAATACTTAAGGAATTAACCTGAATATAGGCACTTTTTTGGTCAACGCATATATTCAGGGATTTTAGCTAATATCTCTTGAATTATACATGATAGAGTGATGAACCAAAAAGAAAATCATCCCGTAATTACTGTAGGAATACAGAAATGAAGTTTCTTTCACAAGCTATAAACAAGTTTAAAACCTGTAAGGAATTATTGATTAAAATCAACAGAGCTGTTGACCACTTTGTTGTGAAAGTGGCCCAAACTTAAAAAAAAGTGGACAGTAGAATTCTACTAGCTCATTCGTGAAGAATGATGTATTTTTTATTATAATATTCAAGGTATAACCCCTTGAAATCATAGTTTGACGTTTAAAATATTAAATTTCAACAGAAAAGATGAGTTACAAGAAAAATCATCAAAAATAGAGTTTTGATGATGTAATGAAATTCTCTTGGAAGAATAATATGGTTATGCCAAGCGTTTAGAATTCACTCTCTGAATGGCTGTAGTGTGTAAATCCTCAAAGTTATTAAGGATCAAAGTTTGCGCTTAATTTGATCATTTATGATCACTCACTTTAACCTTAAATTAAGTTTAACAGTCATATGAGTGATACAATTTGTGAATAATATCAGTTTATGATTAAAACTAATAAAATCCACGAATTTTGGGGTTCTTCCAAGTCTTTGACGTCATCAAACTCAGAGTTATAGTGATAACTCTAAATAATGGTGTAATAATGATGTAATATGGCTTGATCATGATGTAATCATCACCAAACCTTAAAGTATTAATCAATCCCAGTGGATATTATCAATAAACGTCTACTAGAAGGCTGTTGGACTCTAGGAGGGAGGTATTTACTATAGATAGAGCTCTTTTTACTCTGTTTTCCCCTCAGACGCATCAAAAACATTAAATCAATACAATAAAAAGGTAATTTCTTTATTCTTTATATATAAAACTCTTATATTATCAAATACCAAAGATCATATTATTATACTCATCAATTTTGACCTGATTAAACCATTTATTTAATTGTTTTTGTTAAAAATCTCTCTAAAATCTCATTTCCACGTAAAAAATCAAGAATATTTGTAATTTCTCTATTTTTCATTCTAAATACAATTTGGATAAGTTGTCTTTATATTTTTTGGTGTAAAATATCTCAAAATTATCATATTAAGTATTAAAAGTAGGTTATTTTCTCTTATTATAATAATTTTCTCTCTATTATTCTTTTAATAATACTTTAATTAATATAAATAGTATTTATATTAATTTATAACTTTAATATTGGTAATATTATTGTTATTAATTGTTTTTTATTAATAAAAAAATTTTTTTTAAGCCTTTATTATTTGTTTTTAGCAATAATAAAGTGCCTTTGAATATATTAATTATTTTATATTAATATATTTATTTTATTATATTATATTTTATAATATAAATTATATTCTCATATTTTATTAATAATATAATTATTTTTACGCCATAATTATAATAATTATTTATTATTATAATTATTTTTATCTTATTTATTTCATTTATAAGGAAATTCATAGTACAATAAGTAAAATATTAGTAATTTTTACTTATTGTTTCATAGTCAAACCTTAAACCCTTCTTATCTCCTCAATAAATGGCCCTTATTCGAATCTCAACTATTCACTCTGTTTGGTGACCCCAATGAAGTCAGGAAAGCTGACCAAGAGTTGGACAATTTGAGGATGAAGGAAAGTGGTCATTTATCCTTGTAAATTGCTGATTTCAGAAGCTTAATGTCAAGAACTGCAGATTGGGGGGAAAGAGCTTATATCCATGTTTACAGAAGAAGATTTGCATCAAGATTATTGGATCAGTTGGCTTCTCACCCTTGCCCTTTTGACACTCTTCAAGACTTTATGGATGTCAATTTAGAATTGGGCACAAGATATCATGAGAGGCAAAAAGAAAAGGGTGGCACTCAAGAGAAGAAGCCTCCTGTCAATTGATCCAATCCCTCAAGGCCTCCTCAAAACTCATCTTCAAAGAGGCCTCACAAAAAGAAGAACAAGGGCAAGCAGTTTCAATCTTCAAAGGATGAGCCCCATGCTGCTCTCCTCAATAAGAACAATAAATAAATTGGTTCTGAAAAGGAGAGGAGGATTAAAGAGTGGTTGTTTACTTTTTGTGGTGGAAAGCACCCAATTGAAAAATGGTTCAAGAAACCTCAGAACAAGCCTGGGTCATCATCAAGAGGCTTCCCTAGCAAGCAGGGAAAAGCCTGAGTGGGGATCATAATGTGTTCAATGGTTCTCACTTATTTCCTTCAAGAGCACAATTGTGCACTCTGAATACTAGTGTCAAGAAATCTTTAAAAGTTATTATTTTTTCTTCTTTCTCTGATATTTTTTATAGTATTCTCATTGATTCTGGTGCTACAAACTCTTTTATTGGAAATAATTTTTTTCCCAAGTACTCATTGACTATGTTAGAGCTCCCTGAAAGATTCCTCTTTTCATTCTGCATTCTAATGAATCCCCTGCCTTGTTCATAACCCATTATACCAAGTGGGTAGTTGACTTGCCTTCCTTCCCAGGCTTTGAATGAGACTTCTTTATTATAGATTCACCCACGGGAGAAGACCTGATATTGGGCTATGATTTCCTTTAACATTTTAATCCCATTATTGATTGGAAAAATGGATTGATCACCTATGATTCTAGTCATAAGGACTCTAGTGGTATTATTCCTTCTACTAGTAATTACTTGGCCACTGCTGTCAACAGTGTTGCTCTGGTTGGTGAACTTAGGACACCTTCCCTCCCTTCTTCTGCCCATATCCCTTCCATCATTCACTCTCAGTCATTACTTCCATTGAGAGATGAAGTCTTTAAAGAGATAAAAGATGTTGGAGAAGATGTTGCTATATTTTCACTTCATCTCTTTCAAGGGGATATGGACCTTCCTCCCTTATCCTTTCATGCATCCCTGGAGGGGCAGTGGGATGAGGAGGAAGAGCCAGAAGAAATTGAAACTTTGTTGAAGGTAGTCCCTCCTGTTTATCACCAATATTTGGATGTATTCTCCATGGTGAAAGCAGGGAAACTTCCTCCACACCGCGCCTGTGATCATCATATTGAACTGGAGGGTCTTCTACCTCCAATTGGTGTTATCTACTCATTATCAAATCAAGAGTCAGAAATACGGCGGGCCTACATTTAAGAGAATGTAGAGAAAGGTTTCATCTGGCCAAGCTCCTCTTCAACAGGAGCACCTGTCCTCTTTGTCAAAAAGAAAGATGGTGGCCTCCGTTTGTATTGATTACTGCAAACTCAATGCTGTTACTAGGAAAAACACGTATCCTGTTCCTCCTATGAATCAGCTTCTCAATGTTTTTAATGGTTCTTCTATCTTCTCCAAGATTGATTTGCATGGTGCATATAACCTAGTCAGAATCAAGGAGGGTGATGAACATTTGACATGCTTCAGAACTAAATATGGAAGTTATGAGTACTTGGTCATGCCATTTGGGCTCACCAATGCTCCTGCCTCTTTTCAGAATCTTTTCAATGATATTTTCCAAGATATTCTTGATGTTTGTGTTGTGGTTTATTTGGATGACATTATGGTCTTTTTTCAAATCTGAGGAAGAACATGTCACTCATGTTTCCACTGTTCTTTCCAAACTCAGAGCCAATAACCTTTTTGCTAAGGATTCAATGTGCCTATTTCATGTCTCTAGTGTAGAATACCTTGGTTTTGTTGTTTCTGCTGAAGGCCTCAAGATGGACCAAGAAAATTTCCAGCAGATTCTCAATTGACCACCTCCAAGAAACCTCAAGGCTCTTCAATCATACGTTGGCTTTGCCAACTTCTACCACCATTTAATCAAGAATTATTCAAAGAAGATCAGTTCACTCACCAGTTTCCTCAAGAAAGATTCCTGTTTCCCCCTCAATGAGGAAGCTCTCAGTCAGTTTCACGAACTCAAAGAGGCTTTCACCACTGCTCCAATCCTTCTCTACCCACCATTCTAGAGACCGATGCATCCGATTATGCTTTGGGTGCCGTACTGAGTCAGGTCTACAGGTTCTCAGAAATGGATATCTTCATTCCAACTTATGGAACAATCACTGCTCTGGACTTAGCTCAAATCTTCATTAGTCATGTATTTTCCCAACATGGCCTTCCAGTCAGCATCATTAGTGATAGAGGATCTTTATTTGTTTCATCATTTTGCACTCAATTGTGTCAGAAGCTCAATATATCAAGAGATCTTTCAACTGCCTTTCACCCTGAAACAGATGGACAGACAGACAGGGTAAATCAGATTTTAGAACATTGCCTTTGGATGTATGTCAGCTATCATCAAGATGACTGGTACACCTGGCTTCCTCTGTCTGAATTTGCCTATAATAATGCATAACATTCATCAACAAAGCAATCACCTTTTTTCAGCATTTATGGAAGAAATGCTAGCTTTTAGTCAATCCATATTTCTCAAGATTCACCTGATGTAAATTTATCAACAAAACTCCAATCAGTACAGCAAGTTGTCAAAGAAGAATTAGAGTCAGCAATAAGGAGATTCAAGAAGTATGCAGATATATGTAGAGAAATTCCACCTGATTTCTAACCTGGGCACAAAGTATGGCTAGCTTCCAAGAACATCAAGACAACAAGACCCACCAAGAAATTATCAGGAAGATGGTTGGGACCTTTTGAAGTTCTGAAGAAGATTGGCACCCATGCATATCACCTCAAGTTGCCTCAGCAATGGAAGTCAGTTTACCCTGTATTCCATGTGTCCTTATTAGAACCAGTGAAGCAGTCAACTATCCCAAATTGACATCAATTGCCACCACCACCAGTCTTAGTGTAGGAGCAAGAGGAATGGGAAGTTTCTCAGGTTCTGGACTCAAAACTCAAGAGAGGTAAAGTATGGTATCTTGTAGAGTGGAAAGGATTCAGTGAAGACCCAGAAAGAACCACTTGGGAACCAGCTTCCACCCTTACCAACTCACCAGAACTTGTCAAGGATTTCCATTCATTGTATCCAGACAAGCCTGGCCCAAATACCTCAAGAGTTTGATTTTATGGTGCTTGGTGGGGGGAAGAAGTTATTAAAGTAAGTTCCTCTCAGGGCATGCACCTTTAAGGGGGTATTCTACCCATATGTTGTTATATGGCCAAATTTTTGTTTCTTTCTTTTTCTTTTCTTTTTCTTTATCATTATTTCGATTTATGCCAATAATCATAATTCAAGTCAATTATGGCAATTTATTTCAGTTTTATGGTGCTTGGTGGGGAGTGGGAGTTATGAAAGTAAGTTCCATTTCCTGGTATGCATCCCTGAGGGTTATACTTCTTGTAAAACATTACCTTGGTCACTCTGTGAGCATCAAATGCTTGGTTTTGATTTTTCAGACAATTCTTGGCCAAAAATCAAGCAACTCGCTACAAGAAGGACAAACCTTTGGGAATTTCTTTTATCTCTTTTTCTTTACTCTCTTTTTTTTCTCTCATTTTCTTTCTTTTCTTCACTTGTATAATTTTGTTTTCTTTTATTTCTTTAAAGCAGAAGCATCCCCTCCCAAATCATGTATTGGGAGGTTCCATTATTTTTTCAAATTTTAGTATTTATAAGAGTGGGGATAGAAGTCAAACCAAACACAAACAAGGATAAGGAAACTAGTTATCTCTACCTAAATCATCAAAGGTTCTCTGAAAATCATTTATCAATTCATCTTCATACCAGGCAAATTTTGCAGCCATCTCCTTTGAAGCAGTACCTGGAATAGTCCTGTCATTTGCATACATAATCACCTCCCTGCTCTTTCTATCAACCCTCCTGAATAATCTGGCCACAGATTCTTGGTTTTCACTTGCCGCATTGGCATCTTCTCTGGTAATTTGGATAGGTCAGTGGTCTCTTCTTTGAAAAACTTGAGCGGCAGCAAACCGCAAAGGAGACAAACCATCCCTGCTTCTACTGGAACTGGCCACAGGTTGGAGTTGTTGGGAGGTCATTAGGGGTGAGTTCCTGGGTTTCTGGCTTGGTGATGGTCTTACTGCTGGATTCAAGGCAGGCCTGGCATGGGAAGTACTTGGTGAAGCGAGTGGAATGGAAGGAAGAACTGGTTGGAAGGTTCTGGGAGTACTGGGAATCACTTGGCTTTGGAGTCTGTTGGCAAGAGGCTGAGCAGAGGAATTGCTGGATGGATGGCCAACCGAATGAGGAACAACTTAAACTTCTTCACCATCCAACTCATCACTACCTTCAGCATCTGGATCAGTTGGGGAATCAGAAATCCTTCTTATTCTTTTCACTATCCCCTGAGTATTGATCCTGGAGATTGGGACTTCTGAGCTGGAATATATTGGCCTACCATCAACTGGAATTGGCTCCCCAACATTAGTCCACCTTGCCAAATCCCTCTTCCTGGAACCAGTCACTACATCAAAATATCAGTACCAATTCAATCAAGATATGCAGATCACTCACATTGAGAAAATCCTGTAGTTCCATCAGTAGTAGGTGCCTCAGAGACTGGGAACACTTTCCCAAAAGGCCCATCTCTTCTACTCCATAAATACCTTCTGACATTAGAAGACAGAATCCCGGTATGACAACATGGTTTCTTTCCAATGAAGCAATAATGGCACTTTGAAGATTGGGGATTGTAGTGTTGAAAACAATCCTTACCCTTTTCCAAACATTCAGTACAGGCAGGATCAAATTTTCAACTGCTCTGTATCCATCATAGATTTGGGAGGGATCAAAGTGACCAGAAGAAGCCATGGAGGGTGAAGATAATCAACTGAAGACGCCAGAAACACAAAGAACAGATGGTGGCGGTGCAGAAGGAAAAGATTCAGTGAGTTCAGTCAGTTTGGAACTCATAACTGAAGAATATGCAAGCAGAATATTCAAGACGTCATAATCAGTCCACTCCAAATCAAAAGAAATTGACCTCAAGGAAATGGGGGCCATAACTCATTTATGCCCCCCTAAAAGCCCCTAAGGTGAGGATTCAAGACCCCTTTAGGTCTGAATTCATCACCCACGGCCTCCCCTGCAACTTTGAGGAGGCCAGGACCCCCTCAATGGGTACAGGCCATGTAGGTGAGAAATTGGACCATGGGCCATTTTTTGGCCCCATGGAATCCCTGGAACCCCAGTAAAGTTGGGCCCTGGGGGCCTCCAATAACCCCACGGCCCGCAGACCGCAGCATACGGCCCATGGACAGTATGACCCCAAAAGAGAAAAATGGCTAAAAATGGCCATATATCAAAATTTTCAATAGAATCACCCAAGACCCAAAAAAGGCCAAAAGGGCCATAAAACCGTAATTCATCAAGAATCACCATAGCAAGGGACAAGGCCCAAAATACTATGGGAAGGCAAATTGAGGCATTTCCAAGGCCAATGGGGACAAGACCCCTTGAAGACTTCATTTCAAGATATTTTCAATTGGGCCTTCACAAATGAGTGGCATCATTTTTTGAGCACGCGAGCTCAGTGGCCATCATTTTGCAATACAACCCAAGACCATACCCCAAGGACAAAGATTTATTGAATCAGAAGAAAAGAAGCATATTTCAAAGTGTAATACTTAATCAAAATTTGAAAGAAGGGGGAATCAAATGAATTTGACATGGAAGAATTGAAAAAGAATTTTCAGGATAATGGTCAAGAGGAAATGAGAATTAAAAAGAAATTTTTTGAAAACAATTGTGGCAATATTGAGATGCCACTCAACAGTGGAAGGGTATTATGGTGTTCAGGAGCACACCAGTTTCAAGAGGGGGATACTGTAACAACCACTCACCAGGGGTAAGGGTATTCATTAATACACCCACTCAAACACCTCAAATCAGAAGATCCACTATTTGCATTAGCATTCAGTTTCAGCAATCTTCCTTTCTGAAACATGCACACAGGTTGGTACTTAAATAAAACCTGTCAACATCTGTGCAGGTTGGATTCACCCAATACAGTTTGGATACACCATTATGAAAATGTATGATGACTCAACTTCACCACACCTCTTGTACAGGTTCTGTACAACTGTACAGGACCTGTACTGGCCAGACTCAATTCAATCATTCAATCCTCTCATGAAAATTCTCTCTCTGGATCAGGGCTGGTGATTCTCACATATACCAGCCCCTCTTTCTCCCTCCTGGGGACTTTTCCCCAGTTAATTGAGTTAGTTTATTTATTATTTTAATGAATATTATTATCTTTATTTTGGGTATTATATTTGTTTAATATTAAGTTAGTCTTTGCATTTTCTTTCTTCACCTGTACAGCATGAGTTGGGTGGCCATATCCATATTAACCCATCTCTTTTCATTCTGACAGGTTGAAACAGTGGACTTGGACTTTTTTGTTGTTGGCTCTTTTATTCTTTCCTCTTATTTCTTATTTTGCGACTTTCTTATATTCTTTATTTTAGTAATTCATCTCTTTTCACTCTTGAGTGTATTCTTTCTTACCATATCCTGAGCCCTCCATGAATGAGTCCCATTTTACTGAGTGCCAGACCCTCTTCACTTCAAAGAGCCCCTGCGACACCAGCCTTCTGATATTTCTTCTTGAAATGTTGTTTACATCATCCTTTGGAAGTGGGCTGGTGCATTTTTGATGCCAAATGGCATCCTGGTGTACTCATATATACCCATATGGCATATAGTTCTGAGTAACTTCATGGAGTTTGGTTTAACTCCATTGTGGTGGAAGCCTTTCATACAATCCATATTTTTTTGGTATTTGGCTTTTGCCCGTTTATCTAGGGCATGAGCTATCCTTGGTATGAGGTACCTATCAGCTTTTGTGTATGTATTTAGCACTCTGGAATCCCCACACATGTCACAGGGGCTCTTATGGAAGCAAGAGTGGCCTGGAACTCAGGAATCAATAACTCACTTGGAGGCCTCCAAAGGATATAAGAAATAATAAGGATTAAATTTCTTAAAAGAAGAATAAGGGAAAAAGACAACTTTGCCAAAGATAAAAGAAAAAGATAAGAAGCCAAATGCCAAAGATAATAAGAGAAGCCAAAGGCCAAGAAGCCAATCAAGTGAATCCTCAATTCACTGTTTCAACCTTCCAGAAAAGGAAATGGAATTGGCAAAGAATATGACCACCAATATCCACTGACAGATGAGGAAGAAAAAGAGAAAAGGTGCTGAATGAATGACTTAAGATTATCAGTATTTACTTTCATAAAGTAAGAGAAAATAAAGATAAAAATGAATCCAGTATATTAATTAACTGGGGAAAAAGTCCCCAGGTGCTGAAAGGTGGCCAGTATATGTGAAAAGCTGAAAGACTGGTACTGGAAGGTGAGTCACCGGCTGTATTGTCTTAATTTGGTCAATAAAGATCTGGCCATCTTAAAATTTGAACTGTGTGACTGAATTCCCACAGTGGAGTATGAATTGGCCCAATTGGGCCAAGTACATACAGGTTGATTGATTGCCACCTGTATGGACCAATTGAGTTGTCCAAGGAGTATTGAAATACTTTATGCCTTGACAACTGATTGAAACAATGTATAACCTCTGAAAATGGCCCTTGGAATAATCCTGAATGAAATTGCCAACCCAACTCCTGCAGGGTCAGGTGATTGGGATCCTTGAATGGTCTTCTGATTGCCAGACTGATGAGTTAAGATGTCCTCCTTCAAAATGGGAGTTGAATTTTGGGACCT
Organism: Austropuccinia psidii; assembly: GCA_023105745.1. NCBI lineage: Eukaryota > Fungi > Basidiomycota > Pucciniomycetes > Pucciniales > Sphaerophragmiaceae > Austropuccinia > Austropuccinia psidii. Next base: position 62,501,565 of record JALGQZ010000007.1, read on the forward strand.
TGATTTGGAAAGATGGAATTGGGTCCTTAAAACGTCACCATTGAATTACTGAGCAAAAATGGTGCATAATGGTATATAATACCATATATGCACCACTCCTGCAACCTTGAGTACGGGGTGCATGGAGGAGTGGAAGAATTCCCCTTAAGGTGAGGGGAAAGCTTGAGCTGAGCTGATCTGGTGGTTACCAGAGGCCATGGGCTGAAAGGTGGTCCATTCTGGTTATTGGCAAAAATTGGGTCCTGGGGGTCTTTATGGCCAATGGACTGTAGAGGCCATAGGGGGCCTAAATGGCCAAAAAAGGCCATTTAGGCCAGGACCCCCCTAATGAAAAGGGTTGGTCCAAAAACACTGATGAGGGCTAGGGGCCCAGAACCCCCTAGGAGACAGAGAGACCCCCCAGGCCCAAAAACAAAGAGAGAGGCCTGGGGGTTGGGGATATGAGAATTCTCCAGGGAGGCCAATTATGGCAGGATATGGCCTGAGGCCATAAAAGGCCTGGGAATAGTGATATGGCCAAAATGACATAGAGCACCAGAAGCGGCCAAATTGGCCATAAAGATATGCTGTGGCCAATTGGCCCCAGCTTGGTCTCAGGTTGGAATTGCTGCAATGCCAATAGAGGAGGGTCATTCCTTGTGGTTGTGACAGTACCCCCCTACCTTGAATGGTGAGCTCCTGAGCACCAAGATAGCGTAGAAGCCTGTTGAGGCTGTTGAGACGGATTGGACGTAGGGATTTCAGAGGTATTTGAATCTTGAAAAGAAAGATTTTGAACTGATAAAAATGTTGCCATATGAATTGAGGTTGACTTGGTCTTCTCTTGACATTCGGCTTGAAAATGTTGAAGACATTATTTTGGCATTAAGAGCTATAAGAGAAGAAATTTAAGAAAATATAAAGAAGAAAAAGGAAAAGAAAAAAAAATGAAGAAAGAAAAAGAAAATAAAAAGGAAAAAATGAATTTTGAGGGAGAGTCCAATCTTCATCACGGATTTTGACAGTTGATTTTGAAAGTGTCCAAGGACCTGAATAACATCATTTTGATGCCAGGTGCTCACAGAGTGGCCAAGGAAATTTTTTTAAGGATTGTAGACCCCTCTGGGAAGTGCACACCAGGAGAGGAACTTACTTTTGCTAGTTACCACTCCTGCCAGTGCCATAAATAAGAAAGGTTTTGATAAATTAATGTGCTGAAAGGATAATATCTTGGGAAGGCAAATAAGAAAGGAATGGTCCATTTTCCCAAGTGTGAATGGCCATAAATTGGAATTGATGTTGAAAGCTAGGCCAAAAGATCTGTTTCCAAATTGCAAAGTGCTCACAGAGTGGCCATGGTGATTCTTACAACAGAAAAGAGTAGAATACCCCTAAAGGTGCATACCAGGAGTGGGACTTACTTTTGGTAATTTCTCTCCCCACCAAGCACCATAAAAATTCAAGCTTTTGAAGAATTGGGTCCTGGCTTGTCAGTATACAGAGAATGGAAATCTTTGACAGGTTCAGGACAATTCTTGAGGTTTTCAGCTGGTTCCCATGTGGAGCTTTCTGAGTCTTGACTGAAACCTTTCCATTCCACCAGATACCATAACTTTCTTCTCTTGAGCTTTGAATCCAGTATTTGAGAGACTTCCCATTCCTCTTCTTCTTCAATGATGATTGGAGGAGGAGGCTCTTGATGCCGATTTGGGATTGTTGCTGTCTTGACTGGTTCCAAGAGTGAAATATGGAAGACTGGGTGGATGGATTTCCATTGAGGTGGTAAGCATGAGTACTGACTTTCTTCAAGATTCGAAAAGGACCCAACCATCTTTCAGACAGTTTTTTGGTTGGTCTGGTGGATTTGGTGTTCTTGGAAGAAAGCCATACCATGTCACCAGGATTGAAATTAGGTGGACTTGCTCTACTTTAATCTGCATACCTCTTAAACCGGTTTATGGAAACTTCAAGTTCTCTCTTGACATCTTGCTGTACTGATTAGATTTTTGTTGATAACTTTCCATAAGGAGTATCTTGAGTTATGTGAACTGAGTCAAATTGTGGATCTCTTCCATAAGCAGTGAAACATGGCAATTGCTTGTTTTAAGAGTGATCAGAATTATTGTAGGCAAATTCAGCCAGAGGGAGCCAGGCGTTACAATCATCTTGATGATAACTGACATACATCCAAAAATACTGTTCTAGTATCTCATTTACCCTCTCTGTCTGTCCATCAGTTCCTGGATGGTAAGCAGTTGACAGATCTCTTGAAATCTTGAGCTGCTGATACAGATTGGTCCAAAAGGAAGAAAAAAAAGGGGGCCTCTATCACTGACAATTCTTGAAGGAAGGCCATGCTTTGAAAAGATATTCTTGATGAATAAATTGGCCAAATCTAGTAAAGTCATTGAAGATATTTTTGGAATGAAAACTGCCATTTTTGAGAATCTGTCCACTATGACAAGGATTGAGTCAAATCAGTTGGACAGTGGCAGTTGAGTTGTGAAGTCCATTGAAAGAAAAATCCAAGGACCATTTGGAATTGGAAGAGGTTTGAGGAGTCCAAACTTCTTGTGGTGAATATTCTTGTTTCTTGAACACTGTTGACAGGATGAGACATAATCCTCAATGAATTGAGTCATGCCGGACCATTGGAAATCTCGCTTGAGAAGTTTGAGAGTTTTCTCTTGGGAAGGGTGTCCAGCTAGAGGAGAGTCATGATGCTTTTGAAGAATGCTTATTTGAATTATGGGGTCATTTGGTACCACCACCCGATCTTTGAAGGGAAGAAGTTGGGAAGAGGAATCCAGAGAATAATCCTGAATGGATTTACCTTTGCCAAATTCTTGAAGGATACTTCTGTACTGAGAATCTTGCCATAGAGTCTTCTGAATTGAATCAATCAAATTTGCAAAAGATTCCACCTTGAATGCAAAATATCTTGAAGGTTGGACTTCATCCTGCTTGATGAGCTGTTGAACATTCATTGGATTCTTGCTGATGAAATCCTCCCCCCTCTCCAGATAAACGCTGTCCCAATGTGATAAGGCATCCGGAAGAGTAGCTAGGCGGCCAGGGCGGTAAGTTATTGAGAAGTGAAGTTAAGAGAGGAATTCAGACTAGCGGGCTTGACGGCAAGTAAGGACCTTTGAGTACATGAAGTATTGCAGAGAAGAATGATTGGTGAGAGCTTCAAAAGGGGAAGAGAGAGAAAGAAGAAAAGCCCTCCAGCGCTTGAGAGCCCAGACTATGCCAAGTTCCTTTTCATGAATCTCATATTTGAGCTCTGCTGGGATAGGCTTGCGGCTGTCAAATGCAATGGGATGTTTTCCTGAGGCAGAGACTTGACTCAGTATGGCACCCAAAGCATAATTGGATGCATCGGTCTGTACAATGGTGGGTAGACAAGGATTGGAGCGGTGGTTAAAGCCTCTTTGAGTTGGTGAAACTGACCGAGAGCTTCCTCATTCAGGGGGAAAAAGGAATCTTTCTTGAGGAAACTGGTGAGTGAACTGATCTCCTTTGAATAATTCTTGATGAAATGGCGGTAGAAGTTGGCAAAGCCAACATATGATTGAAGAGCCTTGAGGTTTCTTGGAGGTGGCCAATTAAGAATCTGCTGGACATTTTCTTGGTCCATCTTGAGGCCTTCAGAAGAAACAACATAACAAAGGTATTCTACACTAGAGACATGGAATAGACAATTTGAAGCCTTAGCAAAAAGGTTATTGGCTCTGAGTCTGGAAAGAACAGTGGACAAATGAGTGACATGTTATTCCTCAGATTTGGAAAAGACCATAATTTCATCCAAATAAACCAAAACACAAACATCAAGAAGATCTTGGAAAATATCATTGACAAGATTCTGAAAAGAGTCAGGAGCATTGGTGAGCCCAAATGGCATGAGCAAGTACTCATAACTTCCGAATTTAGTTCTGAAGCATGTCAAATGTTCATCACCCTCCTTGATTCTGAGCAGGTTATATGCACCACGCAAGTCAATCTTGGAGAAGATAGAAGAACCATTCAAAGCATTGAGAAGCTGATTCATAGGAGGAACAGGATACTTGTTCTTCCTAGTAACAGAATTGAGTTTGCGGTAATCAACACACAAACGGAGGCCACCATCTTTCTTTTTGACAAAGAGGACAGGTTCTCCTGTTGAAGAGGAGCTTGGCCGCATGAAAACTTTCTCTAAATTTGCTTAAATGTAGGCCCTGAGTGTATCTGACTCTTGTTTGGATAAAGAGTAGATCACCCCAACTGGAGGTAGAGACCCCTCAAGCTTGATATGATGATCACAGGCGTGGTGAGGAGGAAGTTTCTCTGCTTTCACCTTGGAGAATACATCCAAATATTTGTAATAAGTAGAAGGAACAATCTTCATCACGGTTTCTATTTCTTCTGGCTCTTCCTCTTCATCCCACAACTCCTCCAGGGAGTCATGATAAGATGAAGGAGGAAGTTCCATATTCCCAAAGAAGAGATGACATGAAGATACAGAATTATCTTCTCCAACATGTTGAATCTCTTTGAAGACTTCATCTCCAGATAATGGTAATGACTGAGGGGAATTTATGGATGGAATATGGACAGAAGATGGGAGTGATGGTGTTCTAGAATCACCAACCAGAGCTGCACCTGACTTGGCAGAAGAAAAGTCATTATGGAAAGATTTACAAGGGTCAGAATAGTCCTTACAATCAGCATTAAAGGTGATCAACCCTTGCCTCCAATCAATAGAAGGATTAAAATGATTTAGAAAGTCAAAGCCCAATATGAGGTCTTCTCCCTTGGGAGTATCAATGACTACAAAGTCCCATTCAAAGCTTGGGAAGGAAGGGAGCTCAACCATATATTTAGTATGGTGAGTCACAAATAAGGGAGGGGACTCAGAGGAGTCCAAAATGATAAGAGCAATCTTCTCTGGAAGTTCTGAGGTAGTCAATGAGTACTTGTGAACAAACTGCTTTGCAATAAATTAGTGTGCAGCACCAAAATCAATGAGAATACTGTAGAAAACATCAGAAAGAGAAGAAAAAACAAAGAATTTGAGAGAATTATTGACATTAGTATTCAGAATGCACAATTGTGCTCTGGATGGAAAACAGTGAAGACCATTGAACACAACATGATCTTCACTCAGGCTTTTCCCTGGCTGGGAAAACTGCCTGACAGTTGGGTAAGCTTGTCTTGAGTCCTTTTGACACATGACTAAAGACTATGTTTCCCACCACAATAAGTACACAAGCCCTCCTTGATTCCTCTTTCTTTTTCAGAACCTTTCAACATTAAGTCCTTATTCAACAAGGAAGAATGGCCCTTGTCCCACGTTTGAGAATGAAAGTTCTTCTTCTTATGACTTGAGCTTGAAGAATTTTGATGATGAGGAGAGTTTGACTTTGAGAATTCAGGCTTCTTCTCTTGATTATGATTCTTCTCCTTTTGCCTCTCATGGTACCTGGTATCAAGTTTCAGGCTGAAGCCCATTAAGTCTTGAAGAGAATCAACGTTTGAAGGATGGGAGGCCAATTCATCCAGAATCCTGGAGGCCAAACCCTTCCTGAAATGATAAATTAGGGCCCTTTCACCCCAATCTCCAATTCTTGAAACCAAACTCCTAAAATTGGCGATTTATAAGGCAACATGCCCACCTTCTTTCATTCTAAGGCCATCCAGCTCTGCTTCAGCTTTTCTAACTTCATTTGTGTACCCAAATAAAGTGAAGAGTTGGGATTCAAATAATGGCCATGAATTGAGAAGATAACTTGAGTCTTGATTAGTGAGATTGAAAAGATAAGGCTCAATCCATTTTGTAGCCCTGCCAACTAAAAATGAAGTGGCATAAAGAACTTTCTTTCTGTCTTGAGAGAAATATTCTGGTTCATTGTGAAAAATAAATTCACAAGACTGAATAAAACTTCTTACTTTGAAGGGTTGAGTCCCATCATAACATTCCAGCACCTTCATAGATGGAGTCTTGAAGGCTGGTGGTCTTGAAACTTCAGAAGATGCAGCAGCTTGAAGATTGGCCATAATTTGTGTCATTTGCTGCAAGATGGCCAATAAGGATGGTTCAGTCTGATAAGACTGCGCTAGAGTTGGTCCTCTGGTGCCTTCAGATGCTCCCACAGGAGCAGATGCAGCCTCAGTGCCATCAGACTCTTCCTCTTACACAGAATTTTCCTCCTCCTCTTTTCCATCTTCACCTGGACCTCTGAACGTAGTCCTTGACATTCCTGGAAAATTGCCAACTACTCCTGAAAAATAATTGGATCTTCTTGGCACTCTTCCTTCCTTCCTGGATGGTGCTGCTCTCTCCTTTATTGGTCCTCTGTCTAATTGGGCCTTCAGTGGTGGAACTGCTGGGGTCCCATCAAGAGGAGCTCTTGAAGTAGCAGTCAGAACAGCCTGAGATCTTGTCTGTCTTGCAGTAGGTGAATGTTGGAGTGGCATGATTGAATAAAAATAAAATTTAAATGAAAATAGTCAAAATTTGAATAAACAACTTGAGGCAAAACCAAAATAGTCTTGAAGTTCAAATCAAAATCAAATCTTGAGGGAAAATCAATAATCAATGAATCAAAATAAATAAATTAATAAAAATCAAATGTCAAATAAATTCAAAATCAAATCTTGCAGAAAAATCAATCAATCAATCAATTCTTGAGGTCAAAATCAATGTGAGTCAACTTTCTTGATTTGAAAAGTCAGCAAAATCAATAAAATCTTCATGTCAATCAATTATCTTGAAGTCAATGTCAATGTATGTCAAATCAATCAGTCAAAATCAAAATCACGTGAAATCTTTTTAAAAAAATCAAAATTCTTGAGGTACAAATCAAATATGAATCTTGATGTGAAGATGTGTCTGAATGATAATAATGATCAATTTGAATCTCAATAATGAGGGCCTGAATACAAAGGATTTGATGAATTGAATGAAGATGAAAAGGAGATAATATTTCAAAAAGGAGAAACAAAAGTTAAAATTGGGGGCAGCTTTCAATTTTGAGAATGAAGAGTGAATGACAGAAAATTGAGAGGTGACAATGAATCATAAGGTTCATAAAATGTTAAAGAGTCATAATTTTGATGAAGTGAAATGAATGAATTAAAATATAAGAATGAATGAACAGAAGAAAAATTATGAGCTAATTAATATAATGTCACAGGGGCTCTTATGGAAGCAAGAGTTGCCTGGAGCTCAGGAATCAAGACCTCCCTTGGAGGGCTCCAAAGAATATAAGAAATAATAAGGATTAAATTTCTTAAGAGAAGAATAAGGGAAAAAGACAACTTTGCCAAAGATAAAGGAAAAAGATAAGAAGCCAAAGGCCAAAGATAATAAGAGAAGCCAAAGGCCAAGAAGCCAATCAAGTGAATCCTCAATTCACTGTTTCAACCTTCCAGAAAAGGAAATGGAATTAGCAAAGGATATGACCACCAATATCCACTGACAGGCAAGGAAGAAAAAGAGAAAAGGTGCTGAATGAATGACTTAAGATTATCAGTATTAACTTTAATAAAGTAAGAGAAAATAAAGATAAAAATAAATCCAGTACATTAATTAACTGGGGAAAAAGTCCCCAGGTTCCCAAAGGTGGCCAGTATATGTGAAAAGCTGAAAGACTGGTCCTGGAAGGTGAGTCACCGGCTGTATTGTCTGAATTTGGTCAATACAAATCTGGCCATCTTGAAGTTTGAACTGTGTGACTGAATTCCCACAGTGGAATACAAATTGGCCCAATTGGGCCAAGTACATACAGGTTGATTGATTGCCACCTGTATGGACCAATTGAGTTGTTCAAGGAGTATTGAAATACTTTATGCCTTGACAACTGATTGAAACAATGTATAACCTCTGAGAATGGCTCTTGGAATAATCCTGAATGAAATTTCCAACCCACCGACTCCTTCAGGGTCAGGTGATTGGGATCCTTGAATGGTCTTCTGATTGCCGCCATGCATTGCCAGACTGATGAGTTAAGAAGTCCTCCTTAAAAGTGGGCGTTGGATTTTGGGACCTTGATTTGGAAAGATGGAATTGGGTCCTAAAAACGTTACCATTGAATTTCTGAGCAAAAATTGTGAATAATGGTATATAATACCACATATGCACTACTCCTGCAACCTTGAGTACGGGTGTAAGGTTTGTCTATGAAACTCTTGATAATAATAGCAATATCAAGAGTACTATGACTGTCCTCAGTAGAAATATATAATATAAAAAAATATTATAACCACAAATTTAAATAAAATTATTAAAATTAATTATATAAAAAAATAAATTTAATTCTTATTATAAAAATATAATAATCATAATAAATTATAATTATTCTATTATTGTGACAGTCACTGACAATTATAACAATAAGAAGTGTAAAGCTCTTAATGAGACAATTACACGTGGAAAATATGAATATTAACCACTTATAGATAATATAAATATTATTTATAAAAGAATTGAAACACACACTGTGCAGAAATAATTCTTATAGAAAAAATTCTATATAAAAAAAACTAATACTAGATAAAAAAGATATAGAACCTTAGAGAAAACTTACTTATAATATTTATTCAATACAACAAGTTAAACAACAACATTTATTATATTAAATAATAATTATAAGTTAAAAACACGCCAAAAATCAATATTTTTAAAGATAAAACAACTTTTTATAATAAAATTATGATTAAAGAGTTTTTAAGAGGAATTTGTGGATTTTTAGAAGATATTTAAGATGATAATTTTATATAATAAAATATATTATTGGTGATTACAAAAATAATCTAAATTCTAAGATTTCAATTCTTTAATTTCAATTCATAAAGAATAAAATAACTTAAGAATTACTTTAATAATAAGATTTTATATTTAATAAAACCTTACCTGCTTAAATTTCTAATATGATTGGATTGATAATTAATGATGGACAAAAACAGTGATTAAAAGACTCTTTTTATGTCTTCAGAGCAGCTCTCATGATTCATAATGAAAATAGAGGGCGTGCTTGGGTCAAAACTGAAAAACAATGCTTAAAAATAAAGTTCTTAACTTAAGATAACTTATTTTTAATTCCAATTAAAAGTTATCAATGTTCTTCTTAACTCCATGTAACTTTAATCCTCATTTAAACTAATTATTTTAAGTTTTTGAATATGAATAAAATTATTTATATTAAATTTCATCACATGAACAACTTAAAAATAGATCTTCAAGCAGAAATCTCTTAAACTCAATTTTTAATTAATTTTTGAAGAAATTATAATTTTCTTTGAGCTTTAATTAAAAGAGTAAATTTCCAGGCTAAATACCCAGGAAATTTTTTTATAAAAGATACTTAAGATTTAATTTATATATAGATAATATTCAATTGTAAGCTGTGTGAAATCTTCAAGCAAATTAATTAAGAATTGGATTTTTAATGAATTTTTGAAGTTATTGCTATTTTTCCACGTAAAATAGAAATACACACCAAACCTTAACTTTTGATAAGGTTTTAATGCTTGTAACCTTAAAATTTTAAGCTTATTTAAGTTTTGACAGTTCTTAAAACCTTGAATTGAAGCCTGCATATTGGGATTTAGCCTTTGGCAGCTTGAAATTCCTGTATAAATTGGGATAAAACCAGTTTAAACTTTAATATTGGATCAAAGTCTAATCTTAAAGTTTAAATAAGTTTGAAAATCCTCTAATACAGGTGGAAAACCTTAATTGAATCCTTTCAGATCCAAAAAGTTGGGTACCCCAGCTGTATTTGGTCTTTTTCCTTTTTCCCACCTTTCTACGTGTATTTTTCCCCTTTTATTTATTTAAAGCCATACTATGGCCTTAAACCCTTTTAAATTGAGCTCACGCAGGATTTACATTCTGTATGGCAAATCCTTAGCCAATTCAGTAAGTATACACAACACCTTAATTTTAACCAAAATTTTGGTAAGTTTGCATAAACCTTATGCAACTTTAAATTTAACAATTTTAAAAAATGTTAAAAAAGTTACATTAGTACTGTGACCTTCTTAAATCTTCCAATAACATAAGAAATAAGTGTTTTTGGGTATAACACCTTATGGATGTACCCTAGGTTATTTTTGGTGTAGAATCCAAAAAAGACATAATATTTATAACTTTGTTTATCCAAAAAAAAGTTATACTTATTTTTTGTTATTTTTTATTTTAAATTCAATTAAAAAGTCTATTGAAGACAAATTTAACTGTGTATAAAGTTATTGGTGGCCTTATGCGTATGTTATACATACCTCACAGGTTCACCACGGGGTGCAAGGAGGAGTGGAAGAATTCCCCTTAAGGTGAGGGGAAAGCTTGAGCTGAGCTGATCTGGTGGCCTCTGGTGGTTACCAGAGGCCATGGTCTGAAAAGTAGTCCATGCTGGTTATTGGCCAAAATTGGGTCCTGAGGGTATTTATGGCCATTTTGGGCTTAATGGGATTTGGGACCAAAATTGGCTCAGGTGGGCCCAATTGTGGTTTGGGACCCACCTGGCCTTGGGGGCTAATGGGCTTCCCCCTTGGCCCCTTTTGGCCTCATTGGATTAGGCCAAAAGGCTCCTAATTGGCCTGTGATTACGGCCAACGGACTGTAGAGGGCATAGGGGGCCTAAATGGCCCAAAAAGGCCAGGACCCCCCTAATGAAAAGGGTTGTCCCAAAAACACTGATGAGGGCTAGAGGGCCCAGAACCCCCTAGGAGACAGAGAGACCTCCCCAGGCCCAAAAACAAAGATAGAGGCCTGGGGGTTGAGGATATGAGGATTGGCCAGGGAGGCCAATGATGGCAGGATATGTCCTGAGGGCATAAAAGGCCCGGGAATAGTAATATGGCCAAAATGCCATAGAGCACCAGAAGGGGCCAAATTGGCCATAAAGATATGGTGTGGCCAATTGGCCTCAACTTGGTCTCAGGTTGGAATTGCCACAACACCAATAGGGGATGGTCATTCTTTGTGGTTGTGACAACACAACCTAGATTGCCATCATGCCAGGTGATAAGGACAGTAATGGTGATTCCTTTTAAGGTGTGAATATGACACTTTGAGTAATAATCAAGTACTTTTACTGTCCTCAAAATTTGTATAAGATAAGATATGATTAAAAAATATTATGAAATGGTATTTTTAAGAAAAAACACACCAATTTTATTGCTACTTACTTTATAGCTAAAACAATAATATTATAAATATATATTGTTTTACCAACAATAAAGATTTATCCAAAAATACTCTACAAGAGAGATTTAAGGTTACAAAAGAAATTTCTGCCAGAGCAATTTCAATTGGAATTAATTGATGAAAGAAGTGCGAGAAATTAATTAAAAAAACAAAGTCTTTAAAAAAAAGTTTAAAGAGAAAATAAGCCCAAAATTGACCATAGTTAATTTGGAAACAAAGTGACAAATTTAACAGTGATGAAAGATGCTTTAATTCACTTATGGGGTAGTTCAAAGGGTAAAAATGATTATAAGAGTTACAAACAATGATTATAATGATTTTTTCAAGTGATTAAAACTTTTAAAATGATATGAAGTGGTTGCTTGGAATCTTTTATTGATTGGTTTAACAGTGTTTAAACTGATTTTAAAAGGAAAAGATTCTAACATGAAGAGAAAAGTGGGGCAAAGAAGACATTCTTTTGGAGCCATTAATTTTCTTAATCCAAAAGTAAAACTTACTCTTGTCAGTCGTGGAAAAGACTCTGACATCAGAAAAGCCAATTATGGAATCATTGAACGCTGTTTAGACTGAAAAAGGGCTGGTTTTAGTCATTTTGGGCTATTTTTAGCCATTTTAGACCCTTAAGTCAGCCATTACTATAGTAATACCTAGTCTATATACTTCAAAACACGTCAGAATGTTTGTAAGAGATTCAGAAAGCAGTTAAAACTGTTTTTACTAATATTTCTTGAACTTAAGCATAGTTTTACCCTCTTGGCAACAGTTAAAACTGCCCTGGTTGGTATCAAAACCTCATCATCAATTGAGTCACAGACCCTGTGACTCAATTCCAGGCCAAAGATGATGAACCTTTGCGTGGATTTTGACATCCCATGCCTGTCAGCAAGGAGTTTGGGGGTCTGGCTCCCCCTTGGAGCTAGAGTACCTTTTCCCCCCAGAATTAATCTTTCCAATTTATTTATTTTTTTTACTTCCTCATCATGTAATACACTTGTAATTTACACATACCATCCAATTGATTTTTACAGTACACAACTGTAATAATTGATACCTCATATGTAAGTTACAGTTCAATTATGTAAGACACACACACATTTTGACATTTCAATTGAAAATACTTCAATTCCTCATAACCTTCAAACTACACACAACACCTCAATTTTAACACAAAGATTTAATGGTTAACACCACATGTGGTGTGAATTAAATTATGGTTTTGAGGATTTTCAAATTTTTTACAGAAAATACTAAAACTTAATTTAAGCTTATTTAGAGTTGAGTTACAGAAATTTTACCCAGTGGTGACCCCACCTTATTTTTTATGAGGAGTACAATGGTGAAGTAATTTTTTAAGTTTATTTATTGAATCAAAAGTCATTATATATTTTATGTAACCTTTTACCAAAAATACTTTAATTTCATTAATTTTATTGAGAATTCATTTTCACTTAATTTTTTCAAGTAAAAATGCATTTTCACAATTTTAAAATTTAATGTAATTTTTATTTTAAATTATAATTTAATTTTTTTTGGTATATAAATTTGTATTTTTATTTTAATTTTTCATTTTGATAATATAAAGAAATTTATTTTATTTATATTTCTATCTTATTTTGTTATTTGTGGTCTTTTGGGTATATGAAAATACCTCCAAGGCTCACATTTCCATTATCTAATTTTGTCCTATCTTCCTTATGATATTCATGTCTAGATGTTCATTGATGTGTCTCTAAATTTCTTTTCTAGTTTCCAGCCTTGCTGGATATGGAGGTCTTCCCAGCATTTGTGGATAAGGTCTTTTCACATCTAGATATAATTCTATATCATGGCCTCTGATTTGCCCAAAGGTTCTTCACCAATGGTAAATGCTGGCCTTTTTTTCCTCAGCATTTGCAGTAAACAAAGTTTTTTTTTACTGGTGAGGCTGGTACTGAATTGGACCTATATGAATTCATTCAGTAATTCTTCTACTTGGTCATGGGTGGACATCTGGTATATGTCAAGTGGAAATTTCTTTTCCTTGTTTGTACCTATGGTATTGTGCCTGTTCTTACTATTGTAAATATCAATGCTACATATCCTCTGGTAATGTGTTCCTAGTAAGAGTCCTTGTATATTGGCATTATCAAGCACAACAAACTCAGGCTTGAGTATGATATTAACTTTCCTATGGTGTATAGCTTTCTCTTTGATAATTGATGTAATAGATGTCATCTTCCCTGATGCAATTTGAAATTTTTCTCCTTGGTTGAAAAGAGCTGCTTCTCCCAATTGGGGAAGTTTTTATACAGATAATCTTTGGCCACTATTGAGCAGTGTGCATGTAATGATTGACTATGAAACAATACATAAAAATTACTAATATTTTACTTATTGTACTCTGAATATGCTTATAAATATAATAAATAAGATAAAAATAATTATAATAATATATAATTATTATAATTATGGTGTAAAAAATATTTATATTATTGAATAAATATTATAATATGATTTATATTATGAAAGAATAATGAATAAATTAATTTATTAATATTTGAAAATTAATAAATTTAAAAGCACTTTATTATTGTTACCAACAAATAATAAAGGCGTAAGAAATTGTTTTTTATTAAGAAAAAACAATTAATAACAAAAATATTACTAATATTCAAGTTATATATTAATATAAATACTATTTATATTAATTGAAGAACTATTGATAGTAATTATAGAGAGAAATTATTATAATAAGAGAAAACAACCTACTTTTGAGGCTTAATGTAATATATCTGTAAGAATTTACACCAAACAATGTAAATACAGCTTATTTAAGCTGTATTTACAAATAAAAATAAAATAAATTCCAAATTTTCTTCATTTTACCTTGAAATGAGATTTTAAAGAGAATTATAACAAAACAACTGAGCAATTGAAGTAATTGCATCAAAAATAATGATTCTAATAAATATTACCTTAGTTCTTTGATAATATAAAACATTTATATATAAAGAATAAATATTTTACCTTTTGATTTAATTGTTTTATTGTTTTGATGTGTCTGAGGGAAAGAAGGGTAAAAATTGCTCCACTTATAGTAATTACCTGCCTTCTAGATTCCACTAGGCTTCTATCAGACGTGTACTGATGATGTTAACTTGAAATGATCAGTATTTCAAGGATTAGTGATGATTACAGCATTATCAAACTATCTTATCTCCTTATTATTCCATTATTTATATCTATCACTATAACCCTACATTTGATGACATCATAGGCTTGGCAGAAGCCTAAACTTCGTGGATTTTATTATTATTAATCATAATATAATATGATTAACCACTTTTATCACTTATATAACTGTTAAACCTAAAATAATATTACAGTGAGTTATCATAAATAATCAATTTCAAGCTTAAACTTTGATCATTAATAACTTTTATATTATACACACTCAATCTATTGCAAGAGTGAATGCTGATAATTTCGAATGTCTTTACTAAACTGCCAAGATAATTTCATAAGATAATCAAAACTCTCTTTTTGATTCTTTTTCTTGTATCTCATCTTTTCTGTCAAAATTTAATATTTAAAACTCCAAACCTTGATTTCAAGGGGCTATACCTTGAATATTATGATAAAGGTTACATCATTCTTCACATATGAGCTAGTCAGATATTAATATCTACTTCTTTTTTAAGCTTTGGCCACTTTCACAACAAAGTGGCTGTAAGGTGTGGATATGAAACTTTGATACAATATCAAGTAGTTTTCCTGTCCTCAAAATTTGTATAAGGTAAAATTATTTAAAAATAGTAGGAAATAGTATTTTTGAAGAGAAAACACGCCAATATTATTTTTTAAGCTCTTCAAGTATAAAACAATCATATAATAAAAATTTATTGTTTTACCAACAATAAAGATTTATCCATATAAACTCTACAAGAGATGATTAAGGCTGCAAAAGAAATTTCTTCAAGAGCAATTTCAATTGGAATTAATTGAGCAAAGAACTGCAAGCAATTAATTAAAGGAAAAAGTATTTAAAAATATATTTAAAGAGAGAACACACCCAAAAGTTACCAGAGTGGATTTGGAAACAAAGTGACAAAGTTAACAGTGATGAAAGATGCTTTAATTCACTTTTGGGGTGGTTCAGGGGTAAAAATGACTATAAGAGTTACAAACAATGATTATAATTATTTTTTCAAGTGGTTAAAAGGTTTAAAATGTTTAAAAAAGGGTGTTTGGAATATTTTATTTATTGGTTTAACAGTGTTTAAACTAATTATAAAAGGAAAAGATTCTAACATGAAGAGAAAAGTGGGGCAAAGAAGACATTCTTTTATAGCCATCAATTTTTTTACTCCACAAGTAAAAATGCGTCTTTTCAGTCGTAGAAAACACTTTGACAAAAGAAAAGCCAATTATGGCATCATTGAACCTTGGTTTAGACCAAAAAAGGGCTGGTTTAAGCCATTTTAGACCCTTAAATCAGCCATTACTATAGCAATACCTGGTCTAGAGCCTTCAAAGCACGTCAGAATGTGTGTAAGGGGCTTAGAAACCAGTTTAAACTGTTTTTACTAACATTTTTTTAACTTAAGGGTGGTTTTACCCTGTTGGCAGGAGTTAAAACTACCCTGGTTGGTATCAAAACCTCATCATCAATGGAGTCACAGACCCTGTGACTCAATTCCAGGCCAAAAATAATGAGCTTTTACATGGATTTTGACATCCCACACCAGTCAGAAAGGATTTTGAGGGTCTAACTCCCCCTTAGAGCTAGAGTGTCTTTCCCCCCCCCAGAATTAATCTTTCCAATTTATTTTTTCTTTAATTCCTCATCATGTAATACAATTTTAATTGACATATGTAATTCAATTGCGTTTTTAATTACACAGCTGTAATAATTGATACCTAATATGTAAATTAAAGTTCACTTATGTAATACACGCGCACATTTTGACATTTCAATTCAAAATACTTTAATTCCTCATAACTTCTAAACTAAACACAACACCTCAATTTTAACACAAAAATTGATGGTTAACACCACATGTGGTGTGAATTAAACTAAGGTTTTGAGGATTTTCATACTTTTGTACAAAAAGTCCTAAAAACTTAATTTAAGCTTCTTTATAGTTGAGTTACAGAAATTTCATCCAGAGGTGACCCCACTTTCTTTTTTATGAGGAATCCAATGATGTGATCATTTCTTTATATTTATTCATTGGATAAAAAGTTATAATATATTTTCTATAATGTTTTACCAAAAATATTTTCATTTCATAATTTTAATTAAAAATTCATTTTTACTCAATTTTTACAAGTAAAAATGTATTTTTGTAATTTCAAATTTTATTGTAATTTTATTTTTAAATTATAATTAAATTTTGATTTTTAAATATAATTTTGTATTTTTATTTCAATTTTCATTTTTATAATATTAATAAATTTATTTTATTTATATTTGTATCTTAATTTATCATTTGTGGTCTTTTGGATAGATGAAGATACCTCTAAGGCTCACAATGTTCAACAGCTCTAGTAATTTTGTTCAATAAACCCTTACAAGCTATAACCTTGTTTATAACTTGTCAAATCAAGTTGATATCTGTGTTTCTAAAGTAATTACATGGTGACTTTATTTTTGGCTTAACTCTCTATCATGTATATTTCAAGAGATATTAGCTAAAACCATGAATATATGCATTGACCAAAAAAGTGCATATATTCAGCTTAATTCCTTAATTATTGACTTTAGAGAATAGTAATCAAATTTTTTTATGTGTAGTTTTTCATGGTGAATTCAATGGTGCCATTTATTCCACATGATGCTTCATTGGATTCTGAGTTAAATAAGATTTTATGTATTTTTCAGGGTATTATTACTTCTTATTCAGTAATTATTGACTTTACAGGTATGCCATTAAGATGATATATGTGTATTTTACCATTAGGAATCTAATGGTGTAATTTACTTCACATGTTTACTCATTAGATTCTGATTTAATTCAGAGTTTATACCTAGTCAGAAATAAGGAGATGCAAGAAGTATGCAGATAGAAATAGAGCAATTCCACCTTATTTCCAACCTGGGGACAAATTATGGCTGGCTTTGAAGAACATCAAGACAACAAGACCTACCAAGAAATTATCAGAAAGATGGTTGGGACTTTTTGAAGTTCTGAAGAAGATTGGCAGCCTTGCATATCACCTCAAGTTGCCTCAGCAATGGAAGTCAGTTAACCCTGTATTCCATGTGTCCTTATTAGAACCAGTGAAGCATTCAACTATCCCAAATCAACATCAATTGCCACCACCACCATTCTTAGTGGAGGAGCAAGAGGAATGGGAAGTGGCTCGGGTTCTGGACTCAAAACTCAAGAGAGGTAAATTATGGTATCTTTTACAGGGGAAAGGATTCAGTGAAGACCCAGAAAGAACCACTTGGGAAACAGCTTCCAACCTTACCAACTTGCCAGACCTTGTCAAGGATTTCCATTCATTCTATCCAGACAAGCCTGGCCCAAATATCTCAAGAGTTTGATCTATGGTGCTTGGTGGGGAGAAGAAGTTATGAAAGTAAGTTCCTCTCCTGGCATGCAGCTGTAAAGGGGGTATTCTACCCAAATGTTGTTGTAATAATCACCTTGGCCACTTTGTGAGCACTTGTCAATTCTTTGGACAGGTTCAGGAAGCATGCAATATCAATACCCTCTGTTTGGACCTTATCAAGATATGGCCAAATGTTTCTTTCTTTCTTTTCCTTTTCTTTTTTCTTTATCATTATTCCAATTCATGCCAATAATCATAATTCAAGACATTCATTACTTCAAGTCAGTTATGGAAATTTATTTCAGTTTTATGGTGCTTGGTGGGGAGTGGGAGTTATGAAAGTAAGTTCCATCTCCTGGTATGCATCCCTGAGGGTTCTACTTCTTGTAAAACATTACCTTGGCCACTCTGTGAGCATCAAATGCTTGGTTTTCATTTCTTCAGACATTTCTTGGCCAAAATCAAGCAACTCACCACAAGAAGGACAAACCATCAGGAATTTATTTATTTCTTTTTCTCAACTCTCTTTTTCTCTCATTTGCTTTCTTTTCTCTACTTGTATAATTTTGTTTTCTTTTATTTCTTTAAAGCAGCAGCATCCCCTCCCAAGTCATGTATTGGGAGGTTCCATTTATTTTTTCATTTTTAGTAGCTATAAGAGTGGGGATATAAGTCAAACCAAACACAAACAAGTATAAGGAAACTACTTATCTCTACGTAAATCATCAAAGGTTCTTTGAAAGTCATTTATCAATTCATCTTCATACCAGGCAGATCTTGCAGCCATCTCTTCTGAAGCAGTACCTGGAATAGTTCTATTGTTTGCATACATAACCACCTCCCTGCTATTTCTATCAACTCTCCTGAATAATCTGGCCACAGCCTCTTGGTTTTCACTAGACGCATTGGGATCTTCTCTGGTAATTTGGATAGGCCAATGATCTCTTCTTTAAAAAACTTGAGCACCAGGAAATGGCAAAGGAGACAACCCAACCCTTCTTCTGCTTGAACTGGCCACAGGTTGGAGTTGACGAGATGTGGTTATGGGTGAGTTCCTGGGTTGCTGGCTTGGTGATGGTCTTACTGCTGGATTCAAGGTAGGCCTGGCATGGGAAGTACTTGGTGAAGAAGGAGGAATTGTAGTAGGAATGGAAGCAAGAACTGGTTGGAAGGTTCTGGGAGTTCTGGGAATCACTTGACTTTGGAATCTGTTGGCAAGAGGCTGAGCAGAGGAATTGCTGGATGGATGGCCAACCGAATGAGGAACAACTTAAACTTCTTCACCATCCAATTCATCACTACCTTCAGCATCTGTATCAGTTGGGGAATCAGCAATCCTTCTTATTCTTGTCACTACCCCTTCAGTATTGATCCTGGAGATTGGGACTTCTGAGCCGGAATATATTGGCCTACCACCAACTGGAATTGGCCCTCCAACATTAGTCCACCTGGCCACATCCCTCTGCCTAGAACCAGTCACTACATCATAATATCAGTACCAATTTCAATCAGTATATGAAAATCACTAACATTGAGAAAATCCTGAATTTCCATCAGGAGTAGGTGCCTCAGAGACTGGGAACTCTTTCCCAAAAGGCCCATCTTTTCTACTCCAGAAATACCTCCTGACTTAAGAAGATGGCACCCTGGTACGACAACATGGTTTCTTTCCAATGAAGCAATAATGGCACTTTGAATATCAGGGATTGTAGTGTTGAAAAAAAATCCTTACCCTTGGCCAAAAATTCAGTACAGGCAGGATCAAGAATTTCAACTGCTCTGTATCTGTCATAGGTTTGGGAGGGATCAAAGTGACCAGAAGAAGGCATAAAGGGTGAAGACAATCGACTGAAGATGCCAGACCCACATAGAACAGATGGTGGTGGTGCAGAAGGAGAATATTCAGTGAGTTCAGTCAGTTTGGAACTCATAACTGAAGAATATGCAAGCAGAAGATTCAAGACGTCAGAATCAGTCCACTCCAAATCAAAAAACGTTGACCTTAAGGAAATGGGGCCATAGCTCATTTATGCCCCCCCTCAAAGCCTCTAACATGAGGATTCAAGACCCCTTTGGGGCTGAATTCATCACCCAGGGCCTCCCCTGCAACTTTGGGGAGGCCAGGATCTTGATGGTCCTGGACCCCCTCAATGGGTCCAGGCCATGTAGGTGAGATTTTGGGTCATGGGCCAATTCATGGTCCCATGGTACCCCTGGGTCCCCAGCAAAATTGGGCCCAGGGGGCCTCCAATAGCCCCCACGGACCGTAAGACCCCAAAACACCAAAATGGCCAGAAATGGCCAGACATCAAGAAAACAAGCAATTTCACCCAACACACAAAAAAAGCCCAAAAGGCCATAAAATCGAAATTCATCAAGAATCACCATAGGAAGGACCAAGGCCCAAAATACTATGGGAAGGCACATTTAGGCATTTCCGAGGCCAATGGGGACAAGACCCCTTGAAGACTTATTTCAAGACATTTTCAATTGGGCCTTGACAAATGAGATACATTCATATACTCCTTTGGCATCATTCTTTGTGCACAAGACCGTATTGGCCATTATTTTGGGATACAACCCAAGGCCATACCCCAAAGACAAAAGATTTATTGAATCAGAAGAAAAAGAAGCATATTTTGAAGTGGAATACTTACTCAAAATTGAAAGAAGGGGAAATCAGATTAATTTGACAGGGAAGAATTGAAAAAGGATTTTCAGGATAATGGTCAAGAAGAAATGAAAATTAAAAAAAATTGAAAAAATGTGGGGATATTGAGATGCCACTCAACAGTGGCAGGGTATTATGGTGTTCAGGAGCCCACCAGTTTCAAGAGGGGGAAACTGTAACAACCACTCACCAGGGGTAAGGTTATTCATTAATACACCCACTCAAACACCTCAAATCAGCAGATCCACTATTTGCATAAGCATTCAGTTTCAGCAATCTTCCTCACTGAAACATGCATACAGCTTGGTACTTCAATACAGCCTGTCAACATCTGTACAGGTTGGATTCACCCAATGCAGTTTGGATACACCATTATGAAACTGTATTATCACTCAACTCCACCACACCTGTATTGGCCAGACTCGATTCAATCATTCAATCCTCTCATGAAAGTTCTCTCTCTGGATCAGGGCTGGTGATTCTCACATATACCAGCCCCTCTTTCTCCTCCCTGGGGACTTTTCCCCAGTTAATTAATTTAGTTTATTTATTATTTTAATGAATATTATTATCCTTATTTTGGGTATTATATTTATTTAATATTAAGTTAGTCTTTGCATTTTCTTTCTTTGCCTGTACAGTATGAGTTGGGTGGCCATATCATTATTAACCCTTCTCTTTTCATTCTGACAGGTTGAAACAGTGGACTTGGACTTGCTTGTGGTTGGCTCTTTTATTTCTTACTCTTATTCTTTTGTTGATGCCTTCTTATATTTCTTTTATTAGTAATTCATCTCTTAACACTCTTAAGTGTATTCTTTCTTAACATATCCTGAGCCCTCCATAAGTGAGTCCCAGTTTACTGAGTGCCAGGCCCTCTTCACTTAGAAGAGCCCCTGTGACAAGCTCATCACTACCTTCATCATCAGGATTGGTGAATGGATCAAAAATTCTTATTATTCTCTTCACCACACCTCAGTTTTTTATCCTTGAGATGGGAACCTCTGAAACGGAATAAATTGGCCTACCACCAACTGGAATGGGCCCTCCAACATTGGTTCATCTAGCCACATCCCTCTTCCTGGAACCAGTCACTAGTACAAGATATCAGTGCCACATTCAATAAAGAAAATCACCATATTTACAGTTGGAATACCCTTAAGTACCATCAGGGGTAGGAGTCTCAGAAACTGGAAACTCCTTCCCAAAAAAACTATCTTTCTTACTCCACAGATACTACCTGATGCTGGAAAGTGGAGCCCCTGGACATTGACAAGGCTTCTTCCTAACAAAGCAATGATGGTACTTTGAAGAGCAGGGATGCTAATATTGGAAACATTGCCTTCCCTTCTTCAAGCACTCAGTACAGGAAGGATCAAGAATTTAAACTGCCTTGTACCCATCATAGATTTGAGAAGTATCAAAGTGACCAAGAGAAGCCATTGATGGGGAACCCAATCAACTGAATATTCCATAACCACATAGAACAGACAGTGGTGCAATAGAAGGAGAATATGCAGTGATTTTAGTCAGCTTCCAACTCATTTCTGGAGTTATGGAAGCAACAGAGTTGAGGCATCAGATATGCATATCAATTTCTGAACTATCAAGGTTCCGGGGCCATACTCAAATATGGCCCCCCTCAAGGTTCTCATTATGGATCCTCCATTCCAATGGGCCCAATCAGCAAGGCTGGACCTTCCTTTCAATTCTGGGAAGGTCCCCCTTTTGATGCTCCTGGAATGGCCTTAGCAATCCAGGCCATATGGCCAATTTGGCCCCCTTGTAACCCTCTCAAAAATGGGAATGGGGGCCGTCAATTGCCCCCATTTACTGTGGACCACAGCACACAGGCCATGGGTCATATAAAATCAATATGGCCACAAATGGCCAAAAATGGCCAAAAATGAAGGAATTTTCAATTTTCAAGAAAAATTCCATGACATGGCAAGAACCCCAATGGACCAAAATAACCTTCAAAAAGTCATTTGGGGCCCAGAACTTCAATATTTATGGGGACAAGACCCCTTCTCAATATTCATATGGAATGGTATGGTGCAAGAAAAAGGCTTCAAAAGTTATGGCCAATTCCTGGGGCTGGCTGGGAATTCATATAGCCGCCCTCCACCATTTTTCAAGCTGGAGGTGATGGTGGCCCCTATTTTGGGACTCAGACCATGACCACCAACCCTCCTTGATTCAAAGCAAGCAATTATTTCAGGCAGTAAATAATTCAAGAATAGAAGATCACTTACTTCAATAAGAAGAATGTTTTGAATGAAGAAGGAAAGAACAGAGACAATGAGGGGAAGGATTTTCAGGATAATTAGCAAGAGGAAAGAAGATAAAAAATTTAAAGATTTTGAAAATTTGTGGGGAATCAAGGAAGACACTCAAGAGTGGCCAGTTATTATGGTGTTCAGGCGCCCATAAGTTTCAAGAGGGGGATACTGTCACAGCCACTATCAGGGGTAAGGGTTCCAACCTTAAAACCACTCAAACTCATGAAACCAGAAAATCCAGTATGTATATCAGAAATCAGTTTCAGCAAATCTTCTTGCTGAAACCTGCATACAGCTTGGTTCACCAATACAGCCTGTCAATACTTGCACAGTTTGGATTCACAACACTGAAACTGTATGATCACCAAACTTCACCACACCTCTTGTACAGACTCTGTACAGCCATACAGGGGCTGTATTATTCAAATCAATTCAAATGAAGATTCCTCTCAAGAAATTTCACTCTTTGGATCAGGGCTGGTGGATTCTCACATATACTGGCCCCTCTTTCTCCCTCTGGGGACTTTCTCCCCAGTTAATTAATATAGTTGATTTATTAGTTTATGAATATTCTTACTCTCATTTTTTGGGTATTATATTCATTGATATTAAGTTAGTCTTTTCATTTCTTCTTTGCCTGTACAGTACAAGTTGTGGTGTCCATATCCTTATTAACCCTTCCCTTTCCTTCTGACAGGTTGAAATAGTGGACTTGGACTTCTTTGTGGTTGGCTCTTTTATTTCTTACTCTTATTCTTTGTTGCTACTTTTCTTATATTAGTATTTCTTAAAAATCATTACTTTCATTACACCCTTAAGTGTGTTTCTGTAAGGTGTGGATATGAAACTTTGATTAAAAATCAAGTACTTTTCCTGTCCTCAAAATTTGTATAAGGTAAAAATCAATTAAAAATAGTAAGAAATATTATTTTTAAGAGAAAACACGCCAATTTTATTGTTTATAACTTTATTAGTATAAAACAATAATATTATAAAAATTTATCCAAAAAATACTCTACAAGAGATATTTTAAGGCTACAAAAGAAATTTCTTCAAGAGCAATTTCAATTGGAATTAATTGAGCAATGAACTGCAAGCAATTAATTAAAGAACAGAGTCTTTAAAAAGAATATTAAAGAAAAAACACGCCCAAAAGTGACCAGAGTGAATTTGGAAACAAAGTGACAAAGTTTACAGTGATGAAAGATGCTTTAATTCACTTTTGGGGTGGTTCAGGGGTAAAAATGATTATAAGAGTTACAAACAACGACTGTAATGATTCTTTCACGTGGTTAAAAGGATTAAAATGATTTAAAAATGGTGTTTTGAATCTTTTATTGATTGGTTTAACAGTGTTTAAACTAATTAATAAAAGGAAAAGATTCTAACATGAAGAGAAAAGTGGGGCAAAGAAGACATTCTTTTATAGCCACCAATTCCCTTACTCCAAAAGTAAAACTTACTCTTTTCAGTCGTGAAAAACAGTCTGACAACAAAAAAGCCAATTATGGCATCATTGAACCCTTGTTCAGACCAAAAAGGGCTGGTTTAAGCCATTTTTAGCCATTTTAGACCCTTAAATCAGCCATTACTACAGCAATACCAGGCCTAGAGCCTTCAAAGCACGTCAGAATGTGTTTCAGAGGCGTAGAAACCAGTTAAAATTCTTTTTACTATGATTGTTTTATCTTAAGGGTAGTTTTACCCTCTTGGCAACAGCTAAAACTACCCCAGTTGGTATCAAAACCTCATCATCAATTGAGTTCACAGACCCTGTAACTCAATTCCAGGCCAAAAGTGATGAACTTTTGTGTGAATTTTGACATCCCACGCCTGTCAGAAAGGATTTTGGGGGTCTAGCTCCCCCTTAGAGCTGGAATTCCTTTTCCCCCCCAAATTTAATCTTTCCAATTTATTTTTCCTTTAATTCCTCAACATGTATTATACTTATAACTTACATATGTAATTCAATTCAATTGTACAGTACAATACAGTAATAATTGACACCTCATATGTAAATCACAGTTCACTTATGTAATACACGCGCACATTTTGACATTTCAATTGAATTCAATTGAAAATACTTCAATTCCTCATAACTTCTAAACTAAACACAACACCTCAATTTTAACACAAAATTTGATGGTTAACACCATATGTGGTGTGAATTAAATTAAAGTTTTGAGGATTTTCAACTTTTGTATTGGAAATACTCAAAACTTAATTTAACCTTATTTGGAGTTGAGTTACAAGAATTTCACTCAGAGGTGACCCCACCTGATTTTTTATGAGGAATCCAATGGTGAAATAATTTTTATGTGTCTATTTATTGGATAAAAAGTTATAATAATTTTCATTTAACTTTTTTCCAAATTTATTTTTTTTTTCACAATTTTGTTAAAATTTCATTTTTACTTAATTTTTTCAAGTATAAATGTAATTGTATACTTACAAAATTTTAATGTATTTTTATTTTTAAATTGTAATTAATTTTTTATTTTTAATATAATTTTATATTTATATTTTGATTTTTATTTTAATAATATAAATAAATTTATTTTATTTATATTAATATGTTATTTTTGTATTTGTGGTCTTTTGGGTATATGAAATTACCTCTAAGGCTCACATTCCCTCCCCCTAAAAAAGAATATTACTTTGTAATATTGGTATTTCTAGTGTGTCTGAACCTCCTGAGGAGTTTGGTAGCTTCTGGTATATCTTTTTCTTCTAACCATTCATCTTCACAAGTTGGGTCACTGTACCTAACAAGGTATTCCCTTACTTTCTTGGGTCTTAATTTCCTTTCTTTAAGAACTTTGGTAATTTTCTTAGTACCAGATGTCTCAATAGAAGGTATAACTTGGGGAATCTTATTCCTCAAGGGGAATTTCTCAGCATCACTATATTTATATGGCTTTATCAAGCTCACTGGAAATGTGGGATGTTTATTGCTAAGTTCTTCAGATAATTCTACTTCAACAGCATTTTCTCCATGGAGGGCTTTAATTACAAAAGGTCCTGCAAAGGAGTCTTTGAGCTTTTTACATCCTTTGATGTTATTGAAGTTTGTAGTGGATACTAGTACTTAATCCCCTACCTTGAAATCTGGAGTGGCATGAGATTTGTCCCATTTATCTTTAGCATATGAAAATGAGTCTTCCATGCACCTTACTGCATGCTTTCTGGTTCTGTCTAGCATTCCTTTGAAGCTGGCAGCTGTAGGATGTATTTCAACCAAATCTTTCCTTAAAGAATCTTGGGGTAATTTGGGATTCCATCCTTTTTCCAAAATAGCAGGAGTCTCATTGGTACTGGCATGGATGGAAGTTTTGTATGCCAGCTCCAGTGCGGGTAGAAGAGTACAACAATCATGGGTGAAACCATCACTATCTTTAAATTCAAGGCCATATGCACAAACTCTTCTCACCATATCTTCTAAGGTTTGAATCATTCTTTCAGGGAGGCCATCAGTTTGTGGGTGGTAGGCTGTGGAGAAGGATAATTTTGTCCCAAATAGCTGGTGAAGATTTGTCCACAGTGCTGAGGTGCATTTAGGATCTCTGTCACTAAGGATATTTGTAAATATTCCAGTCCATGATACTACTCTATTCCATATTAGAAGAGCTGTATCCATGGCTGTATCATCTTTGTGACATGGCAAAAAGATTGGAGTTTTACTAAATCTGTCCACAATTACTAGGCAAGCATTGTAGCTCCTGTCACCCCCTGGTGGTAGGCCAGTTACCCAATCCATATGGACAATTTCCCAAGGTCTGCTGGGTTCTTGGATTTTGATCATATTTCCAAGTCTTTTGCCAGTGGATTTATTTGCTTTTTGACATCTGTCACAGGTTTTTCAATACTCTGAAACATCCTTTTGCCACATTGGCCACCATATGCAGGTCTTTACTTTCTCTCTTGTTCTGTCTTCAGACAGATGTCCTGAAAAGGGGCTATAATGGCATTCTTTCAGTACAAGATTGATTAATGACCTGTCTACAACTGTCATGACACATGTGTGCTTGGTTCTGTGGTAAATTATACCATCCAGTAGGTGAAATCTTCCTTCATCATAAGATTTTTTCCATACTTCATCCAAGGCATGTATTAGAGAGTTGTCTTTACAGTCTTTGTTAAGTAATTGGCATAAGATGCTACAATTCTTATCTTGGGTGTAACTATTTCTGACATCCTCAAAGAAGGTGGTGTTCAAGTCTGTAACACTTATTCCTTCTATTGGGATTTGTGGTGAATCTTCTTCTGGCACATAAGCAGGATTATCAATATTATTTGGTAATGGCCATCTGCTTAGTCCATCTGCATTTTTATGAATATTCCCATCCTTATGAACAATAGTCATATTGCCTCTGTATTCCTGTATGGCTATTTGCCATCTGAGCATATGTCTGTTGGGTGTCTTCATGTTTAAAAGTGATTTGACAGCTGTACAATCTGTTATCACCTCAAAAACACATCCCTCCAAGAAGTAGTTCAATTTTTCCAAGGCCCAGACAAGGCATAGACATTCCATTTGACTTGCTCCATATCTGGCTTCAGTTGGTTTGATCTGCCTGGATATGAAACATATGGGTCTTTCTACAGGTTTATCATTTATGATATGAACTTGGTGAAGTGCAGCACCCAGCCCATCCCCTGATGCATCAATATACAATTTAAAAGGTAATTTAAAGTCTGGCATCAGTAAGAGTGGAGCAGTGGTCAAGGCTTCTCTTAGAGACTCAAAAGCTTTGACTCTGTCAACAGTCATTTCAAATACTGTGTCTTTGTCACACAATTTATAAAGTGGTCTTGCTATGGATGCAAAATCTTTAATGTGTTGCCTGTAATATCCTGCAAAACCTAAGAATGACTGAATTTCCTTCTTATTCTGAGGCATGGGTTTTCGCAATACTTCTGCAACTTTGTTTTTGTCAATTCCAAGGGAAAAACCAGATACAACATGTCCTAGTGTTTTAAGTTCTTTAAATACAAAATGACATTTCTTCAAGGAGATTTTCATGTTTACTGATTGAATTTTTGTCAACACTCTGGACAATCTGTACATGTGCTCCTCCCAAGTTTAGGAACAGACAATAATGTCATCAATGTAAATGATTAACCATCCCTCTGAGAGTTCTTCAGGGAAGATTTCATTCATCGTTCCTTGGAAGTGTGAAGGTGCATTTTTGATACCAAAGGGCATCCTTAAGTATTCATACACTCCACAATTAACAATAATTCTCAAGTATTTTCTTGCTCTTGGTGTCACCACATTTTGATTGAATCCTTTAAGGGCATCCATAGTGGTTATATACACTGCTTGAGATGTTTGAGTAAGGGCAATTTGGATTTTTGGTATTGGGTATCTGTCAGGCACAGTGTAAGTGTTCAGAGATCTAAAGTCCCCAACCATTCTAGGTTTTCCATTATGCCATGCCACTATGACTGGTGTAGTTATTTCTACTTCTTCATTGTGGCCTACTTTTCTTATTACACCAAGGTCCAGAAGTTCTTTGATATGAATTTCTAGAGCTTCTCTTGATTTTGGACTTGCTGGATATGCAGGTCTTCTTAAGAGTGGTGGATAAGGTCTCTCAATGTTGAGAAAGATGTCAAATTCATGACCAATAATTGCTCCTAGAGGTTCTTTGTCTGAAGCAAATCCTCCTCTGTGGTCATACAAAAGGGAAGAAAGTTCATTTTCCTGTTTATCAGTCAAATGAAGGCTTATTTCAGCTTCATTTAATTGTTCAGACTTGAATTTCTCTAACTCTAAGTTGACTGATGATACTTTACTTACTGTAATTTGTCTTTTAAATGGTAAAAAGGCAAATTTTTGGCGCTTGTTGTCTCCAATAGTAAGGTATCTGTCTTTATTGTTATGCAAATCTATCCCATACATGATTAAATAGCCATTTCCGAATATAAAATGGGTACTAGAGCAATTTTCCATAACAACAGCTTCAACTGTGATTCTTAAATTCCCATTGATGTGTGGGAATATGACATTGGTCTCAAAGATTCCTAATGCTTTCATTGGGTTACTTGCACTGTTGAATTTTATACCATCAATTGGTAACAACTGGTCTTCAAAATCTGGTACACAAGTCTTAAGAAAAGATTTTCCAACACAAGAGCAGAAGGCTCCTGGGTCAAGTAAAAGTTTGGTGGGCTTGTTGTCAATCACCACTTCTGTTATACAGGAGTTACCAGCTGTATAACCTTTCCCGCTGTTTGGTTTTGTCCTCATAAGCTGTGCATCTTGAACTTTTGATAAATCAACTTTACCATTGCTCAATTGTGGCAAGTGGGAATAAGATTCCATGATGTCAAAAGTGGCATTGATATTCTCAATATCTTTTGAAGATTCAGAAAATATGGATGACTTATCATCTGAATTGTCTTCAATTATGTCTTCTTTTTCAACATAAGGTTCTTTTTCAATGTCAATTTCATTGATTTTCCCTCTTTTTGGACATGTATTGGATAAATGGGTGGTGCTTTGGCAAATATGGCACTTTCTGACTGTATCTGCAGATTTATACTTCATATTACTAGAATTTTCTTTGGGGCTTTTGTCCACAGAATATTTCCAAGGTGTATTAAACCTTGTTTTGAGATTCACCCTACTAGAACCAATTTTGGTTCTGGTGGTTACTTCTTCTAATATATTGATAATATCTTCTGCTGAAGATTGTTCAGTAGTCCTGCTTTTGACAGCATGCTCCAAGTCACCTCCACATTGTCTCAGAAATTTTCTATGGATCATAAATTCTGACATGTCAGGATATAATGCTGTTAATATGTCTTTTTGTTGGCAAAAAAATGGTAAAGCTTTGTCTTTATCAGAATTAAATTTGGCAGATTCAAAGGCTGTTTCAACTTTAAACCTCCAAGCATCATTTGCCCATTTGTTGATGATTTGGGTTTTCCACCAAGTCCAACTCTAGTGTCCATGTGCTTGTCTTATTTTGATGTACCATCTGTGAGCTGATCTGGTAAACAAGGTGTTAAACCTGGCTGTTACCAATCTGTCTGGTAATTCAAAATCTTCTTTGATCATGTCAATACCTCTAATGAATTCCATATAGTCATACTCTCCTTCACCACTGAAGTGAGGCCATTCTTTAAGTTTTGGAACTTCTTTCAAGAGTGCTTGCCCCATTGATGGTTCCAAGTTATGAAAAGAAGTGGATAATTCATTTTTTAATTGTGAATTATCAGGATCCAATACTTGTGGATTTGGAATTCTTGTGCCCTCATTTTGATTTAGAGGTGTAGACATTCTTGGTAAGGTGTTCAGTATTTGTTCAATGTCATTTATTTTACTGTTGCTACACCTTTGGGAATTTCTGTATTCATGTTGGAAGCTTTGTATTAAATTTATTACTTCAATTTTATACATTTCTTCCTTATGTGTTAGTTCTTTCCATAACTCTGTCTGTCTTGTGTTATCAGCAGTGACTTGATTCAATTTCATTGATAATTTTGATACTTCTTCTTGTGAAGCATCAAAACACTTTTTCAAGGCAATGGTATATGTCTTTACTTCAGTAAATGAATTTGAAATGTCATCAAGGACTTTCTTGTTATCTGTTTTGATAATATTTATGGCTTGTTTAATTTTTGTTTCAATTATGTCATCAATATTGAATTTAGAATATTTATCTGTTAATTCTTTAATAATGGCAGATTGTTCATTTATTTTATTGCCAAAAGCATTATCATTATTGGAAATTCTAATTGTTCTTAAAACTTTTTCAAAACACATAAGTGTTTCATTAATTTGGCAAAGACTCAGGTTGTTTGTTTTAATGTTGTTACAAATGATCTCATTTTTATCAGAATGATGTTTTTTCACATCATTTATAGCATCATACAACTCTAGGATGGAATCAAATATATCAGAAATCATTTCTGGAATCTTAATCTGGCTTCCTCTTTCTTCTGTAATTCCATCATGGTTCTGGCCATCTGGAATACATTTTCCATGGCATCCTGTTGAATATTTGGGATTCTGTAGCCCTGGCTGTAAGGTTTTGGGGCTGGTGCCTTCCCTTTGCCTTTGTTTGGAACTTGTGGCTGTTTTTTCACGTTGGAATTTCTGGGGCTGTTTTTGGCACTGGTTTGGGTGGTGGAGGGTTGTTTTTCCTCCATTCTAGTGTCAACAGCATCATGTTTTTCTTATCCATCAATGGATGCCATCCATTGAGCAATTTGCAAGTGTTGGGATGGCCCAGGAATTTCCTTACTGTCAGGTAAGAATTCATGCAATTCTTCCACAGGTCTGCAAGGATCTGGTACTCTTTGAATTGAAGTGCATTGTTGTATGCACTGTGGCTGGCTTTGTATATGTCCACAGAGGCTTGTTGTGGCGGTTTCAGCTCTTTTTGAAGGTAAAATGGTATTATCAGATTCAGAATGACCCATTTTAGTTGTTTGGAAGTCATCAACTGACCGTTTTCTTTCTGTACCTGATTGGCCTCTGCCATAATAACGTCTATTACCTTTCTGGGAGCTGCTTGAGGGGTTATAGCTGGCTCCTGACCTGGTTGAAGGCATAATTATGGTTAAAAAGGCTTAAAATAGTAATTTTATGTCAAAAAGCTTACTATTGGCGAAATTGTTTGCTTTCTGAAGAGTATTACTTATGTCCAAGTTAATCAATTTAGAAGATATTGGTTCAGGTTGGTTATTATGAGTCACAATAACAGTACTATTATGGTTTGAATTAATAGTACTGGCAGGAATAATGCTGGTGACTGTTGAGGCTGTTTCAATGCTTTCTTGTCTTACCACATTGTCAGACACTAAAATCAATGAAAAAACCAATTAATTAAGTAAAAAAAGAATATTTTCAAAAAGAAATGAAAATATAAGCCTCACTTATAATATGAAAAAAAAAAATATTTTATGGATTTTTTGATTATAAGTATTTTTTTATATGTTTTTGAATTTTTCAATATAAGAAAAAAGATTTAAAAAGAGTAAAAAAAATTTCACAGGTAAAATATCATGGCTGGGCCCCCAAATGTAAGGTGTGGATATGAAACTTTGATTAAAAATCAAGTACTTTTCCTGTCCTCCAAATTTGTACAAGGTAAAAATCAATTAAAAATAGTATGAAATATTATTTTTAAGAGAAAACACGCCAATTTTATTGTTTATAACTTTATTAGTATAAAACAATAATATTATAAAAATTTATTGTTTTACAAAAAATAAAAATTTATCCAAAAAATACTCTACAAGAGATATTTTAAGGCTACAAAAGAAATTTCTTCAAGAGCAATTTCAATTGGAATTAATTGAGCAATGAACTGCAAGCAATTAATTAAAGAACAGAGTCTTTAAAAAGAATATTAAAGAAAAAACACGCCCAAAAGTGACCAGAGTGAATTTGGAAACAAAGTGACAAAGTTTACAGTGATGAAAGATGCTTTAATTCACTTTTGGGGTGGTTCAGGGGTAAAAATGATTATAAGAGTTACAAACAATGATTATAATGATTTTTTCACGTGGTTAAAAGGATTAAAATTATTTAAAAATGGTGGTTTGAATCTTTTATTGATTGGTTTAACAGTGTTTAAACTAATTAATAAAAGGAAAAGATTCTAACATGAAGAGAAAAGTGGGGCAAAGAAGACATTCTTTTATAGCCACCAATTCTCTTACTCCAAAAGTAAAATTTACTCTTGTCAGTCGTGAAAAACAGTCTGACAACAGAAAAGCCAATTATGGCATCATTGAACCCTTGTTCAGACCAAAAAGGGCTGGTTTAAGCCATTTTTAGCCATTTTAGACCCTTAAATCAGCTATTACTATAGCAATACCAGGCCTACAGCCTTCAAAACATGTCAGAATGTGTTTCAGAGGCGTAGAAACCAGTTAAAACTGTTTTTACTATGATTGTTTTATCCGAAGGGTAGTTTTACCCTCTTGGCAACAGCTAAAACTACCCCAGTTGGTATCAAAACCTCATCATCAATTGAGTTCACAGACCCTGTAACTCAATTCCAGGCCAAAAGTGATGAACTTTTGCGTGAATTTTGACATCCCACGCCTGTCAGAAAGGATTTTGGGGGTCTAGCTCCCCCTTAGAGCTGGAGTTCCTTTTCCCCCCCCCAAACTTAATCTTTCCAATTTCTTTTTCCTTTAATTCCTCATCATGTATTATATTTATAATTTACATATGTAATTCAATTCAATTGTACAGTACAATACAGTAATAATTGACACCTCATATGTAAATCAAAGTTCACTTATGTAATACACGCGCACATTTTGACATTTCAATTGAATTCAATTGAAAATACTTCAATTCCTCATAACTTCTAAACTAAACACAACACCTCAATTTTAACACAAAATTTGATGGTTGACACCACATGTGGTGTGAATTAAATTAAAGTTTTGAGGATTTTTAACTTTTGTATTGAAAATACTAAAAACTTAATTTAAGCTTATTTAGAGTTGAGTTACAAGAATTTCACTCAGAGGTGACCCCACCTGATTTTGTATGAGGAATCCAATGGTGAAATAATTTTTATGTGTTAATTTATTGGATAAAAAGTTATAATAATTTTCATTTAACTTTTTTCCAAATTTATTTATTTTTTCACAATTTCGTTAAAATTTCATTTTTACTTAATTTTTTCAAGTATAAATGTAATTTTATACTTACAAAATTTTAATGTATTTTTATTTTTAAATTGTAATTAATTTTTTATTTTTAATATAATTTTATATTTATATTTTGATTTTTATTTTAATAATATAAATAAATTTATTTTATTTATATTAATATGTTATTTTTGTATTTGTGGTCTTTTGGGTATATGAAATTACCTCTAAGGCTCACAGTTTC
Organism: Austropuccinia psidii; assembly: GCA_023105745.1. Taxonomy (NCBI): domain Eukaryota; kingdom Fungi; phylum Basidiomycota; class Pucciniomycetes; order Pucciniales; family Sphaerophragmiaceae; genus Austropuccinia; species Austropuccinia psidii. The sequence goes on from JALGQZ010000007.1 coordinate 62,535,101, forward strand.
ATCTTACCCTATCTTGAGCCCTCCATAAGTGAGTCCCAGGACCACTTCAATTAGAATAGCCCCTGAAACACTATTGCTATTTACCAAAATCCTTATGCAATTTTACCCAAACACTATAAATATTAACCAGTTTGTAAAATTCATAAGATGCAATACCTTAAGCTTAGAAGAAGAAGAAAAAAACAAGTAGACAGTATATTTTAAATATCTTTCCAAATGAAATAAAATGCTCAGATATTGAAATCAGGATTTTCATAGTTGTTTATTATGGAGTAATTTGTGAACCTTTGAGATGTAACCACATACCCAAAAAAGATCACAAGAAATATGCAAAATAATTATACCTTAAAGCTACAAAACTGCCATAAATAGGCATAAAACTTGGTTTAACTCAAAGGCAAATGAATAAAAATGTGAGATAAGTTACACCATTGGATTCCTCATGGTAAAATACAGATATACCATTTTTATGGCGCATATGTAAAGTCAATATTTAATGTGTTATAAGTAATGACACCTTATAAAAAACATGAATCCTTAATTATTTCAAATACCAATGAAACGACTTGTGAAATAAATTGTACCATTGAATTCCCCATAAAGTTTCAGCACATAAAACACTTAAGAAGCTAATCTCCAAAGTCAATACTTAAGGAGTTAAGCTGAATATATGCACTTTTCTGGTCAACACATTTATTCAAGGATTTTAGCTAATACCTTTTGAAATATACACAATAGAGTGATAATCCAAGAATAAAGCCACCACGTAGTTACTGTAGGAACACAGAAATGATCTTTATTTCATATGTTATAAACAAGGTTAAAACCTGTAATGGATTATTGATCAAAATCAATAGAGCTGTTGACCACTTTGTTATGAAAGTAGTCCAAACTTATAAAGAAGAATACAGTCAGATTCTACTAGCTCATACGTGAAGAATGACGTACTTTTTATTACAATATTCAAGGTATAACCCCTTGAAATCATGGTTTGAAGTTTAAAATATTAGTTTTCAACAGAAAAGATGAGTTACAAGAAAAATCATCAAAAATAGAGTTTTGATGATTTAATGAAACGCTCTTTGCAGTGTAATAGGGACATTCCAAGCTATCAGAATACACTCTTAGAATAGCTGTAGCGTGTATAACTTAAACGTTATTGATTATCAAAGCTTAAGCTTAAATTTGATCATTTAAGACCACTCACTGTAATCTTATTTTAAGTTTAACAGTCATATAAGTGATAAAACTGGTGAATACTATGGGAATATTATTAATAATAATAAAATCCACGAAGTTTAGGCTTCTTCCAAGCCTATGATTTCATCAAACTTAGATTTATAGTGATAACTCTAAATAACGGCGTAATTATGAGGTAAGATGGTTTGATCATGATGTAATCATCACCAAACCTTAAAATATTGATCAATTCTAGTATAAAGAATAAGTACATGTCTAATAGAAGCCTTCTGGACTCCAGGAGGGAGGTATTTACTCTAAATAGAGCTCCTTTTACTCTGTTTTCCCCTCAGACGCTTACAAAACACTAAAATATTTAAATCAAAAGGTAATTCCTTTATTATTAATCTATAAAGCTCTTATATTATTAAAGACCAAAGATAATCTTATTTTAATCATCATCTTTGATCTGATTATTATATTTATTTAACTGTTTTGTTTAAAATTCTCTTAAAAACCTCAATTCCACGTAAAATTAAGAATATTTGTAATTTCTCTTAAAATTTATTGTAAATACAATTTAAATAGGTTGTATTTAAATTTTTTGGCATAAAGTTATTCAAAATTATTATATTAAGTATTAAAAGTAGGTTATTTCTTCTTATTATAATAATTTTCTCTCTATTATTACTTTGAATAACTCTATAATTAGTATAAATAGTATTTATATTAATTCATAACTTTAATATTGGTAATATTATTGTTATGAATTTTTTTATTAATAAAAGACAATTTTTTATGCCTTTATTATTTGTTGGTAAGAATAATAAAGTGCTTTTTAAATATATTAATTATCTTATATTAATATATTTATTTATTATATTATTTTTTCATAATATAAATTATATTCTTATATTTATTCAATAATATAATTATTTTTATGCCATAATTATAATAGTTCTTTATTATTATAATTATTTTTATCTTATTTATTTTATTTTTAAGGACATTCATAGTACAATAAGTAAAATATTACTAATTCTTACCTATTGTTTCATAGTCAAACCTTACATAATTTGACTTGTATTTGTCTTCCATTGATGTTTCTGTACTGGAAAAATTTCTTTCAGAGTAAAAATCAGAAATAAATTTAAATACAGATTTTTTGGTTCCACTTGATTTCTTTTTAAAAAAAATTATGAAAGGAAATGGGCCCTTCAATTTTGGACATAGAACATTCTACAGGAAGTTTAGGTAGTAACACATGCTTTAGATTTCTTTTTGAAATGAGAAGTTTTCTGGGGCTGTCTTTTGCAAAATGGTATATAATTCATAAGATAATTGCCAGGGTGAATAAAAATGTGGAGTACAGACCTCCATTTGAATTATTCCATGTAGGAACAGCATTTTCTCTCAGTAAATACTTCAGAAACTAAGAGAAGTGGAATTTAATTGAATTCCTTTGATTAAAGGAAGGTCTTAATTCACTTTTGTTTTTTAAAAAAAACTTTTGTTGCTACATATCTGAGGATGATATTATACACAAACCTATTTTCTCAGGAGATTCAATCAGAATTTTGAATAAATGTTATAAATTTGTGCTCATCATATAGAAATTTCTGAAATCAAAATTGTTTGAATTAATGTAGAAAAGAAAAATAAAATTATCATAACAAGTTTTTGGTCAATATCTTTCATCAAAAAATGTGAATTATTTACTACTATAATGCCTGTGTGTCGTCCAAAAATCAAACAAAGTTATGAACAAATTTTGGTTAGATCTACATTTTCTGAAAGTGTGGCTGAGTATTTTCCAAAAAATGTCAGGTTTGAACCCATGTTGAATCCACGTTCCAATCACAATGCCTTACAGGTTGGGAGCTGGGTTGAACCTGCAGCCCATGCCCTCAGGGGCTGCCTTTTTGCATGGTGTCTTGTTAGCTGAAAGATTCATATTGAATATTTCTTGGCCTTCCTTGCCAGAAATGATTCAAAATTCCCTCACCTCAACAAGTAAACTGATAAACTTTCTCAAAAGAGGAGTCAATGAAAAATGCCTCCTTCAGATCAATAAAACTCACTCCAATATTGTAAGCTAATGAGGCTTATTTGATTGAGTAAAAATTGATATTAATAAACAGAAAACTATCTGAATAATAAGCTATAGCATATTTTTGAATAGCAGAAATGAACCCATGCCAGGAGCACACCTGAATAATAAGGTATTACTAGGTTATGCCCAAATAGCAGTGATGAAAATATTTTTTCTTTTTGTAGATTAGAATAAACCCATCTTTGGGAAGTTTTCAGCTATAAATGAATATTAAATTCTCTTAAATAGTCATTTAAATACCTATAAATTCAAAATTAAACTTTTTATGCCCCCTATGATGTATTTACATCTGCTATAAACTTATTGGAATACTAATTGTGAATCTAATTACAATAACAGTCCTTTTTAGTATTCATTAAGAAATATTCAGAAATATAATATCCACAGAGAAAATCATTCAAAAATTCAAGAATGCCTGTATTGAACTCTTTGGGTTAGAGCTATAATATTTTTTTAAAAAGACGTGATTTTGTTTGACATGATGGAAGTGTTAAAAACCAGCATAATTCAAATCAAATTTATAAGATTATACCAAGCAAATGTTCAAGAAATTCTTAAAAACTTTCTCAAGACTTGCAGTCCAGCAAATGTTAATTGTGCATGTCTCTCAAAGAACAAGTTCAAATTTCCATTTATTTTGAGTCTTTTTAAAAGTATTCTCAAATGTTATCTGCCCAAATTTTGAAACCATGCTGAAATTCCCAATTTGAGCCGGTTGTCAAGTCTACCTTGGCTAATTATGTGTTATTGTGGCATACTTCAGGCATCCTTCTGTGTGCTCCACTGGCCTTAATAATGATCTTGGATGGGTTGCTTCCAATCAAATAATCTTAATGACTTAGCCCTTCCAACACTGGAATTTTCATGCATTTTTGTTCCCAATGATTTTTTCTGATGAAATCCAGCGAAGAATTGATTGATGAGCATCATCATAGCCAAAAATTTCAGTAATTTGATGATCTTGAGAGGCCATCTTGATTTGAAGACGAGTGGTGTAAGCTGATGGAAGTCCAGTTTCTGAGTTCGAGCTCCGATGAACCTGACTTGTTCCTCCCTTCTTGGCTTCAGGCAATCTTCCAAGCCAGCTCATCTCCATCTTCGATCCAGGATCCTTTTCAGTCTTCTTCGTCGTCGCAGATTTAACATGTCGGCTGCCAAGGATCAAGCCAATCCTTCGAATCCGATAAAAAAGAATGCTCATCCCTTTGATAGAGCTCAGATCGAAGGTCTATTGATAAAACGGTTCTTTTATGCCCCTGCCTTCGAACATTATGGTGGTATGTTGCATCGAGTCAATCTTTGTTCTTGCGGATGCTGTCGCTAATTCATATCCTTGGCTTTTGGTGCCTCCAATAAAGGCGTCGCCGGTCTGTGAGTATGTCTTTCGGGCTTTTCAGCAGATTTCGATACTAATTTCACCTTCATCCAGTTATGACTTTGGGCCACCTGGAAGCACACTGCAATCAAACATCCTACAGGAATGGCGTCGTCATTTTATCATTGAGGACGAAATGTCAGAGATTGAGACAACTTGTATCACTCCTGCCGATGTGCTCAAAACTTCGGGTCATGTAGACAAATTCACCGATTGGATGACTCGTGACTCCAAGACGGGCGATATCTTTCGAGCCGATCATCTTGTCGAGGCTGTCTTGGCTTCCCGAATTGCGGCAGATCGCCAAGCGCGTGGAATACAAGCCTCATCTGCTGATTTAGCCTCAAATAATTTGGCTAAAAAGAAAAAACTAAAGTCTGCCCCGGTCAAGCTTTCCGATGACACTCTCGCTCGGTATCATTCTATTCTTGCTCAAATCGATAATTACACTGGCCCTGAACTCGGTGATTTAATTCGCGCTGAGAATATACGTGCTCCTGATACCGACAATGAACTCACCGAACCCGTGGAATTTAACTTGATGTTTGAATCTCAGATCGGACCAACTGGTCAATTGAAAGGCTACCTTCGTCCTGAAACCGCACAAGGTCATTTTGTCAACTTTAACCGTCTTCTCGAGTTCAATAATGGTCGATTACCATTTGCTTCTGCTCAGATTGGCAAAAGTTTTCGAAACGAGATCTCACCCAAGCAGGGACTTCTTCGCGTCCGCGAGTTTACAATGGCAGAGATCGAGCACTATGTAGACCCCTCAGATAAGCGACATGAGAAATTTTGTGAAGTCCGAAATCATAAGCTCAAGTTTTTACCAAAAGATGTTCAAGCTAGTGGACGAACAGACCTGATAGAGCTATCGATCGGTGAAGCAGTTGAGCGCCAAATTGTCGATAATGAAACCTTGGGGTATTTTCTCGCAAGGATTGATCTCTTCTTAAAAAAAATCGGCATTGATCCAACACGACTCCGGTTCCGACAACACATGTCTAATGAGATGGCTCATTATGCCTCGGATTGTTGGGACGCCGAAATTCTGTCTTCTTATGGATGGATTGAATGTGTCGGTTGTGCCGATCGGTCAGCATATGACTTGACTGTACACTCCGTTCGCACGGGCACTAAGCTTGTAGTCCGCGAAGCTCTAAGAGAGACTATTGAGCAGACTATCAGCGTCCCTGTGTTTGACAAGAAGGTGTTCGGTCCAAGATTTAAAAAGGATGCAAAGTTAATAGAGGACACATTGTCTGGATTTGATGAAGCCCGTCTCAATTGCCTTTCAGCCGAACTTGAATCTAAGGGGTAAGCATATCATTACAAAAAGTGTATTTCAGCACAATTTTACTGACAATTATAGAAAATCAAACCATGCATTACAGAGTAACAAGCATTATCACATCAAACAATGGAAAATTTGAAGTAACGGCTGATTTACTCAAAATTGAAAGAAGAACAATCAAGCAAAACAGTTAGGTCTTTTTCTTCTGAAAAAAGCTTTCTTGGCGAAAAGTTCGAGTTAATTTCTCCATAAATTATGCAATAAAGCGCGCGAGTACACACCAAATGTGATTGAACCATCTTTTGGTATTGGGAGAATTTTATATTCTTTACTAGAGCACTGTTTTTGGACACGTGAAGAGGATATAAATCGCGGTGTATGGCTATTATTTTTTTTTCTCTAAAGAATTTGATGGTTTCTCACCAATTGATTTTTGGGTCAAACTATCATAGGTTCTCTCTCTGCCTCCCCCAATTGCACCCATCAAAGTTTTGATTGTACCCTTAAGTGGAACTGATGTACTTCGCCCATTAGTTAAAAAGATTTGTTGGTGACCATTTGATCTTTTTTTTTTCAAAGTGAAAACATATCTCAAGGCAAGGTTCCGATTGCTCATTAGCATTTTTTTAATTTCATACCACATACATGATCGTCAACAAAAGCGAATAAGCTAAGAAAAGCCGGCATTGCTAGCAGAGTAGATGATTCTAATGCAACAATCGGTAAACGCTATTCGAGAAATGATGAACTGGGTACCCCGTTTGGAATCACTGTTGATTTTGGATCGATCAAAAATGGAACAGTTACTCTACGGTGAGTTGGTTGTCTTGATCATTTTACATTTTTGTTTGCCAGATCCAAAGGGTTGAAATTCGTTTTCCGATTGCTATATAGTGAAAGAGATTCAACTAAACAATTAATCGGCAGAATTGATGAAGTAATTGAAATAGTGCGGGAAATTTGCTTGGGAGAAGAGAATAGTGACAAAGGCTGGGAATTAGCTTGCCAAAAATTAGAAGAGTATAGTGGCGTACAAGATTTAGAATAAGAAAAAGCTTTGTTTATTAATTATTACTACGTCGAATTCATATATATTTGATTTTCTTTCTGCGATTCGTTTTTTGCAAGATATTGATAGTAAGCTTGATTACTAGCTTTTACCAAAATAATTTACTTTTGGACAGACGTTGAGTATAAAGTTCTTTCGATCAAAGCCCTGGTTTTTATGCTCATGACATTTATGTCTGATTGAGTTATTCGAAAGTCAAAATAATTTAAATTGAAAGCTAATTCAAAATGGTACAAATCACAAACCTAACAGGTTCAAACAAGATAACTGGCAAGTACACTTAAAATCTCACCATCAATAAATGGATATGCTAGGATACGGAAAAAAAATAATTGTGGATATTTTTAGTACCATGAAATGAATTTTATGGACTGCTTTAAACTTTTTCACAGAATGAAGTTAAAAGAGCCCATGTCCCTCTTAAGAAAACTCTGAAGGTAGTGAAAAGCTATGAACCTTGTTAATGAGTGCAACAAAACAACGTATCTGCCAACCAAAAACAAAAACAGAAAGAACCTTGAAACAAGAACAAACAGTTTTTTGAACATATTTATGAAGACTTTGTTTTTTACAAAACAGTATATTTCAAAATATCACTTTTTTGCGGTATATAGCTTGGGTCATTCATCATTCATTTCATCATCTAAAATTTGATTTTTTTAATCTATTCACTTTGGGTAATTGCAAATTGATGTAAGCCCTTATGTGAGCCTGATATTTTCATCTACCCAAAGGATCACAAATGAAATTAGAATTAATAAATAACATTAAAGTAATTATTTTTTGATTATTGAAATAAATTTTATCATGAAATTGAATTTGAAATTTCAATCCTTACAAAGATTATAATAATTTCATTTTATTTAAAAACATTTAGTAAAAATGAAAATTCATTTTTTTAGAAACAAAAAATATTCTTTGAAAAGATTAAGAAGATTTATTAACATTTTCTTTTGATAAATAAGCTTATGAATCTTATTTTGACATTCAATTCCCCATAAAATTTCAACTTGGGTCATCTCTGAGCACAAATTCTGTGACACAATTCTCAATAAGCTTTAATTAAGAGTGGTGGATGTTTAAAATGAGAATCAGAAAATGGGAAATATTTAGATTCATTAAAACTGTATGTGATGTTAATCACCATTTTTCATGTTAAAAATGAGGTGTGGTATGTAGCTTAGAGGTTATGAGGAATTGAAGTATTTTCAATTGATTTGTCAAAATGTGCACATGTAGTACATAGGTCAAATCAACTTTACAGAGAAGGAATTGGAAATTATAGCTCTATACTGTAGTTTTTAAATTAAATTACAAACAAAAAAGTTCAATTATAGTACATGTGAAGGAATTAAATGAAAATAAATTGGAAAGATTAATTTTTGAGGGCAAAGGGGAAGCATGGCTCCATCATTTACAGACTTCCTAGGCTCCTTGCTGAAAGGCAATAGATGTCAAAATACATTCAAGAGCTTATTGATTTTGGTCTAGAAGTGAGTTACAGGGTCTGTGACTTAATTGATGATGAGAGTTAGATATCATCAAAGTCAGTAGTAACTGTTTCCAGGTGGGTTATGTTGAAAATTCCAAACAAGACTGTATGTGATTGTCAAAACACCACTTCTACTTGCACTACTCCACACCACCACAACCAGCTTAATTGCCCAAACTCAACCAACTGCACACATTTCTGCACATAAATAGAAGACTTTCCTTCTTGAACTTATAAGAAAAGCTCCTTACCTCAAAATCATAGACCATTTTCAATTCCTTTTTGATTCAAACCTTTCTTTGCTTTATTTCTTGATTTCTCTCTCATTTTTTTCTTTCTCTTTATTAGTCTTCTTTCTTCTTTTTAGTTTTGGACAACTTTCCTTTCTCATTATCTCTAATTGAATCAATCTTGTTCTGATTCAGGTATTGTCTAGTCTTGTTGAAACTTAAATCAGAAAATGTTTTATTTACTAAACTTCACTCATGAATCTCCAGTTGGATGTTGTTTTTATGTTGGTGCTGTGTGGTACTTTATTGATAGTTAATTATTAACCAGCCATTTAGGTATTTCTTCATTTTCAAACTATTACTATTTGTTGAAATTATCAATGAAATACTATTATTTAGTTTTGCACTTTAACAGATTTACAGTCTCAAGGCTCTAATTAACAAACCAATAGTAGACTTTGACTTCTAACCAGCATGACGCAACTCAAAATTGATGCAGCTTCCATTCCAATGCTAGATAGTACCAAGCAAGGTGAATGGAATGCTTGTATTATCATCCTTTTTTGGTCAAGAGGATTGTTGTGAGCCTTGAGGTATATTTTACATACCCAAATAGGCCACAATTATCTTAAAAATGAATTCTGAATTATGCATAACGAATAAGTCATGCATATATCCAAAATTCATCATTTTTGATTTCAGAAAAGATGAACAACTTTTTATTGAGTAAGTAAATCCATGGATTTAAGGCCAGATTTGGATTCTATAAAAAAATTCACCTAGGGTAGCTCCATAGAGTGAATAAGCTCAAATTAACTATTTGAGGTGGTAATATGGAAAATACTTCAAAACCACATCATCAATACCACATAAAAGATCTGTGAAAATTTTTGTTTTTCTTAATTTCACACCAAAATAATGGGAATGTGAGAAATCCCATGTTACATATACACTAAGAATAGTGTTATGCATGTTTTGGGCACTTAATATCTTGGTTGTAAGGTGTGGATATGAAACTTTGATCAAAAAATCAAGTACTTTTCCTGTCCTCAAAATTTGTATAAGGTAAAAATAAATTAAAAATAGTAAGAAATATTATTTTTAAGAGAAAACACGCCACTTTTATTGTTTATAACTTTATTAGTATAAAACAATAATATTATAAAAATTTATTGTTTTACCAACAATAAAAATTTATCCAAAAAATACTCTACAAGAGATATTTTGTAAGGTTTGTCTATGAAACTCTTGATAATAGTAACAATATCAAGAGTACTATGACTGTCCTCAGTAGAAAAATATAATATAATGAAATATTATAACCACAAATTTAAATATAATTATTAAAAATAATTATATAAATAAATAAATTTAATTATTATTATAAAAATATAATAATAAAAAAAAATATAATAATTATAATAAATTATAATTATTCTATTATTGTTATAGTCACTGACAATTATAACAATAAGAAGTGTAAAGCTCTTAATGAGACAATTACACGTGGAAAATATAAATATTTAACCACTTATAAATAATATAAATATTATTTATAAAAAGAATTAAACACACACTGTGCAGAAATAATTCTTTATAGAATAAAATTCTATATAAAAAAACTATTACTAGATAAAAAAATATATAGAACTTTAGAGAAAACTTACTTATAAGGTTTATTTAATACAACAAGTCAAATACAACAGTTATTATATTAAATAAAGATTATAAGTTAAAAACACGCCTAAAATCAATAAATATAAAGATAAAACAACTTTTTATACTATAAATTATGATTAAAGAGTTTTTGAGAGGAATTTGTGGATTTTAAAAGATATTTAAGATGATAATTTTATATAATAAAATTTATTATAGATGATTACAACAATAATCTGAATTCTATGACTTCAATTCTTTAGTTTAATAAATAAAGAATAAAAATAACTTAAGAATTACTTTTAATAATAAGATTTTATATTTAATAAAACTTTACCTGTTTAAATGTCTAATATGATTGGATTGATTATGAATGATGGACAAAAACAGTGATGAAAAGACTCTTTTTATGTCTACAGAGCAGCTCTCATGATTCATAATGGATGTAGAGGGCGTGCTCAGGTCAAAACTGAAAAACCATGCTTAAAAATTAAGTTCTTAACTTAAGGCAACTTATTTTTACTTCCAATTTAAAGTTACCAGTGTTATTCTTAACTCCAAGTAACTTTAATCCTCATTTAGTTTAATTATTTTAAGTTTTAATATAAAATAAGTTTATTTATATTAAAGTTCATCACATGAACAACATAAAATCAGAGTTTCAAGCAGAAATCTCTTAAACTGAATTTTTAATTAATTTTTAAAGAAATCATAATTTTCTTTAAGCTTAATTAAAAGGTAATTTTCCAGGCTAATTACCCAGGAAACTTATTAATAAAAGATACTTAAAATTTAATTTATATATTGATAATATTAAATTCTAAGCTGTGTGAAATTTTCAAGCAAATCCATTAAGATTTGGATTTTTAATGAATTTTTGAAGTTATTACTATTTTTCCACGTAAAATAGCAATACACAAAACCTTAAGTTTTGATAAGGTTTTGATGATTGAAACCTTAAAGTTTTAAGCTTATTTAAGCTTTTTAAGCTTGATTAAGCTTTGACAGTTCTTAAAACCTTGATTCCAAGCCTGCTTATTGAGATTTACCCTCTTGGCAGCTTGAAATTCCTGTCCAATTTAGGATAAAACCAGTTTAAACCTTAAGGTTGGATCAAAGTCTAATCTTAAAGTTTAAATAAGGTTGAAAATCCTCCAATACAGGTGGACAACCTTAATTGAATCATTGCAGATCCAAAAAGTTGGGTACCCCAGCTCTATTTGGTCTTTTTCCTTTGTCCCACCTTTTTGCGTGGATTTTGCCCTTTTATTTATTTAAAGCCATACTATGGCCTTAAACCCTTTTAAATTGAGCTCACGCAGGATTTACATTCTGTATGGCAAATCCTTAGCCAATTCAGTAAATATACACCACACCTCAATTTTAACTAAAATTTTGGTAAAGTTGCATAAACCTTATGTAACTTTAAATTTAAGCTTAATTAAGCTTAAATTTAACAATTTTAAAAAAATGTTAAAAAAGTTACATTAGTACTGTGAGATTCTTAAATCTTCTAATAACACAAGAAATAAGTGTTTTTGGGTATAACACTCTATGGGTGTACCCTAGGTTATTTTTGGTGTAGAATCCAAAAATGACATATTAATTATAACTTTGTTTATCCAAAAAAAAGTTATACTTATTTTTTATTATTTTTTATTTTAAATTCAACTAAAAAGTCTGTTTAAGACAAATTTAATTGTTTATAAAATCATTTGTGGCCTTATGGGTATGTTAAACATACCTCACAGGCTCACATTCCCTACCACCAAAAAAAATTGTACCACAATTTTCCTTTGTAGTATACCCCCAAGTTATTTGGGGGGGGTATAATCCACTGTCCAACCTCTCTACTTATACTTTTCAAGTATGTAAAGCACACAATTCAAACTTTTATTGAGGAATTGGTCTTCTCTCATGTCTGAATCTTCTGAGAAACTTTTGGGAATCAGGTAGCTTACGTTCTTCAACCCACTCATCTTCATGTTGTGGATTTCTGTACCTGACTAAGTATTCTCTTTCATTTTTACCCCTAAGTCTTCTTTCTTTTAAGACTTTTAGTACTTTCTTTTCCTCACTTGGTTCAAGTGGGGGTACTTATAAGGGTGTTTCATTTCTCAAAGGAAATAATTCCTTATCACTTGATGTGTAATGCTTTACAAGACTGACGGGAAAAGTTGGGTGTTTGTTTCCTAACTCTCCTGACAGTTCTACTTGTACTGCATTTGTCCCATGGAGGGCTTTAATAATAAATGGTCCTGCAAAGGAATCTTTCAATTTCTTTGGACCTTTAATATTATTAAAGTTCAAGGTTGAAACTAGTATTAAGTCCCCTACTTTGAATTCTGGTGTCTTATGACTTTTATCCCATTTCTGCTTTGATATTCAAAGGCATCATTCATGCTTTGATTTGCATGATGTCTCACTTTATCAAGCAGCAGCTTAAAGCTGGAAGCAGTTGGATGAATGTCAACCAAATCTTTTTTCAAAGTATCAACTGGAAGTTTGGGGTTCCATCCTTTTTCCAACATTGCAGGAGTCTTGCCTGTTGAAGCATGGATGGAGGTCTTGTAGGCTAATTCCAATGCTGGTATAAGAGTACACCAATCATGGGTAAAGCCATCAGAATCTTTAAACTCCAGGCCATAAGCACAAAATCTTCTGATCATGTCCTCAAGGGTTTGAATCATTCTTTCTGCCAGTCCATCTGTTTGTGGATGGTAGGCTGTTGAAAATGATAATTTTGTACCCAAAAGCTTATGTAGATTAGTCCATAAGGCTGATGTGAATTTTGGGTCTCTATCACTAATGATATTTTTAAAGAGACCAGTATGGGATATGACTCTGTTCCAAATTAGAAGAGCTGTATCCATAGCTGTGTCATCTTTATGGCATGGTAAAAAGATTGGTGTTTTGCTATATCTGTCCACAATAACAAGACATGCATTGTAACTTTTATCACCTCCAGGTGGTAAAGCAGTTACCCAATCCATGTGAACCACTTCCCATGGGGTACTTGGTTCTTGAATATGGATCATTAAACCAAACCTTTTACCAGTAGCTTTATTGGCTTTCTGGCATCTATCACAACTATGACAGTACTCAATGACATCTTTTCTCCAAGATGGCCACCAGGCACATGTCTTAATTCTTTCCATTGTTCTGTCTTCAGACAGATGTCCAGAATAAATGTTATCATGGCATTCTAGTAGTATTGTGTTAATCAACATTCTACTACATAGGACCATGACACATGTGTGTTTAGATCTATGATATAGTATACCATCAAACAAATGAAATCTTCCATTATCATAAGATGTTTTCCAAATATCATCCAGAGAATTAGCCAAGGCTACATCTTTACAATCTTTGTCAAGTAGAGCAGTAAGAATATGACAATTCTTATCTTGCCTGTAGCTTTCTCTAACCTCTTCAAAGAATTCTGTTCCAACATCTGTGATATTGATTCCTTCAATTGGGATTTGAGGTTCTGCACTTGTAGGAACATAGGCAGGATTTTCAGGTGTATTGGGTAATGCCCATCTACTTAAGCCATCAGCATTCTTATGAATATTTCCAGCTTTATGTACTATGGTCATGTTGCCTCTATACTCCTGTATAGCAATCTGCCATCTTAACATGTGTCTGTTTGGAGTCTTCATGTTAAGAAGTGATTTTACTGCATTACAATCAGTAATTACTTCAAACACACTACCATCAAGATAATAATGAAGTTTTTCCAGAGCCCAAACAAGGCAAAGGCACTCCATTTGGCTAGCTCCATATCTTGCCTCAGTAGGTTTAATTTGTCTTGAAATAAAACAAACTGGACCTTCATAAGGTTTGTCATTGACAATTTGAACTTGATGAAGAGCAGCTCCTAAACCATCACCACATGCATCAATATACAGCTTAAAAGGAAGTTTCCAGTCTGGCATCAATAATAATGGTGCATTGGTCAAGGCATACTTGATTTTATCATATGCTTGAATTCTCTCCTGTGTCATTTCAAAAACAGTCTGTTGATCACAAATTCTGTATAATGATCTGGCATGGATTGCAAAATCTTTAAGGTGTTGCCTGTAATAACTGGCAAATCCTAAGAAAGACATCATCTCTTTTTTGTTCTGGGGCATTTGTTTCAGTAAAACTGCAGCCACTTTGTTTTTATCAACACCAAGGCTTAGTCCTGATACTACATGTCCCAGAGCTTTCAACTCATGAAACCCAAAATTACATTTTTTAAGAGAAATTTTCATGTTCACTTGTAGAATTTTCTTAAGTACTAATGAAAGTCTCTCTAAATGTGATTGCCAGGTTTCTGAACAAATGATAATGTCATCAATATAAATGATTAACCATCCCTCTGATAATTCATGTGGGAATATGGTATTCATCATTCTTTGATAATGAGAGGGTGCATTTTTAATACCAAAAGGCATCCTCAAATATTCATAAATACCACAATGAGCTATTATTCTCAATAATTTCCTTGAATGAGGTGTTAAAACATTCTGATGGAAGCCTTTAAGAGCATCCATGGAAGTAATAAACTTTGCTTTGGATAATTGAGTCAAAGTCTCATGGATTCTAGGGATTGGATACCTGTCTGGAATAGTATAGGTGTTCAATGCCCTAAAATCCCCAACCATCCTTGACTTATCATTATGCCAAGTAATGATTACTGGAGTTGTGACTTCCACTTCCTCATTGTGTCCAACTTTTCTAAGAACTCCCAGTTTCATTAGTTCATGAATATGACTTTCTAATGCTTCTCTAGCCCTAGGGCTAGCTGGGTAAGCTGGTCTTCTTAATAGTGGGGGATAAGGTCTCTCCATGTTAAGCATGATATCCACTTCATGGCCTTTTATAGCCCCAAGTGGTTCATCATCAGAAGCAAAGGCTTTTTGAAATTGAAATAAAATTTCAATAAGTTCTTCCTTCATTTCTGGTGTTAATTCAGGACTAATTTGTGCTTCACTTAATTGATCTGACACAAATTTTTCTTTATTAACATTTTTTACTTGTTGAATGACAGTAATTTCTTTTCTTTCTGGAGAAAAAGCAAATTTTTGCCTTTTATTTTCCCCTATAGTGAAATATCTGTCCTTATAATTATTAATATCAATACCATAGATATTGAGATAATCATTCCCAAGTATAAAGTGTTGTGAAGTACAATTATTCATAACAACAAATTCAGCTTTCAATCTCATACTTCCTGCAGGGTGAGGAAATATTATTGTAGCTTCAAATATACCCAAAGGATGCATATTCTGGCTAGCACTGCTGAATTTTACACCTTCAATTGGCATCAACTTGTCTTGCCAATTGGTATAAATTTTGTCAAGATAATCTTTTCCAACACAAGTGCAAAAAGCACCTGAGTCAAGATGTATCTTGGCTTCTGTGTTATTTATCACAATATTAGTGATACAAGATGACCCAGCTGTATAACCTTTACCTCTGGCAGGTTTGGTTTTTTGCATTCTGGCATCTTGCACATGTATGAGATCCATACATTCATCACTGTACTGTGGTAAGTGAGTATGTACCTCAGTGACCTCAAAAGAAACATTAATATTCTCTATACTAAGTTCTTCTGATGTTTCTTCTTCTTCTGAAGGTTCAGAATCACTTTCATGTAAAGCTACCTCAGTTTCTTTTGTGTCTTCCGCTTTTTCTACACTTATCTCATTGACTCTTGTCTTTTTTGGACAAGTGTTTGCTAAATGAGCTGTGCTTCCACATTTATGACATTTCAAAGGAGGTCTGTCATGTGGTTTATTTGGTTTTGAAATTGGTTTCCCACTAGTCTTGTTGTCTATTGGGGGTTTATACCAATTTCTTCCAATTTTTGTTCTAGTAGTGATATCCTCCATAGCATTGATATAATCTTCTGTAGAGCAAGGCTCAATACATCTGCTTCTTATAGCATGCTCAAGGTCACCACCACACTTTCTTAATATCCTTTTATGTACCATTGGTTCAGACATATCAGGATGAAGGGCAGTTAATCTGTCCTTCTGTTTAAGAAACCAAGTCATGGGCCTGTCCCTCTCAATATTAAAAATGGCTTCCTCAAAAGAATTTTCCATTCTAAATCTCCAGGAATCATTTGCCCATTTGGAAATAACTTGTTCTTTCCACCAAGGCCAGGAATGTTTTCCATGGTCTTGTCTCATTTTATAATACCATTTCTTAGCTGATTTGGTAAATAATGAGTGTAATCTGGCACTTATGTATTCATCTGGTATGTTAAAGTCTTCTTTGAACATATCAATTGTTTTCATAAATTCCATATGATTATATTCTCCTTCACCACTGAAGGTTGGCCATTCCTCTAATCTTGGAATGTCTTTGAAATTGCAAGCAGTTTCCACATCATTACTTGAAATTGTATGATGTAAATCATTATTCAAGTTAAGATCATTTCTGTCAAGAAATGGTGTGGATTGCCTTGGCAATTCATTTTTTAGTGATATATTATTAATACTTGATTGAATATCTTCTTTCAATTCAAGTCTTGCTTTATCACTTTTTTCCAATTGTTCTTGAAAAAGAGCTGCATTGTGGCCAGTTGAATTTTCCAAGTTTTGAACTTGTATTTTCAATTCTCTTAACTGTCCAGTTATAAAAGAAATTGAATTCTCATCTGGTTGATTGAGTAAGGTAACTTTATGCTCAAGTCTTTCACAAATTTGCGTCAAAGACAAAATATTTGCCTTATTAACATTTTCAAGGCCAATAATGGTCTTTTGTTGGTCTTTAACTTGTACTATCTCATTGCCCAGCTTTTGTTGGACATGATCAAATGCTTTAAATTTTGCCATAATTTCTTTATTACAAGATTCAAAGTAAGTTACAAGCTTTACAGGGTCTATTTCTTTGGAAAGGATTGGTTCAATCTTTCCTCCTCCTTGTTTTTGAATTCCATCAAAGTTCTTGCCATATTGAACACATTGTCCATGGCTGTCTTTTCCTTCTTTGGAATTCTGTAATTCTGAGGGTAGGGCTTGTTCCACTTGGGTTTTGCCTTTCCCTTTGCCTTTTGCTTGCCCTTCTGGTTGGTCTTTGGGGCTTGCTTGGGCTTGTTTGGCACTTGTTGAGGCGGATTTTTGCTGGTGGATGCTTGAGGAGCTTCCACTTGGCTGTTGTCCTTGCCCTGGGCCAACTTCTTCTTCTGGTCTTCTGATAACATGCTTTGGTTTTTCAACCAAGCTTTTATCTGTTGGACTTGTCCTTTGACAGACATTGGTGTCCAACCCAATAGAAGATCTTCTGTCTTTTCTGGCCCCATGAACTTCTTCACTTGAAGATAAGAGTTCATGGTGCCTATCCAAAGACTTGGAAGGAGTTCCCACTCTTGTTGTTTTGACGCCAGGAACCAGTTTTTCCATTGGGATTGATAAATTTCCACAGTTGCCTGTTGGAAATGGTTCAGGTCTAACAGCAATAGCAGTTATGTCAGCTTCTGGACTCTCAATAAGAGGTTCAAAGGTGCTGGCTAACCTTTGGGAACTGGTGGAAGTTCTGGCATCCTCCATTTGTGCCTCTCCTCTGGGAGGACATTCTTGCCTTTTGGATTTATGGCTGGAATGTCCTGGTCCAGATCCATTTGATTGGATGGAGTAGTTGCTTCCACTTCTAGTAGGAGTCATTTCACGTCAATTTTAATAAAAATTAGAGTAAAAGTGGATTGAATTCACCTGCAGGACCTTTAAAGGGCTCTTTGGTTATTAAACCCCTTGGTGCTGGGCTGGTTTGAATTTCAATACTTGACTCTGAGGCTTCAGAATCTGAAGAATTTTCTCTGATGGAAGACACTAGAGAAATTAAAAATATAAGTTATTTTATCAAACAATGAAAATAACTTATAAACTCAACTTATTAAACAAAGTTGTTTTTATGTAATTTTATGGCAAATTACATCAAAAATAAAGAAAAATGTCTAAAATAAAAGAAAAATATTTTTAGTAAAGATTTTTATTTTTTTAAAAGATTTTTTATTTGATTTATTCTTTAAAGAAATAATAATCATGCAATCAATAAGTTATTAATCAAAATTATATTTATTATTCACTTTATACTAGAATAACTCAAAGAATAAATTTCAAGTCTGTGATGTGAAAAAGCCACTAGTTAGACAAAAGAAATTTATTCCAAGTCACTCAATAGTATATTGTTTCAAACAATATTCTTAAGAAAAAATAACTTTATTAATATTATAAAGATTATTTATAAGGGATAAGTCCCAAAAAAGCCAATATTAAGACAAATATGGCAATTTTACGTCAAAAAACAGTAAAATAAGGTCTAGAATATGATTTATGTCCCAAAAATTGGTTTAAAATCACGGCCAGGCCCCCAAATGTAAGGTTTGTCTATGAAACTCTTGATAATAGTAACAATATCAAGAGTACTATGACTGTCCTCAGTAGAAAAATATAATATAATGAAATATTATAACCACAAATTTAAATATAATTATTAAAAATAATTATATAAATAAATAAATTTAATTATTATTATAAAAATATAATAATTATAATAAATTATAATTATTCTATTATTGTTATAGTCACTGACAATTATAACAATAAGAAGTGTAAAGCTCTTAATGAGACAATTACACGTGGAAAATATAAATATTTAACCACTTATAAATAATATAAATATTATTTATAAAAAGAATTAAACACACACTGTGCAGAAATAATTCTTTATAGAATAAAATTCTATATAAAAAAACTATTACTAGATAAAAAAATATATAGAACTTTAGAGAAAACTTACTTATAAGGTTTATTTAATACAACAAGTCAAATACAACAGTTATCATATTAAATAAAGATTATAAGTTAAAAACACGCCTAAAATCAATAAATATAAAGATAAAACAACTTTTTATACTATAAATTATGATTAAAGAGTTTTTGAGAGGAATTTGTGGATTTTAAAAGATATTTAAGATGATAATTTTATATAATAAAATTTATTATGGATGATTACAACAATAATCTGAATTCTATGACTTCAATTCTTTAATTTAATAAATAAAGAATAAAAATAACTTAAGAATTACTTTTAATAATAAGATTTTATATTTAATAAAACTTTACCTGTTTAAATGTCTAATATGATTGGATTGATTATGAATGATGGACAAAAACAGTGATGAAAAGACTCTTTTTATGTCTACAGAGCAGCTCTCATGATTCATAATGGATGTAGAGGGCGTGCTCAGGTCAAAACTGAAAAACCATGCTTAAAAATTAAGTTCTTAACTTAAGGCAACTTATTTTTACTTCCAATTTAAAGTTACCAGTGTTATTCTTAACTCCAAGTAACTTTAATCCTCATTTAGTTTAATTATTTTAAGTTTTAATATAAAATAAGTTTATTTATATTAAAGTTCATCACATGAACAACATAAAATCAGAGTTTCAAGCAGAAATCTCTTAAACTGAATTTTTAATTAATTTTTAAAGAAATCATAATTTTCTTTAAGCTTAATTAAAAGGTAATTTTCCAGGCTAATTACCCAGGAAACTTATTAATAAAAGATACTTAAAATTTAATTTATATATTGATAATATTAAATTCTAAGCTGTGTGAAATTTTCAAGCAAATCCATTAAGATTTGGATTTTTAATGAATTTTTGAAGTTATTACTATTTTTCCACGTAAAATAGCAATACACAAAACCTTAAGTTTTGATAAGGTTTTGATGATTGAAACCTTAAAGTTTTAAGCTTATTTAAGCTTTTTAAGCTTGATTAAGCTTTGACAGTTCTTAAAACCTTGATTCCAAGCCTGCTTATTGAGATTTACCCTCTTGGCAGCTTGAAATTCCTGTCCAATTTAGGATAAAACCAGTTTAAACCTTAAGGTTGGATCAAAGTCTAATCTTAAAGTTTAAATAAGGTTGAAAATCCTCCAATACAGGTGGACAACCTTAATTGAATCATTGCAGATCCAAAAAGCTGGGTACCCCAGCTCTATTTGGTCTTTTTCCTTTGTCCCACCTTTTTGCGTGGATTTTGCCCTTTTATTTATTTAAAGCCATACTATGGCCTTAAACCCTTTTAAATTGAGCTCACGCAGGATTTACATTCTGTATGGCAAATCCTTAGCCAATTCAGTAAATATACACCACACCTCAATTTTAACTAAAATTTTGGTAAAGTTGCATAAACCTTATGTAACTTTAAATTTAAGCTTAATTAAGCTTAAATTTAACAATTTTAAAAAAATGTTACAAAAGTTACATTAGTACTGTGAGATTCTTAAATCTTCTAATAACACAAGAAATAAGTGTTTTTGGGTATAACACTCTATGGGTGTACCCTAGGTTATTTTTGGTGTAGAATCCAAAAATGACATATTAATTATAACTTTGTTTATCCAAAAAAAAGTTATACTTATTTTTTATTATTTTTTATTTTAAATTCAACTAAAAAGTCTGTTTAAGACAAATTTAATTGTTTATAAAATCATTTGTGGCCTTATGGGTATGTTAAACATACCTCACAGGCTCACATATTTTAAGGCTACAAAAGAAATTTCTTCAAGAGCAATTTCAATTGGAATTAATTGAGCAAAGAACTTCAAGAAATTAATCAAAGGACAAAGTATTTAAAAAGAATATTAAAGAGAAAACATGCCCAAAAGTGACCAGAGTGAATTTGGAAACAAAGTAACAAAGTTTACAGTGATAAAAGATGCTTTAATTCACTTTTTGGGGTGGTTCAAGGGTAAAAATGATTATAAGAGTTACAAACAATGATTATAATGATTTGCTCACGTGGTTAAAAGGATTAAAATGATTTAAAAATGGTGGTTGAAATCTTTTATTGATTGGTTTAACAGTGTTTAAACTAATTAATAAAAGGAAAAGATTCTAACATGAAGAGAAGAGTGGGGCAAAGAAGACATTCTTTTATAGCCATCAATTTTCTTACTCCAAAAGTAAAATTTACTCTTGTCAGTCGTGAAAAACAGTCTGACAACAGAAAAGCCAATTATGGCATCATTGAACCCCGGCTTGGACCAAAAAGGGCTGGTTTAAACCATTTTTAACCATTTTAGACCCTTAAATCAGCCATTACTATAGCAATACCTGGTCTAGAGCATTCAAAACACGTCAGAATGTGTGTAAGTGGCGTAGAAACCAGTTAAAACTGTTTTTACTATGATTGTTTTATCTTAAGGGTAGTTTTACCCTCTTGGCAGCAGCTAAAACTACCCCAGTTGGTATCAAAACCTCATCATCAATTGAGTTCACAGACCCTGTAACTCAATTCCAGGCCAAAAGTGATGAACTTTTGCCTGAATTTTGACATCCCACACCTGTCAGCAAGGACTTTGGGGGTCTGGCTCCCCCTTAGAGCTAGAGTTCCTTTCCCCCCCAATTTTAATCTTTCCAATTTATTTTTTCATTTAATTCCCCATCATGTATTATACTTATAATTTACATATGTAATTCAATTGAATTGCACAGTACAATACAGTAATAATTGACACCTCATATGTAAATCTAAGTTCACTTATGTAATACACGCGCACATTTTGACATTTCAATTGAATTCAATTGAAAATACTTCAATTCCTCATAACTTCTAAACTAAACACAACACCTCAATTTTAACACAAAAATTAATGGTTAACACCACATGTGGTGTGAATTATATTAGAGTTTTGAGGATTTTCAACTTTTGTATTGAAAATACTAAAAACTTAATCTAAGCTTATTTAGAGTTGAGTTACAAAAATTTCACTCAGAGGTAACCCCACCTAATTTCTTATGAGGAATCAAATGGTGAAATAATTTTTATATGTTTATTTATTGGATAAAAAGTTATAATAATATTTATTTAAGTTTTCACCAAAAATATTTTAATTTCACAATTTTTATTAAAAATTCATTTTTACTTGATTTTTTATTGTAATTTTATTTTCAAATTATAATTGAATTTTGATTTTGAAATATAAATTTATATTTATATTTCAATTTTTATTTTTATAATATAAATAAATTTATTTTATTTATATTTGTATCTTAATTTATCTGTTGTGGTCTTTTGGGTATATGAAATTACCTCTAAGGCTCAATGGTATTCTTACATGGACCTTTGGTACACCCATGGTGGATATCTCACTTGAAGCTTAAATTTCCATTTTGATGTGAAGAATAAGAAAGGGGGACAAAAGACATCAATGAGAGCCAGGGTACCCAACTTCTGAGGCCTCAGAGGCATAGACAGCTCCAAAGCTTGGATTCATGGCTGAACTTGGCCCAATTAGTAAACAAAACACTTTGGGAACTTTGTTACCATGTTACAATTACAGTAAATCATAAGAAAATAGCAAATAACCTGCTATTTAGACGTGCCAAGGAGGTGAAGAACTACTTAGACTCCTGTAACCATGACAATTCTTAATGAATTGACATGGATAGACCCTAAGAGAGTAATTAAAACCTTTTTTGGACTTGTATCCATTGATTTACCTCATAGAAACCAGTTAAACACTGATATTTGCAATCCTATGTAGAGATGAGGTAAAAATTTCAAAAATTCATTAAAAACACAATTCAAAATTAATCTCCCTGAAACTTTCAGGACCAATGGAGAATTATATTATCTATGGTACAACCAAAAATAATTCTAGTTTTACTAGTAAAATTAAAAGTTTAAGTACAGTCCATTTTTGGCTATTCTACATGAAACACTGAATCTTCAAAAATTCTCAGTAATTACAACCTGTGATGAAATTTCTAATAACATTTATAACTTTGAGAAATAAATGATTATTATGAAATAAAAGAAGATTCACAGATGTTAATCCTTTTATTCTTAACCATATTGGGGTTGGTAGTCACGTAAAAACATCAATTAAGTAATTATGATAATCTTATGTGACAACAGATGATGCAATCAATAATCCAAAAGGGTTTATTGTTTTCTCACTCACTGGGTTTTCAGTTTTCTCCATGGAACACCTCTGTGAGCTGTTGTTTACTTAAAAGAGGCCTCCTCTTGCTGTTTTTTCCAAGAATCATCTTATTATCCATTTATATCATTGTTACCAACAAGTAAGTATTAGTTAAGCTATTCTTAAGTGTTTTAATTCTTTCAGAATCAATAAGAAAGATGTGAAATCATAGAATCCAACTATATATTGTTGTAATCATGCTATAAATCATTTTTATCCCTTAAATCCACAATTCTATGTCAAATTTCTCTACTTATATCTTTCAATAAGTTCTTTGGAGTATAAGTGAGTCATTTATCTTTAATTCTTAAAGTTTTTCTCTAAAATTAATTGTCTTCAAGAATTATCTTTATAATTATTCTTGCAAAAGATAATTATATATTAAAATAATTTTATTATTCTAATAAAAGAAGTTTTTATTATTAAATTCTTCTTGTAATTGATTCTTGTAGACAATTAATGCTCACTGTTAAAATAACTAGCAGTGTCTAACACATGAAAGAAATAATTCTTTAATTATTTAATTGTGGTTATAATAATATTTTATTATTATATTTCATCAGAACAGACATAGTACTGTTGATTAATATTAACATTATCATCAGTTTCATAGTCAAATCTTACAATTTTTAGAAGTGTGTGAGAAGGATCTACCTTTTGATGAAGCCATAACAGCAAGAAAAAAGTGGAACAAATCCAGTTTTGCTGCTGTCAGTCTCTTCTCATGTCACAGGGGCTCTTGTGGAAAGAAAGAGTGTCCTAGCACTCATGTAAGATGTGAATATGAAACTGATGATAATATTACTATTAATCAACAGTACTATGTCTGTTCTTATGAAATATAATAATAAAGTATTATTACAACCACAATTAAATAATTAAAGAATTATTTCTTTCACGTGTTAAGCACTACTAGTGATTTTAACAGTGAGCAAGTAATTGTCTACAAGAATCAATTACAAGAAGAATTGAATAATAATAACTTCTTTTATTAAAATAATAAAATTATTTTAATATATAATCATCTTTTACAAGAATAATTATAAAACTAATCCTTGAAGAAAACTATTACTAGAGAAAAACTTTAAGAATTAAAGATAAATGACTCACTAATACTCCAAAGAACTTATTGATAGATAAAAGTGGAGAAGTTTGACGTAGAATTGTGGATTTGAGAGATCAAAATGATTTATAGCAGGATTACAACAATATATAGTTGGATTCTATGATTTCACGTCTTTCTGATTGATTCTGAAAGATTTAAAACACTTAAGAATAGTTTTAACTAATACTTACTTGTTGGTAACAATGATATAAAATGATAATAAGATGATGATACGGAAAAAACAGCAAGAGAAGGTCTCTTTTAAGTCAACAACAGCTCACTGAGGCATGCCATGGAGCAAACTGAAAACCCAGTTATTGAGAAAGCATTAAACCCTTTTGGATTAGTACTTACATCATCTGTTGTCACGTAAAACTGTCATAATTGCTTAATTGATGCTTTTACGTGACTACTAACCCCAATATGGTTAAGAATAAAAGGAGTAACATTTGTAAATCTTCTTTTATTCCAAAGTAATCATTGATTTCCCAAAGTTATTAATGTTATTGACAATTTCATCACAGGTAGTATTTACTGTGAATTTTTGAAGATTCAGTGTTTCACGTAGAATAACCAAAAATGGACTGTAAGTAAAGCTTTTACTTTTACTAGTAGAACTGTAATTATTTTTGGTTTTACCATAGATAATACAGTTCTCAATTGGTCCTGAAAGTTCCAGAAAGATTCATTGAGAATTGTATTTTTAATGAATTTTTGAATTTTTTACCTCATTTCTACGTAGAATTGCAAATATCAGTGTTTGACTGGTTGCCATGAGGTAAATCAATGGATACAAGTCCAGAAAGGGTTTTAATTAATCTTTTGAGGTTTATCCATGGAAAGTCATTAGTAATCGACATGGTTACAGGAGTGTAAGTAGCTCTTTACCTCCTTGGCACGTCAAAATAGCAGGTTATTTGCTATTTTCTGGTGTTTTACAATAGTTGTAACTTGGTAACCAAGTTCCCAAGGAGGTTTAGTTTACCAATTGGGTCAAGATCAGCCATGGAACCAAGCTTTGGAGCTATCCACGCCTCTGGGGCCTCAGAAGTTGGGTACCCTGGCTCTCTTTGATGTCTTTTGTCCCCCTTGCTTATTTTTCACGTCAAAATAGAAATTCAAGCTTTCAGTGAGATATCCACTATGGGTGTACCAAAAGTGCATGTAAGAGTACCATAATATTAAGTTCTCAAAACATGTATAACACTATTCTTAGTGTATATATAACATGGGATTTCTCACTTTCCCATTATTTTTGTGTAAAATCAAGAAAAACAAAAATTTTGACGGATCTTTTATGTGGTATTAATGATGTGGTGTTGAAGTATTTTCCATATTACCACCTCAAAGAGTTAATTTGAGCTTATTCACTCTATGGAGCTACCCTAGGTGAATTTTTGTGTAGAATCCAAATCTGGCCTTGAATCCATGGATTTACTTACTCAATGTAAAGTTATTCATCTTTTCTGAAATCAAAAATGATGAATTTTGAATATATGCATGATTTATGAGTTATGTATAATTCAAAATTTGTTTTTAAGATAATTGTGGCCTATTTGGGTATGTAAAATATACCTCAAGGCTCACAACTCAGGAATCAAGAGCTCACTTGGAGGGCTCCAAAAGAATAAAGAAATAACAAGGAATATATTTCTTTAAGGAAGAATAAGAGAAGGGAAAAGTATTCCAAAGATTAGAGAAAAAGGAAGACAATGGCTGGGATAATAAAGAAAGCTAAAAGCCAAAGAGCCAGCCAAATGAATGCTCAATTCACTGTTTCAACCTGTCAGAAAGAACAATGGAATTAGCAAAGGATATGACCACCAATATCCACTGATAGGCAAAGGAGAAAAGGTGCAAATGACTGACTTGAGATTATCAGTAGTTACTTTAATAAATGAAAAGAAAATAGAGAAAAAATAAGTCCAATATATTAATTAACTGGGGAAAAAGTCTCCAGGGAAGAAAAGGTGGCCAGTATATGTGAAACGTTGAAGACTGATCCTGGAGGGTTGATCCCCAGCTGTATTGACTGTTTTGGGTCAATACAGATCTGTCCGTATTGAGAATTGAACTGTGTGATGGAATTCCCACAGTGGAATATGATTTGGCCCAAAAGGGCCAAGGACATACAGATTGCTTGAATATGGCCTGTATGGACCAATTGAATTGTCCAAGGAATACTGAAGTACTTGATGCCTTGAAAACTGATTGAATGATTGATAAACTTTTGAAATTACCCTTGGAATAATCCTGAAAAGAAAATACAACCCAACTCCTGCAGAGCCGGGTGGTTGGGGTCCTTGAATGGTCTTCTGGTAGCTGCCAGGGATTGCAAGACTAAATGACTGTAAAGACAACCTTTGAAATGGGTGATGAATTTTGGGACTTTAATTGAAAAAGCATAATTTGTTTCTGAAAGCATCACCATTGGATTGCTAAGCAAAATTGGTGCCTAATAGTATATTATACCATATATGCATCATGCCTAAATCCTTGGTACGGAGTACATTGGTGAAGGAGAGTCCTTCTCCAGAGCGGAGGGGGAAGCTTTCTGGACTTGAGCTTGTGGCCTCTGGTGGTTGCCAGAGGCCAGGGGTTGAAAATGGCCAGACTGTGGTTCTTGCCCATGTTTGTAATTGATGAGATTGAGGGCCAAAATTGGCCTAGGTGGGCCCACTTGTGGTTTGGGACACACCTGGCGTTGAGAAACTGTGGTTGGCCCCCTTGGTCCCTTTTGGCCTCATTGGATTTAGGCCAAAAGGGGCCTAAAGGTCCCACAGACTGTGGGCCATAGAAGGCCTAAATGGCCCAAAAAGGCCATTTAGGCCCTAGACCCCATAATAAAAGGGGTGGGGCCAAGGGCCCAAGTCATGGATAGAGGGGCCAGAAGTCCCTGGAGGTCCAGATGCACTTTCCAGGACCAAACAAAGGTAGTGGCCGGGGAATTGGTGAGGTGGAGAATTGGCCAAAACGGCCAATGGATGCAGGATATGGCCTGTGGACATAAATGACCAGTGAAAGGTGGTGTGCCCCAAAGGCCATAACACACCAATATGGTCCAATTGGCCGTAAAGCTAATGACAAGCCCAATTGGCCATGAAATGAGGTCAGGCTATATTTTCACCAAACACCCATTGGGGGGATGATTACACATGGTTGTGACAGTACCCCTCACCTTGAATGGTGAGCTCCTGAGCACCAAACCAAGGTAAAAGCCTTTTGAGGCTGTTGAGAAGGAGTTGATGCAGGGATTCCAGAGGTATTTCATCTTGAAAGAAAATTCATGACTTGCATGAGGTTGGCATATGACTTGAGGATGATTTGGTCTTCCTTTGACATTTGGCTTTGGAAGTTTGAAGAATTGAATTGGCATAAGGTTTGGCATTAAGATTATAAGAAGGAAAATTTTAAAAAATATATAAAGAGAAATGAAATTTTGGGGGAATCCCAATCTTGATCAGAGAAGTGGATAGCTGATTTGAAGTGGCCAAGGACCTGGGACACAAGATTTGATGTCAGGTGCTCACATAGTGGCGAAGGGGATGCTTTTGAAAGATTGTAGACCCCTCAGGGAGGTACAAACCAGGAGAGGAACGTACTTTTGGTAGTTACCACTCCTGCCAGTGCCATAGAAAAAAAATTTGCTGAAGGAATGAATTCAAAAATAAAAAACTTGGAAAGTAATTGAGAAAAATAATGGTCCGTTTTCCCAAGTCAAAATGACCATAAATTTTGGAATTGATATTGAAAGCCCGGCCAAAGATCTGTGTTCAAAATTTGCAGAGTTCTCACAGAGTGGCCAAGGTGATGCTTACAACAAAGAGAGTAGAATACCTCTAAAGGTGCATACCAGGAGTGGGACTTACGTTTGGTAATTACTCTCCAAACCAAGCACCATAAAACAATCAAGCTTTTGAAGAATTGGGTCCTGGTTTGTCAAAATATAAAGAATGAAAATCGTTGATAGGTTCGGGGCAATTCTTGAGGTTTTTTGTTGGTTCCCAAGTGGATCTTTCTGGGTCTTGACTGAAAAATTTCCATTCCACCAAGTACCATAACTTTCCTCTCTTGATCTTGGAATCCAGAATTTGAGAGACTTCTCATTCCTCTTCTTCTTCAAAGATGATTGGATTAGGAGGCTCTTGATGCCAATTTGGGCTTGTTGATGTCTTGACTGGTTCAAGGAGGGAAATATGGAAGACTGGGTGGATGGAAGCTTGAGTTGAAAAGCATGAGTACTGACTTTCTTCAAGGTTGGAAAACAACCCAATCATCTTTCAGACAGGTTTTTGGTGGGTCTGGTTGATTTGATGTTCTTGGAAGAAAGCCATACCATGTCACACAGATTGGAAACAGGTGGACTTGCTCTACTTCTATCTGCATACCTCTTAAACCTGTTTATGGCGCCTTCAAGTTCTCTCTTGACATCTTGCTGTACTGATTGGATCTTTGTTGATACCTTTCTGGCAGGAGTATCTTGAGTGATGTGAACTGAGTCAAATTTTGAAACTCTTCCATAAATAGTACAAAACAGTGATTGCTTGGTTGAAGAGTGGTCAGAGTAATTGTAGGCAAATTCAGCCAAAGGGAGCCAGGTGTTTGAATGATCTTGATGATAACTGACATACATCTGAAGGTACTGTTCTAGTATCTGATTTACCCTCTATGTCTGTCAATCAGTTTCTGGATGGTAAGCAGTTGAAAGATTTCTTGAAATCTTGAGCTGCTGACACAGATTGGTCCAAAAGGAAGAAAAAAAAAGTGAATCTCTATCACTAATAATGCTTGAAGGCAGGCCATTCTTTGAAAATATATTATTGACAAATGAATGGGCCAAATCCAGTGAAGTTATTGAAGACATTGTTGGAATAAAAACTGCCATATTTGAGAATCTGTCCACAATGACAATAATCAAGTCAAAAGAATTGGACAGTGGCAATTGAGTGATGAAATCTATTGAAAGAAAAATCCAAGGACCATTTGGAATTGGAAGAGTTTTGAGGATTCCAACCTTCTTGTGATGAATAGTTTTGTTTCTTGAGCACTGTTGACAGGATGATACATAATCCTTGATAAATTGAGTCATGCCGGAGCAGTGAAAATCCCTCTTTAAAGGTTTGAGAGTCTTCTATTGGCCAGGGTCTCCAGCTAGAGGAGATTCATGCCTCTTTTGAAGTATGCTTAGTTGAATTGTGGAGTCATTTGGAACCACCACCCTATCTTGAAATAACAGAAGTTGGGAAGAGGAATCAAGAGAGAAATCTTGGACAAATTTACCTTTACCCAATTCTTGAAGGATTCTTCTGCAATGAGAGTCTTCCCATAGTTTATTCTGAATGAATTCAATCAAATTTGAAAAACATTCCACCTTGACTGCAAAAAATATTGAGGGTTGAACTTCATCTTGCTTAATGATTTGTGGAAAATTGATTGGATTCTTGCTGATGAAATCATCCCCCCTCTCCAGATAAGCGTAATCCCAATTTTGTGAACCTTTGAGATACGACCACATACCCAAGAAAGTCACAAGAAATATTTAAAATAATTATAAATTAAAAATAATTACCTTAAAACTACAAAAATGCAATAAATTGACATAAAACTTAGTTTAACTTAAACCCAATGAATAAAAATGTGAAATGAATTATACCATTGGAATCCCCATGGTAAAATACACATATACCATTTTTATGGCATATCTGTAAAGTAAATATTTAATGAGTTATAAGTAATAATACCTTATAAAAAACATAAATCCTTATTTATTTCAAATACCAATGAAACAACATGTGAAATAAATGGTACCATTGGATTCTCCATAAAACTCCACATATAAAACAATTAAGAAGCTAAGCTCCAAAGTCAATACTTAAGGGTTTAAGCTGAATATATGCACTTTTTTGGTCAACGCATATATTCAAGGATTTTAGCTAATATCTTTTGAAATATGCATGATAGAGTGATGAAACAAAAAGAAAGTCATCACGTAATTACTGTAGGAACACAGAAATGAAGTTTATTTTACAAGTTAGAAACAAGGCTAAAACCTGTAAGGGATTATTGATTAAAATCAACAGAGCTGTTGACCACTTTGTTGTGAAAGTGGTCCAGACTTAAAAAAAGTAGACAGTTAGATTCTACTAGTTCATTTGTGAAGAATGATGTATTTTCTATTAAAATATGCAAGGTATAACCCCTTGAAATCATGGTTTGAAGTTGTCACAGCCAAGGAGGCAGGGCCATTTCCAATCATCATCAGCAAATCATTATATCATGGATACCCTTCAAAACCCAATCAGCAAGGGGGTTTCATTCAACAATTCACCCAATACAGTTCCATACAGGCAAGACTCAAATACAGGATTCACCAAATACAGGCCTGTCATCAATACAGGCGCAAATACGTGTATTGACTGTATCACCTGTATTGGATTCACCAATACAGGATTCAATCCCACATCCAACTTCTTCCAGCATACAGACAAGTATCTCAACACTCAAACTCCAAGGCTGGTATTTCTCACATATACCAGCCCCTCTTCACCCACCTGGGGGTTTTTCCCCCAGTTAATTAAAATAGTTGATTTATTATTTAATATTATTTTATTCTCACTTTTGGAATATTATTTTATTACTTATTAAGTTAGTCTTTGCCTTCCCTCACCTGTTCAGTAGAGTCCTGGTGGCCATATCCTTTATTAATCCTTTTCTCTTTTCTGAACAGGTTGAAACAGTGGTACAGGATTGTTTGTGGTTGGCTCTTTATTATTGCTTTTGCTTTGTCTCTCTTATCTTTTATACTTATTATTTTATGACTAGGAATTTATCCTCTTACTCCATTACTCTCATCATTTGAGTATTTCCTTTTGAGCCCTCCATAAGTAAGTCTGTTCACTGAGTGCCAGGCCCTCTTCACATAGAAGAGCCCCTGTGACATTATTTTAATTAACTCATAATTGCTTCTTTTTCTTTCATTCATTTTATTCATTTCTCTCATTCTTCAATTATGATCTTCTCATGATTTTATGATTTTTATGATTTTTATGATTTTTTCTCTCTCATCAATTTTCATCTCATTCTTTTCATTCAAATGAAAATTGATTCTATTTCTCATTTCAAAAATTTCTGCTGACCATTTCACTTTATCATTATCATTCTCATTTCTCTTTTTTGTCTGAATTCAGGTTTTTATCAGGTTATTTGAGTGGAATTATTTGGGTTAATTGAATAATCATTTGGGGATTTTATTGATTTGGGGTATTCAGTGATTTTGGATTTTGAAATTTCTCAAGATTATTGATTGATTGATTGATTCCTCAAGACATTGACTCACCTCAAGATTTTGAATTGACCTTGATTGAATTGATTTGATTGACTTGATTTGACTCCTCAAGATAGCTGATTTATCCTCAAGATTTGATTTAATTGATTGATTTGAATTTGATTCCTCAAGAAAATTGAATTGACTTTTGAAGATATTGATTGAATTCCTCAAGACTTAATTGATTTGATTTTGAATTGACTTGATTTACTTGATTTGACTTATTGATTGAAATTGATTATTCATAAGAATTTGACTTTGTCATCTTCACTCTTCAAGATTTATTCATATTGATTCACTTCAAGATTATTGATTGATTTCTCAAGTTCATCAAGATTTTCATTTGATTGTTTTGGTCAAGCCTTCTTTATTCAAAGTATCATCAAGTTTTATTCATTCTTCTTTCATAATGCCAGTTCAGCATAGCCCTCCAGCCAAGAATACAAGATCTCAAAGACATCAAGCTGTTCTCACTCCTACAGCAAGGGCTCCTCTTGACCGCACACCATCAGTTCATCAACTGAGTGCAAATTTGGACAGAGGACCACCAATGGAAGGAGCAGCACCCTCCAGAAGAGGAGGTGTGAAGTCAAGAAGATCAAGATCATTCTCTGGACTGTTGGGTGGCTATCCAAGCCTTCCTCAAGGGCGTAGAGGTAGATTGGGGGAAGCTGAAGATAAGGAGGGGGAGGAGTCTGTGGAAGAGGAAGAATCTGAGGAGACGGAAGTGGCAGCTGCCTTGGCAGGTGCTTCTGAAGCTCCTGAGGCTCCAAATCTAGCCCTTTCTAATCAACCTTCTGTCTCTCAAGCTGAACCAAATTTACTCAAAATGATGGAGCAAATGACTCAGTTTATGGGACAACTCACTCAAGCAGTTGCCCCAAGGGACACTTCAAAAGTCCCTGCATTCAAGACTCCATCAATGAAGGCACCTGATTCTTTTGATGGTACTAAAGCTCATAAATTGAGAGGATTCATTCAATCCTGTCAGTTAATCTTTCATAATGACCCAGCAAACTTCTTCTCTGAAAGGAAGAAGGTGCTTTATTCAACTTCTTTTCTTACTGGTAGAGCTGGCAAATGGATTGAACCTTACCTCTCAAATATCTCCAATGAAGACCCATCTTATCTCCTCAATAACTGGCAGTTATTTGAAACCCAGTTATTCACTCTGTTTGGTGATCCCAATGAAGTCAGAAAAGCTGAACAAGAGTTGGACAATTTGAGGATGAGGGAAAGTGGTCAAGTTTCCTTGTACATAGCTGATTTTAGAAGTTTGATGTCAAGAATTGGAGACTGGGGGGAAAGAGCCTATATTCATGTGTATAGGAGAGGCTTGGCATCAAGGTTGTTGGACCAATTGACTTCTCACCCTGGAACTTTTGATAGTCTTCAAGAACTCATGGACATCACCTTGGAATTAGATACCAGGTACCATGAGAGGCAGAAGGAAAAGGGTAGCCATCAAGAGAAGAAGCCTCCAATCAGTGGATCCAACTCCTCCAAGCCCCCTCAAAGTTCATCATCAAAGAAGCCTTATCACAAGAAGAATAAGAAGGGGAAGAATTTTCAAGTGTCCAAAGACAAGCCTCATGCTGCTCTCCTCAATAAGGACAATAAATTAGTTGGTTCTGAAAAGGAGAGGAGGATTAAAGAAGGCTTGTGCAATTATTGTGGTGGTAAACACCCATTTGAAAAATGCTTCAAGAGGCCTGAGAATAGGCAAGGGTCATCAAAAGGCTTCCCTAGCAAGCAGGGAAAAGCCTGAGTGGGAATCATGAGGTGTTCAATGGTTCTCACTTACTTCCTTCAAGAGCACAATTGTGCACTCTGAATACTAGTGTCAAGAAATCTTTCAAATTTCTTATTTTTTCTTCAATCTCTGATATTTTGTATAGTATTCTCATTGATTCTGGTGCTACAAACTCCTTTATTGCAAAGAACTTTGTTCTCAAGTACTCATTGACCATGTCAGAGCTCCCTGAAAAGATTCCTCTTTTCATTCTGGATTCCAGTGAATCCACTTCCTTGTTCATCACCAATTATACCAAGTGGGTTGTTGATTTACCTTCCTTCCCAAGCTTTGAATGGGATTTCTTTATCATAGATTCACCCAAGGGAGAAGACCTAATATTGGGCTATGATTTTCTTTACCATTTCAATCCCATTATTGATTGGAAAAATGGATTGATCACCTATGATTATAATCATAAGGATTCTAGTGGTATTATTTCTTCTACCAGTAATGACTTTTCCACTGCTGTCAACAGTGTTGCTCTGGTTGGTGAACTTAAGACACCTTCCTTTCCTCCTTCTGTCCATAACCCCTCCATTTTTCCCTCTCAGTCATTACTTCCATTAAGAGATGAAGTCTTCAAAGAGATAAAAGATGTTGGAGAAGATGTTGCTATATCTTCACTTCATCTCTTTCAAGGGGATATGGACCTTCCTCCTTTAGCTTTTCATGCCTCCCTGGAGGAGCAGTGGGATGAGGAGGAAGAGCCAGAAGAGATTGAAACTGTGTTGAAGGTAGTCCCTCCTGCTTATCACCACTATCTGGATGTATTCTCCAAGGTGAAAGCAGAGAAACTTCCTCCACACCGCGCCTGTGATCACCATATTGAATTGGAGGGTCTTCTACCTCCAGTTGGTGTTATCTACTCTTTATCAAGAAATGAGTCAGAAACACTGCGGGCCTACATTTCAGAGAATGTAGAGAAAGGTTTCATTAGACCAAGCTCCTCCTCAACAGGAGCACCTGTCCTTTTTGTTAAGAAAAAGGATGGTGGTCTTTGTTTGTGTGTTGACTACCGCAAACTTAATGCTGTCACTAGGAAG
Source organism: Austropuccinia psidii (assembly GCA_023105745.1). Lineage (NCBI taxonomy): Eukaryota > Fungi > Basidiomycota > Pucciniomycetes > Pucciniales > Sphaerophragmiaceae > Austropuccinia > Austropuccinia psidii. Next base: position 62,569,772 of record JALGQZ010000007.1, read on the forward strand.
AACAGGTATCCTGTTCCTCCAATGAATCAGCTTCTTACCGTATTCAACGGTGCTACTATCTTCTCCAAGATAGATGTGCGTGGTGCTTATAACCTCTTGAGAATCAAAGAGGGGGATGAGCACTTAACTGCCTTTAGAACCAAATATGGCAGTTATGAATATTTGGTTATGCCATTTGGCTTAACCAATGCTCCAGCTTCATTCCAAAATCTTGTGAATGATATCTTTGCAGATTATTTGGATGTTTTTGTTGTAGTGTACTTAGATGATATTATGGTCTTCTCTAGCTCTTTGGATGAACATTTTAAACATGTGGCCTCTGTTCTCCAAAGACTGAGAGACAATAATTTGTTTGCTAAAGCCTCAAAGTGTGTATTCCATGCCTCAAGTGTGGAATACTTGGGCTATGTTGTTTCAAGTGATGGCCTCAAGATGGATTCTTCAAAGGTTCAACAAATCCTCAATTGGCCTCAGCCCAAGAACATCAAGGCCCTCCAATCCTTTCTTGGCTTTGCCAACTTCTATCGTTGTTTCATTAAAAATTATTCCAAAAAAATCTCTGCTCTCACTTCCCTCCTTAAAAAAGATTCTCCCTTTATCTTCAATGAGGAAGCTCTTAGTCAGTTTCAAATACTCGAAGAAGCTTTCACCACTGCTCCTATTCTCTCTCACTTTAATCCTTCTCTACCAACCATTGTAGAGACTGATGCTTCTTATTATGCCTTGGGTGCTGTACTGAGTCAGGTGAATGACTCAGGAAAGCATCCCATTCCATTTGATAGTTGCAAGCTCTTACCAGCTGAACTCAACTATGAAATTCATGACAAGGAACTCCTTGGCATAGTTTGGGCTCTCAAGCGCTGGAGAGCTTTCCTCTTTTCTCTTTCTGATTCTTTTGAGGTCTTGACAGACCATTGTTCCCTTCAGTATCTTATGTCCTCTGAAGTCCTTACTCGTCGTCAAGCCCGTTGGGCAGAATTTCTATCTGAATTCCACTTTATCATCACTTACCGCCCGGGCAGGCTGGCCACTTTACCAGATGCCTTGTCAAGTCGGGACGACTTGTACCCAGAGAGGGGGGTGGATTTCATCAGCAAGAATCCTCAGAATTTTCATCAAGTCCTCAAGCAAAATGAAATTCAAGAGTCAAGATTCTTTTCAATAAAAGTTGATATTTTTTCAGATGTAATTGATCACATTCAAAGACAAGTATGGCAAGACAAAGATTATAAGGAAATCCTCAAGAAATTAGCAAGAGGAGAATCAGTCCCAGACTATTCTCTTGAACCTCAAGCAAAATTATTATTGTTCAAAGATAGAGTAGTCATTCCAAGCAATCATGAAATTCAATTGGACATTCTTCAAAAGCGTCATGACTCACTGTTGGCTGACCATCCTGGCCAGGAGAAGACCCTCAAGCTCATCAAGAGGGATTTTTATTGGGCTGGCATGAATCAATTCATCAAGGACTATGTGTCCTCATGTCAGCAATGTTCAAGAAACAAGAACATCCACTATAAGAAGTTTGGATTACTCAAGCCTCTTCAAATTCCATCTGGTCCTTGGAATTCTTTATCAATGGACTTTATCACCCAATTGCCCTTGTCAAGAAACTTTGATTCAATTTTAGTAGTTGTAGACAGATTTTCAAAAATGGCAATATTTATTCCAACTTATTCAACAATCACTGCTTTGGATTTAGCTCAAATATTCATTAATCATGTCTTTTCCAAACATGGTCTTCCAATCAGTATTGTTAGTGATAGAGGTTCATTATTTGTTTCATCATTTTGGACTCAATTGTGTCAGCAGCTCAAGATATCAAGAGATCTTTCAACTGCCTTTCACCCTGAAACAGATGGACAGACAGAGAGGGTAAATCAGATTCTAGAACAGTATCTTTGGATGTATGTCAGTTACCATCAAGATGACTGGCACACCTGGCTCCCTCTGGCTGAATTTGCCTATAATAATGCAGAACATTCATCAACAAAACAGTCTCCATTTTTCAATATTTATGGAAGAAATCCCAGCTTTGATTCAATTCACATTTCTCAAGATACACCTGCTGGAAAGTTATCATCAAAACTCCAATCAGTACAGCAAGTTGTCAAGGAAGAATTAGAGTCAGCAATAAAGTGTTTTAAGAAGTATGCAGATAAAAATAGAGCAATTCCACCTGATTTCCAACCTGGGGACAAAGTATGGCTAGCTTCCAAGAACATCAAGACAACAAGACCCACCAAGAAACTTTCAGAAAGATGGTTGGGACCCTTTGAAGTTCTCAAGAAGATTGGCAGCCATGCATATCACCTCAAGTTGCCTCAACAATGGAAGTCAGTTCACCCTGTTTTCCATGTGTCATTGTTAGAACCAGTAAAGCAATCAACTATCCCAAATCGACACCAATTGCCACCACCTCCAATAATAGTGGAAGAGCAAGAAGAATGGGAAGTGGCTCAGTTTCTGGACTCAAAACTCAAGAGAGGTTCATTATGGTATTTAGTGGAGTGGAAAGGATTCAATGAAGACCCAGAAAGAACAACTTGGGAACCAGCTTCCAACCTTACCAACTCCCCAGACCTTGTCAAGGATTTTCACACTTTGTATCCAGACAAGCCTGGCCCAAATTCCTCAAGAGTTTGATTTATGGTGCTTGGTGGGGATTGGAGGTTATGAAAGTTCAGAAGGCCTTGCAACATAATACCCTCAAGATTTGGACCTTTCATCAAGATTTGGCCCAATCTTTTCTTTTATTTTCTCTTCTTTCTTTAATCATGCCATAAATTATCTTTCAAGACATTCATTATCAAATTCATCTTATGGCATATTTCAATTTTCATTTATGGTGCTTGGTGGGGAGTGGAAGTTATGAAAGTAAGTTCCATCTCCTGGTATGCATCCCTGAGGGGTCTAATTCTTGTAAAAACATTAGCTTGGCCACGCTGTGAGCATCAAATGCTTGATTTCATCTTTCAGAATCTTTTGGCCAAAATCAAACAACTCACCACAAGAAAGACAACCCTCAGGCATTTCTTATTTCTTTCTTTACTCTCTTTCTCTCTCAATTCTTTTTCATTTTTATTTTTTATTTTTTATTTTTTATTTTTTATTTTTTATTTCATTTTCTTTTACTTATATGATTTATTTTTCATTTCTTGTTTCAAAAGCAGCAATCATAACTCCCATATCTTGTTTGGGGAGAGAATTTATTTGATAATCAAGAGCAAACAATAGTAATAATGGAGACCAACTACCAGTAATACGCATCAAAATTTCTTCAAGGTTTCTTGAAACTTTATAAACAAGGCATCTCCAAATCACAAAAGGCAGGGAACCAGAGGCAGTGGAGTCAAATATGAATGTCAGCCTTGAACTCATTCCTTAAGATCAAAATTGAAAGCCAAAACCCAATCAGCAAGGTGTTTATGGCAATTGACCAATCAAGGAGGGGATAAGAAGAAGATATTCAAGAAAAAAATCAAGTTCATAGAAGAAATTGTTTCAAATGGCCCAATTGGCCAATTTCATCAAGATATGCACTTTGGCACAATTGGCCATATCAGACCTCAAAGCATCAAAACAGCCATTTTTCATCAATTCTTATCATAATATGCTTAATTGTGCATATTGGGTGATTTGCGCATTTTGCGCAAAAGGGCCCTTTTCTTGTCAAAAGCCATCAAAAGGCCTTTTGGCCAAAATCATTATAATTGCGCATTTTTGCGCAAAAAAAAACCCACTTTTAGGCCATTTTTTCACAATAATTCAGTTTTTTCATTATTTTCACCAATTTATGCCACATATGGCATATTTGCACATTTTGCGCAAAAATGCGCAAGATGGCCAAAACCCACCTTTAGGCCATTTTTTCACAAGAATTCAGTTTTTTCATTATTTTCACCAATTTATGCCACATATGGCATATTTGCGCATTTGCGCATTTTGCGCATTTTTTGCGCAAATTGGCCAAAAAACCCATTTATTCACATTTTCAGGGATTTTGGCCAGGACTACTCATTTGGTCCAAAATTTCAAATGTTGGCCACCTTATGCCAACACTCTAAAATTCAAAATTATGATGATTTCAAGTGGTCTTGGGAGAAAAACCCAAATCAACCACCTTTCAAAAGCCATGAGGACTCAAGAAAAGTTGATGAAGACACTCAAGACAAGATTAAAGAAATTTTAATGAAGATTGAAGGCAGTTTGAATGAAACAAAGGAAATTCAGAATCAAAATCAAGGGGAAAATACCTAAAAATAGTCAAATGAAGATTGGTTTGAGTATTGATTGAAGAAGAACTTTTAAGGGGAAAATCTTAAGGAATTGGGGGAAAGAACTGTTTTAATTGATTGCAAGCTCATCAAGACTCACTATACTTATGGTGCTCAGAGCTCACCACTTTCAAGAGGGGGATAATGTCACAGCCAAGGAGGCAGGGGCATTTCCAATCATCATCAGCAAATCATTATATCATGGATACCCTTCAAAACCCAATCAGCAAGGGGGTTTCATTCAACAATTCACCCAATACAGTTTTCATACCTCAATACAGTTCCATACAGGCAAGACTCAAATACAGGATTCACCAAATACAGGCCTGTCATCAATACAGGCGCAAATACGTGTATTGACTGTATCACCTGTATTGGATTCACCAATACAGGATTCAATCCCACATCCAACTTCTTCCAGCATACAGACAAGTATCTCAACACTCAAACTCCAAGGCTGGTATTTCTCACATATACCAGCCCCTCTTCACCCACCTGGGGGTTTTTCCCCCAGTTAATTAAAATAGTTGATTTATTATTTAATATTATTTTATTCTCACTTTTGGAATATTATTTTATTACTTATTAAGTTAGTCTTTGCCTTCCCTCACCTGTTCAGTAGAGTCCTGGTGGCCATATCCTTTATTAATCCTTTTCTCTTTTCTGAACAGGTTGAAACAGTGGTACAGGATTATTTGTGGTTGGCTCTTTATTATTGCTTTTGCTTTATCTCTCTTATCTTTTATACTTATTATTTTATGACTAGGAATTTATCCTCTTACTCCATTACTCTCATCATTTGAGTATTTCCTTTTGAGCCCTCCATAAGTAAGTCTGTTCACTGAGTGCCAGGCCCTCTTCACTTAGAAGAGCCCCTGTGACAGAAGTTTAAAATATTAAATTTCGACAGAACAAATGAGTTACAAGACAAATCATCAAAAAGAGAGTTTTGATGATGTAATGAAATGCTCTTGGCAGAATAATATGGTTATGCCAAGCTATTAGAATTAACTCTCTGAATTTCTTTAGCGTGTAAATCTTAAACATTATTAAGGATCAAAGTTTGAGCTTAATTTGATCATTTATGATCACTCACTGTAACCTTAAATTAGGTTTAACAGTCATATGAGTGATACAATTGGTGAATAATGTTAGTTTATGATTAAAACTAATAAAATCCACAAATTTTGGGGTTCTGCCAACCCTTGACGTCATCAAACTTAGAGTTAAAGTGATAACTCTAAATAATGGTGTAATAATGAGATAAGATGGTTGGATCATGATGTAATAATCACCAAACCTTAGAATATTGAGAAATTCCAGTGGATATGATCAGTGCACGTCTACTAGAAGCCTGTTGGACTCTAGGAGGGAGGTATTGACTATAAATAGAGCTCTTTTTGCTGTCTTTTCCCCTCAGATGCTTACAAAACATCAAATCATTAAATAAAAAGGTAATTTCTTTATTCTTTATATATAAAACTCTTATATTATTAAAGACCACAGGTAATATTATAATAATCTCCATCTTTGACATGATTATTACAATTATTTAATTGTTTTGTTTGAATTTCTCTTAAAAACCTCTATTCCATGTAAAATCAAGAAAATTTGTAATTTCTCTTAACTTTTATTGTAACTACAATTTAAATAAGTTGTATTTACATTTCTAGGCATAACTTTACTCAAAATTATTATATTAAGCATTAAAAGCAGGTTATTTCTCTTATTATAATAATTTTTCTCTATTTCTACTTTTAATAATTCTATAATTAATATAAATAGTATTTATATTAATTTATAACTTTAATATTGGTAATATTATTGTTATTAATTGTTTTTTATTAAACAAAAACAATTTTTTACGCCTTTATTATTTGTTGGTAACAATAATAAAGTGCTTTTAAATATATTAATTATGTTATATGAATATATTATTTTTTTATAATATAAATTATATTATTATATTTATTTAATAATATAATTATTTTACGCCATAAATATAATCATTTTCTATTATTATAATTATTTATATCTTATTTATTTCATTTACAAGGACATTCATAGCACAATAAGTAAAATATTAGTAATTTTTACTTATTGTTTCATAGTCAAACCTTACATTTGGGGGCCTGGCCATGATATTTACTCTAAAAGACCTTTGAAAAGACTCTAATTGGGGTTATCCAATAATGAATTATATAATAACTTTATATGTTATTGATATTAAAAGCTATTGAGGCATTTGCAAAGCAATTGTACTGTCTTACACGTGGTTTTTCACATCCTTAGACTTGCAAAAAATTTCTTTGAGTGACTCTAGTGATTAAAAAAGACATTTTATAAATTGAAAATGATTTTATATTATAAATTAACTTTATAAAAGAATTATATTTATTTTTATTCTTTAAAAATAAAAACATAAAAAATAATAAAAAATATTAAAAACCAATAAAAAAGTTATTTTATTCATTTTAATTTCATTTATTTAATTATTTTCACTTTTTTTAAATATATAAAAGCAATTTTTACATGGAAAATTGCCACATCTTACCAAAAATAACACTTTTATATAAAAGACTTATATTTATTTGTCTTTTTTTAGTGTTTGAAGACAATCCAACAGAGGAAAACCAAACCACTGTTAAAAGATTGGTGGAAGAAACTTGTCAAAGTTCTCCAACACCAATAATCACTAAGAAAAAGAAAGCCAAGAAATTGGACTTTCCAGGACCCACTATTCAGGACTCTGAAAGTGTGTACCTCATTTATAAATTGCCATAAGACGAATTCCTTTTCTAAAATCCTCTTATTTCCTATTTTTCTTAAAATATGACTACCAGAAGAAGCTCCCAATACTCCATCCAATCAGATGGAGCTGGACTCAGAGGTAGAATTGATTCCTCAAAAGGGAAAAGGAAGGGAAATATCCCCAGTGGAACAGAATCCACACAAGGAAGTGCCTTATCCCAAAGGCAAGTCCCAGAAATGCCCATGATATCTGAACCAGAATTGGAACTAAGTATGAGTGACTAAAACAGGTACAAATCACATTCAGAGGGCTCAAATAGACATGAACCGCTGGCACATCCTGAAAAAGATCCTCAAAGAGGAGGAAATAGTGAGATACTCCAATGGATGGAATCCACTATCATCCAAACCTCAAATCAAAAATATCAAGGAGTATCATGCCAAAAAGAAGGAGGCAACCAAGGAAGAAGCCCCAGTAGCTTCTACCAGCAAGCCCCAACCAACCCACTTCCCCAAGAAGGGAAGAAGAACAAGAAAAAGAATTGAAGAAAACCATATTCCCCAAGCTACAGGATCCCCAAAATCCAAAAAGATGCCATGAAAAATGTCTTCAAAATGGCCAGAACTTTGGTGGAATTGAAAGACAAAGAGGAGCAAAGAATGAGACAACCCCATTTCCCCCCAAAAAAACCTTGTCTCCTGATGTTGTAAATAATTTAACAGAGCTTAAAAATAGTATTTTACCTCTTAAACACTTCAAAAACAGTTTATTATCTTTCCAAGCAATAAATAATAGCTTATCATATTTAAAAAAACTTGTTGTAAAAAATAAAAAAGAAATTGATAACATAAAATGTATGATTGAAAATAATAAACCAAAATTATTAATTGATAATACTCAGAAATTCATACAAGGACAACAAGAGTTGTACAAATACATAAGTGATATCAAAGAAAAAACTTTGACAATCAATTATGATGTGAGTATTGATAATATTACAGAAAAATTAAACAAATTAAGCATTTCTGTAGAAAGATTTGAAGAAAAGACTTCATCACACCAAAAATTACTTTTGGACCATGTGGAAAATAGTGATGAAGCAAGAATGCATCTGAAAGATGACATTCAAAGTGAAATAAGGCTTATTACTGAAAAAATGGATAAAATTAATGAGGCTAACTCAAATATGCCAAAGTTATCAACACCATTTTCTCACATAAGAAGCCCTGTTCAACCAAAAGAGGAATTAACAAATCCATTCATAACAGACTCGAGTCACCAAGACAATAACCAAGTCTTAATGAAGGAAGCACCTCAATCAAAAGAATGGCCAACATTCACAGGAGAAGGTGAATATGACCACATGTAATTTATCAAAAAAATTGACATGCTACAAGAAGATTATGCCATACCAGATGAATTAATCACTGCAAGATTACATTCATTATTTGAAAAATCTGCAAAAAGATGGTATTATGGCGTAAGGCAAACAAATGGCAAAAATACCTGGTCTTTGTGGAAACAAGAAATAATCACCAAGTGGGCTAATGATGCCTGGAGTTACAAGATAGAAAATGCATTTGAAAATTCTTTCTTTGACCCAGACAAAGACAAACCTTTAACTTGGTTCTTAAAACAAGTTGAAAGACCTAATGCATTGTACCCAGAAATGTCATAAAAAATGGTGCACATGAAAATACTCAAGAAATGTGGAGGAGAGCTAGAACATGCCCTAAGAAGCAGGTGTATAGAACCATGCTCCACAGAAGGGTATATCAATGCACTAGAGAACATAGTGACAAGAACAAAAATTTGCAGAACTTGGAAGAAATTGGAAATTAAAAGTCCAAATAAGCCATTTATCAAAAAAGATAAATCAAAAGAAGCTTTCAAGCCCAATACATCCAATAATAATGAGAAAAGAAAATGCCATAAATGTGGAGATATTGGACACTTAGCCAATAATTTCATCAAAAAGGGAAAGATTAATGAAAGTGTGGAAACAGAAAACCACAATGACAAAGAGGAGGAATCTGACTCTGAAAAATAAACAGAAGAGTCAGAAAGTTCTGAAAGTGATGAAATTAATATAATTAATGCACAAATTAATAATATTGATATAATTTATGAAGTACTGGATGTTAACTCAAACTTACCTCAAGTTGGAACATCTGAAACAAACCTGACAAATATACAATATGCCAAAATGTATAGAACCTAACCTGCAAGAGGAATGGGATATACAGCTGGAAAATCAAGTATAAGTATTGTTATGGTTGATAACCAAGAAGGAAAAGTTAACTTGGATACAGGAGCATATTGCACCTGTGTTGGTAAAAGTTATTTAAAAGCCATTGTCCCAGACTAGCAAGAAGAACTTATACCAATACAAGGTGTCAAATTTAGTAGTGCAAGTGAGAGCATGAAGCCCCTTCGAATAATTGATTTAACACTAATTTTCCTCACCCCTCATAATGTGTCAGAATTAAAGTAGAGTTTGTATTAATAGAAAATTGTACTAGTAATCACTTCATACTTGGAAATGACTACATAAGAATTTATGGTATAGATATATCTAACAAAAAAGACAGATATTTTACCATAGGAGATAACAAAAGACAAAAGTTTGGCTTCTTAAATAACAAAAAAGTAATCAAAGTTATTAAGAATCAAGAGAAAAGTCCAGAAAAGGACCTTTTTATATCTGAACAACTCAAAGAGGCAGAATTTAATCAAGAATTAACATATAAAGCAAAAGAAAAATTGATTGACCTCTTATTTAAGTACAAAAATGCCTTTGCAACTGACAAGGAGCCATTAGGTGCCATAATTGGGCATGAAGTGGATATAATTCTTAATGTGGAAAAGCCTTACTCACCTTTAGTAAGGAGACCTACTTACCCAGCTAGTCCAAGGGCTAGAGAATTCTTGGAGGTACACATTAAAAAATTAATGGACCTTGGAGTATTAAGAAAAGTAGGACATGATGAACAGGTAGCAGTCACTACACCTGTCATTATAACTTGGAATAATGGAAAATCAAGAATGGTAGGAGACTTCAGAGCCCTGAACACCTATACCATTCCAGACAGATATCCAATACCCAGAATTAATGAGACATTGACACAATTGTCACAAGCTAAGTTCATTACAGAAATGGATGCTTTAAGGAGTTTTCATCAAAATGTCTTAACAGACAATGCCATGAAACTACTGAGGATAATAGTCCACTGTGGGATTTTTGAATACTTAAGAATGCCATTTGGCATAAAAAATGCACCTTACCATTATCAAAGGATGATGAACACCATATTTACTGAAGAATTATCAGAAGGATGGTTATTCATCTATATTGATGATATAATAGTTTGCTCAGAAACTTGGGAAAATCACCTTACAAGACTAGAAAGGGTACTAAAAAAATTAGTGCAAGTGAATATGAAAATTTCCTTGAAAAAGTGTCATTTTGCATATAGTGAACTAAACGTACTAGGACATGTTGTATCTGGACTTAGTCTAGGCATAGACAAAAATAAAGTAGCAGCAGTACTAGTTAAGCCAATGCCTCAAACCAAAAAAGAAATGCAATCATTTCTAGGATTTGCTGGTTACTATAGACAGCATATAAAGGACTTTGAAAAAATTGCTAAATCCTTGTATACGCTATGTGACCAACAAACAGTCTATGAAATGACAGAAGAAAGAGTCAAGGCATATGAAGAATTGAAAAATTCCTTAACAAATGCCCCATTTCTTCCAATGCCAAATTGGAAACTACCCTTCAAACTTTACATTGATGCTTGTGGAGAAGGACTAGGTGCTGCACTACACCAAACACAAATTATCAATGATAAACCAGTGGAAGCACCAATTTGTTTTATTTCAAGACAAATGAAACTAACAGAAGCAACATATGAAGCAAGCCAAATGGAATGCCTCTGCTTAGTGTGGGCTTTAGAAAAATTACTTTATTACTTGGATGGGACAATATTTGATGTGATTACAGACTGTAATGCTGTAAAATCTCTATTAAATATGAAAACTCCAAATAGACATATGCTGAGATGGTAAATTGCTATCCAAGAATACAAAGTAAATATGACTATTGTTCATAAATCTGGCAATATTCATAAAAATGCAGATGGTCTTAGCAGATGGGCTCTAGCAAATACCCCTGACAATCCAGCATGGGTTCCACAGGAAGAGCACCACATAGAAGGAATATGTGTTACAGAAATTGGCACAGAATTCTTTGACCAAGCTAAAGAAAGCTATAAGATAGACAGGAATTGCCATATCTTCAACCAAATTCTAAGAAGAGACTGCAAAGACCCATCACTTTCATCAACATTAGATGAAACATAGAAAAAGGCATATGATGAAGGAAGATTCCACCTCCTTGATGGAATCCTTTACCATAGAACTAAACACACATGTGTTTTGGCCTTAATAGATAGAACACTGATAATCACTATTTCACATGAGTGTCATGATAGTGTTGCAGCTGGAAACCTTTCAGAAGACAGGACACTAGAGAGGGTGAAAACCTGCTCTTGGTGGCCAAATTGGAAGAAAGACGCTGAAGAATACTACCAAACCTGTGACAGATGTCAAAAAGCCAACAGAGCCACAGGAATGAAATCTGGAATGATGATCCAAATCCAAAACCAAAATCCCCTTTGGAAATAGTTCATATGGATTGGGTAACAGCATTACCTCCAGGAGGAGACAGAAGCTATAATGCATGCCTAGTATTAGTTGACAGGTATAGAAAAACTTCCATGTTCTTACCATGTTACAAAGATGACACAGCTATGGACACAGCCATAATGATATGGAATAAAGTCATTAGCCATACAGGCTTATTCCAGAATATTATAAGTGACAGAGACCCAAAACTCACTTCAGCATTATGGAAAAATCTCCATAACTTGTTTGGGACAAAATTATCATTCTCAACAGCTTACCATCCTCAAACTGATGGTTTAGCAGAAATAATGATACAAAACTTGGACGACATGATCAGAAGATTCTGTGCTTATGGCCTAGAATTGAAAGATTCTGATGGTTTTACCCATTATTTGTGTACACTAATACCAGCTCTTGAACTGGCATATAAAACATCAATCCATTCTTCTACTGGCAAAACACCAGCAATGCTAGAAAAAGGTTGGAATCCAAGACTTCCTTATGATACCTTCAAAAAGGACTTAGTGGATATACATCCAACAGTAAGCAGTTTTAAGATAATTCTTGACAAAGGAAGATACTATGCAAACAGATGTATTAAAGATTCTTTCAAATATGCAAAACAAAGATGGGATAAAAGTCATAAACCACCTGAATTCAAAATAGGAGACTTGGTCCTAGTATCAACCCTTAATTTCAATAACATAAAAGGTCCAAAGAAATTGAAAGATTCCTTTGCAGGAACATTTATGATAAAAGCACTTCATGGACCCAATGCTGTGCAATTGGAACTCACAGGTGATTTAATGGACAAATACCCAACTCTCCCTGTAAGTCTGATAAAACCTTACAGCTCAAGTGGCAAGGAGTTATTTCCACTAATAAATAAACCCCCCTTGAAATTCCCCCCTTGGAAGAAGGAGAGGAAAAGAAAATTGTAAAAGTCCTTAAAGAAAGAAGGACAAGAAACAAAAATGAAAGAGAATACCTTGTAAGGTATAGAAATCGAACTCAAGAAGATGAATGGCTACTTGAGAAAGATATAACAAATGCTGATAACTACTAAGAAGGTTCAGACCTAAAAGAAAACCTGAAAAATAGAAAGGTTAAGCATTATTGAGCTTCAAGACTAACAAATTCTATTGAAGAGGTAGGACAGTGGATGATTCCCTAATTACACATATCAGATTGTGGTTCAACGTTCTTTGGTGGTAGGGAATGTGAACCTTTGAGATATGACCACATACCCAAAAAAGTCACAAGAAATATTCAAAATAATTATACATTAAAAATGATTACCTTAAAACTACAAAAATGCCATAAATTGACATAAAAATTGGTTTAACTTAAAAAACAATGAATAAAACTGTGAAATAAACTATACCATTGCATCCCCCATGGTAAAATACACATATACCATTTTTATGGAATATCTGTAAAGTCAATATTCAATGAGTTATAAGTAATAATACTTTATAAAAAACATAAATCCATATTTGTTTCAAAGACCAATGAAACAACATGTGAAATAAATGCTACCATTGGATTCTCCATAAATGTCCACATATAAAACAATTAGGAAGCTAAGCTCCAAATTTAATACTCAAGGGTATAAGCTGAATATATGCACTTTTTTGGTCAACACATATATTCAAAAATTTTAGCTAATATCTTTCAAAATATGCATGATAGAGTGATGAACCAAAAATAAAGTCATCATGTAATTACTGTAGGAATACAGAGATGAAGTTTATTTTACAAGTTACAAACAAGGTTAAAACCTGTAAGGGATTATTAATTAAAATCAACAGAGCTGTTGACCACTTTGTTGTGAAAGTGGTCCAAATTTAATGTTTCATAGTCAAACCTTACAAATGTGATAAGGAATCCAGAAGAGTAGCTAGGCAGCCAGGGTGGTGAGTGATGAAGAAATGAAATTCAGAAAGGAATTCAGCTCAGCAGGCTTGAAGGCAAGTAAGAACTTTTGAAGAAATGGAGTATTGCAAGGAAGACTGATTGGTAAGAACTTAACAAGGGGAAGAGGGTGAAAGAAGAAAATCCCCCCAGCGCTTGAGAACCCAGACTATGCCAAGGAGTTCCTTGTCATGAATCTCATTGTGAGCCTGTGAGGTATGTATAACATACCCATAAGTCCACAAATGATTTTATATACAGCTGATTTAGTCTTCAACAAACTTTTCAATTGAATTCAAAAAAAAAGAAGTATAACTTTTTTTGGATAAACAAAGTTATAAATATTATGTCATTTTTGGATTATACACCAAAAATAACCTAGGGTACACCCATAGGGTGTTATAACCAAAAAGGCTTATTTCTTATGTTATTGGAAGACTTAAGAATCTCATAGTACTAATGTAACTTCTTCAATTTTTTTTGTAATTGTTGAATTGAAGCTTAAATAAGATTAAATTTAAATTTGCATAAGGTTTATGCAAACTTACCAAAACTTTAGTTAAAATTGAGGTGTTATGTATATATACTGAATTGGCTAAGGTTTTTCCATACAGAATGTAAATCCTGCGTGAGCTCAATTTAAAAGTGTTAAAGGCCATAGTATGCCTTTAAATAAATAAAAGGGCAAAATCCACGCAAAAAGGTGGGACAAAGGAAAAAGACCAAAAAGAGCTGGGGTACCCAGTTTTTTGGATCTGCAAGGATTCAATTAAGGTTTTCCACCTGTATTGGAGGATTTTCAGCCTTATTTGAACTTTAAGATTGGACTTTTATCCAACTTTAAAGTTGAAACTGGTTTTATCCCAATCTGGACATGAATTTCAAGCTGCCAAAGGGTAAATCCCAATATACAGCCTTGAAGTTAAAGTTTTGAGACCTTTCAAAGCTTAAATAAGCTCAAACATTTAAGGTTAAAAGCATCAAAACCTTATCAAAAGCTAAGTTTTAGTTTGTATTGCTATTTTACATGAAAAATAGTAATAACTTCAAAAATTTATTAAAAATACAATTCTCAATGGGTTTGCTTGAAATTATCACACAGCTTAAAATTTAATATTATCTATATATATATTAAATTTCAAGTATCTTTTATAAACAGATTTCCTGGTTAATTGGCCTGGAAATTTACTCCTTTAATTATACTTAAAGAAAATTAAGTTTTCTTTTAAAAAAAATTAAGGTTTGAGCTTAAGAGATTTATTCTTTAAACTCTATTTTTAAGTTGTTCATGTAATGAACTTTAATATAAATAAACATACTTTATATTAAAACGTAAAATAATGAACTTAAATGAGGATTAAAGTTACTTGGAGTTAAGAATAACAGTGGTAACTTTAAATTAGAATTAAAAAGAAGTTACTTTAAGTTAAGAACCTTGTTTTTAAGCATGGTTTTTAATATTTGACTTGAGCACACCCTCTATATCCATTATAAATCATGAGAGATGCTCTGCTGAAATGAAAAGAGTCTTTTAATCACTGTTTTTGTCCATTATAAATTATCCATCCAATCATATTAGACATTTAAACAGGTAAAGTTTTATTATATATAAAATCTTATTATTAAGGTATTTATTAAGTATTTTATTTGTTATAAGTCTTGAATTGCAGAATTTAAATCATAGAAATGAGATTTTTGCTGTAATCACCTATAATATATTTCATTTTATAAGATTATTGTCTTTAAAATATCTTTTAAAATCCACAAATTCCTCTCACAAACTCCTTAGTAATAAGTTTTATTATATGAAGTTTTTTTATCTTTAAAAATATTGATTTTTGGAATTTTTCCAACTGATAATGATTATTCAATATAATAACTGATGCTGTTTGACTTGTTGTATTAAACTTATGTTATAAGTAAGTTTTCTCTAAAATTCTATATTTTTTATCTATTGTTAGTTTTTCATATAAAATCTTTCTATGATAGTTATTTCTGCAAAGTGTGTGTTATAATTCTTTTATAAATAATATTTATATATTATTTATACGTGGTTATATATTTATCTTTTCCATGTGTAATTGTCTCATTAAGAGCTTTACAATTCTTATTGTTATCATTGTCAGTGACTATAACAATAATAGAATAATTATAATTCATTATAATTTTTATATTTTTTTCATTATTATTTTATATAATAATAATGAAATCTATTTCTTTATATACAATTCTTTTTAATAATCATATTTAAATTAGTGGTTATGATACTTTATTATATTATATTTTTCTACTGAGGACAGTCATAGTACTCTTGATATTGTTACTATTATCAAACGCTTCATAGACAAACCTTAAATTTGGGGGCCTGGTCGTGATTTTAACCAGTGTTTGGGACAGATGTTATTCTAGACCTTATTTTACTGTTTTTTGCTGTCAAATTGCCATATTTACTTTAATATTGACTTTTTTGGGACTTATCCCTTAAAAATAATCTTTATACTATTAATAAAGCTATTTCTTCTTAAGAATATTGTTTGAAAAAATATACTATTGAGTGACTTGGAATAAATTTCTTTTGTCTAACCAGTGGCTTTTTCACATCACAGACTTGAAATTTATTCTTTGAGTTATTCCTGTATAAAGTGAATAATAATACAATTTTGATCAATAACTTATTAATTGCATAATTATTATTTCTTTAAAGAAAATATAAAATCAAATAAAAAATTTAGAATTTGAAAATATTTTCCAAAAACATTTTTTCTTTAATCTTAGACATTTTTCTTTATTTTTGACGTAATTTGCCATAAATTACATTGAAACAACTTTATCCAAAAATTTGAGTTTATAAGTTATTTTTATTGTTTGATAAAAAAACTTATATATTTTTTCTCTAGTGTAATACATCAGAGAAAGTTCTTCAGACTCTGAAGCCTCAGAGGCTAGTATTGAAATTCAAACTAGCCCAGAACCAAGGGGTTTATTTACCAAAGAACCACTTAAAGGTCAAGCAGGTGAATTCAATCCATTTCTTAGTCTTAATTACTTTATATTGACGTGAAATGACTCCGAATAGAAGTGGAAGTAGCTACTCCATCCAATCAAATGGATATGGACCAGGAAATTCAAGTCATAAATCCAAAAGACAAGAATGTCAGCCCAGAGGAGAGGCACAAATGGAGGATGCTAGAGCTTCCACCATTTCCCAAAGGTTAGCCAGCACCTTTGACACTCTTATTGAGAGTCCAGAGGCTGAAATAACTGCTATTGCTGTTGTTAGACCTGAATCACATTCAAAAGGAAACAATAGAGATATACCAGTCTCAGTACAAGAACTGGTTTATGGCAGCAAAACAGAAAGAGTGGGAACTTCTCCCAAGTCTTTGGATAGGCACCATGAAATAATATCTTCAAGTGAAGAAGTTCATCAGGCCAGAAAAGACAGAGGAGCTTCTGAAGGGTTGGACACCCATGTGTTGCAAAGGAAAAGTAAAACAGATAAAGGCTTGGTTGAAAAACCAAAGCATGTTATCAGAGGACCAGAAGAAGAAGTTGGCCTGTGGCAAGGAAAACAGCCCAGTGGGAGCTCCCCAAGCCTCAACAAGTGCCAAACAAGCCCAAGCAAGCCACAAAGACCAACCAGAAGGGAAAGGCAAGGCCCAAGTGGAACAAGCCTTACACGCAGAATTACAGGATTCCCAAGAAAGAGAAGACAGCCATGGACAATGTGTTCAACACGGCAAGAACTCTGATGGAATTCAAAAACAAGGAAGAGGAAAGATTGAAGCTATATTTTTCAAAGAAGTAGATCTTATAATTCTTGTAAACCAAATTGAAACTTGTAATAAAGAAATTATAACAAAGTTGAAAAAATTTGAGTATATCCAACAGAAGCTGGGTAATGAGATACTACAAGTAAAAGCATCACAAAAGACCATAATTGGCCTTGAAAATGTTGATAAAGACAATATTTTGTCTTTGGCACAAATTAGTGCAAGAATTGAGTCTAAGGTTACCTTACTCCATCAGCCAGATAACAACTCTATTTCTTTTATAACTAGACAGTTAAAAGAATTAAGAATACAAGTTCAAAACTTGGAAAGCTCAACTGGGAACAATGCTGCTCATCTCCAAGAACAATTGGAAAAAAGTGATAAAGCAAGAATTGAATTGAAAGAAGATATTCAATCAAGTATTGATAATATATTACTGAAGAATTATTTTCCAAGACAGTCTACACCAATTCTTGACAGAAATGTGCTAAACTTGAATAATGACTTACATCATAAAATTTCAAGTGATGCAGAAGTGGAAGCTTCTTGCAATTTTAAAGACATTCCAAGATTAGAAGAATGGCCAACTTCAGTGGTCAAGAGTAATATAATCATATGAAACTTATGAAAACAATTGATATGTTTGAAGAAGACTTTAACATACCAGATGAATACATAAGTGCCAGATTACACTCATTGTTTACCAAATAAGAAAAGAAATGCTATTAAAAAATGAGACAAGACCATGGTAAACATTGTTGGCCTTGGTGGAAAGAAAAAATTATTTACAAATGGGAAAATGATTCCTGGAGATTTAAAATGGAGAATTCTTTTGAAGAAGCCATTTTTAGTATTGAGAGGGATAGGCCTATGTCTTGGTTTCTTAAACAGAAGGACAGATTAACTGACCTTCATCCTGATATGTCTGAAACAATGGTACATAAAAGGACATTATTAAAGTGTGGTGGTGACCTTGAGTATGCTATAAAAAGCAGATGTATTGAGCCTTGCTCTACAGAAGATTATATTAATGCTATGGAGGACATTACTACTAGAACAAAAACTGGTAGAAATTGGTATAAACCCCCAATGGACAACAAGACCAGTAGGAAACCAATTCCAAAACCCAATAAACCACATGACAAAGCTCGTTTAAAATGTCATAAGTGTGGAAGGACATCTCATTTGGCTAATACTTGTCCCAAAAAGGCAAGAATAAATGAGATAGAAATTGAAAAAGATGACACAAAAGAAACAAAGGATGTCCCTGTACATGAAAGTGATTCTGAGCCTTCTGAAGAGGAGGAATTACCAGATGAACTCAGTATAGAAAATATTAATGTTTCCTTTGAGGTCACAGAAGTGCATACTGACTTACCACAGTACAGTGATGAATATATGGATCTCATACATGTTCAAGATGCTAAAATGCAGAAATCCAAACCAGCCAGAGGTAAAGGTTATACAGCTGGATCATCTTGTATCACTAATATCGTGATAAAAAACAGAAAAGCCAAGATACATCTTGACTCCTGTTCTTTTTGTACTTGTGTCAGAAAGGATTATCTTGAAAAGATTTCTACCAATTGGCGAGACAAGTTAATGGCAATTGAAGGTATAAAATTTAGCAGTGCCAGCCAAAATATGCACCCCTTGGGTATATTTGAAGCAGCAATGATATTCCCTCATCCTACAGGAATTATCATATTAAAAGTTGATTTTGTTGTTATGAATAATTTTACTTCACAACACTTTATACTTGAAAATGATTATCTCAATATTTATGGTATTAATATTAATAATAATACAGCCAGGTAATTCACTATAGGGGAAATAAAAGGAAAAAATTTGCTTTTCCTCCAGAAAAAAGAGAAATAAATGTCATTAGAAAAGTTAAAATTGTTAATAAAGAGAAATTTGTGTCAGCTCAATTGAGGCACAAATTAGTCCTGAATTAACACCAGAAATGAAGGAAGAACTTATTTAAATTTTATTTCAATACAGAAAAGCCGTTGCTTCTGATAATGAACCACTTGGGGCTATCAAAGGCCATGAAGTGGACATTATTCTTAATGTGGAAAGACCTTACCCTCCACTTTTAAGAAGACCAGCTTACCCAGCTAGCTCTAGGGCCAGAGAAGCATCAGAAAGTAATATTAATGAGGTAATGAGACTGGGAGTTCTTAGAAAGGTTGGACAAAATGAAGAAGTGGAAGTCACAACTCCTGTAATGATTGCTTGGCATAATGATAAATCAAGGATGGTTGGTGATTTTAGAGCATTGAATACCTACAATATTCCAGACAGGTATCCAATTCCTAGAGTCCATGCGACTTTAACTCAATTGTCCAAAGCAAAGATTATCACTTCTATGGATGCTCTTAAAGGTTTCCCTCAGAATGTTTTAACACCTCATTCTAGGAAATTATTGAGGATTAGTGCTCATTGTGGTATTTCTGTAAACTTGAGAATGCCTTTTGGTATTAAAAATTCACCCTCTCACTATCAAAGAATGATGAACACCATTTTCCCACATGAATTATCAGAGGGATGGTTAATAATTTATATTGATGACATTATCATTTTTTCAGAAACCTGGAAATTGCACTTAGAGAGACTTTCATTGGTACTTAAGAAAATTTTTCAAGTGAACATTAAAATATCTCTTAAAAAATGTAATTTTTGGTTTCATGAGTTGAAAGCTCTAGGACATGTAGTCTCAGGACTGAGCTTTGGTGTTGATAAAAACAAAGTGGCTGCAGTTTTACTGAAACAAATTCCCCAGAACAAGAAAGAAATGATGTCTTTCTTAGGGTTTTCTAGTTATTACAGGAAACACCTTAAAGATTTTGCAATCCATGCCAGATAATTGTACAGAATTTGTGATCAAAAAAATTTCTTTGAAATGACACAGGAGAGGATTCAAGAATATGAAAAAATCAGATATGCCTTGACCAATGCACCATTATTACTGATTCCGGATTGGAATCTTCCTTTCAAGCTGTATATTGATGCATGTGGTGAGGGCCTAGGTGCAGCTCTTCATCAATTTCAAATTGTCAATGACAAACCTCATGAAGGTCCAATATGTTTTATTTCAACTCAAATCAAGCCTACTGTGGCCAGATATGGAGCTAGCCAAATGGAGTGCCTTTGCCTTGTATGGGCTCTGGGAAAACTTCATTATTATCTTTATTGTATTGTGTTAGAAGTAATTACTGATTTTAATGCAGTTGAATCACTTCTTAACATGAAAACTCCAAAAAGACACACGTTAGGATGGCAGATTGCTATACAGGTGTATAGATGTAATATGAATATAGTACATAAAGCTGGAAATATTCACAAGAATGCTGATGGCTTGAGTAGATGGGAATTACCAAATACACCTGACAATTCTGCCTATGTTCCCACAGGTGCAGAACCTCAAATTCCACTTGAAGGAATTAACATCACAGATATTGGAACAGAATTATTTGAAGAGGTTAGAGATAGCTATAAGCTGGATAAGAACTGTCATATTCTTACTTCTCTACTTGAAAAATATTTCAAAGATGCAGCTTTGGCTAATTCTCTGGACGATATTTGGAAAACATCTTATGACAATGGAAGATTCCATTTATTTGATGGTATCTTAAATCAAAGATCTAAACACACATGTGTCATGGTTCTGTGTAATAGAATGTTAATTAACACAATACTTCTAGAATGCCATGATAACATTTATTCTGGACATCTGTCTGAAGACAGAACAATAGAAAGAACTAAGACATTTTCCTGATGGCCAACTTGGAGAAAAGATGTCATTGAGTACTGTAATAGTTGTGATAGATGCCAAAAGGCCAATAAAGCTACTGGTAAAAGATTTTGTTTGATGATTCATATCCAAGAACCAAGTACCCCATGGGAAGTGGTTCATATGGATTGGGTAACTGCCTTACCACCTGGAGGTGATAGAAGCTACAATGCATATCTTGTCATTTTAGACAGATATAGCAAAACACCAATCTTTTTACCATGTAATAAAGATGAAACAGCTATGGATACAGCTCTTTTGATTTGGAATAGAGTCATATCCCATACTGGTCTCTTTAAAAATATCATTAGTGATAGAGACCCAAAATTCACATCAGCATTATGGACTAATTTACATAAGCTTTTGGGTACAAAATTATCATTCTCAACAGCATACCATCCAGAAAACAGATGAGTTAGCAGAAAGAATGATACAAACCCTTGGGGACATGATCAGAAGATCTTGTGCTTGTGGCCTGGAGCTTAAAGATTCTGATGGCTTTACCCATGATTGGTGTACTCTTATACCAGAATTGGAATTAGCATCTAAGACCTCCATCCATGCTTCAACAGGAAAAACTCCTTCAATGTTGGAAAAAGGATGGAACCCTAAACTTCCAGTTTATACTTGGAAGAAGGATTCAGTTGATATTCATCCAACTGCTTCAAGCTTTAAGTGATTGCTTGATAAGGTAAGGCATCATTCAAATCAAAGAATGAATGAAGCATTTGAATATGCTAAACATAAATGGGATAAAAGTCATAAAACCCCAGAATTCAAAGTAGGGGACTTAATACTAGTTTCAACCTTGAACTTTAATAATCTTAAAAGTCCAACAAAATTGAAAGATTCCTTTGCAGAACCATTTATTATCAAAGCCCTTCTTGGGAAAAATGCACTACAAGTAGAAATTTCAGGGGAATTAGAAAACAAACATCCAACTTTTCCTGTTAGTCTGGTAAAGCATTACACTTCAAGTGATAAGGAATTATTTCCTTTGAGAAATGAAACATCCTTAGAAGTACCTCTACTTGATCAGATTGAAGAGAAAAAACTACTAAAAGTCTTGAAAGAAAGAAGACTTGGGGGAAAAGATGAAAGAGAATAATTGGTCAGGTACAGAGATCCACAACATGAAGATGAATGGATTGTAGCAGAAAAGATACCTGATGCCCAAGATTCTTGCAGAAGATTCAGACATAAGAGAAGAACAATTCCTCAATAAAACATCTGAATTGTGTGCTTTACATGATTGAAAGTATAAGTAGAGAGGTTGGACAGTGGACAATACCCCCCAGTTCAATTGGGGGTATACTACTAAAAGGAAATTGTGGTACAACTGTTTTGGTGGTAGGGAATGTGAGCCTGTGAGGTATGTATAAAATACCCATAAGGCCACAAATGAGTTTGTATACAGCTGGTTTAGTCTTCAACAAACTTTTCAATGGAATTCAAAATTCAAAATAACAAAAAATAAGTATAACTTTTTTTTGTATAAACAAAGTGATAATAACCTAGGGTACACCCATAGGGTGTTATACCCAAAAAGGCTGATTTCTTATGTTATTGGAAAACTTAAGAATCTCACAGTACTAATGTAACTTTTTAATTTTTTTTAAAATTGTTAAATTTAAGCTTAAATAAGATTAAATTTAAATTTGCATAAGGCTTATGCAAACTTACCAAAATTTTAGTTAGAATTGAGGTGTTGTGTATATTTACTGAATTGGCTAAGGATTTGCCATACAGAATGTGAATCCGGCGTGAGCTCAATTTAAAAGTGTTTAAGGCCATGGTATTCCTTTAAATAAATAAAAGGGCAAAATTCACGCAAAAAGGTGGGACAAAGGAAAAAGACCAAACAGAGCTGGGGTACCCAACTTTTTGGATCTGCAAGGATTCAATTAAGGTTTTCCACCTGTACTGGGGGATTTTCAACCTTATTTAAACTTTAAGATTAGACTTTGATCCAACCTTCAAGTTTGAATTGGTTTTATCCCAATTTGGATAGGAATTTCAAGCTGCCAAAGGGTAAATCCCAATATTCAGGCCTGAAATTGAAGTTTTGAGACCTGTTAAGCCTTAAATAAGCTTAAAGCTTTAAGGTTAAAATGATAAAAACCTTATCAAAAGTTAAGGTTTAGTGTGTATTGGTATTTCACGTGGAAAAATAGTGATAACTTCAAAAATTCATTAAAAATTCAATTCTTGATGGATTTGTTGAAAATTTCACACAGCTCACAATTTCATATTATCTATATATAAATCAAATTTCAAGTATCTTTCACAAACAAATTTCCTGAGTAATTAGCCTGGAAATTTACTCTTTTAATTATTTATAAAGAAAATTAAGATTTCTTTAAAAATTGATTGAAAATTGAGTTGAAGAGATTTCTTGTTGAAACTCTATTTTTAACTTGTTCATGTGATGAACTATAATATAAATAAGCTTGAAATAATAAACTTAAATGAGGATTAAAGTTACTGGGAGTTAACAATAACACTGGTAACTTTAAATTGGAATTAAAAATAGGTTACCTTAAGGAAAGAACCTTATTTTTAAGCATGGTTTTTCAGCTTTGACCTGAGCACGCCCTCTATATCCATTATGAATCATGAGAGCTGCTCTGTAGACATAAAAGGAGGCTTTTCATCCCTGTTTTTTCCATTATAAATTATCAAGCCAATCATATTAGACATTTAAACAGGTAAAGGTTTATTATATATAAAATCTTATTATTAACGTATTTTTTAAGTATTTTATTCTTTATAAATATTGAATTAAAGAATTTAGATCATAGAAATTGAATTATTTTTGTAATCACCAATAATATATTTTCTTTTATAAAATTATTTTCTTTAAAATATCTTTTGAAATCCACAAATTCCTCTCAAAAACTCTTTAATCATAATTTTTATTATAGAAATTTGTTTTATCTTTAAAAATAATGATTTTTGGCATGTTTTTAACTTATAATAATTCTTTAATATAATAACTGTTTTTCTTTGACTTGTTGTATTAAACTTATATTATAAGTAAGTTTTCTCTAAAATTCTATATTTTCTTTATCTATTATT
Source organism: Austropuccinia psidii (assembly GCA_023105745.1). Taxonomy (NCBI): domain Eukaryota; kingdom Fungi; phylum Basidiomycota; class Pucciniomycetes; order Pucciniales; family Sphaerophragmiaceae; genus Austropuccinia; species Austropuccinia psidii. The sequence continues at coordinate 62,594,051 of JALGQZ010000007.1, forward strand.
AATCTTTGTATAAAAAGCTTTTCTATAAGAATTATTTCTGCACAGTCTGTGTTATAGTTCATTTATAAATAATATATATATATTTTTTGCAAGTGGTTAAATATTTATATTTTCCAGGTATAATTGTCAGTGACTATAACAATAATGGAATAATTATAATTTATTATAATTATTATATCTTTTTGATTATTATTTTATAGAATAATAATTAAATTGATTTTTAGATATATAATTATTTTTAATAATTATCTTATAATATATTATATTTTTCTACTGAGGACAGTCATAGTACTCTTGATATTGTTACTATTAGCAAGAGTTTCATAGAAAAACCTTACACTCATAGTTGAGCTCAGCTGGCATAAGCTTGTTGCTGTTGAATGCAATGGGATGTATTCCTGAGTAAGAAACCTGACTCAGTACAGCACCCAAGGCATAATTGGATGCATTGGTATCCACAATGGTGGGTAGAGAAGGATTGAAGTGGGAAAGGATTGGAGAAGTGGTGAAGTTCTCTTTGAGTTGATGAAACCGACTGAGAGCTTCCTCATTGAGGGAAAAACAGGAATATTTCTTGACAAAACTGGTGAGTGAAGTAATCTTGGTTGAATAATTCTTGATAAATGGCGGTAGAAATTGACAAAGCCAAGGAATGATTGAAGAGTATTGAGGTTTCTTGGAGGTGGCCAATTGAGAATTTGCTGAACTTTTGCTTGGTCCATCTTGGGGCCCTCAGAGGAAACAATATAACCTAAATACTCTGCACTAGAAACATGAAATAGGCACTTGGAGGTCTTAGCAAACACGTTATTGGCTCTGATTGTGAAAAGAACAGTGGACACATGAGTGAAATGTTCTTACTAAGACTGTGAAAAGACCATAATGTCATGCAAATAAACAACAACATAAATATAAAGAATATCATTGAAAAGATTTTGAAAAGAGGCAGAAGCATTGGTGAGTCCAAATAGCATAACCAAATACTTGTAACTGCCATATTTAGTTCTAAAAGCTGTCATGTGTTCATCACCCTCATTGATTCTAAGAGGGTTATCTGCACCATGCAAATCAATCTTGGAGAAGATAGAAGAACCATCAAAAACAGTGAGAAGCTGGTTCAAAGGAGGAACAGGATACTTGTTTTTCCTAGTAACAGCATTCAGTTTGAGGTAATCAACACACAAACAGAGGCCACCATCCTTCCTTTTGACAAAGAGGACAGTTGATCCTGTTGAAGAGGAGCTTTGCAGGATGAAACCTTTCTCTACATTCTCTGAAGTGTAGGCCCTGAGTGTATCTGACTCTTGGTTTTGTAAAGAGTAGATCACCCCAACTGGAGGTAGAGACCCATTTAGCTCAATATGATGATCAGAGGCATGGTGGGGAGGAAGCTTTGCTGCCTTCACCTTGGAGAGGAAATCCAAGTACTGGTGATAAAGAAAAGGAACAACCTTCATAACAGTTCCTATTTCTTCTGGCTCTTCCCCTTCATCCCACAACTCCTCCAGGGAGTCATGATAAGATGAAGGAGGGAGGTCCATATTCCCAAAAAAGAGATGAAGTGAAGATACAGAATTATCTTCTCCAAAATCTTGAATCTCTTTTAAGACTTTATCTCTATAGGATCATAATGACTGATGGGAATTAAAGGAAGGAATATGGACAGAAGATGGAATTGATGGTGTTCTAGAATCACCAACCAGAGCTGCACATGATTTTGAAGAAGTTAAGTCATTACTGAAAGATTTTCAAGGATCATAATAGTCCTTATTATCAGCATTAAAGCTTAAGGAGATCAGCCCTTGCCTCCAATCAGTAGATGGATTGAAATGATTAACCAAGTCAAAGCCCAATATTAGATCCTCTCCCTTGGGAGTATCAATGACTAAAAAGTCCCATTGAAAGCTTGGTAATGAAGGAAGCTTAACCATATATTTGGTATGGTGAGTCAAAAATAAGGAAGGGGACTCAGAGGAGTCCACAATGATAAGAGCAATCTTCTCTGGGAGTCCTGAAATAGTCAAAGAATACTTGTGAACAAACTGCTTTGCAATGGATGAGTTGTTAACACCAGAATAAAGGACAATACTGTGAAAAACATCAGAAAGAAAAAACAAATAATTTGAGAGAATTCTTGAAACCAGTATTCAGAATGCACAATTGTGCTCTGGATGGAAAACAGTGAAGACAATTGAGCACAACATGACCTTTTCTCAGGATTTTCCCTGGCTTGAAAATTTTTCTGACCATTGGGTAAGTGTTTTTTGGGGCCTTTTGAAACAGGACTCAAGACTATGCTTCCCACCACAATAGGTACATAAGCCCTCCTTGATTCTTCTTTATTCTTCAGAATTCATCAACTTGAAGTCTTTATTCAACAAAGAATAATGGGGCTTGTGCCTCTTCTGAAAATTCTTCTTCTTTTGATTTGCATTTGAAGAAATTTGAGGCTGAGAAGAATTTGACTTTGAGGCTTCTGGCTTCTTCTTCTTCTGATGACTCTTTTCATTTTTTCTCTAATTGTACCCGGTATCAAGCTCCGGGGTAATATCCATTAAGTCTTGAAGAGAGTCAATTCTTGAAGGATGGGAGGCCAATTGATCCAAAATCTTGGATGGAAGTCCCTTCCTGAAATGATGGATGAGAGCTCTTTCACCCCAATCCTCAATCCTTGAGACAAAACTTCTGAAATAAGAAATGCATAATGATACATGCCCACCTTCCTTCATTCTCAAGGCATCCAACACTGCTTCAGCTTTTCTAACTTCATTTGGGTCTCCAAATAAAGTGAATAGTTGGGATTTGAATAATTGCCAAGAAGTGAGAAGAAAATTTGGATCTTGATTGGTGAGATTGGAAAGATAAGGCTCAATTGATTTTGCAGCCCTGCAAATGAGAAATGAGGTGGCATAAAGGACCTTCTTCCTGTCTTGAGAGAATTTTGCTGGATAATTATGAAAAATTAGTTGAAAAGACTGAATAAAGCTTCTAAAATTGAAGGGCTGAGTCCCATCAAAGCATTCTGGTGCCTTCATAGATGGAGTCTTGAAGGCTGGTGGTCTTGAGGGTTCAGAAGATGAAGCTGCGTGAAACTTTTCCATAATATGAGTCATTTGCTGTGCAATGGCCAATGAAGATGGTTCAGACTCATGAGATACAGGATGATTAGACTGGGCTAGAGTTGGCCCTCCAGTACCTTTGGATGCCCCCACAAGAGAAGGGACACCTTCAGTACCACCAGACTCTTCCTCTTTCACAGAATTCTCCTCCTCCTCTTAACCATCTTCACCAGGACCTTTGAAAGTGGTCCTTGAAAGTCCTGTAAATCCAGCAACTACTTCCAAAAAACAATTTGATCTTCTGGGCCCTCTTCCTTCCTTCCATGATGGTGCTTCTCCTTCCATATGGGGTACTCTGTCTAATTGGGCCCTCAGTTGAGGCACTTCTGGGGTTCAATCAAGAGGAGCTCTTGGAGTTGGAGTAAGAACAGCTTGAGCTCTGGCCTGCAATCTGGGATTTCTTGCAGGAGGTGAATGTTGAATAGGCATTATTTCAGGAATAAAAATAAAAATAAATGAAATAAAAATCAAAAATTGCCTTGAAGGCAAAAATCAAAATTGAATGTTGAGGAAAAATCAATGAATAAAATGAAAATCTTCAGGTACATCAATCAATAAAATTCCAAATTAAGTCTTGAAGTAAATATCAATAAGTCAATTCAATCAAATAAAAATCTTGCAGAAATAAATCAATCAATAAAATTTTGAGGCAAAATCAATTTATGTCAAAATTCTTGATGTGAAAAATCAGAAAAGTCAATAATCTTCAGGTCAATCAAATTGTCTTGAAGTCATTATCAATTATTTCAAAAAAAATCAAGTGAGTTCTTCTTTAAAATCAAAATTTCTTGAAGAATAAATCAATATGAATCTTGATGTGAAGAACGTGTCTGAATAATCTTTATGATGAATTTGAAAATGAATTAGAATTAGAGATCAGATTGGAAAAGAATTTATGATTAAAACTAAGACTTCAAAGAGAAAATAAAATAAAATGGGTCAGCTTTCAATTTTCAATAATGAATAATGAATGAGAGAAAATTGAGAAGTGACAATAACTTATAAAATTGGTAAACATTGAAGAGTGATAATTTTGAAGAGATGAGTGAATGAAATTATAAAGAAATAATGAAAAGAATCAAAATAAATTATGAGTTAATTAATATGATGTCACAGGGGCTCTTGTGGAAAGCAAGAGTGGGCTGGAACTCAGGAATCAAGAACCCACTTGTAGGGCTCCAAAAGAATAGAGAAATAACAAGGTATCTATTTCTTTAAGGAAGAATAAGAGTAAGAAAAAGTATGCCAAATATAAAATAAAAAGGAAGCCAATTTTCAAGTTAATCAAGAAAGTCATAAGCCAAAGAGCCAACCAAATGAATCCTCAATTCACTGTTTCAACCTGTCAGAAAGAATAATAGAATTAGTAAAGGATATGAACACCAATATCCACTGACAGGCAAAGAAGAAAAGGTGCAAATGACTGACTTAAGATTATCAGTATTTACTTTAATAAAAGAAAAGAAATAAAGGATAAAAATAGATCAAACATATGAATTAACTGGGGAAAAAGTCCCCAGGGAAGAAAAGCTGGCCAGTATATGTGAAAAGTTGACGACCGATCCTGGAGGGTTGATCCCCAGCTGTATTGACTGTTTTGGGTCAATACAGATCTGGCGATCTTTAGAATAGAAATGTGTGATAGAATTTCCACAGTGGAATATAAATTGGCCAAAAAGGGCCAAGGCGATACAGATTGCTTGAATACTGCTGTCACAGGGGCTCTAGTGGAAATACAAGAGTGGCCTGGCACTCAGCAATCAGGGAACTCAGTTGGAAGACTCCAAAATAATAAAGAATAGAAATAATAAGAATGGATTCCTCTAAAAGATATGCAGGTACAAGATGAGATGAAAAAGAGGAAAGGGAATCCAAATGGCCAAAGGGCCAACCAAGTAAGTCCTTAATCACTGTTTCAACCTGCCAAAAATGAATAATGGAATTAGTAAGGATATGACCACCAAATATCCATTGACAGGCGAAGAAAGAGAAAGAGAAAGGTGCTAAATGACTGACTTAATAATATCAGTATTTGCTTAACTAAAATGAAAAGAAAATAAAGATAAAATAAAATAAAAGTATATTAATTAACTGGGGAAAAACCCCCCAAGGTGGAAAGGGTAGCCGGTATATGTGAAAAGTTGGGAGCTTGAGTTCTTCAGGCTGAAAACTGATCTGTATTGATACTAGAGGCTGTACTGATTGTTTTGGGAATTGATACAGCTGGCTAATATTGAAATTGAATTGGGTTGAATGAACTTCCCATGCTTGAAAATGAAATACAGTTCTTGATGGATCCAGACTGTATTGAAATGAATATGGTTGCCAAGATGGATTGAGTGGAGCTTTGAAACTTGAGAACTTCTTTTGGCACTGCCTCTTGAATACACTTTGAGAATGAATTGAAAGTATTCCCTTGGAAGGAATACTTGGAGTGAGAATAACCAATGACTGCTTGATGGCGTCATTGGTCTTTGACGCTGAAACACTTGCTCTTGAGCCTTGATGATTCCTCTGAATGATTGGGTGCCTTGATGACGTGATGAGATGTTGGGATGTTGAAATGACCATTTGATATTGCCACCATTGAATTGCTGTTGAAAGATGATGTACAATGATATATAACATCATTTATGGCATATTGGTTCATTGGCAACAAGATTACGTCCAAAGGTCTTGGGATGGAAAGGCAGAGGGGAAAAGGGTGGATGTGATGGCTTCAGAGCTTGGAAAGGTGTTTCTGGGCCCTTTGGGGCTTTTAGCCACTTTTGGGTTCTGAGCCAAAAACTAGCCCAAAAGGCGGGAAAACGTCTTTTGGACACTTTGCGTCACAGTGCGCAAAAATGCGCAAAATGCACATTATGAGCCCAAATGGCCAAAAACAGCGTTTTGGGCCATTTCCCCTGGTTTTGAGGGAAATGACCAGAAATACCCATTTGGCATAAATTGCAGCTATGGGTTCTGGATTGAGGTGAAGGGCCATGAAGGCTCCAAAACACAAATGGTCATAAAAGGTCCATAAGATGATGACGTGGCCATATTGGCCTCTGGTGATGGATAAGGCCAATTGGCCATAAGAGAACTATGGCTTGATATGCCATATGGGGATCCAAGGAGGTGAATTGCCATGGTTGTGACAGTACCCCCCACCATGGAATGGTGAGCTCCTGAGCACCAATACAAGGTGAAGCCTGTTGAGGCTATTGGAAAGATTTTGAGAGAGTGATTCAAGAGGACTGATTAAGATAAGAAATTTGAAAACTGATATTAAAAATTTGACATTTGACGCAGGACTTGCTTGATCTTCTTTTGACATTGGCTTCATGATTTGAGTTGAATTTTAAAATAAATGAAAATTTTTTACGTGATAATTGAAAATTTAAAATGAAAATAAAATAAAAAGCAAGAATGAAAATGAACATAAAAGAAAGAGAGAAGAGAAAAGAAAAAATGGATTGAATCTTGAGGAGGTTCCAATCTTCATCACAGAGATTCATAACTGATTTTGGAATTGGCCAAGGACCTGGAAAGAGAAATTTGATGCCAGGTGCTCACAAAGTGGTCAAGGTGATGTTTTGACAAGATTATAGACCCCTCAGGGAAGTGCACACCAGGAGAGGAACTTACTTCTAGTATTTAGGACTCCCGCCAGTGCCATAAAAATGGAAACAAAAATGCTGAAGGAATGAATTTGAATTTGAAATCTTGGAAATGAATTTAAAAGTGAATGGCCCATTGTCCCAAGTGAAATGGCCATAAGATTGGAAATGAATGTTGAAAGCCTGGCCAAACATCTGTGTCCAAAATTTGCAAAGTGCTCACAGAGTGGCCAAGGTGATGCTTACAACAAAAGAGTATAATACCCCTAGAGGTGCATACCAGGAGTGGGACTTACTTTGGGTAATTCCTCTCCCCACCAAGCACCATAATGAATCAAGCTTTTGAAGAATTGGGCCCAGGCTTGTCAGGATATAATGAATGAAAATCTTTGACAAGTTCAGGACAATTCTTGAGGTTTTCAGTTGGTTCCCAAGTGGATCTTTCCGGGTCTTGACTGAAACCTTTCCATTCCACCAAATACCATAATTTTCCTCTCTTGAGCTTTGAGTCCAGTATTTGAGAGACTTCCCATTCTTCTTCTTCTTCAATGATTATTGGAGGAGGAGGCTCTTGATGCCTATTTGGGATTGTTGGCGTCTTGACTGGTTCCAAAAGGGAAATATGGAAAACTGGGTGGATGGACTTCCATTGAGATGGGAGCTTGAGGTGGTAGGCATGAGTACTGACTTTCTTCAAGATCGGAAAAGGACCCAGCCATCTTTCAGACAGCCTTTTGGTGGGTCTGGTTGACTTGATGTTCTTTGAAGAAAGCCATACCATGTCACCGGGATTGAAAACAGGTGGACTTGCTCTACTTTTATCTGCATACCTCTTAAACCTGTTTATGGCAACTTCAAGTTCTCTCTTGACATCTTGCTTTACTGATTGGATTTTTGTTGATAACTTTCCAGCCGGAGTATCTTGAGTGATGTGAACTGACTCAAAATGAGGATCTCTTCCATAAACAGTGAAAAACGGTGATTGTTTTGTTGAATAGTGGTCAGAGTTATTGTAGGCAAATTCAGCCAGAGGGAGCCAGGTGTTCCAATGATCTTGATGATAACTGACATACATCCGAAGGTACTGTTCTAGTATCTGATTTACCCTCTCTGTCTGTCCATCAGTTTCTGGGTGATAAGCAGTCGACAGATCTATTGAAATCTTGAGCTGCTGACAAAGATTGGTCCAAAAGGAAGAAACAAAAAGAGAACCTCGATCACTAACAATGCTTGAAGGAAGGCCATGCTTTGAGAAAATATTCTTGATGAATAAATGGGCCAAATCTAATGAAGTGATTGAAGCTATTGTTGGAATAAAAACCGCCATTTTTGAGAATCTGTCCACTATGACAAGGATTGAGTCAAAGGAATTGGACAGTGGCAATTGAGTGATGAAATCCATTGAAAGACAAATCCAAGGACCACTTGGAATTGGAAGAGGTTTGAGGAGTCCAAACTTCCTGTGATGAATATTTTTGTTTCTTGAACACTGTTGACAGGATGAGACATAATCCTTGATGAATTGAGTAATGCCGGACCAGTGGAAATCCCGCTTGACAAGTTTGAGAGTCTTCTCTTGGCCAGGGTGTCCAGCTAGAGGAGAGTCATGCCACTTTTGAAGTATATTGAGTTGAATTGTGGGGTAATTTGGGACCACCACCCAATCTTTGAAAAGGAGAAGTTTGGAAGAGGAATCAAGAGAATAATCTTGGACAGATTTACCTTTACCCAAATCTTCAAGGACACTTCTATATTGAGAATCTTGCCACACTGCCTTCTGAATTGAATCAATCAAATTTGAAAATGAATCCACCTTGACTGCAAGAAACTTTGAGGCTTGAATTTCATCTTGCTTGATTATCTTCTGATAGTTCATTGGATTCTTGCTGATGAAATCCTCCCCCCTCTCTGGTTAAACGTCGTCCCAACGTGACAAAGCATCTGGAAGGGTGGCCAAGCGGCCAGGGCGATAAATGATTGAGAAATGGAATTCAGATAAAAATTCAGCCCAGCGGGCTTGACAGCGAGTGAGAATCTTGGAAGACATAAAATATTGAAGAGATGAATGATTGGTGAGAACTTCAAAAGGGGAAGAAATGGAAAGAAGGAAAGCTCTCCAGCGCTTGAGAGCCCAGACTATGCCAAGGAGTTACTTGTCATGAATCTCATAATTAAGCTCAGCTGGGAGAAGCTTGCGGCTATCAAATGCAATGGGATGTTTTCCTGAGTCAGAGACCTGACTCAGTACAGCACCCAAGGCATAATCTGATGCATCGGTCTCTACAATGGTGGGTAGAGAAGGATTGAAATGAGAAAGGATTGGAGCAGTGGTGAATGCCTCTTTGAGTTGATGAAACTGTCTAAGAGCTTCCTCATTGAGGGGAAAACGGGAATCTTTCTTGAGGAAACTTGTGAGTGAACTAATTTTCTTTGAATAATTCTTGATGAAACGGCGGTAAAAATTGGCAAAGCCAAGGAATGATTGAAGAGCCTTGAGGTTTCTTGGAGGCAGCCAATTGAAAATTTGCTGGACTTTTTCTTGGTCCATCTTGAGGCCTTGAGAAGAAACAACATAACCTAAATACTCTACACTATAAACATGGAATAGGCATTTGGATGCCTTAGCAAAGAGGTTATTGGCTCTGAGTCTGGAAAGAACAGTGGACACATGAGTGACATGTTCTTCCTCAGATTTGAAAAAGACCATAATGTCATCCAAATAAACCACAACATAAACATCAAGAAGATCATAAAAAATATCATTGACAAGATTTTGAAAAGAAGCAGGAGCATTGGTAAGCCCAAAAGGCATAACCAAGTACTCATAACTACCATATTTGGTTCTAAAACAAGTCAAATGTTCATCACCTTCCTTGATTCTGAGCAGGTTATATGCACCACGCAAATCAATCTTGGAGAAGATAGAAGAACCATTGAAAACAGTCAGAAGCTGATTCATAGGGGGAACAGGATACTTGTTCTTCCTAGTAACAGCATTGAGTTTGCGGTAATCAACACACAAACGGAGGCCACCATCTTTCTTTTTGACAAAAAAAACAGGTGCTCCTGTAGAAGAGGAGCTTGGCCGGATGAAACCTTTCTCTACATTCTCTGAAATGTAGGCCCTGAGTGTATCTGACTCTTGGTTTGATAAAGAGTAGATCACCCCAACTGGAGGTAGAGACCCCCCCAGCACGATATGATGATCACAGGCGCGGTGAGGAGGAAGTTTCTCTGCTTTCACCTTGAGGAATACATCCAAGTATTGGTGATAAACAGAAGGAACAACCTTCATCATGGTTTCTATTTCTTCTGGCTCTTCCTCTTCATCCCAAAACTCCTCCAGGGAGTCATGATAAGATGAAGGGGGAAGGTCCATATTCCCAAAAAAGAGGTGAAGTGAAGATAAAGAATTATCTTCTCCAACATCTTGAATCTCTTTGAAGACTTCATCTCTAGATGATAGTGTGGGAACTCCTCTTGTGTGGGATTAAAATGAGGCAGTACCTGGAGGGGGAAATCACAGGTAACTAGTTTTGAATTGCTAATAACTCCTGTAACCAAGGGTGGCAAGGGTGTATTGCCTGCCCCTCCTAAAATACTGAACAAAATCTTCCTTGGAGCTCACAAACCAAAATAAAATTAGTAAGTGGCTTTACAACTGCAGAAGACAAAATTCAGCAGTCTCAGATCAGACCTATTCAATAAATAATATGAAAAATAATGTCAGTAATTTTGGTTAATTCTTAGATTTAATGAAATACTTGTCTGTTTTAATTTTAATAGTTTTTGGTGAAATTGAGGTGAGCTGTTTCTTCTTGGTTATAATTCCTTGGTAGGATGGGTTATTTAAGGTTTTCTGGAAAATTTGATTGGTGTTGATAAAGGTAATTTTGTAAAGGTATAGTTATAATAGAGTAAAATAAATTTTTTAAAGGTTTGTTATTTTTTTAAGAGTGGTTAATAATAAGATAAAGGTGTATTTGTTAAATTTTAAGAGGTAAGATTATTTGATATTGGATTTTTAAAGGGGTAAGTTATTTTTAATTCTTGATAAATGGTGTTAATTTACTGGATAAAATATTTTGATAGAGTAGTAACCCTAATCTTGGGTACTGGGTAATTTTTAATAATAATTTTATTTTAATACTAAGATTCCACTGAGCTTAGCTACTGGGAAATCTTTAACACTATACTTCCACTGAGCTTAGCTACTGGGTAAGTAAATTCACTATAATTTGCTGGACTACCTCCCAGGTGAGGGATGACTTTTTCCTGTGCTTGTAATGTGCAGAGGATATATTGTGCATGGGGGGATTTTGAAATTTGGGTGGAGAGAGCCCCTCTATTTATACCTTTTGGGAGCCCAGGGGACCCTCCATGGGAGCTGTCTTCTTCCACTTTAATTCCTCTTGATTTCATCATGTGACTCCATTTTTGGTGAGGCCCTTTCTTGCATGGGTCAGGTGATTTAAGGTTTGGTAGAAGTGGCTGTGTAATTTATGAAGGTGTCATGTTTGTTTTTCTTCTTTTTGAACTTTAAAATGAAGTCAGGTGATAACTTCTTGCATTGGTGAATTTACTGGTTTTTATGAGATGATGTGATTTTTGATTTTGACACATGCTGTGCATAGTCATGTGGTTGAGATTTAATTGGAATTGTGTACTGCATGCAGCCTGTTGTAACTAGCTTTGGTTTGCATGAGGTGATGAGTAGTGTAAATAATTATGTTTTAAGGTTTTAAGTGGGGCTACTGTGGATATAAGATAAGGTACTCCTGGGGCTGTGTTGTAAATGAATTGCAGGAATTCCATGGAGTTGAGCTTTGCATCATGTGACTTTGAATGCAAGTTGGCTTTATAACTAATGCATGTGTCATTTTCTTGCTGCATGAGTCCTGTGGCTGTAAGGGGGTGTAAAGCTGGGTGGTGTGTGTAATTTAAAGGGTGGTACCTCATTTGTTGTAACTAGTTTGCTATATGTAAATTGATTTTTTACATATGCATAGTGAAATTGAATAAGTTATTTAAACACATACACTTCCCTTTGGTGCCTGTGCCATGGTTTTATGAGTTAAATCCAGCTTCTTGCTGTAAAATTGACCTTTTGGTGTAAAATTTGAGTGTAAGTCTGCCTGTAGGCTGGATTTCCTGCTGTTATAGGGTACTATGAGCTTGAGCCTGGTGAAAAAATGGTATGGAATACCACATCCCCCTCTCCATTTAATGCTGTCCCCAGCATTCCAGGTGAGAGCTCTCTATTCTTCATCTGATTCTGTGGTCTCCTCAAATTCCTCTTCCTCATTTATTGATTCATCTTCTTCACTTTGTTCTTCCTCTGTTTTTTTTATGTTTTTCTTAATGATTTCTAAGAATTTGCTAGTATCCTCAAATCTTGAGGTCTTAACAATTCTTCTTTCTTCTCTCTTCCATAAGAAATGTAGTTTAAGGTCATACAGTACCTACAACTAGGTGTGTAACCCCTGTATATTAGGTATACAAGTCCTGCAGTTTAAGTCATGCAAGGACCTCCTGGTCTAATCCAAGGGCTTATCTTGATTCTTGAGCTCCTTTGGGCTTGATTTTGGATTCCACTTGACTCTTGTTTTATTCTTCAATCTTCATGATTCCCACTTGATGCAAGATTCTTCTGGTTGTTTTATTTCTTGATAAGGAATTTTCTTGTCTTAATTGATGGCTTAAGACTTCACTTTGTTCATTTTGGCCAATTTGATAATGATAAACACCGGTAAAACCCCTTGTTCCTGTTTCACAAAGGGAGCAGTTTATTGTCATGCTAAGGACAAAAATGGTCCTTCAGCACTTCTCCTGACTAGGACAATCCCCTCCAGCTTCTTGGCTGTTATTATTTTATAAGTTTCCCTGCCCAAGTCTACAGGGGAAGCAGTTTAGTGTCATGCTGAGGACCTCTTGAGTCTTCAAGCTTCTTTAAAATCCCAAGGGCAATTTTAGTTGAGTGTTTTCATAATCTTGTTGGTCCATCATGTTGAGTGAGTCCTGAGTTCATAATTAATCCAGTGAGTAATCCTTCAGTCCATATGTCCTTACCACTTATTCTTGAATTCCAAGGGAGTTTCAATCCAGGATGAAAGAAATTTCCAAGGTCAGGTGTTGTCCAAAGGTTAATCCATAAGGAACTCCTGTTTTTCTTCATAAATAATCTTCTTCATTTTCAGTATTCTGCATAATTGTCTTATGATAAGCTGTTTCCCAATTCTCTTGCTATTTCTTCAAAATAATTTATGTCCTTTTGGTTCTTTTGAATTCCTGAATTACACCTGTTATAAAAAATAAAAAATTGTAATAATAAAGTGATTTAAAATTTATTTTAATATTAATTGACTGATTTGTTTTTTTTAATAATATTTGTTTGGATGAGGGCCCCCCTCTCCATTCAAAAATCTTGAGTTGGTTTTCAAATTTTGAAGAGAATATGTTCTCATTCCCCCAAAACTTTCACTATAAGGGATAGTGTAAGAAATAAGTTTACCCACCCCTTATTTTTTATAGTGATTTTGATAAGGATAAATAATGATACATAAAATTTACATAATGTTATTTTGATGATGATTCAATAATAAGTTTTTTTTTTTTTTTTAGTATAAAATAACCATTAAGTGAGATATCTGAGTAAAAATCACAACTTAAAAGAAATAAACCTGAATCACAATCAAGATCATGAAACTGTTTGGTTAAAGGTGGTAATTTGTGCCAATCAGTAAAAATTGGTGTTCTTGAGAGTATTTATAATTAATATGAAATAATTGATTGATCATAATTTGAGTCCTTTAATCATATAATGACCCTTATGATACCCCAACTCTTCCTTTTGGAATCATCATTGTGACTCAGACTTTATTTCAAGTCCATCCCCTTTATGGTTCAGATTTTCTGTTACCCATAAATTCATTTGAGTTTTTAAAAAAATATAAACAGTGAAATTGAAAATTTGTACAATTTAAAAAAACCCTTGTTTGCTTTTTGGGGGGCTTTTTCAATTCCATTTGGAATAAACAGCACATTGAGGTGTTATTAATATGTAAATTCCCCAAATTATGTCATCAATTTCTGAGTTTTTAATATAAATAACTCCTTCAGAGTTCAATTAATGCCTTCATGGCACAAATACTTCTTCTTTTCAAACAAGTTCCAATCACTTTCTTGTAATTGAAGAAATATTTCAAATAAATTGATCTTTTTTTTTTTTTTTAATTATTATTATTTTTGAGTGGAAACATTGAGCCAATTTAATGACTCTTATTGCAATAGTAGGAAAATTATGATAGAAATAATGAATAAATAGAATATTCTTGAGATCATGAATGGGATATGCCCCTAATTCTTAGGAAAAAGAAATAGTTGAATTTGAAATAAAAAAAATAAAAAAAATATGTTCAGAACATTCAAGTCAGTAAATCTTTCTAACTCTTGTTTATAATGACATAAAATTAGAAATAAGAAATGAAACCTTAGGTAGTTTATAGTCTTGCCTAGGACTTTTCCTGTTTTTATAGTCCTTTTCCAATCTTTTTGAATACTTTAAATATGCAATTTATGGTCTTTCCAAGGACCATTGGTTTCTTTACTTTGTTCCTTGTTGATAATTTTAGTGATTTATTTTTCATATTTGAAGGGGCAGTTTATGGTCTTGCCAAAGACCATTGGTTAATTTTTCTTGATTATTGTTGATAATTTGAGTGGGCAGTTTATGGTCTTGCCAAGGACCATATCTTGTGTCCAGGAACCTGATTGTTGCCTTTGGGGTTTCCTGGCATGTAATTTATCTTCAAAGCCAAGTTTTATAGTTATCTTAAACAGTTTATAGTCTTATTAAGGACTCATCTGTGGAAGCCAAATCAAATATTTTAGTATAGTTATTATTCAAAATAAGAAAGCATAAAAGATAAAATAGCAGTTTAAAGCCATGCTGAGGGCTTTATCTTTTATTTGTAGCCCTTTACCTATCAAAAAATGAAATATATCAGTTTTAATTTAATATCCAAAAAATAAAGTAAGAATGAAAAATAAAACAAAATAAGCAGTTTATAGCCATACTGAGGGCTTGCATTGTCCTTTATGGCCCTGTAGCACATAAAAGGTAAAATATGTCAGTTCAATTTAATATCAAAGATAAAAAGATCATGAGAAATAAAGTAAAAGAAGCAGTTTATAGCCATACTAAGGGCTCATTTGTATATTGAAGACCTGTAGCACAATTAAATGTGTCAGCTCCATTTTTATCCAAGACAAATTAAGAATGAAAAAAGAAATAAGAAGTTTAAAGCCTTGCTGAGGGCCTTATCTTTGTCCAAACACTTTTGTTTGATAATTTTTGGTTTTCAGGGGATTTGAATTATCTTCAAAGCCCAGTTGCATAATTAAATTAAACAGTTTATAGTCTTGTTAAGGACTCCTCTCATTTAAAAATCATTTTCTTAATCTTATAAGATCCTGAAGGTGTTTTTTTTTTTTTTTTTTTTTTTTTTTTTTAATGTTGAATACCTGTAAAAGCCAAATCAAATATGTTAGTATAATTTATTGTAAACATAAAAAACAAGAATATAAGAAAATCATCAGTTTAAATCCTTGATGAGGGCTCATATCCTTTATAAGTCCTACTTAAAAAAAATGAAAATAAAATCAGCATAAAAAATGCAAGATAGAAAACTTAACCCCAGCAGTTTATAGCCATACTAAAGGCTTTCTTTTTTTTTTTATTATAGCCCTGTAGAATTTCAAAATAAAAAATTCAATCAGCCAATTAAAAAAATCAAAATTATAATTCATAAAAAAACTAAGCAGTTTTAAGCCATGCTGAGGGCATTTCCATTTTCAACCCTCATTCTGTTATATATGTTGTTTTATTATTTTGAAGGCCTCTGTAAGGAAAATCATTAGTAAATTTAATTAAAATATTGAATTAAAAATAAATACGCAGTTTATTTATATTCTTATATATATAAATATATATATATATATATATATTCTGTTTAAATTTGTTTCCCAGAGTTATTTTACTAAATTAAAAAAAGTATACTTAAATATCAGTAAAATTAATAATTAATAATTCAGAAACAGACATAAAGATAAAATTGAGCAGTTTAGTGCCTTGCTCAGGGCACTTAATGTTAGCCCAATATAGTTTTTTTTAAAAAAATAAACCATCAGTTTTAAGCCTTGAGTAGGGCTTATATTAATTTAATAACTGAAAATAAAAGACATTGTTAGTAATTCAAAGGCCAATAAATGAAAATTAGCCAAGATTCTTAACAAAAGACCAAACAAGCAGTTTAAAGCCTTTCTGAGGCTCTTATTTTTATTATCATTTTCCAAAACCCAAATAAAAGAAAAATTCAACAGTTTAAAGTCATGTTGAGGACTTTTATTATTGTAAAGCCTGAGGGCTTTTATTATTATGATTATCTTCTTTTGTTTTCCAATTAATTTATAGTCCTTCACTAAAGATTCCAGGATGTTTTTGAGTGGCTGAATTAGTTGTGTTAGTACTTATATACTCCTCATGGGGCTTATAATGTGGTCGGGTAAGGTAGTTCTTATTGTTTAGGGTCAGAGCACTCCTATTTCACCCTGTAAGGGCCATACCTCATCGGGTGGCTGCATCCGGGCTGTTTTGGGTGTTATTACACTTTTAACGTGCTGAGAAATACAGTTGTGGTTTGTTTTTGTTTTGACTAAGTTTTTGAAGTCATTCATGTTAGTTGTTCTTTTAAACAGTAGGTGCTATAAGCCCTGTAAATCTGCCCGGAAGCCTCTCGGGTGGGTTGCAGAGTCATTTGGATGGGTTTTGATACCCTGTATCCTCTCTAGCACAGTGTTGGGTAGCTGTAGTCTATTGAAGAAGTGCTATTGCACCTTTTGCAAACCACACAACCACTTCGGGTGGGCTGATGTTTGATCAAGGAGCCTTTAAATGTCCTTACTTGGATGAGAATTGAGTCGGTTTGGGTATGGGGTTCTCTCATACCCTTTCTGGGTGGTGAAATTGGTGTTGCAATCAGTCATTCTAGCCTATTTCAACCTCCTGAGGCTGATGATTGCTTCGAACACTGTTGTAATGCATCTTCATGGGGTCTTGGCTGATTCCTGAACTCCAAGTGGTCTTTAGATGTGATCATAATCACATCAACCATCAGTGTTTGGTTCTTGGACTCTCCTCCAATCTAAATCCACCTCCCAAATCAGACCTGTCATACCATTTACAACGTGACAAGTGCAATGCCAATATTGACTAGTGTTTCCTGGTGTAGGATCCCTCCCCGAGCTAACTCCTTCATTTAAATCGAACTTGTTATTGACAGTTCTGGTGAGTTCATGGGTGCGAAAAAAAGCCCTGTATTCTGAGCTTCTGCTTTCTTTGTTTCACCAGACAAAGGCACTGCAGCCTTCAGGTCTTCTGTCTATTTACTTATAGGTGCAGCGATGCACTGCTTCCATTTTGTTGTTTTGGCTGAACCAATGTCTCTGAGTGTTATTTTCGGTTGATGCAAGATTACACCAAAATTTGATTGAAATTGATGTATGTTACTTTTCTTTTCTGGTGGCTTTAATGTGGTGTGCATTCTTTGAAGTTCCAAAGAGCGTTATTTTGATGGTGATTGTTTACACTTATGTGTGATAGCATTTAATCCCCAATGGTTGTTTAGCTGTATAGAAATACAGGTCAGGCTGTGCTCCCTAGGCTTCGCTCTGCTATGAAGTGGGTCCATTTCAAGGCCACGCTACTTAGAAGAATATTTGCTGTTCCTACTATACAGTCCGCTATTGATCACATTGAATTTGTGTGTGAGTAGTTAGTTTTGTTAATGTTTGGATGAAAGTAATTGGTATCTCCTCCGAAACCTTTATTGGAGGGGGTTAGAATGTTTTAAGCTAAAAATAATGGAAGATGACAGGTCAGCTGTCAACCTATTTTAATATAGATAGGCGCCTGATCTTGGCGCTGGCTCATTGCCCTGCTTTTTTTTCAATCCAAGTGATCATTGTTTCCACCATGTCTCTCTTCTTTTTACGCGGTGAGTGGGTGTTAGTGTGGTCTTTTTACTTAGCAAGTTGTGTTTGAGTTCAAGCCAAAATTAAGTTTGTTGAGCCGGAGATAATGCAGCAATGGCACTTGACGTTTGTCTTGCTTTGCTTCCGTAGCCTCAGGAAATACGGTCATGTTGTAAGTTTAAGCTGGTGTAAGATTAGAAGATGTTGGGCATGCCGGTGGTCACATGCTATGGTAGCTCTCAATTGAACTTAATCGTTATTAACAAGTCCCTGTCTCTCTAGGCTTTTACAACACAATATTTCTCAAGCCATCCTTCCAAATTAGTTAATATTCAAATCGCTGGTCGTTTTAGGTTTCTGGGTCTTGTTTGTTGATCATGTGAGGCAGAAGGTGTTAGTGAGGTCGTGATACAGGTATAAATAGCCTGGAACTTTACTGTAATCCCCCCGTCTGTCATGCTTTTTATTTATTTTATTTTTTTACGATCCTTACTATTTCTGATGATAAACCTTTCAAGGAACTCAGTGTTTGGACTGCAATGAAACTGAACGTTTCTCTTTGTTTTGTTTTTTCTTCAACACAATTCTCTTGGTTTTTTGTACCCTTTATCATGCAAACACTTTTCCGATTGTTGTGTTGCCAAACAGCCTTCCTGTTTTCATGTTCTATTGTAGTACTATATTTATTTTTGATAGTGAATGTTAAGCCTTTCTGTTTTGGTTAAATAATCCTTTATTGCGCGTCTTTGATTTGAGTTTCATTTTAAGTCGCCTATTGGTGTTTTTTTTGTTTTTACAACATGGTCATCAATCCAAACTGGAAGCCTAAAAAAAAAACTTCATTGAGCTTATAATCAAGAAGATAAGTTGGTCATGTGAAATAGTCATATATAAAAAAAAAGATAAAAAGATTATTTTCTTTTGTATGAGCTCTGAACAATCAGTGTATAGAGGCCCAAGAAAATTGTTCAGTTAGCTGTATCAATTATTTGAAATAATAAATAAAAAAAAATATGAAATGAAATGAGACAATTTAAGAAATAGAAATGATATTATATTGAATAAAATAAACAAATAAACTGTGGTTGACGGCTAAAATAATCATTGACAATAATAACACTGAAGTCATAGTCTGTGTTTAATTCTTTCTCATGTTTCTTTAAGTATATGCTATTTTGTTGAGTTTTTTGGAGATATATCATTCATTATTTATATATAAGAAATAGAATATAAAATAGCATGTAAGCTGTCAATTTTCTATTTATCATCTAAAGTGATTTGGCTTGAAACTAATGAGTAATTTGTTATTTATTTCATTTTATTTTGTATATATATTTTTTTTTCTTCATCTTTTTTTAAAAAAAGAGAAATATAATTATAAAACATATCAATATCAAGTAGGTTTCTATTTTAATTCTTCCTTCTAAGCTTATATGAATTGAAGCTTGTTTTTTTTTTTTTTTTTTTTTAAGTTGAAAAAAAATTCAATAATAATAATAATAAAAATGAAAAAAAAGTGAAATAATCAAAGAAATAAATGATAATATTAATGAAAAACAATGGATTGTAAAACAAAGAATTAGGGACTTAGCAGGTGAGATTTATTAATTCCTTTGACCAATTATTTTCTTCACCAATTCTTGTTTGATAATTGGTATTGATCCAACATTATTCCTCATTCCAGCTAATTTCTGTAGCCATTGACCTTAAAGGGTTTTGGATGATACTTTTTGGGTAAGAATTTGAATATTCCTCTTTGATAAGGCAGGAGGTCACTGCCTAGTGATGCTTGATTTTGGGTGAGTGAAATTGGTGATTTTGATTGATGAGAATTGATTTTCCTCTTTGATAAGGCAGGAGGTCACTGCCTAGTGACCTTATGGTTAGTTGTTTTTTTTTCTTTTTCTTGGTTATTGAAATTATTGATTTTAGTTGATGAGAATTGATATTCCTCTTTGATAAGGCAGGAGGTCACTGCCTAGTGATGCTTGATTTTGGGTGAGTGAAATTGGTTATTTTGGTTGATAAGAATTGATTTCCTCTTTGATAAGGCAGGAGGTCACTGCCTTATGATCTTTTTGTTAGTTATTGTATTTTTTTATTGGTGAGTGGGATTATTGATTTGATTTTGATGAGAGTTGAGATTCCTCTTTGATAAGGCAGGAGGTCACTTCCTAGTGATTAATTGAGTTTAAATCTGACTTTTTTGTTTGATTTGTGAATTTTAGAGCTGTTATGTGTCTTCAAGATGGGCCTTGATGGTTTGAAATTGAATTGGTCCATTAATTCTTGAGTAATTTGATCATTGGTTTTGTCAGAAACCTCCAAAAATTTCAGCAATTCCTTGATTTCTTCAATTTCTTGGTTTCTTGATATTGATGAAGTATCCTTAAAGTGCCAAAGGTTCTCTTTATTAAAATATTCATCTTCTGGTGCCCAATGAAGTTCTTCATTGATAATTTGGTCTTCTTTTATTAATTCTTCCCCATAGGATCCAAAAATTGGTAAATTGGCCATGGTGGAGGTGATTGATATATTTTTGTAAGTTTTTTTTTTTATTTTTTTTTATTTTTTTATTATTTTTTTTGAGAAAAAATTTGTTGATGAATGTCTTCTTTGTTAAGGCAGGAAGTCACTACCCTTTGAGAGAAAAAAATGAAATAAAAGAGAAACTAATGATACATTTGATGAATGATACTGATACATTTTAGAGGAAAAATCTTGATTTTGATGGTTTTATTCAAAGTTGAGCTCCCCCAAGTGGGAAAGGTGAGTGTCTGTTGAGTAACCTGGCCAAAATAAGGTCTTTGAGGGCTTCCACAAAGTTATTTCTTTCCTCAATTTCTGGCTCTGATGGAAATTCTGACCACCATAGGTCTTCATCAATGAATATATATCCATCTCCAACCCATTTCAATTTTCCAGTTTGATATGTTGATCCATTTAATCCAAGGTACCACTGGGCCCAAATTTGGTTTAAGTAAAGTCCTCTCCTTGGTAGTGTGGCCATTTCAAATATTTCATCCCAGAATTTGTTTTCAAGGTTACCTTTAATTCCCTCTTCAGTTAATAGTTCTAGGAATTGGATTTTGTTCAAGTTTTCTCCTGGAAGTTGACATAAGTATTTGTCTTCACATAAAACTTCTTGAGATTCATCCCCATAAATGTCTTCAAAGGCGATGTATGGAAGGTAAATGTAATTGTATTCATTTTCTAAGATGGATTCTGTTTCATCCTCTTCATTGGGAGGTTGCTGGATAAATTCAGGGTTTTCCAGTTGCCATTCATAAGGTTCTTCTTGGTTGTTCAATGGTCTGTCCAAGAAGTTGATATGGTATGTTTCTTTTAAATTTTTGTCTCTTTCTTCCATAATTTTGAGGTATTTTTCAATGTCATTTATAATTTCTTCATCTGAGAGCTCATGATGTTCACTAAATCTGACTTTCTTCTTTTTGGGTTTAGGTTTGAAAGGATTTCCATTTATTTTTTCATTTCCATCCACCAAAATTTGGAATGTTTCTTTATTATTGTTAATTGGCTTGTAACTTATGTTGGGTAATTCATCTTCAGAGATTGAGTCTTCAAGTTGTCTTTTGAGGTTGTTTGGCCATTGGTTATTTTGTAAATCTGGACCAAATTCATCACTTTTTGGAGATATGGATAACTCTTGGGTTTTCTGAGTTAAATTAATTATGGTATTGTCTCTTTTTGCATTTTGAACCTTCTTTCCTGGGTTATTTCTGACCAATGTTGCCATATTGCATAAATCCATTCCTCTAGGTGGTCCAGTTTGCCATCCAAGTGCTTGAGGTTTGCATATTGGCATGCATAATCTTCTTCCATCAGGTTCTTGATAGCTCAGTATCTCACCTTGTTTATGGGAAAATTCTAGTCTGATATTGCTGTCTGCCAAGAAAGGTCTTCCAAGTACTGTATGGACAGATCCTTTTGCAATGAAGAAGTGAATTAGAGTTTCTTCACCTGAAGCCAAAATGATTGGAGTAAATTCTGAAAGTGCAACCAATGAAGTGGTATGGCCTCCAATTCCCCTAAGGTTCATGTTAAGATTTCTTGTTGTGAGTGAGGCTTTTATTGCTATTTCTTCTGGTATGATGTTGAGTTCTGCCCCAGTGTCCACTAATGCTCTGATAGGATATTCTTCCTTTCCAATAAAGATTTCTATAAATCCCAAAGGACAAGCATAATGAATCTTGGGCTTTGGTATTTCTTTTAATCCAAATGATAATATTCTTTCTTGAAGATCCATTGAGTTGAGTGACTTAATCTTTTCTTTGTCTTTTTCTGATAATTCTTGTAATTTATGGACAAAATTGGGTGACATCCTCAAAATTTCTTCAATGGTGAGGTTGATCTTTTGTTGCATAATTTTCTTGATAATTTTATCAATTTCCAATTTAGTTTCAACTTGTTTCTTTTGAGGCTTGCTGATCTTCTTTTCTTGTTTTGGAATTTCTTCATCTTCATTTTTATTGGAAATATTTTCAATTTCCTCCTCAGGTTGGTCTGGTTTTGGAATATTTGAATTTTGGAATTTGGTGGGAATTATGACTCTTTCCTCTTCTTTTCCTTCTTCAACATAAGTTCCTGGAATTTCTGCTTTCTTCTTTGGCTCTTGATTTTGGGATTGTCTTTCCATCCTTTGTTTTGTCTGTCTTAATCCAATGTGTGATTCAAAAGGGTCATTGGCTGAGGAAATAGTAGGTGGTTTCCAGTTTGACCAATCTTCAACATGTGCAATTGAGGTTGATTTATCCTCCGGTTTCTTTTCAGTGGGCTTAATCTCTTCTTCTGGATTTGGTTTGACAGTAGGTTTCTCCATAAATTTCTTGTTGAGTTCTGCTTGTTCTTTTGCAAAGGCCCTGACTATGTCTTTGGCACTTTCATTTCCTTCCATAGGTACTCTCTGATAATTGGGGAAGAGGTAAGATGCTCCTTGGGTTCTGACAATTCTTCTGTCCAAATCTTCAGCAAGGTGAGTGCATCTAGTTGCTGAATGTCCTTCTTCCTTGCAGTAAGCACATTTCGATGGTGGTCTTGGAGCCATTTGAGCTGGTATGTATGGTTGATAACTGGATGAAAATGGTGGTAAGGGATTCCTTTGCCTGTATGGCTGATTATTTTGAGGTAATCTTTGCTCTTGATTATTGTTCCAGTTCCTTCTTGGTGGATTAACTGCTTCTGAAAGTGTTTTGAGTTGATTTAAAACTTCTTTAACTGATTCTTTTCCCTCATTTCTTGGCTGAGGTTCTGGTTGTGGAGGATTTTTGATCTTTTGGGTGAGTTCTTTTACTTGTTTTAAAACTTCATCCCAGCTTTCATCCTCAAATCTTGTTTTCTTTTCTGGAGGTTTTGGTTTAGAAAATTCTTTTTGTTGAATAAGTACCTTGGCCTCCAAGTCTTGTTCAATGTATAATTTCAAAATATCCAATCTTGGAATGATGTAACCTCCATCCAAGGCTTGAACCATAGCTCTGTCTTTGATCATTTCTTTGTAAATTGATTCTTGAACACCAGTGGAAAGGCTGGCCAATATTTCCTGGTTATGATTGATATCACCTTGGATATATTGGTATCTTTTGAGGTAAGTGATGATTGCTTCATATTCCCCAATGAATTTTCTGTATTGTGTCATGTTCCTTATTCCACCTTCTTGTTGAGTTTTTGTGAATAATTCAGTGATTGAGGATAATCTGTATCTTCTTTCAGGTGAGACTGTTCCCCATCTTCTTTTCATATCCACTTTTAATTGATCCCAATCAGCTGTTTCATATCCTGGCATTCCTTCAATATGATAACTGATTTCTTCATCTTTTGTCCAAAATGCTATTTGTCTTGCAATGTCTCTTCCACTTGCTCCTTCAATTTCTGCAATATTTTCAACTTTCTTGATAAATCTTTCAACATCCTTTCCATCAAACCACAAGTTATAGTCCTTGGCTCTGATTTTCACTATTGGAGTAGTGTTTCTTGGAATTTCTTGATGTAATGGAGTTGGCATTTGGGAAGAAATGTTGACTCTTCTTGGTAAGGTACTTTGTCTTTGTTCTGTATAAGGTGTTGATGTGGCCATGGGTCTTGGATAAGGTGAAGGTGATCCATGCTGCCTGAATGATCTTGGAAGGGTGGTTTGCTCTTCAAGTGGACTATTTTGTGGAGTATAACTTGATGATTTACTTTTCCCTTCTTTTTTGAGTAGTGCTAGTAATTCTGCTTGCATTTCTAGCATCTTCTGCTGAAGTCTCTCTGTTGAAGACATTTCTTCCTGTCCTTCAACAGTTTCTTCA
Source organism: Austropuccinia psidii (assembly GCA_023105745.1). Taxonomy (NCBI): domain Eukaryota; kingdom Fungi; phylum Basidiomycota; class Pucciniomycetes; order Pucciniales; family Sphaerophragmiaceae; genus Austropuccinia; species Austropuccinia psidii. The sequence continues at coordinate 62,618,105 of JALGQZ010000007.1, forward strand.
TTAAAGTTTTCTTCCTGGATTTCTTCAATACTGGAAGGTAATTTTGATGATGAAGGTTTATCCATTTTTGGTTGATTTATTTCTTCCTTTGATTCTGGTATTGAATTATTGATTTTATTTCTTTCAAGGAGATCAAGGAAAAATTTCTCCACAACCTTCAAGTCCCTTTTATTGGTTCTTGGTGTTGCAATAGGAAAATTAGAGTATTTATTTGATTCCTCTCCTACTTCTGATTCTTGTTTGGGTGGATAATAGTAATGATCAGAGTGAGTTGATGATTCAGATTCTTGAGATGATGGTTTTTGCTGATTTTGATTATTTGAATCCAGCTTTTATTATAAAAAAGTATTCTTGGAGTAGTTAATAATTTTGTAATTGATTTTAATTGATTTTTTTTTTATTGAAGTTGAGGTTGTAGGGCCACTGTTGGGACACCAGATGTGGGAACTCCTCTTGTGTGGGATTAAAATGAGGCAGTACCTGGAGGGGGAAATCACAGGTAACTAGTTTTGAATTGCTAATAACTCCTGTAACCAAGGGTGGCAAGGGTGTATTGCCTGCCCCTCCTAAAATACTGAACAAAATCTTCCTTGGAGCTCACAAACCAAAATAAAATTAGTAAGTGGCTTTACAACTGCAGAAGACAAAATTCAGCAGTCTCAGATCAGACCTATTCAATAAATAATATGAAAAATAATGTCAGTAATTTTGGTTAATTCTTAGATTTAATGAAATACTTGTCTGTTTTAATTTTAATAGTTTTTGGTGAAATTGAGGTGAGTTGTTTCTTCTTGGTTATAATTCCTTGGTAGGATGGGTTATTTAAGGTTTTCTGGAAAATTTGATTGGTGTTGATAAAGGTAATTTTGTAAAGGTATAGTTATAATAGAGTAAAATAAATTTTTTAAAGGTTTGTTATTTTTTTAAGAGTGGTTAATAATAAGATAAAGGTGTATTTGTTAAATTTTAAGAGGTAAGATTATTTGATATTGGATTTTTAAAGGGGTAAGTTATTTTTAATTCTTGATAAATGGTGTTAATTTACTGGATAAAATATTCTGATAGAGTAGTAACCCTAATCTTGGGTACTGGGTAATTTTTAATAATAATTTTATTTTAATACTAAGATTCCACTGAGCTTAGCTACTGGGAAATCTTTAACACTATACTTCCACTGAGCTTAGCTACTGGGTAAGTAAATTCACTATAATTTGCTGGACTACCTCCCAGGTGAGGGATGACTTTTTCCTGTGCTTGTAATGTGCAGAGGATATATTGTGCATGGGGGGATTTTGAAATTTGGGTGGAGAGAGCCCCTCTATTTATACCTTTTGGGAGCCCAGGGGACCCTCCATGGGAGCTGTCTTCTTCCACTTTAATTCCTCTTGATTTCATCATGTGACTCCATTTTTGGTGAGGCCCTTTCTTGCATGGGTCAGGTGATTTAAGGTTTGGTAGAAGTGGCTGTGTAATTTATGAAGGTGTCATGTTTGTTTTTCTTCTTTTTGAACTTTAAAATGAAGTCAGGTGATAACTTCTTGCATTGGTGAATTTACTGGTTTTTATGAGATGATGTGATTTTTGATTTTGACACATGCTGTGCATAGTCATGTGGTTGAGATTTAATTGGAATTGTGTACTGCATGCAGCCTGTTGTAACTAGCTTTGGTTTGCATGAGGTGATGAGTAGTGTAAATAATTATGTTTTAAGGTTTTAAGTGGGGCTACTGTGGATATAAGATAAGGTACTCCTGGGGCTGTGTTGTAAATGAATTGCAGGAATTCCATGGAGTTGAGCTTTGCATCATGTGACTTTGAATGCAAGTTGGCTGTATAACTAATGCATGTGTCATTTTCTTGCTGCATGAGTCCTGTGGCTGTAAGGGGGTGTAAAGCTGGGTGGTGTGTGTAATTTAAAGGGTGGTACCTCATTTGTTGTAACTAGTTTGCTATATGTAAATTGATTTTTTACATATGCATAGTGAAATTGAATAAGTTATTTAAACACATACACTTCCCTTTGGTGCCTGTGCCATGGTTTTATGAGTTAAATCCAGCTTCTTGCTGTAAAATTGACCTTTTGGTGTAAAATTTGAGTGTAAGTCTGCCTGTAGGCTGGATTTCCTGCTGTTATAGGGTACTATGAGCTTGAGCCTGGTGAAAAAATGGTATGGAATACCACAATAGTAATTACTGATGGGAATTAAGGGAAGGAATATGGACAGAAGACGGAAATGATGGTGTTCTAGAATCACCAACCAGAGCTGCACATGATTTGGCAGAAGAAAAGTCATCACTGAAAGAAATTGAAGGATCATTATAGTCCTTATGATCAGAATTAAAGGTGATCAATCCTTGCCTCCAATCAATCAACGGATTAAAATGATTAAGAAAGTCAAAGCCCAATATGAGGTCTTCTCCCTTGGGAGTATCAATGACTAAAAAGTCCCATTCAAAGCTTGGGAAGGAAGGGAGCTCAACCATATATTTAGTATGGTGAGTCACAAATAAAGAAGGAGACTCAGAGGAGTCTAAAATGATGAGGGGAATCTTCTCTGGAAGTTCTGACATAGTCAATGAATACTTTTGAACAAACTGCTTTGCAATAAATGAGTTGGTAGCACCAGAATCAATGAGAATACTGTAAAAAACATCAGAAAGAGAAGAAAAAACAAAAAATTTAAGAGAATTCTTGACACCAGTATTCAGAATGCACAATTGTGCTCTGGATGGAAAACTGTGAAGACCATTGAACACAAAATGGTCTTCACTCAGGCTTTTCCCTGGCTGGTAAATTTGCCTGACGGTTGGGTCAGCTTGTTTTGAGGCCTTTTGAAACAGGTCTCAAGAGTATGCTTCCCACCACAACAGGTACAAAGACCCTCTTTGATTCTTCTTTCTTTTTCAGAATTCATGAGCTTGAAATCTTTATTCAATAAAGAAGAATGGGGCTTGTCCCTCTTCTGAAAATTCTTCTTCTTCTTTTGACTGGAGCTTGAAGAATTTTGAGGATGAGAAGAGCTTGACTTTGAGGCTTCTGGCTTCTTCTCTTGATGCTTACTATTTTCATTTTGCCTCTCATGGTACCTTGTAACAAGTTCCAGGGTAACGTCCATGAAGTCTTGAAGAGAGTCAATTCTTGAAGGATGGGAGGCCAATTGATCCAAAATCCTGGATTGCAATCCCTTCCTGCAATGATGGATAGGAGCTCTTTCACCCCAATCCCCGATTCTTGAGACTAAACTTCTGAAATCAGCAATGTATAAGGATACATGCCCACCTTCTTTCATTCTTAAAGAATCCAACTCAGCTTCTGCTTTTCTGACTTCATTCAGGTCACCAAATAGAGTGAAGAGTTGAGATTCAAATAAAGGCCAAGAGTTGAGAAGGTGATTTGAATCTTGATTGGTGAGATTGGAAAGATAAGGCTCAATCCATTTTGCAGCCCTGCCAATAAGAAATGATGTGGCATAGAGAACTTTCTTCCTGTCTTGAGAGAAATTTGCCGGATCATTATGGAATATCAATTGACAAGACTGAATGAAACTTCTAACTTTGAAGGGCTGAGTCCCATCAAAGCATTCCTGTGCCTTCATAGATGGAGTCTTGAAGGCTGGTGGTCTTGATGCTTCAGAAGATGAAGCTGCTTGATGATTGGCCATAATCTGAGTCATTTGCTGCATGATGGCCAATAAAGATGGTTCAGACTGATGAGAGACAGGCTGATTAGACTGGGCTAGAGTTGGCCCTCCAGTACCTTGGGATGCTTCCACCGGAGCAGGAACACCTTCAGTACCATCAGACTCTTCCTCTTCCACAGAATTGTCCTACTCCTCTTCACCATCTTCACCTGGACCTTTGAAAATAGTCCTTGAAGTTCCTGGAAATCCGCCAACTACTCCTGAAAATGAACTTGATCTTCTGGGCCCTCTTCCTTCCTTCCATGCGGGGTCCTCTATCTAATTGGGCCCTCAGTTGAGGAACTGCTGGGGTTCCATCTAGAGGAGCTCTTGGAGTTGGAGTGAGAACAGCTTGAGCTCTGGCCTGAGATCTTGTTTGTCCTGCTGGAGGTGAATGTTGAACAGGCATGATATCAGGAATAAAATTGAATTAAATGAATAAGAATCAAAATTTGCTTGAAGTGAAAAGAGTCAACAATCAAATATTGAGGAAAATGAATGAATCAAAATGAAAATCTTCAAGTACGTCAATAAATCAAAATCAAATGAAGTCTTGAATTCAAAAAATCAATGAATCAAATCAATCAAAATCAAAATCTTGCAGAAAATAAGTCAATCAAAATGAATTCTTGAGGCAAAATCAGTTTATGTCAAAATTCTTGATGTGAAAAATCAGAAAAATCAATGAAATCATCAGGTCGATCAATTTTCTTGAGGTCAATATCAAATATGTCAAATCAATCAATCAATCAAAATCATGTGAATTCTTCTTTAAAAACCAAAATTCTTGAAGAATGAATCAATTATGAATCTTGATATGAAGAACATGTCTGAATATCTTGATGAAAAAATTTGAAAATCAAAGAAAATCAAGATGACACCTGAATTATGAACAAAATGAAAATTTAATGATTTGAAAAGATTTTAAAAAGAATAACAAAAATAAAAATGGGTCAGCTTTCAATTTTCAAAATGAAGAATGAATGAAAGAAAATTGAGAGATGACGGTGAATCATTAAGTTCATAAGCGTAAAAGAATCATAATTTCGATGAAATGAGTGAATGAAATTATAAAGAAAGAATGAACAGATTGGAAAGAAATTATGAGTTAATTAATATAATGTCACAGGGGCTTGAGTGGAAATACAAGAGTGGCCTGGCACTCAGCAATCGGGGAACTCACTTGGAAGACTCCAAAAGAATAAAGAATAGAAATAATAAGAATGGATTCCTCTAAAAGATATGCAGGTACAAGATGAGATGCAAAAGAGGAAAGGGAAGCCAAATGGCCAAAGAGCCAACCAAGTAAGTCCTTAATCACTGTTTCAACCTGCCAAAAATGAATAATGGAATTAGTAAGGATATGACCACCAAATATCCATTGACAGGCGAAGAAAGAGAAAGAGAAAGGTGCTAAATGACTGAATTAATAATATCAGTATTTGCTTAACTAAAATGAAAAGAAAATAAAGATAAAATAAAATAAAAGTATATTAATTAACTGGGGGAAAACCCCCCAGGGTGGAAAGGGTAGCCGGTATATGTGAAAAGTTGGGAGCTTGAGTTCTTCAGGCTGAAAACTGATCTGTATTGATCCTTGAGGCTGTATTGATTGTTTTGGGAATTGATACAGCTGGCTAATATTGAAATTGAATTGGGTTGAATGAACTTCCCATGCTTGAAAATGAAATACAATTCTTGATGGATCCAGACTGTATTGAAATGAATATGGTTTCCAAGATGGATTGAGTGGAGCTTTGACACTTGAAAACTTCTTTTGGAACTGCCTCTTGAATACACTTTGAGAATGAATTGAAAGTATTCCCTTGGAAGGAATACTTGGAGTGAGAATAACCAATGACTGCTTGATGACGTCATTGGTCTTTGACGCTGAAACACTTGCTCTTGAGCCTTGATGATTCCTCTGAATTATTGGGTGCCTTGATGACGTGATGAGATGTTGGGATGTTGAAATGACCATTTGATATTGCCACCATTGAATTGCTGTTGAAAGATGATGTACAATGATATATAACATCATTTATGGCATGTTGGTTCATTGGCAACAAGATTACGTCCAAAGGTCTTGAGATGGAAAGGCAGAGGGGAGAAGGGTGGATGTGATGGCTTCAGAGCTTGGAAAGGTGTTTCTGGGCCCTTTGGGGATTTTGGCCACTTTTGAGTTCTGAGCCAAAAACTAGCCCAAAAGGCGGGAAAATGTCTTTTGGACACTTTGCGTCACAGTGTGCGAAAATGCGCAAAAAGCGCAAAGTACGCAAATGCGCATTATGAGCCCAAATGGCCAAAAACAGCCATTTGGGCCATTTCCCCTGGTTTTGAGGGAAATGACCAGAAATACCCATTTGGGCATAAATTGCCGCTATGGGTTCTGGATTGAGGTGAAGGGCCATGAAGGCTCCAAAACACAAATGGCCATGAAAGGTCCATAAGATGATGACGTGGCCATATTGGCCACTGGTGATGGATATGGCCAATTGGCCATAAGAGAACTATGGCTTGATATGCCATATGGGGATCCAAGGAGGTAAATTGCCATGGTTGTGACAACTGCCTGTATGGGCCAATTGAATTGTCCAAGGAATACTGAAGTACTTGATGCCTTGAAAACTGATTGAATGATTGATAAACTCTTGAAATTACCCTTGGAATAATCCTGAAAAGGAAATACAACCCAACTCCTGCAGAGCCGGGTGGTTGTGGTCCTTGAATGGTCTTCTGGTAGCTGCCAGGGATTGCAAGACTAAATGACTGTAAAGACAACCTTTGAAATGGGTGATGAATTTTGGGACTTTAATTGAAAAAGCATAATTTGTTCCTGAAAGCATCACCATTGGATTGCTAAGCAAAATTGGTGCATAATGGTATATTATACCATATATGCACAATGCCTGAATCCTTGGTATGGAGCTGATTGGGGAAGGAGAGTCCTTCCCCTGAATGGAGGGGAAAGCTTGCTGGACTTGAGCTGGTGGCCTCTGGTGCTTGACAGAGGCCAGGGGTTGAAAATGGCCAGACTGTGGTTCTTGGCCAATTTGTGTTCTGGGGTCCTTTTGACCATTTTTGGGATTCATGAGATTGGGCGCCAAAATTGGCTCAGGTGGTCCCACTTGTGGTTTGGGACACACCTGGTGTTGAGGAATTGTGGTTTGCCCTGCTGGCCCCTTTTGCCCCCATTGGATTTAGGCCAAAAGTGGCCTAAGGGTCCCATGGACTGTGGGCCATAGAGGCCATAGGGGGCCCAACTAGGCCTTAGACCCCATAATCAAAGGGGTGGGGCCAAGGGCCCTGGTGCTGGCTAGAGGGCCAGAAGACCCCCCAAAGTCCAGATTAACCCCCAGGCCCAAACAAAAGGTATTGGCCTGGGGCTTGGTGAGGTGGAGAATTGGCCAAAAGGGCCAATAGATGCAGGATATGGCCTGAGGCATTAAATGGCCAGTGACAGGTGTTGTGGCCCAAAGGCCATAAAACCCAATATGGTACAATTGGCCATAGAACTAATGACATGACCAATTGGCCATGAAATGAGGTTAGGATAGATCTTCCACAAACATCCATTGGGGGGATGATTACATGTGGTTGTGAAATATTCTCTCAAGTCAGCCATAGAGTTTTGCTTGAATTAGTAAAACACTACTCAAAACAACTCTCATCTACTGTGGATCAAACTTAAATAGAAATATACATCGAAAAAGGCAACAAACAGAGGAATATTATTGATGCAGTGGCTAAAGTCAACATACAATGGAAATCTTCAAGAGTATATTCATAACAGTTGAATGTTGATGATGGCTCTTGAAACAGTCATAAGTCACATTACTGCCAAACTTCATACATTTACTCTACTTGGCAAACTTTATGACAATCCCAAAATTAATCAATATGTTGAGGTCCTCAGTTTTGATGAATATCTCATTGAAAACCAGAAATCGTTTGATAGAAACTCCAACACTTCTACAATAACTCAAAGATTCAAGAAAGTAATACAACTATTTGTCTGCCACAGACCTAATATCTCAGTCATATGCACCTTACAAGATGACTTGTTATTGTTCAAACAGGTAGAAATACCCAAACTGCACTTCCCACTAAAAACAAGAATGTATATTGATAAAGGTTAAATGTTGATGATGGCTCTTGAAACAGTCAACATTCATTTTCCTGCCAAACTTAATACATTTACTCTATTGGGAAAACTTTCTGGTGATCCCAAAATTCATCAATAAGTTGAAGTCCTCAGTCTTAATGAAGATCTTATTTGAAAACCAGAACTAGTTTGATAGAAACTCAAACACTTCTACAATAATTTGAAGATGCAAGAATTACTACCACCAATTGTCTGCCACAGACCTAATATCTCAATCATCTGGACCTTAAAATATGACTTATTATTGTTCAAACAGGAAGAAAGAACAAAACTCCACCTCCCACTAAAATGAAGAATGCTTTGCCATACATACAGAATTAAGAACTTTTTGTTGTTGAAACAACAAAAGGAAGACTGGGTACAATTAGAATTCCTCCACACACATATCAACTGATCAAGCAGTGATCACTCATAGAGTGTCCCTTCTCATCAAAATGGAATTTATTGTTGATCGTGGTGCTACACATCACATGTTTGAGCCTTAAGGTATATTCTACATACCCAAACAGTCCACAATCAATATTAAAATAAATTCTGAACTATGCATAACCCATAAGTCATTCATATATGCAAAATTCATCATTCTTTATTTCACAAAGGATGAATAACTATTTAGTGAGTAGGTAAGTCCATGGATTCAAGGTCAGATTTGGACTCTACACAAAAATTCACTTAGGGCAGCTCCATAGAGTTAATAAGCTTAAATTAACTCTTTGAGGTGGTAATAAGGACAATACCTCAATACCATATAAAAGAATTGTGAAAAGTTTTGTTTTCTCAATTTCCCCCCAAAATAATGGGAATGTGAGAAATCCCATGTTACATATACACTGAGAATAGTGTTATTCTTTTTTGTGGCACTCAGAATCATGGTATTATTACATAAAGCTTTGGTACAGCAATGATGGATATCAGTCTTGGAGCCTGAATTACTATTTTTGATGTGAAAATAGCTAAGGGGGACAAAATACATCAAAGAGAGCCAAGGTACCCAACTTCTGAGGCCTCTGAAGAATAAATAGCTCTAAATCTCGGAGATATGGTTGATCATGGCCCAATTTGTATCATAAAACCTTTTGGGAACCTAGTTACCAAGTTAAAATCTCATTAAACATAAGAAAATTGCAAATAAGCTGATATTTTGATGTGACAACGAGGTAAAGAGCAACCTGAACTCCTGTAAACATATAAATTCTTAGTTATTCTAAATTCCTAAGCCTTAAAATAGTAATTCAAACATTCTTTGCACTGTTATCCATTGCTTTACCTCATAGCAACCAGCTATACTTTGCTATTTGCAATTCTATGTAGAAATGAGGTAATCACTTCAAAAATTCATTAAAAATACAGTTCTTATTCAATCTTTCTAAAATTTCAGCTCCAATGGATAATGGTATGACTAACATTGAAGGCAAAAAAAATCATGCTTTCATAAGGAAAATTAAAAGTCTTCCCTGCAGTCCATTTTTGATGATTCCACTCGAAACACTGAATCTTCAAAAATTCACAGAAATACAACCTGTGTTGGAATATCTAATAACATCAATAAATTTGAGAAATGAATGTTAATTTTTAAGTAAAAGAATATTTACAGTTGTTAATTCTTTGATTTTCAATCATAAATGGGTTGGTGGTCACATAAAAGCCTCAATTAAGTAATTATGATAATCTTCATTGACAAGAGATAATGCAATCATTAACCCAAAAAATATTACTGCTTTCTCACTAGTTTGTTTTGAAGTTTGCTTCATGGCACGCCTCTGTGAGCTGTTGTTGACTTAACAGATACCTTCTCTTGCCATTTTTTCCAGATCATCTTATTATCCAATTATGACTTTATTACCAACAAGTAAGTATTAGTTGAAAATATTTGTTAAAGTGTTTTATTATTTCATAATAAATAAGAAAGGGCTGAAAAAATATAAAAAACTATAATTTGTTTTGATACTGTTGTAAATCAATTTTGATCCCTTAAATCCACAATTTACCCATTGAATTGCTCTACCAATCTCTCCCCACGGTTCATTGGAGTATTAATGAGTGTTTTTTATGAATTCTTAATGTTTTTCTCTAGTAATATTTTTCTTCAATAACTATATTTTTAATGATTCTTGGAAAATATAATTATATATTAAAATAATTTTATTATTTTAATGAAGAAGTTTTCTTTTTAAATTACTTCTTGTAATCAATTCTTGTAGAGAATTGCTTCTTAGTGTGTTAATCACTAGGAGTGTATAACAAGTAAGAGGAATAAATAAATAAATAAATAATTATTTATTTAATTGTGGTAATGATAATTTCATTTTTATATTTAATAAGAAAAGTCATAGTACTGTTGATTAATAGTAATATTATCAACAGTTTCAAAGAAATACTTTACATTTGGGGGCTGGCCATGTTTTTTGAACCTTTTAACCTTAATTGATATATTTTTAAGGTCTAAAATATATTGATTTAATTATTTTTTCTTTCAATTTGAAGTTAAGATTGTTTTTATTTTTGAAATTTTCTATAGAATATTTTTCTTTGAGGAATTTGGCTTGAGTTTATTCTATTTTACACATGGCTTTTTCACATCCAAATACCTATGAAGTTATTCTTAGAGCTACTCTGGATTAATTTAGATTTGATATCTTAAAATTTGAAAAATTTTTCTCCTGTTAAAAAATAATAACCTTATAAAAAAATCCTGAAAAATATTCTGAAAGTATAAAAATAAGTTTTCTTTTATCAATTTTTCTCTAGTGTCTTTAATCACGTATATTGCAGCTGGTAATAAGCTGAGAAAGAGATATATCAATAGTTCAGAATCTTCAGAAGCAAAATCTGAAGAGAGTATTGAAGTGCAAATTGATAAAAGTGACACTTTATTCAAGGCAGAAATATTCAAACAACCACCAAAAGGTGTGTGTTTTCTGTCTTTATTCTTTAATTTTTCTTAAATTGACATGAAAATGGTGCATAAAAGAAATGGAAGCAACTCTTCAATCAAACAACATGGATGTGGAAAGAGAAGAGGAAAGATCAGAACCATATCTGCCAAGTCTTCCTCAAGAAAGACATGTCTGAAGGACGCCAGAGCTTCCCCCCATTCCCCAAGGTCTGAACCTATAAGCTTTGAAATGGACTCTGAGTCTGAAATGATTCAATGTAATGTTTTAAGGTCTGAAACATTTCCAAGTTGCAGCCATAGAAATATATCAGTCTTAGTACAAACGCTGGTACAGAGAAGCCAAGGAAGAGGAGTGGGAAATATGGACAAGCCTTTGGCATGGCGCTATGAAATCCCACTTACACATAAAGAGTTTTATGGGTGAGGAGAAGACCAAAAAACACTTAGGAGGATGGAGTAAATTTTCTTGCAAAGAAAAGGTCAAAAAGATAAATAATTGGTTTAAGAACCAAAGTCTTTTATCCATATACCAGAAGAAAGAGTTGGAAATGACCGCAGCTTTGGAGAAAGAAGGCCTAGTGGCTTAAACCAGCTCCAAACCAGCTCCAGAAGTGTACAAGGACAATAAGAAGCACCTAAGAAGTAGCAGAGAGGTCTCAAGAACAATCAATGCAAGGGAAAATGTAGAGCCAATTGGCATAGACCTTACCCACAAGGGTACAGGACCCCCAAATTGGAGCCTTCAGCCATGGAAAATGTCTTCAATATGGCAAAAACGCTTATGGAATTCACAGCCAAAGCGCAGGAAAGCATGAACAGAACCTTTCCATGCAAATAATAGATGAGGTGAAAGCTATTAAATCTATTATTGATGTACAACTTGGTAAATTTAATGCAAAATTTAAGAAATTAATATCAGATGTCAATTACTTGAAAAAGAATGATAGAGCTTGTACTGAAATTTATAAAGTGACAAGGGTCAAACTTGAGTCAATTTTAGCCACATGTGACAGAATTGAAAGAAAATGTCAAGTAAAGAATGATGAATTGGAAGGTCTTTCAATTACTAAGATTACTTACCAACTTGTCATTTTAAAAACTCATGTTTCAGAAATAGTTAATAATACCAATCTTCGAGAAGTGACAGTGAAAGGCTGAAATCAAAGGATGAAGTAATTGCACATGTAGAGAAAATTAACAAGAATTATGATCCAAATTAATGTATGCCCAGACATCAAACACCTGTAACTACAGAAAAACTTTCTGTGAAAGAAATTTAAACCCATTTTCTTGGAGAAAATGCAATCTGTGAAGAAGATATTCACAAATTAGAAGAATTTACAACATCTTCTGGTGAAGGAGAATATAACCATATTGCGTCAATAATAACAGTAAATTTTTTGCAGGAGGATCTTCATATACCTAGTAAAATTATAGTAGGAAAATTACACTCCTTGTTTACCAGAGATTCAAAAAAAGGTATCAAAAGATGAGAAAAGACCACGGTAAACAAGAACAACTTTGGTGGAAATCTGAGATAATCACCAAATAGGGAAGAATTCTTTGAGATTTAAAATGGATAATGCTTTTGAAAGCTCCATTTTAAGCTCAGAAAAGGATAAACCACTTACTTCATTCCTCAAAAAAAAACAGATTATCTGCTTTACACCCAGATATGTCTGACTCAATGATTAATATGAAAATACTAAGAAAATGTGAAGGAGAACTAGAGCATGCTATCAAATACAGATGTGTAGAGACCTGTTCAAAAGAATACTACATAAATGCAATGGAAGGTATCATTACTAGGACAAGAATTTGTAAAACTTGGACTAGAAGCCCTATGGACTCCAAAATGGTTCCAAAAAATTCCAGAGAGGATGAAAGACCTGAGAGACCTATATTAAAGTGTCACAAATATGGAAGGACTTCAAATTTAGCCAAAAATTGCACCAAGCAGACTAAAATAAATGAAGTTCAAGCAATTGGACAAGCTCAGTGTGCTGAAGAGAAAGGAGAATCTGACCAAGATTCTGCAATCTCTGAAGACACACTGATAGAGGACTGGTCCATTCAGAACACTATAGATTTCTTTAAAGTTACTGAAGTCCATACTCACTTGCCATAATATTGTGAAGATCTCTAGAGCCTTATCAATGACCAAGATGACAGGATATTTAAGGCTAAAACTTCTCAATTCAAAGGATACACTTCTGGGGCACCTTGTATCACATCAATACTGATGAATGATGTTGAATCCAGAAGAAATTTAGATACAGGAGAATTTTGAAATTGTGTGGTCAAGGACTACATTCAAGCCATACCAAGTGGATTGAAGAACAATCTATTACAAAAGGAAGGTGTGCAATTCAATAGTTCCAGAAATAATATCTAACCTTTGGGCATATTAGAGACTAATCTTGTATTTCCACACTCTGAAGGAAGTGTGAGAATAAAAATAGAGATAGTAGTAATGCACAGTTGTACATCTCAACATATCATTCTTGGAAATGATTACTTGAATATTTAAATGATTGACATCAATAACCATAAAGACAGATATTTCACAATTGGAGCAAATAAAAGACAGGAGTTGGATTTTTCCAATACGTCCAAACAACTAACAGTTGTAACTCCAAATAAGGGTACTTACAAGGGAGAATTTGTGACCAATCAGCTTGTTGAAGCACAGATTATTCCGTCATTATCACCCAAGATGAAAAATGAGCTTGTCAATGTGTTATACACATATAAGAATGCATTTGCTTCAGATAAGGAACCATTACACGCCTTGAGAGGACATGAAGTTAATATTACTCTTAATATTGGCAGACCATACCCTTCAGCACTTAGAAGACAAGCTTACCCACAACCCCAGAGCTAGGGAAGCCTTAGAAAAATATATTCAAGAGCTAATACAGCTTGGTTCACTAAGAAAAGTAGGCCATAATGAGGAAGTTGAAGTAACAAAACCTGTTATAATTGCATGGCATAATTATAAATAAAGAATGGTTGGATATTTTAGAGAATTGAATACCTACACAGTTCCAGATAGGTATCCAGATCCTAGGATCCAGGAAGACTTGACCCCATTATCAAAAGCCAAGTATATAACTTCCATTGATGCATTCAAAGGTTTCCCTAAAAATTTTGCAACTCCCAAAACAAAGAAATTACTCAGAATTAGGGCTCAATGTGGTATCTATGAGTATCTTAGAGTTCAATTTGGTATTAAAAATGCTCCAGCAAATTATCAAAGAATTATGAATACCATCTTCCCAACAGGATTATATGAGGGATGGCTCATTATTTATATTGATGATATAATCATATGTTCAGATTCATGGTCCTTGCGCCTTTAAATACTTGAAAGAGTAATGGAAAAAGTTGAAGTAGTAAATATGAAGATCTCACTAAATAAATGAAACTTTGGATTTGAATAAATTAAAGCATTGGGAGATATTTCTTCTGGTTCACACTTGAATATTGACAAAAACAAATTAGAAGCAGTAGTACTTAAACCAATAACCCAGAATAAAAAGGATATGATGTATTATCTTGAATTTTCCAGATATTAAAGAAAACACCTGAGGGACTTTAAAATTCTGGCCAAATCGATCTATATAATCTGCAATCAACAGAAAGGATTCGAGAGGACGCAGGAAATAATTGAAGCTTATGAGAAGATAAGTAAAGCTTTCACAGAAGCACCCTTACTCCTTATGCCATACTGGAATATACCTTTCAAATTTTACTTTGGTGCATGTAGAGACAGATTAGGGGAAGCCCTACATCAAGTTCAAATCATTGATTAAAAACCTACAGAAGGACCAGATTGTTATATCTCAAGGAAAATAAAACCAACAGAAGCCAGATGGGGTGCAAGGCAAATGGAGTATTTATGTTTGGTATGGGCACTTGAGAAGATACACTATTACCTTGATGGAAGTGTTTTTGAAATGGTAACTGACTTTAATGCAGTGAAATCACTCATCAACATGAAAATACCCAACAGCCATATGTTAAGATGGCAAATAGCCATTCCGAAATGTAGAGGTAAATTGAATATAGTTCATGAGGCGGGAAATATTCATAAGAATTCTGATGGACTTGGTAGGTGGAAATTAGCAAATAAACCTGATATCCCAGCTTATGTGCCTTTAGAAACAGAACTACAGATTCCAATTGAAGGACTTAACATAACTGATATTGGAACTGAATTCTTTGAAGAAGTCAGAGAGTCTTACAAGAAGGATAAGAATTGCCATATCTTGACAGCCTTGCTGGATAAAAACTGAAACGACACATCTCTGATTAATTAATTAGATGAGGTATGGAAAACGTACCACTCTGAAGGAAGATTTGACTTAATTGAAAGCATAATTTACCACAGAGCCAGATATTCTTGTGTAATGAAATTATGCAGTAGATTTTCTATAAATAACATTATCAATGAATGTCATGATAGCATCTATTCTGGAAACATTTCAGAAGAAAGAACACTTGAAAAAGTAAAAAACTGTGCATGGTTGCCATATTGGAGAAAAGAAAACATTGAATACTGTCATATCTGTGACAGATGCCAAAATTTAGACAGGAGTACAGGAAAGAAATTTGGACTTAAAATCCATATTCAAGAACCAAAATCCCCTTGGGAAGTTTTTCAGATGGATTGGGTCACAGCACTTCTACAAAGTGGTGACAGAAGTTGTAATTCTTTTTTAGTAATTTTTGCAGATACAGAAAAACTGCCATATTCTTGCTATGTCATAAGGATGACACTGTTATGGATACAGCTCTGCTTCTTTTGAATAGAGTTATTTCTCATACTGGGTTATTTAAAAATATCACAAGTGACAGAGATACCAAGCTCACATCTGCACTTTGGACTACTCTTCAATGATTGTTTGGGACCAAATGATCACAATATATAGCATACCACTCTCAAACTGATGGGCTACCAGAAAGACTGTTTCAAACTTTAGAAGACATGATAAGCAGATTCTGCACCTATGGATTGGAATTCAAAGACTCAGATGGATTTACTCATGAATGGTGCACTCTAATATATGCATTGGAATTGGCATATGAAACATCAGTGCATTCTTCCACAGGTCAAACTCCTGCTATGTAGCAAAAGGATGGAATCCAAGACTCCCAGAAGACACACTGAGGAAAGACTCAATTGAAATCAAACCTACAGCTTCCAGATTTGAGATTATGCTAAAGTAGGTGAAACACCATGAAAACAATGCATTAATGACACTTTTGACTATGAAAAACCAAAGTGGGACAAGAGTTCAAAAGTACCAGACCTCAAAGTAGGAGACTTAGTTCTAGTAGAAAAAATGGATTTTAATAATATCAAAGGCCCAAAAAAAGCTTAAAGATTTTTATTTAGGGCCTTTTTTTATTGTTTCCTTACATAGAATCAATGCAGTTTGAGTGAAATTGAGTGGTGAATTGGAAAAATATCATGCCACCTTCTCAGTCAGCTTGATAAAGCCTTATCAACCAGGTGATAAAGAATTGTTTCCTTTAAGGAAACAAACTCCTTTAACTGTACCACCAGTGGAACAGAGTGAAAACAAAAAGATAAAGAAAGGAGACTTAGGGGTAAAAATAAAAGAGAATATCTTGCCAGGTATAGAAATCCAGCACAGGAAGACAAATTGCTGGCAGAATCAGAAATACCTGAATCAGATAAGCTCTTGAGAAGATTTGGACATGAAAGAAAGCCACAACCCTGAGTATGTCTATAGATGTGCTTTAAATTACTTGATCTAAGTAGTGTAAAGAGGTTGGAAAGTGGAAATTGACCCCCTTTGGGGCCTTTTTTCTTCTTGATATCTTTAATAAAATTGTAGTACAACTTTATTTTTTGGTGGGGGAATGTAAGCCTTGAGATATATGTTAAGTACCCAAATAGACCACAATTAATATTACAATGAATTCCCAAATATGCATAACACATAAGTCATGCACATATCCAAACTTCATCATTTTTGATTTCAGAAAAGATGAATAACATTTTAGTGAGTAAGTAAATCCATAAATTTAAGGGAAGATTTGGATTCTAAATAAAAATTAAACTAGGGTAGCTCCATAGAGTGAATAAGCTTAAATTAACTCTATGAGGTGGTAATATGGGAAATGCTTCAATACTACATAAAAGAAGTGTGAATTTTTTTTGTTTTTCTCAAAGTCATGCCAAAATAATGCAATTTGAGAAATCCCATGTTATATATGCACTAAAAATAGTGTTATGCATGTTTGTGGAACCTACAACTATGGTATTCTTACATAAAGGTTTGATACACCCATAGTGGATCTCAGTCTTGATGTGAGCCTTATAGGTATTTTCAAATACCCAAAAGACCACATATGAAAAATTAAGCTATAAATATAAATAAAATAAATTTATTGATATTATAAAAATAAAAATTGAAATATAAATACAAATTTATATTTAAAAATCAAAAATTAATTATAATGTAAGAATAAAATTACAATAAAATTTACAATTATGAAAATACATTTTTACTTGTAAAAATTAAGTAAGAATGAATTTTTAATAAAAATTATGAAATTAAAATATTTTGGGTAAAAAGTTATATAAAATATATTATAACTTTTATCCAATAAATAAACATAAACAAATTGTCACACCATTGGATTCCTCATGAAAAATAAAGTGGGGTCACTTCTTGATGAAATTTCTGTGACTCAACTCTAAATAAGCTTAAATTAAGTTCTTAGTATTTTTCAAAAAAAGTATGAAAGTCCTCAAAACCTTAATTTAATTCACACCACATGTGGTGTTAACCATCAATTTTTGTGTTAAAATTGGGGTGTTGTGTTTAGCTTAGAAGTTATGAGGAATTGAAGTATTTTCAATTGAAATGGAAAAATGTGTGTGTGTATTACATAAGTGATCTTCAATTTACATATGAGGTTTCAATTATTACAGATGTGTAATGAAAAACTCTGTGAACCTTTGAGATATGATCACATACCCAAAAAGCTCACAAGAAATATTTAAAATAATCATACATTAAAAATAATTACCTTAAAACTACAAAAATGCCATAAATTGGCATAAAACTTGGTTTTACTTAAGAACAAATGGAGAAACATGTAAAATAAATTATACCATTGGATTCTCCATGGTAAAATACACATATACAACTTTTATGGAATATCTGTAAAGTCAATATTTAATGAGTTATAAGTAATAATACCTTATAAAAAACATAAATCCTTATTTATTTCAAAGACCAATGAAACAAAATGTAAAATAAATGGTACCATTGGATTCTACATAGAGATCCACATATAAAACAAACAAGAAGCTAAGCTCCAAAGTCAATACTTAAGGAATTAACCTGAATATATGCACTTTTTTGGTCAACACATATCTTCAAGGATTTTAGCTAATATATTTTGAAATATGCATGATAGAGTGATGAACCAAAAAGCAAGTCATCACGTAATTACTGTAGGAGTACAGAAATGAAGTTTATTTAAAAAGCTATAAACAAGGTTAAAACCTGTAAGGGGTTATTGATTAAAATCAACAGAGCTGTTGACCACTTTGTTGTGAAAGTGGTCCAAACTTAAAAAAAAGTAGACAGTTGGATTCTACTAGTTCATTTGTGAAGAATTATGTATTTTATATTAAAATATTCAAGGTATAACCCCTTGAAATCATGGTTTGAAGTTTACAATATTAAATTTCAACAGAACAAATGAGTTACAAGACAAATCATCAAAAAGAGAGTTTTGATGATGTAATGAAATGATCTTGGCAGAATAATATGGCTATGCCAAGCTATTCGAATTCACTCTCTGAATTTCTGTAGCATGTAAATCTTAAACATTATTAAGGATCAAAGTTTGAGCTTAATTTGATCATTTATGATCACTCACTGTAACCTTAAATTAAGTTTAACAGTCATATAAGTGATACAATTGGTGAATAATGTTAGTTTATGATTAAAACTAATAAAATCCACGAATTTTGGGGTTCTGCCAAGCCTTGACGCCATCAAACCTAGAGCTATAGTGATAACTCTAAATAATGGTGTAATGATGAGATCAGATGGTTTGATCATGATGTAATCATCACCAAACCTTAAACTATTGATCAATTCCAGTGGATATGATCAGTGCACGTCTACTACAAGCCTGTTGGACTCTAGGAGGGAGGTATTTACTATAAATAGAGCTGTTTTTACTCTGTTTTCCCCTCAGACGCTTACAAAACATTAAATCATTAAACAAAAAGGTAATTTCTTTAATCTTTATATATAAATATTCTATATGATTAAAGACCAAATATCATCTTATAATAAGATTCATCTTTGACATGATTATTTCAATTTTTTGAATGTTTTGTTTAAATCTCTCTTAAAAGTCTCAATTCCACGTAAAATCAAGAAAAATTGTAATTTCTCTTAAAACGTTATTGTAACTACAATTCAAATAAGTTTTATTTACATTTCTAGGCGTAAATTTATTCAAAATGATTATATTAAGCATTAAAAGTACATTATTTCTCTTATTATAATAATTTTCATCTATTATTACTTTTTAGTAATTCCATAATTGATATAAATAGTATTTATATTAATCTATAACTTTAATATTGGTAATATTATTGTTATTAATTGTTTTATATCAATAAAAAACCTTTTTCACACCTTTATTATTTTTTGGTAACAATAATAAAGTGCTTTTAAATATATTAATTACTTTATATTAATATATTTATTTTATATATATTAATTTTATAATATAAATTATATTATTATATTTTTTTAATAATATAATTATTTACGCCGTAATTATAATAATTATTTATTATTATAATTATTTTTAGCTTATTTATTTCATTTATAAGGACATTCATAGTACAATAAGTAAAATATTAGTAATTTTCACTTATTGTTTCATAGTCAAACCTTACATTTGGGGCCCTGGCCATGATATTTACTCTAAAAGACCTTTAAAAAGATTCTAATTGGGCTTATCCAATAATAAATTATAATTATAATTAAAAAAATTTATGATAATTTTATATTTATTGATTTAAAAGCTATTGAGGAATTTGGAAAGCAATTGTACTGTCTTACATGTGGTTTTTCACATCCTTAGACTTGCAAAAACTTCCTTTGAGTGACTCTGGTTATTAAAAAAAAATTTTATAAATTAAAAATAATTTTATATTATAAATTAATTTTATAAAAGAATCATATTCATTTGTGTTTTGTTCGTTACAAGTAAAAACATAAAATATAATAAAATATATTAAAAACCAATAAATAGGTTATTTTATTCATTTTAATTTCATTTCTTTACTTATTTTTACTTTTTAAAAGATATAAAAGCAATTTTTACGTGGAAAATTGCCATATCTTACCAAAAATAACACTTTTATATAAAAGACTTATATTTATTTATCTTTTTTAGTGCTGGAAGACAACCCAACAGAGGACAACCAAACCACTGTTGAAATATTGGTGGAAGAAACTTGTCAAAGTTCTCCAACATCCATAATTACTAAGAAAAAGAAAGCCAAGAAATTGGACTTTCCAGGACCCACTATTCAGGACTCTGAAGGTGAGTACCTCATTTATAAATTGCCATAAGAAGAGTTCCTGTTCTAAAATCTTCTTATTTCTTATTTTTCTTAAAATATGACTACCAGAAGAGGCTCCCAATGCTCCATCCAATCAGATGGATATGGACTCAGAGGTAGAGTTTATTCCTCAAAAGGGAAAAGGAAGGGCAATATCCCCAGGGAAACAGAATCCACACAAGGAAGTGCCTTATCCCAAAGGCAAGTCCCAGAAATGCCCATGATATCTGAACCAGAATTGGAACTAAGTATGAGTGACTCAAACAGGTACAAATCACATTCAATGGGCTCAAATAAACATTTACATGAGCCAGTACAAACAGTACTACACGGTGTACAAGGACAAAGATTGGGAAATGTTTCCCCAAATACACCAAGGAGTGATGAACCGCTGGCACATCCTGAAAAAGTTCCTCAAAGAGGAGAAAATAGTGAGATACTCCAATGGATGGAATCCACTATCATCCAAACCTCAAATCAAAAAGATCAAGGAGTATCATGCCAAAAATAAGGAGGCAACCAAGGAAGAAGCCCCAGTAGCTTCTACCAGCAAGCCCCAAGCCAACCCACTTCCCCAAGAAGGGAAGAAGAACAAGAAAAAGAATTGGAGAAAACCATATTCCCCAAGTTATGGCAATTCACCTCCTTGGATCCCCATATGGCATATCAAGCCACAGTCCTTTTATGGCCAATTGGCTATATCCATCACCAGTGGCAAATATGGCCACTTCATCAGCTTATGGACCATTTATGGACATTTGTGTTTTGGGGCCTTTATGGCCCTTCACCTCAATCCAGAAGCCATAGCAGCAATTTATGCCCAAATGGGTATTTCTGGTCATTTCCCTCAAAACCAGGGGAAATGGCCCAAAACGCTGTTTTTGGCCATTTGGGCTCATAATGCGCATTTGCACACTTTTGTGCATTTCTGCGCATTTTGCGCACTTTGCCCATTTTTGCACACTTTGACGCAAAGTGTCCAAAAGACACTTTCCCGCCCTTTGGGCCAGTTTCTGGCTCAGAACCCAAAAGTGGCAAAAAACCCCAAAGGACCCAGAAACACCTTTCAAAGCTCTGAAGCCATCACATAAATCTTTTTCCCCTCTGTCTTTCCATCTCAAGACCTTTGGATGTAATCGTCTTTCCAATGAACCAATATGCCATAAATGATGTTATATATCATTATGCATCATTTTTCAACAGCAATTCAATGGTGGCAATATCAAATGGTCATTTCAACATTCCAAAATATCATCACGTCATCAAGGTACCCAATCATTCAGAGGACTCATCAAGGCTCAAGAGCAAGTGTTTCAGCATCAAAGACCAATCATGCCATCAAGACGTCATTGGATAATTTCATTCACAGTATTCCTCCAAGGCAATACTGTTCAAACATTCTCAAGGAATTCAAGAGGCAGTTCATTCATTCATTCAATTGTCAAGTGTCAAAGATCCACCCAATCCATCTTGGCAACCACCTTCATTTCAATACAGTCTGGGTCCATCAATAACTGTATTTCATTTTCAAGCATGGGAAATTCATTCAACCCAGTTCAATTTCAATATTAGCCAGCTGTATCGATTCCCAAAACAATCAATACAGCCTCAAGGATCAATACAGATCAGTTTTCAGCCTGAAGAACTCAAGCTCCCAACTTTTCACATATACCGGCTACCCTTTCCACCCTGGGGGGTTTTTCCCCAGTAAATTAATATAGTTTGATTTTATTTTATCTTTACTTTCTTTTCATTCTGTTAAGTGAATACTGATATTATCAAGTCAGTCATTTAGCACCTTTTCTCTTATTCTTTCCTCCCCTGTAAATGGATGTTTGGTGGTCATATCCTTAGTAATTCCATTATTCATTTTGGCAGGTTGAAACAGTGATTAAGGACTTACTTGGTCGGCTCTTTGGCCATTTGGCTTCTCTATTCTCTTTTGCACTTTGTCTTTGTAATTGCATTCTTCTTAGAGAAATTAAATTCTTTATTTTGATTTCTTTATCCTTTTGGAGTCTTCCAAGTGAGTGCCCTGATTGCTGAGTGCCAGGCCGCTCTTGTTTTCTGTCCAAGCGCCCCTGTGACAACTGTGGGATTTTTGAATACTTAAGAATGGCATTTGGCATTAGAAATGCACCTTCCCATTATCAAAGGATGATGAACACCATATTTCCTGAAGAATTATCAGAAGTATGGTTAATTATCTATATTGATGATATCATAGTTTGCTCAGAATCTTGGGAAAATCACCTTACAAGACTAGAAAGGGTATTAAAAAAAATGGACAAGTGAATATGAAAATTTCCTTGAAAAAGTGTCATTTTGCATACAGTGAACTAAAAGCACTAGGACATGTTGTATCTGGACTTAGTCTAGGCATAGACAAGAATAAATTAGCAGCAGTACTACTTAAGCCAATGCCTCAAACCAAAAAAGAAATGCAATCATTTCTAGGATTTTCTGGTTACTATAGACAGCATATAAAGGAATTTGCAAAAATTGCTAAATCCTTGTATAAGCTATGTGACCAACAAACAGTCTATGAAATGACAGAAGAAAGAGTCAAAGCATATGAAGAATTGAAAAATTTCTTAACAAATGCCCCATTTCTTCTAATGCCAGATTGTCAACTACCCTTCAAACTTTACATTGATGCTTGTGGAGAAGGAGTAGGTGCTGCACTACACCAGACACAAATTATTAATGATAAACCAGTGGAAGGACCAATTTGTTTTATTTCAAGACAAATAAAGCCAACAGAAGCAAGATATGGAGCAAGCCAAATGGAATGCCTCTGCTTAGTGTGGGCCTTAGAAAAACTACATTATTACTTGGATGGAACAATATTTGATGTGATTACAGACTGTAATGCTGTAAAATCTCTATTAAATATGAAAACTCCAAATAGAAATATGCTGAGATGGTAAATTGCTATCCAAGAATATAGAGGAAATATGATTTTTGCTCATAAATCTGGTGATATTCATAAAATTGCAGATGGTCTTAGCAGATGGGCTCTAGCAAATACCCCTGACAATCCAGCATTGGTACCACAGGAAGAGCACCATATAGAAGGAATATGTGTTACAGACATTGGCACAGAATTCTTTAACCAAGTTAAAGAAAGCTATAAGATAGACAAGAATTGCCATATATCAACCTAACTTCTAATGAAAGACTGCAAATACCCATCACTTTCATCAAAATTAGATGAAACATGCAAAAAGGCATATGATGAAGGAAGATTCCACCTCCTTGATGGAATCCTCTACCATAGAACAAAACACACATGTGTTTTGGCCTTAACAGATAGAACCCTGATAAACACTATTTTACATGAGTGTCATGATAGTGTTGCAGCTGGACACCTTTCAGAAGACAGAACACTAGAGAGGGTGAAAACCTGCTCTTGGTGGACAAATTGGAAGAAATATGTTGCAGAATACTGCCAAACCACTGACAGATGTCAAAAAGCCAACAGAGCCACAGGAAAGAAATTTGGAATGATGATCCAAATCAAAGAACCAAAATCCCCTTGGGAAATAGTTCATATGGATTGCGTAACAGCATTACCTCCAGGAGGAGACAGAAGCTATAATGCATGCCTAGTATTAGTTGACAGGTATAGAAATACTCCCATGTTCCTACCATGTCACAAAGATGACACAGCTATGGACACAGCCATAATGATATGGAATAAAGTTATTAGCCATACAGGCTTATTCCAGAATATTATAAGTGACAGAGACCCAAAGTTCACTTCAGCATTATGGACAAATCTCCATAACTTGTTTGGGACAAAATTATCATTCTCAACAGCTTACCATCCTCAAACTCATGGCTTAGCAGAAAGAATGATACAGACCTTGGGGGACACGATCAGAAGATTCTGTGCTTATGGACTAGAATTCAAAGATTCTGATGGTTTTACCCATGGTGGTGTACACTAATACCAGCTCTTGAGCAGGCATATAAAACATCAATCCATTCTTCTACTGGCAAAACACCAGCAATGCTAGAAAAGTGTTGGAATCCAAGATTTCCTTATGATACCCTCAAAAAGGACTTAGTGGATATACATGCAACAGAAAGCAGCTTTAAGATAATGCTTGACAAGGCAAGACACTATGAAAACAGATGTATGCAAGATGCTTTTCAATATGCAAAACAAAGATGGGATAAAAGACATAAACAACCCAACTTCAAAATAGGAGACTTGGTCCTAGTATCAACCCTTAATTTCAATAAAATAAAAGGTCCAAAGAAATTGAAAGATTCCTTTGCAGGACCATTTATGATAAAAGCACTTCATGGACCCAATGCTGTGCAATTGGAACTCACAGGTGAATTAATGAACAAACACCCAACTTTCCCTTTAAGCCTGATAAAGCCTCACAGCTCAAGTGAGAAGGAGTTATTTCCACTAAGAAATAAACCCCCACTTGAAATTCCCCCCTTGGAAGAAGGGGAAGAAAAGAAAATTGTAAAAGTCCTTAAAGAAAGAAGGACAAGAAACACAAAAGAAAGAGAATACCTTGTAAAGTATAGAAATTCAACTCAAGAAGATGAATGGCTACTTGAGAAAGATATAACAAATGCTGATAAACTACTAAGAAGGTTCAGAAATGAAAGAAAACCTGAAAAATAGAAAATTTAAGCATTATTGAGCTTCAAGACTAACAAAGTCTATTGAAGAGGTAGGACAGTGGATGATACCCCAATTACACATATCAGATTGTGGTACAATCTTTTTTGGTGGTAGGGAATGTGAACCTTTGAGATATGACCACATACCCAAAAAGGTAACATAAAATGACAAAAATGCCATAAATTGGCATAAAACTTGGTTTAACTTGAAAGCCAATGAAGAAACATGTGAAATAAATTATATCATTGGATTCCCCATGGAAAATACACATATACCATTTTTATGGCATATCTGTAAAGTCAATATTTAATGAGTTATAAGTAATAATACCTTATAAAAGACATAAATCTTAATTTATTTCAAAGACCAATGGAACAACATTTAAAATAAATGGTACCATTGGATTCTTCATAGAAATCCACATAGAAAACAATTAAGAAGCTAAGCTCCAAAGTTAATACTTAAGGGTTTAAGCTGAATATATGCACTTTTTTTGGTCAACACATATATTCAAGTATTTTAGCTAATATCTTTTGAAATATGCATGATAGAGTGATGAAACAAAAATAAAGTCATCACGTAATTACTGTAGGAATACAAAAATGAAGTTTATTTCACAAGTTATAAACAAGGTTAAAACTTGTAAGGGATTATTGATTAAAATCAACAGAGCTGTTGACCACTTTGTTGTGAAAGTGGTCCAAACTTGAAAAAAAAGTAGATACTTGGACTCTACTAGTTCATATGTTAAGAAGGATCTCTTTTTTATTATAATATTCAAGGTTTAACCCCTTGAAATCATGGTTTGAAGTTTAAAATATTAAATTTCAACAGAAAAGATGAGTTACAAGAAAAATCATCAAAAACAGAGTTTTGATGATGTAATTAAATGCTCTTGGCAGAATAATAGGATTCTTCGAAGCTATTAGGATTCACTCTATGAATTGCTTTAGCGTGTAAATATTAAATGCTATCAAGGATCAAAGTTTGAGCTTAATTTGATCATTTATGATCACCCACTGTAACATTAAATTAAGTTTAACAGTCATATAAGTGATACAATTGATGAATACTGTTAGTTTATGATTAAAACTAATAAAATCCACAAATTTTGGGGTTCTGCCAAGCCTTGATGTTATCAAACTTAGAGTTATAGTGATAACTCTAAATCATGGCGTAATAATGAGATAAAATGGTTTGATCATGATGTAATCATCACCAAACCTTAAAATATTGATCAATTCCAGTGGATATGATCAGTGCACGTCTACTAGAAGCCTGTTGGACTCTAGGAG
The DNA here is from genome assembly GCA_023105745.1 of Austropuccinia psidii. Lineage (NCBI taxonomy): Eukaryota > Fungi > Basidiomycota > Pucciniomycetes > Pucciniales > Sphaerophragmiaceae > Austropuccinia > Austropuccinia psidii. The sequence continues at coordinate 62,644,432 of JALGQZ010000007.1, forward strand.
GGAGATATTTACTATAAATCGAGCTCTTTTTACTCTTTTTTCTCCTCAGACACTTACAAAACATTAAATCATTAAGCAAAAAGGTAATTTCTTTGTTCTTTATATATAAATATTTTATATTATTAAAGATCAAAGGTAATCTTATAATAATCTTCATCTTTGACGTGATTATTACAATTATATAATTGTTTTTTAAATTGCTCTTAAAAATCTCAATTCCACGTAAAATCAAGAAAAATTGTAATTTCTCTTCGAAATTTCTTGTAACTACAATTCAAATAGGTTTTATTTACATTTATAGTGGTAAATTTCTTCAAAGTTATTATATTAAGCATTAAAATTAGGTTATTTTCCTTATTTTAATAATTTTTCTCTATTATTACTTTTTAATAATTCCATAATTGATATAAATAGTATTAATATTATATTGTAACTTTAATATTGGTAATATTATTGTTATTAATTGTTTTTTACTAATAAAAAACAATTCATTACACCTTTATTATTTGTTTGTAACCATAATAAAGTGATTTTAAATATATTACTTATCTTATATTAATATATTTATTTATTATATTAATTTTTTTTAATATAAATTATATTATTCCATTTATTTAATAATATAATTATTTTTATGCCATAATTATAATGATTCTTTATTATTATAATTATTTTTATCTTATTTATTTCATTTTTAAGGACATTCATAGTACAATAAGTAAAATATTAGTAATGTTTACTTATTGTTTCATAGTCAAACCCTACAAACTCAATTGAATTACATATGTAAATCATAATTGCATTACATGATGAGGAACCAAAGAAAAAATAAATTGCTAAGATTAATTCGGGGGGGAAAAGACACTTTAGCTCTAAGGGGGAGCTAGATCCCCAAAATTCCTGCTGACTGGCATGGGATTTCAAAGTCCATGCAAAAGCTCATTCCTTTTGGCCGGAAATTGAGTCACAGGGTCTGTGACTCAATTAATGATGAGGTTTTGATACCAACCAGGGTAGTTTTAACTGCTGCCAAGAGGGTAAAACTACCCTTAAGTTAAAACAATGTTAGTAAAAACAGTTTCAACTGATTTCTACACCTCATACACACATTCTGAAGTGTTTTGAAGGCTCTGGACCAGGTATTGCTATAGTAATGTCTGATCTAAGGGTCTAAAACAGCTTAAACCAGCCCTTTTTTGGTCTGAACCAGGGTTCAACAATTCCATAATTCGGTTTTCTGTTGTCAGACTGTTTTTTACGACTGACAAAGAGTAAATTTCACTTTTGGAGTAAGAAAATTGATGGCTACAAAAGAATGTCTTCTTTGCCCCAATTTCCTCTTGATGATAAAATCTTTTCCTTTTAAAATTAGTTTAAACACTGTTACACCAATCAAAAAAAGATTCCAACCACACTTTGCAAAATAATTTTAAACCTTTTACCCACGTGAAAAAATCATTATAGTCATTTTTTTAACTCTTATAATCATTTTACCCCTTGAACCACCCCAAAAGTGAATTAAAGCATCTTTCATCACTGTTAACTTTGTCACTTTGTTTCCAAATTCACTCTGGTCACTTTTGGGCATGTTTTCTCTTTAAATATATTTTTAAAGACTTCATTCTTTAATTAATTTCCTGAAGTTCTTTGCTCAATTAATTCCAATTGAAATTGCTCTTGAAGAAATTTCTTTTGTAGCCTTAAATATCTTTTGTAGAGTATTTTTGAGAAAAAACTTTATTGTTGGTAAAACAATAAATTTTAATTATAGTATTGTTTTATACTTAAAAATTTAAAAAAAATAGAATTGGCATGTTCTCTCTTAAAAATACTATTTATTACTATTTTTAAATAATTTTGCCCTATACAAATTTTGAGGACAGGAAAAGTACTTGATATTTTATCAAAGTTTCATATCCACACCTTACATTTTGGGGCCCAGCCATGGTATTTTACCCATGAAATAATGTTTTACTTTTTTTAAATCTTTTTTTCTTATATTGAAAAATTTAAAAATATATAAAAAATACTGATAATTCAAAAAATCCTGAAAAATATTTTTTTTTAGAATTATAAGTGAGGCTTTATTTTTTATTTCTCTTTTGAAAAACCTTTTTTACTTAATTAATTGGATTTTTTTCATCCATTTTAGTGTCTGAAAACATGGTAAGACAAGAAAATATTTAAACAGCCTCCACAGTTACTAGCATTATTCCTGCAAGCACTGTGATTTCTGACCATAATAGCACTGTTATTATAACTCAGAATAACCAACAAGAGCCGATTTCTTCTAAATTGATCAGCTTGTATACCAGCACTACTCTTCAGAAAGCTAAAAGTTTGGCAAATAGTAAGTTTTTGATGTAAAATGACTATTTTAAACCTTTTTAATCATAAAATATGCCTTCAACCAGATCTGAAGCAACACCACAGAAAAAGACTGGGGACTTGCATACAGGTCCTTTACAGTATCTTCAGCTTATGTCTGAGTGTATCTCTGAAAGTATCCCTAGTTTAACTCACATTCATTGTATTCTGACATTTTTACTCCCCCTTTAATTTTTATTAATATTTTATGAACCTAATATATACACTGGCAACAAACATAGGTAATGAATCTTATTCAATTTTTGGATTTTGAGAACATTGAAATTCCCTCATGATGCTTATAGTTAGTAGAATAACCTTCAAATCCTCTCATCAATTTAGTTCCTTACAATTCACTTCATGAATGCTTGTGGATTTTGAAAGTTCATCCAGCTATATGGGGAGCCTTGAAAAGGAATTCTTTGATACTTGTAGCATTAATTGCTTTTTTGATCTTATTTTCATTCCACTGCCTTGATTTTAATTTATCTTTCATGTTGGCTTAAAGAATGAGGATAACTTAAGAATTAAGAAATTCTATTTACCAGAATTCTTGTTTTCAGATGAATCAAAAATTAAGCTTCAATTGATTTCACACAAGGATAATAATAAGTAATGATGAATTTGAAAATTATAATGGTAATTATTTTGAGGGAATCCTGTCCAAATTTAAATTAAAAATGGGCGTTCCTCCTTAAAGTTATGAATATTTTGGATAAATAAGATCCAATAATTTTATAATAAGTAAAATACCTCTCCTTGAGTGATGATTATCATCATAGAAATTGGTGAAAATTATTGGAAAATATTTTTCCACACAAATTAATCTTAATTTATGAGAATAATGTTTCAAAATAAAATATGGATAAATAATAAACTTGAAGCTCTTCAAATAGTGAGCCAATGGGCTTCAACATGATTTAATGAATTCTTTTGAAACTAGATTCTTGAGAATTTCTCTGAGGGAAAAATGAACAAAGTATAGGAATAATTTGATGAATTAAAAAAAGATGGGAAAGGGGTCGCATGGGCCACAAATGAAAACCTTTGTCCAGTGCTGGATATATCTTGGAGGGAACTCCACATTTGGAAAGGAACTTGTCTCCTCATAGATAATTTCTTTTAAAATCAAAATCCAAGGATTTGGGACAACAGTAATAAGAAATTTAATTGATCTGCAGATTTGGAATATATTTATGTCCATTAATAAACTAAGTTTCAAAATATAATTCATTTTTTACACTATCAAGAAAAATGTAGGGGCTAAATCTTTAGCTTATCAAAATCACTCTCCAAATCACTGGGGGTCTTTCCACTATATAACCCATGCAATCCTATCATTTAGGTTCCATTTGTCCTAAAAAATCATATCACACTGATATATTAAATTTTCATTCTAAAAATTTAGAGTATGATTTCAATATTTTGTCTTGGGTTTTTTATTATTCAAATTGAAAAAAAAATCAATATTGAACAATCCTTTCCAACCTCTCTGAGCTCAGTAATATTCAGAAGAGTATTTAATTCTATTCATATACTATTAGAAGCTGACTTAAGTCATCTTGGGAGCCTTAATTCTTTCCAGAGTTTCCATCTGGGTCCACTGCTTGATATTTTTGGAGGAGTGGCTGAAGGCTTGAATCCTGAAACATATAAAAAATACAAAAATAATAATAAAGTGCTTTTTATAAATTCTTTCATAAATTTCAAGAATAAAGATAAAAATATCCTATTACATGGATGTGTTTTTGTGGATAAAGGGAATATTTTCCAAACAAGAGAGGCGTTCAAGAATGCAAACATGGCTCTGAGGAATATTGGAAACTATAGCTCACCTTTATTTATTGATATTCCTCAAAATTGTGATCTTTATCAAGCTTCCAACAATACAAGTTTAACTAGTTCTGTTACTTCAATACCTAATTGTCAAACCAATCTTTCATTGCACCAAATCCAGGGTGTTTCCTTTCTTTTAAATATTGAAAATAATATGGAAAAAATTTGTGAAAATTTATGGAAACATCCAGATAACTTATGGATTAAAAAAGTATTTTCTAATGCTGTTGAAAATGGGCTGATAACACAAGATATTATGTGCAAAAGTAGGGGTGGAATATTGGCTGATGATATGGGACTTGGAAAATCGTTGACAACTTTATGCTTGATTAAAAAAACACAACATGAAGCAATCAAGTACTCAAAAATATCTAAGGACCATGTCCCAGCTACTTTGATCATTGTACCACTTTCTACTTTGCATAACTGGGAGGATGAAATAAGGCTACATTTTCATGATGGTAGTTTACCATATTCAATATTCCATGGTTCCAATCGTAATTTCATTTCATTCCCAAATTTGAAGCAGAATGCAATTGTCATCACCACATATGATGTTATTGCTGGCTATAATGTTGATGATCTTCATGGGATGAGAATAAATCCTCTTTTGGTGAATTGGTTCAGAATAGTGTTGGATGAAGCACAGTAAGCTTCTCTTTGGGATTCTTAAATAAAAAAGTACTGAAATTTTTACATCAATTAGCTACATAAAGGAACAATCTACTCATAGATCATTCACAATATTGAATTTAAAATCTGAAAGAAAGTTATGCCTCAAAGGAACACCATTACAAAACAATCTCTGGGATCTTCATAGTCTGTTGAGGTTCTTACAAGTAGAACCATGGAATCTCAAGCCTTTATGGGAAAATTGCATAATCAAACAAATATCATCTGGGAATCAAATGGCAATCCAATCATTACAGCTTATAATGCAAACACTCACCTTGAGAAGATTGAAAGCCAACCTACTGGATCTTCCCAAGAAAGTGCAACATTGAGTTGGAATTGAGATCTATGAGCCATGGAAAACACTTTATTTCAAAAAGCATGAAGAGTTTAGTGCATTGTATGGAAAACAGAGGTCCAAATCAATTCAATGGGATTCATCAGAATTTTTCTCCAGATTATCAGATTTGAGGCAGCTTTGCAATCATCCAGCACTAATAGAAAGGGAAGAAGGGGGAAGGAAATATACCTGGAAAGAAGGATCCAAAGTGGTGCATCTTGTTAGCCATCTCAAGGAGTTTTTTCGGAAGGAGCCAGGCTTAAGATATTCCAAAGCAGTTGTTTTTTCAGAATACAAAAGGTTTCTTGATATGTGAGCTCTAATCCCTCTACTACCTGTCATTTGAATGATTTTATTGATCAAATATTGTAAAAAGTATTGAAATTGCACTGGATGAAAGTGGAATATCCAATTTGATGATGCATGGAATGCTCAAAATGATCAAAAGATACAAATCCTTGAAGAATTTAGAAAAAATCCAAATTCTCAAGTTCTTCTTACAACAAAAGGCACAGGTGGTCTTGGTATTGATCTAAGATGTGCTCAAAATGTCTACATAATGGTAAGACAGTATTTACATACACTTGAAGCTTAATCTAATATTATTCCAATTACTTAAATTAGGAATCAGGTTGGAACCCTTCAACTGATGAGCAGGCAGTTGATAGGCTTTATTGGCTAGGTCAAAAGAAAGAAGTTCATGTATTTCACTATATAACTGTTGGTATTATTGAGGTGAATATTCAGCAAGTTAGAAGGAAGAAACAGCAGCTTCAGATGTAAGATAGTTTATACTCAATAAATATGTATCTTTTTTAGTAGCTAAAAATTCTTTATTTCATTTCAGGTTGAGAATTGGACATTTAGGTACCGTGGATCATGAATTGGAAAAATTGATTGTGGAAACAATAGAAAAATCATGAATTATTTTTTTAGGTTTCAGATAGTTGAAATAAATGATGAATATCTATACATGGCTTTGCTTGTAACATTAGCTTCTCATCATTAGTAAGCTGGGAAATATAATCATTTGAATAAAGATTTTCTGGAAGTCCAATTGGAACTTTGGCTTTTTTCTCAAAAATACCACTTTGTACTCTTCTACTTTCCAAGACATTTGGAATTCTATTGAATTTACTTTTTTGAATTTGCTTTTGAATTAATAGAGAATCTAATTGACTTGCTAGCTTTGAGAATAAAGCTGACCTCCAAGGGGACTTTAGTTTTATTAATTATCCATTTTCATCTTCAGTATCAGAGCAGCATCGTGGCTCATCAAATATGGAAGCTTCATCTTGATTAATGTTCAATGATAGCAATGTCTCTGAGCGATTTGATGATAACTGAATATTATATAACATCAATTGGTGCAAAAATCAATCACAAATAAAATGAAAACATACTTTTTTACGCCACCTTGATTTCTGCTTCTGACTGGCTTTTTTTGAAAGTGCTTCAGGAACCAATTTATCTTTCTTAAGATCCTCTTGTTTCCCTCTGAACCAGCGCATTAGTATTAAAGACTTATTATTATGTGTATTATCCTTTGGATTTATCAGGAATATTTTCAATTCTCCTTGTTCGTGTAGATAGTTCCAGTGCTTGAGAACAAATTTTGCAAATATTTGATTCCATCTTGATTCCCAACATTGATTCCAAGCAAAGGTTGACATTGGGAAACCTGATTTGAAGAGATCCTCTAGAAAAATAGTTTTGTACATTGGTGAAATTAATATTCTGGGGCTTATAGACGGTCTATCCTCTCCTGAGCTGTGATTATGGGGATTTGTAATTGGATTATCAGTACAAGAAAAGGGTAATTTCTCAACAATTTTGAGACTTTCTTCTGATGGAAGAGATTTCCAACTATTTATATCAGATGAAGATTGGAAAAAGTTGATTTCCATGATCAACCAGCATAATTGATGTATGGATCTTGATATTGCACTGGTAGGTAGTGGGATGATGGGATGTAATATCTTGTTGATAGTCCTGTTTGATTGGGGTATAAAGGTCTCAAAAAAGTAATGTTAAGCTTTAGGCATAGTAAAACAGGTTAATTAAAGTCAGATTTCTGGGTATAGGTGGAAGAATCAAGAGAAAGGCTCCTATTTATCATAAATGATAGGATTCTGGAGCCCAGTAGTTATTTCTTACAGTTTGAATGAGCCTGAAAAAAGCCATCTTGTGTAAAAGGAGCTTATTTGGGAAAGTTAGCAATAAGGTATCAGGTGAAGCAAAGTAATCTTAGCAAACTCAAACATGATTTGAATAAAAATCACCCTGTTTTGAAAGAATAAAATTAAATTACAGAAAAAACTGATCAAATTAATAAGGTGTTTATATTGGCTTTATCAGGGAGATCTAGTACAGGTTGTCCTTCTATGGTATTTTTTTCAAGCCATGCCTCAGTGAAGTCCAATACTAAACATTTTGCCACTTCCAATTTTTTTGGAGCAGTGGGAACAAATTCATGGGTTTTTGAGAAAAATGCCTTGTTAAAAATATCCAAAATATATGCATTTGTTCTCTTCCAAATAGGCTCATAAGGCCTTTCCTTAGAAATAACACTATCAGTAACTTCAATCATCTGCAATGCTCCCTTAGCTGAGCTTTTTCTCCAATCTCTTGCGCAAACCATTAAGCCTCTTACCCCAGAAGCAAGAAATGAAGCTAAAATATGATAGCAGGGCTTAACTAATCCTATTTTTGATTGTAGCTCTGATAAGGTCTTAAGGTGCTCTTTGGACCTTTTATGAGTGAGCACAAATCCATCAGAAATATTGACTGGAAGAACTTTTGAATGTGCTAGTATCAGGACATATGAGATCATAAGATGTAAAATGGAATCATTGAAAGATATTAAGCTATTCATTCCATAATGAATTGGCTGGTTTTCCTCCTTTTCATCAAGGGTATTTTCAATTTGAGCTGAATGGGATGGTCTTGTGCTGAGGCAGGACACTAGAAATTCCAGGCTGAGTCTTTGAACTAACAAGGGATAATCTTCTGTTGATTTCGTGATTTCAAGCTTTTCAGGTTGTATGAGATCTTGTGCAGAAACCAATATTGACTCCAGTATTAGATTGGCCCAGAACTGTTTCTTTTGAAGATTAGGGACAAAGAGGGATTGTGCCAATTGAAAGAGTGGTTGATGTGATTTGGGAATTTTTTGCATTGAGATTGTAGAATCCAAAGTAAAGATAGGGACATTCCAAGCGTCAGGATCATTGAAAGGATCATATTTCTTTGGTGAAAAGATATCTAATCCTGAAAAAAGCAAGTAAATATCAATGTTCTGGATGAAACATGAATGAATGTCTTTTGTATTTACCAGATTTATCCAAATCCACTAGCCATTTGGTAATGCTAAGAGATCCAAGACTTTGAAAGTGTATTCCTTTGGGTAGTTTGGTAGAAAATGGCCTTTGGGGAATTTCCTGGAATCGTTCTCTTACTAGATTTTCAACATTAACCTGGCATTTCTTCCATGAGGATACAGAAAGTGGCTGATAATGGCTGATTTTTTCTTCAAAGTGATCTGAGTGAATGGGATTGAATAATCTGGATTGAGGAAGCTTTTTCTTCTTTTGAGATGCTGAAGGCTCTTCATTACTGATTTGCTTTAATTTTGAGGTTGATGGGTTATTATCTATAAGTATGAAATTGGAGTTAGGTTTTCCTTTTGAGTGTTTGGTAGATGTAGGTTATATCAAGGGCTCCTCTATTTTTGATTTTGCTTTTTTTCTCATGGTGGAAGCTGGATAAATTTGTATATTTGATTGATCATTTTGAGAAATACTATTGACTTCAGGGCTGGAATTTGATGTGGATAGGGCTTTTTCAAAATCATTTTGAGGTTGGAATAGTCCTGGTTCTAGATTTTGAGAATCTGACTGGTTTTGTGGGTGTGATTTCTCAGTATCATAATTGCATTCCAATTTCTAAGAAAGAAATGATTCAGGGAATATAGTTTAATCTTTGAATAAATCCTAAATAAAATATTGAAACATACTTCTTGATTCTTTTCCTTTACACTTTGATAAATTTTGGCCTTTTTATTACTCATACTAGAAGAAGATATGAAATACCTCTTTATTGATGTTTGGGAGGATGCTGAAATAACAACCTTGGCTTCAGGGGATAATGATCCACCTAGCTGTACACCTAAATTATGATTTGAATTCCAATCAAAAATGGCTCCATATGGGGAAAAGCTGGAAAAACATACAATACAGATCATCTTCAAGTATTTTGGAGACCACTTGAATTTTTTTTCTTGCATATTCAGGAAAGTGAGTATTGCAGGTAGCAAGCTTGAGAGAAGGAAGAAATTTGGAGATTTTGGATATGAATTCTGATTTTTCAACTTGCTTTGGCTCTATTTCAAGTAATGGATCCATTTTGGAGCAGTGATTATTTGAAATTGACTGAGGGTTAATTATTATAATTAAGTTTTTAAATTTATTTTTAAAATGAAATTGAAAAAAATAGAAGGTGGGCGTTCTTTATAGTGTTCAAGACAGATTGTACTATTATGGAATGTAGGATTCTGGGAAGGCATATATAATGATAACTTTGGATAAATGTCAATATTTTTGTTTGAGCATTTCTCAATATATAATAGCTTGGGGACAAAAGAAAACCAAAGCAGGCATATATAAGAGGCTTATATATTAAATAATGTTGAGAACCTATAGCACAGTTCAGCTTTGAAAACATTAAATAAATAACAAATTCATGACTGATGGCCATAATTGTGAAAACCCACAATGTGGCTAAATTATAAATTCTGACAATGGGTGACTTTTTAAAATATTTTAAATCATGTTTTCTTTTGAATTACATTTATTACTAAACTCTAAGCTTGGCAAACATATAGGACACTTCAGCTCTCAAATACACTACAAAGATACTCATTTTATGACTGCCAGTCATTATTTTGAAAGGCATCTTTTGAATTAATTATCAGTTCACTCAATTGGTGAATGGTTAAAATAATTTATCTATAATTATATTTCCAAATACATCTATTACAAAACTCTAAGCTTGGATACAAAAAGGGACTAGCCATTATTCAGGATTCATACGATTATGACTACTTGAACCAGCTTCCATTCCACTGAGAGAAGATCTTCCTGGCCTCTGTATGATGTGAAGTCCCCTTTTTGTCTTGGCCTCAATCTCTAATAAAATATTTTGGAGTCCAATCGGTTCTTTTACCAGTAAGTGGTTTCTTTCAACTTCTGAAATTGTGTTTAAGTATATTGTGGAATAACAATCTAAAGGTAAGCAATGTGGGACATTAGTTAAATCAGAATTATAGTCTAATTTCTCTCCATCCCTATGAAGCATACATTGAACTCTAGTCTTTTCAAGCTGGGTTTTGGCACCAAGGGTCATTGCTAGATCCAATTGCCTTGTACACAAGGTCAAAGCTTCACTAAGCCAAACTCCAACAAGTATTTTGGGTGCTTTTCCAAAGTCAGAATTATCCTCTACATCGGAAGTTGCTTTTATATCAGTATATATTGCAGAGAAATTGTTGTTTTGAGGGAATAATTGACGTGCTATTTTGAAATGGGCAGCTGTCACCTAAATATAAAAGTAATATTAGAGTTTGGTGTATGTCTAACAAAAGAATAAGCACGTAAATTCTGCCTCCCTCTAGTGTTTTTGGATTTCTTAGCTTTTTGAAATTTAACCTCCTCTGCAGCCTGGCCAAGTTTTGAAAGCTTTTTCATTTCTTTACCCCTTCCATTGACCCAACATTCAATTAATAGATTTAGTTGATCAGGATTGTTGATATTTAAGCTGGGCTGAGTCTGGCTCCAATTGAAAAAATGTTTGGAGATAATGTCGGCTATGGCTGCATTCCAAGTGGAGTTATTGAATGCGGTCCCCCATTGGAAGGTAATTCTCTTGAGGCCTACTAGCTGGCATTGCTTTTCACAAGCACGCTTTTCAACTATGGAGACCTTGATCTTGTTATTGAGAACATCACAACTTGGTTTAAATTCAGGTGGCTGCAATCGTTGAGATATAGAGGTGATTTCTTGTTTGACCAGAATTTGGCGCTCACTAATTGGACGATCTCTCAGTCCATATTAAAAGGTTTCCAAATGGGTCTTGATGTGTTTAGCTCGGTTTTTGACCCAATGAATGTGAAATTCCTCTTCATCATTGGTAGGATCGGGTGGGAAGTGATCTACAGAAGGTGGCATACCCATTAAGAAGTAGATAAATTCTTGCAGGTGGACTGATTCAGTGGATGCCTGACTTGGGAGATTGTTCTTTGTTACCAATCTTGTGATGTGGTTATTTCTCTGTTGCAATATTTTCTTATTATTTCTAGCCCTCTGTTGGTCCTCTTCTTGTTGAATCCTGAATTCAACTCCAACAACTGAAAACCAAATCAGTTAGTAATTTTCAATCAGCTTTGGGAAAGATACTCACCACCGGATGTTATTTCCTCTTGTCCCTCCTGACTGGCATTCTGTGAAACAGCATCCTCTATTCCAAGTCTTTCCAAATCTTGCAGAAAGATAGATTTCTGTCCAGTAGAGTCAGTATGGATGCTTTCGTGGTTTTCTTCATCTGAGTGAATTATTGAGTCACCCTCTGTTGGTGGGTTTTGTGATGAGGATCCAGAACTTTCTCTGTGGAATGCGGAGGGGGAACCACCCAGTGCATGGGAAGACATTGTAATATCAATTTAAACAAGTGGAGTTAAATTGAGGAAAATGAGGTAATTATATTAATGAAAATTTGAGTATGTTAAACAGAGTTGGAGTAAGAATTCAACATATGAGAATGAACGTGGTGGATGAGAAAGCTCAGGAAAGCTTAAAGCAGTTTGGTGAAGTGGAAATACAGACATTTTGGTGGAGAAGAGATAGTTTATATACACATTTGTTCAAACCTGTTCTATCCAGCACCAAAAAGCCAAATTATGCCATGAAAGATGTTTGGGAGGCGTAAATATGGTAGATTGACAATTTAAATCTCTTTTAAAAGGGATTGGAGTGAATTTTTCAAAAAAAAAACTTCATTTAATAGCATATAACAATATCAACAAAGGAAAAGTATTGTTTTTTCTCCCAAGAAATCTTTAGTGAGCATTGATAAGGAAACCTAAGGCTGAAAGGGGTACGGTGCTTCAATCACCTATCCATTGCTGGCAAGGTTTGAAAGGAAATAGTAAGAAACTGTTAAAATATATGAGATGATGAGTGGCAGTCCACTGAATCACTTACTGATGAATGTAGAGATACCAAGCAGAGTGTAGCCTGATCAATTCCAAAGCTTCCAGGAGGATTCTTGAGGCTTGCAGCATGACCCAAAACTGATTGGGAGTTGATGATTATGGCATCCTCTGTCTGGTCCAATAGAATAGAACAATTGAGATCTGGAAAAGGATAGAAAGGGTCTTTTTCTATTTCATTATTTTCAAGCTTCTTGAAAGGTTTGATTATTAACCACCATATGTCAGGATCACCTCCAACTAATGTGACAATATTATCAATATGGCCCAATTATTTCGCATTATTAATGCTATACTCTATGATACTGTCTTCAACATGTGATTTTACATTACAATACCTTTTTTTTTCAAAAATTATTGACTTTTTGCATTCAAAGAGGTTTACAACATCCCTTAAATCACTTGAAACTAGTAGTTTCCACTGTTGAAAAATATCATCATGCAATTGAATTGTATGACTGGTACTGATATTTTTTGATTGATGCATAGAAATGAGGGGATTGTTCCTACCAACTCTGTGTTGAAGATTAGGCAATTTGGAAATCCATTGATATTGTACTTTAGATATCCATCTTTTCAGTATTGTTTGGGAGATCTCAGCTACAATTGGTTATATGTGGGTAAGTATTGTGAGGGTGATTTTTTGACATATAGATATATAATTCAAACTCAACCTGGCTTATTATTCCGTGGTATGTCCCCAAATATACGGTTCATTCTTTCATATGCCCACACAGCTAAGCTTCTTGGTGGCCCTAGCTCCTTGATAACCTTTGGTAAATCTTGTGTTAGGTGTAGATTAGATTTGGAGTTTATCATTGACCAACCCAAACAAAGTGTTTGACGATAGATCTTTGTAGTACTTTCAATCTTATCCAGGTCTTCTTCATGAATGCTTGTCCTGAGTAACATGTTTGTTAATGTAACTAATGAAATTAGTGATTTGAGTAGAAGATCCTTATGGAGGTAGTTCCCTGGGCATTTTATCCTTTCCTCCCTGTGAGGTATTTGTGAACTCCATAGTGGTACAAGTGCCAATGGTAAGTACAATGTCATCAAGATTTGCCACTCCGCTGCTTTGAGTGTCTGAAAGTTTTTGAAACCAAATTTTCTGGGTAGACGAGAAAACCATGATGGGACTTTTGTTTGATCAATGACTTTTTGAAGTACCTCTAATTCGTCTTTTTTTAATCTTGGAGTTTCATCCCCCATTGGATTTAAATCCTGATTATCATCAGAAGATAAATCAGAAGGAACCAATGAATCACTACCATGTGTAAAAGGTAATAAGTTGAGTACTGTAGATGTGGTTGTCTGGGATCTAAGGGAATACCTGGAGTTTGAAGTTCTGTTGCTTTTTGCAGGTTGATCACTTTTGGTCCTGGAGGCTTCACTAGAGCCTTTGTGCCTTTGGGATGTATGAGGTCGAATGTGGGCAAGATTAGCTCTTGTAAGGTTTTGTTTCTTGGGTCTACTTGTTTTTTCAGAATCATTGTCATCTTCATTTTTCCTTTTTCTTGGTCGCCCCAATAAACAAAAAGGATATTTGGATGGATTTGAGGGTGCCAAAAAACTTTGCTTTTTCCTTTGAAGCTCTAACTTGTGACCAGCCAACCCCACCTTGAGGAATGATATGCAATAGTCTTTGATATCCCCTAAAATCAAAAAATGCATAATATCTATGCCACAAAAGTCAATTGGTCTCCAGTAATCTAGCTTATTTAGAATACTCCACCGGACACCATGTGATTTTACAAATTCATCTTGTTCCTTTTTGGTTTGAAGTTGGAGCCATTCATTTGCCTTGGAAATATGATTTTCATGTGTGCTTGTTTCAAATTTTGAAATATCTATTTCATTGATGTCAACCCTTGTAATATTACAAAAGGAGCAAAATCGATTGGCCGAATGAGAGGCAAATCCAGCCACTTTACGTAGAGCAGGAAGATCTGCTATTAAAGGTAATAAAGCCACTCTAATAAGTCTACCCTGTGGAAAGGCATGGGTATTGGAAAACCAAATACCATTCCATAACACTTGAAGCTCAATCACAAGAGGCTCCAAGATTGAATTCATTTGATCAAGAGATGGCTCTTTGGGACCCGGAATTATTGCATACAAAAACATGTTCTCCTCTTTGTGACGTTCACTTGGAGGAAGATTCAAACAAGTGAGAAGAATTGACCCAATTGAAATGGATTTTGCAGTCCCTTTGTTACTGAATGGATTGAACCAATCTACATATAAGCTAAATATCAAATTACCTGGTCTACTTATGAATGCTTGTTTACTACGTGGGGAAGATTTGAATGTGTTCCAAATTTTGCTATGCCAAATATCAGAAATAACTTTAGGGTCTGTTTGAGAGTTATGGGTATTGTGAGCATTTAATAGCTTTTCAAAGCCAGGAATCCACATATGGGAGGCCAACCATTTTTGCAAGGACTGGTATGTAAAGGTACAGATTGGTTTTTGAAGTGAAGTATCATTCTTGTAATCAGTTTTAAATAAAAAAGAAACACATTCTTTTCTTGCAAGAGATTCCAATTTGACAATGGAGGAAGGAAAAGGTTGAATAAATTTGGATGTACACTGTTTGTTGATGTGACCCATTGCAGTCAGATCATACAAACTGAAGCATTCTGGACAGCAAATCTTTTTTTCAAAGTCCATGGATATGCCCAGCTGAACCAAAATAGTTTCAATTGAAAGTGAAATTTCTTTAGCAATGGATAATCCATCAAAATTGAATTTCTCTCCAAGGCTAGTTATCTTTTCCCTTTCTGATAGAAGAAATTCTTTGATACTATCCCTGGACATTCCATTCTTGAGGTATAGGCTGGAAGCTTGAACCAAAACTTTAAGAGAATGAGAGTCAATAAATTTAAAGGTCTTGTTTTCATATTTTTTGGTATCAAAAAGTAAATTTCTTTCATTATTCTGACGACATGTCTGTTCAATTTGAAAGCATTCATGGGTTTTCTGTGTTGACTGTGCCAAAAGATTGTGGAAAATTGGATTGAAGTAATGTTGAATAATTGAAATGAATGAGGGAAAGAGTATGTACATTTTCAATATTTTGGGCTAAAACCATCTGATCAACCAAAGGCTGGGGTCTCCTGAGTTTGAGTAGTTCCAATTGATGTGTCTTCCACACTGGGTCAGACATAGGTCTTCCATGCTGAACAATATTGTTCAAATCTTCATAAGATTGATTGTGACAGCCAAGCTTGTGACAAGTGCAAATTTTTTTGGGGCGACCCATTTTTTGCACCATGAAAATTTGTGGGGAATGAGCAAAAAGGGCCCAGAAATTGATATGGAGTAGGGCGGTTATGAGGAATGTTTTGGGGGGAAAAGTGGACACAAGAATAGCTTTATTTATATTTGAGCATCTTTTATTTTGCAAACATAGAAGCCAATTATGCCCCTATAGACTTCATTCAGATACAGTTTTTTCTGTATCTGAATGGGTCTGATGAAACTCCCAAGAGACAAACCAATTACGGCCGTAATTCGTTTGCAAGTGGAACAAAATATGACCGGCGGTCATAATTTGTCCACCTATATATGATTACAGCCAAAGCTGTATTCTCTCTGGCCCTCATTCAGATACAGTTTTTTCTCTGTCTGAGTGGGTCTGGCTGGATTTCAAGGGGACAAACCAATTATGGCCGTAATTGGCCTGCGATTCACAAATTATGACCGCCGGTCATAATTTGACCAGCTGTATATGATTACAGCCAAAGCTGTATTGTCTCTGGACCTCATTCAGATACAGTTTTTTCTGTATCTGAATGGGTCTGATTGAATTCAAGGGGACAAACCAATTACGGCCATAATTGGTTTGCAAGTGGTACAAACTAATTACGGCCGTAATCCGTTTGCAAGTGGATCCAAATTATGACCGCCGGTCATAATTTGACCATCTGTATATGATTACGGCCAAAGCTTTATTGTCTCTGGACCTCATTCAGATACAGTTTTTTCTGTATCTGAATGGGTCTGATGAAATTCCCAAGAGACAAACCAATTACGGCCGTAATTGGTTTGCAAGTGGTACAAATTATGACCGGCGGTCATAATTTAACCACCTGTGTATGATTACATCCAAAGCTATATTTTGGCTGGACCTTATTCAGATACAGTTTTTTCTGTATCTGAGTGGGTCTGACAAACCAATTACGGCCGT
This sequence comes from Austropuccinia psidii, assembly GCA_023105745.1. Lineage (NCBI taxonomy): Eukaryota > Fungi > Basidiomycota > Pucciniomycetes > Pucciniales > Sphaerophragmiaceae > Austropuccinia > Austropuccinia psidii. Next base: position 62,661,103 of record JALGQZ010000007.1, read on the forward strand.
AATTCGTTTGCAAGTAGATCCAAATTATGACTGCCGGTCATAAATTGACCACCTATATATGATTACAGCCAAAGCTGTATTCTCTCTGGACCTCATTCAGATACAGTTTTTTCTGTATCTGAATGGGTCTGATTAAATTTCCAGCAGACAAACCAATTACAGCCGTAATTGGTTTGCAAGTGGATCAAAATTATGACCGCCGGGCATAATTTGACCAGCTGTATATGATTACGGCCAAAGCTTTATTGTCTCTGGACCTCATTCAGATACAGTTTTTTCTGTATGTGAATGGGTCTGATGAAATTCCCAAGAGACAAGCCAATTACGGCCGTAATTGGTTGGAAACTGGTAGAAATTATGACCGGCGGTCATAATTTTCCCACCCGTGTACAATTACAGCCAAAGCTGTATTTTCCCTGGACCTCATTCAGATACAGTTTTTTCTGTATCTGAGTGGGTCTGACAAACCAATTACGGCCGTAATTGGTTTGCAAGTAGATCCAAATTATGAGCGCCGGTCATAATTTGACCAGCTGTATATGATTACGGCCAAAGCTTTATTGTCTCTGGACCTCATTCAGAGACAGTTTTTTCTGTATCTGAATGGGTCTGATGAAATTCCCAAGAGACAAACCAATTACGGCCGTAATTGGTTTGCAAGTGGTACAAATTATGACCGGCGGTCATAATTTAACCACCTGTGTATGATTACAGCCAAAGCTGTATTTTGACTGGACCTTATTCAGATACAGTTTTTTCTGTATCTGAGTGGGTCTGACAAACCAATTACGGCCGTAATTCGTTTGCAAGTGGATCAAAATTATGACTGCCGGTCATAATTTGACCACCTGTATATGATTACATCCAAAGCTGTATTGTCTCTGGACCTCATTCAGATACAGTTTTTTCTGTATCTGAATGGGTCTGATGAAATTCCCAAGAGACAAACCAATTACGGCCGTAATTGGTTTGCAAGTAGATCCAAATTATGACCGCCGGTCATAATTTGACCAGCTGTATATGATTACAGCCAAAGCTTTATTGTCTCTGGACCTCATTCAGATACAGTTTTTTCTGTATCTGAATGGGTCTGATGAAATTCCCAAGAGACAAACCAATTAGGGCCGTAATTGGTTTGCAAGTGGTACAAATAATGACCGGCGGTCATAATTTAACCACCTGTGTATGATTACAGCCAAAGCTGTATTTTGACTGGACCTCATTCAGATACAATTTTTTCTGTATCTGAATGGGTCTGATGAAATTCCCAAAAGACAAACCAAATACGACCGTAATTGGTTGGCAACTGGTAGAAATTATGACTGGCGGTCATAATTTTACCACCTGTGTGCATTTACAGCAAAGGCTGTATTTTGACTGGACCTTATTCAGATACAGTTTTTGCTGTATCTGAGTGGGTCTGACAAACCAATTACGGCCGTAATTTGTTTGCAATTGGATCCAAATTATGACCACCGATCATAATTTGACCACCTGTATATGATTACATCCAAAGCTGTATTCTCTCAGGACCTCATTCAGATACAGCTTTTTCTGTATCTGAATGGGTCTGATTAAATTTCCAGGAGACAAACCAATTACGGCCGTAATTGGTTTGAAAGTGGATCAAAATTATGACCGCCGGTCATAATTTGACCAGCTGTATATGATTACGGCCAAAGCTTTATTGTCTCTGGACCTCAATCAGATACAGTTTTTTCTGTATCTGAATGGGTCTGATGAAATTCCCAAGAGACAAACCAATTACGGCCGTAATTGGTTTGCAAGTGGTACAAATGATGAACGGCGGTCATAATTTAACCACCTGTGTATGATTACAGACAAAGCTGTATTTTGACTGGACCTAATTCAGATACAGTTTTTTCTGTATCTGAGTGGGTCTGACAAACCAATCACGGCCGTAATTTGTTTGCAAGTGGATCCAAATTATGACCACCGGTCATAATTTGACCACCTGTATATGATTACATCCAACGCTGTATTGTCTCTGGACCTCATTCAGATACAGTTTTTTCTGTATCTGAATGGGTCTGATTGAATTTCCAGGAGACAAACCAATTACGGTCGTAATTGGTTTGCAAGTGGATCAAAATTATGACCGCCAGTCATAATTTGACCAGCTGTATATGATTACGGCCAAAGCTTTATTGTCTCTGGACCTCATTCAGATACAGTTTTTTCTGTATCTGAATGGGTCTGATGAAATTCCCAAGAGACAAACCAATTACAGCCGTAATTGGTTTGCAAGTGGTACAAATTATGAGCGGCGGGCATCATTCAACCACCTGTGTATGATTACAGCCAAAGCTGTATTTTGACTGGACCTCATTCAGATACAGTGTTTTCTGTATCTGAATGGGTCTGATGAAATTCCCAAAAGACAAATTAATTACGGCCGTAATTGGTTTGCAAGTGGTACAAATTATTACCGGCAGTCATAATTTAACCACCTGTGTATGATTACAGCCAAAGCTGTATTTTGACTGGACCTCATTCAGATACAGTTTTTCCTGTATCTGAGTGGGTCTGACAAACCAATTACGGCCGTAATTGGTTTGCAAGTAGATCCAAATTATGACTGCTGGTCATAAGTTGACCACCTATATATGATTACAGCCAAAGCTGTATTCTCTCTGGACCTCATTCAGATACAATTTTTTCTGTATCTGAATGGGTCTGATTAAATTTCCAGGAGACAAACCAATTACAGCCGTAATTGGTTTGCAAGTGGATCAAAATTATGACCGCCGGTCATAATTTGACCAGCTGTATATGATTACGGCCAAAGCTTTATTGTCTCTGGACCTCAATCAGATACAGTTTTTTCTGTATCTGAATGGGTCTGATGAAATTCCCAAGAGTCAAACCAATTACGGCCGTAATTGGTTTGCAAGTGGTACAAATTATGACCGGCGGTCATAATTTAACCACCTGTGTATGATTACAGCCAAAGCTGTATTTTGACTGGACCTAATTCAGATACAGTTTTTTCTGTATCTGAGTGGGTCTGACAAACCAATTACGGCCGTAATTTGTTTGCAAGTGGATCCAAATTATGACCACCGCTCATAATTTGACCACCTGTATATGATTACATCCAAAGCTGTATTGTCTCTGGACCTCATTCAGATACAGTTTTTTCTGTATCTGAATGGGTCTGATTAAGTTTCCAGGAGACAAACCAAATACGGCCGTAATTGGTTTGCAAGTGGATCAAAATTATGACCGCCAGTCATAATTTGACCAGCTGTATATGATTACGGCCAAAGCTTTATTGTCTCTGGACCTCATTCAGAGACAGCTTTTTCTGTATCTGAATGGGTCTGATGAAATTCCCAAGAGACAAACCAATTACGGCCGTAATTAGTTTGCAAGTGGTACAAATTATGACCGGCGGTCATAATTTAACCACTTGTGTATGATTACAGCCAAAGCTGTATTTTGACTGGGCCTTATTCAGATACAGTTTTTTCTGTATCTAAGTGGGTCTGACAAACCAATTACGGCCGTAATTCGTTTGCAAGTGGATCCAAATTATGACCACCGGTCATAATTTGACCACCTGTATATGATTACATCCAAAGCTGTATTGTCTCTGGACCTCATTCAGATACAGTTTTTTCTGTATCTGAATGGGTCTGATGAAATTCCCAAGAGACAAACCAAATAGAGCCGTAATTGGTTGGCAACTGGTAGAAATTATGACCGGCGGTCATAATTTTACCACCTGTTTACAATTACAGCCCAAGCTGTATTTTCTCTGGACCTCATTCAGATACAGTTTTTTCTGATTGATTTACAAGTGGTACAAACTATGACCAGAAGTCATAATTTCACCACTTGTGTGTTATTACAGCCAAAGCTGTATTCTGACTGGACCTCATTCAGATACAGTCTTTTCTATATCTGAATGGTTCTGATGAAATTCCCAAGAGACAAACCAATTACGGCCATAATTGGTTTGCAAGTGGATCCAAATTATGACCGCCGGTCATAATCAGACCACCTGTGTATGATTCTAGCCAAAGCTTTATTGTCTCTGGACCTCATTCAGATACAGTTTTTTCTGTATCTGAGTGGGTCTGATGCAATTCCCAAGAGACAAACCAATTACGGCCGTAATTGGTTGGCAACTGGTAGAAATTATGACCGGCGTTCATAATTTTACCACCTGTGTACATCATTATTGGTGGGCTAAATCTCTCACCCACCTATAGGTGTGACTGTACCATCCAATCTAATCACCCATGTAATTGAAGGATTATTCTAAATTTACACATTTCCTGACACTTAATCCTGTGCTAAATGTGTAATTTTGCTTTATGTCTAGAGGATCTGCATATTTCTTTCCTTTGAAATGACAAAACTCATTTCTGCTCTATTTCTATGGGCTACACCCCCACTTCACTCAATTGGGACCTGCAATATAAATGGAGCTGTTTCGCCCATGTTTTCCCTAAGTTCCTCTGTTTTTAACTTCTGTTGGCCATTCAAATCCCTCTCCTCCCAATATAATACCCAATACTATGAATCCACCCCAACCACCTGATTCCGATGTGTCATTTGATGAAATGTTTCATAGGGTTTTTTCAAATAACACAGATTTGAATTCATCTTTATCTTATCAAAATGAGGCACCATCCCATTCATCCATCAATTCATTGTCCACCCCAAACCAAAGCACTGAACCCCAGGAATGTTACGATCTTTTTCACTACCTCAATTCTCCCAATCTAGTCCCACCAGCTCCCATTAGTCATCCTCACATCTTGCCCTGCCCCCCACCAAACAACATAAATAGAACCCCCTTTCAACTTGGTAAATTTTTTATTCCCCACGTAATCTCATCCTCAACCATTTTTAATATTATATTTTTACCCAAAATATTAGATATCACAAACACACCAAACATGAGTTTGTGTAATCCACACCCAAATACTCCACGAACCCTTCCACCACCCTCATTCATAGAATTTGACATGAATAACCCACCCACTCAAGTAAAATCCATCACACCAATTCTATCTTCTGAGCTAACTCGCCTCTCCCGTGAAAGATTTTCTCTCAACCACCACCGTATCAAGAAAATCCTCAATAATGTCCTTTCTGAAGCTGAAAAGAATCCTGTATCAATTGAGATTAAGGATTATTTGAAAAAGGGCCTTACATTGATTTCTCAAAAAGAACATGGTAATTATTATTCTTTACATCTGTCCTCAATTTTGTATTAATTTGATCTCCCTTATTGTAGAATTGTCTTCATCACAATCAATTGGTCTTGTAGATGGCAATGTTGAAGTTATTGAGAGAGAAGTTCCTTCCATACGCTCATCCCAATCATCCCTTCCAGAGGAGGTTGTTCCTGATGGAAATCACAAGAAAAAAAGGAAAATTCAAAATAAACCACCACCAAATATTCGTCGTTTCATGCAACAATCTGTCACTATTAATAATACCCAACAGGTTGTCTCCATGATTCCTCCCACAAATACACCTTTTGTCCCCATTTTTTCCAGCCCACCCCAATCTATCAATCCTCAATTGTTATTGCAAGCACATCCCAATGACCTTCCATCCCCTGATACTCCTCGTCATTCACCTACTTTAATGGTTTCCCAATCTCATGGGTCTGATTTCCCACCAATATTCACCGAGGAAGAACACACTCATCAAGAGAATTTACCTAATACGGAAAGCCCACCTCACAACCCTTCTGCACAAAGTGACCACAGCAACATTTGTGAGAGCTCATCAAATTTACCTATTTCAAATGAGACACCTATCCACTCAAGAGCAGATGTTCATCAGGTCTCTCCAATTATTTCAGCAGGAGGAATTAATGTTACAACTAACACCCAGGAAATCCAGTCCACTATTTCAACACCACAGAATGCACATACTCCTTGTGTCCGTTCATCCCCAAATGATACCTCAATTGAACCACCACCCCCATCATGTGATGATGTTCCTCCTCAATCAATGGAATCAAGTTCATCGCCTCCATTACATGCCCCAACACCAGGTCTCAATAATCTCAATAAAGAAGTTGATTGTCAGACTCAAAACCCTCCCACATTGGAAGAGACTCAACAATCTCCCATTTCCCAACCAGCCTCTCCCCCCAATGTTGAATTTTCCATCTTTTACAATGAATTTCGTCCTCAATTTTATAAAATTTTCCAAATGTTTAATTCAGGACAACCAACTCAAGCCAAATATCAAACCACGTTTGAAGCAATCAACTCTTTGGTTAAATGGCGTCTTCAATCTTTGGGTTGTGAAAAACCTGCACAAGGGAATTTCGACTTCAACCAATGCTCATCTTCATATACCAAATGGATTGACGAACTAAGTGATCATAGTTAGTTGCCTTATAATAATTAGTCATTACAAAATATTAAAGCTTATCCTATTTCTGAACAGGCTCACCCTTTTTGAATGCCACCCAAGCTGAATTTTATGTCTCCCCTCAAATTTTCAACATGCAAATATATGATGACATTACATCACCTGAACCAAGTATATCTATTCCTTTTTCTCTGGAGCCCCATGTTCGTAATGAAAAGCACCCTGAAACGATTTTTGTTCGTCATCTCATTTATATGGCCCAACCACGCCACTTCACCATCATTGCTTGGGCAAAACTCATTGCTGCATCTATATATGCAACAATGGATGAATTTTGTATCCCTAAACCCCCCATGACAGCTCCAACCACTCCTGGCAAGGTACATGCTTATTTGGATATGCTTACATACTTTGAAGGATTGAAGCGACCTTCTATTCCACCAACGGAGCTTATGTCAACCATCCCCCAAATCCAAACCCATCTATTAGCAATATAGACACTGAACAGAATTTGGGTGCTAATTCTGATCAACAACCCAAGTCGTTTCAAGATTTAATTTTGGATGTTATGATTTCATACATCATTTTCAAAGCACAGGCAAACATAGAGGAACTTTCCCCTCCCAACCGATCAGAACAACGTAAACGTCCCAAAAATACAAAGAATCAACATCTTGGAAGAGATGGAATTCCCTCATTAATCATTAACCACAGACCTCAAAGCATCACTCTGTTGGACAATCAAGCATCACAATTGGACCAAGCTAAAAAAAAATTGAGTGAATATTGTAGTCGGCATAATTTTCTTCCATTTGTTTATTTCTTAATATTAGGTGTTAAGGGTTTATTCACTGCTCACAAAGATCATCGCCATTTTTCTATCTCCAATTCTATGCTTATTTTATGTTCTTTTAACATATCTCATCAGCTTGTTCAGCCATCACCTCCAGACGAGCCTGTCTGGAAAAATCTATCTTTTCACCTCAACTCGTTTTTTTCTAAAGGCATGAATCCAATTAGTGATGTTCAACTTGTTCGTCCCCCTCCCGACATCAACTAGCACAATATATCACCAGTGATTTCTTAAATCAATGGGAAGCTCAAGCAACAGTGACATCACTTCTTCCTCCTAGTCAAAGATCTTGTTCGACTTGGTTTTAAATTTATCATGTTTTTAATAACTATTTTGCAATTGCCATTTTTCAATCCTTACTCTTATTGGCCATCTCCAACTTTCCCCACCACTTAAAATACATTATTTTTGTGAGTTCTCCTCAGGTCTTGAATTATACTACTTGATCATCATTCTATTACAATAATCTTAAGAGAGTAAGAAATTCCCCCTTGTAATTGAGATTTAATACAATATGATAGTTTTCAAATTTAAATATTAAAGTTCTTTCACACTATCCATATGACATGTAAGTTTCAAGATTTTTGGACAATAAATTACACAATCATATCTTACTAGTGAGCACAAATAGCAGAGAATATGATGAATATAAATTTGAAACTTGACCTTTCTATACTATATAAACATTTGGGGTCAGCTAAAACGTATTTGTGGCAACTATTAGTCAAACATAATATCATTAGCCTTTAGAACTATTCTTCTGATTATATTTTCATAATATGGTATTACTTATTCATTAAGTGAAATTCATCTCAATTTTCAACCCTACCTTTTGTGGACCACCTTGATTTTAAGAGCATTCAACCTCAAAATGAAACTTTGTATTAGAGTACAATTCATAAATGACATAAGAGATTCTTTCCATTAAGAATTCTACTTGAAAGAAATTTGAAAGTTTTATATAATTGAATATTTCTATTCATGTTTCTGAACATGTACAATTAGTTGATATGAGAAGTACACTTTATTACTGAACTAGTAGTTTAATAGTACTTAAACTTGAAAAGATAATGTTTACATTTATAAATAAATCCATTGCATATGGATTTTTCAAATTGATGCAAAGTCAAACATCCAAAATTATTACCACAAGATATATTAAAAATTTCCCAAACCTCATAATTAATACAAAAATACCAATTTAAATTATGAATATATAATACTACATTCAAAAATGAGTAATAATTGATTTTAATATGAATAATAATCCACAATGTGAGCTTGAGCGTTATTATTTTGTGAAAATATTTCAGATTTCTGTGAGATAATTGACAGTGAAAACAAGATCCTATTTGTCAAATACTAATTACAATTTTTTTGATATTTGGCACATCGTTGTGCTCTTCCAATTGTTTTATCTACAAAATCTCCTGTTCCCTCTCTCTCATGTTTCTTCACCCGTTTAATTAATTCATTAGAAATTTGAAATGAGCAACCAAAGTGAGTTGTTGTATTGTTGGTTGATACTTCAAGAGGAGGTTTGGTTGTTTGATGTAAGATCTTTTTTGAAGGCCAGATTAATTCTATAATACCATTGTTCAATCCAAATTCAAAATTCAAGTTGTAATCTGGAAAAGAAAAACTATGACCTATACATTTGGTTGGTGGTGATACTGGATTTCCATTTTTGATATCTATGTAACTGAATAAGCCATATGTAAGAGTGTTTGAATTGTTGTCACAATGAGCATGGTTATGAAAATCATTGTAAGTGATTGATACATTTGAGAATAATCTTCTATTTTCAATTTTGTCTTGATCATTCCATTCAGAGTCGTCCCAACTTGGTAATTGCCATTGTTTCATCAAACGTTGATTATTAGTAGAACCATCTTTCGTGAATAAATAAAATCTATGAGAGAGAAAACTATTATAACTTGGTAACTTGTTCCATAATTCTTCATCTTTTACTTTTCTTTCAGACAAACACTTTTTATGTAGTGTATATACTCCTAAAAACAAAGAAAAAAATTAATGTTTTGTTTTTTTAAATTCAAAATTTAATATTACTTACCTGCACTTTTTCCTTTATCATATCCACCTCCAAATCCAAGACATTTCATTTGCCCACCAATTAAGAATTTGTTAGTTTTTTGATGTAGACGGTTTTGTGCCATATAATAAAAATCTTGTATTATATTTGATACATGGAAGGCTACTGAATTTTGATCTTTGATTTTTTCAAGTGAATGGAATTTAATCATACAAACTAAATCTTTGGTTTTTTCATCTTGGTAGAATCTATAATTATCATTGTTAAACTGAATATGAAACTTCTTTTGATTTTGGACTTGAATTCTCTTGATTTTTAAGTTATTTGGAGCTTTTTCAATAAATTCACCTTATTCTGCTTCTTCAACAATTTCACCCTCTTCAGCTTCTTCAGAAATTTCACCTTCTTCTATCTCTTCATGATATCCGTGTTCTTCATAACTTCCTTTTTTTTTGGAAAATGAATGGTTTAAGCGTTTATCTTTGTGAGCCCTTTTGCTGAGACTATTTTGATCCATCATTAAGAGAGAAAATCTTTTAATACCAAAAAGATATAGTATTGTAATACTTGAAATAGTAATATCAAAAGAAATCAAGATAATGAATTTGAATCTTCCACCCGCTTCATCCCTCTTCTTTCTTATAATCCAAATTTCATTCTTCCTCAAACCTAACTTCATTCTTTCTCAATTATTAAATATCATCACCCCCCAACCTTTTTGATCACCTCAATTGTTTTTTTACTTATTTTATTCTCATCCTTAATTTCACCTTCTCTTTTGCACCCTCAGCTCTTTTGCACTCTCCAATGCTATGGAAACAATCAGGGTCATTGACGTTCCAGCGTTGGTTCCGTTGATCCTGGTTGTTGATTAGCAAATCATTCGCATTTCAAAGCTCATAACTGTTGAAACATCTTCATAAAAAATAATTCATCATCATCATCATTCTCATTGTGAATCAATCTTAATCAAAATCAAGCCATCATCATTAATACCAATCAATCATCAATCATTAATTCATTAAAAGCTTGTTAAACAGTGAAATTCAAAATCTCAAATCTTTAGCCACTCATACAGCGTTCAGTTGCTTGTCAATTCAACAAAAAGCTCAATCCAATTACTTGAATTCAATCACTTTTCAATAAACTCAAGCCAGCTTACCATCAATGATCAAATCATCCCTTAACTCAATCAAAATACCTAAAAACCCTTCAATCAATCATTGAAGTAGTTTGCTAGAATTGAAATTATCTGATATTTTATTATCATCAAATTACTTCGAATCTCATAAAATGATGTTCTTGTGTTCAGTGAGTTTGATTTAAATGATAGTACTTTCAATATATGAATAATTTTTCAATCATAAATCAATTTGAGGCTTTAAAGATCTCCTCAAGACTGTGCTTGTCTAATTCAAGCACAATTTAAGGATGCCTCTTGTCAAATCATCTCTAACATCTCACTGGCTTGAGCATTGAACATGAATCAAGTCTTCTCCAACCTTTGTATGAGATCTAGATCCATCCATTCTGCGTTCATTCCTACTCAATCTCATTCGCCTCATTGATCTCATTCAACTAGGCCCTTTTCCAGAACTCCAAGCATTCGTCCTTCACTTTGTCATCGTCCATTTAGATTTGCAATTTGTGGTGGTGGACCAGCTGGATTTTATTCAGCCAGTCGCTTTCTCAGCTTGGATGATAGCGAGCGGATAACCATTGACCTCTTTGAGCGTCTCCCGACTCCTTTCGGTCTAAGCAGGTACGGTGTTGCCCCAGATCATCCCGAAGTTAAGGTCAATCATTCCCTATGCTTTTTTGACTTCCACATTTCAGAAAAAATCTCTTAATTAAAAATTTAATCATTTTATCAGAATTGCAAACGAAAATTTGAAGACATAGCTCAGGATGGTCGATTTCAATTTTTTGGTAACACAGAACTTGTCGATCAGTTCACCTGTCTTGAAAATCTAGGGGCTGGCGTAACAATTCAAAATTTAAAAAGAGACTATGATGTAGTCATTTTAGCTTACAGAGCTAGCCTTGACCGCTCCCTTGGTGGTCTTCCAGGAGAAAACGATTTACTCAACGTTATAGCCGCCCGTCAAGCTGTTTATTGGTACAAGGGCTATCCGTCTAGGGATAATAATTTTGTTGATCTTAGTCAAGTTGAACATGTGACAATCATTGGTCAGGGGAACGTGGCTTTAGATATCGCTTGGATTTTACTCACTCATATTGATGTATTGGCTAAAACTGACATCAGCAGTCGAGCTTTAGAAGGTTTAGCTCAAAGTCGTGTAAAGCAAGTCGACATCATCGGTTGACATGGGCCATTACAAGTCTCCTTTATTAGCAAGGAGTTGCGTGAAATGTTGGCGTTAGATAACCTTAGTTTTCACACTGATGAGTCATTGCTTCTCAAGACTATCGAGCACAGTAGCTCAATATGCCCGCCGTGTAGAATTTACAATATGAATCAAAAAAATTAGAAACATTCATTACCTTTAATTCTAACATCCAACCATTATCCTCTCAAGTTCCTGCTCTGGCCACTGCAGTACAAAAGATGAACGACCTCTCATCTGATTCAGTCTTACCCTCACTTAATTACCTGTCGGGACATCTTTCAGCTAGCCGCTTTCTGCCCTTCAAGATTCCTGAGCAATTTAATCAATCCAATTCAATTCAACATCCTCCCTCAAAGCTGATTCCAAAAATTATAGACAAGACGCCATGCTTGGTTGGATTAGAGGAGATAGAGAGCAAAGTTAGGTCGGTTTTGGTTTGCACCGTATCTGAAAACGAAGGAAATGTGCTCTTGCTCAGTGGTCCCAGGGGCTCTGGCAAAACAACGGTCAGTATTTGCTGGAACTTTAAAGAATCAAATCGGCTGACTGGCTTTGAAGATGAGTCTAGGTCATTTCTCATTCATTGTCTTTGCTGTCACACCCTCGTCTCTATGGATCAAATGGCTTCATCACCATCAAGCTTAATGGCTTTGTTCACACCAATGATGAATTGGCATTGAAAGACATGGCATGTCAGTTACTCACATCCCTCCAAGACCAAGAAAAAAAGAAGGTGATTGGAAAAATATTGGACCAAGATCAAGAGGATCTTGATTCAGACAATCAGCCCGAACAGGACATCCCTCGGTTTACCAACTATGGAGAAACATTGAAAAATTTGTTGGAGGTCTTGGAACCCCAACCTAGCTTTTCATGAGATCAGGGCCCCAAAAGCAAGGCACTCGTGATAATCTTGGAAGAGTTTGACCTCTTCGCCGAATTGGATCGTCAAGCATCTTTGTATTGCCTACTAGACGCCGTCCAGGGTAACAAAAGACGAGGTGGATTATGTATTATTGGGACAACGGTAGTTGTGGTAAGCTTTACAAAGGATTTAATATATTGCCAGTCAAACGAAAAATTCTCCAAATTGGGCTTAATATTTTTTTAAAGGACTGTTTAGATAGACTTGAAAAACGAGTCAAGTCAAGATGCCAATCAAGAATAAGATACTTAAATTGTCCTACAACTGACGAAGAGCAAATCGAGCTATTGAGATCGGTTCTTGAAATCCCCATAGGAATCTTTTCAACCGAGCTTTTTACACAACAATGGAATGAAGATTTAGAAAGGTTCTTAAAAGAGAAAAAGGTTCAAGAATGGATCAAGAATCAATTTGATTTGATCTCCGAGGCTGTAGTGCCGATCTTACAAGAGCTTGTAAGCTCAACATACAGAAAAGAAATGATTAAAAGTACAAAACAAACCGCATTGACAATAGCGACCATGTTTCATTTTTTGTTCTTTGCGAGCAGAATACAATTGTTTCAAGGGTAGCTTACGAAAGACAACAAAAGGGAACAATTCAATTTCCAGCATTGAAGTCCAGTGAACTTTTCGAGCGAAATTCACTGCCATGGTGGTGTTAAAAGAGGTGATCTCTCCCAGTCCGTGAGCAATTAAATCACTCCGTTAAGAAATGTGATCACACTGCGCGCAGTTATGAAAATGAAACACAACTATCAGTGCCACGGTGATAAGTACTAGAATTCTTTATAAAAGAGCATGCCTCAAGATTGAAACAAGGAGAGCAGATTCAATCATACTTTTTATTATTATCATCTTTCTATTATCATACTAAATACGTACACTTAATATAGTGGTTTGTCTGTTCTTTATTTGTAGTTTAAGACTGATGTGATTACTGACTTCCCTATGTAATAGTTTGGTCACTGATCTTTGAGATACAGTGTGTTAATTAGTTCTTTTGTTATATTTGTGTGATCAAATAGCATCTGGTTGGTACCTTATACTTTCTTATTCATGTTATCTTTGCTTACTTTTGTTTGATATTAGTTGTAATAGTTATATTACTCTATGTCGTACTTATCTACTCAATATTTTATCTACAGTTGTTCACTCTTAGGTACATAATAGTTTCATTTCTCACTTATAACTGTTTCATTGCATTAATATAACACTCTTAGTTTGTTAAGAATTTTACAGGTGGAGCCATCAATTGAGTACAGTTGAACTATCAGTGTTGATTGGCTGCAAGCATCTAAGCACAATTCATCACAATGGAATTTTCAATCTAGAGATGTGCTGGGATGGTTATCGACAACATTTGAAACGAATCGCATTGGGACACCCTTCAGGTCAATCAGGTAACAATGAAAGCGGCTTAAAAGTGCAATCACAAATGTATAGCCGAGATACGTTTAAAATGGTAGGCTTTTTTCTAGTTTCTGATCAAGGAAAAGCATCTATCTGACTATCACCTAGGCTTGGGAAAGGTTAACAAATTTAGAAATCATTTTACCCATTGGCATCATGACCGGAAAGAATCATGATAGAACCAAAGCAAAAGCAAAGCAAAACTTGATGTTAGGCGGAAGGAGGTATGAGTTGATGAAGTTGGTTCCATTTTTAAGTCAAATTGATAAAGTAGTCTTACACGAATGCAAAGAGCTTGCTCTGCATTTAAAAAGGTGGTGTAAAAACTGGTCTGACTAATTGATATTAGTTGGCCCAGAGGCTCAAATTTTTGAAAAACTCCTTACACTCTACGGGAAGGCAGTTAACATTTGCAGTGGAAATAGTATTAGAGTGCAACTCGTGCATATATAATGACTTAATATTATGATTCAATAAAAGTAGATGATTACAGATCCTTGTTGGCCGTTTTTGTTGCCTATAAAAACTTAACTCCTTGTAACTATTGTCACATCAATACCTTTGATCCTTGTATTGTTTTTCTAGGTTCGTCGTCCCTGCCTCACACCTTGTCCTGACTACTCCAGCTAAGACTAGCTGTGTGGCAAAAAAACCCGCGCAGTACCTAACTGCTATCTGTTATACTGTGCAACATAACTGATACCGCACGGGAAAACAGTTAAGATTTGCAGTGTAGTCGTGCCAACAGATCTCGTCATAAAAAGTCTTGGATATCAATCGACACCCATTGACTTGATTCCATTCGATTATTCAACAAGTTCGGTTCGAAACCATCATGGCCGGGTGATAAATGAAAATAATGAGATTGTGAGCTTATGCTTTGACATCATGTCAAATTCCAAAACTAATCCTGTTGTCCCCTTTTGTATTAATTTTCAGATACCAAGACTCTATGTCACGGGCTGGTCATCTCGCGGTCCAAGTGGAGTAATTGCAAATACAATGTATGATGCTTTCCAAACAATGGATATCATTGCTGATGACCTTAGCAATCAACCTGAGCCATCCCCACGATCATCCCATCCTGAACTCATCAATGCAAAATATGCTATAAATTGGAATCAATGGAAGAAAATTGATAATGAGGAGCACCGACGAGGACATATACAGGCAAAGCCAAGAGAAAAAATTTTAGCAGTGGAAGAAATGTTAGAAATTGCTGGAATTTCCTAGCTCTCAAATTTCTCTCAATTTAATTTACATTTTTAATGCTGCCTGTCGTGTACCTGTTTTTGTTTTTTTGGCAAAATTTTGAAAAATCTTGGGTTCAATTATTAGAAACATTCCCATAAAATATTTTTTTTAGAAAGAAGTCACATTTTCAAACGAAAAAAGTATACCATGTCTAGCGTAAAGCTGAATTTATTACTATTGTTCCATATGGTCTATCTCATCACACATAATTTGATACTAAGCTGATTTGGGGGTCAATACTGACGTATTTGTAGCTTTTTTCCTAGCTTAGTATGGTAGCTTACATATACATATTTTTGGAATAAGCTCTAATATGGCTTTGGGATACACTTGGAGATAGTTCTGAAGTTATTGATAAGCCAAAATGAAAATATGAGGAAGGACCACTCTAAGGGAATACACACGTTTTTTGCATAATTTAAATTTTTCTCCTTTAAATTGAATGAAATGATGAATTAATAGATTTTGAATAAAAGATTCAAATTATTAGTATGTATCTCCTATTTATTACATATTTATATATTGTTTTCCTGAAAAAATAAAAGAACAAAATATTATGAGAATAAATAAACAAATAAACAGTAAAGCTCAATATTTATATATAGTTTTTTTATTTCCACAATTCAATTCAATTGAAAAAGATCATATTAAAAAAACCATTCCAAAAAATGAAAAAAAAAATAGTATGGAAATTGAAGGGATAAGAAATTAAAGGAAGGATTATTTAATTTTAATTTTATTCATTGCTTCATTTATAACAAAACTTATATTTTGTATCTGATTAAATTAAAAAATAATCTATTCCTCAATGCTTTAAATGACTGTTTTGATAATTGAGATAGCTGAAATTATCCAAAATGGAATAATTGGAAGCTGGCATTGAAAGAATTGAAATAAAAAGATCTACTTGAAAATTATAAATCAAGATATAATCTTAATTGAGAAAAGATAGACTTTAAAGGACCATTTCTCAGGTTAATTTATATATGTATCAGTACAAAGATTACATTTCATTTTTGTATTATCAACTTTATTGGTAAATGTTCTTTGATAAAATCATGGAATTTCATTTCCACATTTCCTTCAATTAGTCAAAAATATAGCCAAGGATCTTCTATAGTAAAATTCAATCTGATTTATCGTGAAATTATTGAAAAAAATTCTTATCAGCTTCATTGGGACTGGAAAAAACTCCCATAAATTTGGGTGGTATCTATGTATTATCAGTGTATTGGCTAATATATACTATATATAATAAGGATTGACAAGCAGTAAAAAGGAAGTAGACACTTGAATGTTACAAAGGTTCTCCTGAGCTCAAAAAAATGAAATAATATTGAGAATTAAAACATACTAAAAGGAGACAATTGAATGAGATTGATCTTGGTTTGTGAGATAAAAAATTGATTGTTACTTATTTAAAACATTCAGATTCTTCATAAATATTTTATATACAATATTTTGGAAGGGTTAATTGTTTTTGTTTATGCAATGTAATTTCCAAAAAATATAACTTACAAAAATTAAAAAAAGGGGAATATTTGTAATATTTGATATGGTCTCAACTTAAACAAAAGACTTCTAAAAGCTGTCACGTTTTGGCTAAATATGATGATTAATTAATAATATAAGAATAATAGATAGTTTTATCTAGATAAATACATATTCATGTTGAATTAGAAGTCTATATCTCAAGAGATAATGAAAATTCAATTAACTTATGAATCTCCAAAGCAATTCTGACTGGGGAATCAATCCAAATTAATATCTATACAAATTCCAAGTAGAAAAAGGAAAATTTAAAGGAGAGAAAATAGAAATGAGATCAACTTATAATATGTGTACTTGATATGTTTAATACTTTGGATAATAATAATTAATCAATCCATATATTGATTGCCTAAGGCTATATTAATTGAAGGAAAAAGCTTTATCATCTCTATCAAAGAGCTGAGTTTATGAGAAGCTATTTAGTCAAATTCTCTTATTCTGGAAAAGTAAATCTACTGAATTCCCTTTGATATTATGATGTATAATTAAATTATTAATAGGATATTATATGCTCTTGAATACCACACAAATATGTGAAAAAATTTGTATAGTTGAATGAGATACCTTTAATAAATGTTGAGTTGTATTGAGATACAGGCTGAGAGAAAATCAGATTAAGACTTGAGACAATGTGGTAGTTAATATAAAGATCCAATTTCCTCAGTTTGAAGCTAAATTGAAAATACCTGACAGTATTATTTTAGAGCTGTAGGAAAATCCCCTCCTCATAATGCTATTCATAATGTGTAAGACCTCTACAGAGATATGAAAAAAGTGAAGGATGGATGGATTTAGAGATACATGTGGAGATATGACTGAAGTTAAGGATGAGTTAACATTGAGATACACATGTAGATATGATATGAGTTAATGCTGAGTTAAATTGGATATATAAACCAAGATCCTTGTAAGGGACTTGCAGGCAGGTCCAATTGAAATCCCCCTGGTGAAAGCTATAAGCCCTCAAGAAGCTCCCAAAAATTTCATAGATGTGATTATGTCAGAAGCCAATCACCAGGGCAAATCTTGTGTCAATCATCGGCAATTGACTTCACGTCAAGCAAATGTCAAGCAGGATAAAAGTCGAGCTCACGTCGAGCACACGTCCTACTCTTGTCTTACACCAAATCCTGTGACATCCACCAATATTGGTTCCCCTGTGCCTTCAACTCAGATTCCTCACCACCTGATCATCCCGCAACCGTCCAATGGTTGGTAAAAATTACACAAGACCTGCCTGTTTGCACAAACACACATCAAAGAGGTCCTTCAGCCAGTCTTGATGTAGGCGGGGGGTATGACTTCACCAGGTCGTCCATGAAAGGACTCTGCCTGAGCCGGATTGTTGTTTTGCAGATGACACTGGTAGAGTCCGCCGCACAATACCGCGGGTGCGGATGCGCTTGCGTGTGCATTGGTGTGTGTGTGTGTGGGTGCGCTTGAGTGTGCATTGGCGTGTGCGCAAGGGCCGCTTCCCTTTCCAACATGATGATGGCGCAGTTAGAAATTTTGGACGCTGTGAAAGGTGAGTGTGTGGGTCATTTGATCATTGAACTTGGCTTATTCACACTGTACCCAATGTCAAAATAGTAAGTTCTTTGTGGCAATGTGAAATAATGGGCTTTGCTTGTCACAATGGCATGTCTCTGTCACTAATTTTTGAGGCAGTTATTTCACTAGCAAAATTGCTAATGAATCTGAGAGATTTGCATTTCTGTAGACTAAATTTCATGAAATAACAGCTTTATCATTACAACCAGTCCACATGACAGAACTTTGTTATCATATAATCCACAGTTACCTTCTATTTCTTCTTCAGATATAATCAAGTGTCCATAATCAAAACCAACAGCTTTATAAATATTCAGATGCGGCCAATATGGTAAGAAATTCACATCAATCTTCAAAGTTTTTAAGATCAGAAAGTTATTGTTCAGTATGCTAGATGGCTCAGAGACTTTAAAAATACTATTAATAATACCAAATCGTCGTGAGTTGGCCCTCAGAAAACATATCACAATGTTGCTGACATTTTTGGATTCAGTTGAAAATATATTGTTCCCAATATTAATGTTTGAAACTTGAAAATACCAAGGTGAGACAATCCTTGAAGTGGGAGGACTTGTGGATTGCACGGTAGTGTCTAAGCTGATCCAATCAACTATTTCCCTTGTTGCATGAAAATTCTGAAAGTACTCAACCAGGCAATCATAATTTTCTTGGTCATGGCGGGATGGTTTGTTATATTTATGGTCATTGAACAGGGCAGGTGGCTGTGATTCGAAAAGCTGTTTTATTTCACATGGCACGGATGGGGATTTCAGGAGAACGGAAAGGTTGGAACATCAACAGATATGTTGAAGTAGGGTTTTATCTATATCATCTATTCAGAGTTGCAAGAAGTTAATCTTATTCAGTTCAGGTGTTTAATCAATGTGAATATATTGATCTTATTAATTGACGTACATATTTTGTTATTTGTTGGCATTTTTGCAAATACTCCAATCAAGCGCTCATAACCCCATGTGGCTGAGGCTTTTGCTGGGCCCCAACGTTGGAAGAGTTCCGGAATATGATCAGCAAAATGATGATTGGGTTTACTTTTCTGTTTTGGGAACAGGAGTTGATTGGAAAGGCGGAATTTTTTCCAATGTTCAGCAAATGCAGTCCCATCATCTATTGAAACAGTCCAACTTGTGGCAATGTTGATAGCACTAATCAAATGGAATGTATTCTTGGTTAGTTCATTTGCAAGTTCTTCTGAGTGACCCATTTTTCTTTGAATGTTCGCAGATTGGTGTACATCTAATGACATCTGTTGACTGAGCATTAAAAATGGAATATAGACCTTATATAAGAGAGCCCATTCAGCGGCTTTTAAGCTACCATGAGAGGGGGAACCCATGTTGCGAGGTACTCTTGTCCATGATGAGGTAATTATCATCTCAGATATGATTTGTCGGAGATGCTCCAGAGCCTCACCCTTGATCTGGTGATCACTCAGTGCAGTGATATCCAATTTGGAGGGGATTTCAGAAGTGGGGGTGTAATCGGCATCAAATGAAGGAATCTCCGCAGAACCACTAGATGGATGTTCTGTGTGAGGGGTGGGCATTGGGAAGTAGTTTCTTTGGGTGGAAGTAGTGGGGAGTGGCTCATTTATTATTTTTGCTGCGTCTCTTCTCAGGGAGCGGGCCTCTCTCAATGTGATTTGATGAAGAGAGCTGTTGGAGGTCATGGAATCTGAGTCTGAACTGTTGGTGTCATTGGATTTCCTGCGGGACCTGAGGTAAATTTTTGATTTGGACTCTGGAATGCACAATTTGAAAGTTGCATGATCCTTCAAAATTCCAAGTATTAAATTATGCATTATGTCAAGATTAACCATTCTGGTTGCATCCCAATACGGAAGGTCTTCTAAAATTAAATATCGCACTCCATACTCAGAGAAAATTGCTTGTCTTTGTTGTGGGGTTGCCCGAAGCCATTTGGAAATGGTTAATTTATGATTTTGATATGAGCGTGTGTAGTGAAATTGAGGACCAATTTCTTCAATTTGAGCTTTGTGAATGGTGCAAAAATTACAAAAGTGGTTGCCTGAATGGGAAATAAATCCAGTAAGCTTGCGCATGGCAACCACATCCGCAATTGCTGTGAGAATGGCAACACGGATAAAGGATCCTGAAGGACTTGTTGAGGTGGGTGAAAAATGGTAACCTTGCCATAGCTCTTTAAGCTTGTTGATGAGTGGCATTAATAAATAATTCAATTGAAGGGAAGTTGGCTCCTTCGGACCAGGGATGATTCCTGCAACATAGACATTCTCTGGCTTCAATCTTTCACTTGGGGGGAGATTAAGACAAATAAGCATGATAGGTCCAATGCTGGCCAACTGGGTGGACTTTCCATGTGCATTAAACCAGTCCACTAAATGGAGAAGGCCAATGCACCAGGAATGGACATGAATGGGGGGTCATGGATCTTTCTAGTGCCAGTGAAGCGTCTCCAGACCAATCCATCCCAGATATCACGTTTTGGGGAATCTTCAGGAGTTTGGGATTGTTGATGTTGATGCAGAATGTCCATAATTCCAGCCCGCTGGAGAAATCTGGGAAGCCAATTTTTGAATGGTTGATAAATGAAATGTTTTGTTAGTATAAAGTTTTGCTTCATGTTGGTGGTGTTTTGGGTGTGGGCTTCAAATGAATAGATGAATTTGCCTAATGATTGTGTGCAAGGGGGATCATGATCATTTGGGTCATTATGGCGTTGACAGTGGGGTTGGTCAGTTGTGACTGATTCAGTAAGGTCATTAAGAGAGAAACATTGAGGACAACATATATAGTTTTGAATCACTGGCTCCAATTGGAGATGTTCAAATATGGTACTCAGATCTTGAGGTATATGGAATGCAGGAATGGGGGGACCACCGGAGCTTGAGATGCTGGACTTGATCAGCAGGTTTAGGGCGGGGTTGAGAATGCGTTAAGCCCTGTGGGGTATATTATACCTTAATGATAGAATGGCAGATATTATCATTCCGAGGTCTTGTGGAGGAAGGGTTTGACTGCTGCTGTATGGTTTCTGTGAAATTGAATTGAGCCCCGGTGCTGTGGAGAAGGTGCTGTGGGCCCATGGTGAATAATCAGCTGGGAATGTTTGATCCAATAGAAGCTGTGGGCAATCAGATCCTGATGCAGAAGTAGGGATGTTTGGAAGAGATTTGGGTGCAATGGTTGATTTGGGCTTTTTAATGTGCTGTTTATATTGGAAAGGTGTGAAGGCAACTCCAGGCCTATCACCCTCAGGGGAAGAGTGTGTTTGAGTTGAGCAGTGTTGACACATGCATATACGCATTGAGAAATAGCGGCAGGTTGTCATTGTTGCAGGAATTGGGAGTACAGTTGGTTTGTGTAAAAATATCTATGGCTGATGTGAAAGTGTTTAGGAGTGTTATTAATTGGCAAAAAAATTGAGTGATTATTTATGAAGGGGGAGATGATTTGAGCCAGCTGAGAATTTTATCCCATTTGTAATGGTGCGTGAGCTGCAGCTGATAAAGTGTAACATGTCTCATCTGGATGGCGGAATTGCTTAGGAGTTTAATTGGGTAAAATGCCATGCTGCTCAATGCTCATACATATTCTGTTTTATTTACACATGGCAATACTGCGGTTTTGACCCTTGAGGGGTGTTCCAATAGGGATGTGTCAACATTGATTTGAGGGGATTGACATTCAAACCATGTACGCTGGCACACCATTGTACATGGCTTAAACCTTATTACAGACATAACGATATAACTCTATTACATAAGGGGTTGGAGTGCAGCTAAAGTCTTGGTATTTGGTTTGAGTGCAGCAGGGTGTCACAACCATGGCAATTCACCTCCTTGGATCCCCATATGGCATATCAAGCCACAGTTCATTTATGGCCAATTGGCCATATCCATCACCAGTGGCCAATATGGCCACGTCATCATATTATGGAACATTTATGGCCATTTGTGATTTGGGGCCTTCATGGCCCTTCACCTCAATCCAGAACCCATAGCGGCAATTTATGCCCAAATGGGTATTTCTGGTCATTTCCCTCAAAACCAGGGGAAATGGCCAAAATGGCTGTTTTTGGCCATTTGGGCTCATAATGCGCATTTGTGCATTTGCGCACTTTTTGCGCATTTTGCGCATTTGCGCATTTTTGCGCACTTTGCGCATTTGCGCATTTTTGCACACTTTGACGCAAAGTGTCCAAAAGACACTTTCCCGCCTTTTGGGCCAGTTTTGGCTCAGAACCCAAAAATGGCCAAAAACCCCAAAAGGTCCAGAAACACCTTCCAAGCTCTGAAGTCACCACAGCCATCCTTTTCCCCTCTGCCTTTCCATCTCAAGACCTTTGGACGTAATCTTCTTGTCAATGAACCAATATGCCACAAGTGATGTTATACATCATTGTGCACCATTTTTCAACAGCAATTCAATGGTGGCAATATCAAATGGTCATTTCAACATTCCAACATCTCATCATGTCATCAAGGCACCCAATCATTCAGAGGAATCATCAACGCTCAAGAGCAAGTGTTTCAGCGTCAAAGACCAATGACGCCATCAAGCAGTCATTGGTTATTCTCACTCCAAGTATTCCTTCCAATGGAATAATTTCAATTCATTCTCAAAAGTGTATTCAAGAGGCGGTGCCAAAAGAAGTTGTCAAGTGTCAAAGCTCCACTCAATCCATCTTGGCAACCATATTCATTTCAATACAGTCTGGATCCACCAAGGACTGTATTTCATTTTCAAGCATGGGAAGTTCATTCAACCCAATTCAATTTCAATATTAGCCAGCTGTATCTATTCCCAAACCAATCAATACAGCCTCAAGGATCAATACAGATCAGTTTTCAGCCTGAAGAACTCAAGCTCCCAACTTTTCACATATACCGGCTACCCTTTTCACCCTGGGGGGTTTTTCCCCAGTTAATTAATATACTTTGATTTTATTTTATCTTTATTTTCTTTTCATTTTAGTTAAGCAAATACTGATATTATTAAGTCAGTCATTTAGCACCTTTCTCTTTCTCTTTCTCTTTCTTTGCCTGTCAATGGATATTTGGTGGTCATATCCTTACTAATTCCATTGTTCATTTTTGGCAGGTTGAAACAGTGATTAAGGACTTACTTGGTTGGCTCTTTGGCCATTTGGCTTCCTTTTTCTCTTTGCATCTCATTTTGTACCTGCATATCTTTTAGAGGAATTCATTCTTATTATTTTTATTCTTTATTTCTTTTGGAGTCTTCCAAGTGAGTTCCCTGATTGCTGAGTGCCAGGCCACTCTTGTATTTCCACTAGAGCCCCTGTGACACAGGGTTTTGATCGGTTGGAATGTGATTTGGATTGTCTTGCCTTTCTTGAAAAGGTGATGTCTCTTTTGTGGGTAAATACTTCATGAATATACCCCTTTACAGATGTACAATGCTGTGGAATTTCAATGCATATATTGACAGTTTGGATAATTCACAAAATGTGACAATGGGGAGGCAGAAATGTTACCAAATATGATGACTTATGGATGATGGGTCCCCTTTGAGATCAAGGAAATATTACATTATATGGTGGTAGGCTGTGCCGGGTGGTTTCCGATAAAAGTGGAGGAGCTCAAGAGGAGGGAGGCAGGATTCTCCTAAAAAGAGGCTTATTGGACTTCCACGCAACACTTAGTTCCAACTATTCATAGAATTTCTCTATTCTAAATTTGAAAAGATTTCATCTCATATCACTCTATTTTATCATAATACTGAGGTGTTTTATCTAGTTAAAAATATTACAGTACTTTTTCGGCCCTTATGTCATCTTCCAAGTCACATAAATCCCGTTGAGGTTCTGTTCATGACTCAGATAGTGAATCTAGCATAGAATATGTTCAAACACAGTCACCATTGAGTCGCAAAATTCCTCTCACAACCCCTATCGCATCCTCAATGAATGTATCAGGTCTTAACATTGATGTGGGCAATCCAAAGGCTCCAACTTCAAGCACTTGGTCAATCCCAAATATTTCCGTCACTCCAATTCCCCCGAATCCCACTAATACACAAACGCATGTGTCTCAGGGGCCAGAAGGCACACCTCAAATCTCATCACACGCTAATCCCCAATCAAAATTTCCACGTGAGTTCCTCCTTAATCCCGGTCGGAATCCAGTCGCATCCCAGGATCCCTTTGGCCAAAGTAAACAGCCAACCCTCAATATTCCATCAGGATCTCAGGTTCATGTGGGTGATGAAAGGCGCATGGATGGGGGGCACGAAAAAGACCATTGGAGAATGTAAATTGGAGTGGTCTGTTGGAGGGAAATCCAGGATTGACGCTTCATCAAAGTAAGTCATTTTAATTTCGGAGTATAACCTTTTTCACAATTTGATATTTTTGTTTCATGGGTTAGATATGGCACCTAAAGGCAAGTAAGTCCGATCTCAGGAGCCAATTGAAGATTGTGAGTATGACCAGTCTTCATTAATTTTTTGATGTGTTAACTGATGATGTGCATGGCAGGTGATGAGCTTTATGCATCTTCACCTCTGGTCCATAAAGAGAAAGTCACTGGACGTCATCATCCATATGCCTCCAAAACAAGAACAGCTCATGCCAGTTCATCAAGAGAAAAAATGGTGGATGATGAGGATGAGAACATGTCTCCGACTCAAATGGAAACAAATGATGAATCAAGGAGGGACAATTTCACAGCGCATGAGCATAGTACTCAGTCAAATAATGAGTTCACCCATCCTCAAATGCCCCTTGCCCAGAGTATGCTTGAACAATCCGAGGTCAGACAGCAAGGGAACCAGGCTCGTAAAGCTCACAATGTGGCAAAACGTGCAAGCCAGAAGGAGCAACAAAAATGGCTGAAAGCAGAACTTCCAGAGAATGTCCATGGAATGAGATCAGCAGTACATGCACATTGCCTGTTCCTACTCAAAGTTAGGGATAAGGATTTTTCCTCACTACCAGCACCACCAAGCACAGAAGAGCGTGAAATTGCAATTCAAGTGGCTGGTCATCTCGGATATGTCCCCGAGGATGTTTTCAATGAGCCATCAACACAGGTTCAGTCTCAGGGTTTCCAAAGCTACTGCAAAAATGAGCTCCACAAGCTAGGACTAAAGCAATTCACTTGGGACTGGGAGAGCTCATGGCAACGTCAGTTCAATGAGCTGATGTCTTTGGTGTTTTACCGTACATTCCGTCTTGCACTGGTCAGCACCGAGTATCATCATTACTGTTGGAACAAGGATCATAATAACTATGGGGTTGTGGCGGCTTTAATGGAGCGATATTTCACTTATTTGAAAAGAGAATGGAAGTCTATTCAAAAGGATGCCAAGTATTTGATTAAAAAGAAGGAGAATCAAAAGCTCGCAAAGATTTGTCAAAGGGTTAGTTAATGTATCTTTTCTTCATTGTGAGCAAAGACTGGGAATGATCTACTTGATTATGTGCAGACCTGTGAGCACCATTGTGAATGGTGTGATACGGCTAAATTTCCCATTCTAGCATCACAATTCAATGACCCTTGAGTATGTTCAGATACTGAGGAGGTACTGGAAAATGGCTGTCAAGTTTACCGCAAAGTGGGATTACGCTGGCGCTCCCAGTTATTTAATGAATTGGTATTAAAAATGGATCGAGACATAGAGTTTTGTAATTGCATTAAAAAAAAGGGTAAAAAAACTATTGATAGATTGCCAGAATTACGATCGACAGATGATGTTGATATTACAGAAGGCTTATCATTTCAGGTATTTGATCAAGATTGGCTCAAAGGCTGTAGTAAGATGCAGACTAGCGCCCTCAAAATACTTGACATGCCAGTTATTGGGCCGAACGGTGATGCTCCGCAATAACTTAGTAATATAAATGTATAGCACCGTTACAAATTAACATTTTGTGAATTATTTGTGCAGGTGTAATACAATCTGAGTATTATTTTTTAAAGATTCAACAACTTGCTAAATATGCCAGAATGTAGACAATATGAATTGGAATGTATCACCATCTCCCTTAGAAATAAGACGCTATTGCTCATTTTCATTGAGGAAATATTGAAGGAGTTCAATCCAACTCATGGTGTTCATAATTGTGGACCTATGCCAGGGTGAAAAAGAGTTATCAACTTGGTCAAACACAAATTATATAATATCAGTAAGGCTCACGCAGTTAATGATTTTTTCTTTTCTTGGACCTATTGGTGTTTGGAAAATCACATTTCCATAAGGAAGGATTTTAGAATAGCAATACAATTAGGGTCAAAGATGATCTTGAAAGGTACCTTCCGCATGTTGACCTCAACTGAATGAGGAGTGATATAGTGGATGACCTTTACAGGTTGTTGTTGGCCAATACGATGGAGTCAATCAACAGCCTGAGCCTCAATGGCTGGGTTCCAATTGGGCTCCCGGAAATGTGGATGTCAGGGGCCGCAAATCAGGGCAGAATTTTGGGGCTCCCCTCACCATTAAATAGACCGTATTAGCACAAGTTATATTGAGGCCAGTTCCAGCCGCGGCAATGGATGCAACCAGTACTTCACATTCAGGATTATTGAAGAAATTCTCCAGTGCCTTCTCCTGTGCTCGTGCTGTAATTGTTCCATCAATTCGTGCTGAAAAGGATAGAGTGATGGGCAAGTGCAATACCAATTCTACAATATGAAAAAGTCAGATGGATTCAATTGGTAATGGATGCATATTAGAAACAACGCACAAATCTAGAAATTGGGTCCATTGGGTATAAACCACCAATTTGGTTGGACGACACCTTGTTTGTTTGTTCTTCATTAAGCTTTGTAGGAGGTGTGCAATTTTACTACTCATCATGCATGTTTCCACATCCACAATAGTTCGTGTGATTGTTGGCGAGTTATCCTGAGTGCTCCTGCCCTTGGGGTCTTCCGAATCTGCCTCCGCAATTGTGTTAAGCATGATGTGATGGTTACAACATATTTGCAGCTTATTAATATTTCTGAAAAATTCTCCTGGTCCTTTGCTTTTGGATGATAGGAATTCTTCATATAATATGGAATATTCTTGCTGCATGGTCGGCTTGAGTGGGAGCAGCTCATAATGATGGCTAATAGTGGGGAGGGATTCGAGATGTGTGGTTTTGGTGCGGCGCAAACTTAAATGCCGCAATGCCAAATGCAAGATATCATTGCAACCTTTGGAAAGACTACTCAGGATGAATGGTGACCAGTTATCTTGATCAGCGCTCTGGGGTTGAGTGATGAATGATATTATGCCCAAAAGGTCATAAATGGTGTTGTGAATAGGTGTGCCCGTTAAACATAATTGACGGGTTGAAAGGAGGCTATTAATGGCACGGTGAGTGGCAGTGTATTGAGAGCGAATATAGCTATAAGATGGGGCAAGGGTTACTGGATATAAAAGGTAATTTGAATCATTTAAAATCAGACACTCACTGTGCTTCATCCAAAATTATACAATGCCAATTGATTTGAAAAATGAATGATGTAGAGGTATTGGTTTGCTTAAATTCTTGGGTGATAGTATTGTAAGAAGTTCTGATGATGTCATATTTTAAGATGTTGGCTCTGGATAATGAGTGACGAGTGGGACCATGGTAGATTTTGGAATGCAGCGCTCCAGCCTGAGCATGCTTGGATATTTCTGATTGCCAGTTGGTAATTAAGCGAGGGTGTGAGCCTTGAGGTATATTTTACATACCCAAATAGGCCACAATTATCTTAAAAAGAAATTTTGAATTATGCACAACTCATAAGTCATGCATATATCCAAAATTCATCATTTTCAATTTCAGAAAAGATGAATAACTTTTTATTGAGTAAGTAAATCCATGGATTTAAGACCAGATTTGGATTCTACACAAAAATTCACCTAGGGTAGCTCCATAGAGTGAATAAGCTCAATTTAAGTATTTGAGGTGGTAAAATGGAAAATACTTCAATACCACATCATTAATACCACATAAAAGATCCGTGAAAATTTTTGTTTTTCTTGATTTTTAGCCAAAATAATGGGAAAGTGAGAAATCCCATGTTACATATACACTAAGAATAGTGTTATGCATGTTTTGAGCACTTAATATCATGGTATTCTTACATGGACTTTTGGTACACCCATAGTGGATATCTCACTTTAAGCTTAAATTACTATTTTGACGTAAAAAATAGGCAAGGGGGACAAAAGACATCAAAGAGAGCCAGGGTACCCAACTTCTGAGGCCTCAGAGGCGTGGATAGCTCCAGAGCATGGATCCATGGCTCATCTTAGCCTAATTGGTAAACTAAAACTCTTTGGGAACTTGGTTACCAAGTTACAACTACTGTAAAACACCAGAAAATAGCAAATAACCTGCTATTTTGACATGCCAAGGAGGTAATGAGCTACTTACACTCCTGTAACCATGTCAATTACTAATGACTTTCCATGGATAAACCCCAAAAGAGTAATTAAAACCCTTTTGGGACCCATATTCATTGATTTACCTCATAGCAACCAGCAAAACACTGCTATTTGCAATTCTACGTAGAAATGAGGTAAAAACTTCAAAAATTCATTAAAAATACAATTCTTAATGAATCTTTCTGAAACTTTCAGGACTAAAGGAGAACTGTATTATCTATTGTACAACCAAAAAGAATTACAGTTTTACTAGTAAAATTAAAATTTTTACTTACAGTCCATTTTTGGTTATTCTACGTGAAACACTGAATCTTCAAAAATTCACAGTAATTACAACCTCTGATGAAATTGGCAATAACATTGATAACTTTGAGAAATCAATGATTATTTTAGAATAAAAGAAGATTTACAAGTGTTACTCCTTTTATTCTTAACCATATTGGGGTTGGTAGTCACGTAAAAGCATCAATTAAGTAATCTTACATGACAACTGATGATGCAATCAATAATCCAAAAGGGTTTATTGTTTTCTCACTCACTGGTTTTTCAGTTTGCTCCATGGCACGCCTCTGTGAGCTGTTGTTGACTTAAAAGAGGCCTTCTCTTGCTGTTTTTTCCAAATCATCATCTTATCAATTTATTAAATCATTATTACCAACAAGTAAGTATTAGTTCAACTATTCTTAAGTGTTTTAATCTTTCAGAATCAATGTAAGGTGTGGATATGAAACTTTGATAAAAAATCAAGTACTTTTCCTGTCCTCAAGATTTGTATAAGGTAAAATTCAATTAAAAATAGTAAGAAATATTATTTTTAAGAGAAAACACGCCAATTTTTTTTGTTTATAACTTTATTAGTATAAAACAATAATATTATAAAAATTTATTGTTTTACCAACAATAAAAATTTATCCAAAAAATACTCTACAAGAGATATTTTAAGGCTACAAAAGAAATTTCTTCAAGAGCAATTTCAATTGGAATTAATTGAGCAAAGAGCTGCAAGCAATTAATTAAAGAACAGAGTCTTTAAAAAGAATATTAAAGAGAAAACACGCCCAAAAGTGACCAGAGTGAATTTGGAAACAAAGTGACAAAGTTAACAGTGATGAAAGATGCTTCAATTCACTTATGGGGTGGTTCAGGGGTAAAAATGATTATAAGAGTTAAAAACAATGATTATAATGATTTTTTCCCGTGGTTATAAGGTTCAAAATGATTTAAAAAGGGTGGTTGGAATCTTTTATTGATTGGTTTAACAGTTTTAAACTAATTAATAAAAGGAAAAGATTCTAACATGAAGAGAAAAGTGGGGCAAAGAAGACATTCTTTTATAGCCATCAATTCTCTTACTCCAAAAGTAAAATTTACTCTTGTCAGTCGTGAAAAACAGTCTGACAACAGAAAAGCCAATTATGGCATCATTGAACCCTGGTTTAGACCAAAAAAGGGCTGGTTTAAGCCATTTTTAGCCATTTTTAGCCATTTTAGACCCTTAAATCAGCCATTACTATAGCAATACCAGGCCTAGAGCCTTCAAAACACGTCAGAATGTGTGTCAGAGGCGTAGAAACCAGTTAAAACTGTTTTTACTATGATTGTTTTATCTTAAGGGTAGTTTTACCCTCTTGGCAACAGCTAAAACTACCCCAGTTGGTATCAAAACCTCATCATCAATTGAGTTCACAGACCCTGTAACTCAATTCCAGGCCAAAAGTGATGAACTTTTGCGTGAATTTTGACATCCCATGCCTGTCAGCAAGGAATTTGGGGGTCTAGCTCCCCCTTAGAGCTGGAGTTCCTTTTCCCCCCCAAATTTAATCTTTCCAATTTATTTTTCCTTTAATTCCTCATCATGTATTATACTTATAATTTACATATGTAATTCAATTCAATTGTACAGTACAATACAGTAATAATTGACACCTCATATGTAAATCAAAGTTCACTTATGTAATACACGCGCACATTTTGACATTTCAATTGAATTCAATTGAAAATACTTCAATTCCTCATAACTTCTAAACTAAACACAACACCTCAATTTTAACACAAAAATTGATGGTTAACACCACATGTGGTGTGAATTAAATTAAGGTTTTGAGGATTTTCAACTTTTGTATTGAAAATACTAAAAACTTAATTTAAGCTTATTTAGAGTTGAGTTACAAGAATTTCACTCAGAGGTGACCCCACCTGATTTTTTATGAGGAATCCAATGGTGAAATAAATTTTATGTGTTTATTTATTGGATAAAAAGTTATGATAATTTTTATATAACTTTTTTCCAAATTTATCTATTTTTTCACAATTTTGTTAAAATTTTATTTTTACTTAATTTTTTCAAGTATAAAAGTAATTTTATACTTACAAAATTTAATGTATTTTTTATTTTTAAATTGTAATTAATTTTTTATTTTTAATATAATTTTATATTTATATTTTGATTTTCATTTTAATAATATAAATAAATTTATTTTATTTATATTAATATGTTATTTTTTATATTTGTGGTCTTTTGGGTATATGAAATTACCTCTAAGGCTCACAATCAATCAGAAAGACGTGAAATCATAGAATCCAACTATATATTGTTGTAATACTGTTATAAATCCTTTTGATCCCTTAAATCCACAATTCCACGTCAAATTTCTTTACTTTTATTATCAATAAGTTCTTTGGAGTATTAGTGAGTCTTTTATCTTTAATTCTTAAAGTTTTTCTCTAGTAATAGTTTTCTTCAAGAATTATCTTTATAATTATTCTTGTAAAAGATAATTATATATTAAAATAATTTTATTATTTTAATAAAAAGAAGTTTTTATTATTAAATTCTTCTTGTAATTGATTCTTGTAGAGAATTACTGCTCACTGTTATAATCACTAGTAGTGTATAACACGTGAAAGAAATAATTTTATTATAATTTAATTGTGGTTATAATAATTTTTATTATTATATTTCATAAGAACAGACATAGTACTGTTGATTAATAGTAATATTATCATCAGTTTCATAGTCACATCTTACATTTGGGGGCCTGGCCGTGTTTTTTGAACCTTGTACCCTTAATTAATATATTTTTAAGCTCTAAAATATATTAATTTACTTAATTTTTTTCTTTCAATTTGAAGTTAAATTATTTTTATTTTTGAAATTGTTTTAAAATCTTTTTCATTGAGGAATTTGGTTTAATTTTATATTGTTTTTACACGTGGCTTTTTCACATCCAAAAACTTATAAAATTATTCTTTGAGTTACTCTGAATTAATTTTATTCAAAATCTTAAATTTTAATTTTTTTCTTTAAAAAGAATAATTTTTTTAATATTAAAAAATATAAAACTTATAAAAAATCTTTAAAAATATTTTAAAAAGTATAAAAAATAATTTTTCTCTTTTATAACTTTTTTCTAGTGTCTTTAATCAAATACTGTGCAGCTGGCAACAGACTCAGTAAAAGATATATAACTAGTCCAGAATCTTCAGAAGCAGAATCTGAAGACAGTATTGAGGTGCAGATTGCTAAAAGAGGCACCTTATTCAACTCAGAAAAAGCTAAATTACCACCAAAAGGTGTGTATTTTATCTTATATTTTCACCTTTATCTTTAAATTGATGTGAAAATGGTGCATACCAGAAATGGAAGCAACTATTCAGTCCAGCCAGATGGATGTGGACAAGGAAGAGGCAAGACCAAATCCAGAAGTGCCAAATCTTCCACAAGAAAGACACATCTGGAGGATGCCAGAGTTGCCCCCCATTCCCCAAGGTCTGTACCAACAGATTTTGACGTGAATTCTGAGCCTGAACTAATTTATGATAATATTTCCAGGGCTGAACCATTTTCAAGTGGCAGCAATAGAAATATATCAGAGCCAGTACAAAAATTGGTTCAGAGCAGCCAAAGAAGAGGAGTGGGAAATCTGCCCAAGCCTTTGGCAGGAGGCCATGAACTCCTACTTACACATCAAGAGCTTTCTGGGTCAGGAGAAGACCATAGAACTCTTAGGAGGATGGAGCCCCCTGTCTTGCAAAGACAAGGTCAAAAAGATAAAGAATTGGTTGAAGAACCAAAGTCTTTTATCCATAGACCAGAAGAAAGAGTTGGAAATGACTCCAACTTTGGAGAAAGAGGCACCAGTGGCATCTACCAGCTCCAAACCAGCTCCAGAAGCATCCAAGGACAAGCCCAAAGGACCTCAAAAGAAACAGAGAGGTCCCAAGAACCATCAAGGCAAGGGCAAAGGCAAAGCCAATTGGCACAGACCTTACCCACAAGGGTACAGGATCCCCAGATTGGAGCCTTCAGCAGTGGACAGTGTCTTCAATATGGCCAGAACTCTTATGGAATTCACAGCCAAGGAGCAGGAAAGGATGAACAGGACTTTTCCACGCAAGTAAATGATGTACATAGAAGTATTAATGTAGAAATTGGCAAACTTGAGTCAAAGTTAAAGCAAATTACATTAGACATCAATGATTTAAAGAAAAGTGACAAGCAACATTCTGATTGGCATCAATTGAAAACTGTCACCCTTGAGTCAATTAGCAATGCTTGTGATACAATTGAGAACCAATGTCAAAATGATGACACAGAGGATCCTTCCATTTTTAAAGTAAATGATAGACTTAAAACTCTTGAAGACCATGTCTTACAAATAGTTAAGAATACCAATCAATTTGCTATACATTTAGCAAAAAGTGATAGTGAGAGACAGAAATTAAAGAATGAGATAATTGCAAGTGTGGAGCAAATTCATAAGAATCATGAACCACATATGCCAAGGCATTCTACACCTTTGACTGAAGAAAAACTTTCTGTTAAAGAGAGTTTAACTCCATTCTTAGGAGAAAATGTTATTTCTGCAAAGGATATTCCAAAATTAGAAGAATGGCCAACATTCTCTGGTGAAGGAGAATACAACCATATTGAATTCATCAGGACTATTGATATGTTGCAAGAAGACTTTAATATACCTGATGAAATCATAGTAGGAAAATTACATTGTTTGTTTACCAAGACTGCAAAGAAATGGTATTACAAGATGAGAATAGATCATGGAAGACATGACTGGTCTTGGTGGAAATCTGAAGTGATTACCAAATGGGCCAATAATTCTTGGAGGTTTAAAATGGAGAATGCTTTTGAAAGTGCCATTTTTAACTCAGAAAAAGACAAACCACTTACTTGGTTCTTCAAACAAAAAGACAGATTATCTGCTTTACACCCAGATATGTCTGACACTATGATTAATATGAAAATATTAAGAAAGTGTGGAGGGGAACTGGAACATGCTATCAAAAGCAGATGTGTGGAACCCTGTTAAACAGAGGACTACATTAATGCTATGGAAGATATCATTACCAGAACAAGAATTGGTAAGACTTGGATTAGAAACCCAATAGAGTCCAAAATAGTCTCAAAGATTCCTAGAGAGGAAAGAAGACCAGAGAGACCTGTCTTGAAGTGTCATAAATGTGGAAGTACTTCACATTTAGCCAACACTTGCCCTAAGAAGACAAAGATCAATGAAGTTCAAGTCATTGAGGAGATTCAGTGTGCTGAAGAGAAAGAAGAGTCTGATCAAGATTCTGCAGTCTGTGAAGATACACCAGTGGAGGACTATCCCATTGAAAAAATTTCAGCTTTCTTTGAGGTCACAGAAGTCCATACCCACTTGCCACAGTACAGTGAGGATTGCTGCAACCTGATCAATATCCAAGATGCCAGAATGTGTAAAACAAAACCTGCTAAAGGAAAGGGTTATACTGCTGGAGCATCATGTATCACATCAGTTCTGATGGGTGATATTGAATCCAAAGTTAATTTGGATACAGGGGCATTTTGCACTTGTGTTGGCAAAGACTATCTCCAAATTATACTTCCTGAATGGAAAAACCATCTATTGCCAATAGAAGGTGTACAATTCAGTAGTGCCAGTAACAATATGTACCCCTTGGGCATATTGGACACTAATATTGTATTCCCACATCCAGCAGGAGGTGTAAGAATGAAAACTGAGATTGTAGTAATGGATAATTGCACATCTCAGCACATCATTCTTGGAAATGATTACTTGAATATTTATGGTATTGATATAAATAACCATAAAGACAGATATTTCACAATTGGAGATAACAAAAGGAAAAAATTTGCTTTCTCCAATATGCCAAAACAGATATCTGTAGTATCTTCTGTCAAAGATACTTACAAAAATGAATTTGTGTCTACACAACTTGTTGAAGCACAAATTAATCCATCATTGTCACCAAAGATGAGGAATGAACTCATTGATGTATTATATACATACAATAATGCATTTGCATCTGATAATGAACCATTAGGTGCTATAAGAGGACATGAAATTGATATTACTCTTAATATTGATAGAACATATCCTCCAGTACTTAGAAGACCAGCTTATCCAGCCAGTCCCAGAGCTAGAGAAGCCTTGGAAAAACATATCCAAGAGTTGATCCAACTTGGTGTGCTAAGGAAAGTAGGCCATAATGAAGAAGTTGAAGTGACAACACCTGTTATTATTGCATGGCATAATGATAAGTCAAGAATGGTTGGAGATTTTAGAGCTTTGAATACCTACACAGTTCCAGATAGGTATCCAATCCCTAGAATCCAAGAAACCTTGACTCAATTGTCTAAAGCCAAGTATATAACATCAATGGATGCATTAAAAGGCTTCCATCAAAATGTTTTGACGCCTAAAGCTAGGAAATTACTTAGAATTATCACTCACTGTGGTATTTATGAGTATCTTAGAATGCCATTTGGCATTAAAAATGCTCCATCTCATTATCAAAGAATGATGAATACCATCTTCCCCACAGAATTGTCTGAAGGATGGCTTATCATTTATATTGATGATATTATTATATGTTCTGACTCATGGTCTTTGCACCTTGAAAGACTTGCAAGAGTAATTCATAAAGTTGCAGAAGTAAACATGAAAATTTCACTTAAGAAATGCAATTTTGGTTTTGAAGAACTCAAAGCATTAGGACATGTTGTTTCTGGTTTGAGCTTGGGTATTGACAAAAATAAAGTGGCAGCAGTGTTGCTTAAGCCAATACCCCAGAATAAAAAAGAAATGATGTCTTTTCTTGGATTTGCTAGTTACTATAGGCAACACTTGAAAGATTTTGCAATTCTAGCCAAGTCACTCTATAGAATCTGTGATCAACAGACTGTATTTGAGATGACACAGGAAAGAATTAAAGCTTATGAGAAGATAAAGAAAGCCCTTACAGAAGCACCTTTACTCCTCATGCCTGACTGGAATATTCCTTTTAAGTTGTACATTGATGCATTTGGAGATGGATTAGGGGCAGCCCTACATCAAGTCCAAATTATTGATGACAAACCTACAGAAGGACCAGTTTGTTATATCTCAAGGCAAATCAAACCAACAGAAGCCAGATATGGTGCAAGCCAAATGGAGTGCTTATGTTTGGTATGGGCACTTGAGAAATTACACTATTACCTTGATGGCAGTGTTTTTGAAGTGATAACTGACTGTAATGCTGTAAAATCACTTCTTAACATGAAAACTCCCAACAGACATATGTTGAGATGGCAAATAGCCATTCAAGAATATAGAGGAAACACGACTATAGTTCATAAAGCAGGAAACATTCACAAAAATGCTGATGGACTTAGTAGATGGGCTTTAGCCAACACTCCTGATAACCCAGCTTATGTACCTTTGGAAGCTGAACCACAGATTCCAATAGAAGGAATTAACATAACTGATATTGGGACTGAATTCTTTGAAGAGGTCAGAGAGTCTTATAAACAAGACAAGAATTGCCATATCTTGACTTCTTTATTGGATAAAGACTGCAAAGACACATCTTTGGTTAATGCACTAGATGAAGTTTGGAAAAATTCCTATTCTGAAGGAAGATTTCACTTGTTTGATGGAATTATTTACCATAGAACAAAACATTCTTGTGTGATGACACTGTGTAGTAGATTGCTTATCAATACCATTCTTCATGAATGCCATGATAGCATTTACTCTGGACACCTATCAGAAGACAGGACACTTGAGAAAGTGAAGAACTGTGCATGGTGGCCATCTTGGAGAAAAGAAACCATTGAGTATTGCCATACCTGTGATAGATGCCAAAAAGAAAACAGGAGTACAGGCAAGAAATTTGGATTAATGATCCATATTCAAGAACCAAAATCCCCTTGGGAAGTTGTTCACATGGATTGGGTCACAGCACTTCTTCCAAGTGGTGACAAAAGCTATAATGCTTGCTTAGTCATTGTAGACAGATATAGCAAAACTCCCATATTCTTACCATGTCATAAAGATGACACTGCTATGGATACAGCTCTTCTTTTATGGAGTAGAGTTATTTCTAATACAGGATTATTTAAGAATATCATAAGTGACAGAGATCCCAAATTCACATCTGCACTTTGGACCAATCTTCATAGATTGTTTGGGACTAAGTTATCATTCTCTACAGCATATCACCCTCAAACAGATGGGCTAGCAGAGAGGATGATTCAAACTTTGGAAGACATGATCAGGAGATTCTGTGCTTATGGATTAGAATTCAAAGACTCAGATGGCTTTACCCATGACTGGTGCACTCTGATACCTGCATTAGAATTGGCATACAAGACATCAGTCCATTCTTCCACAGGACAAACTCCTGCTATATTAGAGAAAGGATGGAATCCAAGACTCCCAGCAGACACACTGAGGAAAGACTTGATTGACATTCATCCTACAGCTTCCAGTTTCAAGATAATGCTTGATAAAGTAAAACATCATGCAAAACAAAGTATGGATGATGCTTTTGATTATGCAAAACAGAAGTGGGACAAGAGTCATAAAGTACCAGACTTCAAAGTAGGGGACTTAGTTTTAGTTTCAACCTTGAATTTTAATAATATCAAAGGCCCAAAGAAACTTAAAGATTCTTATGTAGGACCTTTTGTTATTGTTGCCTTACATGGAACCAATGCAGTGCAAGTGGAATTGAGTGGTGAATTGGAAAATAAACACCCCACATTTCCAGTTAGCTTGATAAAGCCTTATCAACCAGCTGATAAAGAATTGTTTCCTTTAAGGAACCCAACTCCTTTAACTGTACCACCTGTGGAACAGAATGAAGACAAAAAGATAAAGAAAGTCATTAAAGAAAGGAGACTTAGGGGTAAAAATCAAAGAGAATATCTTGTCAGATATAGAAATCCAGTACATGAAGATGAATGGATGGCAGAATCAGAAATACCTGACTCAGATAAACTCTTGAGAAGATTTAGACATGAAAGAAGGCCACAAGCCTGAATATGTCTATAAATGTGCTTTAAATTACTTGATCTGAGTAATGTGAAGAGGTTGGACAGTGGACATTAACCCCCTTTGGGTCCTTATTCTTTTATTACTAATAAAATTGTAGTACAATTTTATTTTTTGGTGGGAGGGAATGTGAGCCTTGAGGTATATTTTACATACCCAAATAGGCCACAATTATCTTAAAAAGAAATTTTGAATTATGCACAACTCATAAGTCATGCATATATCCAAAATTCATCATTTTCAATTTCAGAAAAGATGAATAACTTTTTATTGAGTAAGTAAATCCATGGATTTAAGACCAGATTTGGATTCTACACAAAAATTCACCTAGGGTAGCTCCATAGAGTGAATAAGCTCAATTTAAGTATTTGAGGTGGTAAAATGGAAAATACTTCAATACCACATCATTAATACCACATAAAAGATCCGTGAAAATTTTTGTTTTTCTTGATTTTTAGCCAAAATAATGGGAAAGTGAGAAATCCCATGTTACATATACACTAAGAATAGTGTTATGCATGTTTTGAGCACTTAATATCATGGTATTCTTACATGGACTTTTGGTACACCCATAGTGGATATCTCACTTTAAGCTTAAATTACTATTTTGACGTAAAAAATAGGCAAGGGGGACAAAAGACATCAAAGAGAGCCAGGGTACCCAACTTCTGAGGCCTCAGAGGCGTGGATAGCTCCAGAGCATGGATCCATGGCTCATCTTAGCCTAATTGGTAAACTAAAACTCTTTGGGAACTTGGTTACCAAGTTACAACTACTGTAAAACACCAGAAAATAGCAAATAACCTGCTATTTTGACGTGCCAAGGAGGTAATGAGCTACTTACACTCCTGTAACCATGTCAATTACTAATGACTTTCCATGGATAAACCCCAAAAGAGTAATTAAAACCCTTTTGGGACCCATATTCATTGATTTACCTCATAGCAACCAGCAAAACACTGCTATTTGCAATTCTACGTAGAAATGAGGTAAAAACTTCAAAAATTCATTAAAAATACAATTCTTAATGAATCTTTCTGAAACTTTCAGGACTAAAGGAGAACTGTATTATCTATGGTACAACCAAAAAGAATTACAGTTTTACTAGTAAAATTAAAATTTTTACTTACAGTCCATTTTTGGTTATTCTACGTGAAACACTGAATCTTCAAAAATTCACAGTAATTACAACCTGTGATGAAATTGGCAATAACATTGATAACTTTGAGAAATCAATGATTATTTTAGAATAAAAGAAGATTTACAAGTGTTACTCCTTTTATTCTTAACCATATTGGGGTTGGTAGTCACGTAAAAGCATCAATTAAGTAATCTTACGTGACAACTGATGATGCAATCAATAATCCAAAAGGGTTTATTGTTTTCTCACTCACTGGTTTTTCAGTTTGCTCCATGGCACGCCTCTGTGAGCTGTTGTTGACTTAAAAGAGGCCTTCTCTTGCTGTTTTTTCCAAATCATCATCTTATCAATTTATTAAATCATTATTACCAACAAGTAAGTATTAGTTCAACTATTCTTAAGTGTTTTAATCTTTCAGAATCAATCAGAAAGACGTGAAATCATAGAATCCAAATATATATTGTTGTAATACTGTTATAAATCCTTTTGATCCCTTAAATCCACAATTCCACGTCAAATTTCTCTACTTTTATTATCAATAAGTTCTTTGGAGTATTAGTGAGTCTTTTATCTTTAATTCTTAAAGTTTTTCTCTAGTAATAGTTTTCTTCAAGAATTATCTTTATAATTATTCTTGTAAAAGATAATTATATATTAAAATAATTTTATTATTTTAATAAAAAGAAGTTTTTATTATTAAATTCTTCTTGTAATTGATTCTTGTAGACAATTACTTCTCACTGTTATAATCACTAGTAGTGTATAACACGTGAAAGAAATAATTTTATAATTATTTAATTGTGGTTATAATAATTTTTATTATTATATTTCATAAGAACAGACAGAGTACTGTTGATTAATAGTAATATTATCATCAGTTTCATAGTCACATCTTACAGAGGGGGGCAGATGATCATGGTGGGCGTGGAGCGATGGGAGTTTGCAATCATCTGCTCCTTGGAGGTACCAATTAGAGAAATGGCCTGAATGGTTTTACCTAATCCCATATCATCCGTGAGCAGTCCTCCAAGAGGGGTATTGGTCGAAAGGGATTCAAATGAGCTAACGACCTTGTTTGTAATGATGTGCCTGGCATTGAAAGTGGATCCTGGGGGTGAGGTGGCCCAAAGGTTACAGGCTGATTGGCCATTGGGGATTTCTTGATCCCAGAGAAAAGATAGTCCGGTATTTTGATGAGGGAGGAGGGGGGTTTGAATAATGGCATGGGGAGGTCTGATCCACTGGGTAATTGTATCAGTTTTTGCTTGGAAATCAATGATGAAACAGCAGGATATGAAGCTGGCGTCGAGTTTGAAGCGGGAAATGTTGGAGTAAAAAGTTGACATTGACTATGAGTATTCCAGTCATATTCTTTGGGCATTTTAAGCTTGAAATCTTGTGTTCGAAAGCTTTCCATTATGAATAAAAGGTTTGGATACCATGTGAAGAACATCAATGCTAGATTGGGTTTTTGAGATGAGGAGGGATCATTTGCATCAGTCATAAATACTCCCTCAACAAATAATATTTGAGTAGGATTGGATTGGCAATTTTCAATCCATGCCCCACCAGGACCACAGTGCATGAACGTTTTTGGTGCCCCAAGGAATGGTATCAACGTTTTGGAAAGGGTTGCAGGTAGAGAGCCAATAGCACGCTGGTGATTGGGGAGATAAACGAATATGTTGTGTTGATTGTGCCATATGATAATCCAAGAATCTAAGTGGGAATTCTCAGGACTTAAGGTTATATCACTATTTATTTGAATACGAATATTAATCATCCCAATGCAAAGTGGTTGTGAAGGGGTTGACATGATGGCTATTTTAAATTATTTTGGGACAGTTGGAAATTATATGATTATGAAGGGTTAGCTAAACACTTTGAAGACGAATGAGCGCAGGTGGGGAACTTATATGAGAGGCAGAAATGGGTTCAAAGGGGGATGGCCTGGGGTTACGTGCATGGTCTTTAGGAAGATGGGCCTCTTCGGCTCATGATTTTCATATCCAATTTGGGGCATATATCAAGGCAAGGTGGGCAAAATGTGGGTGCACCAATATGAATGCTGGATCTGCAGCAAGTTACAAAACCTTTGGTGGAACAAGGTTGACATTAGCATATCCGAGATTGGGTGGGTTGTAGCAACTTATTGTGGAGGGGCATATTAGAGGCATGCGGCCATGTTCGCTGGTGTGACAGCAAACAATGAGCATATCGTCCCCAGGTTAATTGTCGCACAGGGACCTACTGGGCAATGTTGGCGCTTTCAAAGGGCAATCTCACTGTGGGGATGTTTGTGTGTGGGCGGGTGAGATATGTTCGGTGGCGTGCCACCAAAAATGAGTTTGATTTTGTGTGAACTTTTTTTTGATGACTGATGCCAACTAGGCTTCAGGGGGGGAAGTGTGGCATGCTCAAACGGGGCACCCACTGTGAGGTGTGATCCACATCTACATTCACCCCTATTGCGTTTGAGGCGGCTACTAATCCCCTGAGATTGGGATCATGGTCTTTGCCTTACGCGTGTACAAAACTCTGGAGAAAGAGGCCACATGCCCAAGCAAATTTTTGGCTGCAAGCCAGGTGGCACAACTTGCGCGGGGCGTGTGAGAACGTGAAGAAAATGACCCGCAGTGGGAGATACCCACGCAAACATAGGCTGGGATTATTCTAATGTGGATGAGGCTGAAGCAAATCCACACTGATTGGCCTCAGGTTTCCACGCGCAAGTGGGTGAGCGTCTGCAGTCAAGCTGACAACCCAACCAAGAAAATAGGCAGTTGGAAGACTGGCAGTCAAATGTCTTCCAGGCGTGTGAAAGTTACCTGTGTATGACCCGTTGGGGGAGCGTATGAAAGCATGTGGCTGCGCGACAATGAGCACGTGCAATGAACAAGCAGGGCCAGTCATTGTTTGCCCCAACAATGGCACCGGATGGAATACAATGTTTGTGTATGACCCAAATAAACAGTCATCCCACTATGACCCACTTACATTAACTTGGATTACATGTGCATCTGTGCCGTAGTTAGGCAGAGCTGTCCAACAAGGTGCATCAAAGGGATGCAGTTGAGACATATGACTCAATGGCCTGACATGATTGCATGTTACATTGTTGAACAGCTTGTGCTCTGCCCCGCAGCATACATTTACACAGGTGTACTGCGTACTACAGTGTTGGCTGTACAGATCAGGAAGGTGTAATACTACTTGAGCCTGCATGCATATAGCGAATGTGCATGCACCTTCCGATCGTTTGCATATACGTAGCTCATGTGCCACATGCTCAGCATTGCGTTTCACCCAATTTGCACACGCAAGCTGAGCATATCATGGTCAAAAGCACCGTGTGAAAGTGCTCAGTAAAGCCATGGAATGAACTATTTTTGCAATAGTTCATTGGAAGGCTCAGTTTGAAGCACTTTACCAAAGCGTGTGAAATGCTGCAGCTGGCTGAAATGTCACCCGTTGCTGTGCCAAATGCTCAGATTGTGGGCATACAAAAACGACTGAGCAATGGCTCAGCATGGTGCATTTGATATTATTATATCAATGGTTCAATCACTGTGAAATTAAAATGTTCAGCCACTGAGCATTTCAATTATGACCCAAAAGCAAACCTGAGCAAAGGGTTGAGGCAAGCTCACGCTGTATTCACTTGTCTTACAGCGCCCCCCTTTGTTCAAACAATATGACTAGGCCATACGGCCGGTAATCTCCCCGCGGTCACTTGTGTTGGGAATTGCACCCACCATGGGCATTCAACGAGGGCCTCACGACCACCCTCCTGGGTGATTGGGTGGCTATTTAAGGAAACAAAGGGGATTTGACTCAGCTTGACAATTCAATAAATTGCAATACTCAGCCAGACCACCATTGTTCTTCTGCCTCACGCGAGCATTTCACTTCTCAGTTGCAGCATTAGCTGAGACTCAGCTTCAATTTTGACCGCATGCCTTGAAGCTGAGCCTTTTGTGGGTGCTGCAACTGCTGAGATCGTCTCAGCTTCACCATGGTATAAAAGACCATCTTCACACGACATGGCCTTCACTTTCTTTCTCACCCGCTCCACTTTGTTCAACCTTACCCGCGTTTGTCCTTCTTGTGCGTATTCCCCTTGGTCTTCCTGCCTTTCTACTTTTGTCTTTCGCACTCCACTGCCTTTTGCCTGTTTGTTTATTTTTCTGATCCGTTCAGAACCTCACTTCTATCCACCTCGTGCATTACCTCTTTTTTAAACTTTTGTCGACTTTACATACCGATATTAATACTTATTTTTCTTCACGACTCTCTTCCAGACTTTTAAAACCTTCCGAGTAGAGTTCTTTATTTTGTTAACGCTTTAAATTTATAATTCATCATACGCCTTCATTTTCTTTCTTGATTGTTTACTTTGTATGCAGTTACTAACCTCAATTGTTTTGTTTTTAGATGTTGTGCACTTTGTAAGGTTTGACTATGAAACAATAAGTAAAAATTACTAATTTATTACTTATTGTACTCTGAATGTCCTTATAAATTGAATAAATAAGATTAAAAATATAATAATAATAAATAATTATTATTATTATGGCGTAAAATAATTATATTGTTAAATAAATATAATAATATAATTTATATTATGAAAATATAATATAATAAATAAATATATTAATATAAAATAATTAATATATTAAAAAGCTCTTTATTATTGTTACCAACAAATAATAAAGGCGTAAAAAATTGTTTTTTATTAATAAAAAACAATTAATAACAATAATATTACTAATATTAAAGTTATGAATTAATATAAATACTATTTATATTAATTAAAGAGTTATTAAGAGAGTAATAATAGAGAAATTATTATAATAAGAGAGAATAACCTACTTTTAACACTTAATATAATAATTTTGAAGTATTTTACGCCAAAAAATATAAATACAACCTTTTCAAATTGTATTTACAATAAAAATAAAGAAAATTACAAATTATTCTGGATTTTTACGTGGAAATGAGTTTTAGAGAGATTTTTAACAAAAACAATTAAATAAATGATTTAATCACGTCAAAATAGATGATTATAGCAAGGTGGTCTTTGGTCTTTAATAATATAATGCTTTTATATATAAAGAATAAAGAAAATTACCTTTTGATTTAATTGATTTAATGTTTTTGATGCGTCTGAGGGGAAAATAGAGTAAAAAGAGCACTATTTATAGTAAATACCTCCCTCCTAGAGTCCAACAGGCTTCTAGTAGACGTGTACTGATCATATCCACTGGAATTGATCAATATTTTAAGGTTTGAGGGTGATTACATCATGATCAAACCATCTTACATCATTATTGCACCATTATTTAAAGTTATCACTGTAACTTTAAGTTTGATGACATCAGAGGCTTGGCAGAACCCCAAATTTCGTGGATTTTATTAGTTTTAATCATAAACTAATAGTATTCACCAATTTTATCACTCTTGTGACTGTTAAACTTAATTTAAGGTTACAGTAGGTGATCATAACTGCTCAATTTAAGCTCAAACTTTGATCTT
The DNA here is from genome assembly GCA_023105745.1 of Austropuccinia psidii. Classification (NCBI taxonomy): domain Eukaryota; kingdom Fungi; phylum Basidiomycota; class Pucciniomycetes; order Pucciniales; family Sphaerophragmiaceae; genus Austropuccinia; species Austropuccinia psidii. The sequence continues at coordinate 62,705,827 of JALGQZ010000007.1, forward strand.
CAATAACTTTTAAGATTTACACGCTACAGCAATTCAGAGAGTGTATTCTGATAGCCTGGCATAACCTTATCATGCTGCCAAGAGTTTATCATTACATCATCAAAACTCTAATTTTGATGATTTTTCTTGTAACTCACCTTTTCTGTCGAAATTCAATATTTTAAACTTCAAACCTTGATTTCAGGGGGTTATACCCTGAATTTAATAATAAAAATTACATCATTCTTCACGAATGAACTAGTAGAATCCAACTGTATACTTTTTTTTAAGTTTGGACCACTTTCACAACAAAGTGGTCAACAGCTCTGTTGATTTTTATCAATATTTCATCATAGGTTTTAACCTTGTTTATAATTTGTAAAATAAAGTTCATTTCTGTGCTCTTACAGTAATTACGTGGTAACTTTATTTTTGGTTCATCATTCTATCATGTATAGTTTAGAAGATATTAGCTATGATCCTTGAATATATGCGTTGACCAAAAAAGTGCATATATTCAGGATAATTCCTTAAGTATTGACTTTGAGAATTAGCTTATTAATTGTTTTATGTGTGGATTTCTATGGGGAATCCACTGGTACAATTTATTTCACATGTTGTTTCATTGGTTTCTGAGATAAATAGGATTTTATGGTTTTTATAAGGTATTATACCTTATAATTCATTAAATATTGACTTCACAGATATGCCATAAAAATGGTATATGTGTATTTTTCCATGAGGAATCCAATGGTATAATTTATTTTAAATGTTTATTCATTGGTTTTTAAGTTAAACCAATTTTTGTGTTAATTTATGGTATTTTTTGTATATTTAAGTAATTAATTTGAATGTATAATTATTCTAAGTAATTTTAGTATAATTATATTAAAGGTATAATTATTCTTAATCTTTTTGTGACCTTATTGGGTATGTGGTCATATCTCAAAGGTTCACATTCCCTACCACCAAAAAAGATTGTACCACAATCTGATGTGTATGATAAGAGTATCATCCACTGTCCTACCTCTTCAATAGACTTTGTTAGTCTTGAAGCTCAATAATGCTTAACTTTTTTATTTTTCAGGTTTTCTTTCATGTCTGAACCTTCTTAGTAGTTTATCAGCATTTGTTATATCTTTCTCAAGTAGCCATTCATCTTCTTGAGTTGAATTTCTATACCTTACAAGGTATTCTCTTTCTTTTTTGTTTCTTGTCCTTCTTTCTTTAAGGACTTTTACTATTTTCTTTTCCTCTCCTTCTTCCAAGGGGGGAATCTCAAGTGGGGGTTTATTTCTTAGTGGAAATAACTCTTTGTCACTTGAACTGTAAGGTTTTATCAGAATTACAGGGAAAGTTGGGTGTTTGTTCATTAGTTCACCTGTGAGTTCCAATTGCACAGCATTTGGTCCATGAAGTGCTTTTATCATAAATGGTCCTGCAAAGGAATCTTTCAATTTCTTTGGGCCTTTTATGTTATTGAAATTAAGGGTTGATACTAAAACCAAGTCCCCTATTTTGAAATCAGGTGGCTTATGACTTTTATCCCATCTTTCTTTTGCATATTTAAAAGAATCTTGCATGCATCTGTTTGCATGGTGTCTTGCTTTGTCAAGCATTATCTTGAAGCTGCTTGCTGTTGGATGTATATCCACTAAGTCCTTTTTGAGGGTATCATAAGGAAGTCTTGGATTCCAACCTTTCTCTAGCATTGCTGGTGTTTTGCCAGTAGAAGAATGGATTGATGTCTTATATGCCAATTCAAGTGCTGGTATTAGTGTACACCAATCATGGGTAAAACCATCAGAATCTTTGAATTCTAGCCCATAAGCACAGAATCTTCTGATCATATCCTCTAGAGTCTGTATCATTCTTTCTGCTAAACCATCAGTTTGGGGATGATAAGCTGTTGAGAATGATAACTTTGTCCCAAACAGGTTATGGAGATTTGTCCATAATGCTGAAGTGAACTTTGGGTCTCTGTCACTTATAATATTTTGGAATAAGCCTGTATGGCTAATAACTTTATTCCATATCATTATGGCTGTATCCATAGCTGTGTCATCTTTATGACATGGTAAGAACATGGGAGTTTTGCTGTATCTGTCAACTAGCACTAGGCATGCATTATAACTCCTGTCTCCTCCTGGAGGTAAGGCTGTTACCCAATCCATATGAACTATTTCCCATGGGGATTTTGGTTCTTGGATTTGGATCATCATTCCAAATTTCTTTCCTGTGGCTCTGTTGGCTTTTTGACATCTGTCACAGGTCTGGCAGTACTCTGCAACATCTTTCTTCCAATTTGGCCACCAAGAACAGGTTTTCACCCTCTCTAGTGTCCTATCTTCTGAGAGATGTCCAGATGCAACACTATCATGACACTCATGTAAAATGCTGATTATTAGTGTTCTGTCTGTTAAGGCCATAACACATGTATGTTTTGTTCTATGGTAAAGGATTCCATCAAGGAGGTGAAATCTTCCTTCATCATATGCCTTTTTCCATATTTCATCTAGTTTTGATGAAAGTGATGGATCTTTGCAGTCTTTCATTAGAAGTTGGCTTAAGATATGGCAATTTTTGTCTGTCTTATAGCTTTCTTTAACTTGGTTAAAGAATTCTGTGCCAATGTCTGTAACACATATTCCTTCTATATGGTGCTCTTCTTGTGGTACCCATGCTGGATTGTCAGGGGTATTTGCTAGAGCCCATCTGCTGAGACCATCTGCATTTTTGTGAATATTTCCAGATTTATGAACAATAGTCATATTTCCTCTATATTCTTGGATAGCAATTTGCCATCTTAGCATATGTCTGTTTGGAGTCTTCATATTTAATAGTGATTTCACAGCATTACAGTCTGTGATTACATCAAATACTGTGCCATCCAAATAATAATGCAATTTTTCTAAAGCCCACACTAGGCATAAGCATTCCATTTGGCTTGCTCCATACCTTGCTTCTGTTGGCTTTATTTGCCTTGAAATGAAACAAATTGGTCCTTCCACTGGTTTATCATTGATAATTTGTGTTTGGTGAAGTGCAGCACCTATTCCTTCTCCACAAGCATCAATGTACAGTTTGAAGGGTAGTTTCCAATCTGGCATTAGGAGAAATGGGGCATTTGTTAAGGAATTTTTCAATTCTTCATATGCCTTGACTCTTTCTTCTGTCATCTCATAGACTGTTTGTTGGTCACATAGCTTATACAAGGATTTAGCAATCTTTGCAAAGTCCTTTATATGCTGTCTATAGTAACCAGCAAATCCTAGAAATGATTGCATTTCTTTTTTGGTTTGAGGCATTGGTTTAAGTAGTACTGCTGCTACTTTATTTTTGTCTATGCCTAGACTAAGTCCAGATACCACATGTCCTAGTGCTTTTAATTCACTATATGCAAAATGACACTTTTTCAAGGAAATTTTCATATTCACTTGAACTATTTTCTGTAGTACCCTTTCTAGTCTTGTAAGGTGATTTTCCCAAGTTTCTGAGCAAACTATAATATCATCAATATAGATAATTAACCATCCTTCTGATAATTCTTCAGGAAATATGGTATTCATCATTCTTTGATAATGGGAAGGTGCATTTTTTATTCCAAATGGCATTCTTAAGTATTCAAAAATCCCACAATGGACTATTATTCTTAGTAGTTTATTGGCATTGTCTGTTAAGACATTTTGATGAAAACCCTTAAGAGCATCCATAGCTGTGATGAACTTAGCTTGTGACAATTGGGTCAATGTCTCATGGATTCTGGGTATTGGATATCTGTCTGGAATGGTATAGGTATTCAGGGCTCTGAAGTCTCCTACCATCCTTGATTTTCCATTATGCCAAGTTATAATGACAGGTGTAGTAACTTCTACTTGTTCATTATGTCCAACCTTTCTTAATACTCCAAGGTCCATTAATTCTTTAATGTGTACCTCTAAGGCTTCTCTAGCTCTTGGACTGGCTGGATAAGCAGGTCTTCTTAATAAAGGTGGGTAAGGCTTTTCTACATTAAGAATTATATCCACTTCATGTCCAATTATGGCACCTAGTGGCTCTTTGTCAGTTGCAAAGGCATTTTTATACTTAAATAAGAGGTCAATCAATTCTTCTTTCATTTTTTCTGTTAATTCTTGATTGAATTCTGCCTCTTTAAGTTGTTCAGATATAAAAATTTCTTTTTCTGGAATTTTTTCTTCCTTCTTAATAACTGTGATTTGTTTTTTGTTATTTAAGAAGCCAAACTTTTGTCTTTTGTTATCTCCTATGGTAAAATATCTGTCTTTTTGGTTGGAGATATCTATACCATAGATTGATAAGTAGTCATTCCCAAGTATGAAATGATTACTAGTACAGTTGTCCATTACTACAAACTCTACTTTAATTCTAACACATTGTGAGGGATGAGGAAAAATTAGTGTTAAATCAATTATTCCAAGGGGCTTCATGCTCTCACTTGCACTACTAAATTTGACACCTTGTATTGGCATAAGTTTTTCTTGCCAATTTGGGACAATGGTTTTTAAATAACTTTTGCCAACACAAGTGCAATATGCTCCTGTATCCAAGTTAACTTTTCCTTCCTGGTTATCAACCATAACAATACTTATACTTGATTTTCCAGCTGTATATCCCATTCCTCTTGCAGGTTTGGTTCTATACATTTTGGCATCTTGTATGTTTGTCAGGTTTGTGTCAGATGTTCCAACTTGTGGTAAGTTTGAATTAACATCCAGTACTTCATAAATTAAGTCAATATTATTAATTTGTGCATTAATTATATTGATTTCATCACTTTCAGAGCTTTCTGACTCTTCTGTCTCTTTTTCAGAGTCAGATTCCTCTTCTTTGTCATTGTGGCTTTCTGTTTCCACAATTTCATTAATTTTTGCTTTTTTAAGGCAATTATTGGCTAAGTGTCCAATACCTCCACATTTATGGCATTTTCTTTGCTCATTATTGTTGGATGTATTGGGCTTAAAGGATTCTTTTGATTTATCTTTTCTGATAAATGGTTTATTTGGGCTTTTAATGTCCAATTTTTTCCAAGTCCTGCCAATTTTTGTTCTTGTCACTATATCTTCTAGTGCATTTATATACTCTTCTGTGGAGCATGGTTCTATACATCTGCTTCTTAGGGCATGTTCTAGTTCCCCTCCACATTTTTTAAGTATTTTCATATGCACCATCTTCTGTGACATTTCTGGGTATAGTGCATTAAGTCTTTCAACTTGTTTTAAGAACCAAGTTAAAGGTTTGTCTTTCTCTGGGTCAAAGAAAGAGTTTTCAAATGCATTTTCTATCTTATACCTCCAGGCATCATTTGCCCACTTGGTGATTATTTCTTGTTTCCACCAAGACCAGGTATTTTTACCATTTGTTTGTCTTATGCCATAATACCATCTTTTTGCAGATTTCTCAAACAAAGAATGTAATCTTGCAGTGATTAATTCATCTGGTATGGCATAATCTTCTTGTAACATGTCAATTGTTTTAATGAATGACATGTGGTCATATTCACCTTCTCCTGTGAATGTTGGCCATTCTTTCAGTTGAGGTGCTTCCTTCATTAAGACTTGGTTATTATCTTGGTGACTCAAGTCTGTTATGAAAGGATTTGACAATTCCTCTTTTGTTTTAACAGGGCTTCTTATATGAGAAAATGGTGTTGATAACTTTGGCATATTTAAATTAGCCTCATTAATTTTATCCATTTTTTCAGTGAAAAGTCTTATTTCACTCTGAATATCATCTTTCAGATGCATTCTTGCTTCATCACTTTTTTCCACATGGTCCAAAAGTAATTTTTGGTGTGATGAAGTCTTTTCTTCAAATTTTTCTACAGAAATACTTAATTTATTCAATTTTTCTGTAAGATTGTCAATACTCACATCATAATTGATTGTCAAAGTTTTGTCTTTGATATCTTTTATGTATTTATACAATTCTTGTTGTCCTTGTATTAACTTTTGAGTATTGTCAATTAAATTTTTTGGTTTATTATTTTCAACAATAAACTTAATGTTGTCAATTTCTTTCTTGTTTTGCACAACAATTTTTGTTAAAGAAGATAAATTGTTATTTATTTCTTGTAGTGATAATAAACTGTCTTTAATTTCTTTTAGAGGTAATATACTATTTTTAATTTCTGTTAAAGTATTTACAACATCTTTGGACAAGGTTATTTCTTTGGGAAATGAGGTTGTCTCATTCTTTGCTCTTCCTTGTCCTTGAATTCCATCAAGGTTCTGGCCATGTTGAAAACATTGTCCATGGCATCCTTTTGGATTCTTGGGATTCTGTAGCTTGGGGAATATGGTTTCCTCCAATGCTTTTTCTTGTTCTTCTTCCCTTCTTGGGGAAGTGGGTTGGCTTGGGGCTTGCTGGTAGAAGCTACTGGGGCTTCTTCCTTGGTTGCCTCCCTCTTTTTGGCATGGTAATCCTTGATTTTTTTGATTTGAGGTTTGGATGACAGTGGATTCCATCCATTGGAGTATTTCACTATCTCCTCCTCTTTGAGGAACTTTTTCAGGATGTGCCAGGAGTTCATCACTCCTTGGTGTATTTGAGGCAACATTTCCCAATCTTTGTCCTTGTACACTGTGCAATACTGCTTGTACTGGCTCATGTAGATGTCTATTTGAGCCCTCTGAATGTGATTTGTACCTGTTTGAGTTACTCATACTTAGTTCTAATTCAGGCTCAGATATCATGGGCATTTCTGGGACTTGCCTTTGGGATAAGGCACTTCCTTGTGTGGATTCTGTTCCACTGGGGATATTGCCCTTTCTTTTCCCTTTTGAGGGATCAATTCTACCTCTGAGTCCAGCTCCATCTGATTGGATGGAGTATTGGGAACCTCTTCTGGTAGTCATAATTAAAGAATAAGAAAAAATAAAAGTATTTTAGAATAAAAATTCTTTTATGGCAATTATAAAAAGAGGTGCTCACCTTCAGAGTCTTGAATGGTGGGTCCTGGAAAGTCTAATTTCTTAGCTTTCTTTCTTTTGGTGATAACTGGTGTTGGAGAACTTTGACAAGTTTCTTCCACCAACCTCTCAACAGTAGCTTGGTTATCTTCTGTTGGGTTATCTTCAAACACTAAAAAAGACAAATAAATATAAGTCTTTATATAAGAAGTGTTATTTTTGGCAAGATATGGCAATTTTCCACGTAGAAATTGCTTTATATCTTAAAAAATTGAAATAAAATAAAGAAATGAATAAAAATGAATAAAAATAACTTTTTTATTGGTTTTTAATACTTTTAAATATTTTTTATGTATTTTTTATTTTTTAAAGAACAAATAAAAATGAATATAATTCTTTTATAAAGTTAATTTATAATATAAAATCATTTTCAATTTATAAAATATCTTTTTTAATCACTAGAGTCACTCAAAGAAAGTTCTTGCAAGTCTAAGGATGTGAAAAACCACGTGTAAGACAGTACAATTGCTTTCCAAATGCCTCAATAGCTTTTAAAATCAATAAAATATAAAATTATTATATAATTTATGATTATAAATATAATTTATTATTGGATAAACCCAAATAGAATCTTTTTAAAGGTCTTTTAAGTAAATATCACGGCCAGGCCCCCAAATGTAAGGTTTGACTATGAAACAATAAGTAAAAATTACTAATTTATTACTTATTGTACTCTGAATGTCCTTATAAATTGAATAAATAAGATTAAAAATATAATAATAATAAATAATTATTATTATTATGGCGTAAAATAATTATATTGTTAAATAAATATAATAATATAATTTATATTATGAAAATATAATATAATAAATAAATATATTAATATAAAATAATTAATATATTAAAAAGCTCTTTATTATTGTTACCAACAAATAATAAAGGCGTAAAAAATTGTTTTTTATTAATAAAAAACAATTAATAACAATAATATTACTAATATTAAAGTTATGAATTAATATAAATACTATTTATATTAATTAAAGAGTTATTAAGAGAGTAATAATAGAGAAATTATTATAATAAGAGAGAATAACCTACTTTTAACACTTAATATAATAATTTTGAAGTATTTTACGCCAAAAAATATAAATACAACTTTTTCAAATTGTATTTACAATAAAAATAAAGAAAATTACAAATTATTCTGGATTTTTATGTGGAAATGAGTTTTAGAGAGATTTTTAACAAAAACAATTAAATAAATGATTTAATCACGTCAAAATAGATGATTATAGCAAGGTGGTCTTTGGTCTTTAATAATATAATGCTTTTATATATAAAGAATAAAGAAAATTACCTTTTGATTTAATTGATTTAATGTTTTTGATGCGTCTGAGGGGAAAATAGAGTAAAAAGAGCACTATTTATAGTAAATACCTCCCTCCTAGAGTCCAACAGGCTTCTAGTAGACGTGTACTGATCATATCCACTGGAATTGATCAATATTTTAAGGTTTGAGGGTGATTACATCATGATCAAACCATCTTACATCATTATTGCACCATTATTTAAAGTTATCACTGTAACTTTAAGTTTGATGACATCAGAGGCTTGGCAGAACCCCAAATTTCGTGGATTTTATTAGTTTTAATCATAAACTAATAGTATTCACCAATTTTATCACTCTTGTGACTGTTAAACTTAATTTAAGGTTACAGTAGGTGATCATAACTGCTCAATTTAAGCTCAAACTTTGATCTTCAATAACTTTTAAGATTTACACGCTACAGCAATTCAGAGAGTGAATTCTGATAGCCTGGCATAACCTTATTATGCTGCCAAGAGTTTATCATTACATCATCAAAACTCTAATTTTGATGATTTTTCTTGTAACTCACCTTTTCTGTCGAAATTCAATATTTTAAACTTCAAACCTTGATTTCAGGGGGTTATACCCTGAATTTAATAATAAAAATTACATCATTCTTCACGAATGAACTAGTAGAATCCAACTGTATACTTTTTTTTAAGTTTGGACCACTTTCACAACAAAGTGGTCAACAGCTCTGTTGATTTTTATCAATATTTCATCATAGGTTTTAACCTTGTTTATAATTTGTAAAATAAAGTTCATTTCTGTGTTCTTACAGTAATTACGTGGTAACTTTATTTTTGGTTCATCATTCTATCATGTATAGTTTAGAAGATATTAGCTATGATCCTTGAATATATGCGTTGACCAAAAAAGTGCATATATTCAGGATAATTCCTTAAGTATTGACTTTGAGAATTAGCTTATTAATTGTTTTATGTGTGGATTTCTATGGGGAATCCACTGGTACAGTTTATTTCACATGTTGTTTCATTGGTTTCTGAGATAAATAGGATTTTATGGTTTCTATAAGGTATTATACCTTATAATTCATTAAATATTGACTTCACAGATATGCCATAAAAATGGTATATGTGTATTTTTCCATGAGGAATCCAATGGTATAATTTATTTTACATGTTTATTCATTGGTTTTTAAGTTAAACCAATTTTTGTGTTAATTTATGGTATTTTTTGTATATTTAAGTAATTAATTTTAATGTATAATTATTCTAAGTAATTTTAGTATAATTATATTAAAGGTATAATTATTCTTAATCTTTTTGTGACCTTATTGGGTATGTGGTCATATCTCAAAGGTTCACACACTTTATGCACCAAGCGGGGTATCCCCTGCATTTGTTCCTCGACGACGAACGACGCTTGTGATGCTTGCCAACAAGCACACAAGAAATGTTCGTTTGTTGTCCGCCCCTTCCAACCACGAGGCTGGAGGAGTTCCCGCCCAAGACGACCTCGCAAAGACTCCTTTGTGGTCGACGATGATGAAACCATTTCCGAGCGTGAATGGACGCCGGGCCCCCAAACAGGCCGACAGGAACGATTCCGGATGATTAGCCCTGTCCCCTCCAGTATCGATTTGTCCACTCCCCCTCCTAGGCCACCATCCGATGGTCACGTCACTCCTTGACCGGAGCAAAGTGATTATCCGGCCGATGAAGGATGGCAATGGCGAGAGGAAATTCAAGCTTGAGCTGATCGTCACCATGTCTTGTCACCGATGGTATTCAAACACCAAAGGAAGTTCCCTTTCTCCTCCTTATCTCATTTCTCTTCACGCAATAATACTGACTTTTTTCATTACTCATAGAACAAAACCCCCCAAATCCCCCCTGACATGACTCTCCCGTTCCTAGTTTGCCTTGCGAGCAAACCCCGCGGCAACCCACTCCAGGCCCGAGTGGCACCCGATGGTCTGAGGAATTATTCCGCAGTAAGCAGCCAAAGTTTCATTTCATTTTCACTTTTACTTTTGAGTCAAGTGAACTGACTCTTAATTCTTTTTTTAGAACCCTCCCGAACCAAAGAGCCACCTATTCCTGGCCCGAGTCCATCGTCCCAACCACCTGAGGACGATATGACCCATGAGCCAGAACCTGAGGTGGCTCCTACGCAATCCACGGAGGAACCTTATGGTAAGTCACCCCTTCTTTCTCTTCGATCCATATCCACTTTTCCTCATTTTTTCTTTGACCGTCTCCAGATCGTCCCGCCACTCCTCGCTCGATAATCATCATCGACGATACGCCCGTCGGATCCCCCCATCCCCCTCCCCTCCGCCTTCTTCTTCATCGACTCCACCATCTTCCCCTCCTGTTCCCCCTCCCTCCACTCCTTCCTCGGAGCTCCCTCCCATTGCCCCCGAGAACCCAACCTCCTCCTCCCCCCCGGTGCCAAGCTCCTCTCATTCCCACGATGACGCTCGCCAGGAATTCACCGACCTGCGACCAACCCTAATGATTCCTTGAGCCATTGTCCACTAATCGATCAACCGAATCTTGTTGGAGCATCGCTGCTTGCTCCACATGATTCCTTTCGTGGATGCAACTCATTGAAATGAGATGCACCGGGAATTCCGGGAGGAACTAAACTCCCTCCTTGCCCAGGCACTGGAGGCTTATCCAAAGGAGGATATAACCGGGATAGTCTCCAAATTCCTAGAAAAATAAAATTTAAAAAAAAATTGTCTTCTTTCCACTTTTTATGTCTTGTAATACTTTCTTTTAAATTAATTCTTTGTCTTAAATGATTGTTATGTTCAATTTCTATTACGTTCTTTGTTCACGTAAAAATTATTTATTTCCTCCTTAGAGAAAAAGCCTGATTGCGTGAGAATTATTTTTGTAAGTGCCCCACCAAGAGTTTGAGTGAGTATTTGTTTTCGTGAACCTCTTTTTACCAAAATGCGCCAATAGTTACCGTTACCGTATCCTATATTTTCTTCTTCCATGGTTTAGAGCCATATCCATTCTTAACTGTAAAAAAGCGGGAGCTTCCCGCATGTGAGCAATCCACTCCAGATTTGTGAAACATGGCCTTTCCTATGGTCACACGCTATTAATCTTACTCATGTATTGAATTTTTTAAATTGTCTGGAACCTTCACAAGCGTAAGGATTGGCGTGTGACTTGTCGCAAGGCTGCACAGGCATAAGGATTGGCGTGTGAATTGTTGGGAGCCTGCACAGGCGTAAGAATTGGTGTGTGAATTCTTGGGATCCTGCACAGGCCAAGAAATTTTCAGCATTGTGGGGAACCTTCACAAGCGTAAGGATTGGCGTGTGAATCGTCGAAAGCCTGTACAGGCGAAAGGAATTTTTAGCATTTTTGAGAACCTTCACAAGCAGAAGGATTGGTGTGTAAGTTTTTGGGAGCCTGCACAGGCGTAAGGATTGGCGTGTAAAGCGTTGGCACCCCGCATAGGCGTAAGGAACTTTGAGCATTGTCGGAACCTGCACAAGCATAAGGATTCGCGCGTGAAGCATTGGCATCCTGGAAAATAGCAACAAACCAGGACAGATGTACGACGGCATGCCACCATACATAATGCACTTCACCCCTGTTTCATGTGAGACACCCCATCTCCCGCACTCAAATCCATCCAATCCTGGTGTATATTGTCCTCTGCCTTACCCCACCATTATTTACCCAATACACATGCAAATCTCCTCATTCTTTGAATTGGCATGAGATTGTATTACCATCCCTGATTTGATAGCCCGCTCTCTCGCCAATCTCATAATAGCCATGGCTTTTTTGCCGCATTGTTTTTGCTAACCTGCTTGAGCATTGTGCGGACATACCCACTAGTGTTGTGCTTTCGTTGTCCTGTGCTGGATCAGTATAATGAACAAATGTACTACCGGCCCACACTACCTGAATGAGCCCATGACATGCAGATAGATCAATCCAAAAATGCTCATTTGGGAAAATCAATTTTCCCCCTGTACACCGCTTTGACGCATCTCTTTGAATTTGGCCGGTCTGCTTATCAGCTTGAAACCACCATCCCGAAGCATACAGAGATGCATCCTTATCAACATGAGGTGCGTTTTTGAATCCATTCATGGTGAAAGTGAGTGCGGAAGCGAACTCAAATGCACCCTGATTTGCCGGAATATTGCCTTCATAGTTGACTTGATCAAAAGACGGAACCCCCAATGAATTGTAGAAATTTTGAATCTTCTGAAATAAATCATCCCCAACATATTGTAAGGATTGAGCTAGAATGCAACCCACCGAGCTAAGATTGGCACCTTGGTTCCGCCATTCATCTTTTGTGTTTTCAATTTTCCTGACACTTCCATACAGACCAAATTGTTCATTCTTCGTGCTGCATTTGCGCCACCCAATTGCGAACATAAATCCCTCCAGTAATGCTCCATTGGTTGCAATCGGGTTGGTGAATCTCTTTTCGCGAAATAAGAATTGTGATAATTCATCCCATTGATTGACCTTGACTTCACTCATTGTTGTGAATGGTCGGAATTCGACAAGGGCAATGAGTAATCCGGTTGAAGAGAAAATTGCCACACGGCCAAAGTGAATGCGTTTGATCTGATTGACATCCACAAGCCTCCAAATTTCACTTGGCGTGATATTTGCTGATACTGGCATTGATATTTGTGCTGTTGGGCGAGAGGAGGAAAACAACCTATTCATTCGGGTCGTTTTACGCTCCTTTGTCTTTTGGGATCTGCTACTATTCCTGAGTGGTTGAGGGATCACTATGTGTTGAAGCACACAAGATATCAGATACTGCCAAGGAGCTTTCTTCGGCACACATCCTTTGACTTCCCTGTTGGAGCCCACATGACATTGGCACAATCTGAACCGACTAAAGCCAATTTTCTTCCGTGGGGCCAATGAGGGTGCCACATAAATGTGGAAGCATACATATATATTTATATATATACACTGAGATTAAGCAAGCAACTCACACTTTCCTTCCTCAGCCCAATGCTTTCTTGCGAGTTCCCTTTTACGCTCTTTTCCTTTTTTCGTGAATGGCATGCTCGCAGGAGAAAATGAAATGAAACCAAATGATTACTGATTTATTAATATCACCTAAATTGAATTGTGGTTGATGAATCTTTTTTAATTGCGGCTAAAAAGAAAGATCACACCTGACCTTTGCTAATTCGCGATCTCAAATACCTGAACCTGAACATTGCAGTGGATAGTGCATTATTCAATTTTACACATTGATGTTCCCATGCAATCGCTTTCCAATCCAACCATTTGGAATATTGCAAGCACACGCAAATGCAATATGCATCCTGCTGCGGATCCCTAGCTATCCTAGTCCTCTTGAAAGAAACAGGAACATTTGGCCTATTATGGGCTGGCGGGAAGTGATAAACGCGACCTCCCGCAATGCCCCCGCGTGTGCTACTCGCGGGCACAACGCCTGACTCAGCTTGCGTCTTGTCGGAGTCTTTGCAATGATGTACAGAGGCATGCCGCCGTACAATTACTATTGGTACTCAGACTGTGGCATCCGGGCAGTAGTAGGATAGGAAGTCATGATTATTAAATTCATAAATCACTTTGTAAAATTCAATTACAAACTATCTAGTACAAAGCTAATCTAAAACGGGTCAATCCTGGTTGTGAGTTTAGCTGACCTGGGTACAGTCAAGGTGACCTCATCACTTGAACCAAGACCACGTTTCGCCACCCAGGCCCACCAAAGTCTAATACTAAGCATTGTGCAAATTCAAATCTAAGAGGTACAGTGGGGTTAAAAGACTCTGATGAGAAGAAACTTTTATTCAGTAAATTACATATATACTTATTAGTACTTAGCCACACTGGCTCCACTAGATTTTTACCCTCTGAAAGTTTTGCGGAAATGTCAATTAGTGATAAAGCCCCTTTAACTGAGGTTGTTCTCCAGTCATCTGAGCATACCATCAAACCACGAACCCCCGCCGCACAGAATGCCGCTAATATACCATAGCAAATCCGATTTATTCCGAGATTCTTGTGACACGCCAAAAGATCTTTGATGGCCTCATTTTTTTTGAGTTCGTGAGTTTGCCTTTGATGCCATTAACTTCGACCTTTTTATGTGTACGTACTATCTTGTATGCAATAATCAAATGGATAACTGTATCCATTAGATCCTCCAGGTTCTTGTGCGGCTTTGTGGATATCTCATTGTCAGCCCCACCACCTTCAATGCTGAGTTGGGTTGCACGTTGCTTTGATTTACTCAAGCAGGAGGCAAGGTATTCAACTGCTCCCCGTTTGAGTCCAAGAGGATCGGTTGAATTTGATGTTGGTGCAACATATGGTTTGGGTGCAACCACATCGTATGAGACTAAACTAATGGATTCAAACATAACATTTGCCCAAAAATGTTTAACTGGATTGGCAGTGTAAAGAAGGCTCTGAACCATTTTGAAGAAGGAGTGTTCAGATTTTGGGAGATTCTCTGGAGGTTTAGCTGATTTCTTCATCAATTTGAGATTCCAAATGTTGTGATTAAAAAACGCTTCTGTTTTGGTTGGCTTAAAAAAATCTAACCCTGTATATTGCAATTTATATCACCAGTCAACAGCCAATAATCATGTATCATGCACAAAGATAAAACTCACCTGCCATCTCAAGGTCCTCCAGCCAGGCCGACATTTTAAGCTCTTGGTTACTGATCACCTTAATACCAACAGGCAGGAATGTATGAGCATCTTTTGTTGGTAAATTGTCCCATCAATTTTTGTATATACTATTGATATTATCAAGCCCCCTTTTCCATGATTGTTGAGCAATATTGGAATGATAATTCAAAATGCCTGCAAACTCTTCCATGCGGGATAAAAATATTCCTTGAAAATTAGCAGATGATGACACTTTGGGCTCAGGGTCAGGAACTATATTAGTCATATCTCGTCCCATTGTATCATGTTTAATTGTTTCCCTTTCTTGAAAGGCTTGAATATTCCGAGGAGAGGCGGGAGGGGTTGCATCATGCATTGTTTCATTGGGTATTGGGGGGCTTTCAGTATGTGGAGCTTCATCATGGATTGTTTCATTGAGTATTGGGGGGGTTCAGTATGTGGAGGTTGATTATCAATATGGTCCCCTTCAACATTGATAATTTCATGACCTTGGTCGCAAGAATCGTTTGCGGCTTCAAAGGTACGGCGTTTTTTGTTTGTTTTTTTGGTTGCATGTATATTTGGTCTTTTTCCTAATCCTTTGCCTGGAAATCCAATTACGACTCGAGATCCTTCAGGTAGAGATTCTCCCACCTCCACACCTGCCCATATATTGTAAGCAGCTATTTTTATCAACTTTGTTTTGAATTAGTAATGGACTTACGGTTCAAATCCACTTTGAGCAGGCTCATGGCTTCAGCAATCTTTTGACGCACATAATCAGGAATTTTACTATCATTTTGAATTTTTTCGAGCCTTGGGATTGTTTGAGCAATATTGGAGACAAATTGTTCCTTGGATATAATTTCCACCATCTTGCCCATTGTCTTCTGTCGGTGCACAAGGTTCAACAGTCTTTTCCTTCTCATAACTTTTAAAATTCGGTTTCTGAGAGCTTGGAGGCTGACCTGAAATAAAGGCTATGACACAATATCAGGTTTTGGGAGATTAGAAATATTCAAGATGGATGCATACTCACATTCTGGAAGAACTGGTGGATCTTGATTATCTTCATGAGACTGGCTCTCTACTTCAATGCCTAATTCACGACTACTGGCGATAACAGAGATTTCACTTCCACTCTCTGGGGCTGAAGTTGGTCTTTCACTGAATTCAGTTGAATTTCCCGGGTTTTGGGCCATAGCAGAGGTAGTTTATTAAGCAAATAGATGGTTTCAAGTTGATTGATAACTTGTTTGAAAATTTTTGAATAAAAAGATCCAAATTGAAGAAAAAAGGTGCAAGTAAAATAATCGCATTTGCAAAATGTGATTTGTCGGGAAATTGAAGGAGGCGATGTTTTGCAAATTATTTCATATCATGCAAATGAAATCACTTCCCTGTGAGACATTGAATAAAGTTGACTAGTGAGAAACCTACTAAAGTCAACTTTTGAACTATTCAATGCTCATGAGGTGAGGACTAAGCAAAGTGTTCCATTTGAATGATATGAAATAAAATGGTTTTGTTGGGGAAAAAGGAGACACAATTCTTGTCTTAAATAGTCCACTTATTAGGTTTTAATTTGTGAGTCTCATGATTTAAACCCTAACCACAACATTGTGAATAGACTGACCAATTTCCCCTTAGGTCCTGTTGGCAGAGAAGGCCACTCAGCATATTTCGGCGATTGCGTTCATTGTGTACGCCAACAAGCCACCGTACACTATGGATGTAGTACAGAAGCATAAGGATAAGTCGTGTCAGGAGCATGTTGAGAGGCACTCCGCGAGCATAAGGATAAGTGGTGTTGGGAGCATGTCGGGAGGGCACCACACAAGCGTAAGGATAAGTGGTGTCGGGAGGGCACCACACAAGCATAAGGATAAGTGGTGTCGGGAGGGCACTACACAAGTGTAAGATAAGTGGTGTCGGGAGCATGTCGGGAGGGCACTCCGCGAGCGTAAGGATGGTAAGCAGTGTCGGGAGGGCACTACACAAGCGTAAGGATAAGCAGTGTTGGGAGCATGTCGGGAGGGCACTACACAAGCGTAAGGATAAGTGGTGTCAGGAGCATGTCGGGAGTGCACTCCGCAAGTGTAAGGATGGTAAGCAGTGTCGGGAGCATATCGGGAGGGCACTTTTGCAAGCGTAAGGATAAGCAGTGTTGGGAGCATGTTGGGAGGGCACTACACAAGCGTAAGGATGAGTGGTGTCAGGAGCATGTCGGGAGTGCACTCCGCAAGTGTAAGGATGGTAAGCAGTGTCGGGAGCATATTGGGAGGGCACTTTTGCAAGCGTAAGGATAAGCAGTGTTGGGAGCATGTTGGGAGGGCACTACACAAGCGTAAGGATGAGGGGTGTTGGGAGCATGTCGGGAGTGCACTCCGCAAGCATAAGGATGGTAAGCAGTGTTGGGAGCATATCGGGAGGGCACTTTTGCAAGCGTAAGGATAATTGATGTCGGGAGTGCACCACGTGAGCATAAAGATGGTAAGGGCGGGGGTGTGAAAGCGTAAGGAGTGGTGAGGACGGAGATGGGGGGGAATTGTCGGAGTCTCATCTGGAGGGAGGTGCGGGCTTGTAAGCATGCGAAGCATTGGGGCGGATTAGGTGGGGATGCGGAAGCCAATGAGGTGAGATTACCCAAACATTGTGAATAGTGTTGAAATGGGTTTGGCCTTTGAGTGACATTCTCATGTGACACATGTGACGATTGATGTTGTCTTGACGCTGAGATGACGTGACCCACTAAATCCAGTGACTATAAAGTGACACTAACGCGACTAAAGCAAGATTTTATACTGACAGCGGTGCGACGTGAAGTCAATCGCCAACGATTGACGCGAGATTCGCCCTGGTGAATCAGATACAGAAGCACAAGGGTCATTAAAAGACTTCCACAACAATAAATTGTCCAATTCTGAGGCTTATGACACTATTTTACCTTCAAAAAGAGCTGACACCTCCACAAGAAACCCTGGTGGAAACTTACAAAGCCAGCCAGAAGTCTTACAACAATTGACTGCAACACAAAGAGTACCAGAACCTTGAAGATCTGTTGAAAAACTGCATGAACTCATACCTGACTGTAAGAAAATTCCTAGGTCATCCCAACACTTGCAAGTTACTCAATGGATGGCATCCTTTGAGGGAAAAGAAGAATATGATGCTTTTAACAGCAGAGTTGAGGAAAAACAACCCTCCACCACCAAAGCAAGCTCCAAGACCAGTCCCAGTGGCCAGCAGACAAAATTCCAACGTGAAAAAGCAGCCACAAGCTCAAAAAAATGGCAAAGGGAAGGCACCAGCCCCAAAGGCTTACAGCCAGGGCTACAGGATTCCAAAGATTCAGCAGGATGCCATGGAAAATGTTTTTCAGATGGCCAGAACCACAATGGAATTATAGAAGAAGGAGGAAGCCAGATTAGGATTCCACAAATCCCTTCTGACATATTTGATTCCATCCCAGAGTTGTATGAAGCTATCAATGACATGAAAAATCATCTTTTGTATAAAAATGAAACCATTTGTAACAACATTAAAACAAAGAAGTTGAGTCTGTGCCAAATTAATGAGACACTTATGTGTTTTGAAAAGGTTTGAAGAAAGATTAAAACTTCCAATAATGATAATTTGTTTGACAATAAAACAAATGAACAATCTGCCATATTTAAAGAGTTAACAGACAAATATTCTAAATTCAATATTGATGACATAATTGAAACAAGAATAAAACAAGCCATAAGTACTATCAAAGAGGATAATAAGAATTCTCTTGATGATATTTCAAAATCATTTACTTGAGTAAAGACACATAAAATTGCCTTGAAAAGTGTTTTGATACCTCAAAAGAGGAAATATCAAAATTAACAATAAAGTTAAATGAGGTTATCTTTGATAATGCTAAACAAGCAGAATTATGGAATGAGCTGACATATGAAGAGGATAATCATAAAAAGAATGTGATTAATTCTATACAAAGCTTGCAACATGAATTAAGAAATTCACAGAGGTGTAACAATAGTAAAATGAATGATATTGAACAACTACTAATCACCCCACCAAGAATGTCTACAACTCTGAATCAAAACGATGGTACAGGGATTCCCAATCCACAAGTATTGGATATTGAAAATTCTCAATTTAAAAATGAATTTTGAAGTTCTTTTCATAACTTGGAACCATCAATGGGCCAAGCACTCTTGCAAGAAATTCAAAAAATTAAGGAATGGCCTCACTTCAGTGGTGAAGGAGAATATGACCATATGAAATTAATCAGAGGAATTGAAATGATTAAAGAAGATTTTGAATTGCCAGACAGACTGGTAACAGCCAGGTTTAACACCGTATTTACCAAATCAGCTCACAGATGGTATATCAAATTGAGACAAGAGCATGGACACCAACGTTAGACTTGGTGGAAAACCCAAATTATCAACAAATGGGCCAATGATGGTTGGAGGTTTAATGTAAGGTGTGGATATGAAATTTTGATTAAAAATGAAGTACTTTTCCTGTCCTCAAAATTTGTATAAGGTAAAAATCAATTAAAAATAGTAAGAAATATTATTTTTAAGAGAAAACACGCCAGTTTCATTGCTTATAACTTTATTAGTATAAAACAATAATATTATAAAAATTAATTGTTTTACCAACAATTAAAATTTATCCAAAAAATACTCTACAAGAGATATTTTAAGGCTACAAAAGAAATTTCTTCAAAAGCAATTTCAATTTGAATTAATTGAGCAATGAACTGCAAGAAATTAATTAAAGAAAAGTCTTTAAAAAGAATATCAAAGAAAAGACATGCCCAAAATTAACCAGAGTGAATTTGGAAACAAAGTGACAAAGCTAACAGTGATGAAAGATGCTTGAATTCACTTTTGGGGTGGTTCAGGGGTAAAAATTATTATAAGAGTTACAAACAATGATTATGATGATTTTTTCACACGGTTTAAAGGTTTAAAATGATTTAAGAAAGCTGGTTGGAATCTTTTATTGATTGGTTGAACAATGTTTAAACTAATTATAAAAGGAAAAGATTCTAACATGAAGAGAAAAGAGGGGCAAAGAAGACATTATTTTATAGCCATCAATTTTATTACTCCAAAAGTAAAATTTACTCTTGTCAATCGTGAAAAACAGTCTGACAACAGAAAAGCCAATTATGGCATCATTGAACCCTGGTTTAGACAAAAAAAGGCCTGGTTTAAGCCATTTTTAGCCATTATAGACCCTTGAATCAGCCATTACTATAGCAATACCTTGTCTAGAGCCTTCAAGCCACGTCAGAATGTGTGTAAGAGACATGAAAACCAGTTCAAACTGCTTTTACCATGATTATTTTATCTTAAGGGTAGTTTTACCCTCTTGGCAACAGCTAAAACTAGCCCAGTTGGTATCAAAACCTCATCATTAATTGAGTCCACATACCCTGTAAATCAATTCCAGGCCAAAAGTGATGAACCTTTGTGTGAATTTTGACATCCCACGCCTTTCAGTAAGCATTTTGGGGGTCTAGCTCCCCCTTAGAGCTGGAGTTCCTTTCCCCCCCAATTTAATCTTTCCAATTTATTTTTCCTTTAATTCCTCATCATGTATTATACTTATAATTCACATATGTAATTCAATTGAGTTGTACAGTTCAATACAGTAAGAATTGATACCTCATCTGTAAATCAAAGTTCACTTATGTAATACGCACACACATTTTGACATTTCAATTGAATTCAATTGAAAATACTTTTATTCCCCATAACTTCTAAAATATACACAACACCTCAATTATAACACAATTTTGGGTGATTAACACTACATGTGATGTGAATTAAATTAAATTTTTGAGGATTTTCAATTTTCATACAGAAAATACTAAAAGCTTAATTTAAGCTTATTTAAAGTTGAGTTACAAAACTTTCACTCAGAGGTGACCGCACCTGAATTTTTATGAGGAATCAAATGGTGAAATGATTTTTATATGTTTATTTATTGGATAAAAAGTTATAATAATCTTTATTGAACTTTTTTCCAAATTTGTTTATTTTTTTACAATTTTGTTAAAAATTCATTTTTCCTTAATTTTTTCTAGTATAAATGTAATTTTACAATTTCAAAATTGAATGTAATTTTATTTTTAAATTGTAATTATAATTTTTTAATTGTGAATATAATCTTAAATTTATATTTTGATTTTCATTTTAATAATATAAATAAATTTATTTTATTTATATTTATATGTTAACTTTGTATTTGTGGTCTTTTGGGTATATCAAATGACCTCTAAGGCTCACATTTAAAGTGGAAACAGGCTTTGAATCTGACAAATTTAATACTGATAAAGACAAAGCTTCACCATGTTTTGGCCTACAAAAAGACAGATTAATAGCATTATATCCTGACATGTCAGAATTTATGATTCATAGAAGGAATTCTGAGAGAATGTGGAGGCGACTTAGAGCATGCTGTCAAAAGCAGGACTACTGAACAATGTTCAGCAGAGGATATTATCAATGTATTAGAAGAAGTAACCACCAGAACCAAAACTGGTTCTAGTAGGGTGAATCTAAAAACAAGGTTTAATACACCTTGCAAAGATTCTGTGTACAAAAACCCCAAAGAAAATTCTAAGAATGTTAAGTATAAATCTTCAGATACAGTCCAAAAGTGCCATATTTTCCAAAGCACCACCCATTTGGCCAATACATGTCCAAAAAGGGGGAAAATCAAAGAAATTGATATTTAAAAAGAACCTGATGTTGAAAAAGATGACACAATTGAAGACAATTCAGATGATATGTCATCAATATTTTCTGAATCTTCAAAAGATATAGAAAGTATCAATGCCACTTTTGACATCATGTAATCTAATTCCCACTTTCCACAATTGAGAAATGGTCAACTTGATTTATAAAAAGTTCAAGATGCACATCCTATGAAAACAAAACAAAACAGGGGAAAGGTTATACAGCTGGTAACTCCTTTATAGCAGAAGTGGTGATTGACAACAAGCCCACCAAACCTTTGCTTGACCCAGAAGCCTTCTTCTCTTGTGTTGGCAAAGCCTTTCTTAAGACTTGTGTACCAAATTTTGAAGACCAATTGTTACCAATTGATGGTATAAAATTCAATAGTGCAAGGAATCCAATTAAAGCATTAGAAATTTTTGAGACCAATGTCATATTCCCACACATTAATGGGAATTTAAGAATCACAGTTGAATTTGTTGTTATGGAAAACTGCTCTAGTACCCATTTTATATTGGGAAATGACTATTTAATCATGTATGGGATAGATTTACATAACAACAGAGACAGATACCTTACTATTGGTGAAAATCAGCACCACAAATTCGCCTTTTTACCATTTAAAAGACAAATTACATTGAACAAAGTATCACCAGTCAACTTAGAGTTAGAGAAATTCAAGTCTGAACAGTTAAATGAAGCTGAAATAAGCCTTCATATGAATAATGCACAAGAAAATGAACTTTCTGGTCTTTTATATATCCATAAAGAAGAATTTGCTTCATATAAAGAACCCCTAGGGGCAATTATTGGTCATAAATTTGAAATCATTCTTAACATTGAGAGACCCATTCACCACTATTGAGAAGAACTGCATACCCAGCAAGTCCCAAGTCAAGAGAAGCTCTGGAAACTCATATCAAAGAGCCTCTAGACCTTGGTGTAATAAGAAAAGCTGGCCATAATTAAGACGTAGAAATAACTACACCAGTCATAGTGGCATGGCATAATGGAAAATCGAGAATGGTTGGAGACTTTAGAGCTCTGAACACTTACACTGTTCCAGATAGGTACCCAATAACAAAAATCCAAATTACCCTAACTCAAATATCTCAAGCAGTGTATAGAACCACTATGGATGCCCTTAAAGGATTCCATCAAAATGTGGTGACACCAAGAGCAGGAAAATATTTACAAATTATTCCTCATTGTGGAGTGTATGAATATTTAAGAATGCCCTCTGATATCAAAAATGCACCTTCACACTTCCAAAGAACGATGAATGAAATCTTCCTTTAAGAGCTTTCAGAGGGATGGTTAATCATTGAAATTGATGATATTATTGTCTGTTGCAAGACTTGGGGAGAACACATGTACAGATTGTCCAGAGTTTTGAGAAAAATTCAATCAGTAAACATGAAAATCTCCTTGAAGAAATTCCATTTTGGATTTAAAGAGCTTAACAAAGTAGGAGATTTTGTATCTGGTTTGTCCCTTGGAATTGACGAAAAAAAAGTTGCAGCAGTATTGCCAAAACCCATGCCTCAGAACAAAAAGGAAATTTGGTCATTTTTAGGTTTTGCAGGATATTACAGGAAACACATTAAAGATTTTGCATCCATAACAAGACCACTTTATGAATTGTGTGACAAAGACACAGTATTTGAAATTACTGTTGACAGAGTCAAAGCTTTTGGGTCTCTAAGAGAAGCCTTGACCACTGCTCCACTCTTACTGATGACAGAATTTAAATTGCCTTTTCAAATGTATATTGATGCATTAGAGGATGGGCTGGGTGCTGCACTTCACCAAGTTCAGATCATAAATGATAAACCTGTAGAAGGACCCATATATTTTGTAAGATTTAACTATGAAACTGATGATAATATCACTATTAATCAACAGTACTATGTCTGTTCTTATGAAATATAATAATAAAATATTATTATAACCACAATTAAATAATTAAAGAATTATTTCTTTCACGTTTTAAACACTACTAGTGATTTTAACAGTGAGCAAGTAATTGTCTACAAGAATCAATTACAAGAAGATTTTAATAATAAAACTTCTTTTATTAAAATAATAAAATTATTTGAATATATAATTATCTTTTGCAAGAATAATTATAATGATAATTCTTGAAGAAAACTAATTTTAGAGAAAAACTTTAAGAATTAAAAATAAATCACTCACTAATATTCCAAAGAGCTTAATGAAAGATAAATAGAGAGATTTGATGTATAATTGTGGATTTAAGGATCAAAATGACTTATAACAGTATTACAACAATATATATTTTGATTATATGATTTCACGTCTTTCTGATTGATTCTGAAAGATTTAAAATACTTAAGAATACCTATAACTAATACTTAGTTGTTGGTAATAATGATTTAAATGATAATAAGATGATGATTTGGAAAAAACAGCAAGAGGAGGCCTCTTTTAAGTCAACAACAGCTCACAGGGGGGTGCCATGGAGCAAACTGAAAAACCAGTGAGTGAGAAAACAATAAACCTTTTTGGATTATTGATTGCATCATCTGTTGGCAAGTAAGATTATCATAATTACTTAATGGATGCTTTTATGTGACTACCAACCCCAATATGGTTAAGAATAAAAGGAGTAACATCTGTAAATCTTCTTTTATTCCAAAAGAATCACTGATTTCTCAAAGTTATCCATGTTATTGGCAATCTCATCACAGGTTGTAATTACTGTGAATTTTTCAAGATTCAGTGTTTCACGTAGAATAGCCAATAATGGACTGGAAGTAAACCTTTTGATTTTACTAGTAAAACCATAGTTTTTTTGGTTGTACAATGGATAATACAGTTTTCTATTAGTCCTGAAAGGTTAAGAAAGATTCATTAAGAATTGTATTTTTAATGACTTTTTGAAGTTTTTACCTCATTTCTACGTAGAATTGCAAATATCAGTGTTTCACTGGTTGCTATGAGGTAATTCAATGGATAAAAGTCCAAAAAGGGTTTGAATTACTCTTTTGGGGCTTATCCATGGAAAATCATTAAGAGTTGACATGGTTACAGGAGTCTAAGTAGCTCTTTACCTCCTTCGCATGTCAAAATAGCAGGTTATTTGCTATTTCTTAAGATTTACAGAAGTTGTAACATGGTAACCAAGTTCCCAAAGGGCTTTAGCTTATCAATTAGGCCAAGATCAGCCATGGATCCAAGCTTTTCATCCGTCCACGCTTCTGAGGCCTCAGAAGTTGGGTACCCTGGCTCTCTTTGATGTCTTTTGTCCCCCTTGCCTATTTTTCACATCAAAATAGAAATTTAAGCCAAAGTGGGATATCCACTATGCGTGTACCAAGAGTTCATGTATGAATACCATGATATTGAGTGCTCAAAACATGCATAACACAATTCTTAGTGTATATGGTACATGGGATTTCTCACATTCCCATTATTTTGGCTTGAAATTAAGAAAAACAGAAATTTTCACGGATCTTTTATGTGGTATTGAAGTATTTTCCATTTTACCACCTCAAAGACTTAATTTGAGCTTATTCACTCAATGGAGCTACCCTCGGTGAGTTTTTGTGTAGAATCCAAATCTGGCCTTAAATCCATGAATTTACTTCCTCAATAAAAATTTATTCATCTTTTCTGAAATCAAAAATGATGAATTTTGGATATATGCATCACTTATGAGTTATGTGTAATTCAAAATTTATTTTTAAGATAATTGTGGCCTATTTGGGTATGTAAAATATACCTCAAGGCTCACATGTTTCATATCCAGGAAAATCAAACCAACTGAAGCCAGATATGGAGCAAGTCAGATGGAATGTCAATGCCTTGTCTGGGCCTTGAAAAAATTGAACTACTTCTTAGAGGGATGTGTTTTTGAGATGATAACAGATTGTACAGCTGTCAAATCACTTTTAAACATGAAAACACCCAACAGACATATGCTCAGATGGCAAATAGCCATACAAAAATACAGAGGCAATATGACTATTGTTCATAAGGATGGGAATATTCATAAGAATGCAGATGGACTAAGCAGATGGCCATTACCAAATAATATTGATAATCCTGCTAATGTTCCAGAAGAAACTTCACCACAGATCCCAATAGAAGGAATAAGTGTTACAGACTTGAACGCCACCTTCTTTCAATAAGTAAGACACAGTTAAACTCAAGATAAGAATTGTAGCATGATGTGACAATTACTTAACAAAGACTGTAAAGACAACTCTCACATACATGCCTTGGATTAAGTATGGAAGAAGTCTTATGATGCAGGAAGATTTCACCTACTGGATGGTATAATTTACCACAGCACCAAGCACACATGTGTCATGACAGTTGTGAACAGGTCATTAATCAATCTTTTACTGAAAGAATGCCATGATAGCCCCTTTTCAGGACATCTGTCTGAAGACAGAACAAGAGAGAAATTAAAGACCTGCATATGGTGGCCAATGTGGCGGAAAGATGTTTCAGAGTATTGCAAAACCTGTGACAGATGCCAAAAACCAAATAAATCCACTGGCAAGAGACTTGGAAATATGATAAAAATCCAAGACCCAAGAAGACCTTGGGAAATTGTCCATATGGATTGGGTAACTGGGCTACCCCCAGGAGGTGACAGAAGTTATAATTCTTTCCTAGAGATTGTAGGCAGATTCAGTAAGACTCCAATCTTTTTACCATGTCAAAAAGATGATAAAGCCATGGATACAGCTCTTCTGACATGGAGGAGAGTAGTGTCATGGACTGGAATATTTACAAATATTATTAGTGATAGGGATCCCAAATTCACTTCAGAACTATGGAAAAATCTTCACCAATTATTTGGCACTAAGCTGTCTTTCTCTACAGGCTACCACCCACAAACTGATGATCTGGCTGAAAGGATGATCCAAACCTTAGAGGATATGGTAAGAAGATTTTGGACATATGGCCTTTAATTCAAAGATTGTGATAGATTTACCCATGATTGGTGTAATCTTTTGCCAGCACTGGAATTAGCATATAAAACATCAATCCATGCCAGTACCAATCAAACTCCTGCTATCCTAGAAAAGGGATGGAACACCAAATTACCCCAAGATTCCTTGAGCAAATATTTGATTGAGATAAATCCCACAGCTGCTAGATTCAAGGGAATGCTAGACAAAGGTAGAAAGCATGCAGTAAGGTACATGGAAGACTCTTTTGCATATGCTCAGGACAAATGGGATAAATCACATGCAACTCCAGATTTCAAGGTGAGGGATTTATGTCTTGTATCCACCACTAACTTCAATAACATCAAAGGATGTAAAAAGCTGAAAGACCCCTTTGCAGGACCTTTTGCTATTAAGGCCCTCCATGGAGAAAATGCTTTTGAAGTAGAGTTATCTGAAGAACTTAGCAATAAGCATCCTACATTTCCAGTGAGCTTGATAAAGCCATATAAATCTAGTGATGGTAAAAAATTTCCCTTGAGGAATAAAATTCCCCAAGCTATACCTCCTGTTGAGCCATCTGGTAGTAAGAAAATTACCAAAGTTCTCAAAGAAAGAAAGTTGAGAAGCAACAAAGTAAGGGAATACCTTGTTAGGTAAAGTGACCCAACTTGTGAAGATTAATGCTTGCCAGAAAAGGACATACCTGAAGCTATTAAGATTCTCAGAAGGTTCAGACATAATAGAAATAACAATATTACAAAGTAATATTCTTTTTTAGGGGGAGGGAATGTGAGCCTTAGAGGTATTTTTATATACCCAAAAGACCACAAATGATGACTTAAAATACAAATATAAATAAAACAAATTTATTTATATCATAAAAATAAAAATATAAATACAAATTTATATTTAAAAATCAAAGTATAATTATAATTTGAAAAAAAAAATTACAATAAAATTTAAAATTATTAAGATTCATTTTTACTTGTAAAAATTAAGTAAAAATGAATTTTTAATAAAAATTATGAAATTGAAATATTTTTGGTAAAAATTTATAAAAAATATATTATGAGTTTTTATCCAATAAATAAACATATAAAGTATATTTCACCATTTGATTCCTTATAAAAAATTAGGTGGGGTCACCTCTGAGTGAATTTTTGTAACTTAACTCTAAATAAGCTTAAGTTAAGTTTTCAGTATTTTTAATACAAAAATTGAAAATCCTCAAAACTTGAATTTAATTCACATCACATGTGGTGTTAACCATCAATATTTGTGTTAAAATTGAGGTGTTGTCTTTAGTTTAGAAGTTATGAGGAATTGAAGTATTCTCAATGGAATTAAATTGAAATGTCAAAATGTGTGCGTGTATTACATAAGTGAGCTTTGATTTACATATGAGGTATCAATTATAACTGTATTGTATTATACAACTCAATTGAATTACATATGTAATTTACAAGTATATTACATGATGAGGAATTAAAGGAAAAAATAAATTGGGGGGGAAAAGGAACTCTACCTCTGAGGGGGAGTCAGACCCCCAAAATCCTTGCTGACAGGTGTGAGATGTCAAAATTAACGCAAAAGTTCATGACTTTTGGCCTAGAATTAAGTCACAGGGTCTGTGACTCAATTGATGATGAGGTTTTGATACCAACCAGGGAAGTTTTAACTGTTGCCAAGAGGGTAAAACCTCCCTTAACTTAAAACAATGTTAGTAAAAACAGTTTTAAATGATTTTTAGCTCTCTTAAACCCATTCTGACGTGTTTCGAAGGCTCTAGACCAGGTATTGCTATAGTAATGGCTGATTTAAGGGTCTAAAATGGCAAAAAATGGCTTAAACCAGCCATATTTTGGTCTAAACCAGGGTTCAATGATGCCATAATTGGCTTTTCTGTTGTCAGACTGTTTTTCACGACTGACAAGAGTAAATCTAACCTCTGGAGTAAGAAAATTGATGGCTATAAAAGAATTTCTTCTGTAAGGCGTGGATATGAAACTTTGATTAAAAATCAAGTACTTTTCCTGTCCTCAAAATTTGTATAAGGTAAAAATCAATTAAAAATAGTAAGAAATATTATTTTTTAAGAGAAAAAGAGATATTTTAAGGCTACAAAAGCAATTTCAATTGCGATTAATTGAGCAAAGAACTGCAAGCAATTAATCAAAGAACAAAGTCTTTAAAAAGAATATTAAAGAGAAAACACGCCCAAAAGTGACCAGAGTGAATTTGGAAACAAAGTAACAAAGTTTACAGTGATAAAAGATGCTTTAATTCACTTTTTTGGTGGTTCAAGGGTAAAAATTATTATAAGAGTTACAAACAATGATTATAATGATTTTTTCACGTGGTTAAAAGGTTTAAAATTATTTAAGAAAGGTGGTTGGAATCTTTTATTGATTGGTTTGACAGTGTTTAAACTAATCATAAAAGGAAAAGATTCTAACATGAAGGGAAAAGAGGGGCAAAGAAGACATTATTTTATCACCATCAATTTTCTTACTCCAAAAGTAATATTTCCTCTTTTCAGTCGTGAAAAACAGTCTGAAAACATAAAAGCCAATTATGGCATCATTGAACCCTGGTTTAGACCAAAAAAGGGCTGGTTTAAGCCATTTTTTGGCATTTTTAGCCATTTTAGACCCTTAAATCAGCCATTACTATGGCAATACGTAGTCTAGAGCCTTCAAAACACGTCAGAATGTGTGTAAGAGACGTAGAAACCGGTTAAAACTGTTTTTACTATGATTGTTTTATCTTAAGGGTAGTTTTACCCTCTTCGCAACAGCTAAAACTTCCCCAGTTGGTATCAAAACCTCATCATCAATTGAGTCCACAGACCCTGTAACTTAATTCCAGGCCAAAAGTGATGAACTTTTGCGTGAATTTTGACATCCCACGCCTGTCAGCAAGGATTTTGGGCGTCTAGCTCCCCCTTAGAGCTGGAGTTCCTTTTCCCCCCCAAATTTAATCTTTCCAATTTATTTTTCCTTTAATTCCTCAACATGTATTATACTTATAATTTACATATGTAATTCAATTGAGTTGTACAGTTCAATACAGTAAGAATTGATACCTCATATGTAAATCAAAGCTCACTTATGTAATACATACGCACATTTTGACATTTCAATTGAATTCAATTGAAAATACTTTAATTCCTCATAACTTCTAAAATATACACAACACCTCAATTTTAACACAAAGTTTGGTGATTAAAACTGCATGTGATGTGATTAAATTAAAGTTTTGAGGCTTTTCAATTTTCATACAGAAAATACTAAAAACTTAATTTAAGCTTATTTAGAGTTGAGCTACAAAATCTTCACTCAGAGGTGACCCCACCTGATTTTTTATGAGGAATCCAATGGTCAAATAATTTTTATATGTTTATTTATTGGATAAAAAATTATAATAATTTTTATTTAACCTTTCTCCAAATTTGTTTATTTTTTTACAATTTTGTTAAAAATTCATTTTTACTTAATTTTTTCAAGTATAAATGTAATTTTACAATTTCAAAATTTAATGTAATTTTATTTTTAAATTGTAATTAAGATTTTTAACTGTGAATATAATTTTATATTTATGTTTTGATTTTCATTTTAATAATATAAATAAACTTATTTTATTTATATTTATATGTTAATTTTGTATTGGTCATCTTTTGGGTATATGAAATTACCTCTAAGGCACAGATCTTCTTTGCCCCACTTTTGTCTTCATGTTAGAGTCTTTTCCTTTTATAATTAGTTTAAACACTGTCAAACCAATCAATACAAGATTCCAACCACCTTTTTTGAATCATTTTAAACCTTTTAACCACATGTAAAATCATCATAATCATTGTTTGTAACTCTTATAATCACCTTTACCCCTGAACCACCCAGAAGTGAATTAAAGCATCTTTCATCACTGTTAGCTTTGTCACTTTGTTTCCAAGTTAACTCTGGTCACTTTTGGGCATGTTTTCTCTTTAATATTCTTTTTGATGACTTTGTTCTTTAATTAATTGCTTGTAGTTCTTTTCTCAACTAATTCCAATTGAAATTGCTCTTGAAGAAATTTCTTTTGTAGCCTTAAATATCTCTTGTAGAGTATTTTTGGATAAATTTTTATTGTTGGTAAATCAAAAAATCTTTATAATATCATTGTTTTTTACTTATAAAGTTATAAACAATAGAATTGGTGTGATTTCTCTTAAGAATAATATTTCTTACAATTTTTAATTGATTTTTTACCTTATACAAGTTTTGAGGACAGGGAAAGTACTTGATTTTTTATGAAAGCTTCATATCCCCACCTTACACATTTTCAGGACCAAATTCCATGATTCCAAAATCAAGGTCCCAAAATCCAATGCCCATTTCAAAGGAGGACTCCTCAGCTCATCAGTCTGGCAATCCATGGCGGCTATCAGAAGACTAATCAAGGACCCCAGCCACCTGGCCCTGCAGGAGTTGGGTTGGCAGTTCAATTCAGGATTACTCAAAGGACCATTTCTTAGGGATATTCTGTCATTTAAATAAGCTGTCAAGGAAGTAAGTACTTCAGCATCCCTTGGACAATTCAATTGGTCCACACAGGTAATACTCAAGTATCCTGTATGGCCTTGGCCCAATTGGGCCAATTCACTCCCACAGTAAAGTTTTCAAGATGGCCAGAACTGTATTGGCCCAATTCAGACAATACAGCTGGTGCCTCACCTTCCAGGATCAGCCCTTCAGCTTTTCACATATACTGGCCACCTTTCATCACCTGGGGACTTTTTCCCCAGTTAATTAATATATTGGATTTATTTTTATTTTTATCTTTTCTTTTAATTTATGAAATGAAATACTCATATTCTTAAGTCAGTCATTTGCATCTTTCTTCTTCGGCTTTCAGTGGATATTGGTGGTCATATCCTTTACTAATTCAATTTCCTTTTCTGGCAGGTTGAAACAGTGAATGGGGGATTCACTTTGTTGGCTTCTTGGATTTTGGATTTCCTATTTCCCTGGCCATTGTATTCACTTAATCTTTCTTATCTTTGACATACTTGTCCTTATTCTAACTCTTTTCTTTCTGAAAGAAATTCATTCTGCTCTATTTCTTTTATCCTTTTGGAGCCTTCCAAGTGAGTTCTTGACTTTTGAGTGCTTGGCCACTCTTGTTTTCTGTCCAAGAGCCCCTGGACATTATATTAATGAGCTCCTAATTTCTTTTTTCTCTTGTAATTCTTTCTTTTATCATTTTCAATCTTTCATTCATCAAAATTATGACTCTTTAATGCTTATGAACTGAATTATTCTTTGTCACTTCTAAATTTTCTCTCATTCATTCTTCATTCTTAAGAATTAATAACTAACCAATTTTTATTTTATTTTTTATTTATCTTCTTTTTGAATCTCAATTTCAAATCATCAAATCTCATTCCAATAATAATACAAGCATCTTTTGTTTTTGATTTTCAAATTTCTCATTGGATTAGTCAGACACCTTCTTCTAATGAAGATTCATTTTAATTATTTCTTCAAGAAATTTGATTTTTAAGGAAGAATTCACTTGATATTGATTTGATTGATTGATTTGACATAATTGACATTTATTTCAAGAAAAATTGATTGACCTGAAGATTTCATTGATTTTTCTGATTACTCACATGAAGAATTTTGACATCAATCAATTTTGATTCAAGAATTCATTTAATTGACTGGTTTTCTGCAAGAATTTGATTTTGATTGATTTGATTGACTGATTTATTCACTTCAAGACTTCATTTGATATTTGATTGATTGACGTACCTGAAGATTTTTATTTGATTCCGTATTCTCACTGCAAGATTTTATTTGATTTGACTTCAAGCTCTCACTTTTGTTTGCTTCAAGTTATGCATTTACATTTTGATTCCTTTTTTTTTGAGTCCCTTTTAATTCATATCTTCCTGAAATCATGCCCATCCAACATTCACCTCCTGCAAGACAGACCAGATCTCAGGCCAGAACTCAAGCTGTTCTTAATTGTAAGATGTGACTATGAAACTGATGATAATATTACTATTAATCAACCGTACTATGTCTGTTCTTATGAAATATAATAATAAAAATTATTATAACCACAATTAAATAATTATAAAATTATTTCTTTCACGTGTTATACACTACTAGTGATTATAACAGTGAGCAGTAATTGTCTACAAGAATCAATTACAAGCAGAATCTAATAATAAAAACTTCTTTTATAAAAATAATAAAATTATTTTAATATATAATTATCTTTTACAAGAATAATTATAAAGATAATTCTTGAAGAAAACTATTACTAGAGAAAAACTTTAAGAATTAAAGATAAATGACTCACTAATACTCCAAAGAACTTATTGATAGATAAAAGTAGAGAAATTTGACGTGGAATTGTGGATGTAAGGGATCAAAAGGATTTATAATAGTATTACAACAATATATAGTTGGATTCTATGATTTAACGTCTTTGTGGTTGATTCTGAAAGATTTAAAACACTTAAGAATAGCTGTAACTAATACTTACTTGTTGGTAATAATGATTTTATAAATTGATATGATGATTTTGAAAAAACAGCAAGAGAAGGCCTCTTTTAAGTCAACAACAGCTCACAGAGGCGTGCCATGGAGCAAACTGAAAAACCAGTGAGTGAGAAAACAATAAACCCTTTTGGTTTATTGATTACATCATTATTTGTCACATAACATTATCATAATTACTTATTTGATGCTTTTACGTGACTACCAACCCCAATATGGTTAAGAATAAAAGGAGTAACACTTGTAAATCTTCTTTTATTCTAAAATAATCATTGATTTCCCAAAGTTATCAATGTTATTGCCAATTTCATCACAGGTTGTAATTACTGTGAATTTTTGAAGATTCAGTGTTTCACGTAGAATAACCAAAAATGGACTGTAAGTAAACCTTTTCATTTTACTAGTAAAACTGTAATTCTTTTTGGTTGTACCATAGATAATCCAGTTCTCCTTTAGTCCTGAACGTTTCAGAAAGATTCATTAAGAATTGTATTTTTAATGAATTTTTGAAGTTATTACCTCATTTCTACGTAGAATTGCAAATAGCAGTGTTTTGCTGGTTGCTATGAGGTAAATCAATGAATATGGGTCCCAAAAGGGTTTTAATTACTCTTTTGGGGTTTATCCATGGAAAGTCATTAGTAATTGACATGGTTACAGGAGTGTAAGTAGCTCATTACCTCCTTGGCACGTCAAAATAGCAGGTTATTTGCTATTTTCTGGTGTTTTACAGTAGTTGTAACTTGGTAACCAAGTTCCCAAAGAGTTTTGGTTTACCAATTGGGCCAAGATGAGCCATGGATCCAAGCTCTGGAGCTATCCACGCCTCTGAGGCCTCAGAAGTTGGGTACCCTGGCTCTCTTTGATGTCTTTTGTCCCCCTTGCCTATTTTTTATGTCAAAATAGTAATTTAAGCTTAAAGTGAGATATCCACTATGGGTGTACCAAAAGTCCATGTAAGAATACCATGATATTAAGTGCTCAAAACATGCATAACACTATTCTTAGTGTATATGTAACATGGGATTTCTCACTTTCCCATTATTTTGCCTAAAAATCAAGAAAAACAAAAATTTTCACGGATCTTTTATGTGGTATTAATGATGTGGTATTGAAGTATTTTCCATTTTACCACCTCAAATACTGAAATTGAGCTTATTCACTCTATGGAGCTACCCTAGGTGAATTTTTGTGTAGAATCCAAATCTGGTCTTAAATCCATGGATTTACTTACTCAATAAAAAGTTATTCATCTTTTCTGAAATTGAAAATGATGAATTTTGGATATATGCATGACTTATGAGTTTTGCATAATTCAAAATTTCTTTTTAAGATAATTGTGGCCTATTTGGGTATGTAAAATATACCTCAAGGCTCACATTCCCTCCCACCAAAAAATAAAATTGTACTACAATTTTATTAGTGATAAAAGAATAAGGCCCCAAAGGGGGTTAATGTCCACTGTCCAACCTCTTCTCATTACTCAGATCAAGTAATTTAAAGCACATTTATAGACATATTCAGGCTTGTGGCCTTCTTTCATGTCTAAATCTTCTCAAGAGTTTATCTGAGTCAGGTATTTCTGATTCTGCCATCCATTCATCTTCATGTACTGGATTTCTATATCTGACAAGATATTCTCTTTGATTTTTACCCCTAAGTCTCCTTTCTTTAATGACTTTCTTTATCTTTTTGTCTTCATTCTGTTCCACAGGTGGTACAGTTAAAGGAGTTGGGTTTCTTAAAGGAAACAATTCTTTATCAGCTGGTTGATAAGGTTTTAACAAGCTGACTGGAAAGGTGGGGTGTTTATTTTCCAATTCACCACTCAATTCCACTTGAACTGCATTGGTTCCATGTAAAGCAACAATAACAAAAGGTCCTACATAAGAATCTTTAAGTTTCTTTGGGCCTTTGATATTATTAAAATTCAAGGTTGAAACTAAAACTAAGTCCCCTACTTTGAAGTCTGGTACTTTATGACTCTTGTCCCACTTCTGTTTTGCATAATCAAAAGCATCATCCATACTTTGTTTTGCATGATGTTTTACTTTATCAAGCATTATCTTGAAGCTGGAAGCTGTAGGATGAATTTCAATCAAGTCTTTCCTCAGTGTGTCTGCTGGGAGTCTTGGATTCCATCCTTTCTCTAACATAGCAGGAGTTTGTCCTGTGGAAGTATGGATTGATGTCTTGTATGCCAATTCTAATGCAGGTATCAGAGTGCACCAGTCATGGGTAAAGCCATCTGAGTCTTTGAATTCTAATCCATAAGCACAGAATCTCCTGATCATGTCTTCTAAAGTTTGAATCATCCTCTCTGCTAGCCCATCTGTTTGAGGGTGATATGCTGTAGAGAATGATAACTTAGTCCCAAACCATCTATGAAGATTGGTCCAAAGTGCAGATGTGAATTTGGGATCTCTGTCACTTATGATATTCTTAAATAACCCTGTATTAGAAATAACTCTACTCCATAAAAGAAGAGCTGTATCCATAGCAGTGTCATCTTTATGACATGGTAAGAATATGGGAGTTTTGCTATATCTGTCTACAATGACTAAGCAAGCATTATAACTTTTGTCACCACTTGGAGGAAGTGCTGTGACCCAATCCATGTGAACAACTTCCCAAGGGGATTTTGGCTCTTGAATATGGATCATCAATCCAAATTTCTTGCCTGTACTCCTGTTTGCTTTTTGGCATCTATCACAGGTATGGCAATACTCAATGGTTTCTTTTCTATAAGATGGCCACCATGCACAGTTCTTCACTTTTTCAAGTGTTCTGTCTTCTGATAGGTGTCCATAGTAAATGCTATCATGGCATTCATGAAGAATGGTATTGATAAGCAATCTACGACACAGTGTCATCACACAATAATGTTTTGTTCTATGGTAAATAATCCCATCAAACAAGTGAAATCTTCCTTCAGAATAGGAATTTTTCCAAACTTCATCTAGTGCATTAACCAAAGATGTGTCTTTGCAGTCTTTATCCAATAAAGAAGTCAAGATATGGCAATTCTTGTTTTGCTTATAAGACTCTCTGACCTCTTCAAAGAATTCAGTCCCAATATCAGTTATGTTAATTCCTTCAATTGGAATCTGTGGTTCAGCTTCCAAAGGTACATAAGCTGGGTTATCAGGAGTGTTGGCTAAAGCCTATCTACTAAGTCCATCAGCATTTTTGTGAATGTTTCCTGCTTTATGAACCATAGTCATGTTTCCTCTATATTCTTGAATGGCTATTTGCCATCTCAACATATGTCTGTTGGGAGTTTTCATGTTAAGAAGTGATTTTACAGCATTACAGTCAGTTATTACTTCAAAAACACTGCCATCAAGGTAATAGTGTAATTTCTCAAGTGCCCATACCAAACATAAGCACTCCATTTGGCTTGCACCATATCTGGCTTCTGTTGGTTTGATTTGTCTTGAGATATAACAAACTGGTCCTTCTGTAGGTTTGTCATCAATAATTTGGACTTGATGTAGGGCTGTCCCTAATCCATCTCCACATGCATCAATGTACAATTTAAAAGGAATATTCCAGTCAGGCATGAGGAGTAAAGGTGCTTCTGTAAGGGCTTTCTTTATCTTCTCATAAGCTTTAATTCTTTCCTGTGTCATCTCAAATACAGTCTGTTGATCACAGATTCTATAGAGTGACTTGGCTAGAATTGCAAAATCTTTCAAGTGTTGCCTATAGTAACTAGCAAATCCAAGAAAAGACATCATTTCTTTTTTATTCTGGGGTATTGGTTTAAGTAACACTGCTGCCACTTTATTCTTGTCAATACCCAAGCTCAAACCAGAAACAACATGTCCTAATGCTTTGAGTTCTTCAAAACCAAAATTGCATTTCTTAAGTGAAATTTTCATGTTCACTTCTGCAACTTTATGAAGTACTCTTGCAAGTCTTTCAAGGTGCAAAGACCATGAGTCAGAACATATAATAATATCATCAATATAAATGATAAGCCATCCTTCAGACAATTCTGTGGGGAAGATGGTATTCATCATTCTTTGATAATGAGATGGAGCATTTTTAATGCCAAATGGCATTCTAAGATACTCATAAATACCACAGTGAGTGATAATTCTAAGTAATTTCCTAGCTTTGGGTGTCAAAACATTTTGATGGAAGCCATTCAATGCATCCATTGATGTTATATACTTGGCTTTAGACAATTGAGTCAAGGTTTCTTGGATTCTAGGGATTGGATACCTATCTGGAACTGTGTAGGTATTCAAAGCTCTAAAATCTCCAACCATTCTTGATTTATCATTATGCCATGCAATAATAACAGGTGTTGTCACTTTGTCAGGATGATACTATGATAAATGTATAAGTAGGCTAATTACAACTTTAACTGTGTACGTGACACGGCAGAAAATGATTTAAAAGAGGTTTATAAAGGTTTATGATAAGATAAAAGGGTTCTACTATTGAGAAATAGTGGTGGTGAGCGCTATTGAGAACCCTGGGTGCAGGCTTTGTCTGTTGGATTACAATAATAAAGTCTACAATAATTAAAGATTATAATTATACCTGATTATTTAACCAAGAGTAAAACTATTCTTGACAGTTTACTACGTAGGTTATTCAAGAGCAGGATGATGAAAGGTTTTTGGCAGTGAAAAGCCCTCCTTTTATCCTGAAATTGAGGTGAAAAGGCTGTTAGACCTTTTCACGTAGAGGAAGTGAAGATTTTTCACTCCTCATGACAGGCTTGTGGTTTGCAAACAGCCTGTATACTCTGTATTGGGCTCAGATGTGGGTTTGAAACCACATCTGGGCAGTTTTCACCAATACAGGGTGAAAATTTTCATCTGGGGACCTCACAGCCTGATTCTGACGTGTATGACGCGTAGAATGCTGTACAGAAACTGTATGGGACCCCAGTACTGACTGAAATATGAGGTATTGAAGTAAGAACATGCTTCTTTGTCTATTTGACACCTCATATTCATGGTTATAGGGTATTATCCCATGGTAAGGCTGTATATGACAGCAGGTGGGATTTTTACCTTAAAATGGTCATAACTCTGTCAGTTTTTGAGATATCAAGCTCAAAGTTGGTTCATTGAATAGCCCTTTATGGGATCTACACAATGGTACCCAACTTGACATGGCTGCCATTAAATATGGCAAAGTTATCCCATGTACAAGTGTTTTTATACACTGGCGTGTTTTGGGGCAAAAGCTGTATTAAGCTTGTTTGGCCAATAACTTCTGTTCTAGTTGAGATGAGAGGAAATGCATGACACCATAAGATAGCCCTGATTGTGCTCTTTCCAAAAAGACCCCACTTTAAGTATCTCACACTAAAACTGTGAAAGTTAGATGAGAGGTGAATGTTTTGTTCACCCTTATTTGGTCTGAATTTGACCATAACTCAAGTAATACTGGTGCTAGCTCAGTTTGGCTAGTACCATTGGATAGCCCTGGCTTAGAGCTTCATTTTAAATACCCATTTGATGGGGTTAAGCCTCTCCTTCTAGATTTTAGATGAGAGGTGAAAATTAAGGTTTATGCTCAGCAATAACTTTGTTCTTTCTTGTCCTATGGTGATGGGACTTATATTTTCAGGAAGAGGTGAGTTTCCTCTTTCTTTTGATACGTTTTGAGCTAATTTGGCTCAGTTCCATGTTTTGGTGGTATTTTGGCTATACCATTGGTTTATGGTATTTTGGCTGTCATGCTTGTGCTCTGGTTTTGAGTCACAGGCTGACATACCCTCCCTCTAAAAAAGGCTCATCATTGATGAGACTGTTCAGTCCTCCTAGAGGCTCTGAATCTCCTTAAATGAAGGTTTCCATCTGGTATGGCATCCTCTGCCAACCATTTGTCTTTGTCAGCTGTCTGGTTCTTGAATCTGACTAGATATTGTCTCTGATCCTTCCCATTAAGTCTGATTTTTCTGGCCCTGATGATTTTACTCACAGGTCCAGGAGAGTCTTCTACTTCCACTATTTCTGGTGGAGTGATGTTTTTCTTTCTGGAGGGGAATTTATCCTCCTCTGTTTGGGAGTATGGTTTGACCAGGCTCACTGGAAAGACTGGGTGTTTCCTAGAAAACTCCTCAGTGAGCTTGACCTCTACTGCATTCTTCCCTATCAACTTAATGATAGTGAAGGGCCCTACAAATGAGTCTCTCATTTTCTTAGGTCCTTTGAGATTGTTAAAGTTCAGTGTAGACACTAACACCTGGTCCCCTTCCTTGAAGTCAGGTTCCATATGTGACTTGTCCCACCTTTGCGTGTTATACTCTTTGGCCTCAGCTATGCATTTGGCAGCAGTATCACAGGCTTTCTTCCACATATCATGGAAGTCTTTGGCTGTGGGGTGGATGGTCAGAAGATTTTTCTTCAAGTGATCCACAGGTAACAGGGGATTCCACCCTTTCTCTACCAGTGCAGGTGTTTTTCCTGTGGTAGAGTGCTGGCTTGTATTATAAGCCAGTTGGACTGCTGGTAAGAGGGTGACCCAATCATGGGTGTATCCCTCATGGTCCTTTTATTCCATGCCATAGGCACAGAACCTCCTGAGGATGTCCTCCATTGTTTGGATCATCCTCTCAGCTAGGCCATCTGTTTGTGGATGGTAAGCTGTGGAAAAAGCAAGCTTGGTGCCAAGCATGTCATATAAATTGGTCCAAAATTCAGATGTGAATTTTGGGTCCCTGTCACTAATTATGATCTTAGGGACTCCACAGGTGGATATGATGTTATTCCAAAATAACAGAGCAGTGTCCATGGCTGTGTCCTCTTTATGGCATGGTAGACATCTCATGCTCTTGCTGAACCTATCAACTATGATTAAGCAGGCATTGTAGTTTTCTTTTCCTCCTGGGACAAGTCCTGTGACCCAGTCCATGTTGATGGTTTCCCATGGGTGTTTGGGTTCTTCTATGTGTTGAAGCAACCCATATTTCTTCCCATGTTTTCTATTTGCCTTTTGGCATCTTTCACAAGTGTTGATGTATTCACTCAACTCTTGCTCCCACTTGGGCCACCAAGCTGTGCTTGCTACCCTCTCTTTAGTCCTGTCCTCACTCATGTGTCCCATATAGGGGCAGTCATGGCATTCCTGCAGGATTAAAGAGATGTGGTCTCTGTCTATCACTGTGAGTGCACTGGTGTGCTTTTCTCTGTGATAAATCAGGCCATCTATAAGGAAGAATTTATTTTCCTTATAGGCCCTCAACCAGGGTTCCTCCAGCTGGGTTTCCAGTTCTGGGCTCCTGTATTTTTGTTGAAGGAGTTGGAGTAGTATGCTACACTGTTTGTGTTTAGCATAAGATTTCAGTACTGCATTGAAAAATTCATTGTGCAGTTCTGAGGAGCTTATTCCCAGTATGGGGGTTTCTGTCCCTTCTGAGTCAGTGTTTCCACTGTCAAGGGTACCACTCCCTGGTGCCCATTCAGAGAATCTGAAGTTCTTCTTCTTATTTATTTCCATAAAATGGATAGGAATTTTTGCAGCAACTTCAGGGTCATAAGCTGGATTACTTTTGACATTGTCCAGTGGCCATCTGCTAAGGCCATCTGCATTGGTATGGCTTTTACCTTCCTTGTATATGATGGTCATGTTCCCTCTATACTCCTGGATAGATATTTGCCATCTCAGCATATGTCTATTAGTAGTCTTCATGTTCAGTAAAGATTTCAAGGCTGTGCAGTCTGTGTAGACTTCAAAGACTGCACCCTCCAAATAATAATGGAGTTTTTCTAGAGCCCAGACTAGACATAGACATTCTGTCTGGGTGGCCCCATACCTGGCTTCTGAATCTTTCAGCTGCCTGGAGATGTAACATATTACACCTTCTCTTGGTTCACCATCCACAATTTGTCTTTGGTGAAGGGCTGCTCCCAAGCCTTGGCTGCATGCTGCATCTATATATAACTTGAATGGTAGTTCAAAGTCAGGCAAGATGAGCACAGGTGCGTTTGTGAGTTCATATTTGATCCTCTCATATGCATCCCTCCTTTCCTTGGTTATTTCAAAAACTACATCCTTTGAGCATAACTTGTATAAACTACTAGTTATGTGGGCAAAGTTTTTGATGTGGTTTCTATAGTAGCTAGCAAATCCAAGGAAAGATTGCATCTCTTTGATGTTCTTTGGTACTGGCTTTTGCAGTACTGCTGCTACTTTGTTCTGGTCAATTGCCAGACTAAGGCCTGAGACTTTGTGTCCTAGAGCTAGTAGCTCTTGTTGGCCAAAATTACACTTTTTAAGTGAAATTTTCAGATTGATGGGTGTACATTTACTTAGCACTCTTTCTATGTATTGTACATGATCCTCCCATGTCTCTGAGTATATAATGATATCATCAATATATACTACCATCCAGCCTTCCATTATTTCTTCTTGAAATATGGTGTCCATCATCCTTTGGAAGTGGGCTGGTGCATTCTTGATGCCAAATGGCATCCTGGTGTACTCATATATTCCCATATGGCATATAATTCTGAGTAATTTCATGGAGTTTGGTTTAACTCCATTTTGGTGGAAGCCCTTCATACAAT
The DNA here is from genome assembly GCA_023105745.1 of Austropuccinia psidii. Lineage (NCBI taxonomy): Eukaryota > Fungi > Basidiomycota > Pucciniomycetes > Pucciniales > Sphaerophragmiaceae > Austropuccinia > Austropuccinia psidii. The sequence goes on from JALGQZ010000007.1 coordinate 62,747,497, forward strand.
CCATCTTGGTTATGTATTTGGCTTTGGCCAATTTATCTAGGGCATGAGGTATCCTTGGTATAGGGTACCTGTCTGCTTTTGTGTAGTTGTTCAGGGCTCTGAGGTCTCCACACAATCTAGACTTGCCATCATTCCAGGTGATTAGGACAGGAGTGGTGATTTCCACTCTTTCATTATGTCCAATTTTCCTAATGACATCCATGTCCAGGAGTTCATTGATGTGTTTTTCAATTTCTTTCCTGGTTTCCAGACTTTCTGGATAAGGAGGTCTCCTCAGCATGGGTGGATGGGGCCTTTCTACATCCAGATATAGTTCTATATCATGGCCTTTGATCTTGCCTAATGGTTCTTCACCAATGGCAAATGCTGGTCTATTCTTCCTCAGCATCTTCAGTAAACTTAGCTTTTGTTTACTGGTGAGGGTAGTGCTAAACTGTCCCTCTCTGAATTCTTTCAGAAGTTCTTCCAGTGGGTCCTGAGAAGATATCTGGTATATATCAAGAGAAAACTTCTTTTCCTTGTTAGTACCAATGGTAATTAGCCTATTTTTACTATTGTAAATATCTATGCCATACATCCTCTGGTAATCTGTTCCCAGTAAAAACCCTTGGATGTGGCATCTTCAAGCACTACAAACTCTGGTTTGAGTCTGATATTACCTCTTCTGTGGGGTATAATTATCGCTTTGATAATTGTCCCAATAGAGGTCATCTTTCCAGATGCACTCTTAAAGTTCTTTGCCCTGGTGGGCAAGAGTTCTTTTTCCCAGTTTGGGAAGTGGTTATCCAGATAATTTCTGGCCACTATGGAGCAGTGTGCTCCACTGTCAATGATCAGTGGGTGCTGAGCATTGTCAATACATACAGTCATTTTTGTGGCTGTTCCATGTATATATGCCATTCATTTGGTTGGTGTGACCAGGAATGTTTGTGCATCTTGTGTGTGTTTACACAAGTTCTTGTTGGCAGTGTCTTGTGGCATGCCTGCTTCCAACTGTATATCCTGGATTTCTAGTGGGGTTTCCTCTTGGTATTCCACTAGAAATTCCTCTCTTGGGTCTTGATCATCATCAGATGATTCTCTGATGGCATCACCCATAGAGTCTGATTCAGAATCCTCTGTTGGAGGTTCTTCTTCAGGGACTTTTTCTATAGCATAGACTTTCTTCTTTGCTTTTGGACAGTTGTTGGCATAGTGGTCTGTTGAACCACAATTGTGACAAGAATTCTTCTTCTTTGCCACTTCTGCCACTATTTCTCTGGGTTTGTCTTTAAACTCTACCCTGAAAGTTTGTTTCTCTTTGAGACTACTGCTTCCATATGGGGTGAATTTCCCTATATTAGTACTTTTCCTTATGTCTTGTAAGGTATTGGCTATATCATCTAGAGTGCAATTTTGGTTGCATCTGCACTTTACTGCATGCTCTAGTTCACCTGGAAGTTGTGTCAGAAGTTTATGATTCCTCATTTGAATGTTCATTTGAGGATCAATGGCTTTAAGTCTTTTAGACTGCCTAAGACACCACTCGTATGGATCTTTGTCCACAGAGTATTTGTCATTTTCAAATGACATTGTCTTTTGCCATATCCAAGTTCCATTACTGTACTTTTGGATTATTTGACTCTTCCACCATGGCCAATTTCTTCTGCCATGGATTTCTTTCATTTCAGTGTACCATATACTTGCATGACCTTTAAATGCAGTATTCAGTCTAGCAGTAATCCAGTAATCTGGTATACTTGGTACATCAATGAAGAGTCCATCAATATAATCTATGAGTTCCATATGATCATATTCTCCTGATCCAGAGAATTTGGGCCAGCTTGAGGCCTCAGGAAGCTGTTACAAGGCTTCCTTCTCTGAATAAGACATGCCATCTCCATCCTGGTATTGTGATGGAGATCTTGCCTTATTCAACAACATGGCATCTGGTTTGATGTCATCTGGTTGATATGGATTCTCCATAGCTTGGCCTTGTGGTTGGGGCTTTAAGCTATGGTAGGCATCAAACAATTTGTTGATGTCTTGGTTCAGACACTCCCTGTCCCTGCTGCTATGGTGTTGTTCTTCAGAGACTTGATTCAGTCTCTTGTTGGTTTCTTCGGAGGCTTTGCTCAGTTGAGCATATCCTTCCTGAAGGTTTTTAACTATCTGCTCCAATGAGGCTTGAGTTTTTCTCATCCTCTCTTGGGCAGCTTCAAATTCTGCAGCCTGCTTTGCAGATTGCTCAGCATATTGGGACATTTGCAACCACAGTGTGTCACTGTTGATGTTGCTCTCAGATGTGATAATGTTATTTTCAGTCTGAGTGGGGGTAATTTTTCTATTACTAGGACTACTGATTCTAGAGTGGTTTACAACTACTTCTGGTTCTTGTGTACTTCTTTTACCAAATCTAACAGCTTCTGGATCATGGGGTCTGACTCTTTCCTCCTCTGGTTGAAGGAGGCTTTGTTCTTGCCCTTGTTGCCTTGTCTTCTCCTGGAAACTTCCTGGAATTGTGAAGAATGGTGACTTGTAAGGTGTGGATATGAAACTTTGATTAAAAATCAAGTACTTTTCCTGTCCTCAAAATTTGTATAAGGTAAAAATCAATTAAAAATAGTATGAAATATTATTTTTAAGAGAAAACACGCCAATTTTATTGTTTATAACTTTATTAGTATAAAACAATAATATTATAAAAATTTATTGTTTTACCAACAATAAAAATTTATCCAAAAAATACTCTACAAGAGATATTTTAAGGCTACAAAAGAAATTTCTTCAAGAGCAATTTCAATTGGAATTAATTGAGCAAAGAACTGCAAGCAATTAATTAAAGAACAAAGTCTTTAAAAAGAATATTAAAGAGAAAACACGCCCAAAAGTGACCAGAGTGAATTTGGAAACAAAGTGACAAAGTTAACAGTGATGAAAGATGCTTTAATTCACTTTTGGGGTGGTTCAGGGGTAAAAATGATTATAAGAGTTACAAACAATGATTATAATGATTTTTTCACGTGGTTAAAAGGATTAAAATGATTTAAAAGTGGTGGTTGGAATCTTTGATTGATTGGTTTAACAGTTTTAAACTAATTAATAAAAGGAAAAGATTCTAACATGAAGAGAAAAGTGGGGCAAAGAAGACATTCTTTTATAGCCATCAATTCTCTTACTCCAAAAGTAAAATTTACTCTTGTCAGTCGTGAAAAACAGTCTGACAACAGAAAAGCCAATTATGGCATCATTGAACCCTGGTTTAGACCAAAAAGGGCTGGTTTAAGCCATTTTTAGCCATTTTAGACCCTTAAATCAGCCATTACTATAGCAATACCAGGCCTAGAGCCTTCAAAACACGTCAGAATGTGTGTCAGAGGCGTAGAAACCAGTTAAAACTGTTTTTACTATGATTGTTTTATCTTAAGGGTAGTTTTACCCTCTTGGCAACAGCTAAAACTACCCCAGTTGGTATCAAAACCTCATCATCAATTGAGTTCACAGACCCTGTAACTGAATTCCAGGCCAAAAGTGATGAACTTTTGCGTGAATTTTGACATCCCACGCCTGTCAGCAAGGAATTTGGGGGTCTACCTCTGTGAGCCTTTGAGATATGACCACATACCCAATAAGGTCACAAAAAATACTCAGAATAATTATACCTTTAATATAATTATATTAAAATTAATTAGAATAATTATACACTAAAAATAATTACTCAAATATACAAAAAATACCATAAATTGGTACTAAAATTGGTTTAACTTAAAAACCAATGAATGAACATGTGAAATAAATTATACCATTGGATTCCCCATGGAAAAATACACATATACCATTTTTATGGCATATCTGTAAAGCCAATATTTAAGGAATTATAAGGTACAATACCTTATAAAAACCATAAAAACTTATTTATCTCAGAAACTAATGAAACAACATGTGAAATAAATTGTACCAGTGGATTCCCCACAAAAATCCACATATAAAACAATTAATAAGCTAATTCCCAAAATCAATACTTAAGGAATTATCCTGAATATATGCACTTTTTTCGTCAACGCATATATTCAGTGATCATAGCTAATATCTTCTAAACTATACATGCTAGAATGATGAACCAAAAATAAAGTTACCACGTAATTACTGTAAGAACACAGATATGAAATTTATTTTGCAAATTATAAACAAGGTTAAGACTTATGAGGAAATATTGATAAAAATCAACAGAGCTGTTGACCACTTTGTTGTGAAAGTAGTCCAAACTTAAAAAAAAGTATACAGTTGGATTCTCCTAGTTCATTCGTGAAGAATGATGTAATTTTTATTATTAAATTCAGGGTATAACCCCCTGAAATCAAGGTTTGAAGTTTAAAATATTGAATTTCGACAGAAAAGATGAGTTACAAGAAAAATCATCAAAATTAGAGTTTTGATGATGTAATGAAAAGCTCTTGGCAGCATAATAAGGTTATGTCAGGCTATCAGAATTCACTCTCTGAATTGCTGTAGCGTGAAAACCTTAAAAGTTATTGAGGATCAAAGTTTGAGCTTAAATTGAGCTGTTATGATCACATACTGTAACCTTAAATTAAGTTTAACAGTCTTAATAGTGATAAAATTGGTGAATAATATTAGTTTATGATTAAAACTAATAAAATCCACGAAATTTGGGGTTCTGCCAAGCCTCTGATGTCATCACAATTAGAGTTATAGTGATAACTCTAAATAATGGTGTAATAATGATGTAATATGGTTTGATCATGATGTAATCACCCTCAAACCTTAAAATATTGATCAATTACAGTGGATATGATCAGTACACGTCTACTAGAAGCCTGTTGGACTCTAGGAGGGAGGTATTTACTATAAATAGAGCTCTTTTTACTCTGTTTTCCCCTCAGACGCATCATTAACATTAAATCAATTAAATCAAAGGTAATTTCTTTATTCTTTATATATAAAACTGTTATATTATTAAAGACCAAAGACCACCTTGCTATAATCATCTATTTTGACGTGATTAAATCATTTATTTAATTGTTTTTGTTAAAAATCTCTCTAAAAACTCATTTCCACGTAAAATCAAGAAATTTAGTAATTTTCTTTATTTTTTATCGAAATACAATTTGAAAAAGTTGTATTATATTCTTTTGGCATAAAATATCTCAAAATTATTATTTTAAGTGTTAAAAGTAGGTTATTTCATCTTATTATAATAATTTCTCTCTTATTATTACTCTTAATAATTCTTAATTAATATAAATAGTATTTATATTAATATATAACTTTAATATTAGTAATATTATTGTTATTAATTGTTTTTTATTTATAAAAAACAGTTTTTTACGCCTTTATTATTTGTTGGTAACAATAATAAAGAGCTTTATAATATATTAATTATTTTATATTAATATATTATTTATAATATTATAATTTCATATAATATTAATTTATATTATTATATTTATTTAATAATATAATATTTTTACGCCATAATAATAATATTTCTTTATTATTATTATTATTTCAATCTTATTTACTTTAATTATAAGGACATTCAGAGTACAATAAGTAATAAATTAGTAATTCTTTACTTATTGTTTCATAGTCAAACCTTACATTTGGGGGCCTGGCCGTGATATTTACTTAAAAGACCTTTAAAAAGATTCTATTTGGGTTTATCCAATAATAAATTATATTTATAATCATAAAATTATATAATAATTTTATATTTTATTGATTTTAAAAGCTATTGAGGCATTTGGAAAGCAATTGTACTGTCTTACACGTGGTTTTTCACATCCTTAGACTTGCAAGAACTTTCTTTGAGTGACTCTAGTGATTAAAAAAGATAATTTATAAATTAAAAATAATTTTTATTATAATTTAATTTTATAAGAATCATATTCATTTTTTATTTTATTCTTTAAAAATAAAAATATACATAAAAAATATTAAAAAATATTAAAAACCAATAAAAAAAGTTATTTTTATTCATTTTTATTCATTTCTTTATTTATTTCATTTTTTTTAAGATATAAAAGCAATTTCTACGTGGAAAATTGCCATATCTTGCCAAAAATGACACTTCTTATAAAAAGACTTATATTTATTTGTCTTTTTTAGTGTTTGAAGATAACCCAACAGAAGACAACCAAGCTACTGTTGAGAGATTGGTGGAAGAAACTTGTCAAAGTTCTCCAACACCAGTTATCACCAAAAGAAAGAAAGCTAAGAAATTAGACTTTCCAGGGCCCACCATTCAAGACTCTGAAGGTGAGCACCTCTTTTTAAATTGCCATAAAAGAATTTTATTCTAAAAATACTTTTATTTTTTCTTATTCTTTAATTATGACTACCAGAAGAGGTTCCCAATACTCCATCCAATCAGATGGAGCTGGACTCAGAAGTAGAATTGATCCCTCAAAAGGGAAAAGAAAGGGCAATATCCCCAGTGGAACAGAATCCACACAAGGAAGTGCCTTATCCCAAAGGCAAGTCCCAGAAATGCCCATGATATCTGAGCCTGAATTGGAACTAAGTATGAGTAACTCAAACAGGTACAAATCACATTCAGAGTGCTCAAATAGACATCTACATGAGCCAGTACAAGCAGTATTACACAGTATACAAGGACAAAGACTGGGAAATGCTGCCTCAAATACACCAAGGAGTGATGAACTCCTGGCACATCCTGAAAAAGTTCCTCAAAGAGGAGGAGATAGTGAGATACTCCAATGGATGGAATCCACTGTCATCCAAACCTCAAATCAAAAAAATCAAGGATTATCATGCCAAAAAGAGGGAGGCAACCAAGGAAGAAGCCCCAGTAGCTTCTACCAGCAAGCCTCAAGCCAACCCACTTCCCCAAGAAGGGAAGAAGAACAAGAAAAAGCATTGGAGGAAACCATATTCCCCAAGCTACAGAATCCCAAGAATCCAAAAGGATGCCATGGACAATGTTTTCAACATGGCCAGAACCTTGATGGAATTCAAGGACAAGGAAGAGCAAAGAAGGAGACAACCTCATTTCCCAAAGAAATAACCTTGTCCAAAGATGTTGTAAATACTTTAACAGAAATTAAAAATAGTATATTACCTCTAAAAGAAATTAAAGACAGTTTATTATCACTACAAGAAATAAATAACAATTTATCTTCTTTAACAAAAATTGTTGTACAAAACAAGAAAGAAATTGACAACATTAAGTTTATTGTTGAAAATAATAAACCAAAAAATTTAATTGACAATACTCAAAAATTAATACAAGGACAACAAGAATTGTATAAATACATAAAAGATATCAAAGATAAGACTTTGACAATCAATTATGATGTGAGTATTGACAATCTTACAGAAAAATTAAATAAATTAAGTATTTCTGTAGAAAAATTTGAAGAAAAGACTTCATCACACCAAAAATTACTTTTGGACCATGTGGAAAAAAGTGATGAAGCAAGAATGCATCTGAAAGATGATATTCAAAGTGAAATAAGGCTTATTACAGAAAAAATGGATAAAAATAATGAGGCTAATTTAAATATGCCAAAGTTATCAACACCATTTTCTCATATAAGAAGCCCTATTAAAACAAAAGAGGAATTGTCAAATCCTTTCATAATAGACTTGAGTCACCAAGATAATAACCAAGTCTTAATGAAGGAAGCACCTCAACTGAAAGAATGGCCAACATTCACAGGAGAAGGTGAATATGACCACATGTCATTCATTAAAACAATTGACATGTTACAAGAAGATTATGCCATACCAGATGAATTAATCACTGCAAGATTACATTCTTTGTTTGAGAAATCTGCAAAAAGATGGTATTATGGCATAAGACAAACAAATGGTAAAAATACCTGGTCTTGGTGGAAACAAGAAATAATCACCAAGTGGGCAAATGATGCCTGGAGGTATAAGATAGAAAATGCATTTGAAAACTCTTTCTTTGACCCAGAGAAAGATAAACCTTTAACTTGGTTCCTAAAACAAGTTGAAAGGCTTAATGCACTGTACCCAGAAATGTCACAGAAGATGGTGCATATGAAAATACTTAAAAAATGTGGAGGGGAACTAGAACATGCCCTAAGAAGCAGGTGTATAGAACCATGCTCCACAGAAGAGTATATAAATGCACTAGAAGATATAGTGACAAGAACAAAAATTGGCAGGACTTGGAAAAAATTGGACATTAAAAGCCCAATAAACCATTTATCAAGAAAGATAAATCAAAAGAATCCTTCAAACCCAATACATCCAACAATAATGAGCAAAGAAAATGCCATAAATGTGGAGGTATTGGACACTTAGCCAATAATTGCCTTAAAAAAGCAAAGATTAATGAAATTGTGGAAACAGAAAACCACAATGACAAAGAAGAAGAATCTGACTCTGAAAAAGAGACAGAAGAATCAGAAAGCTCTGAAAGTGATGAAATCAATATAATTAATGCACAAATTAATAATATTGATATAATTTATGAAGTACTGGATGTTAACTCAAACTTGCCACAAGTTGGAACATCTGACACAAATCTGAAAAACATACAAGATGCCAAAATGTATAGAACCAAACCTGCAAGAGGAATGGGATATACAGCTGGAAAATCAAGTATTAGTATTGTTATGGTTGATAACCAAGAAGGAAAGGTTAACTTAGATACAGGAGCATATTGCACCTGTGTTGGCAAAAATTATTTAAAAACCATTGTCCCAGACTGGCAAGAAAAACTTATGCCAATACAAGGTGTCAAATTTAGTAGTGCAAGTGAGAGCATGAAGCCCCTTGGAATAATTGATTTAACACTAATTTTTCCTCATCCCTCACAATGTGTCAGAATCAAAGTAGAGTTTGTAGTAATGGACAACTGTACTAGTAATCATTTCATACTTGGAAATGACTACTTATCAATCTATGGTATAGATATCTCCAACCAAAAGGATAGATATTTTACCATAGGAGATAATAAAAGACAAAAGTTTGGATTCTTAAATAACAAAAAACAAATCACAGTTATTAAGAATGAGGAAAAAATTCCAGAAAAAGAACTTTTTATATCTGAACAACTCAAAGAGGCAGAATTCAATCAAGAATTAACAGAAAGAATGAAAGAAAAATTGATTGACCTCTTATTTAAGTATAAAAATGCCTTTGCAACTGACAAAGAGCCACTAGGTGCCATAATTGGACATGAAGTGGATATAATTCTTAATGTAGCAAAACCTTACCCACCTTTTTTAAGAAGACCTGCTTATCCAGCCAGTCCAACAGCTAGAGAAGCCCTAGAGGTGCACATTAAAGAATTAATGGACCTTGGAGTATTAAGAAAGGTTGGACATAATGAGCAAGTAGAAGTTACTACACCTGTCATTATAACTTGGCATAATGGAAAATCAAGGATAGTAGGAGACTTCAGAGCCCTGAATACCTATACCATTCCAGACAGATATCCAATACCCAGAATCCATGAGACATTGACCCAATTGTCACAAGCTAAGTTCATCACAGCTATGGATGCTCTTAAGTGTTTTCATCAAAATGTCTTAACAGACAATGCCAAGAAACTACTAAGAATAATAGTCCATTGTGGAATTTTTTGAATACCTAAGAATGCCATTTGGGATAAAAAATGCACCTTCCCATTATCAAAGAATGATGAATACCATATTTCCTGAAGAATTATCAGAAGGATGGTTAATAATCTACATTGATGATATCATAGTTTGCTCAGAAACTTGGGAAAATCACCTGACAAGACTAGAAAGGGTACTACAGAAAATAGTCCAAGTAAATATGAAAATTTCATTGAAAAAGTGTCATTTTGAATATAGTGAATTGAAAGCCCTAGGACATGTAGTATCTGGACTTAGTCTAGGCATAGACAAAAATAAATTAGCAGCAGTACTACTTAAACCAATGCCTCAAACTAAAAAAGAAAAGCAATCATTTCTAGGATTTGCTGGTTACTATAGACAGCATATAAAGGACTTTGCAAAGATTGCTAAATCCTTGTATAAGCTATGTGACCAACAAACAGTCTATGAGATGACAGAAGAAAGAGTCAAGGCATATGAAGAATTGAAAAATTCTTTAACAAATGCCCCATTTCTTCTAATGCCAGACTGGAAAATACCTTTCAAACTGTACATTGATGCTTGTGGAGAAGGACTAGGTGCTGCACTTCACCAAACACAAATTATCAATGATAAACCAGTGGAAGGACCAATTTGTCTCATTTAAAGGCAGATAAAGCCAACAGAAGCAAGGTATGGAGCAAGCCAAATGGAATGCTTATGCCTAGTGTGGGCTTTAGAAAAGCTGCATTATTATTTGGATGGCACAGTATTTGATGTAATCACAGACTGTAATGCTGTGAAATCACTATTAAATATGAAGACTCCAAATAGACATATGCTGAGATGGCAAATTGCTATCCAAGAATATAGGGGAAATATGACTATTGTTCATAAATCTGGAAATATTCATAAAAATGCAGATGGTCTTAGCAGATGGGCTCTAGCAAATACCCCTGACAATCCAGCATGGGTACCACAAGAAGAGCACCATATAGAAGGAATATGTGTTACAGACATTGGCACAGAATTCTTTAACCAAGTTAAAGAAAGCTATAAGACAGACAAAAATTGCCATATCTTAAGCCAACTTCTAATGAAAGACTGCAAAGATCCATCACTTTCATCAAAACTAGATGAAATATGGAAAAAAGCATATGATGAAGGAAGATTCCACCTCCTTGATGGAATCCTTTACCATAGAACAAAACACACATGTGTTATGGCCTTAACAGACAGAACACTAATAAACACTATTTTACATGAGTGTCATGATAGTGTTGCATCTGGACATCTCTCAGAAGATAGGACACTAGAGAGGGTGAAAACCTGCTCTTGGTGGCCAAATTGGAAGAAAGATGTTGCAGAGTACTGCCAAACCTGTGACAGATGCCAAAAAGCCAACAGAGCCACAGGAAAGAAATTTGGAATGATGATCCAAATCCAAGAACCAAAATCCCCATGGGAAATAGTTCATATGGATTGGGTAACAGCCTTACCTCCAGGAGGAGACAGGAGTTATAATGCATGCCTAGTGCTAGTTGACAGATACAGCAAAACTCCCATGTTCTTACCATGTCATAAAGATGACACAGCTATGGATACAGCCATAATGATATGGAATAAAGTCAGTAGCCATACAGGCTTATTCCAAAATATTATAAGTGACAGAGACCCAAAGTTCACTTCAGCATTATGGACAAATCTTCATAACCTGTTTGGGACAAAGTTATCATTCTCAACAGCTTATCATCCTCAAACTGATGGTTTAGCAGAAAGAATGATACAGACCCTAGAGGACATGATCAGAAGATTCTGTGCTTATGGGCTAGAATTCAAAGATTCTGATGGTTTTACCCATGATTGGTGTACACTAATACCAGAACTTGAATTGGCATATAAGACATCAATCCATTCTTCTACTGGCAAAACACCAGCAATGCTAGAGAAAGGTTGGAATCCAAGACTTCCTTATGATACCCTCAAAAAGGACTTAGTGGATATACATCCAACAGCAAGCAGCTTCAAGATAATGCTTGACAAAGCAAGACACCATGCAAACAGATGCATGCAAGATTCTTTTAAATATGCAAAAGAAAGATGGGATAAAAGTCATAAGCCACCTGATTTCAAAATAGGGGACTTGGTTTTAGTATCAACCCTTAATTTCAATAACATAAAAGGCCCAAAGAAATTGAAAGATTCCTTTGCAGGACCATTTATGATAAAAGCACTTCATGGACCCAATGCTGTGCAATTGGAACTCACAGGTGAACTAATGAACAAACACCCAACTTTCCCTGTAAGTCTGATAAAACCTTACAGTTCAAGTGACAAAGAGTTATTTCCACTAAGAAATAAACCCCCACTTGAGATTCCCCCCTTGGAAGAAGGAGAGGAAAAGAAAATAGTAAAAGTCCTTAAAGAAAGAAGGACAAGAAACAAAAAAGAAAGAGAATACCTTGTAAGGTATAAGAATTCAACTCAAGAAGATGAATGGCTACTTGAGAAAGATATAACAAATGCTGATAAACTACTAAGAAGGTTCAGACATGAAAGAAAACCTGAAAAATAAAAAAGTTAAGCATTATTGAGCTTCAAGACTAACAAAGTCTATTGAAGAGGTAGGACAGTGGATGATACCCTAATCACATATATCAGATTGTGGTACAATCTTTTTTGGTGGTAGGGAATGTGAGCCTTTGAGATATGACCACATACCCAATAAGGTCACAAAAAATACTCAGAATAATTATACCTTTAATATAATTATATTAAAATTAATTAGAATAATTATACACTAAAAATAATTACTCAAATATACAAAAAATACCATAAATTGGTACTAAAATTGGTTTAACTTAAAAACCAATGAATGAACATGTGAAATAAATTATACCATTGGATTCCCCATGGAAAAATACACATATACCATTTCTATGGCATATCTGTAAAGCCAATATTTAAGGAATTATAAGGTACAATACCTTATAAAAACCATAAAAACTTATTTATCTCAGAAACTAATGAAACAAAATGTAAAATAAATTGTACCAGTGGATTCCCCACAAAAATCCACATATAAAACAATTAATAAGCTAATTCCCAAAATCAATACTTAAGGAATTATCCTGAATATATGCACTTTTTTCGTCAACGCATATATTCAGTGATCATAGCTAATATCTTCTAAACTATACATGCTAGAATGATGAACCAAAAATAAAGTTACCACGTAATTACTGTAAGAACACAGATATGAAATTTATTTTGCAAATTATAAACAAGGTTAAGACTTATGAGGAAATATTGATAAAAATCAACAGAGCTGTTGACCACTTTGTTGTGAAAGTAGTCCAAACTTAAAAAAAAGTATACAGTTGGATTCTCCTAGTTCATTCGTGAAGAATGATGTAATTTTTATTATTAAATTCAGGGTATAACCCCCTGAAATCAAGGTTTGAAGTTTAAAATATTGAATTTCGACAGAAAAGATGAGTTACAAGAAAAATCATCAAAATTAGAGTTTTGATGATGTAATGAAAAGCTCTTGGCAGCATAATAAGGTTATGTCAGGCTATCAGAATTCACTCTCTGAATTGCTGTAGCGTGAAAACCTTAAAAGTTATTGAGGATCAAAGTTTGAGCTTAAATTGAGCTGTTATGATCACATACTGTAACCTTAAATTAAGTTTAACAGTCTTAATAGTGATAAAATTGGTGAATACTATTAGTTTATGATTAAAACTAATAAAATCCACGAAATTTGGGGTTCTGCCAAGCCTCTGATGTCATCACAATTAGAGTTATAGTGATAACTCTAAATAATGGTGTAATAATGATGTAATATGGTTTGATCATGATGTAATCACCCTCAAACCTTAAAATATTGATCAATTACAGTGGATATGATCAGTACACGTCTACTAGAAGCCTGTTGGACTCTAGGAGGGAGGTATTTACTATAAATAGAGCTCTTTTTACTCTGTTTTCCCCTCAGACGCATCATTAACATTAAATCAATTAAATCAAAGGTAATTTCTTTATTCTTTATATATAAAACTGTTATATTATTAAAGACCAAAGACCACCTTGCTATAATCATCTATTTTGACGTGATTAAATCATTTATTTAATTGTTTTTGTTAAAAATCTCTCTAAAAACTCATTTCCACGTAAAATCAAGAAATTTAGTAATTTTCTTTATTTTTTATTGTAAATACAATTTGAAAAAGTTGTATTATATTCTTTTGGCGTAAAATATCTCAAAATTATTATTTTAAGTGTTAAAAGTAGGTTATTTCATCTTATTATAATAATTTCTCTCTTATTATTACTCTTAATAATTCTTAATTAATATAAATAGTATTTATATTAATATATAACTTTAATATTGGTAATATTATTGTTATTAATTGTTTTTTATTTATAAAAAACAGTTTTTTACGCCTTTATTATTTGTTGGTAACAATAATAAAGAGCTTTATAATATATTAATTATTTTATATTAATATATTATTTATAATATTATAATTTCATATAATATTAATTTATATTATTATATTTATTTAATAATATAATATTTTTACGCCATAATAATAATATTTCTTTATTATTATTATTATTTTAATCTTATTTACTTTAATTATAAGGACATTCAGAGTACAATAAGTAATAAATTAGTAATTTTTTACTTATTGTTTCATAGTCAAACCTTACAAGCTCCCCCTTAGAGCTGGAGTTCCTTTTCCCCCCCAAATTTAATCTTTCCAATTTATTTTTCCTTTAATTCCTCATCATGTATTATACTTATAATTTACATATGTAATTCAATTCAATTGTACAGTACAATACAGTAATAATTGACACCTCATATGTAAATCAAAGTTCACTTATGTAATACACGCGCACATTTTGACATTTCAATTGAATTCAATTGAAAATACTTCAATTCCTCATAACTTCTAAACTAAACACAACACCTCAATTTTAACACAAAATTTGATGGTTAACACCACATGTGGTGTGAATTAAATTAAAGTTTTGAGGATTTTCAACTTTTGTATTGAAAATACTAAAAACTTAATTTAAGCTTATTTAGAGTTGAGTTACAAGAATTTCACTCAAGGGTGACCCCACCTGATTTTTTATGAGGAATCCAATGGTGAAATAATTTTCATGTGTTTATTTATTGGATAAAAAGTTATAATAATTTTTATTTAACTTTTTTCCAAATTCATTTATTTTTTCACAATTTTGTTAAAATTTCATTTTTACTTAATTTTTTCAAGTATAAATGTAATTTTATACTTACAAAATGTTTATGTATTTTTATTTTTAAATTGTAATTAATTTTTTATTTTTAATATAATTTTATATTTATATTTAGATTTTTATTTTAATAATATAAATAAATTTATTTTATTTATATTAATATGTTATTTTTGTATTTGTGGTCTTTTGGGTATATGAAATTACCTCTAAGGCTCACATTCCCTCCCCCTAAAAAAGAATATTACTTTGTAATATTGGTGTTTCTAGTGTGTCTGAATCTCCTCAGGAGTTTGGTAGCTTCTGGTATATCTTTTTCTTCTAACCATTCATCTTCACAAGTTGGGTCACTGTACCTGACAAGGTATTCCCTTACTTTCTTGGTTCTTAATTTCCTTTCTTTAAGAACTTTGGTTATTTTCTTAGTACCAGATGTCTCAATAGGAGGTATAACTTGGGGAACCTTATTCCTCAAGGGAAATTTCTCAGCATCACTAGATTTATATGGTTTTATCAAGCTCACTGGAAATGTAGGATGCTTATTGCTAAGCTCTTCAGATAACTCTACTTCAACAGCATTTTCTCCATGGAGGGCTTTAATCACAAAAAGTCCTGCAAAGGAGTCTTTCAGCTTTTTACATCCTTTGATGTTATTGAAGTTAGTGGTGGATACAAGAACTAGGTCCCCCACTTTGAAATCTGGAGTTGCATGTGATTTATCCCATTTGTCTTTAGCATATGCAAAAGAGTCCTCCATGCATCTCACTGCATGCCTTCTAGCTTTGTCTAGCATTCCTTTGAAGCTAGCAGCTGTGGGATGTATCTCAATTAAGTCTTTCCTCAAGGAATCTTGGGGTGACTTGGGGTTCCATCCTTTTTCTAGGATAGCAGGAGTCTGATTGGTACTGGCATGGATTGATGTTTTATATGCCAATTCCAGTGCTGGCAACAGAGTACACCAATCATGGGTAAATCCATCACAATCTTTGAATTCAAGGCCATATGCACAAAATCTTCTCACCATGTCCTCTAAGGTTTGGATCATTCTTTCAGCCAAGCCATCAGTTTGTGGGTGGTAGGCTGTAGAGAAAGACAGTTTAGTGCCAAATAATTGGTGAAGATTCGTCCATAGTGCTGAAGTGAATTTGGGATCTCTATCACTTATGATATTTCTAAATATCCCAGTCCATGACACTACTCTATTCCATATCAGAAGAGCTGTATCCATGGCTGTATCATCTTTGTGACATGGTAAAAAGATTGGAGTTTTACTGAATCTGTCCACAATTACTAGGCAAGCATTATAGCTCCTGTCACCTCCTGGTGGTAGGCCAGTTACCCAATCCATATGGACAATTTCCCAAGGTCTGTTTGGTTCTTGGATTTTCATCATATTTCCAAGTCTTTTGCCAGTGGATTTATTTGCCTTTTGGCATCTGTCACAGGTTTTGCAATATTCTGCAACATCTTTTTGCCACATTGGCCACCATATGCAGGTCTTCACTTTCTCTCTTGTTCTGTCTTCAGAAAGATGTCCTGAAAAGGGACTATCATGGCATTCTTTCAGTACAAGATTGATTAATGACCTGTCTACAACTGTCATGACACATGTGTGCTTGGTTCTGTGGTAAATTATACCATCCAGTAGGTGAAATCTTCCTTCATTATAAGATTTTCTCCATGCTTCATCCAAGGCATGTATTAGAGAGTTGTCTTTACAGTCTTTGTTAAGTAATTGGCATAAGATGCTACAATTCTTATCTTGAGTGTAAGTATTTCTGACTTCTTCAAAGAAGGTGGTGTTCAAGTCTGTAACACTTATTCCTTCTATTGGAATTTGTGGTGAAGCTTCTTCTGGAACATAAGCAGGATTATCAATGTTATTTGGTAATGGCCATCTGCTTAGTCCATCTGCATTCTTATGAATATTCCCATCCTTATGAACAATAGTCATATTGCCTCTGTATTCTTGTATGGCTATTTGCCATCTGAGCATGTGTCTGTTAGGTGTTTTCATGTTCAAAAGTGATTTCACAGCTGTACAATCTGTTATTACTTCAAAAACACATCCCTCTAAGAAATAGTTCAATTTCTCCAAGGCCCAGACAAGGCATAGACATTCCATTTTACTTGCTCCATATCTGGCTTCAGTTGGTTTGATTTGTCTGGATATGAAACATATTGGTCCTTCTACAGGTTTGTCATTTATGATCTGAACTTGGTGAAGTGCAGCACCTAGTCCATCTCCTGATGCATCAATATACAGTTTGAAAGGTAATTTAAAGTCTGGCATCAGTAAGAGTGGAGCAGTGGTCAATGCTTCTCTTAGAGATTCAAAAGCTTTGACTCTGTCAACAGTCATCTCAAATACTGTGTCTTTGTCACACAACTTATAAAGTGGTCTTGCTATGGATGCAAAGTCTTTAATGTGTTGCCTGTAATATCCTGCAAAACCCAAGAATGACTGAATTTCCTTCTTATTCTGAGGCATGGGTTTTAACAATACTGCTGCAACTTTGTTTTTATCAATTCCAAGGGACAAACCAGATACAACATGTCCTAGTGCCTTAAGTTCTTTAAATCCAAAATGACATTTCTTCAAGGAGATTTTCATGTTTACTGATTGGATTTTTGTCAAAACTCTTGATAATCTGTACATGTGCTCCTCCCAAGTCTTTGAACAGATAATAATGTCATCAATGTAAATGATTAACCATCCCTCTGAGAGTTCTTCAGCGAAGATTTCATTCATCATTCTTTGGAAGTGTGAAGGTGCATTTTTGATACCAAAGGGCATCCTTAAGTATTCATACACTCCACAATGAACAATAATTCTCAAGTCTTTTCTTGCTCTTGGTGTTACCACATTTTGATGGAATCCTTTAAGGGCATCCATAGTGGTTATATACACTGCTTGAGATATTTGAGTAAGGGCAATTTGGATTTTTGGTATTGGGTATCTGTCTGGAACAGTGTAAGTGTTCAGAGCTCTAAAGTCCCCAACCATTCTGGATTTTCCATTATGCCACGCCACTATGACTGGTGTAGTTATTTCTACTTCCTCATTGTGGCCTACTTTTCTTATTACACCAAGGTCTAGAAGTTCTTTGATATGAATTTCTAGAGCTTCTCTTGATTTTGGACTTGCTGGATAAGCAGGTCTTCTTAAGAGTGGTGGATAAGGTCTCTCAATGTTAAGAATGATGTCAACTTCATGACCAATAATTGCTCCCAGGGGTTCTTTGTCTGTAGCAAATGCTCCTCTGTGGTCATACAAAAGGGAAGAAAGTTCATTTTCTTGCTTATCAGTCAGATGAAGGCTTATTTCAGCCTCATTTAACTGTTCAGACTTGAATTTCTCTAACTCTAAGTTGACTGGTGATACTTTGTTTACTGTAATTTGTCTTTTAAAGGGTAAAAAGGCAAATTTCTGGCGCTTATTGTCTCCAATTGTAAAGTATCTGTCTTTGTTATTATGTAAATCTATCCCATACATGATTAAATAGTCATTTCCCAATATAAAATGGGTACTAGAGCAATTTTCCATAACAACAAATTCAACTGTGATCCTTAAATTCCCATTTATGTGTGGGAATATGACATTGGTCTCAAAGATTCCTAATGCTTTCATTGGGTTACTTGCACTGTTGAATTTTATACCATCAATTGGTAACAATTGGTCTTCAAAATTTGGTACACAAGTCTTAAGAAAAGATTTTCCAACACAAGAGCAGAAGGCTCCTGGGTCAAGCAAAAGTTTGGTGGGTTTGTTGTCAATCACCACTTCTGTTATACAGGAGTTACCAGCTGTATAACCTTTTCCTCTGTTTGGTTTTGTCTTCATAAGTTGTGCATCTTGAACTTTTGATAAATCAACTTGACCATTGCTCAATTGTGGTAAGTGGGAATAAGATTCCATGATGTCAAAAGTGGCATTGATATTTTCTATATCTCTTGAAGATTCAGAGAATATGGATGACTTATCATCTGAATTGTCTTCAATTATGTCTTCTTTTTCAACATCTGGTTCTTTTTCAATGTCAATTTCATTGATTTTCCCCCTTTTTGGACATGTATTGGCTAAATGGGTGGTGCTTTGGCAAATATGGCATTTTCTGACTGTATCTGCAGATTTATATTTAATATTACTAGAATTTTCTTTGGGGTTTTTGTCCACAGAATCTTTCCAAGGTGTATTAAACCTTGTTTTAAGATTCACCCTACTAGAACCAATTTTGGTTCTGGTGGTTACTTCTTCTAGTATATTGATAATATCCTCTGCTGAAGATTGTTCAGTAGTCCTGCTTTTGACAGCATGCTCTAAGTCACCTCCACATTGTCTCAGAATTTTTCTATGGATCATAAATTCTGACATGTCAGGATATAATGCTGTTAATATGTCTTTTCGTTGGCAAAACCATGGTAAAGCTTTGTCTTTATCAGCATTAAATTTGGCAGATTCAAAGGCTGTTTCAACTTTAAACCTCCAAGCATCATTTGCCCATTTGTTGATGATTTGGGTTTTCCACCAAGTCCAACTCTGGTGTCCATGTGCTTGTCTTATTTTGATGTACCATCTGTGAGCTGATCTGGTAAACAAGGTGTTAAACCTGGCTGTTACCAATCTGTCTGGTAATTCAAAATCCTCTTTGATCATGTCAATACCTCTAATGAATTCCATATGGTCATACTCTCCTTCACCACTGAAGTGAGGCCATTCTTTAAGTTTTGGAACTTCTTTCAAGAGTGCTTGGCCCATTGATGGTTCCAAGTTATGAAAAGAAGTGGATAATTCATTTTTTAATTGTGAATTATCAGGATCCAATACTTGTGGATTTGAAATTCTTGTGCCCTCATTTTGATTTAGAGGTGTAGACATTCTTGGTAAGGTGTTCAGTAATTGTTCAATGTCATTCATTTTACTGTTGCTACACCTTTGGGAATTTCTGTATTCATGTTGGAAGCTTTGTATTAAATTTATTACTTCAATTTTATACATGTCTTCTTTATGTGTAAGTTCTTGCCATAACTCTGTCTGTCTTGTATTATCAGCAGTGACTTGATTCAATTTCATTGATAATTTTGATACTTCTTCTTGTGAAGCATCAAAACACTTTTTCAAGGCAATGGTATATGTCTTTACTTCAGTAAATGAATTTGAAATGTCATCAAGGACTTTCTTGTTATCTGTCTTGATAATATTTATGGCTTGTTTAATTCTTGTTTCAATTATGTCATCAATATTGAATTTAGAATATTTATCTGTTAATTCTTTAATAATGGCAGATTGTTCATTTATTTTATTGTTAGAAGAATTGTCATTATTGGAATTTTTAATTGTTCTCAAAACTTTTTCAAAACACATAAGTGTTTCATTAATTTGGCACAGACTCAGGTTGTTTGTTTTAATGTTGTTACAAATGGTGTCATTTTTATCAGAAAGATGTTTTTTCACGTCATTTATAGCATTATACAACTCTGGGATGGAATCAAATATGTCAGAAATCATTTCTGGAACCTTAATCTGGCTTCCTCCTTCTTCTGGAATTCCATCATGGTTCTGGCCATCTGAAATACATTTTCCATGGCATCCTGCTGAATCTTTGGGATTCTGTAGCCCTGGCTGTAAGGTTTTGGGGCTGGTGCCTTCCCTTTGCCCTTGTTTGGAGTTTGTGGCTGCTTTTTCACGTTGGAATTGCTGCTGCTGGCCACTGGGGCTGTTTTTGGCACTGGTTTGGGTGGTGGAGGGTTGTTTTTCCTCCATTCTAGTGTCAAAAGCATCATGTTTTTCTTCTCCATCAATGGATGCCATCCATTGAGCAATTTGCAAGTGTTGGGATGGCCCAAGAATTTTCTTACTGTCAGGTAAGAATTCATGCAATTCTTCCACAGGTCTGCAAGGATCTGGTACTCTTTGAATTGAAGTGCATTGTTGTATGCACTGTGGCTGGCTTTGTATATGTCCACAGAGGCTTGTTGTGGCGGTGTCAGCTCTTTTTGAAGGTAAAATGGTATTATCAGCTTCAGAATGACCCAATTTAGTTGTTTGGAAGTCATCAACTGACCCTTTTCCTTCTGTACCTGATTGGCCTCTGCCATAATCACGTCTATTACCTTTTTGGGAGCTGCTTGAGGGGTTGTAGCTGGCTCCTGACCTGGTTGAAGGCATAATTATGGTTAAAAAAGGCTTAAAATAGTATTTTTACGTCAAAAACTTACTATTGGCCAAATTCTTAGCCTTCTGAAGAGTATTACTTATGTCCAAGTTAATTAATTCAGAAGATATTGGTTCAGGCTGGTTATTTTGAGTCACAATAACAGTGCTATTATGATCAGAATTAACAGTACTGGCAGGGATAATGCTGGTTACTGTTGGGGCTGTTTCAATGTTTTCTTGTCTTACCACGTTGTCAGACACTAAAATTAATGAAAAAAGCCAATTAATTAAGTAAAAAAAGGATATTTCAAAAAAAGAAATAAAAATTTAAGCCTCACTTATAATATGAAAAAAATTATTTTTTATGGGTTTTTTTGAATTATAAGTATTTTTTATATGTTTTTAAATTTTTCAATATAAGAAAAAAGATTTAAAAAGAGTAAAAAAAATATTTCACAGGTAAAATATCACGGCTGGGCCCCCAAATGTAAGGTGTGGATATGAAACTTTGATTAAAAATCAAGTACTTTTCCTGTCCTCAAAATTTGTATAAGGTAAAAATCAATTAAAAATAGTATGAAATATTATTTTTAAGAGAAAACACGCCAATTTTATTGTTTATAACTTTATTAGTATAAAACAATAATATTATAAAAATTTATTGTTTTACCAACAATAAAAATTTATCCAAAAAATACTCTACAAGAGATATTTTAAGGCTACAAAAGAAATTTCTTCAAGAGCAATTTCAATTGGAATTAATTGAGCAAAGAACTGCAAGCAATTAATTAAAGAACAAAGTCTTTAAAAAGAATATTAAAGAGAAAACACGCCCAAAAGTGACCAGAGTGAATTTGGAAACAAAGTGACAAAGTTAACAGTGATGAAAGATGCTTTAATTCACTTTTGGGGTGGTTCAGGGGTAAAAATGATTATAAGAGTTACAAACAATGATTATAATGATTTTTTCACGTGGTTAAAAGGATTAAAATGATTTAAAAGTGGTGGTTGGAATCTTTGATTGATTGGTTTAACAGTTTTAAACTAATTAATAAAAGGAAAAGATTCTAACATGAAGAGAAAAGTGGGGCAAAGAAGACATTCTTTTATAGCCATCAATTCTCTTACTCCAAAAGTAAAATTTACTCTTGTCAGTCGTGAAAAACAGTCTGACAACAGAAAAGCCAATTATGGCATCATTGAACCCTGGTTTAGACCAAAAAGGGCTGGTTTAAGCCATTTTTAGCCATTTTTAGCCATTTTAGACCCTTAAATCAGCCATTACTATAGCAATACCAGGCCTAGAGCCTTCAAAACAGGTCAGAATGTGTGTCAGAGGCGTAGAAACCAGTTAAAACTGTTTTTACTATGATTGTTTTATCTTAAGGGTAGTTTTACCCTCTTGGCAACAGCTAAAACTACCCCAGTTGGTATCAAAACCTCATCATCAATTGAGTTCACAGACCCTGTAACTCAATTCCAGGCCAAAAGTGATGAACTTTTGCGTGAATTTTGACATCCCACGCCTGTCAGCAAGGAATTTGGGGGTCTAGCTCCCCCTTAGAGCTGGAGTTCCTTTTCCCCCCCAAATTTAATCTTTCCAATTTATTTTTCCTTTAATTCCTCATCATGTATTATACTTATAATTTACATATGTAATTCAATTCAATTGTACAGTACAATACAGTAATAATTGACACCTCATATGTAAATCAAAGTTCACTTATGTAATACACGCGCACATTTTGACATTTCAATTGAATTCAATTGAAAATACTTCAATTCCTCATAACTTCTAAACTAAACACAACACCTCAATTTTAACACAAAATTTGATGGTTAACACCACATGTGGTGTGAATTAAATTAAAGTTTTGAGGATTTTCAACTTTTGTATTGAAAATACTAAAAACTTAATTTAAGCTTATTTAGAGTTGAGTTACAAGAATTTCACTCAAGGGTGACCCCACCTGATTTTTTATGAGGAATCCAATGGTGAAATAATTTTCATGTGTTTATTTATTGGATAAAAAGTTATAATAATTTTTATTTAACTTTTTTCCAAATTCATTTATTTTTTCACAATTTTGTTAAAATTTCATTTTTACTTAATTTTTTCAAGTATAAATGTAATTTTATACTTACAAAATGTTTATGTATTTTTATTTTTAAATTGTAATTAATTTTTTATTTTTAATATAATTTTATATTTATATTTAGATTTTTATTTTAATAATATAAATAAATTTATTTTATTTATATTAATATGTTATTTTTGTATTTGTGGTCTTTTGGGTATATGAAATTACCTCTAAGGCTCACATGACTCTTGGCCACTGATCTGCTGGTTTCTGAATGGTGTGAACCCACTGGAGAGCTGATTTGGCTTGCTCCTTGTGAACCTGAAGGAATCTGAGTAGGCCCTGTCTGGGTTAACTGTTCTTCTATAGTTTGGATAGTGGCTTGGTTCTCCCTTATCCTCTGTGCCCTTGCCTCCAGGAGTCTGTGCTGCCTTGTAGGGTTCCAACCCTTGGTGATTACCATAAGGTCCTTGAAGTCTATCTCTTTGAGACAGATCTTCTGGCAACTTGATCCCAGTCCTGCCCAGTGAGTTGCTAGGTTGAACCTCTTGTTGTCCATGCTCCATTGAAACAAATCTTTGAGTAGTTGGTGGATTTGAAGAACTTTATCCATATCCTTCCAGTCCTCTGGTTTGAGGTTTCTGTTGAATTGGAGTGTGAATGGAAAGGTTGATATTATCTCCCTCATTGTTTTGCCATCCACCACAGTGTCCAATGTGTCTTCTTTCAGGTCTTCTGGTTCTAGACATTCCTGCTCTATCCTCTGGCTGGTTCCTTTGGAAGCCAAGGTCTCTGAGGTACGCAGGGGACATATCAGTGTTTGCAAGCAGTCAAAAACTTTATGTTCTTAGGGTATTTACCTTTGACTGTGCCTTGTACAAATTTGTTATCTGCTGCTTTGGGCAGTTTGCCTTTGGAAGTTACAACTGGGTTAATAATTGTAATCTTCCCTGTACAAGTGGTTAAGGTTGGTTTACCTTGTATTGAGACAGAGTTTCGTGGTTTTCTATTCCTCTGAGTGGCTATTGGTGTCCACTTCTTGGCTGTAATGACGCCTTCACTAAGCCTTTTTCCTTTACCCTTGCTTCCCTCTGGTTCTGAGGGTGTCACTGGTGTGTTGGCCTGTGACTGGGTTTCAAGTGGGATGTAGTTTTCTTCCACTGAATCAGAACAGGAAAAAGAGGGCTTATGTCAGTTAAGACTTCTTAAAAGGCTTGTTTTGCATGTCTAAGAATGGCCTCTGGGCTTGTATATTATTACAGTATGCCCTTGTATAATGACAGTGTAATTGAATTAACAATTTCACGTCAAAAATACAGCTTATGGTGTCCTGTCACACTGTTTGTGTGTCAGTATCCCTCAGATACACTTGTGGTTTGCAAGTGTATTCTGTAAAAGTG
Source organism: Austropuccinia psidii (assembly GCA_023105745.1). Classification (NCBI taxonomy): domain Eukaryota; kingdom Fungi; phylum Basidiomycota; class Pucciniomycetes; order Pucciniales; family Sphaerophragmiaceae; genus Austropuccinia; species Austropuccinia psidii. Next base: position 62,771,963 of record JALGQZ010000007.1, read on the forward strand.
GTTTGTATACAAGTGTTATTGAATTAACAATACACTTGACCACGCCTCAACTGATGGTTTTTCAGTCAGAGGTGTCCTTATTCAGTCAAGAATACAGGACTTTATTAGTGGCTGATGTGTTTTTATATGCAAACATGCCAAAAATAATAAATTACTGTGGGTGTTAACCACGTAAAAAATACTCTTATAATATGAGTATAAAAAAAAAGGTAAAAATATATAAAATATATATATTTAAATAGAAATTACGCCTAAAAAGGATAAAACAATGTGTTAATAAGTCATAAAAAAGAGAAACGACTTACTTGTAAGGTCCAAAACTAAGTTAAAAACACGGCCAGGCCCCCAAAATGTCAGGATGATACTATGATAAAGGTATAACTAGGCTAATTACAACTTTAACTGTGTATGTTACACGGCAGAAAATGATTTAAAAGAGGTTTATAAAGGTTTATGATAAGATAAAAGGGTTCTACTATTGAGAAATAGTGGTGGTGAGCGCTATTGAGAACCCTGGGTGCAGGCTTTGTCTGTTGGATTACAATAATAAAGTCTACAATAATTAAAGATTATAATTATACCTGATTATTTAACCAAGAGTAAAACTGTTTTTGACAGTTTACTACGTAGGTTATTCAAGAGCAGGATGATGAAAGGTTTTTGGCAGTGAAAAGCCCTCCTTTGATCCTGAAATTGAGGTGAAAAGGCTGTTAGACCTTTTCACGTAGAGGAAGTGAAGATTTTTCACTCCTCATGACAGGCTTGTGGTTTGCAAACAGCCTGTATACTCTGTATTGGGCTCAGATGTGGGTTTGAAACCACATCTGGGCAGTTTTCACCAATACAGGGTGAAAATTTTCATCTGGGGACCTCACAGCCTGATTCTGACGTGTATGACGCGTAGAATGCTGTACAGAAACTGTATGGGACCCCAGTATTGACTGACATATGAGGTATTGAAGTAAGAACATGCTTCTTTGTCTATTTGACACCTCATATTCATGGTTATAGGGTATTATCCCATGGTAAGGCTGTATATGACAGCAGGTGGGATTTTTACCTTAAAATGGTCATAACTCTGTCAGTTTTTGAGATATCAAGCTCAAAGTTGGTTCATTGAATAGCCCTGTATGGGATCTACACAATGGTACCCAACTTGACATGGTTATCATTAAATATGGCAAAGTTATCCCATGTACAAGTGTTTTTATACATTGGCGTGTTTTGGGGCAAAAGCTGTATTAAGCTTGTTTGGCCAATAACTTCTGTTCTAGTTGAGATATGAGGTAATAGATGACACCATCAGATAGCCCTGATTGTTCTCTTTCCAAAAAGACCCCACTTTAAGTATCTCACACTAAAACTGTAAAAGTTAGATGGGAGGTGAATGTTTTGTTCACCCTTATTTGGTCTGAATTTGACCATAACTCAAGTAATACTGGTGCTAGCTCAGTTTGGCTAGTACCATTGGATAGCCCTGGCTTAGAGCCTCATTTTGAATACCCATTTGATGGGGTTAAGCCTCTCCTTCTAGATTTTAGATGAGAGGTGAAAATTAAGGTTTATGCTCAGCGATAACTTTGAGCAGGAATAACTTTGTTATTTCTTGTCCTATGGTGATGGGACTTATATTTTCAGGAAGAGGTGAGTTTCCTCTTTCGTTTGATACCTTTTGAGCTAATTTGGCTCAGCTCCATGTTTTGGTGGTATTTTGGCTATACCATTGGTTTATGGTATTTTGGCTGTCATGCTTGTGCTCTGGTTTTGAGTTACAGGCTGACACACTTCAACTTCCTCATTATGGCCTACTTTCCTTAGCACACCAAGTTGTATCAACTCTTGGATATGTTTTTCCAAGGATTCTCTAGCTCTGGGACTGGGTGGATAAGCTGGTCTTCTAAGTACTGGAGGATATGGTCTATCAATATTAAGAGTAATATCAATTTCATGTCCTCTTATACCACCTAACACTGGGGGGATATCACCTGGACCTGCCTGCAGGTCCCTTACAAGGATTTTGTCTGATGTCTCCAAGTTAACTCAGCATTAACTCATAACATATCTCTATATTTAACTCACAATTAACTCATCATTAACTTCAGTCATATCTCCATATGTATCTCCAAATTATTTCATTCTTCACTTGGTTCATATCTCAGTTTAATTTTTGTGCTTTCTTTACTTGGAGCTGGGATGATTAGGGTTGGCCTTTTTCAAATTCTTCAAGCATTACTATCAGATATCTTACATTTAACCTAAAACTTAGTACATAAGATCTTTAAATTTATTACTACCTTGTTCCAAGGCTTATTTTCATTTTCTCTCACCCTTTATCTCAATTACACCACAAGATTGCTCAAAATTATTTCAAACCACTACATGAAATTCTTCACATATATTCTAATACATCTTAAAGAAATCATCATATATAGTGATTGATCATTATCATCTCAAAATGTTACACAGATAAAATACACATAGGATGATTTAATTTTAATTTGGATTTTGGTTCTATGAGGGTTTTATTTTTCTACTTAGAGTTTTCATATAGATATTTATTTTGATTGATTACCCAGTGAAAACTGGTTGGGAAATACATAAATCAATTGATTTTCAATCCTCTCTTGAGATATAGCTATTAATGTCTACATGAAAAGTTTTTCTCAAATTGAGACCATATCAAATTATTTCAAATATTACCATTTTTTCTTTTCTTGTCTTCAATTTCTTCAAAATGAGGTCTTCTCATAACAAAAAAACCTTCACAAAGTGTTTTATACAAAATATGTATCAGAAACATATATATATTAAGTAGATAATCACCAATTACTTGATAATAAAAACCAAGATGAATCCCAAGAAACATTCTTTCAGTAAATTGGGATTCTGTGCATTATTTCTTCAGTTGTGCTCAGTAGAGCTCCTGTAACCTTTCTGTATCTACTTTCATTGTTACTTCCTGTACATCTTTTGTATATATATAGTATACATACTTGAATAATGTATCTAAGCAATAAATTTAATGGGCATAAATAAGACTCATGAGTTTTTCAGCTTATTATAAGACAATGGAACTTGGAATAAATAGATTCCATCTGAATTTATGGGAGATCTTTACCATTAAAAATGAATCTGATAAGAATTCTCTTTGAGTAATTTGTTTTTAAGTCATAGCTCAATCATATATATAAGCTCTTCTATTACTTTAGAAGATCCTTTACCAGCTAGCCTACTAATTGAATTAATTGTCAAAAGGAAGTTGTCTTCTTTTTCATGAAGGAATTTTTACAAATAAATTGATTATAAAATAATGAAATGTAAGCTTCTGATTCATATTTACAACTAAATTAACCTCAGAAGAATGTGTTTTGAAATGTATCTTTCACAATGGTAAGCCCTAGAGTCTCAATAGAGCTTCAAATTACTTACATGTAATAATTTGTCTTTCCTCAAAAGGATAAATTCAAAGAAGCTTACACAAGTCCCATCAATTTTAGCAAGATTATTGGCTTAGAAAGAAAATTTGTGGAATAAGAAATGATTGCATCATGCTAATGGTACAATCTATTCAATTTCTCCATTAGAGTCCAAATTTTGGTTTCTCATAATCTGTTCCTTTCTAAGATTTAATAATTTTCAACAAAAGTCTTCTTCATGTACTCATAATTATTGAACACTTATCTTGAAACTTTTTCTAAAATGATGATCATATTGTAAACCATTTAGAATATTAATAGGAATACACCTTACTTAAACATTTTGAAATTATTTTCATTTCAACTTACTTTACAAAAATCAGGAACTACATAGATACTAGTATTATTACTTAATTAAATGGCTTTATATATACAAAGAAACTAAATTGAAGAAGAGAAATAAAAAGACAGAGAAAAACATTATATCTATCACACACCCAGTCTTTTTTTCCATTAAGATCCTCTCATTTAGTTGTTGACAGACCTCCCAAAATAATATTTGGTGAGTAATGTCAAATTAGGAAGATAACTCAACTTTAATGAAGAATATGGAATCAATGATAAGGTTTCAAAAGATCATCTTAATGATATTTCATTTATAATTCTGATGAAAAGGTTTGAATCTGGGTTTATCATTATACTTCATACAAATAATATGGGTTAATTTTATCTTGAGGATGGCCCCATGTGAAGTGGTAAAATATCTTCATATATATGCATTCAATTGATTATCAAACTGTTGGTATATGTTCCAGATCCATGTACCTCAATTTCTGAGTAATTTCTTGCTATAAATATTCAAGAGTATACAAACAATTATGAACTTGTAATCTGAGTAGTTCAGTGATGGACACAATTGATAGGAGAATGGAACACTCAATATTTAGAAAAAAATTAATATTTTATTCTAATTTATCAGCTTAAAAAAAGAGAAATTTTCAAAAAGAAGTTTCAGTAAAACTGGCTTCAATGGTCATTTTCACTGAAGAAATAATGGCTCAGAAGTAGGCACTTGAGGGGGTATGAAGATTCCTTAAAGACTTAATGATGAATAATAATTTATATGAAATCTTATTTCCATTTTTGGAGATTTCATTAATTTTTGCAGTGACAAGTAAAGATATGTGACCCCATATTTCTTAAACATTTGTAGTCAACAAAAATCTCTGGAAATAAAATAAATATTATAGAAAGTCATCAGATATTTATTCAGAAAGTAATTCAGAATAGAAATGGATCTCACTCACTTTATCATATGATTTATTTTGGAAAATAAATGGCCATTACAGAAAATTCCAAGGAAGCTTCCTTAAGTATTTTTATCAGAAATAATTTCCCACTTCTTTTTAAGATTTATTGTTATGAATATTTATTCACTAAAAAGGCAAGTTTTACTATCATTAAATGCCTCAGTAGACTCACTGAAAAAAGTGAGCATTCATGCCTTTCCTGGGAAGACTATCAATAAATGAAATCTTATTTGGTTCAAAGACATTTGAAGACCCTACACCAAGCTGAACATCAGAGATCACTCACAATATGAGTACTAATGGAGCAGTTTTTAAAGCTTAAAAATGGATTTCTACTCATTCTTTTACATAAAACAGACAAATGGTCTTTTCAATAAAAATTGTTACATTTTCACAAAATGAAGAACAAATATGATCAAGGCATAAATCTCAGTTACATACAAGAAGGTTGAAGCAGAATATATTCTTTTAATTCCCCTATTCTCAAATTAATATTATCCAAGATTACATCTCAATATCTTCCCTAATAAAATCTTAATTAATCTAGGGGGTCTTGTGAAAATGGATAAGTCTCAAAGAAAGGTTTTGAGAGGTGTGGATATTGATTCACCTTTCAGACAAACTATTATCATGTGGGAAACTATGCAGTTTATTATCAAATGATATATCAACATCCAAAGCAAAATTTATGGCTACATACATCAAGTATAGCATAGTAAAGGCAAAAACAAGAGTTTTCATATTTGAAAAGCTGTGTGTAGATATGCTGCAAATAAAAACCTGTTGGGCTTAATCATATTTATCTCATTGTTATGTAATTATTTGCAGATTTTGACATAAGAATATATATTCATGTTAAATTGCTAATGTCAGACTCATTTCTTTTCATTTTAGAATTAATGTACCTGGGCTTCAAACTAGGTGGTGTGAGCACCCTAGCACTAAAGGTGAAAAATCATAATTTTTATGAAACTATATTGATCAATATTTAATTGAAGTCAAAATAAAAAACAAAAAAGTGCAATTTCTCACTAATAAGCTGAAATATCAGCTTTGGTATATGTATCTTGTTTCAAGAGAGTTAGATTGCATTAATTAAAAAGTATGATTCATTTCAGAGAATATAGTATAATCCCTCAGTAAAAAGTGCTTAATTATCTCCTAACTTAAAATATCTTGTTATTTAAGCACAGTATGAGAAAAATTAAAGTTTTGGTTGGTTACCTAACATTTCATCATAATTATTGATCTTTTCACACAAAATATAGTAAATAATATTCTGATTTTATTTATTTGAAACCCAAAACTAGAAATTATATTTTGAAGGAGATTATGTATATGGAGAAATATTTCAACAACATAATACCTCTTTCCCTCTTGATTAACAAATCATTACATTGCATTCAAATTTTTCCAAGGTGCAAATATTTGAAACATATTTTTTGTTGTAAATTAACACCAAGTCAGTAATTAAATACTGCTTGAAAAATGATGATTGATTCTGTAATTTAAAGAAAGCTCTCATTGATAAAGATTGCTAGATAGAGTAACTGAATTATGTCTTTCTTTAGTCATTGTATCATTTTTGAAAGCTGACAATTTTCATCATTAACATAAGTATTGAAGAAAAAAAAAGTCAATAATGCTTAATAACACAAGTTAGTCATCAAGTGCCAAATATACCATTTTGCATAAAAGGTTAGTAGTATTTTTTTTGAAAAATTCAAAACTTAAAAATCTTTTTTTCAGGTATTTTTCCAAAAGTTAAATTGTTTATTTCAATCTGGGTAGAATCACAATTTTCAATTTTTCTTCTGAGGAAAAATAGCTGCTTTTGGAAGAAAGAAAGCTGAAATGGTGGGAAGTAATAGAGTAATATGCATTTGATGAAATGTGTTGATTAGATTTTGTCGGAAATAACTCATGCTGATAAGAATTAGGCAAGAGTACTTAGAAAACCTCAGCATTGTCTGATCACTGATTACAAGTAGATTTCTTTGCATAATCAAAAGTGGGCCTCCACTTAGTGTGAAGGCGAAGTGGCACAAGCCATATGTGCTCCCAATCACAAACTAGATCTCAAGCCACAGTGCTTTAAGCAAGCTTTATGATAAAATAAGTAACTCTACTAACATATTAAGCTTGTTTAAAAGACAAAGCACCATACGCATAATTTATAATTTTGACATGCTTTTGTTTTACATTTGCTGTGCTAGTTGAATCAGTCAAAAGTTAACAAGCAAAATGAAAAAAACAGCATTAGTAATAAACTGAGACTTGTTTAAGAGCTGGTTGATTACAATCTCAAGTTAAACAGGTGAATTTAACAAATTTCCTCACAAATCTCTTATAGTCAAGTTTTACGACTGCACTCCTCTGACTCCTGCCGCACGCTTCCTCTTATCATTAAGCTCTTTTTCAAGCCTAAAGAAAGTCATTTGATATTGTCAATTTTGTACAAACTCGGACTGAGGACATGTTTATATATCTCAGATGTTGGCTTCATCTAAATAACATAATTCAAGGTTTTTGGAGCTCAATATGTTAATATTTATGAACTTAAAGAAGATGGATATATTAACATGCAAGTTATGTTTGTAACAAACAAGAGTGAGAGTACCTTAAAGGTGGAATACGAAGATACAATAGTTATCTAAGCAAATCTAGTATCGTAGTATAGGAATGATCTATTTAGAGCATTTCTGGCTAAGTATTTCTTCACTTGTTAGTGAGTAAAATAAGCCTCGTACCTATTTGTGGTTACAGCTTAATTAATAAGAATTAATGAAAGGAATATGAAGGTGCGATGATTCTAACAACAATAAGTGATAAATAGAGAAAAAACAATAAAGAAATTTGAGTAATAATGTTTGAAAGAAAGAAGTGAAGACAGGTCTGATGCCCTATTCCGTAGGGTGGGTGTTGGCCCCCTTTTTAAGGGCATTACTCCTGCTATTTGTGCACCGCGGTTTTTATTCAAGGGCATGTTCCGGACAGTGTCCGTGGCTTACTGGTCTGAGTAAGCGTGACTCAATTAGTACTCAGTTTTACTCAATTAATTGTGCTTTTGCACTGGGTTTGAGAATAGGCTTACCTAACCCTCTTTGGGTCAATATTTCTACACAATATACAGTCAAAAAAAGCCAAAAAATTGAACGGAGAGCAATGCCCGAAATGCCGCTAGCCAACATTCCAACAAACGCACTCGTACCTGTTGCTAAACCATTAACGTTGTTCCTATTAAGAAATTGGCGACGTTGTCTTTCATGGGCCCAGTTAGAATCAAGCACCGCAGCAGAAAGCTCTGCATGTATAATAAGCAAAATAAACAATCCTTATCAAAGACCAACAGTATTTCAAACATTCGGCCAAAACTAAGAACACACCTTTACTAATGGAGCCGTTAATTTTTGAAACGCTGTCTGTGGCCCCAAAGGCACTTTTTTTGATGAGACTAGCGGCGCCCTAAATTAACAAAAGCATGAATTGCTTGGACCTATACAGCACGAACAGTTTGATGAACCAAAACTCACATGCACAATTCCAAAACCCAATTCACTAGTGCCATGGAGGACGACTCCATTGAGAGGTTCATATAACAAATCCTGAACCCCTGAGCTAACACTATTGAAAAGACCTGCCGGGTTACCAAGGAAATCAGCAGATGCGAAAACGCAGTATAATTGAGACAACCCTTTGTTTCGATAATGTTGGACCAGCCTGGTCATGAGTTGGCCTTGAGACATTTGGTCATTTTCCACCTTCAATTGGTTCAGAGTTGAAGGAGCACCACTAATAGTTCCAATGGCCATTGTGACTGCATTGAGAAGAAAGTATAAAGGATTACGAGAATCAAAAGTGCTGCAAAAAAAAGACAACCGTTTTGGCAATAAAGGTATTTAAGACTAGATAGAAAAAGATTTACCGTTCAGAAATGTCGACACTTTCTTGACATTCAAATGAAATTACGATAACAAATGGCTTGCGTACTTGATGTAAACCACACCATGTTCTGTCAAAAGAACGATTCAATTCGCAAAACGGGACTCGACTGAACTTCAAAAATCAAGTGGCTTACTATCATCCTTCACAACATGACTGTTTATTTGCAAAGTCGGACGCGTCTCTGTGTCTTGAGGAATTGAAATGCCTATTCCTTCCAGATTGATAGAAGCAGCAAGTGATGTGATCGGGGTAATTGTGGTAGCTTCAAATCCACTATCCATAATGCTGCTGACAGTATCGGAGCTTTGAAGCTGGGTGTTGGGCTCATTCTTTTTTGCAACTTTCCAAACGCTTGTGGCCTCGTTATAATCAGATATTACTAATAATTGAGCTTCGCCTGCGACTACAACATCAAATGCTAATTTGTGGCCCTTTTTCTTAGAGGTTCAAACGACAAAAAGAAATGGATTTTAGCGTGCCGGGAAATCTTTTACTAAAGAAGTAATACTTACTTGTGTACGCACAGCCTCCAACTGCCCAACTTCCAGCATATGCACATCACGTAAAAGTACAGGTGGAAGCGGCTTGGAAGAGGATTGCCCTTGGTCCCGTCTCTGCAGTGAAATCACTCGAATCAAGCTTTCAAGTCCTGCGGCAGGCTCATCCCATGCATAAGACATCTCACTGTCAGGCTGAGACTCGTAAAGACGTATAATTCCATAATTGTTTTTTTGACTGCGATTAATTACCTGTGCAGGAATATTTGCCATAAACACTGATCACTCAATTTAACATGAAATTCAATATTTTCAACTTACAGTGTGACCAAAATGCAAGACACAACTGCTTTTATTGCGAATTAAAAACAGCCATTTATCTGCGTTTACGTTGAGTTTAATAAAAATCAAAGGTCCCTGAAGCAAAATTTCAACGTGGACTAGCGTCTCTGAGTTGAGCAGATCTTCCACTCGAACATAGACTTTGCCAACATCTTGAATTTGGAAAGGTTTCGACCTATCAAGTTACTGTCATGTTAACAATTCTTAGTGATCAAACGCTGTGTGTTTATTACTGACCACCGTTTTCCCATAGGTGACTCGAATGCAATGACCAACTTCGGATTGGCACCATTGTTAAAAAGGCTCAACGAGACACGTTTACCTGGCTTGATAATGAACATAATATTGGAAACGTCTTCTCTGAGGCAAATTGGCAATTTGGCATTGTTTTTGATGATAAATCGAGGATAAATGATGACGACTTTTGTGAGATTATACTAAAGGCAGGAAATGGTCACAACCCTTAGTACAACAAAATGTTGCGAAAAGTAATGCGCTAAGCATCGCTTACCTTTCCAAGTCCCTCCGAGACATTCAAGCCAACACACTACTCTGTCGTTTTAGTCAAAGTTTGCATTTTAACTTGCTGATTTGCTCCCACAAGGTCAAAGTTAATAGCCTGGTGGATTGAAAGTAGGTCATTAAATATTTTTGGTTTATCAAAATAGGCCGCCAACCTTTGACCAGTTGGAAGGACTTGAGAAACCATGTTGTATCCAGCAATGGTTGTAGTTGCATCAAGCACCATCCTATTGACGTCAAAGTCCATGTTGAGAGATGTGAGTTCATGTTTGAATTGATCTAGTTGATGATTTGTCAGCAGCAATGAGCGAGTCACATTATCTGCAAATTTCATCCCAGCTATGTGAAGACTTGTCAAGTGAGCTTGAATTTTAGCATCCAGTCTAATTTCCAATGGTTTGATGATATCGCGTATTCTCAATAACTGAAGGGTGGTAAGACTAGCAGCCCGGCCGACTTTTTAATGAGCAATCCATTCATAAGGAGCAGAATTAAGGGCAGTGACTGTGAGAATCTATGAAAACATTGAATCAATGATGGCTCGAAAAAAAACAAATGGTAGTGAGTGAAAGATTTGAGACAAACCAATTTGAAGTGATTGAGTTAGTTTGGAATCGGGTGAAAATAAGGAAATAGATTTGTGAGATGTGGAGAGTAGAAATGTAACAAGTGGTTTGAAAATTTTGAGAGTAAGATTTTAACATAGTAGTGCTGAAAAAGTTGGGAGAAGTGGTGAGTTTTCAATTAATTGATTGAGAATTTTCAAAAATGAATTGATTTGGTTTTAAAATTTCAAAAAGCGTTTTTTAAATTCATAGGCGGAATGAGGTGATATTGAAGATTTCAAATTGGAGGTGGAAAAAAAGGATTTACAATAAAGATCAGGTTGGGGATTTTTTATTAAGAGGAATTGTGATTAGAAAAAGTGAACTAAAATTATGAAAATCCAAATATTGTAGATCCAATTGACAATTGGATTCACATTTTCTAATTTTAGTCGAAATTTTTTGGTTTTGAAATTAAAACAATATAGATGATAATTGTAAAATGAAAATTTAAATTTAAGAAATCTTGATTTATAATGTTTTTATTATTTTTATTTTTGTTATTATTTTTGAAGCTTTTTGTGTTTTAATTTGAAGTTGAGTGAAGAGATTTAGATGACAAAAATTGTTTTTTTTACATTATATTAAAAATTAATTTGAATTTTTTTGAGAATTTTTGAAGAACTGATATTGAAAATTAGATTAATGTAAGAAGCAAAAAATGATTTTGACTATTTAGAAGTTGAAGCAAGCCTGTTGAGGATAGAAGGATGATCATCAACTGTAAATTTAGCAATCTTACCATTTTGTAAGTTTTTGAATAAGTTGTATGCTTTTTTTGAAATTTGTAATGAAATGGATAATCTGGTAAAAGAGTTACTATCACCGCCATCTGGATAAAGAGTAAAATGTCGAGTGCTTTTTGCTTTCCAGACCATTTGTACAATACCAGGTTCTTTACCTGTTAAATCAATATTAATAGAGTGGTCTGGAAAGACAAAAAATTCATTAAATAAATCAAAGTTATCAAAGATTAAGGTGCCATCACTTGTAGAAATTGGGATAGAAAGAAAATAAGCAAACTCCAAAGAGTATGTTTGATCAATATGAGGAAAGTTAGAAAAGTTATTTAAAGTAAATGTTAATTGATTTGCAAATGAAGAAGAATAAAAATCAGTAAAGTCTAAAATCTCAAATCCTGGAATGTTGAATTGTTTCATTTGATTTGAATTCATTTCAAAAATTGTTGATGATAATTTTTGAAAGAGATTTTGAATAATAATTTGTAATTGAGAGAGTTGAAGTGATAAAGAATTATAAAGTTCTGGGTTATTAGAAATAGAAGTGGAATTGATATAACGCCCAATCGTAAAGTCACCAAGTCGAGGTGGTCTCCATCCAATTGCATACATGGAACCGGTGATCTTGTTTCCAGATTCTTGTAATTTGTTAAGAAAAAGTTTATATTTAAATAAAAAAGTGGATAAAAAGTTTATTTGAGATTTTTCATAATCATTCAGGTTTCTAAAAGGAATAAATTGGATTATTGCAAAAGTTTTATCAGGTGAATGAAGAAGTGATTTATCATCTAAAATTGTAAATCCAAAATTTATAGAAAAATATTTTTTTTTAATATAAGTTCTGTAAGAGTGAGTTTTTGTTAAAAAAATTGGTCTTAAAGTTTTTCTATCAAAATCATTATGAGGAATTGGATCAAAGAAAGATTCATGTAAAAAATTACATGTTCTGAAATAAGAAGTTTCATAACTACATCCTAATTTTTTTTTTATTTTGACGGTGGAGTTGATTAGATATCTGAGAATTGTTTAAATGTTTTTTGAGATATCTATTTGATTTCATTGCTCTAGGCATTTTGAAATTTGAAAAGAGTAATAAAATTCAAAAAATAAATTTTAAAAAAGCTGAATAACGATCTTATAGCCTCATAAAATTATGAGTTAGTCAATCTTTGACTAGCACGCATCCATTCAGTTTTAAAAAATATATTTAATGAAGATTATTGTAGTAATCAATGAAGAAATTAGTGGAAAGAGATTTTTTGCTAGTAGGAAGGCTGAAAATCAAAGAGAAGGACTGGATGTGGTGGAAATAGCACAAAAAGATGATTTGGTGCAAAATCTGTTAGTTCTGAGGTGGTGGTCATCACCGGAGCTTCAAAATGATGAAACCATACCTCAATTGAATTCCAGGGGCCCCCACTGCTCTGTATGACTGGCTTTGGCAGTGGGGGGCTGTAAAACATGCCTGGAGGCTCTGTAACAAGCCCCAGGTGACTGTATTGTTTGGAAGAAAAAAATATATTCTGAAATTGGATGACTGATGATACAGCCACCCAAAAGAAATAACAAACTTGTGTTAATTTGAAATTGAATTGATAGAATTAATTCAATCAATTTGAAATGGTATTAAATCAAATAAGTTAATTAATTAGATAAATTTCAAAATGAATGAATTAATTTCAAAGAATCAATTAATTAATTCAATTAATGAACTAATTTAATTAATTAATTTCAATTAATCAATCAATTAATTTAATTAAGTAATGAATTTTAATGAATCAATTCATTAATTTAATTCATTAATTAATTTCAATGAATCAATTAATTCATTTCAATGAATCAATCAATCATTTTAATTAATTAATGAATTTCAATGAATCAATTAATTAATTTATTTAATTAATTAATTTCAATGAATAAATTAATTAATTTCAATGAATCAATTAATTCATTTCAATGAATCAATCAATCATTTTAATTAATTAATGAATTTCAATGAATCAATTAATTAATTTATTTAATTAATTTCAATGAATCAATTAATTCATTTCAATGAATCAATCAATCAATTTAATTAATTAATGAATTTTAATGAATCAATTAATGCATTTCAATGAATTAATCAATTATTTTAATTAATTAATGAATTTCAATAAATCAATTAATTCATTTTAATGAATCAATCAATTAATTTAATTAATTAATGAATTACATTGAATCAATCAATCAAAGTAATTAATTTCAATGAATCAATCAAGTAATTTAATTAATAAATTTCAGGAAATCAATTAATTAATTAAATTGATTCATTGAGAATCAAATTTATTTAATTGGAAATGAAATTTAACAATTGAAAATGAAATGTAATAATTGAAAAAAAAATTGGGTATGTGAAAAGGAAATTTTATAAATTGATGTAGTTGATAAGTGAAATTGAAATTCAATCACAATGGATTCATTTGAATTATTGAAAGTGAATTAATTAAATTTATTAATTAAAAAAATACATGAGTTGATTATGTGAAATGCTAAATTGATAAATTTGAGTTTTTATGAACTGAAAGTAATCATTCTAATGGTTTAATTAAAGTTTTTTAAACGAAATTGAAAATTATTTAGACATAATAAATTAATGGTTTAATTGAAATAAAACAATACTAAACTGTTTGAAAATGAGAAAAGACTAATTATTTATTGAAAATAAATGTTAGACAAAACCAAATTACATAGGTATTGGGGTGAAAAAAAATGGTTAAGGAATTGATTTTATAAAAAATAAAGTGTCTGAATGACCTAATTCATCAAAAACAAAGATCCATTTGGAATGAAAAAAAGGAAGATATAATAAAAACAAAATAAGATATAAGCAAGGAAATAAAACAAATAAAAATAAATGGGTGGAAAAAACTGGGTCAGAGTTGAGTTGGGGTTGGCAAATGTGGATTAAGAAATTTAAAAGAGGGTCAATATTTAATAGCAAGCAATATTAGAAGGGAGTATAATTTTTCTTACAAAGTAAATAAACATAAGGATGAAATAACTTAACTTATTGGCAATAATGCAAGTCAAGTCAGCATGGTATGGTCATAAGAAAAGACAAGGTTTTTTGATTGCTTTTGAAAATGAAAAGGGCGTGTGAAAATAAAGGTATTCTAAAATTAAAAGCATGGACAATATAAAACAAAAAAAGATTTAACTGGTTCTTGTAATAGGAAATTAATTACAATGGTTCAATTATCATGTGTAAGTAAATTAGAAACAGGAGGTAAAGCATCAGATTTGTGAGGGTGGAAGGAGTGATGTCACAGTGGCTTGTGCTTCCCATTGGTTTAAAAAATCACTTGTAAGATATTGAGCCAATTGATGACGTGAAGGTGGGCGAACAAGTTGGACATCAGTGAATGGTTTCATACCCTTAGAAAAAAATGATTTAAGATGAAAAGATAGATTTTTCGAAACTAGCTCTTTGGGTGGAGGTGGCTTAACATGTTGGTGAATAAGATGAAAAGAGCATAGTATGAGCATGGCATTGGAAATTGAAAAATTCCGATGATCCTTTTGTGCAGTGAATAATCCCTTGACACCTAATATCAAATAGTAAACAAAAGGAAGGAAATTATGACGGCTACGGTATTCAACCAACTTCTTCTTGGAAGTTTCAATTTGGAGATCATTGTCAGCATTAGAGGTTACCACTTGAGGAGCTGAGTGAATTATTACGGAAGAGATTTGGTTATTAGAACGGAGGGCCTTTCTTCTTTTGACACGTTTAGATTTTTCAGTGTGGTTAGGGGAAACATTGTCAAGGGAGGCTTGTGCTTTGAATATGACATACGAAATCATGACATCTAAAATGAGGTCTTGAAAAATCTTTAACTGTTGATCTGAGTCGGAAGAAATATTGTATGATTCTTGAGCATTGTTTGAGCCACCTGGACTTTGATGTGCCATGGAAATCAGTTCCATCGGTGAAATGGCAGGTCTTTTGAGGCCTTCAAAGTATGAAATCATGTCCAGATAAATGTTGACCTCATCAATTTGTGCTTGATGGGGTACAGGAGGTTTTGGTATGCAAAATTCATCCATGGTTGCTGAGACTGAAGCTGCAATGACTTTTGCCCAAGCAGTGATGGTGAATGATCTGGGCTGCGACATATACATTAGATGACACACAAAATGAGTTTCAGGGTGCTTTTCATTACGAATGCTGGGGTCAGGTGAAAATGGTAGTGAAATCTGAATTTCAGGCGCAGTGACTTGGTCATAGATCGGCATCTTAAAGATTGAAGATGTAACATAAAATTCTTCTTTAGTGGCATTGAGAAATGGAGCACCTGGAGAAATCTATTATAAGCATTAGTTCATGGGAGTAGTATAATTTTAAACTAACTATTATCGCAGAGCTTGTCAATCCATTTGCTATATGAGGAAGAGCACTGTTTAAAATTGAAATTCCCCTTTGCAGGCTGTTTGGAGCCCAAATTTTGATGGCGCCAGGAAACGAGTGAGTCAATTGCTTCAAATGTGGTTTGGTATTTGGCCTGGGTGGGGCGTCCATGGGTGAATGTTTTGAAAAGCTCATAAAATTTTGATTGAAATTCATCAGTGAAAATGGAGAATTGATCATTGGGGGAGTTAAGAGGCTGTGATTCTGGAGGCATGAGTGAGGAAGGGGGATTTTGGTGAGGTTCATGCAGAACGGGTGGAGATGGGCCCACATGAGAGAGATTATTAGATGGGTCCCTAATTCCAGGAGTTGGAGCATGAGATGGTGTAGATGGATTTGATTGAGAGGTCGGAAGAGTGTTTTCTGGATTTTCAACATGAGGAGCAGATAGTGTATGGGAGCTTTTTACATGGTTAATTTGCATTGGTGACGATACAACATGGGGTGTCATGGCGTTAATTGGAGTGGTTGTATTCGAAGGGATTTGGGAAGGAACATTTGGACTACTATTATTCTCTGCTATTGAAACATGTAATTCTTCTTGAATAATTTCATTTGTTGGAGTCAGTGGATGAACCTGAGCTGGAGAATTGGGGATGTTATTGGCTGGTACTTCCAAAGAGTGGTCATTATTGAAATGAGGAGATTCATGTTGTGAAGATTGGCTGGGGGTGACATTTGGTGGATATTCGGGAATTTGTGCCTCAGTGATCATTGGCGGGGTGGTGGGAGTCTCAAGTGGGATGGTTGAGGGGACAGGGGGTTCGACAATGGCAGATGGTAAAGAATAGGGGGGGTCATTTGATGGGGTGTTCAATAACAATTGGGGGTTGATTGTTTCGGGGGGGGGGTATGATTGGTATGAAGGGCTGATGTAGTAGAAGACATATTCGTGGAAACTACCTCTTGAGTATTATTAAAGGTAACAGTTTGCTGCATAAACCTACGAATATTTGGTGGTGGTTTGTTTTGAATTTTCCGTTTTTTCTTGTGATTTCCATCAGGAACAACCTCCTCCAAGGAGGATGATTGGGATGAGCGTATGGAAGGGACTTCTCTCTCAATAACTTCAACATTGCCATTTATGAGACCAATTGCTTGTGATGAAGATAATTCTACAAGAAGGGAGATAAAATTAACACAAAATTGAGGACAGAAATGAAGAATAATAATTACCATGTTCTTTTTGAGAAATCAATTTAAGGCCCTTTTTCAAATAATCCTTAATCTCAATTGATACAGGATTCTTTTCAGCTTCAGAAAGGGCATTATTGAGGATTTTCTTGATACGGTGGTGATTGAGAGAAAATTCTTCACGGGAGAGGCGAGTTATCTCAGAAGAAAGAATTGGTGAGATAGAGTGTACTTGAGTTGGTGGGTTATTCATGTCAAATTCTATGAATGAGGGGGGTGGAAGGGTTTGTGGAGTATTTGGGTGTGGGTTACATAAACTCATGTTTGGTGTGTTTATGATATCTAATAAATTTTTGCAAAAATATATTATTAATAAATGTTGGGGATGAGATTACATGGGGAAGAAAAAATTTACCAAGTTGAAAGGGGGTTCTATTTATGTTGTTTGGTGGGGGGCAGGGCAAGATGTGAGGATGACTAATGGGAGCTGGTGGGACTATATTGGGAGAATTGAGGTAGTGAAAAAGATCGTAACATTCCTGGGGTTCAGCACTTTGGTTTGGAGTGGATAATGAATTGTAGGATGAATGAGATGGTGCCTCATTTTGAGAAGATAAAGATGAATTCAGATCCGTGTTATTTGAAAAAAGCCTATGAAACATTTCATCAAATGAGACATTGGAATCAGGTGGTTGGGGTGGATTCATAATATTGGGTATTATATTGGGAGGAGAGGGATTTGAATGGCCAACAGAAGTTAAAAACAGAGGAACTTAGGGAAAACACAGTAAAAACAGCTCTATTTATATTGCAGGTCCCAATGAAATGAAGTGGGGGTGTAGCCCATAGAAATAGAGCAGAAATGAGTTTGATGGTTTTAAAGGAAAGAAAGGTGCAGATCCTCTAGACATAAAACACAATTACACATTTAGCGAGGAATTGTGTGTCAGGATATATGTATCTGTAGAATACTCCTTCAAATACATGGGTGATTAGGTTAGATGGTACAGTCAAACCTGTAGGTGGGTGAGAGATTTAGCCCACCAGTAATAATTTATTCAAAATGTAAATCAATTATGACTGCAATAAATTTGTGTCCACAGAATGTCATCAGAGTGAGATTATGAGTTCTAGTCATAATACGTACAACTAGGCTCCTTGAAATTCAATAAGACCCATTCAGATACAGCAAGAACTGTATCTAAATGAGGTCCAGCCACAATGCATGTTTGGCTGTAATCATACAAAGGTGGTCAAATTATGACCGCCGGTCATAATTTGTACCATTTGCAAACCAATTACGGCCGTAATTGGTTTGTCTCTTTGCAATTTTGTCAGACCCACTCAGATACAGAAAAAACTGTATCTTAATGAGGTCCACTGACAATACAGCTTTTGCTGTAAGTGTACACAGGTGGTCAAATTATGACCGGCGGTCATAATTTGTACCATTTGCAAACCAATTACGGCCGTAATTGGTTTGTCTCTTTGCAATTTTGGCAGACCCACTGAGATACAGAAAAAACTGTATCTGAATGAGGTCCAATGACAATACAGCTTGGGCTGTAAGTGTACACAGGTGGTCAAATTATGACCGCCGGTCATAATTTGTCCCATTTGCAAACCAATTACGGCCGTAATTGGTTTGTCTCTTTGCCATTTTGTCAGACCCACTCAGATACAGAAAAAACTGTATCTGAATGAGGTCCACTGACAATACAGCTTGGGCTGTAAGTGTACACAGGTGGTGAAATTATGACCGCCGGTCATAATTTGTACCATTTGCAAACCAATTACGGCCGTAATTGGTTTGTCTCTTTACCATTTTGTCAGACCCACTCAGATACAGAAAAAACTGTATCTGAATGAGGTCCACTGACAATACAGCTTGGGCTGTAAGTGTACACAGGTGGTCAAATTATGACTGCCGGTCATAATTTGTACCATTTGCAAACCAATTACGGCCGTAATTGGTTTGTCTCTTTGCCATTTTGTCAGACCCACTCAGATACAGAAAAAACTGTATCTGAATGAGGTCCACTGACAATACAGCTTGGGCTGTAATTTTACACAGGTGGTCAAATTATGACTGCCGGTCATAATTTGTACCATTTGCAAACCAATTACGGCCGTAATTGTTTTGTCTCTTTGCAATTTTGTCAGACCCACTGAGATACAGAAAAAACTGTATCTGGATGAGGTCCAATGACAATACAGCTTGGGCTGTAAGTGTACACAGGTGGTCAAATTATGACCGCCGGTCATAATTTGTACCATTTGCAAACCAATTACGGCCGTAATTGGTTTGTCTCTTTACCATTTTGTCAGACCCACTCAGATACAGAAAAAACTGTATCTGAATGAGGTCCACTGACAATACAGCTTGGGCTGTAAGTGTACACAGGTGGTCAAATTATGACTGCCGGTCATAATTTGTACCATTTGCAAACCAATTACGGCCGTAATTGGTTTGTCTCTTTGCCATTTTGTCAGACCCACTCAGATACAGAAAAAACTGTATCTGAATGAGGTCCACTGACAATACAGCTTGGGCTGTAAGTGTACACAGGTGGTCAAATTATGACTGCCGGTCATAATTTGTACCATTTGCAAACCAATTACGGCCGTAATTGTTTTGTCTCTTTGCAATTTTGTCAGACCCACTGAGATACAGAAAAAACTGTATCTGGATGAGGTCCAATGACAATACAGCTTGGGCTGTAAGTGTACACAGGTGGTCAAATTATGACTGCCGGTCATAATTTGTCCCATTTGCAAACCAATTATGGCCGTAATTGGTTTGTCTCTTTGCCATTTTGTCAGACCCACTCAGATACAGAAAAAACTGTATCTGAATGAGGTCCACTGACAATACAGCTTGGGCTGTAAGTGTACACAGGTGGTCAAATTATGACCGCCGGTCATAATTTGTACCATTTGCAAACCAATTACGGCCGTAATTGGTTTGTCTCTTTGCAATTTTGTCAGACCCACTCAGATACAGCAAAAGCTGTATCTGAATGAGGTCCACTGACAATACAGCTTGGGCTTTTAGTGTACACAGGTGTTCAAATTATGACCGCCGGTCATAATTTGTACCATTTGCAAACCAATTACGGCCGTAATTGGTTTGTCTCTTTGCAATTTTGTCAGACCCACTCAGATACAGAAAAAACTGTATCTGAATGAGGTCCACTGACAATACAGCTTGGGCTGTAAGTGTACACAGGTGTTCAAATTATGACCGCCGGTCATAATTTGTACCATTTGCAAACCAATTACGGCCGTAATTGGTTTGTCTCTTTGCCATTTTGTCAGACCCACTCAGATACAGAAAAAACTGTATCTGAATGAGGTCCACTGACAATACAGCTTGGGCTGTAAGTGTACACAGGTGGTCAAATTATGACCGCCGGTCATAATTTGTACCATTTGCAAACCAATTACGGCCGTAATTGGTTTGTCTCTTTGCAATTTTGTCAGACCCACTCAGATACAGCAAAAGCTGTATCTGAATGAGGTCCAATGACAATACAGCTTGGGCTGTAAGTGTACACAGGTGGTCAAATTATGACCGCCGGTCATAATTTGTACCATTTGTAAACCAATTACGGCCGTAATTGGTTTGTCTCTTTGAAATTTTGTCAGACCCACTCAGATACAGCAAAAGCTGTATCTGAATGAGGTCCACTGACAATACAGCTCAGGCTTTTAGTGTACACAGGTGTTCAAATTATGACCGCCGGTCATAATTTGTCCCATTTGCAAACCAATTACGGCCGTAATTGGTTTGTCTCTTTGCCATTTTGTCAGACCCACTCAGATACAGAAAAAACTGTATCTGAATGAGGTCCACTGACAATACAGCTTGGGCTGTAAGTGTACACAGGTGGTCAAATTATGACCGCCGGTCATAATTTGTACCATTTGCAAACCAATTACAGCCGTAATTGGTTTGTCTCTTTGCAATTTTGTCAGACCCACTCAGATACAGCAAAAGCTGTATCTGAATGAGGTCCAATGACAATACAGCTTGGGCTGTAAGTGTACACAGGTGGTCAAATTATGACCGCCGGTCATAATTTGTACCATTTGCAAACCAATTATGGCCGTAATTGATTTGTCTCTTTGCAATTTTGTCAGACTCACTCAGATACAGAAAAAACTGTATCTGAATGAGGTCCAATGACAATACAGCTTGGGCTGTAAGTGTACACAGGTGGTCAAATTATGACCGCCGGTCATAATTTGTCCCATTTGCAAACCAATTACGGCCGTAATTGGTTTGTCTCTTTGCCATTTTGTCAGACCCACTCAGATACAGAAAAAACTGTATCTGAATGAGGTCCACTGACAATACAGCTTGGGCTGTAAGTGTACACAGGTGGTCAAATTATGACCGCCGGTCATAATTTGTACTCTTTGCAAACCAATTACGGCCGTAATTGGTTTGTCTCTTTGCCATTTTGTCAGACCCACTCAGATACAGAAAAAACTGTATCTGAATGAGGTCCACTGACAATACAGCTTGGGCTGTAAGTGTACACAGGTGGTCAAATTATGACCGCCGGTCATAATTTGTACCATTTGCAAACCAATTACGGCCGTAATTGATTTGTCTCTTTGCAATTTTGTCAGACTCACTCAGATACAGAAAAAACTGTATCTGAATGAGGTCCACTGACAATACAGCTTGGGCTGTAAGTGTACACAGGTGGTCAAATTATGACCGCCGGTCATAATTTGTACCATTTGAAAACCAATTACGGCCGTAATTGGTTTGTCTCTTTGCCATTTTGTCAGACCCACTCAGATACAGAAAAAACTGTATCTGAATGAGGTCCACTGACAATACAGCTTGGGCTGTAATTTTACACAGGTGGTCAAATTATGACCGCCGGTCATAATTTGTACCATTTGCAAACCAATTACGGCCGTAATTGGTTTGTCTCTTTGCAATTTTGTCAGACCCACTGAGATACAGAAAAAACTGTATCTGGATGAGGTCCAATGACAATACAGCTTGGGCTGTAAGTGTACACAGGTGGTCAAATTATGACTGCCGGTCATAATTTGTCCCATTTGCAAACCAATTATGGCCGTAATTGGTTTGTCTCTTTGCCATTTTGTCAGACCCACTCAGATACAGAAAAAACTGTATCTGAATGAGGTCCACTGACAATACAGCTTGGGCTGTAAGTGTACACAGGTGGTCAAATTATGACTGCCGGTCATAATTTGTACCATTTGCAAACTAATTACGGCCGTAATTGGTTTGTCTCTTTGCAATTTTGTCAGACCCACTCAGATACAGCAAAAGCTGTATCTGAATGAGGTCCACTGACAATACAGCTTGGGCTTTTAGTGTACACAGGTGTTCAAATTATGACCGCCGGTCATAATTTGTACCATTTGCAAACCAATTACGGCCGTAATTGGTTTGTCTCTTTGCAATTTTGTCAGACCCACTCAGATACAGAAAAAACTGTATCTGAATGTGGTCCACTGACAATACAGCTTGGGCTGTAAGTGTACACAGGTGTTCAAATTCTGACCGCCGGTCATAATTTGTACCATTTGCAAACCAATTACGGCCGTAATTGGTTTGTCTCTTTGCCATTTTGTCAGACCCACTCAGATACAGAAAAAACTGTATCTGAATGAGGTCCACTGACAATACAGCTTGGGCTGTAAGTGTACACAGGTGTTCAAATTATGACCGCCGGTCATAATTTGTACCATTTGCAAACCAATTACGGCCGTAATTGGTTTGTCTCTTTGCAATTTTGTCAGACCCACTCAGATACAGCAAAAGCTGTATCTGAATGAGGTCCACTGACAATACAGCTTGGGCTTTTAGTGTACACAGGTGTTCAAATTATGACCGCCGGTCATAATTTGTACCATTTGCAAACCAATTACGGCCGTAATTGGTTTGTCTCTTTGCAATTTTGTCAGACCCACTCAGATACAGAAAAAACTGTATCTGAATGAGGTCCACTGACAATACAGCTTGGGCTGTAAGTGTACACAGGTGTTCAAATTATGACCGCCGGTCATAATTTGTACCATTTGCAAACCAATTACGGCCGTAATTGGTTTGTCTCTTTGCCATTTTGTCAGACCCACTCAGATACAGAAAAAACTGTATCTGAATGAGGTCCACTGACAATACAGCTTGGGCTGTAAGTGTACACAGGTGGTCAAATTATGACCGCCGGTCATAATTTGTACCATTTGCAAACCAATTACGGCCGTAATTGGTTTGTCTCTTTGCAATTTTGTCAGACCCACTCAGATACAGCAAAAGCTGTATCTTAATGAGGTCCACTGACAATACAGCTTGGGCTTTTAGTGTACACAGGTGTTCAAATTATGACCGCCGGTCATAATTTGTACCATTTGCAAACCAATTACGGCCGTAATTGGTTTGTCTCTTTGCAATTTTGTCAGACCCACTCAGATACAGAAAAAACTGTATCTGAATGAGGTCCAATGACAATACAGCTTGGGCTGTAAGTGTACACAGGTGGTCAAATTATGACCACTGGTCATAATTTGTACCATTTGCAAACCAATTATGGCCGTAATTGGTTTGTCTCTTTGCAATTTTGTCAGACCCACTGAGATACAGAAAAAACTGTATCTGGATGAGGTCCAATGACAATACAGCTTGGGCTGTAAGTGTACACAGGTGGTCAAATTATGACTGCCGGTCATAATTTGTCCCATTTGCAAACCAATTATGGCCGTAATTGGTTTGTCTCTTTGCCATTTTGTCAGACCCACTCAGATACAGAAAAAACTGTATCTGAATGAGGTCCACTGACAATACAGCTTGGGCTGTAATTTTACACAGGTGGTCAAATTATGACCGCCGGTCATAATTTGTACCATTTGCAAACCAATTACGGCCGTAATTGGTTTGTCTCTTTGCAATTTTGTCAGACCCACTGAGATACAGAAAAAACTGTATCTGGATGAGGTCCAATGACAATACAGCTTGGGCTGTAAGTGTACACAGGTGGTCAAATTATGACTGCCGGTCATAATTTGTCCCATTTGCAAACCAATTATGGCCGTAATTGGTTTGTCTCTTTGCCATTTTGTCAGACCCACTCAGATACAGAAAAAACTGTATCTGGATGAGGTCCACTGACAATACAGCTTGGGCTGTAAGTGTACACAGGTGGTCAAATTATGACCGCCGGTCATAATTTGTACCATTTGCAAACCAATTACGGCCGTAATTGGTTTGTCTCTTTACCATTTTGTCAGACCCACTCAGATACAGAAAAAACTGTATCTGAATGAGGTCCACTGACAATACAGCTTGGGCTGTAAGTGTACACAGGTGGTCAAATTATGACCGCCGGTCATAATTTGTACCATTTGCAAACCAATTACGGCCGTAATTGGTTTGTCTCTTTGCAATTTTGTCAGACCCACTCAGATACAGCAAAAGCTGTATCTGAATGAGGTCCACTGACAATACAGCTTGGGCTTTTAGTGTACACAGGTGTTCAAATTATGACCGCCGGTCATAATTTGTACCATTTGCAAACCAATTACGGCCGTAATTGGTTTGTCTCTTTGCAATTTTGTCAGACCCACTCAGATACAGAAAAAACTGTATCTGAATGAGGTCCACTGACAATACAGCTTGGGCTGTAAGTGTACACAGGTGTTCAAATTATGACCGCCGGTCATAATTTGTACCATTTGCAAACCAATTACGGCCGTAATTGGTTTGTCTCTTTGCCATTTTGTCAGACCCACTCAGATACAGAAAAAACTGTATCTGAATGAGGTCCACTGACAATACAGCTTGGGCTGTAAGTGTACACAGGTGGTCAAATTATGACCGCCGGTCATAATTTGTACCATTTGCAAACCAATTACGGCCGTAATTGGTTTGTCTCTTTGCAATTTTGTCAGACCCACTCAGATACAGCAAAAGCTGTATCTGAATGAGGTCCAATGACAATACAGCTTGGGCTGTAAGTGTACACAGGTGGTCAAATTATGACCGCCGGTCATAATTTGTACCATTTGTAAACCAATTACGGCCGTAATTGGTTTGTCTCTTTGAAATTTTGTCAGACCCACTCAGATACAGCAAAAGCTGTATCTGAATGAGGTCCACTGACAATACAGCTCAGGCTTTTAGTGTACACAGGTGTTCAAATTATGACCGCCGGTCATAATTTGTCCCATTTGCAAACCAATTACGGCCGTAATTGGTTTGTCTCTTTGCCATTTTGTCAGACCCACTCAGATACAGAAAAAACTGTATCTGAATGAGGTCCACTGACAATACAGCTTGGGCTGTAAGTGTACACAGGTGGTCAAATTATGACCGCCGGTCATAATTTGTACCATTTGCAAACCAATTACAGCCGTAATTGGTTTGTCTCTTTGCAATTTTGTCAGACCCACTCAGATACAGCAAAAGCTGTATCTGAATGAGGTCCAATGACAATACAGCTTGGGCTGTAAGTGTACACAGGTGGTCAAATTATGACCGCCGGTCATAATTTGTA
The DNA here is from genome assembly GCA_023105745.1 of Austropuccinia psidii. Classification (NCBI taxonomy): domain Eukaryota; kingdom Fungi; phylum Basidiomycota; class Pucciniomycetes; order Pucciniales; family Sphaerophragmiaceae; genus Austropuccinia; species Austropuccinia psidii. The sequence continues at coordinate 62,797,464 of JALGQZ010000007.1, forward strand.
CCATTTGCAAACCAATTATGGCCGTAATTGATTTGTCTCTTTGCAATTTTGTCAGACTCACTCAGATACAGAAAAAACTGTATCTGAATGAGGTCCAATGACAATACAGCTTGGGCTGTAAGTGTACACAGGTGGTCAAATTATGACCGCCGGTCATAATTTGTCCCATTTGCAAACCAATTACGGCCGTAATTGGTTTGTCTCTTTGCCATTTTGTCAGACCCACTCAGATACAGAAAAAACTGTATCTGAATGAGGTCCACTGACAATACAGCTTGGGCTGTAAGTGTACACAGGTGGTCAAATTATGACCGCCGGTCATAATTTGTACCATTTGCAAACCAATTACGGCCGTAATTGGTTTGTCTCTTTGCCATTTTGTCAGACCCACTCAGATACAGAAAAAACTGTATCTGAATGAGGTCCACTGACAATACAGCTTGGGCTGTAAGTGTACACAGGTGGTCAAATTATGACCGCCGGTCATAATTTGTACCATTTGCAAACCAATTACGGCCGTAATTGATTTGTCTCTTTGCAATTTTGTCAGACTCACTCAGATACAGAAAAAACTGTATCTGAATGAGGTCCACTGACAATACAGCTTGGGCTGTAAGTGTACACAGGTGGTCAAATTATGACCGCCGGTCATAATTTGTACCATTTGAAAACCAATTACGGCCGTAATTGGTTTGTCTCTTTGCAATTTTGTCAGACCCACTCAGATACAGCAAAAGCTGTATCTGAATGAGGTCCAATGACAATACAGCTTGGGCTGTAAGTGTACACAGGTGGTCAAATTATGACCGCCGGTCATAATTTGTACCATTTGTAAACCAATTACGGCCGTAATTGGTTTGTCTCTTTGAAATTTTGTCAGACCCACTCAGATACAGCAAAAGCTGTATCTGAATGAGGTCCACTGACAATACAGCTCAGGCTTTTAGTGTACACAGGTGTTCAAATTATGACCGCCGGTCATAATTTGTCCCATTTGCAAACCAATTACGGCCGTAATTGGTTTGTCTCTTTGCCATTTTGTCAGACCCACTCAGATACAGAAAAAACTGTATCTGAATGAGGTCCACTGACAATACAGCTTGGGCTGTAAGTGTACACAGGTGGTCAAATTATGACCGCCGGTCATAATTTGTACCATTTGCAAACCAATTACAGCCGTAATTGGTTTGTCTCTTTGCAATTTTGTCAGACCCACTCAGATACAGCAAAAGCTGTATCTGAATGAGGTCCAATGACAACACAGCTTGGGCTGTAAGTGTACACAGGTGGTCAAATTATGACCGCCGGTCATAATTTGTACCATTTGCAAACCAATTATGGCCGTAATTGATTTGTCTCTTTGCAATTTTGTCAGACTCACTCAGATACAGAAAAAACTGTATCTGAATGAGGTCCAATGACAATACAGCTTGGGCTGTAAGTGTACACAGGTGGTCAAATTATGACCGCCGGTCATAATTTGTCCCATTTGCAAACCAATTACGGCCGTAATTGGTTTGTCTCTTTGCCATTTTGTCAGACCCACTCAGATACAGAAAAAACTGTATCTGAATGAGGTCCACTGACAATACAGCTTGGGCTGTAAGTGTACACAGGTGGTCAAATTATGACCGCCGGTCATAATTTGTACCATTTGCAAACCAATTACGGCCGTAATTGGTTTGTCTCTTTGCCATTTTGTCAGACCCACTCAGATACAGAAAAAACTGTATCTGAATGAGGTCCACTGACAATACAGCTTGGGCTGTAAGTGTACACAGGTGGTCAAATTATGACCGCCGGTCATAATTTGTACCATTTGCAAACCAATTACGGCCGTAATTGATTTGTCTCTTTGCAATTTTGTCAGACTCACTCAGATACAGAAAAAACTGTATCTGAATGAGGTCCACTGACAATACAGCTTGGGCTGTAAGTGTACACAGGTGGTCAAATTATGACCGCCGGTCATAATTTGTACCATTTGAAAACCAATTACGGCCGTAATTGGTTTGTCTCTTTGCCATTTTGTCAGACCCACTCAGATACAGAAAAAACTGTATCTGAATGAGGTCCACTGACAATACAGCTTGGGCTGTAATTTTACACAGGTGGTCAAATTATGACCGCCGGTCATAATTTGTACCATTTGCAAACCAATTACGGCCGTAATTGGTTTGTCTCTTTGCAATTTTGTCAGACCCACTGAGATACAGAAAAAACTGTATCTGGATGAGGTCCAATGACAATACAGCTTGGGCTGTAAGTGTACACAGGTGGTCAAATTATGACTGCCGGTCATAATTTGTCCCATTTGCAAACCAATTATGGCCGTAATTGGTTTGTCTCTTTGCCATTTTGTCAGACCCACTCAGATACAGAAAAAACTGTATCTGAATGAGGTCCACTGACAATACAGCTTGGGCTGTAAGTGTACACAGGTGGTCAAATTATGACTGCCGGTCATAATTTGTACCATTTGCAAACCAATTACGGCCGTAATTGGTTTGTCTCTTTGCAATTTTGTCAGACCCACTCAGATACAGCAAAAGCTGTATCTGAATGAGGTCCACTGACAATACAGCTTGGGCTTTTAGTGTACACAGGTGTTCAAATTATGACCGCCGGTCATAATTTGTACCATTTGCAAACCAATTACGGCCGTAATTGGTTTGTCTCTTTGCAATTTTGTCAGACCCACTCAGATACAGAAAAAACTGTATCTGAATGTGGTCCACTGACAATACAGCTTGGGCTGTAAGTGTACACAGGTGGTCAAATTATGACCGCCGGTCATAATTTGTACCATTTGCAAACCAATTACGGCCGTAATTGGTTTGTCTCTTTGCCATTTTGTCAGACCCACTCAGATACAGAAAAAACTGTATCTGAATGAGGTCCACTGACAATACAGCTTGGGCTGTAAGTGTACACAGGTGGTCAAATTATGACCGCCGGTCATAATTTGTACCATTTGCAAACCAATTACGGCCGTAATTGATTTGTCTCTTTGCAATTTTGTCAGACTCACTCAGATACAGAAAAAACTGTATCTGAATGAGGTCCACTGACAATACAGCTTGGGCTGTAAGTGTACACAGGTGGTCAAATTATGACCGCCGGTCATAATTTGTACCATTTGAAAACCAATTACGGCCGTAATTGGTTTGTCTCTTTGCCATTTTGTCAGACCCACTCAGATACAGAAAAAACTGTATCTGAATGAGGTCCACTGACAATACAGCTTGGGCTGTAATTTTACACAGGTGGTCAAATTATGACCGCCGGTCATAATTTGTACCATTTGCAAACCAATTACGGCCGTAATTGGTTTGTCTCTTTGCAATTTTGTCAGACCCACTGAGATACAGAAAAAACTGTATCTGGATGAGGTCCAATGACAATACAGCTTGGGCTGTAAGTGTACACAGGTGGTCAAATTATGACTGCCGGTCATAATTTGTCCCATTTGCAAACCAATTATGGCCGTAATTGGTTTGTCTCTTTGCCATTTTGTCAGACCCACTCAGATACAGAAAAAACTGTATCTGAATGAGGTCCACTGACAATACAGCTTGGGCTGTAAGTGTACACAGGTGGTCAAATTATGACTGCCGGTCATAATTTGTACCATTTGCAAACCAATTACGGCCGTAATTGGTTTGTCTCTTTGCAATTTTGTCAGACCCACTCAGATACAGCAAAAGCTGTATCTGAATGAGGTCCACTGACAATACAGCTTGGGCTTTTAGTGTACACAGGTGTTCAAATTATGACCGCCGGTCATAATTTGTACCATTTGCAAACCAATTACGGCCGTAATTGGTTTGTCTCTTTGCAATTTTGTCAGACCCACTCAGATACAGAAAAAACTGTATCTGAATGTGGTCCACTGACAATACAGCTTGGGCTGTAAGTGTACACAGGTGTTCAAATTATGACCGCCGGTCATAATTTGTACCATTTGCAAACCAATTACGGCCGTAATTGGTTTGTCTCTTTGCCATTTTGTCAGACCCACTCAGATACAGAAAAAACTGTATCTGAATGAGGTCCACTGACAATACAGCTTGGGCTGTAAGTGTACACAGGTGGTCAAATTATGACCGCCGGTCATAATTTGTACCATTTGCAAACCAATTACGGCCGTAATTGGTTTGTCTCTTTGCAATTTTGTCAGACCCACTCAGATACAGCAAAAGCTGTATCTGAATGAGGTCCAATGACAATACAGCTTGGGCTGTAAGTGTACACAGGTGGTCAAATTATGACCGCCGGTCATAATTTGTACCATTTGGAAACCAATTACGGCCGTAATTGGTTTGTCTCTTTGAAATTTTGTCAGACCCACTCAGATACCGCAAAAGCTGTATCTGAATGAGGTCCACTGACAATGCAGCTCAGGCTTTTAGTGTACACAGGTGTTCAAATTATGACCGCCGGTCATAATTTGTCCCATTTGCAAACCAATTACGGCCGTAATTGGTTTGTCTCTTTGCCATTTTGTCAGACCCACTCAGATACAGAAAAAACTGTATCTGAATGAGGTCCAATGACAATACAGCTTGGGCTGTAAGTGTACACAGGTGGTCAAATTATGACCGCCGGTCATAATTTGTCCCATTTGCAAACCAATTACGGCCGTAATTGGTTTGTCTCTTTGCCATTTTGTCAGACCCACTCAGATACAGAAAAAACTGTATCTGAATGAGGTCCACTGACAATACAGCTTGGGCTGTAAGTGTACACAGGTGTTCAAATTATGACCGCCGGTCATAATTTGTACCATTTGCAAACCAATTACGGCCGTAATTGGTTTGTCTCTTTGCAATTTTGTCAGACCCACTCAGATACAGCAAAAGCTGTATCTTAATGAGGTCCACTGACAATACAGCTTGGGCTTTTAGTGTACACAGGTGTTCAAATTATGACCGCCGGTCATAATTTGTACCATTTGCAAACCAATTACGGCCGTAATTGGTTTGTCTCTTTGCAATTTTGTCAGACCCACTCAGATACAGAAAAAACTGTATCTGAATGAGGTCCAATGACAATACAGCTTGGGCTGTAAGTGTACACAGGTGGTCAAATTATGACCACTGGTCATAATTTGTACCATTTGCAAACCAATTATGGCCGTAATTGGTTTGTCTCTTTGCAATTTTGTCAGACCCACTCAGATACAGAAAAAACTGTATCTGAATGAGGTCCACTGACAATACAGCCTGGGCTGTAAGTGTACACAGGTGGTCAAATTATGACCGCCGGTCATAATTTGTACCATTTGCAAACCAATTACGGCCGTAATTGGTTTGTCTCTTTGCCATTTTGTCAGACCCACTCAGATACAGAAAAAACTGTATCTGAATGAGGTCCACTGACAATACAGCTTGGGCTGTAAGTGTACACAGGTGGTCAAATTATGACCGCCGGTCATAATTTGTACCATTTGCAAACCAATTACGGCCGTAATTGATTTGTCTCTTTGCAATTTTGTCAGACTCACTCAGATACAGAAAAAACTGTATCTGAATGAGGTCCACTGACAATACAGCTTGGGCTGTAAGTGTACAGAGGTGGTCAAATTATGACCGCCGGTCATAATTTGTACCATTTGCAAACCAATTACGGCCGTAATTGGTTTGTCTCTTTGCCATTTTGTCAGACCCACTCAGATACAGAAAAAACTGTATCTGAATGAGGTCCACTGACAATACAGCTTGGGCTGTAATTTTACACAGGTGGTCAAATTATGACCGCCGGTCATAATTTGTACCATTTGCAAACCAATTACGGCCGTAATTGGTTTGTCTCTTTGCAATTTTGTCAGACCCACTGAGATACAGAAAAAACTGTATCTGGATGAGGTCCAATGACAATACAGCTTGGGCTGTAAGTGTACACAGGTGGTCAAATTATGACTGCCGGTCATAATTTGTCCCATTTGCAAACCAATTATGGCCGTAATTGGTTTGTCTCTTTGCCATTTTGTCAGACCCACTCAGATACAGAAAAAACTGTATCTGAATGAGGTCCACTGACAATACAGCTTGGGCTGTAAGTGTACACAGGTGGTCAAATTATGACTGCCGGTCATAATTTGTACCATTTGCAAACCAATTACGGCCGTAATTGGTTTGTCTCTTTGCAATTTTGTCAGACCCACTCAGATACAGCAAAAGCTGTATCTGAATGAGGTCCACTGACAATACAGCTTGGGCTTTTAGTGTACACAGGTGTTCAAATTATGACCGCTGGTCATAATTTGTACCATTTTCAAACCAATTACGGCCGTAATTGGTTTGTCTCTTTGCAATTTTGTCAGACCTACTCAGATACAGAAAAAACTGTATCTGAATGAGGTCCACTGACAATACAGCTTGGGCTGTAAGTGTACACAGGTGTTCAAATTATGACCGCCGGTCATAATTTGTACCATTTGCAAACCAATTACGGCCGTAATTGGTTTGTCTCTTTGCCATTTTGTCAGACCCACTCAGATACAGAAAAAACTGTATCTGAATGAGGTCCACTGACAATACAGCTTGGGCTGTAAGTGTACACAGGTGGTCATCTTTGCAATTTTGTCAGACCCACTCAGATACAGCAAAAGCTGTATCTGAATGAGGTCCAATGACAATACAGCTTGGGCTGTAAGTGTACACAGGTGGTCAAATTATGACCGCCGGTCATAATTTGTACCATTTGCAAACCAATTACGGCCGTAATTGGTTTGTCTCTTTGCAATTTTGTCAGACCCACTGAGATACAGAAAAAACTGTATCTGGATGAGGTCCAATGACAATACAGCTTGGGCTGTAAGTGTACACAGGTGGTCAAATTATGACTGCCGGTCATAATTTGTCCCATTTGCAAACCAATTATGGCCGTAATTGGTTTGTCTCTTTGCCATTTTGTCAGACCCACTCAGATACAGAAAAAACTGTATCTGAATGAGGTCCACTGACAATACAGCTTGGGCTGTAAGTGTACACAGGTGGTCAAATTATGACTGCCGGTCATAATTTGTACCATTTGCAAACCAATTACGGCCGTAATTGGTTTGTCTCTTTGCAATTTTGTCAGACCCACTCAGATACAGCAAAAGCTGTATCTGAATGAGGTCCACTGACAATACAGCTTGGGCTTTTAGTGTACACAGGTGTTCAAATTATGACCGCCGGTCATAATTTGTACCATTTGCAAACCAATTACGGCCGTAATTGGTTTGTCTCTTTGCAATTTTGTCAGACCCACTCAGATACAGAAAAAACTGTATCTGAATGTGGTCCACTGACAATACAGCTTGGGCTGTAAGTGTACACAGGTGTTCAAATTATGACCGCCGGTCATAATTTGTACCATTTGCAAACCAATTACGGCCGTAATTGGTTTGTCTCTTTGCCATTTTGTCAGACCCACTCAGATACAGAAAAAACTGTATCTGAATGAGGTCCAGTGACAATACAGCTTGGGCTGTAAGTGTACACAGGTGGTCAAATTATGACCGCCGGTCATAATTTGTACCATTTGCAAACCAATTACGGCCGTAATTGGTTTGTCTCTTTGCAATTTTGTCAGACCCACTCAGATACAGCAAAAGCTGTATCTGAATGAGGTCCAATGACAATACAGCTTGGGCTGTAAGTGTACACAGGTGGTCAAATTATGACCGCCGGTCATAATTTGTACCATTTGCAAACCAATTACGGCCGTAATTGGTTTGTCTCTTTGAAATTTTGTCAGACCCACTCAGATACAGCAAAAGCTGTATCTGAATGAGGTCCACGGACAATACAGCTCAGGCTTTTAGTGTACGCAGGTGTTCAAATTATGACCGCCGGTCATAATTTGTCCCATTTGCAAACCAATTACGGCCGTAATTGGTTTGTCTCTTTGCCATTTTGTCAGACCCACTCAGATACAGAAAAAACTGTATCTGAATGAGGTCCACTGACAATACAGCTTGGGCTGTAAGTGTACACAGGTGGTCAAATTATGACCGCCGGTCATAATTTGTCCCATTTGCAAACCAATTACGGCCGTAATTGGTTTGTCTCTTTGCCATTTTGTCAGACCCACTCAGATACAGAAAAAACTGTATCTGAATGAGGTCCACTGACAATACAGCTTGGGCTGTAAGTGTACACAGGTGTTCAAATTATGACCGCCGGTCATAATTTGTACCATTTGCAAACCAATTACGGCCGTAATTGGTTTGTCTCTTTGCAATTTTGTCAGACCCACTCAGATACAGCAAAAGCTGTATCTTAATGAGGTCCACTGACAATACAGCTTGGGCTTTTAGTGTACACAGGTGTTCAAATTATGACCGCCGGTCATAATTTGTACCATTTGCAAACCAATTACGGCCGTAATTGGTTTGTCTCTTTGCAATTTTGTCAGACCCACTCAGATACAGAAAAAACTGTATCTGAATGAGGTCCAATGACAATACAGCTTTGGCTGTAAGTGTACACAGGTGGTCAAATTATGACCACTGGTCATAATTTGTACCATTTGCAAACCAATTATGGCCGTAATTGGTTTGTCTCTTTGCAATTTTGTCAGACCCACTCAGATACAGAAAAAACTGTATCTGAATGAGGTCCACTGACAATACAGCCTGGGCTGTAAGTGTACACAGGTGGTCAAATTATGACCGCCGGTCATAATTTGTCCCATTTGCAAACCAATTACGGCCGTAATTGGTTTGTCTCTTTGCCATTTTGTCAGACCCACTCAGATACAGAAAAAACTGTATCTGAATGAGGTCCACTGACAATACAGCTTGGGCTGTAAGTGTACACAGGTGGTCAAATTATGACCGCCGGTCATAATTTGTACCATTTGCAAACCAATTACGGCCGTAATTGGTTTGTCTCTTTGCCATTTTGTCAGACCCACTCAGATACAGAAAAAACTGTATCTGAATGAGGTCCACTGACAATACAGCTTGGGCTGTAAGTGTACACAGGTGGTCAAATTATGACCGCCGGTCATAATTTGTACCATTTGCAAACCAATTACGGCCGTAATTGGTTTGTCTCTTTGAAATTTTGTCAGACCCACTCAGATACAGCAAAAGCTGTATCTGAATGAGGTCCACTGACAATACAGCTCAGGCTTTTAGTGTACACAGGTGTTCAAATTATGACCGCCGGTCATAATTTGTCCCATTTGCAAACCAATTACGGCCGTAATTGGTTTGTCTCTTTGCCATTTTGTCAGACCCACTCAGATACAGAAAAAACTGTATCTGAATGAGGTCCACTGACAATACAGCTTGGGCTGTAAGTGTACACAGGTGGTCAAATTATGACCGCCGGTCATAATTTGTCCCATTTGCAAACCAATTACGGCCGTAATTGGTTTGTCTCTTTGCCATTTTGTCAGACCCACTCAGATACAGAAAAAACTGTATCTGAATGAGGTCCACTGACAATACAGCTTGGGCTGTAAGTGTACACAGGTGTTCAAATTATGACCGCCGGTCATAATTTGTACCATTTGCAAACCAATTACGGCCGTAATTGGTTTGTCTCTTTGCAATTTTGTCAGACCCACTCAGATACAGCAAAAGCTGTATCTTAATGAGGTCCACTGACAATACAGCTTGGGCTTTTAGTGTACACAGGTGTTCAAATTATGACCGCCGGTCATAATTTGTACCATTTGCAAACCAATTACGGCCGTAATTGGTTTGTCTCTTTGCAATTTTGTCAGACCCACTCAGATACAGAAAAAACTGTATCTGAATGAGGTCCAATGACAATACAGCTTTGGCTGTAAGTGTACACAGGTGGTCAAATTATGACCACTGGTCATAATTTGTACCATTTGCAAACCAATTATGGCCGTAATTGGTTTGTCTCTTTGCAATTTTGTCAGACCCACTCAGATACAGAAAAAACTGTATCTGAATGAGGTCCACTGACAATACAGCCTGGGCTGTAAGTGTACACAGGTGGTCAAATTATGACCGCCGGTCATAATTTGTCCCATTTGCAAACCAATTACGGCCGTAATTGGTTTGTCTCTTTGCCATTTTGTCAGACCCACTCAGATACAGAAAAAACTGTATCTGAATGAGGTCCACTGACAATACAGCTTGGGCTGTAAGTGTACACAGGTGGTCAAATTATGACCGCCGGTCATAATTTGTACCATTTGCAAACCAATTACGGCCGTAATTGGTTTGTCTCTTTGCCATTTTGTCAGACCCACTCAGATACAGAAAAAACTGTATCTGAATGAGGTCCACTGACAATACAGCTTGGGCTGTAAGTGTACACAGGTGGTCAAATTATGACCGCCGGTCATAATTTGTACCATTTGCAAACCAATTACGGCCGTAATTGATTTGTCTCTTTGCAATTTTGTCAGACTCACTCAGATACAGAAAAAACTGTATCTGAATGAGGTCCACTGACAATACAGCTTGGGCTGTAAGTGTACACAGGTGGTCAAATTATGACCGCCGGTCATAATTTGTACCATTTGAAAACCAATTACGGCCGTAATTGGTTTGTCTCTTTGCCATTTTGTCAGACCCACTCAGATACAGAAAAAACTGTATCTGAATGAGGTCCACTGACAATACAGCTTGGGCTGTAATTTTACACAGGTGGTCAAATTATGACCGCCGGTCATAATTTGTACCATTTGCAAACCAATTACGGCCGTAATTGGTTTGTCTCTTTGCAATTTTGTCAGACCCACTGAGATACAGAAAAAACTGTATCTGGATGAGGTCCAATGACAATACAGCTTGGGCTGTAAGTGTACACAGGTGGTCAAATTATGACTGCCGGTCATAATTTGTCCCATTTGCAAACCAATTATGGCCGTAATTGGTTTGTCTCTTTGCCATTTTGTCAGACCCACTCAGATACAGAAAAAACTGTATCTGAATGAGGTCCACTGACAATACAGCTTGGGCTGTAAGTGTACACAGGTGGTCAAATTATGACTGCCGGTCATAATTTGTACCATTTGCAAACCAATTACGGCCATAATTGGTTTGTCTCTTTGCAATTTTGTCAGACCCACTCAGATACAGCAAAAGCTGTATCTGAATGAGGTCCACTGACAATACAGCTTGGGCTTTTAGTGTACACAGGTGTTCAAATTATGACCGCTGGTCATAATTTGTACCATTTTCAAACCAATTACGGCCGTAATTGGTTTGTCTCTTTGCAATTTTGTCAGACCTACTCAGATACAGAAAAAACTGTATCTGAATGAGGTCCACTGACAATACAGCTTGGGCTGTAAGTGTACACAGGTGTTCAAATTATGACCGCCGGTCATAATTTGTACCATTTGCAAACCAATTACGGCCGTAATTGGTTTGTCTCTTTGCCATTTTGTCAGACCCACTCAGATACAGAAAAAACTGTATCTGAATGAGGTCCACTGACAATACAGCTTGGGCTGTAAGTGTACACAGGTGGTCATCTTTGCAATTTTGTCAAACCCACTCAGATACAGCAAAAGCTGTATCTGAATGAGGTCCAATGACAATACAGCTTGGGCTGTAAGTGTACACAGGTGGTCAAATTATGACCGCCGGTCATAATTTGTACCATTTGCAAACCAATTACGGCCGTAATTGGTTTGTCTCTTTGAAATTTTGTCAGACCCACTCAGATACAGCAAAAGCTGTATCTGAATGAGGTCCACTGACAATACAGCTCAGGATTTTAGTGTACACAGGTGTTCAAATTATGACCGCCGGTCATAATTTGTCCCATTTGCAAACCAATTACGGCCGTAATTGGTTTGTCTCTTTGCCATTTTGTCAGACCCACTCAGATACAGAAAAAACTGTATCTGAATGAGGTCCAATGACAATACAGCTTGGGCTGTAAGTGTACACAGGTGGTCAAATTATGACCGCCGGTCATAATTTGTCCCATTTGCAAACCAATTACGGCCGTAATTGGTTTGTCTCTTTGCCATTTTGTCAGACCCACTCAGATACAGAAAAAACTGTATCTGAATGAGGTCCACTGACAATACAGCTTGGGCTGTAAGTGTACACAGGTGGTCAAATTATGACCGCCGGTCATAATTTGTACCATTTGCAAACCAATTACGGCCGTAATTGGTTTGTCTCTTTGCAATTTTGTCAGACCCACTCAGATACAGCAAAAGCTGTATCTTAATGAGGTCCACTGACAATACAGCTTGGGCTTTTAGTGTACACAGGTGTTCAAATTATGACCGCCGGTCATAATTTGTACCATTTGCAAACCAATTACGGCCGTAATTGGTTTGTCTCTTTGCAATTTTGTCAGACCCACTCAGATACAGAAAAAACTGTATCTGAATGAGGTCCAATGACAATACAGCTTGGGCTGTAAGTGTACACAGGTGGTCAAATTATGACCACTGGTCATAATTTGTACCATTTGCAAACCAATTATGGCCGTAATTGGTTTGTCTCTTTGCAATTTTGTCAGACCCACTCAGATACAGAAAAAACTGTATCTGAATGAGGTCCACTGACAATACAGCCTGGGCTGTAAGTGTACACAGGTGGTCAAATTATGACTGCCGGTCATAATTTGTACCATTTGCAAACCAATTACGGCCGTAATTGGTTTGTCTCTTTGCCATTTTGTCAGACCCACTCAGATACAGAAAAAACTGTATCTGAATGAGGTCCACTGACAATACAGCTTGGGCTGTAAGTGTACACAGGTGGTCAAATTATGACCGCCGGTCATAATTTGTACCATTTTCAAACCAATTACGGCCGTAATTGGTTTGCCTCTTTGCAATTTTGTCAGACCCACTCAGATACAGAAAAAACTGTATCTGAATGAGGTCCACTGACAATACAGCTTGGGCTGTAAGTGTACACAGGTGGTCAAATTATGACCCGGTCATAATTTGTACCATTTGCAAACCAATTACGGCCGTAATTGGTTTGTCTCTTTGCAATTTTGTCAGACCCACTCAGATACAGCAAAAGCTGTATCTGAATGAGGTCCACTGACAATACAGCTTGGGCTGTAAGTGTACACAGGTGGTCAAATTATGACCGCCGGTCATAATTTGTACCACTTGCAAACCAATTACGGCCGTAATTGGTTTGTCTCTCTGCCATTTTGTCAGACCCACTCAGATACAGAAAAAACTGTATCTGAGTGAGGTCCATTGACAATAAAGCTTGGCTTTAAATGTTTATTTACAGGTGCTGTAATCCTACAAGTGGTAAAACTATGACTTCTGTCACCAGGGCGAATCTCGCGTCAATCGTCGGCGATTGACTTCACGTCGCACCGCGGTCAGTATAAAATCTTGCTTCAGTCGCGTTAGTGTCACTTTATAGTCACTGGATTTAGTGGGTCACGTCACGTCAGCGTCAAGACAACGTCAATCGTCACATGTGTCACATGAGAATGTCACTCAAAGCCCAAACCCATTTCAACACTATGCGCAACGTTCGTGTAATTTCACCTCATTGGCTTCCGCCTCCCCGACGCTTAGCATGCTTACGCACCCGCACCGCCCTCCATCCGGATGAGACTCTGACACTGCCCGCCCCTCTCCGTCCTCACCACTCCTTACGCTTTCACACCCCTGCCCCTACCATCCTCACGCTTGTGTAATACCCTCCCGACATGCCTCCGACAACGCTTACCATCCTTACGCTCATGTAGTGCCCTCCCGACATGCCTCCGACACCACTGATGACCCTTACGCTTGTGTAGTGCCCTCCTGACATGCCTCCGACACAGCTTACCATCCTTACGCTCATGTAGTGCCCTCCCGACATGCCTCCGACAACAGTTACCCTCCCTCCCGACATTCTCCCGACACTGCTTACCATCCTTACGCTCATGTAGTGCCCTCCCGACATGCCTCCGACAACAGTTACCCTCCCTCCCGACATTCTCCCGACACTGCTTACCATCCTTACGCTCATGTAGTGCCCTCCCGACATGCCTCCGACAACAGTTACCATCCTTAAGCTTCCGTACTACATCCATAGTGTGTACGGTGGCTTGTTGGCGTACACAATGGACGCCATCGCCGAAATATGCTGAGTGGCCTTCTCTGCCAACAGGACCTCAGGGGAAATTGGTCAGTATATTCACAATGTTGTGGCTAGGGTTTAAATCATGAGACTCACAAATTAAAACCTAATAAGTGGACTATTTAAGACAAGAATTGTGTCTCCTGTTTCGCCGACAAAACCATTTTATTTCATATCAATCAAATGAACACTTTGCTTAGTCCTTACCTCATGAGCATTGAATAGTTCAAAAGTTGACTTTAGTAGGTTTCTCACTAGTCAACTTTATTCAATGTCTCACAGGGAAGTGATTTCATTTGCATGATATGAAATAATTTGCAAAACATCGCCTCCTTCAATTTCCCGACAAATCGCATTTGCACCTTTTTTCTTGAATTTGGATCTTTTATCAAAAAATTTTCAAACAAGTTAGCAATCAACTCGTCACCATCTATTTGCTTAATAAACTACCTCCGCTATGGCCCGAACCCCGGGAAATTCAACAGAATTCAATGAACGACCAACTTCAGCCCCAGAGAGTGGAAGTGAAATCTCTGATATCGCCAGTAGTCGTGAATTAGGCATTGAAGTAGAGAGCCAGTCACATGAAGATAATCAAGATCCACCAGTTCTTCCGGAATGTGAGTATGCATCCATCTTTAATATTTCAAATCTCTCAAAACCTGATATTGTGTCATAGCCTTTATTTCAGGGCAGCCTCCAAGCTCTCAGAAACCGAATTTTAAAAGTTATGAGAAGGAAAAGACTGTTGAACCTTGTGCACCGACAGAAGATGATGGGCAAGATGATGTAATTTTCAGTGGGGAGGTGGAAATTATATCCAAGGAACAATTTGTCTCCAACATTGCTCAAACAATCCCAAGGCTCGAAAAAATCCAAAATGATAGTAAAATTCCTGATTATGTGCGTCAAAAGATTGCTGAAGCCATGAGCCTGCTCAAAATGGATTTGAACCGTAAGTCCATTACTAATTCAAAACAAAATTGATAAAAATAGCTGCTTACAATATATGGGCAGGTGTGGAGGTGGGAGAATCTCTACCTGAAGGATCTCGAGTCGTAATTGGATTTCCAGGCAAAGGATTAGGAAAAAGACCAAAGATACATGCAACCAAAAAAACAAACAAAAAACGCCGTACCTTTGAAGCCGCAAACAATTCTCGCGATCAAGGTGATGAAATTATCAATGTTGAAGGAGACCATATTGATAATGAACCTCCGCATACTGAACCCCCCCCAATACTCAATGAAACAATCCATGATGAAGCTCCACATACTGAAAGTCCCCCGATACCCAATGAAACAATGCATGATGCAACCCCTCCCGCCTCTCCTCGGAATATTCAAGCCTTTCAAGAAAGGGAAACAATTAAACATGATACAATGGGACGAGATATGACTGATATAATTCCCGACGCTGAGCCCGAAGTGTCATCCGCTGCGAATTTTCAAGGAATATTTATATCCCGCATGGAAGAGTTTGCAGGCGTTTTGAATTATCATTCCAATATTACTCAACAATCATGGAAAAGGGGGCTTGATAATATCAATAGGATTTACAAAAATAGATGGGACAATTTACCAACAAAGGATGCTCATACATTCCTGCCCGTTGGTATTAAGGTGATCAGTAACCGAGATCTTAAAATGTCGGCTTGGCTGCAGGACCTTGAGATGGCAGGTGAGTTTTTTTTTATCTTTGTGCATGATACTTGATTATTGGCTGTTGACTGGTGATATAAATTGCAATATACAGGGTTAGATTTTTTTAAGCCAACCGAAACAGAAGCGTTTTTTGATCACAACATTTGGAATCTCAAATTGATGAAGGAATCAGCTAAACCTCCAGATAATCTCCCAAAATCTGAACACTCCTTCTTCAAAATGGTTCAGAGCCTTCTTTACCCCGCCAATCCAGTTAAACATTTTTGGGCAAATGTTATGTTTGAATCCATTAGTTTAGTCTCATACGATGTGATTGCACCCAAACCATATGTTGCACCAACATCAAATTCAACCGATCCTCTTGGACTCGAACGGGGAGCAGTTGAATACCTTGCCTCCTGCTTGAGTAAATCGAAGCAACGTGCAACCCAACTCAGCATTGAAGGTGGCGGGGCTGACAATGAGATATCCACAAAGCCGCACAAGAACCTGGAGGATCTAATGGATACAGTTATCCATTTGATGATTGCATACAACATGGTACGTGCACATACAAAGGTCGAAGTTAATGGCATCAAAGGCAAACTCACAAACTCAAAAAAAAATGAGGCCATCAAAGATCTTTTGGCGTGTCACAAGAATCTTGGAATCAATCGAATTTGCTATGGTATATTAGCGGCATTCTGTGCGGCGGGGGTTCGTGGTTTGATGGTATGCTCAGATGACTGGAGAACAAGCTCAGTTAAAGGGGCTTTAGCACTAATTGACATTTCCGCAAAACTTTCAGAGGGTAAAAATCTAGTGGAGCCAGTGTGGCTACGTACTAATAAGTATATATGTAATTTACTGAATAAAAGTTTCTTCTCATCAGAGTCTTTTAACCCCACTGTACCTCTTAGATTTGATTTTGCACGATGCTTAGTATTAGACTTTGGTGATGCCTGGGTGGCGAATCGCGGGCTTGGTTCAAGTGATGAGGTCACCTTGACGGTACCCAGGTCAGCTAAACTCACAACCAGGATTGACCCGTTTTAGATTAGCTTTGTACTAGATAGATTGTAATTTAATTTTGCAAAGTTATTTATGAATTTAATAATCATGACTTCCTATCCTACTACTGCCCGGATGCCACAGTCTGAGTACCAATAGTAATTGTACGGCGGCATGCCTCCGTACATCATTGCGAAGACTCCGACAAGACGCAAGCTGAGTCAGGCGTTGTGCCCGCAAGTAGCACACGCGGGGGCATTGCGGGAGGTCGCGTGTATCACTTCACGCCAGCCCATAATAGGCAAAAGGTTCCTGTGTCTTTCAAGAGGAGTGGGATAACTAGGGATCCGCAGCAGGATGCATATTGCATTTGCGTGTGCTTGCAATATTCCAAATTGCTGGATTGGAAAGTGATTGCATGGGAACATCAATGTGTAAAATTGAATAATGCACTATCCACTGCAATTTTCAGGTTCAGGTATTTGAGATCGTGAATTTGCCAAGGTCAGGCGTGAGCTTTCTTTTTAGCCGCAATTAAAAAAGATTCATCCACCGCAATCCAATTTAGGTGATATTAAGAAATCAGTAATCATTCGGTTTCATTTCATTTTCTGCTGAAAGCATGCCATTCACGAAAAAAGGAAAAGAGCGTAAAAGGGAACTCGCGAGAAAGCGTCGGGCTGAGGAAGGAAAGTGTGAGTTACTCGCTTAATCTCAGTGTATATATATAGATATATATATATGCTTCCACATTTATGTGGCACCCTCATTGGGCCCCACTGAAGAACATGGGCTTTAGTCGGTTCAGATTGTGCCAATGTCATGTGGGCTCCAACAGGGAAGTCAAAGGATGTGTGCCGAAGAAAGCTCCTTGGCAGTATCTGATATCTTGTGTGCTTCAACACATAGTGATCCCGCAACCACTCGGGAATAGTAGCAGATCCCAAAAGACAAATGAGCGCAAAACGACCCGAATGAATAGGTTTTTTTCCTCCTCTCGCCCAACAGCACAAATATCAATGCCAGTATCAGCAAATATCACCCCAAGTGAAATTCGGAGGGTGGTGGATGTCAATCAGATCAAACGCATTCACTTTGGCCGTGTGGCAATTTTCTCTTCAACCGGATTACTCATTGCCCTTGTTGAATTCCGACCATTCACAACAATGAGTGAAGTCGAGGTCAATCAATGGGATGAATTATCACAATTCTTATTTCGCGAAAAGAGGTTCACTGACCCTATTGCAACAAATGGAGCATTACTGGAGGGATTTATGTTCGCGATTGGGTGGCGCAAATGCACCACGAAGAATGAACAATTTGGTCTGTATGGTAGTGCTGGCAAAATTGAAAATGCAAAAGATGAATGGCGGGACCGAGGTGCCAATCTTAGCTCGGTGGGTCGCATTCTAGGTGAATCCTTACGATATGTTGGGGATAATTTATTTCAGAAGATTCAAAATTGCTACAACTCATTGGGGGTTCCGTCTTTTGATCAAGTCAACTATGAAGGCGATATTCCGGCAAATCAGGGTGCATTCGAGTTCGCTTCCGCACTCACTTTCACCATGAATGGATTCAAAAATGCACCTCATGTTGATAAGGATGCATCGCTGTATGCTTCGGGATGGTGGTTTCAAGCTGATAAGCGGACCGGCCAAATTCAAAGAGATGCGTCAAAGCGGTGTACAGGGGGAAAATTGATTTTCCCAAATGAGCATTTTTGGATTGATCTATCCACATGTCATGGGCTCATTCAGGTAGTGTGGGCCAGTAGTACATTTGTTCATTATACTGATCCAGCACAGGACAACGAAAGCACGACACTAGTGGGTATGTCCGCACAATGCTCAAGCAGGTTAGCAAAAACAATGCGGCAAAAAAGCAATGGCTATTATGAGATTGGCGAGAGAGCGGGCTATCAAATCAGGGATGGTAATACAATCTCATGCCGATTCAAAGAATGAGGAGATTTGCAAGTGGGTTGGGTAAGTAATGGTGAGGTAAGGCAGAGGACAATATACACCAGGATTGGATGGATTCGAGTGCGGGAGATGGGGTGTCTCACATGAAAAAGGGGTGAAGTGGATTATGTACGGTGGCATGCCATCGTACATCGGTCCTGGTTTGTTGCTATTGTCCAGGATGCCAATGCTTCACACGCGAATCCTGATGCTTGTGCAGGTTCTGACAATGCTAAAAGTTCCTTACGCCTATGCGGGGGGCCATTGCTACACACGCCAATCCTTATGCCTGTGCAGGCTCCCGAAAGTTTACACGCCAATCCTTACGCCTTTACAGGCTTTCGACGATTCACACGCCAATTCTTACGCTTGTGAAGCTTCCCCACAATGCTGAAATTTTCTTTAGCCTGTGCAGGATCCCAAGAATTCACACGCCAATTCTTACGCCTGTGCAGGCTCCCAACAATTCACACGCTAATCCTTATGCTTGGGGAGGGTCCCAAAAGTGCTAAAATTCCTTACGCCTGTACAGGCTTCCGACGATTCACACGCCAATCCTTACGCATGGGAGGGTTGCCAACAATGCTGACAAATTCTTACGCCTGTGCAGGCTCCCAACAATTCACACGCCAATCCTTATGCCTGTGCAGGCTCCCAACAATTCACACGCCAATCCTTACGCCTGTGCAGCCTCCCGACAAGTCACACGCCAATCCTTACGCTTGTGAAGGTTCTAGCCAATTTAAACAATTCAATACATGAGTAAGACTAATAGCGTGTGACCATAGGAAAGGCCATGTTTCACGAATCTGGACTCGATTGCTCACATACGGGAACCTCCCGCTTTTTTACAGTTAAGAATGGGTATGGCTCTAAACCATGGGAGAAGAAAATATAGGAGAGGATAACGGCAACTATTGGCACATTTTGAGAAAAAGAGGTTCACGAAAACAAATACTCACTCAAACTCTTGGTGGGGCACTTACAAAAATAATTCTCACGCAATCAGGGTTTTTCTCTAAGGAGGAAATAAGTAATTTTTACGTGAACAAAGAATGTAATAGAATTTGAACATAACAATAATTTAAGACAAATATTTTATTCAAAAGAAAGTATTACAAAAAATAAAAAGAGGAAATAATGACATTTTTTTTAAATTTTTATTTTTCGAGGAATTTGGAGACCATCCCGGTTATGTCCTCCTTTGGATAAGCCTCCAGTGCCTGGGCAAGGAGGGAGTTTAGTTCCTCCCGGAATTCCCGGTGCATCTCATTTCGATGAGTTGCATCCACGAAAGGAATCATGTGGAGCAAGCGACGATGCTCCAACAAGATTCGGTTGATCGAATCGTGGACGATGGCTCAAGGAATCATTAGGGTCGGTCGCAGGTCGGTGAATTCCTGGCGAGCTTCATCGTGGGAATGAGAGGAGCTTGGCACCGGGGGGGAGGAGGCGTTGGGGTTCTCAGGGGCACTGGAAGGGATCTCTGGGGAGGGAACCGGGGTTGGAGTGGAAGGGGAAGATGGTGGAGTCGGTGAAGAAGAAGGGGGAGGGGGATGGGGTGATCCCACGGGCGTATCGTCGATGATGATGATCGAGCGAGGAGTGGCGGGACGATCTGGAGACGGTCGAAGAAAAAATGAGGAAAGGTGAATATGGATCGAAGAGAAAGAAGGGGTGACTTACCATAAGGTTCCTCCGGGGATTGCGTAGGAGCCACCTCAGGTTCTGGCTCACGAGTCGTATCGTCCTCAGGTGGTTGGGACGATGGACTCGGGCCAGGAATAGGTGGCTCTTTGGTTCGGGAGGGTTCTAAAAAAGGAGTAAGAGTCAGTTCACTCGACTCGAAAGTGAAAGTGAAAATGAAATGAAACTTTGGCTGCTTACCACGGAATAATTCCTCAGACCATCGGGTGCCACTCGGGCCTGGAGTGGGTTGCCGGGGGGTTTGCTCGCGAGGCAAACTGGGAACGGGAGAGTCGTGTCGGGGGGGATTCGGGGGGTTTGGTTCTATGAGTAATGGAAAAAATTCAGTATTATTGCGTGAAGAGAAATGAGATAAAGAGGAGAAATGAAACTGACTTTGGCGTTTGAATCCCATCGGTGACAAGACATGGTGACGATCAGCCCAAGCTCGAATGTCCTCTCGCCATCGCCATCCTTCATCGGCCAGATAATCACTTCGCTCCGGTCGAGGAGTGAAGTGACCATCGGATGGTGGCCTAGGAGGGGGAGTGGACAAATCGATACTGGAGGGGACAGGGCTAATCGTCCGGAATCGTTCCCGTTGGCCTGTTTGGGGGCCCGGCGTCCATTCACGCTCGGAAATGGTTTCATCATCGTCGACCACAAAGGAGTCCTCGCGAGGGCGTCTTGGGCGAGAACTCGTCTGGCCTCGTGGTCGGAAGGGGCGGACAACGAACGAACATTTCTTGTGTGCTTGTCGGCAAGCATCACAAGCGTCGTTCGTCGTCGAGGAGTGAATGCAGGGGATACCCTGCTTGGTGCATAACGTGCACGACATCTAAAAACAAAACAAAACAGGTTAGTAACTGAATAGAAAGTAAGCAATCAAGAAAGAAAAGGAAGACATACGATGATTTATATAAATTTAAAACGGAATCAATATAAAAACGCTCTAGTCGGAAGTTTTTAAAAGTCTGGAAGGAAGTCGTGAAGAAAGAAAAATATTAATATCGGTACATAATGTTGACGAAAGTTTAATTGGAGAAAACGTACAAAGTAGATAGAAGTGGGGTTCTGAAAGTATTAGCAGGAAAAACAAAAAGCGAGCAGGAAGGGGAGTGGGGTTAGTCGAGTGCGAAAGAAAAGACTGGAAAGGCAGGAAGACGAGGGGGAATACGCACAAGAAGGACAAACGCGGGTGAGGTTGAGCGAAGTGGAGCGGGTGAGAAAGAAAGTGAAGTGCGTGTCTGTCACAACCATGGCAATTCACTTCCTTGGATCCCCATATGGCATATCAAGCCACAGTCCTTTTATGGCCAATTGGCCATATCCATCACCAGTGGCCAATATGGCCACGTCATTATCTTATGGACCATTTATGGCCATTTGTGTTTTGGGGCCTTCATGGCCCTTCACCTCAATCCAGCACCCATAGCGGCAATTTATGCCCAAATGGGTATTTCTGGTCATTTCCCTCAAAACCAGGGGAAATGGCCCAAATGGCTGTTTTTGGCCATTTGGGCTCATAATGCGCATTTTGCGCACTTTTGCGCATTTGCGCACTTTTTGCGCATTTGCGCACTTTTTGCGCATTTTGCGCATTTGCGCATATTTGCGCACTTTTGCGCATTTTTGCGCACTTTGCGCATTTGCGCACTTTTGCGCACTTTGACGCAAAGTGTCCAAAAGACACTTTCCCGCCTTTTGGGCCAGTTTTTGGCTCAGAACCCAAAAGTGGCCAAAAACCCCAAAAGGCCCAGAAACACCATTCCAAGCTCTGAAGCCATTACATCCATCCTTTTCCCTCTGCCTTTCCATCTCAAGACCTTTGGACGTAATCTTCTTGCCAATCAACCAATATGACATAAATGATGTTATATATCATTGTGCATCATTTTTCAACAGCAATTCAATGGTGGCAATATCAAATGTTCATTTCAACATTCCAACATCTCATCACGTCATCAAGGCACCTAATCATTCAGAGGAATCATCAAGGCTCAAGAGCAAGTGTTTCAGCGTCAAAGACCAATGACGCCATCAAGCAGTCATTGGTTATTCTCACTCCAAGTATTCATTCCAAGGGAATACTTTCAATTCATTCTCAAGTGTATTCAAGAGGCAATGCCAAAAAGAAGTTGTCAAGTGTCAAAGCTCCACTCAATCCATCTTGGCAACCATATTCATTTCAATACAGTCTGGATCCATCAAGACCTGTATTTCATTTTCAATCATGGGAAATTCATGCAACCCAATTCAATTTCAATATTAGCCAGCTGTATCAATTCCCAAAAGAATCAATACAGCCTCAAGGATCAATACAGATCAGTTTTCAGCCTGAAGAACTCAAGCTCCCAACTTTTCACATATACCGGCTACCCTTTCCACCCTGGGGGGTTTTCCCCAGTTAATTAATATATTTTGATTTTATTTTACCTTTATTTTCTTCTCATTTTAGTGAAGCAAATACTGATATTATTAAGTCAGTCATTTAGCACCTTTCTCTTTCTCTTTCTTCGCCTGTCAATGGATATTTGGTGGTCATATCCTTACTAATTCCATTATTCATTTTGGCAGGTTGAAACAGTGATTAAGGACTTACTTGGTTGTCTCTTTGGCCATTTGGCTTCCTTTCCCTCTCTTTGCATCTCATCTTGTACCTGCATATCTTTAGAGGAATTCATTCTTATTATTTTTATTCTTTATCCTTTTGGAGTCTTCCAAGTGAGTTCCCTGATTGCTGAGTGCCAGGCCACTCTTGTATTCTGTCCAAGAGCCCCTGTGACATTATATTAATTAACTCATAATTTCTTTTTCATTCTGTTCATTCTTTCTTTATAATTTCATTCACTCATTTCATCGAAATTATGATTCTTTTACGCTTATGAACTTAATGATTCATCGTCACCTCTCAATTTTCTTTCATTCATTCTTCATTTTGAAAAT
Source organism: Austropuccinia psidii (assembly GCA_023105745.1). Taxonomy (NCBI): domain Eukaryota; kingdom Fungi; phylum Basidiomycota; class Pucciniomycetes; order Pucciniales; family Sphaerophragmiaceae; genus Austropuccinia; species Austropuccinia psidii. The sequence goes on from JALGQZ010000007.1 coordinate 62,820,764, forward strand.
TGAAAGCTGACCCATTTTTTATTTTTGTTATTCTTTTTAAAATCTTTTTCAAATCATCAATTTTCATTTCATTCATAATTCAGGCGTCATCTTTATTTTCTTTGATTTTCAAATTTTTCATCAAGATATTCAGACACGTTATTCACATCAAGATTCATAATTGATTCATTCTTCAAGAATTTTGGTTTTTAAAGAATAATTCACTTGATTTTGATTGATTGATTGATTTGACATATTTGATTTTGACCTCAAGAAAATTGATTGACCTGAAGATCTCATTGATTTTGCTGATTTTTTCACATCAAGAATTTGACATAAATTGACTTTTCTTCAAGATTTCATTTGATTGATTGATTTTGCAAGATTTTTGATTTTGATTGATTTGATTGATTGAATTATTGACTTGAAGATCTCATTTGACTTTGATTCATTGATTTACTTCAAGACATTGATTTGATTTGACTTCAAGACTTCATTTGATTTTGATTTATTGACGTACTTGAAGATTTTCATTTTGATTCATTGATTTTCCTCAAGATTTGATTGTTGACTCTTTTCACTTCAAGCAAATTTTGGTTTTCAATTCATTTATTTTATTTTATTCCTGATATCATGCCTGTTCAACACTCACCTCCGGCAAGACAGACAAGATCTCAGGCCAGAGCTCAAGCTGTTCTCACTCCAACTCCAAGAGCTCCTCTAGATGGCACCCCAGCAGTTCCTCAACTGAGGGCCCAATTAGATAGAGGACCCCGCATGGAAGGAGCAGCACCATCCAGGAAGGAAGGAAGAGGGCCAAGAAGATCATGTTCATTCTCAGGAGTAGTTGGCGGATTTCCAGGAACTTCAAGGACTATTTTCAAAAGTCCAGGTGAAGATGGTGAAGAGGAGGAGGAGAATTCTGTGGAAGAGGAAGAGTCTGATGGTACTGAAGGTGTCCCTGCTCCGGTGGAGGCATCCCAAGGTACTGGAGGACCAACTCTAGCCCAGTCTAATCAGCCTGTCTCTCATCAGTCTGAACCATCCCTATTGGCCATCATGCAGCAAATGACTCAGATTATGGCCAATCTTCAAGCAGCTTCATCCTCTGAAGCATCAAGACCACCAGCCTTCAAGACTCCATCTATGAAGGCACCGGAATGCTTTGATGGGACTCAGCCCTTCAAAGTTAGAAGTTTTATTCAGTCTTGTCAATTGATTTTTCACAATGATCCGGCAAACTTCGCTCAAGACAGAAAGAAGGTCCTTTATGCCACTTCATTTCTCATTGGCAGGGCTGCAAAATGGATTGAGCCTTATCTTTCCAATCTCACCAATCAAGATTCAAATTACCTTCTCAATTCTTGGCTTTTATTTGAATCTCAACTCTTCACTTTATTTGGTGACCCGAATGAAGTCAGAAAAGCAGAAGCTGAGTTGGATTCCTTAAGAATGAAAGAAGGTGGGCATGTATCCTTATACATTGCTGATTTCAGAAGCTTAGTCTCAAGAATCGGGGATTGGGGTGAAAGAGCTCTCATCCATCATTTCAGGAAGGGATTGCCATCCAGGATTTTGGATCAATTGGCCTCCCATCCTTCAAGAATTGACTCTCTTCAAGACTTAATGGACGTCACCCTGGAACTTGATACCAGGTACCATGAGAGGCAAAATGAAAAGGGTCATCATCAAGAGAAGAAGCCAGAAGCCTCAAAGTCAAGTTCTTCTCATCCTCAAAATTCTTCAAGCTCAAGTCAAAAGAAGAAGAAGAATTTTCAGAAGAGGGACAAGCCCCATTCTTCTTTGTTGAATAAAGATTTCAAGCTCATGAACTCTGAAAAAGAAAGAAGAATCAAAGAGGGTCTTTGTACCTATTGTGGTGGGAAGCATAGTCTTGAGTCCTGTTTCAAAAGGCCTCAAAACAAGCTTACCCAACCGTCAGGCAAATTTCCCAGCCAGGGAAAAGCCTGAGTGAAGATCATGTTGTGTTCAATGGTCTTCACAGTTTTCCATCCAGAGCACAATTGTGCATTCTGAATACTGGTGTCAAAAATTCTCTTAAATTTTTTGTTTTTTCTTCTCTCTCTGATATGTTTTACAGTATTCTCATTGATTCTGGTGCTACCAACTCATTTATTGCAAAGCAGTTTGTTCACAAGTATTCTTTGACCATGTCAGAACTCCTGGAGAAGATTCCCCTCATTATTCTTGACTCCTCTGAGTCTCCTTCTTTATTTGTGACTCACCATACTAAATATATGGTTGAGCTCCCTTCCTTCCCAAGCTTTGAATGGGACTTTTTAGTCATTGATACTCCCAAGGGAGAAGACCTCATATTGGGCTTTGACTTTCTTAATCATTTTAATCCGTTTATTGATTGGAGGCAAGGATTGATCACCTTTAATTCTGATCATAAGGACTATAATGATCCTTCAATTTCTTTCAGTAATGACTTTTCTTCTGCCAAATCATGTGCAGCTCTGGTTGGTGATTCTAGAACACCATCATTTCCGTCTTCTGTCCATATTCCTTCCCTTAATTCCCATCAGTCATTACTATCATCTAGAGATGAAGTCTTCAAAGAGATTCAAGATGTTGGAGAAGATAATTCTGTATCTTCACTTCATCTCTTCTTTGGGAATATGGACCTTCCTCCTTCATCTTATCATGACTCCCTGGAGGAGTTGTGGGATGAAGAGGAAGAGCCAGAAGAAATAGAAACCGTGATGAAGGTTGTTCCTTCTGTTTATCACCAATACTTGGATGTATTTTCCAAGGTGAAAGCAGAGAAACTTCCTCCTCACCGCGCCTGTGATCATCATATCGAGCTGGAGGGGTCTCTACCTCCAGTTGGGGTGATCTACTCTTTATCAAACCAAGAGTCAGATACACTCAGGGCCTACATTTCAGAGAATGTAGAGAAAGGTTTCATCCGGCCAAGCTCCTCTTCTACAGGAGCACCTGTTCTTTTTGTCAAAAAGAAAGATGGTGGCCTCCGTTTGTGTGTTGATTACCGCAAGCTCAATGCTGTTACTAGGAAGAACAAGTATCCTGTTCCCCCTATGAATCAGCTTCTCACTGTTTTCAATGGTTCTTCTATCTTCTCCAAGATTGATTTGCGTGGTGCATATAACCTGCTCAGAATCAAGGAAGGTGATGAACATTTGACTTGTTTTAGAACCAAATATGGTAGTTATGAGTACTTGGTTATGCCATTTGGGCTTACCAATGCTCCTGCTTCTTTTCAAAATCTCGTCAATGATATTTTTTATGATCTTCTTGATGTTTATGTTGTGGTTTATTTGGATGACATTATGGTCTTTTCCAAATCTGAGGAAGAACATGTCACTCATGTGTCCACTGTTCTTTCCAGACTCAGAGCCAATAACCTCTTTGCTAAGGCGTCCAAATGCCTATTTCATGTTTCAAGTGTGGAATATCTTGGTTATGTAGTTTCTTCTGAAGGCCTCAAGATGGACCAAGCAAAAGTCCAACAAATTCTCAATTGGCCACCTCCAAGAAACCTCAAGGCTCTTCAATCATTCCTTGGCTTTGCCAATTTTTACCGCCGTTTCATCAAGAATTATTCAAAGAAAATTAGTTCACTCACAAGTTTCCTCAAGAAAGATTCCCGTTTTCCCCTCAATGAGGAAGCTCTTAGACAGTTTCATCAACTCAAAGAGGCATTCACCACTGCTCCAATCCTTTCTCACTTCAATCCTTCTCTACCCACCATTGTAGAGACTGATGCATCAGATTATGCCTTGGGTGCTGTACTGAGTCAGGTCTCTGACTCAGGAAAACATCCCATTGCATTTGATAGCCGCAAGCTTCTCCCAGCTGAGCTTAATTATGAGATTCATGACAAGGAACTCCTTGGCATAGTCTGGGCTCTCAAGCGCTGGAGAGCTTTCCTTCTTTCTATTTCTTCCCCTTTTGAAGTTCTCACCGATCATTCATCTCTTCAATATTTCATGTCTTCCAAGATTCTCACTCGCCGTCAAGCCCGCTGGGCTGAATTTTTATCTGAATTTCATTTCTCAATCACTTACCGCCCTGGCCGCTTGGCCACCCTTCCAGATGCCTTGTCACGTCGGGACGACGTTTACCCGTAGAGGGGGGAGGATTTCATCAGCAAGAATCCAATGAACTATCAGAAGATAATCAAGCAAGATGAAATTCAAGCCTCAAAGTTTTTTGCAGTCAAGGTGGATTCATTTTCAAATTTGATTGGTTCAATTCAGAAGGCAGTGTGGCAAGATTCTCAATATAGAAGTGTCCTTGAAGATTTGGGTAAAGGTAAATCTGTCCAAGATTATTCTCTTGATTCCTCTTCCAAACTTCTCCTTTTCAAAGATCGAGTGGTGGTCCCAAATGACCCCACAATTCAACTCAATATACTTCAAAAGCGGCATGACTCTCCTCTAGCTGGACACCCTGGCCAAGAGAAGACTCTCAAACTTGTCAAGCAGGATTTCCACTGGTCCGGCATGACTCAATTTATCAAGGATTATGTCTCATCCTGTCAACAGTGTTCAAGAAACAAAAATATTCATCACAAGAAGTTTGGACTCCTCAAGCCTCTTCCAATTCCAAGTGGTCCTTGGATTTGTCTTTCAATGGATTTCATCACTCAATTGCCACTGTCCAATTCCTTTGATTCAATTTTAGTCATAGTGGACAGATTCTCAAAAATGGCGGTTTTTATTCCAACAATAGCTTCAATCACTTCATTAGACTTGGCCCATTTATTCATCAAGAATATTTTCTCAAAGCATGGCCTTCCTTCAAGCATTGTTAGTGATCGAGGTTCTCTTTTTGTTTCTTCCTTTTGGACCAACCTTTGTCAGCAGCTCAAGACTTCAAGAGACTTGTCAACTGCTTACCATCCAGAAACTGATGGACAGACAGAGAGGGTAAATCAGATACTAGAACAGTACCTTCGGATGTATGTCAGTTATCATCAAGATGATTGGAACACCTGGCTCCCTCTGGCTGAATTTGCCTACAATAACTCTGACCACTCTTCAACAAAGCAATCACCGTTTTTCACTGTTTATGGAAGAGATCCTCATTTTGACTCAGTTCACATCACTCAAGACACTCCGGCTGGAAAGTTATCAACAAAAATCCAATCAGTACAGCAAGATGTTAAGAGAGAACTTGAAGTTGCCATAAACAGGTTTAAGAGGTATGCAGATAAAAGTAGAGCAAGTCCACCTGTTTTCAATCCCGGTGACATGGTATGGCTTTCTTCCAAGAACATCAAATCAACCAGACCCACCAAAAAGCTGTCTGAAAGATGGCTGGGTCCTTTTCCAATCTTGAAGAAAGTCAGCACTCATGCCTACCACCTCAAGCTTCCATCTCAATGGAAATCCATCCACCCAGTTTTCCATATTTCCCTTTTGGAACCAGTCAAGACGTCAACAATCCCAAATAGGCATCAAGAGCCTCCTCCTCCAATCACCATTGAAGAAGAAGAGGAATGGGAAGTCTCTCAAATACTGGACTCAAAGCTCAAGAGAGGAAAATTATGGTATCTGGTGGAATGGAAAGGTTTCAGTCAAGACCCAGAAAGATCCACTTGGGAACCAACCGAAAACCTCAAGAATTGTCCTGAACTTGTCAAAGATTTTCATTCATTATATCCTGACAAGCCTGGGCCGAATTCTTCAAAAGCTTGATTCATTATGGTGCTTGGTGGGGAGAGGAATTACCAAAAGTAAGTCCCACTCCTGGTATGCACCTTTAGGGGTATTCTACTCTGTTTTGTTGTAAGCATCACCTTGGCCACTCTGTGAGCACTTTGCAATTTTGGACACAGATCCCTGACAGGGCTTTCAACTTCATTTCCAATTTTATGGCCATTCTCACTTGGGACAATGGGCCATTCACTTTTCAATTCATTTCCAAGACTTCAAAATTCAAATTCATTCCTTCAACAGTTTTGTTTTATTTTTATGGCACTGGCGGGAGTGGTAACTACCAAAAGTAAGTTCCTCTCCTGGTGTGCACTTCCCTGAGGGGTCTACAATCTTGTCAAAAACATCACCTTGGCCACTTTGTGAGCACCTGGCATCAAATTTATCTTTCCAGGTCCTTGGCCAATTTCAAAATCAGTTATCAACCTCCGTGATGGAGATTGAAACCTCCTCAAGATTCAATTCATTTCTCTTTTCTTTTTCCTTGTCTTTTCTTAATTTCATTTTCATTCTTTATTATTATTTTATTTTTATTTAAATTTTCTTTTATCACGTCAATTATCACGTCAAAATTTTTCATTCATTTTAAAATTCAATTCCAATCATGAAGCCAATGTCAAAAGAAGATCAAGCAAGTCCTGCGTCAAATGTCAAATTCTTAATATCAGTTTTCAAATTTTTACATTAATCAGTCCTCTTGAATCACTCTCTCAAAATCCTTCCAATAGCCTCAACAGGCTTCACCTTGTATTGGTGCTCAGGAGCTCACCATTTCAAGGTGGGGGGTACTGTCACAACCATGGCAATTCACTTCCTTGGATCCCCATATGGCATATCAAGCCACAGTCCTTTTATGGCCAATTGGCCATATCCATCACCAGTGGCCAATATGGCCACGTCATTATCTTATGGACCATTTATGGCCATTTGTGTTTTGGGGCCTTCATGGCCCTTCACCTCAATCCAGCACCCATAGCGGCAATTTATGCCCAAATGGGTATTTCTGGTCATTTCCCTCAAAACCAGGGGAAATGGCCCAAATGGCTGTTTTTGGCCATTTGGGCTCATAATGCGCATTTGCGCATTTTTGCGCATTTTGCGCACTTTTGCGCATTTGCGCACTTTTTGCGCATTTGCGCACTTTTTGCGCATTTGCGCACTTTTTGCGCATTTTGAGCACTTTTGCGCATTTGCGCACTTTTTGCGCACTTTGCGCATTTGCGCATTTTGCGCATTTTTGCGCACTTTTGCGCACTTTGACGCAAAGTGTCCAAAAGACACTTTCCCGCCTTTTGGGCCAGTTTTTGGCTCAGAACCCAAAAGTGGCCAAAAACCCCAAAAGGCCCAGAAACACCATTCCAAGCTCTGAAGCCATTACATCCATCCTTTTCCCTCTGCCTTTCCATCTCAAGACCTTTGGACGTAATCTTCTTGCCAATCAACCAATATGCCATAAATGATGTTATATATCATTGTGCATCATTTTTCAACAGCAATTCAATGGTGGCAATATCAAATGTTCATTTCAACATTCCAACATCTCATCACGTCATCAAGGCACCTAATCATTCAGAGGAATCATCAAGGCTCAAGAGCAAGTGTTTCAGCGTCAAAGACCAATGACGCCATCAAGCAGTCATTGGTTATTCTCACTCCAAGTATTCATTCCAAGGGAATACTTTCAATTCATTCTCAAGTGTATTCAAGAGGCAATGCCAAAAAGAAGTTGTCAAGTGTCAAAGCTCCACTCAATCCATCTTGGCAACCATATTCATTTCAATACAGTCTGGATCCATCAAGACCTGTATTTCATTTTCAATCATGGGAAATTCATGCAACCCAATTCAATTTCAATATTAGCCAGCTGTATCAATTCCCAAAAGAATCAATACAGCCTCAAGGATCAATACAGATCAGTTTTCAGCCTGAAGAACTCAAGCTCCCAACTTTTCACATATACCGGCTACCCTTTCCACCCTGGGGGGTTTTCCCCAGTTAATTAATATATTTTGATTTTATTTTACCTTTATTTTCTTCTCATTTTAGTGAAGCAAATACTGATATTATTAAGTCAGTCATTTAGCACCTTTCTCTTTCTCTTTCTTCGCCTGTCAATGGATATTTGGTGGTCATATCCTTACTAATTCCATTATTCATTTTGGCAGGTTGAAACAGTGATTAAGGACTTACTTGGTTGGCTCTTTGGCCATTTGGCTTCCTTTCCCTCTCTTTGCATCTCATCTTGTACCTGCATATCTTTAGAGGAATTCATTCTTATTATTTTTATTCTTTATCCTTTTGGAGTCTTCCAAGTGAGTTCCCTGATTGCTGAGTGCCAGGCCACTCTTGTATTCTGTCCAAGAGCCCCTGTGACAGTGTCGTGTGAAGATGGTCTTTTATACCAAGGTGAAGCTGAGACGATCTCAGCAGTTGCAGCACCCGCAAAAGTCTCAGCTTCAAGGCGTGTGGGCAAAATTGAAGCTGAGTCTCAGCGAATGCTGCAACTGAGAAGTGAAATGCTCGCGTGAGGCAGAAGAACAATGGGGGTCTGGCTGAGTATTTCAATTTATTGAATTGTCAAGCTGAGTATTGCAATTCATTGAATTGTCATGCTGAGTCAAATCCCCTTTGTTTCCTTAAATTGCCACCCGATCACCCAGGAGGGTGGTCGTGAGGCCCTTATTGATTGTGCATTGTGGGTGAAATGCACAAGTGACCGCGGCAAGATCACCGGCCTTATGGCCTGGTGATAGTCTTTGAACAAAGGGGGGGGCTGTAAGACAAGTGAATACAGCGTGAGCTTGCCTCGACCCATTGCTCAGGTTTGCTTTCGGGTCATAATTGAAATGCTCAGTGGCTGAACATTTTAATTGCACAGTAATTGAACAATTGATATAACAATATCAAATGCACCGCTGAGTATTGCAATTTATTGAATTGTCAAGCTGAGTCAAATCCCCTTTGTTTCCTTAAATAGCCACCCGATCACCCAGGAGGGTGGTCGTGAGGCCCATGTTGAATGTGCATTGTGGGTGCAATCCACAAGTGACCCATGCAGAAAAGCACCCGGTGCATTTGGTCACAAGTGACCGCGGCGAGATTACCGGCCATATGGCCTGGTAATAGTATGTGAACAAAGGGGGGGGCTGCAAGACAAGTGAATACAGTGTGAGCTTGCCTCGACCCATTGCTCAGGTTTGCTTTCGGGTCATAATTGAAATGCTCAGTGGCTGAACATTGGAATTGCACAGTGATTGAACTATAGATATAACAATATCAAATGCACCATGCTGAGCCATTGCTCAGTCGTTTTTGTATGCGCGCACTCTGAGCATTTGGCACAGCATCGGATGACATTTCAGCCAGGTGCAGCATTTCACACGCTTTGGTTAAGTGCTCCAAACTGAGCCTTCCAATGAACTATTGCAAAAAAGTTCATTCCATGGCTTTACTGAGCACTTTCTCACGGTGCTTTTGACCATGACATGCTCAGCTTGCGTGTGCAAATCGGGTGAAACGCAATGCTGAGCATGTGGCACATGAGCTACGTAAATGCAAACGATCGGAAGGTGCATGCACATTTGCTAGATGGATGCAGGCTCAAGTAGTATTACACCTTCCTGATCTGTACAGTACAGTCGACACTGTAGTACGCAGTACACCTTTGTAAATGTACTGCGGGGCAGAGCAAAAAGCTGTTCAACAATGTAACATGCAATAACGTCAAGCCATCGAGTCATATCTCTCACCTGCATCCCTTTGAAGCACCTTGTTGGACAGCTCTGCCTAACTACGGCACAGATGCGCATGTAATCCAAATTAATGTAAGTGGGTCTTAATGGGATGACTTAATATTTGGGTCTAACACAAAGAGTTGATTCACTCCGGTGCCATTGTTGGGGCAAACAATGACTGGCCCGCTTGTTCATTGTCGGGCAGCCACACGCTTTCATACGCACCCCCGATGGGTCATACACAGGCAACTTTCACACTCCTGGAAGACATTTTACTGCCAGTCTTCCAGCTGCCTATTTTCTTGGTCGGGTTGTCAGCTTGACTGCAGACGCTCACCCGCTTGCGCGTGGAAACCTGAGGCCAATCAGTGTGGATTCGCTTCAGCCTCATCCACATTAGAATAACAATCCCAGCCTATGATTGCTGAGGCTGGTCATGTTCGCGTGGGTATCTCCCACCGCGGGTCATTTTCTTTACGTTCTCACACGCCCCGCGCAAGTTGTGGCACCTGGCTTGCAGCCAAAAAATCCCTTGGGCGTGTGGCCTCTTTCTCCGGAGTTCTGTACACCCGTGAGGCAAAGACCCGGATGCCAATCTCGGTGGATTAGTACTCGCCTCAAATGCCATAGGGGTGAATGTATATGTGGATCACGGCTCACGGCTGGCGCCCCCTTTGATCATCCCACACATTCCCCCTGAAAGCCCAGTATGCATCAGTCAGCAAAAAACTTCAGGCCAAACCAAAGTCATGTTCGGTGGCATGCCACCGAACATATCTCACCCGCCCACACACAAACATCCCCACAGTGAGATTGCCCTTTGAAACTGCCAACATTGCCCAGTAGGTCCCTGTGAATAATTAACCTGGGGAGGATACGCTCATTGTTCGCTGTCACACCAGCGAACATGACTGCATGCCTCTAATATGCCCTCCACAATAAGCTGCTACAACCCACCCAATTTCGGATGTGCTAATGTCAGCCTTGTTCCACCAAAGGTTTCGTAACTCGCTGCAGATCCAGCAGTCAAATGGTGCACCCACATTTTGGCCACCTTGCCTTGATATATGCCCCAAATCGGATATGAAAATTATGAGCCCAAGAGGCCCACCCCCATCAAGACCATGCACGTAACCACAGGCCATCCCCCCTTGACCCCATTGCTGCCTCTCATATAAGTTCCCCACCTGCGCTTGTTTGTCTTCATTCCGTTTAGCTACCCCCTCCCGATCATATAATTTCCAACTGTCCCCAAATAGTTCAAAATAGCCATCATGTCAACCCCTTCACAACCACTTTGCATTGGGATGATTAATATTCGTATTCAAATAAATAGTGATATAGCCTTAAATCCTGAGAATTCCCACTTAGCTTTTTGGATTATCCTATGGCACAATCAACACAACATATTCGTATATCTCCCCAATCACCAGCATGCTATTGGCTCTCTCCCGGGAACCCTTTCCCAAACGTTGATACCATTCCTTGGGGCACCCAAAACGTTCATGCACTGTGGTCCTGGTGGGGCATGGATTGAAAATTGCCAATCCAATCCTACTCAAATATTATTCGTTGAGGGAGTATTTATGACTGATGCCAATGATCCCTCCTCATCTCAGAAACCCAATCTAGCATTGATGTTCTTCACATGGTATCCAAACGTTCTATTCATAATGGAAAGCTTTCGAACACAAGATTTCAAGCTTAAAATGCCCAAAGAATATGACTGTACTACTCATTGTCAATGTCAACTCTTTACTCCGACATTTCCCGCTTCAAACTCGACGCCTGCTTCATATCCTGCTGTTTCATCATTGATTTCCAAGCAAAAACTGATACAATTACCCAGTGGATCAGACCTCCCCATGATGACCCCGCCCCATGCCATTATTCAAACCCCCCTCCTCCCTCATCAAAAGACCGGACTAGCTTTTCTCTGGGATCGAGAAATCCCCAATGGCCAATCAGCCCGTAACCTTTGGGCAACCTCACCCCCAGGATCCACTTTTAATGCCAGGCACATCATTACAAACAAGGTCGTTAGCTCATTTGAATCCCTTTCGACCAATACCCCTCTTGGAGGACTGCTTGCGGATGATATGGGATTAGGTAAAACCATTCAGGCCATTGCTCTAATTGGTACCTCCAAGGAGCGGATGATTGCAAACCCCCATCGCTCCACGCCCACCATGATCATCTGCCCCCCTCGCTTAATTACCAACTGGCAATCAGAAATATCCAAGCATGCTCAGGCTGGAGCACTGCATGCCAAAATCTACCATGGTCCCACTCGTCACTCATTATCCCAAGCCGACATCTTAAAATATGATATCATCATCACTTCTTACAATACTATCACCCAAGAATTTAAGCAAACCAATCCCTCTACATCATTCATTTTTCAAATCAATTGGCATCGTATAATCTTGGATGAAGCACAGTGAGTGGCTGAGCTTAAATGATTCAAATTACCTTTTATATCCAATAACCCTTGCCCCCTCTTATAGCTATATTCGCTCTCAATACACTGCCACTCACCGTGCCATTAATAGCCTCCTTTCATCCCGTCGAATATGTTTAACGGGCACACCTATTCACAACACCATTTATGACCTTTTGGGCATAATATCCTTCATCACTCAACCCCAGAGCGCCGATCAAGATAACTGGTCACCATTCATCCTGAGTAGTCTTTCAAAAGGTTGCAATGATATTTTGCATTTGGCATTGCGGCATTTAAGTTTGCGCCGCACCAAAACCACACATCTCGAATCTCTCCCCACTATTAGCCATCATTATGAGCTGCTCCCACTCAACCCGACCATGCAGCAAGAATATTCCACATTATATGAAGAATTCCTATCATCCAAAAGCAAAGGACCAGGAGAGTTTTTCAGAAATATTAATAAGCTGCGAATATGTTGTAACCATCACATCATGCTTAACACAATTGCGGAGGCGGAGCTGGAAGACCCCGAGGGCAGGAGCACTCAGGATAACTCCCCAAGAATCACACGAACTATTGTGGATGTGGAAACATGCATGATGAGTAGTAAAATTGCACACCTCCTACAAAGCTTAATGAAGAACAAACAAACAAGGTGTGGTCCAACGAAATCGGTGGTTTATACCCAATGGACCCAATTTCTAGATTTGTGCGTTAATTCTAATATGCATCCATTACCAATTGACTCCATCTGACTTTTTTATATTGTAGAATTGGTATTGCTCTTGCCCATCACTCTATCCTTTCAGCACGAATTGATGGAACAATTACACCACGAGCGCAGGACAAGGCGCTTGAGAATTTCTTCAATAATCCTGAATGTGAAGTACTCATTGCATCCATTGCCGCGGCTGGAACTGGCCTCAATATAACTTGTGCTAATGTAGTCTATTTAATGGTGAGGGGCCCCCCAAAATTCTCCCCTGATTTTCGGACCCTGACATCCACATTTCCAGGAGCCCAATTGGAACCCAGCCATTGAGGCTCAGGCTGTTGATTGTCTACATCGTATTGGCCAACAACGACCTGTACAGGTCATCCACTATATCACTCCTCATTCAGTTGAGGTCAACATGCGGAAGGTACCTTTCAAGCTCATCTTTCACTTGATTGTATTACTATTCTGAAATCATTCCTTATGGGAATGCCATATTCCAATTACCAATAGGTCCAAGAAAAGAAAAAATCATTAACTGCGTGAGCCTTACTGATATTATATAATTTGTGATTGACAAAGTTGATAACTCCTGTTGACTCTGGCACAGGTCCACAATTATGAACACCATGAGCTGGATCGAACTTCTTCAATATTTCCTCAATGAAAATGAGCAATAGAGTATTATTGCAAGGGAGACGGTGATACATTTCAATTCATATTGTCTATATTCTAACATATTTAGCAAGTTGTTGCATCCTTAAGAGATAATAATCAGATTTTATTACACCTGCACAAATAATTCACAAAATTTTAATTTGTCACAGTGCTATACCGTGACCAATTACTAAGTTATTGCAGAGCATCACCATTAGGCCTAATAACTGGCATGTCAAGTATCTTGAGGGCGCTAGTCTGCATCTTACTACAGCCTTTGAGCCAATCTTGATCAAATACCTGAAATGATAGGCCTTCCGGAATATCACCATCATCTGTCGATCGTAATTCTGGCAATCTATCAATAGTTTTTTTACCCTTTTTTTTAATCCGATTACAAAACTCTATGTCTCTATCCATTTTCAATACCAAATCATTAAATAACTGGGAGCGCCAGTGTAATCCCACTTTGCGGTAAACTTGACGGCCATTTTCCAGTACCTCCTCAGTATCTGAGCATACTCGAGGGTCATTGAATTGTGATGCTAGGATGGGAAATTTAGCCGTATCACACCATTCACGACGGCGCTCACAGGTCTGCACATAATCAAGTAGATCATCATCAGACTTGGTCCACAATGAAGAAGAGATACAGTAACTAACTCTTTGACGAATCTTTGCGAGATTTTGATTCTCTTTCTTTTTTACCAAATACTCGGCATCCTTTTGAATAGACTTCCATTCTCTTTTCAAATAAGTGAAATATCGCTCCATTAAAGCCGCCACGACCCCATAGTTGTTATGATCCTTGTTCCAACAGTAGTGATGATACTCAGTGCTGACAAGTGCGAGACGGAATGTACGGTAAAACACCATAGACATCAGCTCGTTGAACGGATGTTGCCATGAGCTCTCCCAGTCCCAAGTGAATTGCTTTAGTCCTAGCTTGTGGAGCTCATTTTCGCAGTAGCTTTGGAAACCCTGAGACTGAACCTGTGTTGATGGCTCATTGAACACATCCTCGGGGACATAACCGAGATGACCAGCCACTTGAATTGCAATTTCACGCTCTTCTGTGCTGGGTGGTGTTGGTAGTGAGGAAAAATCCTTATCCCTAACTTTGAGTAGGAACAGGCAATGTGCGTGTACTGCTGATCTCATTCCATGGACATTCTCTGGAAGTTCTGCCTTCAGCCATTTTTGTTGCTCCTTCTGGCTTGCATGTTTCGCCACATTGTGAGCTTTGCGGGCCTGGTTCCTTTGCTGTCTGACCTCGGATTGTTCAAGCATACTCTGGGCGAGGCCCAGCTGAGGATGGGTGAACTCACTATTTGATTGAGTGCCTTGCTCATGCGCTGTGAAATTGTCCCTCCTTGGTTCATCATTTCTTTCACTTTGAGTCGGAGACATGTTCTCATCCTCATCATCCACCATTGTTTCTCTTGATGTACTGGCATGACCCGTTCTTGGTTTGGAGGCATATGGATGATGACGTCCACTGACTTTCTCTTTATGGACCAGAGGTGAAGACGCATAAAGTTCATCCCCTGCTATGCAAATCATCAGTTAACACATTAAAACATTAATGAAGACTGGTCATCCTCACGATCTTCAATTGGCTCCTGAGATCGGACTGACTTGCCTTTAGGTGCCATATCTAACCCATGAAACAAACATATCAAATCATGAATAAGTTTCTACTCCAAAATTCAAATGACTTACTTTGATGAAGCGTCAATACTGGATTTCCCTCCGACAGACCGCTCCAAGTTACATTTTCCAAAGGTCTTTTTCGTCGCCCCCCATCCACGCGCCTTTCATCACCCACATGAACCTGCGATCCTGATGGAATATTGAGGGTTGGCTGTTTACTTTGGCCAAAGGGATCCTGGGATGCGACTGGACTCCGACCGGGATTAAGGAGGAACTCACGTGGAAATTTTGATTGGGGATTAGCGTGTGAGGAGATTTGAGGTGTGCCTTCTGGCCCCTGAGACACATGAATTTGTGTATTAGTGGGATTCGGGGGAATTGGAGTGACGGAAATATTTGGGATCAACCAAGTGCTTGAAGTTGGAGCCTTTGGATTGCCCACATCAATGTTAAGACCTGATACATTCATTGAGGATGCGATAGGGGTTGTGAGAGGAATGTTGGGACTCAATGGTGACTGTGTTTGAACATATTCTATGCTAGATTCACTATTTGAGTCATGAACAGAACCTGAACGGGATTTATGTGACTTGAAAGATGACATAAGGGCCGAAAAAGTACAGTAATATTTTTAACTAGATAAAACACCTCAGTATTATGATAAAATAGAGTGATATGAGATGAAATCTTTTCAAATTTAGAATAGAGAAATTCTATGAATAGTTGGAACTAAGTGTTGTGTGGAAGTCGGATAAGACTCTTTTGAGGAGAATCCTCCCTGCCTCCTCTTGAGCTCCTCCGCTTTTGTCGGAAACCACCCTGCACGGCCTACCAGCATATAATGTGATATTTCCTTGATCTGAAAGGGGACCCATCATCCATAGGTAATCATATTTGGTAACATTTCCGCCTCCCCATTGTCACATTTTGTGAATTATCCAAACTGCCAATATATGCATTGAAATTCCCCAACATTGTACATCTGTAAAGGGGTATATTCATGAAGGATTTACCCACAAAAGAGACATCACCTTTTCACGAAAGGCAAGACAATCCAAATCACATTCCAACTGATTCAAAGCCCGCCGTACTCAAACCAAATACCAAGACTTTAGCTGCACTCCAACCCCTTATGTAATAGAGTTATATAGTTATGTCTGTAATAAGGTTTAGACCATGTACGATGGCGTGCCAGCGTACATGGATTAAATGTTAATCCCCTCAATTCAATGGTAACACTTCACTAATGGAACCCCCTCAATGGTCAAACCCGCACTATCACAATGTGTAAATAAACTAGAATATGTATGAGCATTGAGCAGCATGGCATTTTACCCAATTAAACGCCTAACCAATTCCGCCATCCAGATGAGACATGTTAAACTTTATCCACTGCAGCTCATGCTCCATTACAAATGGGATAAAATCCTCAGCTGGCTCAAATCATCTCCCCCTTCATAAATAATCACTGAATTTTATTTCCAATTAATAACACTCCTAAACACTTTCACATCAACCATAGATATTTATACACAAACCAACCGTACTCCCAATTCCTGCAACAATGACAACCCGGCCATATTCCTCAATGCGTATATGCATGTGTCAACACTGCTCAACTCAAACACATTCTTCCCCTGAGGGTGATAGGCAAGGAGTTGCCTTCACACCTTTCCAATATAAACAGCACATTAAAAAGCTCAAATCAACCATTGCACCCAAATCTCTTCCAAACATCCCTACTTCTGCATCAGGATCTGGGTGCCCACAAATTCTATTGGATCAAATCTTCCCAGCTGATTATTCACGTTTGACCCAAAGCACTTTCCCAACTCCAGCGGGTCTCAATTCAACTGCACAGAAACCATATAGTGGCAGTCAAACCCTTCCCCCACAAGACCTAGGAATGATAATATCTGCCATTCTATCATTAAGGTATAATTTACCCCGCAGGGCTTCACGCATACTCAACCCCGCCCTGAACCTGCTGATCAAGTCCAGTATCTCAAGCTCAGCTGGTCCCCCCGCTCCTGCATTCCATATACCTCAAGATCTGAGTACCATATTTGAACATCTCCAATTGGAGCCAGTGATTCAAAACTATATATGTTGTCCTCAATGTTTCTCTCTTAATGGCCTTACTGAATCAGTCACAACTGACCAACCCCACTGTCAACGCCATAATGACCCAAATGATCATGATCCCCCTTGCACACAATCATTAGGCAAATTCATCTATTCATCTGAACCCCACACCCAAAACACAACCAACATGAAGCAAAAATTTATACCAACAAAACATTTCATTTATCAACCATTCAAAAATTGGCTTGCCAGATTCCTCCAGCGGGCTGGAATTATGGACATTCTGCATCAACATCAACAATCCCAAACTCCCGAAGATTCCCCAAAACGTGACGTCTGGGATGGATTGGTCTGGAGACGCTTCACTGGCACTAGAAATATCCATGACCCCCCATTCATGTCCATTCCTGGTGCATTGGCCTTCTCCATATATGTGGACTGGTTTAATGCACATGGAAAGTCAACCCGGTTGGCTAGCATTGGACCTATCATGCTTATTTGTCTTAATCTCCCCCCAAGTGAAAGATTGAAGCCCGAGAATGTCTATGTTGCAGGAATCATCCCTGGTCCGAAGGAGCCAACTGCGCTTCAATTGAATTATCTATTAATGCCACTCATCAACGAGCTCAAAGAGCTATGGCAAGGTTACCATTTTGCACCCACCTCAACAGGTCCATCAGGATCCTTTATCCGTGTTGCCATCCTCACAGCCATTGCGGATGTGGTTGCCATGCGCAAGCTTACTGGATTTATTTCCCATTCAGGAAACCACTTTTGTAATTTTTGCACCATTCACAAAGCTCAAATTGAAGAAATTGGTCCTCAATTTCACTACACGCGCTCATACCAAAGTCATAAATCAACCATTGCCAAATGGCTTCGGGCAACCCCACAACAAAGACAAGCAATTTTCTCTGAGTATGGAGTGCGATATTCAATTTTGGAAGACCTTCCGTATTGGGATGCAACCAGAATGGTTAATCTTGACATAATGCATAATTTAATACTTGGAATTTTGAAGGATCATGCAACTTTCAAATTGTGCATTCCAGAGGCGAAATGAAAAATTTACTTCAGGTCCCGCAGGAAATCCAATGACACCAACAGTTCAGACTCAGATTCCATGACCTCCAACAGCTCTCTTGATAAAATCACATTGAGAGAGGCCCGCTCCCTGAGAAGAGACGCAGCAAAAATAATAAATGAGCCACTCCCCACTACTTCCACCCGAAAAAACTACTTCCCAATGCCCACCCCTAACACAGAACATCCATCTAGTGGTTCTGCGGAGATTCCTTCATTTGTTGCCGATTACATCCCCACTTCTGAAATACCCTCTGAATTGGATATCACTGCACTGAGTGATCACCAGATCAAGGGTGAGGCTCTTGAGCATCTCCGACAAATCATATCTGAGACCATAATTCCCTCATCATGGACAAGAGTTCCCCGCAAAATGGGTTCCCCCTCTCATGGTAGCTTAAAAGCCGCTGAATGGGCTCTCTTATATAAGGTCTATATTCCATTTCTAATGCTCAGTCAACAGATGTCATTAGATGCACACCAATCTGCCAACACTCAAAGAAAAATGGGTCAGTCAGAAGAACTTGCAAATGAACTAGCCAAGAATACATTCCATTTGATTAGTGCTATCAACATTGCCACAAGCTGGACTGTTTCAATAGATGATGCGACTGCATTTGCTGAACATTGGAAAAAATTCCGCCTTTCCAATCAACACCTGTTCCCAAAACAGAAAAGTAAACCAAATCATCATTTTGCTGATCATATTCCCGAACTCTTCCAACGTTGGGGCCCAGCACAAGCCTCAGCCACATGGGGTTATGAGCTCTTGATTGGAGTATTTGCAAAGATGCCAACAAATAACAAGATATGTAAGTCAATTAATAAGATCAATATATTCACATTGATTAAACACCTGAACTGAATAAGACTAACTTTTTGCAACTCTGAATAGATGATATAGATAAAACCTTACTTCAACATATCTGTCGATGTTCCAACCTTTCCGTTCTCCTGAAATCCCCATCTGTGCCATGTGAAATAAAACAGCTTTTCGAATCACAGCCACCTGCCGTGTTCAATCACCATAAATATAACAAGCCATCCCGCCATGACCAACAAAATTATGATTGCCTGGTTGAGTACTTACAGACTTTTCATGCAACAAGGGAAATAGTTGATTGGATCAGCTTAGACACTACCGTGCAATCCACAAGTCCTCCCACTTCAAGGATTGTCTCACCTTGGTATTTTCCAGTTTCAAACATTAATATTGGGAACAATATATTTTCAACTGAATCCAAAAATATCAGCAACAGTGTGATATGTTTTCTGAGGGGCAACTCACGACAATTTGGTATTATTGATAGCATTTTCAAAGTCTCTGAGCCATCTAGCATACTGAACAATAACTTTCTGATTTTAAAACCTTTGAAGATTGATGTGAATTTCCTACCAGATTGGCCGCATCTGAATATTTATAAAGCTGTTGGGTTTGATGATGGACACTTGATTATATCTGAAGAAGAAATAGAAGGTAACTGTGGATTGTATGATAACAAAGCTCTGTCATGTGGACTGCTTGTAATGATAAAGCCGTTATTTCATGATATTTAGTCTACTAAAATGCAAATCTCTCAGATTCATTAGCAATTTTGCTAGTGAAATAATTGCCTCAAAATTTAGTGACAGAGACATTCCATTGTGACAAGCAAAGCCCATTATTTCACATTGCCACAAAGAAGTTACTATTTTGACATTGGGTACAGTGTGAATAAGCCAAGTCCAATGATCAAATGACCCACACACTCACCTTTCACAGCATCCAAAATTTCTAACTGCGCCATCATCATGTTGGAAGCGGAATCGGCTTTTGCGTACCCACACCCGCATGTGCACCCGCACGCGCCAATGCACACGCACACGCACACCCACCGGCACGCGCCAATGCACACGCCCACGCACACGCCAATGCACACGCAAACCCACCCGCACACGCCAATGCACACGCAAACGCACCCGCCCCCACGCATGCACACGCACACTTCATGGATGACCTGGTGAAGTTAAACCCCCCGCCTACATCAAGACTGGCTGAAGGACATCTTTGATGTGTGTGTGTGCAAACAGGCGGGTCTGGTGTAATTTTTACCAATCATCGGACGGTTGTGGGATGATCAGGTGGTGAGGAATCTGAGTTGAAGGCACAGGGGAACCAATATTATTGGATGTCACAGGATTTGGTGTAAGACCAGAGTGTGACGTGTGCTCGACGTTCGCTTGATTTTCGCTTGACGTGAGCTCGACTTTTATCCTGCTTGACGTTTGCTTGACGTGAAGTCAATCGCCGACGATTGACACGAGATTCGCCCCGGTGTGTATAGAATTTGTATCCCATGCAAACCATATAGGGGCATAAATGGCTTCTATCTTTGCCAAATCAAAGATGCTCAAATATAAATAAAGCTATGTTTGTTTCCACTTATAGCTCTTTGAAGTTCACTTTGTCCCCCAAAACATTCCTCATAACCACACTACTCCATTTAAATTTCTAGGGCGCTTTTTGTTCATGTCCCCCCAAATCTAATGGTGCAAAAAATGGGTCGCCCTAAAAAAACTTGCACTTGTCACGAGCCTGGCTGTTGCAATCAATATTATGAAGATTTGAACAATATTGTTCAGCATGGAAAACCTATGTCTGGCCCAGCTTGGAAGACACATCAATTGGAACTAGCAAAACTCAGGAGACCCCAGCCTTTGGTTGATCAGATGTTTTTAGCCCAAAATAGTGAAAATGTAAGGACTCTTTCCCTCACCCATTTCAATTATTCATCATTACTTACATCTAATTTTCCACAATCTTTTGGTGCAGCCAACACAGAAAACCCCTGGATGCTCTCAAATTGAACAGATATGTCATCAGAATAATGAAAAAAATTCACTTTTTGATACCAAAAAATATGAAAACAAGACCTTTAAATTCATTGACTCTCATGCTCTTAAAGTTTTGGTTCAAGCGTCCAGCCTATACCTCAAAAATGGAATGTCCAGAGATAGTATCAAACAATTTCTTCTATCAGAAAGGGAAAAGATAACTAGCCTTGGAGACAAATTCAATTTTGATGGATTATCCATTTCTAAAGAAATTCCACTTTCAATTGAAACTATTTTGGTTCAGCTGGGCATATCCATGGACTTTGAAAAAAAGATTTGCTGTCCAGAATGCTTCAGCTTGTATGATCTGACTGAAATGGGGCACATCAACAAACAGTGTACATCCAAATTTATTCAACCTTTTCCTTCCTCCATTGTCAAATTAGGATCTCTTGCAAGGAAAGAATGTGGTTCTCTTTTATTTAAAACTGATGACAAGAATGATACTTCACTTCAAAAACCAATCTGTACCTTTACATACCAATCCTTGCAAAAATGGTTGGCCTCCCATATGTGGATTCCTGGCTTTGAAAAGCTATTAAATGCTCACCATACCCATAATTCTCAAGCAGACCCTAAAGTTATTTCTGATATTTGGCATAGCAAAATTTGGCACACATTCAAATCTTCCCCACGTAGTAAACAAGCTTTCACAAATAGAACAGGTAATTTGATATTTAGCTTATATGTAGATTGGTTCAATCCATTCAGTAACAAAGGGGCTGCAAAATCCATCTCAATTGGGTCAATTCTTCTCACTTGTTTGAATCTCCCTCCAAGTGAACAACACAAAGAGGAGAACATGTTTTTATATGCAATAATTCCTGGTCCCAAAGAGCCATCTCTTGACCAAATGAATTCAATCTTGGAGCCTCTTGTGATTGAGCTTCAAATGCTATGGAATGGTATTTGGTTTTCCAATACCCACGACTTTCCACAGGGTAGACTTATTAGAGTGGCTTTATTGCCTTTAATAGCAGATCTTCCTGCTCTACGTAAAGTGGCTGGATTTGCCTCTCATTCAGCCAATCGATTTTGCTCCTTTTGTAATATTACAAGGGTGGACATCAATGAAATAGATTTTTTAAAATTTGAAACAAGGACACATGAAAATCATATTTCCAAGGCAAATGAATGGCTCCAACTTCAAACCAAAAAGGAACAAGATGAATTTGTAAAATCACATGGTGTCCGGTGGAGTATTCTAAACAAACTAGATTACTGGAGACCAATTGAATTTTGTGGCATAGATATTATGCATTGTTTGATTTTAGGGGATATCAAAGACTATTGCATATCATTCCTCAAGGTGGGGTTGGCTGGTCACGAGTTAGAGGTTCAAAGGAAAAAGCAAAGTTTTTTGGCACACTCAAATACATCCAAATATCCTTTTTGTTTTTTGGGGCATCCAAGAAAAAGGAAAAATGAAGATGACAATGATTCTGACCAAATACGTAGACCCAAGAAACAAAACCTTACAAGAGCTAACCTTGCCCACATTCGACCTCGTACATCCCAAAGGCACAAAGGCTCTAGTGAAGCCTCCAGGACCAAAAGTGATCAAACTGCAGAAAGCAACAGAACTTCAAACTCCAGGTATTCCCTTAGATCCCAGACAACCACATCTACAGTACTCAACTTATTACTGTTTACACATGGTAGTGATTCATTGGTTCCCTCTGATTTATCTTCTGATGATAATCAGTATTTAAATCCAATGGGGGATGAAACTCCAAGATTAAAAAAAGATGAATTAGAGGTACTTCAAAAAGTCATCAATCAAACAAGAGTCCCGTCATGGCTTTCTCGTCTACCCAGAAAAATTGGTTTCAAAAACTTTCAGACACTCAAAGCAGCAGAGTGGCAAATCTTGATGACATTGTATTTACCTTTGGCACTTGTACCACTATGGAGTTCACAAATACCTCACAGGGAGGAAAGGGTCAAATGCCCAGGGAACTACCTCCATAAGGATCTTCTACTCAAATCGCTAATTTCATTAGTTACATTAACAAACATGTTACTCAGAACAAGCATTCATGAAGAAGACCTAGATAAGATTGAAAGTACTACAAAGATCTATCGTCAAACACTTCGTTTGGGTTGGTCCATGATAAACCCCAAACCTAATCTACACCTAACACAACATTTACCAAAGGTTATCAAGGAGCTAGGGCCACCAAGAAGCTTAGCTGTGTGGGCATACGAAAGAATGAACCGTACATTTGGGGAAATACCACGGAATAATAAGCCATGTTGAGTTTGAATTATATATTTTTATGTCAAAAAATCACCCTCACAATACTTACCCACATATAACCAATTGTAGCTGAGATCTCCCAAACAATACTGAAAAGATGGATATCTAAAGTACAATATCAATGGATTTCCAAATTGCCTAATCTTCAACAAAGAGTTGGTAGGAACAATCCCCTCATTTCTCTGAATCAATCAAAAAATATCAGCACCAGTCATACAATTCAATTGCATGATGATATTTTTCAACAGTGGAAACTACTAGTTTCAAGAGATCTAAGGGATGTTGTAAACCTCTTTGAATGCAAAAAGTCAATAATTTTTGAAAAAAAAAGGTATTGTAATGTATAATCACATGTTGAAGACAGTATCATAGAGTATAGCATTAATAATGCAAAATCATTGGGACATATTGATAATATTGTCACATTAGTTGGAGGTGATCCTGACATATGGTGGCTAATAATCAAACCTTTCAAGAAGCTTGAAAATAATGAAATAGAAAAAGACCCTTTCCATCCTTTTCCAGATCTCAATTGTTCTATTCTATTGGACCAGACAGAGGATGCCATAATCATCAACTCCCAATCAGTTTTGGGTCATGCTGCAAGCCTCAAGAATCCTCCTGGAAGCTTTGGAATTGATCAGGCTACACTCTGCTTGGTATCCCTACATTCATCAGTAAGTCATTGAGTGGACTTCCACTCATTATCTCATATATTTTAACAGTTTCTTACCATTTCCTTTCAAACCTTGCCAGCAATGGATAGGTGATTGAAGCACCGCACCCCTTTCAGCCTTAGTTCTCCTTATCAATGCTCACTAAAGATTTCTTTAGAGGAAAAACAATACTTTTTCCTTTGTTGATATTGTTATATGCTATTAAATGAAGTTTTTTTTAGAAAAATTCACTCCAATCCCTTTTAAAAGAGATTTAAATTGTCAATCTACCATATTTAAGCCTCCCAAACATCTTTCAAGACATAATTTGGCTTTTTGGTTCTGGATAGAACAGTTTTGAACAAATGTGTATATAAACTATCTCTTCTCCACCAAAATTTCTGTATTTCCACTTCACCAAACTGCTTCAAGCTTTCCTGAGCTTTCTCATCCACCAAATTCATTCTCATATGTTGAATTCTTACTCCAACTCTGTTTAACATACTCAAATTTTCATTAATATAATTACCTCATTTTCCTCAATTTAACTACACTTCTTTAAATTGATATTACAATGTCTTCCCATGCAATGGGTGGTTCCCCCTCCGCATTCCACAGAGAAAATTCTGGATCCTCATCACAAAACCCACCAACAGAGGGTGACTCAATAATTCACTCAGATGAAGAAAACCACGAAAGCATCCATACTGACTCAACTGGACAGAAATCCATCTTTCTGAAAGATTTGGAAAGACTTGGAATAGAGGATGCTGTTGCACAGAATGCCAGTCAGGAGGGACAAGAGGAAATAACATCTGGTGGTGAGTATCTTTCCTAAAGCTGATTGGAAATTACTAAATGTTTTGGCTTTCAGTTGTTGGAGTAGAATTCCGGATTCAACAAGAAGAGGACCAACAGCGGGCTAAAAATAATAAGAAAATTTTGCAAGGGAGAAATCACCGCATTACAAGATTGGTAACAAAGAACGATCTTCCAAGTCAGGCATCCACTGAATCAGTCCACTTGCGAGAATTTATCTACTTCTTAATGGGTATGCCACCTTCTGTAGATCACTTCCCACCCAATCCTACCAATGATGAAGAGGAGTTTCATACTCATTGGGTCAGAAACCAAGCTAAACACATCAAAACCCATTTGGAAACCTCTGAATATGGACTGCGAGATCATCCAATTAGTGAGCGCAAAATTCTGGTCAAACAAGAAATCACCTCTATATCTCAACGATTGCAGCCACCTGAATTTAAACCAAGTCGTGATGTTCTCAATAAGAAGATCAAGGTCTCCATAGTTGAAAAGCATGCTTGTGAAAAGGAATGCCAGCTAGTAGGCTTCAAGAGAATTACCTTCCAATGGGGGACCGCATTCAATAACTCCACTTGGAATGCAGCCATAGCAGACATTATCTCCAAACATTTTTTCAATTGGAGCCAGACTCAACCCAGCTTACATATCAACAATCCTGATCAACTAAACTTATTAATTGAACGTTGGGTCAATGGAAGGGGTAAAGAAATGAAAAAGCTTTCAAAACTTGGCCAGGCTGCAGAGGAGGTTAAATTTCAAAAAGCTAAGAAATCCAAAAACACTAGAGGGAGGCAGAATGTACGTGCTTATTATTTTGTTAGACATACACCAAACTCTAATATTACTTTTATATTTAGGTGACAGCTGCCCGTTTCAAAATAGCACGTCAATTATTCCCTCAAAACAACGATTTCTCTGCAATATATACTGATATAAAAGCAACTTCAGATGTAGAGGATAATTCTGACTTTGGAAAAGCACCCAAAAGACTTGTTCCAGTTTGGCGTAGTGAAGCTTTGACCTTGTGTACAAGGCAATTGGATCTAGCAATGACCCTTGGTGCCAAAACCCAGCTTGAAAAGAATAGAGTTCAACGTATGCTTCAGAGGGATGGAGAGAAATTAGACTATAATTCTGATTTAACTAATGTCCCACATTGCTTACCTTTAGATTGTTATTCCACAATATACTTAAACACAATTTCAGAAGTTGAAAGAAACCACTTACTGGTAAAAGAACCGATTGGACTCCAAAATATTTTATTAGAGATTGAGGCCAAGACAAAAAGGGGACGTCAAATCATACAGAGGCCAGGAAGATCTTCTCTCAGTGGAATTGAAGCTGGTTCAAGTAGTCATAATCGTATGAATCCTGAGTAATGTTTATCTCCTAGTCCTTTTTTTTATCCAAGCTTAGAGTTTTGTAATAGATGTATTTGGAAATATAATTAGAGATAAATTATGTTAACAATTCACCAATTGAGTGAATTAATAACCAAGTCAAAATATGCCTTTCAAAATTATGACTAGCAGTCATAAAATTAGTATTTTTGTAGTGTATTTGAGAGCTGAAGTGTCCTATATGTTTTCCAAGCTTAGAGTTTAGTAATAAATGTACTTCAAAAGAAAACATGATTTAAAATATTTTAAAAAGTCACCCATTGTATGAATTTATAATTTAGCCACAATGTGGGCTTTCACAATTATGACCATCAGTCATAAATTTGTTATTTATTTAATGTTTTCAAAGCTGAACTGTGCTATAGGTTCTCAAAATTATTTAATATATAAGCCTCTTATTTATGCCTTCTTTGGTTATCAATTTCCCCCAAGGTATTATATATTGAGCAATGCTCAAACAAAACTATAGACATTTAATAAAAGTCATCATGATATATGCCTTCCCAAAATCCTACATTCCATAATAGTCCAATCTGTCTTGAACACTGTAAAGAACGCCCACCTTCTATTTTTTTCAATTTAATTTAAAAAATAAATTCATAAACCTATTTATAATAATTAAACCTCAGTCAATTTCAGATAATCACTGCTTCAAAATGGATCCATTACTTGAAATAGAGCCAAAGCAAGTTGAAAAATCAGAATTCATATCCAAAATCTCCAAATTTCTTCCTTCTCTCAAGCTTGCTACCTGCAATTCTCACTTTCCTGAATATGCAAGAAAAAAAATACAAGAGGTCTCCAAAATACTTGAAGATGATCTGTATCGTATGTTTTTCCAGCTTTTGCCCATATGGAGCCATTTTTAATTGGAATTCAAATCATAATTTAGGTGTACAGCTAGGTGGATCATTACCCCCTGAAGCCAAGGTTGTTATTTCAGCATCCTCCCAAACATCAATAAAGAGGTATTTCATATCTTCTTCTAGTATGAGTAATAAAAAGGCCAAAATTTATCAAAGTATAAAGGAAAAGAATCAAGAAGTATATCTCAATATGTTCTTTAGGCTTTAATCAAAGATTAAACTATATTCCCTGAATCTTTTCTTTCTTGGAAATTGGAATGCAATTATGATACTGAGAAATCACACCCACAAAATCAGTCAGATTCTCAAAATCTAGAACCAGGACTATTTCAACCTCAAAATGATTTTGAAAAAGCCCTATCCACGTCAAACTCCAGCCTTGAAGTCAATAACATTTCTCAAAATGATCAATCAAATATACAAAGTTTTCCAGCTTCAACCATGACAAAAAAAGAAAAATCCAAAATTGAGGAGCCCTTGATACAACCTACATCTACCAAACACTCAAAAGAAAAACCTAACTCCAATTTCATACTTGTAGATAACAACCCATCAACTTCAAAAGTAAGGCAAACCAGTAATGAAGAGCCTTCAAAATCCCACAAGAAGAAAAAGCTTCCTCAATCTGGATTATTCAATCCCATTCACTCAGATCACTTTGAAGAGAAAATCAGCCATTATCAGCCACTTTCTGTATCCTCATGGAAGAAATGCCAGGTTAATGTTGAAAATCTAGTAAGAGAACGATTCCAGGAAATTCCCCAAAGGCCATTTTCTACCAAACTACCAAAAGGAATACACTTTCAAAGTATTGGATCTCTTAGCATTAGCAAATGGCTAGTGGATTTGGATAAATCTGGTAAATACAAAAAACATTCATTCATGTTTCATCCAGAAAATTGATATTTACTTGCTTTTTCCAGGATTAGATATATTTTCACCAAAGAAATATGATCCTTTCAATGATCCTGACGCTTGGAATGTCCCTATCTTTACTTTGGATTCTACAATTTCAATGCAAAACATTCCCAAATCACATCAACCACTTTTTCAATTGGCACAATCCCTCTTTGTCCCTAATCTTCAAAAGAAACAGTTCTGGGCCAATCTAATACTGAAGTAAATATCAGTTTCTGCACAAGATCTCATACAACCTGAAAAGTTTGAAATCACGCAATCAACAGAAGATGATCCCTTGTTAGTTCAAAGACTCAGCCTGGAATTTTTAGTGTCCTGCCTCAGCACAAGACCATCCCATTCAGCTCAAATTGAAGATACCCTTGATGAAAAGGAGGAAAAACAGCCAATTCATTATGGAATGAATAGCTTAATACCTTTCAATGATTCCATTTTACATCTTATGATCTCATATGTCCTGATACTAGCACATTCAAAAGTTCTTCCAGTCAATATTCCTGATGGATTTTTGCTCACTCATAAAAGGTCCAAAGAACACCTTAAGACCTTATCAGAGCTACAATCAAGAATCGGCTTAGTTAAGCCCTGCTATCATATTTTAGCTTCATTTCTTGCTTCTGGGGTAAGAGGCTTAATGGTTTGCTCAAGAGATTGGAGAAAAAGCTCAGCTAAAGGAGCATTGCAGATGATTGAAATTACTGATAGTGTTATTGCTGAGGAAAGGCCTTATGAGCCTGTTTGGAAGAGAACAAATGCATATATTTTGGATATTTTTAACAAGGCATTTTTCTCAAAAACCCATGAATTTGTTCCCACTGCTCCAAAAAAATTGGAAGTGGCAAAATGTTTAGTATTGGACTTCAGTGAGGCATGGCTTGAAAAAAATACCATAGATGGACAACCTGTACTAGATCTCCCTGATAAAGCCAATATAAACACCTTATTAATTTGATCAGTTTTTTCTGTAATTTAATTTAATTCTTTCAAAACAGGGTGATTTTTATTCAAATAATCTTTGAGTGTGCTAAGATTACTTTGCTTCACCTGATACCTCATTGCTTACTTTCCCAAATAAGCTCCTTTTACACAAGATGGTTTTTTTCAGGCTCATTCAAACTGTAAGAAATAACTACCGGGCTCCAGAATCCTATCATTTATGATAAATAGGAGCCTTTCTCTTGATTCTTCCACCTATACCCAGAAATCTGACTTTAATTAACCTGTTTTACTATGCCTAAAGCTTCACATTACTTTTTTGAGACCTCTATACCCCAATCAAACAGGACTATCAACAAGATATTACATCCCATCATCCCACTACCTACCAGTGCAATATCAAGATCCATACATCAATTATGCTGGTTGATCATGGAAATCAACTATTTCCAATCTCCATCTGATATAAATAGCTGGAAATCTCTGCCATCAGAAGAAAGTCTCAAAATTGTTGAGAACTTACCCTTTTCTTGCACTGATAATCCAATTATAAATCCCCACAATCACACCTCAGGAGAGGATAGATCGTCTATAAACCCAAGAATATTAATTTCACCAATGTACAAAACTATGTTTCTAGAGGATCTCTTCAAATCAGGTTTCCCAATGTCAACCTTTGCTTGGAATCAATGTTGGGAATCAAAATGGAATCAAATATTTGCAAAATTTGTTCTCAAGCACTGGAACTATCTACACGAACAAGGAGAATTGAAAATATTCTTGATAAATCCAAAGGATAATACACATAATAATAAGTCTTTGATACTAATGCGCTGGTTCAGAGGGAAACAAGAGGATCTTAAGAAAGATAAATTGGTTCCTGAAGCACTTTCAAAAAAACCCAGTCAGAAGCAGAAATCAAGGTGGCGTAAAAAAGTATGTTTTTATTTTATTTGTGATTGATTTTTACACCAATTGATGTTATTTAATATTCAGTTATCATCAAATCGCTCAGAGACATTGCTATCATTGAACGTTAATCAAGATGAAGCTTCCATATTTGATGAGCCACGATGCTGCTCTGATACTGAAGATGAAAATGGATCATTAATAAAACTCAAGTCCCCTTGGAGGTCAGCTTTATTCTCAAAGCTAGCAAGTCAATTAGATTCTCTATTAATTCAAAAGCAAATTCAAAAAAGTAAATTCAATAGAATTCCAAATGTCTTGGAAAGTAGAAGAGTACAAAGTGGTATTTTTGAGAAAGAAGCCAAAGTTCCAATTGGACTTCCAGAAAATCTTTATTCAAATGATTATATTTCCAAGCTTACTAATGATGAGAAGCTAATGTTACAATCAAAGCCATGTATAGATATTCATCATTTACTTCAACTATCTGAAACCTAAAAAAATAATTCATGATTTTTCTATTGTTTCCACAATCAATTTTTCCAATTCATGATCCACAGTACCTAAATGTCCAATGCTCAACCTGAAATGAAATAAAGAATTTTTAGCTACCAAAAAAGATAAATATTGGTTGAGTATAAACTATCTTACATCTGAAGCTGCTGTTTCTTCCTTCTAACTTGCTGAATATTCACCTCAATACTACCAACAGTTATATAGTGAAATACATGAACTTCTTTCTTTTGACCTAGCCGATAAAGCCTATCAACTGCTTGCTCATCAGTTGAAGGGTTCCAACCTGGTTCCTAATTTAAGTAATTGGAATAATATTAGATTAAGCTTCAAGTGTATGTAAATACTGTCTTACCATTATGTAGACATTTTGAGCACATCTTAAATCAATACCAACACCACCTGTGCCTTTTGTTGTAAGAAGAACTTGAGAATTTGGATTTTTTCTAAATTCCTCAAGGATTTGTATTCTTTGATCATTTTTGAGCATTCCATGCATCATCAAATTGGATATTCCACTTTCATCCAGTGCAATTTCAATACTTTTTACAAGATCTGATCAATAAAATCATTCAAATGAAAGGCAGTAGAAGGATTTGAGCTCACATATCAAGAAACCTCTTGTATTCTGAAAAAACAACGGCTTTGGGATATATTAAGCCTGGCTCCTTCTGAAAAAACTCCTTGAGATGGCTAACAAGATGCACCACTTTGGATCCTTCTTTCCAGGTATATCTCCTTCCCCCTTCTTCCCTTTCTATTAGTGCTGGATGATTGCAAAGCTGCCTCAAATCTGATAATCTGGAGAAAAATTCTGATGAATCCCATTGAACTGCTTTGGACCTCTGTTTTCCATACAATGCACTAAACTCTTCATGCTTTTTGAAATAAAGTGTTTTCCATGGCTCATAGATCTCAATTCCAACTCCATGTTGCACTTTCTTGGGAAGATCCAGTAGGTTGGCTTTCAATCTTCTCAAGGTGAGTGTTTGCATTATAAGCTGTAATGATTGGATTGCCATTTGATTCCCAGATGATATTTGTTTGATTATGCAATTTTCCCATAAAGGCTTGAGATTCCATGGTTCTACTTGTAAGAACCTCAACAGACTATGAAGATCCCAAAGATTGTTTTGTAATGGTGTTCCTGTGAGGCATAACTTTCTTTCAGATTTTAAATTCAATATTGTGAATGATCTATGAGTAGATTGTTCCTTTATGTAGCTAATTGATGTAAAAATTTCAGTAATTTTTTATTTAAGAATCCCAAAGAGAAGCTTACTGTGCTTCATCCAACACTATTCTGAACCAATTCACCAAAAGAGGATTTATTCTCATCCCATGAACATCATCAACATTATAACCAGCAATAACATCATATGTGTTGATGATAATTGCATTCTGCTTCAAATTTTGTAATGAAATGAAATTACAATTGGAACCATGGAATATTGAATATGGTAAACTACCATGATGAAAATGTAGCCTCATTTCATTCTCCCAGTTATGCAAAGTAGAAAGTGGTACAATGATCAAAGTAGCTGGGACATGGTCCTTAGATATTTTTGAGTACTTTAATGCTTCATTTTGTGTTTTTTTAATCAAGCATAAAGTTGTCAATGATTTTCCAAGTCCCATATCATCAGCCAATATTCCACCCCTACTTTTGCACATAATATCTTGTGGTATCAGCCCATTTTCAACAGCATTAGAAAACACTTGTTTAATCTATAAGTTATCTGGATGTTTCCATAAATTTTCACAAATTTTTTCCATATTATTTTCTAAATTTCAAAGAAAGGAAATACCCTGGATTTGGTGCAATGAAAGATTGGTTTGACAATTAGGTATTGAAGTAACAGAACTAGTTAAACTTGTATTGTTGGAAGCTTTATAAAGATCACAATCTTGAGGAATATCAATAAATAAAGGTGAGCTATAGTTTCCAATATGCCTAAGAGCCATGTTTGCATTCTTGAAAGCCTCTCTTGTTTGGAAAATATTCCCTTTATCCACAAAAACACATCCATGTAATAGAATATTTTTATCTTTATTCTTGAAATTTATGAAAGAATTTATAAAAAGCACTTTATTATTGTTTTTGTATTTTTTATATGTTTCAGGATTCAAACCTTCAGCCACTCCTCCAAAAATATCAAGCAGTGGACCAAGATGGAAACTCTGGAAAGAATTAAGGCTCCCAAGATGACTTAAGTCAGATTCTAATAGTATATGAATAGAATTAAATACTCTTCTGAATATTACTGAGCTCAGAGAGGTTGGAAAGGATTGTTCAATATTGATTTTTTTTTCAATTTGAATAAGAAAAAACCCAAGACAAAATATTGAAATCATACTGTAAATTTTTAGAATGAAATTTTAATATATCAGTGTGATATGATTTTTTAGGACAAATGGAACCTAAATGATAGGATTGCATGGGTTATATAGTGGAAAGACCCCCAGTGATTTTGTAAGTGATTTTGATAAGCTAAAGATTTAGCCCCTAAATTTTTCTTGATAGTGTAAAAAATGAATTATATTTTGAAACTTAGTTTATTAATGGACATAAATATATTCCAAATCTGCAGATCAATTAAATTTCTTATTACTGTTGTCCCAAATCCTTGGATTTTGATTTTAAAAGAAATTATCTATGAGGAGACAAGTTCCTTTCCAAATGTGGAGTTCCCTCCAAGATATATCCAGCACTGGACAAAGGTTTTCATTTGTGGCCCATGCAGCCCCTTTCCAATCCTTTGTTAATTCATCAAATTATTCCTATACTTTGTTCACTTTACCCTCACAGAAATTCTCAAGAATCAAATTTCAAAAGTATTCATTGAATCATGTTGAAGGCCATTGGCTCACTATTTGAAGAGCTTCAAGTTTATTATTTATCCATATTTTATTTTGAAACATTATTCTCATAAATTAACATTAATTTTTATGGAAACATCTTTTCCAATAATTTTCACCAATTTCTATGATGATAATCATCACTAAAGGAGAGGTATTTTACTTATTATAAAATTATTGGATCTTATTTATCCAAAATATTCATAATTTCAAGGAGGAACACCCATTTTTAATTTAAATTTGGACAGGATTCCCTCAAAATAATTACCATTATAATTTTCAAATTCATCATTAATTATTATTATCCTTGTGTGAAATCAATTAAAGCTTCATTTTTGATTCATCTGAAAACAAGCATTCTGGTAAATAGAATTTCTTAATTCTTAAGTTATCCTCATTCTTTAAGCCAACATGAAAGATAAATTAAAATCAAGGCAGTGGAATGAAAATAAGATCAAAAAAGTAATTAATGCTACAAGTATCAAATAATTCCTTTTCAAGGCTCCCCATATAGCTGGATGAACTTTCAAAATCCACAAGCATTCATCAAGTGAATTTTAAGGAACTCAATTGATGAAGGGATTTGAAGGTTATTCTACTAACTATAAACATCATGAGGGAATTTCAATGTTCTCACAATCCAAAAATTGAATAAGATTCATTACCTATGTTTGTTGCCAGTGTATATATTAGGTTGAGAAAATATTAATAAAAATTAAAGGGGGAGTAAAAATGTCAGAATACAATGAATGTGAGTTAAACTAGGGATACTTTCAGAGATACACTCAGACATAAGCTGAAGATACTGTAAAGGACCTGTATGCAAGTCCCCAGTCTTTTTCTGTGGTGTAATGGTTCATTATTGGATGCAAATGCATTATTGTATGTGTATAATACATCAATAAGTTCATTCCTCATCTTTGGTGACAATGATGGATTAATTTGTGCTTCAACAAGTTGTTTAGACACAAATTCATCTTTGTAAGTATCTTTGACAGAAGATACTACAGATATCTGTTTTGGCATATTGGAGAAAGCAAATTTTTGCCTTTTGTTATCTCCAATTGTGAAATATCTGTCTTTGTGGTTATTTATATCAATACCATGAATATTCAAGTAATCATTTCCAAGAATGATGTGCTGAGATGTGCAATTATCCATTACTACAATCTCAGTTTTCATTCTTACACTTCCTGCTGGATGTGGGAATACAATATTAGTGTCCAATATGCCCAAGGGGTACATATTGTTACTGGCACTACTGAATTGTACACCTTCTATTGGTAATAGATGGTTTTTCCATTCAGGAAGTATAATTTGGAGATAATCTTTGCCCACACAAGTGCAAAATGCCCCTGTATCCAAATTTACTTTGGCTTCAATATCACTTATCAGAAATGATGTGATACAGGATGCTCCAGCAGTATAACCCTTTCCTCTAGCAGGTTTTGTTTTACAAATTCTGGCATCTTGGATATTGATCAGGTTGAAGCAATCCTCACTGTACTGTGGCAAGTGGGTATGGACTTCTGTGACCTCAAAGAAGGCTGAAATGTTTTCAATGGGATAGTCCTCCACTGGTGTATCTTCAGAGACTGCAAAATCTTGATCAGACTCCTCTTTCTCTTCAGTACACTGAATTTCTTCAATGACTGGAGCTTCATTGATCTTTGTCTTATTAGGGCAAGTGTTGGCTAAATGTAAGGTTTGACTATGAAACAATAAGTAAAAATTACTAATTTATTACTTATTGTACTCTGAATGTCCTTATAAATTGAATAAATAAGATTAAAAATATAATAATAATAAATAATTATTATTATTATGGCGTAAAATAATTATATTATTAAATAAATATAATAATATAATTTATATTATGAAAATATAATATAATGAATAAATATATTAATATAAAATAATTAATATATTAAAAAGCTCTTTATTATTGTTACCAACAAATAATAAAGGCGTAAAAAATTGTTTTTTATTAATAAAAAACAATTAATAACAATAATATTACTAATATTAAAGTTATGAATTAATATAAATACTATTTATATTAATTAAAGAGTTATTAAGAGAGTAATAATAGAGAAATTATTATAATAAGAGGAAATAACTTACTTTTAACACTTAATATAATAATTTTGAAGTATTTTACGCCAAAAAATATAAATACAACTTTTTCAAATTGTATTTACAATAAAAATAAAGAAAATTACAAATTTTTCTGGATTTTTAAGTGGAAATGAGTTTTAGAGAGATTTTTAACAAAAACAATTAAATAAATGATTTCATGGATGATTATAGCAAGGTGATCTTTGGTCTTTAATAATATAATGCTTTTATATATAAAGAATAAAGAAAATTACCTTTTGATTTAATTGATTTAATGTTTTTGATGCGTCTGAGGGGAAAATAGAGTTAAAAGAGCTCTATTTATAGTAAATACCTCCCTCCTAGAGTCCAACAGGCTTCTAGTAGACGTGTACTGATCATATCCACTGGAATCGATCAATATTTTAAGGTTTGAGGGTGATTACATCATGATCAAACCATATTACATCATTATTACACCATTATTTAGAGTTATCACTATAACTCTAAGTTTGATGACATCAGAGGCTTGGAAGAACCACAAATTTCGTGGATTTTATTAGTTTTAATCATAAACTAATAGTATTCACCAATTTTATCACTCTTATGACTGTTAAACTTAATTTAAGGTTACAGTAGGTGATCATAACTGCTCAATTTAAGCTCAAACTTTGATCTTCAATAACTTTTAAGATTTACACGCTAAAGCAATTCAGAGAGTGAATTCTGATAGCCTGGCATAACCTTATTATGCTGCCAAGAGCTTTTCATTACATCATCAAAACTCTAATTTTGATGATTTTTCTTGTAACACATCTTTTCTGTTGAAACTCAATATTTTAAACTTCAAACCTCGATTTCAGGGGGTTATACCCTGAACTTAATAATAAATATTACATAATTCTTCACAAATGAACTAGTAGAATCCAACTGTATTCTTTTTTTTTAAGTTTGGACTACTTTCACAACAAAGTGGTCAACAGCTCTGTTGATTTTTATCAATATTTCACCATAGGTTTTAACCTTGTTTATAATTTGTAAAATAAAGTTCATATCTGTGTTCGTACAGTAATTACGTGGTAACTTTATTTTTGGTTCATCATTCTATCATGTATAGTTTAGGAGATATAAGCTATGATCCTTGAATATATGCGTTGACCAAAAAAGTGCATATATTCAGGATAATTCCTTAAGTATTGACTTTGGAAATTAGCTTATTAATTGTTTTATGTGTGGAATTTTGTGGGAAATCCACTGGTACAATTTATTTCACATGTTGCTTCATTAGTTCCTGAGATAAATAGGGATTTATGGTTTTTATAAGGTATTATACCTTATAATTCATTAAATATTGACTTTACAGATATGCCATAAAAATGGTATATGTGTATTTTTCCATGAGGAATCCAATGGTATAATTTCTTTTACATTTTGATTCATTGGTTTTTAAGTTAAACCAATTTTTGTACCAATTTATGGTATATTTTGTATATTTAAGTAATTATTTTTAATGTATAATTATTCTAAGTAATTTTAATATAATTATATTAAAGGTATAATTATTCTTAATCTTTTTTGTGACCTTATTGGGTATGTGTTCATATCTCAAATGCTCACACTAAATGTGAAGTACTTCCACATTTATGACATTTCAAGACAGGTCTTTCTGGTCTTCTTTCCTCTCTAGGACTCTTTGAGACTATTTTGGACTCTATTGGGTTTCTAATCCAAGTCTTACCAGTTCTTGTTCTGGTAATGATATCTTCCATAGCATTAATGTAGTCCTCTTTTGAACAGGGTTCCACACATCTGCTTTTGATAGCATGTTCCAGTTCTCCTCCACACTTTCTTAATATTTGCATATTAATCATAGTGTCAGACATATCTGGGTGTAAAGCAGATAATCTGTCTTTTTGTTTGAAGAACCAAGTAAGTGGTTTGTCTTTTTCTGAGTTAAAAATGGCACTTTCAAAAGCATTCTCCATTTTAAACCTCCAAGAATTATTGGCCCATTTGGTAATCACTTCAGATTTCCACCAAGACCAGTCATGTCTTCCATGATCTATTCTCATCTTGTAATACCATTTCTTTGCAGTCTTGGTAACCAAACAATGTAATTTTCCCACTATTATTTCATCAAGTATATTAAACTCTTCTTGTAACATATCAATAGTCCTGATGAATTCAATATGGTTGTATTCTCGTTCACCAGAGAACGTTGGCCATTCTTCTAATTTGGGAATATCCTTTGCAGAAATAACATTTTCTCCTAAGAATGGGGTCAAAATTTCCTTAACAGAAAGTTTTTCTTCAGTCAAAGGTGTAGAATGTCTTGGCATATGTGGTTCATGATTCTTATGAATTTGGTCCACACTTGCAATTATTTCATTTTTCAATTTCTGCCTCTCACTGTCACTTTTTGCTAAATGTATACCAATTGATTGGTGTTCTTAACTATTTGTAAGACATGGTCTTCAAGAGTTTTAAGTCTATCATTTACTTTAAAAATGGAAGGATCCTCTGTGTCATTATTCTGAGTTTGACATTGGTTCTTAATTCTTTCACAAGCATTTCCAATTGACTCAAGGGTGACAGTTGTCAATTGATGCCATTCAGAATGTTGCTTGTCACTTTTCTTTAAATCATTGATGTCTAATGTAATTTGCTTTAACTTTGACTCAAGTTTGCCAATTTCTACACTAATACTTCTATGTACATAATTTATTTGCGTGGAAAAGTCCTGTTCATCCTTTCCTGCTCCTTGGCCGTGAATTCCATAAGAGTTGTGGCCATATTGAAGACACTGTCCACGGCTGAAGGCTCCAATCTGGGGATCCTGTACCCTTGTGGGTAAGGTCTGTGCCAATTGGCTTTGCCTTTGCCCTTGCCTTGATGGTTCTTGGGACCTCTCTGCTTCTTTTGAGGTCCTTTGGGCTTGTCCTTGGATGCTTCTGGCGCTGGTTTGGAGCTGGTAGATACCACTGGTGCCTCTGTCTCCAAAGTTGGAGTCATTTCCAACTCTTTCTTCTGGTCTATGGATAAAAGACTCTGGTTCTTCAACCAATTCTTTATCTTTTTGACCTTTTCTTTGCAAGACAGGGGGCTCCAACCTCCTAAGAGTTCTATGGTCTTCTCCTGACCCAGAAAGCTCTTGATGTGTAAGTAGGAGTTCATGGCCCCCTGCCAAAGGCTTGGGCAGATTTCCCACTCCTCTTCTTTGGCTGCTCTGAACCAATTTTTGTACTGGCTCTGATATATTTCTATTGCTGCCACTTGAAAATGGTTCAGCCCTGGAAATATTATCATAAATTAGTTCAGGCTCAGAATTTACGTCAAAATCTGTTGGTACAGACCTTGGGGAATGGGGGGCAACTCTGGCATCCTCCAGATGTGTCTTTCTTGTGGAAGATTTGGCACTTCTGGATTTGGTCTTGCCTCTTCCTTGTCCACATCCATCTGGCTGGACTGAATAGTTGCTTCCGTTTCTGGTATGCACCATTTTCACGTCAATTTAAAGATAAAAGGTGAAAATATAAGATAAAATACACACCTTTTGGTGGTAATTTAGCTTTTTCTGAGTTGAATAAGGTGCCTCTTTTAGCAATCTGCACCTCAACACTGTCTTCAGATTC